>CM064072.1:7531199-8964932 GCA_032594955.1 Panicum miliaceum
TCTTATATTTAATACTTCTAAATAACTAAACATTCGATGTGATAGGGACTAAAGTTTAGTCTCTGGAACCAAACACCCTCTAAACTAGGATAACAACCCCCTCCCCTTGGATTGAGTTGTATTTTCTCAACACTGCATGATTGCACCTTTCAAAAAAGAAAACACTGTATGATTGCATTTTCGTAGTTTCAACTTTCAACTACCTTGTTTCCTATCCTCTGAAGAAGGAAAAAACTTATTTTTGCTATGCATCATGAAAGAAACAAAGTTACCAGAGAAATGGTATTCAAAAATGCATTTTTATAGATTAACAGACGGCAAAACAAAAGAACTAAAGAATTACACCACTGATCTTCCAAAGACACCAAAAGACGATCAGGAGTACAACTATAGCACTACCAGCACCCCCCTCGAATTGAAGAATCAATCCATGAATTCAGAGCAAGCCGGGGCGCGAGTGGAAGGGGAACTGATGCACCATCACGATCGGTGGATCCTTGTGATGATCCCTCTTCTTCCTCTCCTTCCCTGCTGCTGCGACCTCGCTCGGCTCACCTCCCCCGTTCATCTTCTCGACTTTCACCACCCGCTGCTGCTCTGCTTCTTGTCCTGCGGATGACCTTCTGGCCGGCTTCGCAGCAGGCGACACCCTCCTTCCGTCGGCGACGGCGACACCGCCGCAGCATCCTCCAAAGCCTAGCACCATGATCGACCTTTACCTCAGCTCGATTATCCCCCTCCTGACTGTGTCTGAACTCTCTGAATTCTGATGATCTACCAGCTGCTCCGATGATCTTGTAGTGCTTCGTCTCTGAGCGGTACTGCCGGGCCTTTTATAGCGGTACTGCTCGGATGTGAGTGTGCGCGTGGTGCTTTTGTTGTGAGGAAACAGGCTTGAAGCTTCGTCCAAGAAGAAGAAAGGGCAGGGCCGGGATGAGTCTGTTGACTTGTTGTTTTCTACGAGATGTGGCTGTGCCTTGGTTGCCAAGGTCCTTCTGCCTTACCTGGACCTGCCACTTGGCAGGTCATCATCAGCTTGCAGGTATCGAGTCAAACCGACACGTGCATTTGGATGGGATTTTTATATCGGCCGATGGAAAGGGGCCAGAAACTTTCTTGTGAGGGAAGATGGAAACGGCACGGTCAGATGAAAACGACTTGTAATGAGTGGTCTGTTAAGTTGTCACCGAACATATTTTTTCCCTTTGTATATTTTGAAATATGCAAACTGAACATTTAGCAAAAGTTTGAAACAGTTGGCTTAAAACATCCTCAAAATATAATTTATCTGTAGTTACAAGGAGTACATGTTTTCATTTTCTCGTTGTGGCAGTGAATAAAATACACCCTGCGTGTGCTCAAATGCAAAAAGGAAGAAGAAAAACATAGGGATGTGTCATTTTGTCAACATTTTTTTGACACGCAAAAGGATCATATGTGTATTTTTGCTGGAGACACAGTCTATTCCTATCTGCACACCCCACCTCCCCGTGTCGTCCTGCTGCGCGACACGGGCGGCTCCTTGTCCCCCGCCTCAGCCACCCGCCTCCTCCCCTCCCTGCCTTCGCCGCCGCCGGCGTTGCCCGCCGGAAGTCCGGCGAGCAGCGAGGAGGGCGGTGGTGAGGCCATCTGCTTGCCCCCTCCTTTCCCTCCTCTCCCAACCCCTTCCTTCCTTCCCCTCTTCTCTCCTTGCTGCAGCGCTGTGGACATGGCCGACGGCTAGATCCTCGCCGGAGATGGCCGGATCCGCGTGGGGGAAGGCCAGATCCGTGTGTGTGGACGTCGGATCTGCGCTTTTCTAGGCTAGAACGCCGCGGGCGCAAGGCTGCTGCGCTCGGCATGCCGGTGGGCGCGCCCGGGCTTGCGGCGGGCCTGCTCCTAAGCGTGGGCGGCGGCGGCGGCGACCGCAGCTGACGCGACCAGCTTCACGGCGGCGCCTGGTTTCCGTTGACTAGCACGGCCCGGCAGCGACTTCGGCGGTTGGTGCGGCCTGGCGGCGACGGCGGTGTCCGTGGCTGGCTCGGCCCGGCTTCGCGGCGGCGCCATCTTGGCATGGTCCGGCGGTTACGCAGGTCCAGCGGCGGCGTCGGTGTCCACGGCTGGCTCTTCGCGACGGCTGCATGGTGATGCGGCTCGGCTTTCGGCTTCTGACGGTGTCTGTGTTTTGCGCAACGGTGTGTCGGTGGCGCCGTGGTGGTGTGTGCCGATGACAGTTTGCTCAGGCGTATCCCAGCGTCGCTGTGGCGGCGTCGTTGGATGCGACCGTGCAGAGGCTGACCAGCAGCACCGTGGTGGTGGGGCTGGTGGCGCCGGTCGTCTCTTGCACCGTGGACGATGCGGGTGAAAACCCATCCCTCCTTGGGACGGCGTCGATGGCGCCACTAGCGTCATTTCCTTCCTGGAGGCGACGTCGAGCATCTCTGGCGTGGACCGGACCTTGGTGGCAGGCAATTACGGCGAGGAAGCTTCCTTCGGCAATGGCTGCGGCATTTTTCTTTCTTTTCCTTTCTTTCTCTTTTCCTTTTTTCCAAAAAAATAAAAAAAGAAAGAAAATAGAGAAAGGTCCCGGTCCGTGGTGTTGGTTCTGCGGTCGCTCGTGTCGACGTCCCAATCCGACCGGGTAGAGTTCGTGGAGTCTTGGATCGATATTCCAATCCAACCGGGTGAAGTTCTTTTGTTGAGGTTCGTGTCGATATCCCAATCCGACTGACCAGAGTTGAGGAAGTCTCGATTGATGTTACAATCCAACCGGTTGGAGTTGTGTTTGGTGTGGTACAACAGGTGTTGATGTCCCAATCCAACCGGCCGGTGTTGTTTTTTTATCGTTTACTTAATCTGAAGCTTATTCTTCTTTTTAATATAATCGGTAGCTCTCTTGACTGGTTGGTTTCGTTTCATAAAAAAGAGTCTATTCCTCATCTATGTAGTCAATATATTTTGCGCCAAAGCGGCAGCACAAGTGATACATGCCGGCTCCAATAAGCAATTCATGACAGCGACTTCGGCGAGGTCTCAGAACAGTCAGGAACTGGAAGCTTACAGATCGCACTAAACTAAATGAAACCTCCGGCTTCCATTATGCACAAAACAATACTAGTGGATTAAATACTTTGAGGTTTATATTTTACACTTTTAAGCTGAAACCGTCCTTATATTTTTTCCGAAGTGTGCTCTACTTACCATATCGACACGAAAAAAGGACAAAAAAGAACAAAGTTTAAGAGACTGTAACTATTTGGGATTAGATGTCGCAGTCGCATTCTCCGTAACTCGTCTTGCTCGCGATAATCTGTTATTGACCCGTTGCTGATGCCTTGATGTTTTCAAACCAATTATATTTAACTAGCCTATCAACCCGTGCTCCCACACGGACTAATTAAAATTAATATAAAAATAAGATTTATAGCTAATAACTATAATTATCTATCTGACACCCTCTTTCATCTATTAAATATTCCAATACATACTCTAAAATACATATTTATTATTATCTAGATGCAATAGATTTTATTTTGCATCACACCTCCACGTATGTTTGACATATATTTAATTTAACCATTTATTTGTGAATTGGTATTTTATCTCTTCCATCATACATGAATACATGGTGACACATATCATGGGTAATATTTTTATATAAACAATAACATAAATAATATATTAATAATGATAGAAATAGTAATTTAGAATTTTATATTTGTGCACTTTAATATTTTGTTATAATTATATAATTTAGAAGTTAATTTAACTTTTAATAATGATGTAATTGGATAATTTATATGCAATTTTAGGGGGTTATTTGTATTATTTTTATAGTGGCATAAATGAGTAATTTACACGAAGATTAAGGGGTTGACTTTAGTCTATTTTCATAATAACAGCGGTGGATAATTTATTAGGAATGATAATAGATACAATAACTATTACAATTAGAGTTGTGGGATTGCTGGCTAGGTCTTTCTAATTTTTATAAGAAATTCGAGAATTTCTCTATATTCTAGAGTGTCCACCTAGGATCATAGGTGGCTTCACGTGGAGGCTTTAAAAGAAACCTCCAATTAGTAATAGTAAGATTACCTGGCAGAAAAACTTGCTGGTGTTTTGTAAAACCCTCAAATTCACCTTTAAAAAATATCTAGCTTAGTTCTATAATTTTCAGACTTCAAAAGCCTTAGGTTGCAACATCTAAAACTCTCCATAGGCTCTAGTTCAATTTTTTATATTCATACTGGTGCATATTTTATTTTTGTTTGCTTGAGTTTGAGTTCCAGAAGCTTTCCAGAATTTATCCTTAATTTTCTGAGGTATATTCTATTTTCTATGATTTTATTTAGTTTTCTGGACATAGAAATCTCTTTTTCTTATTTATTTTTCTTTTTTTCCTTCTTTTCTTTCTCTAACTGGGCCGCCGGCCACCCCCTCCACCGCCAGCTCGAATCCCCTTCCCTCTTCCTTCCCTAGCTCGAGCCGGATTACCTCAATTCTTCCCCTTTCATTCTCCTTTCGGCTCAGCTCCGGTCCATTTCCTCCTTTCTTTCTCTTCCACCGACGGGCGGGGCCCACCCGTCAGCTCCTTCCCCCTCCTCAAGTCGAGCTCGGCTCGGACCCGAGCTCCCTGTCCCTCGCCCCGAGGCCCACGGCCCGCACGCTGAGGCCGGCTCGGCCTCGGGCGCGTGTCCCCTCTTTTACCCTATGGGCACCCTTCCCTACCGCAGCCGCCGCCTTTTTCCCCGCCTCGCACCACACACGCTCGCACCCGCTGCCGCCGCTTGAGCTTGCCTCCACCGCCGTCGATTCGCCGCTCGGAAGCTTCTCCGGCCGCGCAGGCACCCCCGCAAGCTTCGCTATGAGCGGTTCTTCCGTTTACCCTCTTTTCGGCCATTTTGCTCGCGTTGCCGGCCGCCGACGGTGCGTCTCAAACCCCCTGCAACCCCTCACTAGCACCCCCGTGCCGTGCTGGTGCCATAGCACCTTTCGGCGTAATTGTTTTTAAGCAAAGAGGCTCGATTCCGAGCCTCGGCCGGCGCTTCGCCACCGCTCGGCGGTGTTCCACCGCGGTGAGCGCCGCCGCTGGTCGCTCGGGCGCTCCGGGCCGTCGAATCTAGATCGAACGATGCCCCGCCCCGCTCCCCCCCCCCCCCCCCCCCCCGAGTCATACCCGGTCAACCACTGGTCCAGCCTCCTCCCTCCGGTCAGGCGTGGCCTTTTTGCAGAAACACCCCTGTGGTTTGCTGAAACCATCCCGCCATCCATGTCTATTCAAAACTAATTCTAGTTTGGTCCTGCTTCTTTTGTTCAGACCCTTGAACTTTTCAGAATTAGAACCCGCCGTCCTTAGCTGAGGTTTTAGCACGTTAACCCTGATGATTTATTTTATATATTTATGTTTTAGCCCTCAGTTTCTTTCTGTTTAGCCTTTTTTGCTAGTTTTTCTCGTGTTTAAGCCCTTGCAGAGTGTTTTAGCGTATCTTTAGCGTTTTAAATCCATTTTAAGCGTTCTTGGTACCGTTTTGACCGTTGTAATGCGTATAACTAGTTTCTAAGCCTGTTGCTTCTGTTTTACAATGCTTGGCTATTTTAATTCTTTTCTATTTGTTTGCTTGTATGTACTTGTGTGGATATTGTTTGTTCGTGAGGAGTAGACGATGAGCCGTTCGAGAACTTTCAAGAGCAAGAATTCGAAGTGACTGAGCAGCAGCAAGAGACTGAAGGCAAGTATATTCCTTGGTCATACTTCCATCATAATAACATCTATTCATTTTACGCTTGCATGCATAAACTTGATGGGTTCCTACTTTATCCTAGTTTAGGATCCATGTCCTTGAAGCCGGGTTACTTATTTAAATAATGGGTAGTTTGCTTAGTTGCTAAACTATGGTTATGTTTGTTTTATGAAAACAACGCTTGATTCATGACTTGCATATTTTGGAAACACTATGATGAACTGATGATGATAATTAATTTAAACCATGGAGCGACCACCCGGGAAAATAATGCAACCACAAGAACTATATGACTCTGGTCTTGGCTAATTAATTAGATGTCCCTAGCTTATTGGCAGCTTATCAAAAGGTGCATGGGGGGCCTGTGATGAGAGGTTCGCTGCATGCCAAGGGTGTACGCATGGCTATGGTCACGCCTTTGGGGGAGGTCCATTCATGCAGCTGCTGAAACCTTAGTGGGCAACCGCTTGTTAGGGAGTCTTTGTAAAGGCCTCGTAGTGAATCCCTACCACTCACCTCGGTAGTGTTTAAGGGCCTTGCAAACCCGGGCATCAAGGGAGACACGACTTGTGGGTAAACAGTGCAACCTCTGCAGAGTGTAAAACTGATATATCAGCCGCGCTCACGGTCAAGAGCGGCTCGGACCCTCACATGACTCAATTAAATCGACCTTGTGTTTTATTCGGTTGATTAATGGTTTCAAGCTTATTTATTACTCTCTTATCTTTTTTTTTCATATGTGGGCAATTTTCACTTATGCTTAGTAAATAGGTTATTAATGTTCAACCGTTCATTAAAATGCTTACCGCTTTATTCAGCCAACCTTTATACTTGTTTAAGCCTTGCATGTCATTTATTTCCCAATATACTTGTTGAGTACCAACCATAAGTTTCCTGAACTCTTGCTAAACAACGCTGTAAGAACAAGATCAATTTGACGAGTTTTCTGAGGATTCAGGAGTACTAGGCGTATGTTTTCCCAGTCAGCTGCCTGTGGAGTTTGGTCGTTCCGTGCGAGAATAAATACAATATTGAAACACTTATTTATTTATATAAAACCTTGAGAACTTTGCCATCTGGACATGGGGTCATGCTAGTTTTTTTCAGCCGTGTTGACTGAGTAGAAATTGAGTACGTGGGAGCTCACAGGACACAGCCGAGGTACCCAGAGGAGTTGGAACTAGCTTTCTATAATATTGCTTCCTGCTGGTCGTCAAACTTCTAACCTTTTTGGGGGCTCGTTGGTGCCCCCCTACCTATCCAAATAGTGTTCACCTCCAAGGTATAAGCACTTACTTATACTGAAGTGTTGAATCACTAAAAGTGTCGACTTACCAAATTTATTTTAAAAGTTGAGTTAACAAAAAAGTATTGAATCAATATTTTTCGAGAGTTGCTGAATCAACAAGTCACATATAAAAAAGTTGTATCATAGAAATGTTCATCAACAAGAAAATGTTGAATCAACAAGTTTTGTATGAATATTGAGTCAGCAAACTCAACAAGTTTAGAAAAAAGTTGAGTAAAAAAATTGATGTAGGAAGGAGCATCCTTAAAACAAAAGATGTGTAAGGAAGTTGGACGAAATATAAGGTGACTACTACTTCGATAAGTAGCATGATAGCATTTGCTACATCCCAAACATGCAGGAACTCCAAATCATAGGTTATTTCAGCTTTTCTAGATACATATAGCATTTGCTATGCACTTAGATATATACTATATCTAGATACATGGAAAAAACTAAGAATCTAGAAAAGCCAAATTGACATATAACTTGAAACAGAGGGAGTAGTTCTTAGTATGAGAGTTACTTTTTATGTACCCATTACTATTGTGTGGATAGTTTTTATTAGTCAGTATTCTTTTCTGGAATCATCATGGCAACTGTACCATGATAGCGGCAAACGGTAATGGTTGTTTCTCCTCCTGCATTCACCACCAACTATCCCAACTTTCCCCTTTTAATTCGGTCCACAACAGCCTGTGGTGACTCCCAACATTCCTCAAGCCTCTGAAGAATAATCCTCGCCTCGACCCTACTTTCATTGTTCATGGTGTTGTCATCATCTTTGTAGCCTTCATTTCCTTGGGAAGAATCCACTTCACTACTTCACTGCTGATGAGATATCTGCCCACATAGCTTCCGTGTGCCGGTCAGCCTCTCCATACCTCTATTTTATTTTCGGCCTAAGTGTAGTATCATTGATTTCTTATGTTCCTATGGTACCACAAGTTATCATGTTTTGTCGGTTTAGATCTAGAAAGTTTCTTCCCCCAATTAAATATTGCTCTTCCTCGGTCCATTAAATCTTCATTTGAGTTCAAACACGCAAAAAGATTTGAATTATAGTATTTTTCATTGATTTGGTAAAAGTGGGTCCAATAACAACCCATTGCTTTGGGGGCTTTCTTGATTACTAGATGAGGAAGAAGCTTGATCTTATGCCGGATCCCATTACAAGGATCGGCATAGGCAACAACCAAGAGATTTTGAAAATTCCAATTGTGATGGATATACAAGCACCTGCTGGGAGCAAGACATCAGCTCCGGCCACCAATCATCCACCAAAATGCCACTTAGATGCTAGTGCAGGGGCAACATCAGTGAGATGCACAAGTGGACCATATCCTATGTGGCTGGTTCGCTTGTCGGCCGTGAACTGGCGTCTAGGGTTGTTACACTACTTGGAGACTGCCCTGCCACAGGTGTTACCAAAGGCACACTTGCTACAGGCATTGGCAAGACCCACTCTCCACTGGGCTCATATTTCGCTGATGTCACTCATTCTGAAAATACAACCCAGAATGTTGCTTATGCCACAATAGAGTTTTCTCATTTGTCTTTGACGCCATCTAAGAAGGTGACCGGTAGGAGGAAAAGGGCAGTTGGATCTCCTCAGCGTGATGCTAAGGCCATGAAGCTCGAAGATAGGAAGTCTTGTGCACTAGTGAACTCTGAATCATCTTCACCACCAACCAGACAATCTCTTAGGTTGTCCTCAGCCCTACAAGATGAATATGATGTGAGCATTCATACTCTATCACAATTCTCAGTGTCATAGATTTGTTGTTGTAACCATTTCTCTTTCACGAACAGGATATGCAACTACCTTTGAAGAAACGACGTAGGTGCTCATTATATCATCCTCAAGATTCATCCACCTCTCTTTGGCAATCATCGAAGTGGATCTTACTTGAAACCATCGTTGAAGAGGTTCTTACCATTGATGTTAGATTCACACCATGTAATCTTACATACCCTAATTTTGTGCTAATTGCTCTCTTGGATTCGCTAGGAGGAAGTTGTGTTGCCATCGCAACCTGAAAGGAGCTCAGCAAGCAATCAACATCATGTCATATCATATGAGCGGAAAGACCAAGTACATGAGCTTGGGTGGGAAAGGTGTTGTATGTAAATGACAATGCCATAGAGAGTCAGGCCCTATATTGTTGGTTACTAGATGAGATTGATGTAGTCAATAGAATGCTATATACAATTAAAAAAGAAAAATACTTTATATGGATGCCTCCCCCTCCCAAGCATTGCCACCAAACAGCTTTCTCCATGCAATTTGACCGGTCCAACAGGAATCAATTTTCTAACTGGCTCTATCCTTTGACGAGTCATCCATGGACAGACCATTCCGGTGACAAATAGTGTTTGTTGAACGCATATCTATATGATATGTTCGATAGCATAAGACCTGTTGTGGCAATAGAACAGGGAGATTATTAAAAGACTTTTCAATTTTAATCATCTATTTTTTGGTTTGTTTCTATTTCTAGATTATTTGTTTCTATATAATAGTATTAGTTAGTAGTAGTATTTTGCTAGTTAATGAACCAAACCCTCAAAATGCACAATCAGATCCTCAAACATGCTAATGGGCTTAAGCGAGGTCCAAATCACCGTCACTTAGGTTTTAAATCCCACCACGTGTCTGCTGATGCATGTGTGGCCCACATGTTGGCTACATCCCTTTATCCTCTATATTCCTTGAGGGATTTTCTGCAAGATCGATGAAACACAATTTTAGAGTTCAAATTTTAGATTTTCTAGGTGGTCTTTATGTAAAATTGCCATCAACTATCCGGTCTCTGCTCCCTGGCTGGCGGCAGTGGCGAAGCCAGCGCTATGATTACCGTGGTGCACTCCTCAAGAAATCTGCAAAATTTTTTAGAAATCTATGATGAATATAAGTTAAGTTAGTGGTAATTTTTTCATTACCCTGGTGTATAGGCACCAGGCTACTTGAACGTGGCGTCGCCCCTGGCTGGCGGTGTATGCTCGCGTTGGCGGTGGCATTGGTACTTCAGTGGTGGCGTTAGTACTTCGAGCGGGCACGCCCAAGTGAGGCACTTGGCCTGCGCCTGCTAGTGGCTCGGTGAGGAGGGGGCTCGGTTGCCGCCATAGGAAGGGGGCTCGTGCGCCGCCACGAGGAGAATGAGATCCCATCGTCAAGGGTTCATAGGACCAGCAGTGCTCACTGGTGGCCATGGAGAAGGAGGGGTAGTACTCTACTGTGGCCACGGAGGAGGAGGGGAGGTACTTGTGAGCAGCTATGGATGTGGAGAGGATGAGAAGAGGGAGGCATGAAAAGAGAGGATAAGAAATGAGAGATGGGGCTGACACATGGGGCCCACATATCAAGTCGACGGACATGGCGATTTAACTTAAGTAACAATGATTTAGACCTCACCTAAGCTGATTAGCAAATTGGAGGATTCGAATATAATATTTGAAAGTTTGGAGACTCGGATGGCACCCCGAGCCAAGTTCTAGGACCGGCGGTTCATTTTACTCCGAGTTTCCTTTTTTGTAATGAGATTTTATATAGCACCGGTCCTTCATTTTTGTCTACGGAGGACTCAAACAATGTACCATATTATGAGATCGAGAAGCACAGAGGCTAATGCTCTTCGAATGGAACATGGAATGCAACTTACTTGGGTCCCCAAATCGATCCGAATGAATTAGTCATTCTACAGAGGTTAATCTTTGGATATTAAAGCACTATATACGAATGTGTTGATCAGTGCCAAAGGGGGCAAGATATTACGCTGTAACTTGCAAGAACATGGAGACAAATATCCAGTGGTTGATAACACCAGAAATAGCACAACACTACTGCAACCTGCACACACACACACCCTGATGGAGAGATAGCAAGAACCTCCACATACACACCGCCCTACTTGATGTACTGCGACATCCACCTGAACCCCTCGCCGTAGCCCATCTTGCGCACGACGCTGCACATGAAGACCTCGAGGGGCCGCACGCCGGTGCCGGCGAGGTCGACGGCGCCCTTGCCGGTGGTGCATCCGGCGAGCCCGAGGTAGTAGGCCAGCTCGCGCTCGGGCGCCGCCTGCGGGACGTCGATCTTGTTCCCGAGCACGAGGAACGGCACGCCGGCCAGCGCGTCGTCTGACAGGAGCGCGCCCAGCTCCGCCCTGGACTCGGCGAGGCGGGCGCCGTCGGCGGCGTCCACCATGTACACCACCGCGTCGACGCTGGCGTAGTAGTCCCTCCAGACGCGGCGCGCGATCCGGTGGCCGCCGAGGTCGAAGGCCCGGAAGTTGATCCGCCCAATGCGCAGCTCCTCCGACGTCGGGTGCTGCGTCGGCGCGTGCTGGGTCAGCCTCTGCGAAAACGGCGGCCCTGTTAGCTAGCTCCTCCCACCGGCGAGCACGAATGGAAAAGGTAGTAGTAGGGGGAAGCAGCAGGGAGGACCTCGTCCTTGAGCATGTGGAGCAGGGTGGTCTTGCCGGAGTTGTCGAGGCCGAGGAAGAGGATCTTGGCCTCCTTCTGCCAGAGCCCCAGGGACGCCAGCACGTCGAAGAGCCAGTCCACCAGGAACGACATCGCCGGCGACGAGACGTGGAAGATGACAAGGTGATCTCGGGCGTGAGGTGTTGGACTGTTTGCCCTGGAGCTGACAAGGATTCCAGGCTCTATATAGGTGATGGCTCCATGAAGCATGTAGATGGATAGAAGGGGGAAATGTATGTCGCGTGCGTGAGGACTGAGGACTGAGGAGTCGAGATGGGATCAGGGACACATCACCGGATGGATCTGGTGCGTCGGTTTCCAATCTGTTGGCTGTGGACTTGTGGTGATGAGGTCGAGTCGTTGCCTTCGTCCTGCGGCATGCCAGGCTGGCACCTGCCACGTCTTGCCCTGCCACATCATCCACTTTTTCCATACGCTTCTTGCCATCATCAGCTCTTTTCAGGTAGCACTGAAGGAAGCTTCCCTGCTTGCACAGTTCGAGATCGCTGTTTACACACATAATGCCAGTAGAGTCAAGAAAACCTCCAAGGCGGTGCTGGTTTATTTGGATTCAGATTGCAACGGATTTGAGCGATCCATTGGCACATGTTCAGGTTGGCAGTTTGGCACTCGATCAGTAGGAAATGGAAAAAACTAAAAATGTATCAGCATGCACCAAGAACTACAAGAACACCCCATTTTATTCAGCAATTCCCTTTTTTTTCTATCTGTGTTAATAGGCACAGGAAAATGTTATATGATTATTCCGCTTAAAAAAATGTTATATGATTATTGGACTTCTTCCCCTTGGTCAAGTCTCAAGGTTTTGATTTCCTGTTTACAAAAACCGATAACCGGTTCCCTAGTTTTTTCAGTTTTCTCTGAATGAATTTCACTTTTTTATCTTTCTAGTAATCTTAAAGCAAAACTTCTTAAAATATTGGAGTTTAGACCAATTTTGGCTTCAATTGATTGGATTTGACCCTAACCAGCATCAGCCTGTGTAACACAAGAAACCGGGTTTCATAGCGATTACCAGTGAGGAACATTTTCCTTATAGTATGTACACTACTACATTTAAAACATCTACCAAGTGTTTGTTATGAATGACCAATGGTTGTCAATCTTCTTTCTTAATAGTCAAGGATTCTTTTAGTCCAATTAAGACTTTTACTCAGTGGCTGATGGTTTTCTTGGTTGGGAAATACCGTACGGTGATTTGTTTTCCTCCTCGTTGATATCCAAATTATACAATAAAATCCTCAGCCATCTGAGAGAAATATTTTTTTAAAAACAATAACCCTCAGCCATTTGAGAAAACACTCTTGAAATCATACACATCTACAATAGTTACTCCATTGTTTTATAACTTTTCACCATCGGATTTACAGTAAAAACATATATTTCAAGTTTATTTGGCATTGAACACTAAGATTCACATATTATTATGTCACTGGCATAGAAGATAAAAGGTAGCATTTACAACTAATCTGCAGGAGTGCACAGGTCACTATATATACTTTTGCGACCATTGAAGCTTGAAGAACTGAAACAACACGGACACCTTTTCTTTTTATTAGAAAGGAAACAACGAAGAACTTGCGATGGAGAGGCAGAGATATCTGTATGTGCCTACTCCGTATTATTCTTGATTCTCTGTAAACCATTCATCTGTAAAACAACTGAACATGCATGTTCTGAAACCAGACGGCATGCTGATGACTATGCAAAGGGCCACACAAAGTCACAACAATCCAGGTCGAGAATGAAAGGGGAACTGATGCATCACCACCAAGGGAGGTTTCTTCTCCTCCTTTGCCACCATGGCCCAATCAACCGCCGTCTTCGGCTCACCCGCTTCACCAGCAATCCTGATCCCTGACTGCCTGCTGCTTCTTCGGTTCTTCCCCACCAGCTACTATCATATATTATATACGTGTTGCAGGTTAATGACTGAACCCAGAAATCATTGCTCTTTCTTTTCTGAGGAATAGGGAGTGGTGCAATCTCCACCCTCGAACTAGCATAATAGTTTGATTTTCAAGTTTTAATTATAATATCAGATAACAGAGGCCATCCAACAGTTGAAACCGGACAAATTTAAGCCTTTGGTTGGTTTGAAAGGTGGTTTTGTATTTTCAAAAAAAATAAAAATATTAGTTAGATCTAAAAATTAAAACTAATTTATTTTAACTAGAAAAATATGAACTAGTACCCAATCTTTTCTAAAAATATAACATATCTGTTGATGCTCTATTTGAATCTTATTTATTTAAAAATAGTAGACATAATTACAAACAAACAAATACGAGAAACATGAAAGAATTAGATCCGAATAATTGATAAATAGAGTGCCAATAGATATGTTATATTTTTAGAAAAATTCTAGCACTTGTTTTGTGTTTTTCTAATTCAAAATAAGTTAATTATGAATTTTTTTAGTGTAAACTTGAATATTTTCAATTTTCATAAAATAAAAGATAACATTTGAAACTATTTATATGTTTAAATTTGTCCAATTTCAACGGCTCTCGTTATCCGGTTGAAAATTAAATTTTTATGCTATTTTAAGGGTGTAAATTAAACTGGACTTTTCCGTAAGGAATAATGTAATCCGTTTAGTCTCATTCGAAAGCGTCGGTTTGTCTCTTTCTCCCATCACAGCACACAAGAAAGCTCCTCAGTTGATACTCAAAATCGCTTCAAAAAGTACATGTCGGTTACTTGGTTTGACTGGCCACTGACGAGCTTATCTTCCTGGTCAAATGAAGCAAAAGCCTTGGCCACCAAGGGAGCGTCAGCATCACCACCAGCCTGCTGAAGAAATAAATCAAGAGATTCTATTCTACGGGCCCACTTCTGCGCCAATCCTTTCTTCATGTCATCATCTTGGCGAAGATTCATGCCAGCTTCGCTTTAGCTCGAGGCAACAAAAGCACCCACACCCGCAACTCAACGACGATCCCTACAAATACCACTACCATTCAGAACGCAGCACTACAAGATCATCGACCAGACAAAAATCCTTCGATTGGAATTTAAAGCTCCATCACCGCCTGAAGCCGATAGAAGCGTAGGTGTTGGAGAAAGCGGTCGATCATGGTGCTGGGCTTGGGAGGAGGATGCTGCGGTGGTGTTGCCGTCGCCGCGGTGTCGCCAGCAGCTGGGAAGCAATCAGGAGGAGGAGAAGGTCCAGAAGCCAAGCGGCAGCAGCGGCGGGTGGTAAGAGAGGCGGAGAAGATGGGAGGTGATCCGGGGGAGGTTGCAGCAGCAGGGAGGAAGGAGAGCAAGAAGAGGGATCCTCCCATGGTGATGCACCAGTTGCCCTTCCACTCTCGCCCTGGCTTGCTCTGAATTCGTTGATTCTTCATTCTGAGGAGAGATAGCAGTGGTTCAAATGATGTACTCCTGAATCCAGAATCCTGATTGTCTCTTCATCATGCCTTTGGATCAAGTGTAATTCTTTAGTTCTTTGTGTATTCTTCACCCGGTGATATATTTAAAAAGTTATTTCGAGGAGAGCATCAGTTCCTCTTCCTCTCTCGCCCAAGCTGGTGTTATTATACCTTTGGTTGGGAAATATTGACTTTCTGAGATTGTATAAATTATACTACGAAAATTCTCGGCCATTTGATAAAAAAATTATAAAAGGATTATAATAGCCTCAGTTATTTTATTTCAGAAACATCACTCGGGAGATATTAAATATGTCGTATAGTTCGTTGCAACTAGTAACTGCAAAACTCGTTAATTCGAGCAATTCAAGGCACATACTACATGCTTCTTTATCTTGAGCAAGATCATAAGTTTACAAGATTCCAGATTGATGAAGAGAGATAGTTGACGGTGCAAATAAGAGCCGGGCGAAATTACAGCAGTCCGGGGCGAGAATGGAAGGGAAATTGATGCATCACTACAGGAGTTTGAGCTCTTTTATCCGTTACTACCATGGACCGATCAACCGCCATCGTCTTCGGCTCACCTGCTTCACCTCCAGCTGTTTCCTGATCTCCGGCAGCCTGGTGCTTCTTCTTCTCTTCGTCTCCAGCAGCTGCTAACTGCTGTTCGGAAGCGGGCTTCTTCCCCGTCTCCGCCGCAGGAGCAGCTCCAAAGCAGCTGCACAGTCCCAGAACCATCTGACGTGTTTTTCTGACGACGACGATCTACTGTTGGGTTGGTGCTAGTTGCAGGTGGGTTGCTGACCCTTGTTCAGGTTTTTTAGGATGTGTGAATTGTCACTGATTCAGGAGCGTATTTATAAGGAGATGGTAACATTTCTTTGCGTTGAAGGATGGAGGTGAGACTCGCAAAAAAAAAGAAGGATGGAGGTGAGAAGAGAGAAGAGTCGTGCTCACTTGAAGTTGTATACTCCTTCAGTACCAAGTACCAAGTCCCAACATAGTCAAGCTGAAACGTCAGCTGCTACAATTTTTCTCCCAGTAGTAGAGGATTTGGCAAGGGAGGTGGAACTTGGTTGTGAAGGAAGGTGAAAATGATGGCATGACAAAAAAAAAGGAATATGAGCTCAAAATGAGTGACTCAACTCCGCCCCTCTCACCATGAAAAAGACAGGCTTCAAGAGCACGAATCTTCGTTCTTTGCAATAGTAAAATTCTTTAATTCATATAGCAATCATATTGAAAAATTCTTTTACGGGCCTCGAACGAGGAATTTTTTTCCTATTTTGCATACCTATTTTTTACAGGTGTATTTTTCACAGTACAAGTCATCACCTTTTCTATTTATTAGATCAAAGAGCATTATAATCCAATACAAACCATTGGAACAATAATTGATTTGTACTCAGAAAAGCGATCATGTGAAATTCTTTCTTATTGAAAATGAAGAAATCAGACGACATGCCAACACCATTCCAATCCTATGCAAATCTAATGGGCAAGAAAATATATAGACTATGTGAAAATAATAATATATCAAACTTTTATCTGATGGGAAAAACGTATATCTATACTTTGTGAAAATATTCATACACTGCAAATCTTAAGGTTATTCTTGGATGTATTTTTCAAGCATTTTTTAATGTTGTTCGTAAGTTTATAAATAACATTATATTGTGGATTGAGAACATAAATGAATATTAATTGCCAGATTCTACGTCTCAAATGCGTTCACAATTTACAATTAGCTTAATGTAAAAGAACATATATTTCATAGGAAATAATTAGTCAAATTGCCATATTGCAGGCGTGTCATTGCTTGGACTCAACTATTACCCGTCTTTAATGATAGTAACGTGGCACTCCACACAAGTACTACTACCTGTTTGCGCTAGATGGATTAGAGCATTCATCGGTAAGATCGCAAGCCAAACCACACGAACGAATTCCATATGCGAGTTGAGTAACTAGGCATTGCAATTCCTGATATGTACTGGACGATTAATCTTGTGAGGGCAGCTTGCTAACTAAAAATATCAGCAACTCATCAGGTGCCCAGTAGTGCAGTACTAGTGCTATGAGTTTCTTTTTCTTATTTTCTGGTAGATGCACTGCTAAAAAATAATTTATAGCAACGTCCTTTTTTTTAGAATGGGTCAAAAGGTAACCCGCTCCTACAAATAGAACGCAGTTATTGTAGCATTCGATCCGCCCGAAAAAGCATACGATCGAACAGATGGAACAGAACAAGGACAGAGCTTGAAGACTGAGTTACTGAGCTATAGTAAACACCATTTAGTTACAAACCTCATGTATTTTTCATCATTGCATCAAGGAATGAATGAATAAATAGCTACGGACAAATCAATCTACAATATGCCTTATTGGTACCTTGTACAAACCTCTCAACCTTTTCCCTCAAAAAAAAATGAACCTCCTTACAAGAAAAGAGTTGGAAAGCTGTAAATAAGCCCCTAGTATACCTTCCTAACATGACTAAGAAGCCTGCCGAGATCACAGCAGGCCAGGGCGACAATGGAAGGGGAAGTGATGCACCACAATGGGAGCTCCCTTGTTCTTCTTCTTACCCACCATCTTTGCAGCAACCCCGACCTCCTCGTCTCCCATCTTGCGCTCACCAGAAACTTGTCCCACCACCGCTCCCTGATCTTTGGCTGCTTGCTGCTTCGCCGTCGTCGGTTCTCTGTCTATGCCTTCCGGAGGTGGTGGGGCCGTCTTCGTCCTTGCTGCTGGAGGAGCACCTAAAAGGCTGCTGAATCCACGTTGAGCCATCTTGCTGTCGGGGCCGGATTCGCCGGAGCCGCCGGCCTGCTGGTTGTTATGGATGTCGCCGTCTGAGTTGGTGTTTCTTGCGTGAAGTGTTGCTGATCCTGGTGCTCCAGGGTAGTTTTTGTAGTGTGGAGTTCGTTGCTGGCATTATTGCTTCTTGCTCAAGGATGGGGTTGAAGATTATTCCGAGATCGAGGGAGACCACCACATACACTGCTTCCAGGAGGAATCCTACTGCTGACTTGCTGCTGCTACTGTGTGTCGTGCTAAACCAGTCAAAACTGACGCGTGAGCTACGGCAGAAAGCTTGGTCAGCACTCGGCAGTAGGGAACGTTGCATGCAAGTGACGAGGAACTTATTTCTTTGCCAAAAGAAGGCAACAGTGACTGCGCAGAGAGAAATGATGCAACATTTGCTCTCTCTAGCATGATGAAGTATCTGTGCATAGACAGAATTCTACCGCTGGCTCCGCACACCCATGCATTCTCAAATTCTCAGTACTCACAAGTTATATTCCGGGGGCCGCCACACCCGAGATAGTTTGAGAAAAATTATCTAGAAACTAATTCCAGAACACTATCAGTTTGTTCTGTATGTTTGTATATAAATATGCAATGGCACAAAATCAGGTATGAAATAAATAGAGTTGTCCCTCCGCTAGTTGTGTGCTATGTTTAAACCTTTCCCATTTTAAAAGTTATAGAAAAAATATTGTCAAAACCTTTTTATGTGGCAGGTTAACGAAGCCACTGCATCAGTGGTCGATCGCTTTCACCTCACAGCTCCGTTTTCGTCTCTTCTCTTGCTCACAAGAAAGTTCCTCCTCAAGTCACATGTCGATTTGACTGGACCCCAACGACCTCACATGCCCATGTCAGGTAGAACTTGGCGGCCAAGGCAGCGTCAGCGTCAGCACGCTGAGCAACGTGGACAAGTCCACAGATCCTTTCAGTTGACCCGGCCTTCTTGGACGAAGCTTCGAGCCAAGGCCCTCCTCCCAGCAACAAAAGCACCCACGCAGCTCAAGAACCCATCCGCTATAAATACCTCCGATCCACCACTCAGAGGCACAGGCCACAAACAGGAACAAGATCATCGGTGCAAGAAGCAAGTAGTAGGCCAGAGCTCAAACGCAATCAGGAGGCTTGTCTAGCCTGCTGATCGACCGAGGAAACTAAAAGGTTGTACTGTGTTGGTGTTGAAAGGAAGGTCGGCGGCCGGCCATGGTACTGGGTCTGGGAGGGTGCTGTGGCGCCGGTGGCAAAGCGGCCAGGGGAAGGAGCTGATCCAGAAGCGAGGCTGCAGCGGGAGGTTAGAGAGGGGAAGATGGAGAAGATGACAGGTGAGCCAGTCGAAGCTGCGGCCGGGAGGGAGGAGAGGAGGAGGAGGAGGGATCATCAGAAGCATCCCCCGATCGTCGTGCATCAGTTCCCCTTCCATTCCCGCCCCGGGTTGCTCTGAATCCAGGGACTGATTGGTTCTTCTGTTGGGTTTCTTTCCTGTTTTCTTTTGACCAGAGCTGCTACTTTTGGTCATCTACATGAGAATCAGAGGTGTAATTATTTGGTTCTTTGGTCTCGTGTATATCAATTGTGACCCGTCAAAAACTCAGTATACATATAAACCAAGCTCAATTCACGTCTGGTCATTTCCTTAACAATCTCTTTTACACAACTATCAATGAATGGATTCGATTTCTGCAGCTCGTGCACGGCACGTGCGGCGCAGCACCTGAAATTGAAAAAAAAAAATATTGCAGATTTGTCCACAGCTGATACAACAGTATTTCAGCTCGAAAGAGCAGCTTGCTGCCTGCCCAGAACGCAGGTCCCCTCCAAGAATTGGCAACTGCAGTCTGCAGAAGACTGAATAGCTTATCTGAACAGAACAGGCCCAGAACAGATCTTCAGGCTCCAAGCCATTGTGCTCAAGCAAGTTGAAGGGAGGCATCAGTACGGGATGAGCAACAGGCACATATAAACAACAGCGAGAAATCATGTCCAAGTCTGGATTGTGAAGAAACATAACAGCGAGACATCATGTCCAATGTCTGGATTGTCAAGAAACATACTGCCACGTTCTTAATGTTGAAACCACCGGAAAAAGTTCAGATGAAATTCAGCAGATTCACAGACAAGCAGCAGCAACTACAACAAGAGCAGCACAAATTACCAACCGGAGCATCACAAATGTACCACAACAGGCCGGTCAAATGTACCACAACAGGCCGGTCGACTGAAACTCATAGTGGCACCATACCATATATTAAGCCGAAAGACCGTTCGAAAGACTCATGCCGATCGATAATTACAGACGCCGGAAGCTACACCCTACTGATTGACAAGGCCAAACCGGACGTGACACACATGCGTGGCTTCGCCACCACCGTGTATCTTGCCTCCCCCATCGACAGGGCAGGCTCACCAAGCACTGCTACCTTTATTAAACCAAACCCGAATCAGGCAAACCAGGCGACAGAATCTAGTTCTCCATGCGGATGATGCAGCGGATGCCCTCCCCCTTCGCCATCAGGTCAAAGGCCTTGTTGATCTCCGCGAACGGGACGCTGTGCGTGATGAACTTCTCCACCTCCAGCTCCTGCGTGCAAACAAAGCAGAGTCGTGGCGTGAGCTAGCAGGTCTTTGGAGGGCTAACAGTTTCAGCAAAGGTCGACTACTAGCGAAGTAGCAAGGCTACTGGAGGAGCAGTGCTTGAGATTTACCTTCTTCATGTACAACTCCACCACATTGGGCAGGTCAGTGCGTGGCTTGTAGTTGCCGAAGAAGGTTCCCTTCAGGGTCCTCTCGTTCAGGAAGTTCATCGGGTGAGTCTTGAATTCAGCATCCTTGTGTGGCACACCCACCAGCACAGCAACACCCCAGCCCTGGATTAAAAGCAGAGCTGTTAGAACCCTGTCTGAATAAATGATGGAACTTGGAGGATGATCGTTCAATAGAATATGCACAAACAGTGTACGTACATCATGAACACACTCAAATGCTTGGATCATAGCGTTGATGTTGCCAGTGCATTCCACACTGCGGTCAACACCTCCATTGGTCATATCAGCAAGTACCTAAACCATAAGTACCTAAACCATAAGGAAACTGGATGTTATGGCCAAGTTCCGCATACACTGAGCAACCTCTGGTTGTCTAAGGTAAAGAAACAAACCTGCTGCACTGGCTTGTTGTGGTCTTTTGGGTTCACAAATTCAGTGCAACCAAACTTCCTAGCTGCAAAATGGAGAAAGAGATGAGTCACTTGGTGTATCAAAACAACAAAATAAAATGACATACTCAGATCAAAGGGATTCTCACCTTCTTCGAATCTGCTGGGGTTCAGATCAACACCAATGATCCTCGACGCTCCAGCAATCCTTGCACCTTCTGCAGCCTAATGATGCATATATGCAGGGTATCAGATGCAAACCCGACACACGTTCACATTGCAATTGAAAGAGCATATGATGAGGGAATAATTTCAACACTTACAGCAAGACCAACAGCTCCTAGACCGAAAATAGCCACTGCTGAACCCTTTGGCGGTTTTGCAACATTAATTGTTGCACCAAGACCTAAACAGAGGAATGACATAAGTCAGAATCTAAAGACAAATAAATTCTAGCATGCATACCAAAATGCACTGAATGAACTTACCGGTAGAAATACCACAGCTAAGAACACAAACTTTATCAAGGGGAGCCTCAGGGTTGATCTTTGCAACACAACCAACATGCATGACAGTGTACTCGCTGAAGGTGGAAGTCCCAACAAAGTGGTAGATAGGCTCCATTGATTGAAAACCGCGACTTGCCATCGCCAATCATCACACCCCGGTCAGTGTTGATCCTGAGCAGATCACACATGTTGCTCTCTGCCGACTTGCAGTGGGGGCACTCCTTGCACTCCCCAGTGAACACAGGAAGGACATGGTCACCAGGGGCCACGTCAGTCACACCCTCTCCAACACTCTCTATGATACTGTAAAAATCAAGGAATTTCAGTCTGGATAGAATAAACCAAATTTGACTGGAATCGGATCTAACATGACTCTACAGCAGGATACTTCAAGTAAAACTTCATCACGAAATTAAGCAACCAAAGGAATACACAGCCACTAGATGTACATGTCATTGTCTCAACTGAAAATTACTGAATCAGTCAACAAAGTTGCTGCTGAAATAATCATAAATCTGTCGAACTCTACTGCCAGGAGCCCAAAAACATCTGACATCCGCACACATAATATTCAATCATACTGATACCATTTCAAACAAGACAAAACTATTTCTTATGGCTCTTCCACATGTTCACCAGAATCCAGGCTACACAAATAGATTGCTCTCCATCTAGTAAGCCAAATAAACAAAGACCACCAACGATAACCATGAATCCAAGAGCAATAACAAAAAAAAATTATCTACAAGTAAAGTACAAGCATGCCAAATCTACAGCCAGCAACATAACAATAAAGTGGATTGGGGAAGAGAACATACCCTCCAGCCTCATGACCGAAGATCCGAGGGAACACGGGAGTCTGCCCCTAAGACAGGTACCGCCAACAAGAAGGCGCAAGTCAACCGCGAGTTGCTGCATCATATCTAGTGACAGAGCTATGGAAGGGGATGGGTGAGTAGATACCTTGGCCTCCCAGAAGTAGACGTCGGTGTGGCAGAGCGAGGTGTAGAGGATCTTGACGCGGACCTCCATGGCCTGCGGAGGCGCCACCTCCACCTCCTCGATCGACAGCGGCTTCCCGGCCTCCCATGCCACCGCGGCTGCAATTGATTACCGGCAGATTAGCACAATGTTAGTTCGATCGATTAACCCAGCAAGAAAAAGGTTCCTCCTTGCAAGTTGCAACTTGCAACATTCCTAGATCGTAAGGAAAACGACTTCCTCATTTGGGGAAAAAACAAAATAGCAGATTTTTTTTCTCGTAAAGTGATTGTGGAGGCCCGGCCGGGGTCCGGGACCAACAGAGCAACAGTACCACGACGAACTACTTCACATTAGAGAAGATTTCTGGTAACATTTCTATGGGGTAAAAGGGTAGAAAAGAAGTTGCCCACGGTTGCGGGCCAGCACTACAAGATGGGCGCTACTGTTCATCAAAAAATCAAACAAAATCCAAGAACTCCCCCAAAAAGTTTCCGGCGGACCGTCGAGCATCCAACCTTTTCCCCCCAACAAAATTCTCCCCAATCACGGACAGAAACTAGAACAGATCCGAGACACAGAGGAGGAGCAAGCACGGACCTTTGCACTTGATCACCTTCCCGGCGGTCGCCATTGCCTCTTTCCCCACAAATCCCCGGACGGAATCCCAAACCAAGCAGCTCCGAGCACCTCACCTCACCACCGATCAAATCAATCCAAATCGAAGCGAATCGAATCCGTGAGGAGCCGGAGAGGGAGCGCCCCGCCTATATATAGCTCCGGCCCGGCGGCAAGCATGGGAGAGGGGAAGGAAGGGGACGGAGGGTGCGGTTTCGCCAGCTCCCCCGTCCACCTTCGTGGGCAGCAAACCACGGACGGGCGCGGCGTGGCGGGCGAAACCGGGGCTCCGGCCTCCACCTGGAGCGCGGCCGTGGTTTCCGCTCACCGCGCCATCCCGGCCGTCCGATGCGCCCGCGCGGGGGGATCGTGCCGGCGTGGGGCGCTGAGCGGCAGGCGCGCACAGGTGTGCTGCTGAATCAGGGGCGTTTCCGGGATTTCTAGACGCCGCGCGGGGGCATGTGGAATCAGGCGGAAGCCCAAAAGCGTCGCGCCGTGACGGCGACGCCTTGGCCTCTAGATCATGGTGATTAGGACCCTAATGACAAGGATTTCTCCGGAGGCAATGAGGAAACAGAGCTGCACGATGCATGTAAATAAAGTCGGAATATACTAACAAAATGAGAGCCATCATCGCACTGCATTGTGATGGAGCGAGCATGTTTCATTTAGAAAATGAAAAATGCTACCGGCATCTGCCACCGCACACATCCAATTTTTAAATGAAGTGAGCATGAACTAGCAGAAAGATTAAATTTTCAGTAAAAAAAAGTTAAACGGAAGGTGAACAGTGAAGGGTTTGTTATGATTACAACCACCGAAGTTATTAGGACCACAAATAGGTAAAGTTCCATAGCTTAAGGGATCATCGCCGCGTGGTCTATGTATGTGCTAACTTCCACATCAAAATCTAGGTTTCTAGCGATTCCAGAAGTGAAAAAGGATTATAAGTAGCAGGGTGCCTCCCATTGCTGTGGCAGACCGTGCATGATTCATGATAGGGTTAATACCAAGACGCAGCAAGAGCTCCCTTGCGGGGTTGTACTTCACGAAAACCTGATGCCATCCGACGCCAATTGAAGGTGAATAAGGAACAAAGATGTTGAAGGTGCTTTTATTCATTTTATAATTATAATTTTTATAGCAACCGGACTCAATGCCTAGTTTGAATATAGAGATACTCCCTCCGTTCAAATTGTAGTTGTTTTGGTTTTTCTAGGTTCGTAAATTTTACTATGCACCTAGATATAATATATGATATAATATATAAATAGATGCATTGTACAAATTATGAATCTAGAAAAGCTAAAATGCATAATTTGAGATAATTTAGAACGGAGGGAGTATTTGGCAAATTTTCAAACGATTCCTCATATTTTCGTATTGACTCCAGTTTGGTGAAATTCCAATGCCTCAGATAGGATAATGGCGAGGGACCAATCAAGCTAGCAACCAAATTCACCAGGCCGGAGCTGGGCCAGCCCAACGTCTAGAACCACTCCATAGGCCGACTATGCATGCTGGACTGGACTGGACTGGAACCGTAGCCCTAGTGGCCCTAGCCTTTCTTCCGCCAGGAAATATGCTGTAGCAGATGCCCTAGCTTTTCCACGGCAACCTCGGATCGCAAATCAGACGGCCGCCGCGCGCTCAACTCTGCTGCCACACATGCACTGGTCTGCCCACATGTCGGCTCGTGGGCCGCCGCCCAAGTGGCATCGCCTTTTTTTCTCAAACAATGTGTGCCCACAACAATGGCCAATCATTACCGTGGGAGCAGAGGCCAGGGTCGCCAGATACAGCGGGAACACGGCAAGAATCTCGCACCTGATCGCCTGATTCCCTCGCTCGCAACCGGTTGGGATCTTGCAGCTGGGCCTGAGTCAGACTCAGTTCAATGGACCAGGCAGCTTTCGGCAGCACAGACGCCTGCTGGAATCGTAGTCGTGGCTGCCAGAAAAGCAATTCAATTCAGAAAACCGTTCCGTTATTTAACTGTTTTTTATGCCATACTTCATTTTGTCACGTCTGATCCCATTCTGTTACTGTACACTTGGATGGTGTAACAAGGTAACCCGTTCTGTTTCATTTTGCTTAAGCTTGCTTTAACTTCCTCAGAAGAAGCACTTCAATTCGAAACGGGCACCAACTGTTTTGACAAAACAGTTTGCACCGTGGCACATAACATCTTGAAAGCTTCAAGACATAGTTGGGCACGCCATTTTTCATAAGCATAATTATCTTACTCAGTTGGACTATTTGGATTTCACGAAATGATCTAGTCTTCCAAGACTTGCGGCCGACATTGGATAGTTGCCGAAGTATATTTGAAAAGGAACTCGTGTTGCTTATGTATCGAGTTAAAGCCAAGCATAAAGCCCTTTTAGAAGCATGGATAGACAATTTTGGTTAGTGGTTTTGACTTTCTTTGTTTCTTGATTCGGAGCTGTAAAACTTTTTTACTTTTTTTTTCTTTATAATAATTTTAATCCCCTCCCGTTGCTTAAAAAAAAATTTGCCCTACGTTCATGGATGGACCCACGGAGAGCCAAGTGTTGAGGCTGCAGGCCTCTGTTCATCTTTTTTCTGAATTTCCAACCCTTGTCGCGCTCCGGAGATGGTGTTTGGAGACTTACCATGTAAGGAGTTTTTGAGCATAGCTCTGGACTGGATTCCTTGTAGGCCGTAGCAGCTCCATGAAAGATCCCAGGATAACCTCACATGAAACTGCAATTGGCGATGGAGGTTTTGAAGGACAGAGCAATATTATTGCATTAACATTGGCAATATTCCATTATTGTTAAGCAAAACGGTGATTACAGGGACTCTGAAACCTGACCACACACCTCTTTTCTATTTTGTTTTTTCTGATGGCCGAAACCTGGCCTGCGACCACGCACTAAAATAAAGATGAAACCGTGAAACGGCATACAGGGGATGGGCCGAGAACCTTGCTGCACTCTGATTGCCTGATTCCCACACACCGGGTTCAGGACCTTTGCAGCTGGGTCTGTGTCAGTTCATGGACCGGCCAGCTTTCAGCAGCACACGCGTACATCGTAGTCATCGCTGCCACTTCAATTCAAAAACCATTCCGTTCATTACGTCGCGTGTATCACGTTTAGTCGTTGCTTCATTTTGTTTTAACGCATTCCATTAATATACACTTGGATGGTATAATAAGAAACGTTGGCGTTATGCATCGCCATGAAAAAGAAACCGTGACTTTTTTTCTTTTTTGAATAAAAAAACTGCGACTTCTTCAAAAGAAAGAATCATTTCAATTCCCATAAAAAAAGAATCACTTCAATTCAAAACAGGTACAATTTTTTCATTTTAGTGGACTTTTTGGCCTTATCTACAGTAGCTGTAGAGGTTCTCGACAGTTAGCAGACTCTGCTTGATTTTTGTGCTAGGTCTACCCTTGATTGGGGGTCTGCAGAGGGAGAGGGTGACCATATGACTTGTTTGGAACCACTATGTGCAGGCTAGCTCAGAGAACGCCAAAGAGGCACCAAGTGGCAGGAGGCTTGTTGAGGGTCTTGACAGAACTCTGGATTGGACTTCCATGGAAGATCTCAGATACTACCCCACATGAAACTGCGATTTGCGATGGAGGCTTGAAGGCAGGAGCATTAACAGTCTAACACTGACAACATTTCATTATTTGTCATGCAAAATGGTAATTACATGGACTCTGAAACCAGACCACAAACTTCTCTTTTTTTTTTGCTTTTTTGTGGGCCCAAACCCGACCAGTTACCACACACTAACAATAAAGATAGAAACCGTGAAACGGAATACAGGGGATGGGCATGTTCGTATCTCAGGACCACAATATTACTACTACACAGAGGGTGCGCCTTAAACTTTTTCAGTTTCCTTCCTTGCGCAACAGAGCAGCTGCAACGGACGCTGGCGAGCTCTAGTCCTCCATCCTCATGATGCAGCGCAGGCCCTCCCCCTTGAGCATCAGGTCAAAGGCCGTGTTGATCTCCGAGAACGGCACGCTGTGGGTGATGAACTTCTCCACATCCAGCTCCTACAGGAGATTCACATCACAAATGTGATCCATCAGAAAATATGTTGCACACGACCATGAACACTTCAGGATTTCATTATTTCCTTTTTCTCACTAGTTGCATATTCTGCGGTATCATGGTTATATTACCTTCTTCATGTACATCTCGACGACGTTGGGCAGGTCTGTGCGGGGCTTGTAGTTGCCGAAGAAGGTCCCCTTGAGCGTCTTCTCGTTCAGGAAGTTCATGGGGTGGGTCTTGAACTGGTCCTCCCTGTGCGGGACACCGACCAGCACGGCGACGCCCCATCCCTGAATTTACATTTCAGAGCGTCTCTGTCAGGGTTCCATTTGAAACCATAGGGACATAGAACTACATAAACATGGGTTGCCTAAGGGCACATACATCGTGAACACATTCGAAGGCGGATATCATGGCGTTGACGTTGCCAGTGCACTCCACGCTGCGGTCGACACCGCCATTGGTCATCTCAATGAGCACCTGGAACAACAATGGGAAGTGGACTATATCAGATACTACTGTTGTCATGTCCTGAACCAATTGCCATCTTCATTCAGTACACTCAGACAAAGAACCCACCTCTTGCACTGGCTTGTTGTGGTCCTTGGGATTCACAAAGTCAGTGCAGCCGAATTTCTTAGCTGAAAATTGAGACAAGTTGGTAAGTTCAGTGTAACATGAAGAACCTTATGCCAAACTGTCATTTTACAATTGAGCTGACAGCAGTTCATACCTTGCTCATATTTTGCCGGGTTCAGGTCCACACCGATGATCCTTGATGCCCCAGACAGCCTCGCACCTTCCATGGCCTAATCATATGAAAACATACAGAGGATGATCAGTCAAAATTTTAGCACAGATCCTACCAAGCTCCAAGTCTCGTTTGAGAATGGAAAAATGAAGAACTTTTCATTTCCACTTACAGCAAGGCCTACAGCACCGAGACCGAAAATCGCCACCGTCGAACCTTTAACGGGTTTTGCAACGTTGAGTGTTGCACCAAGACCTGCACCAAATGATTAGGTTTCAGTAACTACTACAGCCATCCAAAACGTTTTGTGCTCCTTACAGAAATAATGGCATGAGAAGGCATCTTACCAGTTGAGATACCACAGCTGAGAACACAAACTTTGTCAAGAGGCGCCTCGGGGTTGATCTTGGCGAGGCAACCGACATGGATGACGGTGTACTCGCTGAAGGTGGACGTCCCGACAAAGTGGAAAATAGGCTGCCCGTAGATGGAGAAGCGGGACTTGCCATCGCCGATCATCACACCCCGGTCGACGTTGATCCTGAGGAGGTCACACATGTTGCTCTCCTCTGACTTGCAGTGAGCACACTCCTTGCACTCGCCAGTGAACACCGGGAGGACATGGTCGCCCGGTGCGAGGTCGGTCACACCTTCTCCAACGCTCTCCACGATGCTGAGAGCAAAAATAGTTTGGAATAAAGATTTATTAGACAACTTGAACTGTTAATATTATGCATAGTACTCATTAAAATTCTATCAAGATCCCACTTGAAAAGAATCCACCACTCTCATACATAATGAGTCAACTGAAATGTTTCAGGAAATGAATAATGTGCTTGTGCTTTTCAGTCTAAGAAAAAAATGGAAAGCATAAACATTGTAAATACAGTTTCTTAATCCAGAACAGAATTAAAAAAAGTATTATCCTAGAAGGCCAATTATGGGTGTGCTTGTGTCATGACTGACGTATTAGTTCGTATTAGTTCTCTGAATGAATCTGCACATGAGGTGGCCTCACATGCTTTATACCAGTTCAGTAAAATAAGCACACTTGCTCTCTTTAGCAATCAATCTTAAATCCACTGACAAATCAGTACTTGAAACGGATTGACTAACTATAACTAGCAATCGAAGCGCTAAAACTAGACTTCTTTAAGAGACAACTAATACGACACAGATGCACACATCCGATCCCACCTAGAACATAAAAAACAGTGGAACAGGCATCAAGAACTCAAGAACAACACAGTAACATAACAGCAAGAAGGTGACTGCATACCCTCCAGCTTCGTGTCCTAAGATCCTCGGGAACACAGGAGTTTGACCCTGGACAACAGATCCAAGCAGAGTTAGTCAGTCACCCAAGTCATCAATTAGCATCTGATCCATTGTGTCACGGTCTCAGATAACCATTAGCAACTCGAGAAACACTGGGCAAGTATGAGACAGTTTGTGCACGATGATACCTTGGCCTCCCAGAAGTAGACGTCGGTGTGGCAGAGCGCGGTGTAGAGGATCTTGACGCGCACCTCCATGGCCTGCGGCGGCGCCACCTCCACCTCCTCGATTGACAGCGGCTTGCCGGCCTCCCAGGCCACGGCGGCTGCAACGAGCGCACCCGAGGATTAGAACCGATTCAAACCATGCCCCCATCAACCCCTTGATCTTTCTCGCTCACAGAAACAATGGTTATTCTGACAGAAGCAGAAACTACAAGAGGTGGCAGAGGCAAACGCACCTTTGCACTTGATGACTTTCCCGGCGGTCGCCATTGACGCTCTTGCTTTCTCTCTCACACACTCCCTCTACAAATTAATTAAATCAAAGAATAGCTCGAATGATCTCTCCACGAACTCGAGAACGGAACCCTTTCGCTACTGCTTCTTCTTCTTCGAACCCTCTTACACTTGGCTGATGATGATGTGTTAGTGAGGGAGAAAGCGGGGAGCAGGGGCTGTTTATATATTGGTGACTGGCTGATGAGACGCCTGGAGCGGAGCGGCGGCGCAAGTTGGGGCAGGAAAGGCTCGGATTTTTTTTAGTGGCGGGAGAAACCGGGGATCGTAGAGGCCTCCGCCGCTTTCCGTGTTCCGCGATAGAGGCCGCGCCCAGCCGCGCGCCCGCCGGTTTCGGCCTCCGGTGGTTTCTTGGTTTCCCTGTTTCCGTTTTCCAGCGGAGGGGACAGGTGATGGTTACTCGTTGGGCGATCACGGCCGTCGTCGATGATCAATTGGTCATGGTGTTTTGTCCTTCATTTGCTAGAGAGTTTTGACATTTGTGTCACCAAGTTTTTACCGTATTTTCATGGAATATTTTTATTTGATAAATGCTTAGAAAACATTAGTGAGCTGATAAATTGGGTGCGTTAAATATTCTTTACTGCAACCTCTGCATAAATTGGGTGCGTTAAATGACGTTGTAAAAATTGGTCTCATAGTGTATTTTTGCCCTAAAGCGGTCTTTGGGTGGTGGTTATTTTCTAAAAACAATTTTATGCCCTAGAAAGTGCTTTAGTCATAAAGCAAATGAAAACTTTAGAGTGTAGATGGAGTCTCAGTTTGCACAAACAGGCTATTAATGTGTTCCTTGGTAGCACATCATGACCGAGTGGGACACTATATACCGATTAAACATGAAAATCCTATTTTATTTAGTGGCCTTTTGGATGTACCTCATTGATCATTTAATTGAACTTCAAAATTGGTACCCTAGATTTACCACCAAAAAGCACGCACTGTGCATGTGCGTGCAACAGGTGTCCCCCGATTGAACTACTGCCAAGCAACAATTTCTGCCCACTCAAACATAGTTTGAAACATGGGCGGATTTCAGAGTGGGGATCCTATGGAGCCTCCCAAAGCAACCCAATATTTTTTAGTCATGGATGAAGAAGAGGAGGAAGAAGAGGAAGAAGGAAGAAAAAGAAAAGGAGAGGAGGGAGGAAGAAGAGGAAGAAATAAACTTTCCTTAAGTTGAACTCTTGGATCCACCATTGGTTTCAAATTAAAAGAGTTGAGGATGATTGTGAGGGGTTTACACCGCGGCTCCAAGTACCGGGGGCGAAGCCGCATGGTCGCGTCGGGGTCGGCTGACCCTGACCACTTCCGCGACAGCTATTGTACCCAGTAGTTTTTCACCATATTGGACCCCAGTAAAAGTTGAAGAAGAATTAGACCGACCCCGGTAGTATTTTATTCTGGCTTCGCCCCCTGCCAAGTACCCTTTGTTTTGAACTAAGCTTACCTAAAGGAAAAAGTGCAATTAGATTCCTAACTCTACTTAGTACTAAATGCTAGTGCAACTAAAAAGACTACTATACCGTTTCAGGGAGAGAAAAAAATGTAGATGAAGACACGAAGCGGAAGGATATTCTTCCGTATTTTTTTTGCGGTTATATTCTTCCGTATTCGCTGGTGGCAGTCCGGTGGAGCCGAGTGGGGCTGGAATTCCGAACGATGTGACGCGCGCAGAAGATCCCCCGTGCCGTTCCAGAATCCCGCCCGTGGAGAACACGGGCCTGGAAAGGATTCCCGGCCCCACGCGGCAGCGAGAGGCGCATGGGCGACGGGTCAACGGCCGTGACGTGGCGGCGGGCGTTGACTTACCTGCACCGGCGAGGGCAGGCAGAAACCGGGGCCGGACCAGCGCCTCTGTTCCGCTGCTGCACACCACCAGCACGAGCACGATCCCATCCACAGCCTTCTTGTCGTCTTCCTCGCAGCATCCACTGTGTTTTGTTTTTTTTGAACGACAACGGTGTATTCTTTTTTTTTCCGAAGAAACTATGTTCATTTCAAAAGCAATGAGCTCCTCCCGCAGCTAAATTTAGGCGTCTCAAAATCGAGCCAAACTATTTTAATCAATTCACAAACAATAAATGAGTTGGTACACTTGTTGGGGCTTCAATCCAGAAGAAATTTGTATCCTGTACGCCAAATAAGTTTGGCATAATTGCAAACAAAGAATAAGGCGCTGTTCAGTTTTCTCATAACGGGCCGTTTTCAGGGGCCGTTCCGGGTGGAACGGAGCAGCCTGTATTGAAAACCAAAGTGTTGTTCTGGTCAGGATCGAAACCTGGTCTGGCCGCTATCGAATGAAGCCTAAGTAAGTGTTGGACAGTTTGCTTTTAGAAAAGAAGGGAGGAAATTCACCACCTCGCCGGTTGAAAAAAAATGGGTCTTATAATGTTATCGTTTGTCATAGGGACACCGGCCTTCTGTCAAAATCAAATGAAAATTTTAAATTTCAGTTGGGGTCTCAGCTTGCACAACAGGCCGTTCATTCCTTGGTAGCACAACATGATACTCACTTAGTATTATATATATAAAATTGTCGATCTGTTTTTCAAACTTGGACCAACTACATTTATTTAAACAAATTACATAGTTAAATGAAGTAGGATGAGTGTCAGGCGATCTTATCAGCAAAAGTACTTTAGATTTGACTCGTAGACTTATCTATTTACATAAATTTTTGTGCAAAAGAGGAATTGTCAAGTTAACGGAAAAAAATTAATGTTGTCATCGTATATTTAAGAACGTGGTAGCAGTATTCTGTAGTCAAACTACTACAAAACTTTTTTTTTAAGAGCAACTACTACAAAACTAGATATTGGTGGGAGATATCCTTGGGGACGATGGAATATCACAATAGCCCGATTACGAAGTGTCGTTTGGATAAAATCTGGAGAGAATTTGCTTTACAAAAACTTGTATTAACTTTCGGACCAGCCTGTCCTATTTATTACAGTTACTGGGTATTTATAAGATTTCCAAGCCTTTCAGTTCCGAAGATTACAACTTTTTATCCCCTCCACTACTATATTCCTAGGATATTCTAGTGGTCCAAGGTAATTTCCTATTCTAAGCGTCTTTTACAAACTTACAACTCAGCTTGTACTCGAGATTCTAAACCTTCGGCGCACGGCCGAAAGAGATGAAGGCCACGCAATGGCCTCGGGTTGATGCCTCCGCTCCACTGAGACCCCACGAGAGCTCCGCTGCGAGTATCCTTCGGTTGTCGGGACCGAAGTGTTCCACTTCGCCTTCTTCGAAGCCCCCGGCTGTTGCAACGCTCTCAGCCGGCTTGTTCCAAGAGCCTATCAAAAACTTAGGTAGTGTTTGGTTGGAGAGCGAGATAGGACGGAATGGTCCCATTTCTATTTTCAGGATGAGCTCGTTCTATACTACGTGTTTTGTCAGAGTGATCGAATAGTTACATCTCTTGTTTAGTTGGAGGTACGATGATGGAACTGCCTTTACTCCGTTACCCACCGTTACGTGGGGTCCATATATCAGTCACTCAATCCTTTCTTCCTCTCTTCCACCGTAGCAGCACGAGCTCCCTCGGCCATGGCTCCTCCTCCCTTCCACCCTTTTCTCCCTCAAGACGTCAGCCTCCCTCTCCCGCGCCACCGGCTCTCCTGGGGCGGGGCTTACTCGCACTCGCACATGCTCTCCATCCTGGACTATTAACAAATATTCCTTCCGAGAGCAGCTCCGTTCCATTGGTTTTGAAGCAAACGTAAAATGGGACGGCTCCATCCCAATGTGCTACTGAACCAAACGCTGCCTTGGAGGAAAAAGTTACCCTTCGGTACTCAATCAAAGGTGGTGTTTCCAACAGTAGATATACGTGCGGCCGCTCCATCTATAATGCTAAATGTTGGAACGGTCTTGGACCATGGAGCAGACGTTCTGCGCGGGCGCTTCGCAATCCTTTCGGCAAAGAGCATGCGCAGCAACTATTATTCGTTTGTAATCCGTTCCCGAAACTCGTGAAACAACCACCCGACCCCGAACCACCCACTGGCCTCGATTCAGGCGCGGAAAGGACTCGAGGCCCTACGCGGCAGTGAGAGGCACACGGGCGAGGGGTCAACGCCCGTGACGTGGCGTCGCACCGGCGGTCGGCCATGGACAGGCAGAAACCGGGGCTGTACCCGGACCGGCACCTATGTAATCTCGTCGCCTTGCAGTTGCGGCATCCACAGCTTAACCATCGTTAGTCACGCACGCGTCTCCACTGTGGTTAACCAGTTTAGCCAGCCACTAGCCAGGCAGGAAGCGAGAGAGCGGTGCCGGCAGACTATCCAGCGCTCTCGGTCGGAGCATTTTCAACAGATTACTTATATCCCATATTTAAAATATATCTCTCTCTATTACTAATAACTACTTTTGTATTTTTGGTAATAGTTGCTGCAGCAGACTATCAAAATCCAATCATCAAAAATAGGGTAGAGGGATGAATCTCATTCATTTAGGTACGAGGTTGGTGTTTCTATAATTACAAAAACTTTTTAAAAAAAATTTTAGATAATGAAGATTAGATTAGTATTATGTTGGAGTATCTCAATCACCAAAATATCAATTTTTTATATTGGAAAAAAATTATTAAAAGAGAGAGATGAATTGAGATAGTCCCGTGCACAGCCGCCGGCCGCCGGCCCACAGTTCGTACGTTGCCGCTTACCCGCTGCGCTCGTGCCTGTTGCCGGAGATATATACGACGCGTGCACCGAAGCAGAGACGCACACGTCTGCAATTTCTTTTCGTGCTGCGGTGCTGTGGGGGAGTGCCACGACAACGCAACGGTCAGTTACGTCCGGTAATCGCAAAATCCATTTGTGTTTGTTCTCGGTAAACAATTTTTTAACATCGATTATCAAGTCTAAACCTTCTACATGGACTAGCCAAATTATAGAGCCTACCCCTTCCATCCTGAAATATAAAATATTTTAATTTATATCCTAAATTAAAGTAGTTTAATTTTAACCAAATTTATAAAGAAAAATATTAACATCTAACACATCAAAATAGTTAAATTATAAAAATATATTTCATATTGGATCTAATTTGACATTTAAATTATGATTATTATTTTTTCTATAAATTTGGTTAAACTTAAAACCTGTTGACTTAGAACAAACCAAAATATCCTCTGCACTTTAGGATGGAAGAAGTACTAGAGAAGATGGTGCTAACTGTCGACTGCCCCTCCTATCCATGTCCACATCCATGCCAGCCATTCCTCGAACAAAATTTTATTTATATTTGTAAATATGTGATACCATTTAATTTTTCATCAGTTTTCTACGAATATTTATAAAAGTAGATAAACAATAATGGATGTAATAATAGTTTAGTTAAATGTTCAAATCAATTGCTGGTCCAGCCAGGCAGTGAAATCCTGCCCTGGTTGGGATCCTAACCACTGCACCACGATCCACGACGAAGGGTGGTCATTAAGCAACATGCGGCGTTCAAACAGGCTACTACATGATACGTAGCAGGTACTAGAAGGCGTGGAATACACCAATACTATCAGGTCAACGATCGAGTTCGCCCCAGGATGCAATACACCAATACTAGCGCCACTGATCCAGCAGCAGCCGTCGTAGCTACAAGGAACCAAACCCAAACCCAACGGTGCTGCAAAACTTCTCTCTGACGGGGGCACACGGCTCAGAGGAACCGACTGAGGTGCAAGCTGCAAAATGGTGAACCCGTTGGAAACAACAAGGCTTGGCGTGTGCTGAGGCACGGTACTGTAAAGTTCTGCTCCGTGGGATAGGAGTTCGGTCGACCACAATTTTCCCTACGAATGTGTCGAGATCGGTTGCAGGGTGATCTTCCTCCCTTGCACTTGCAACTGAGCACCGGCCATGGATCAGTAAATCTGAACCTTGACAGCTTCATTTCCCCCGATCCTGCAGCATTGATTTTGAACCGTGTCTTCGTTTAAAATCCAGTTGTTTTCCAAAAAAGGACACCTGAAGTTTCAAGAATTGTTTGTCAGAGAGCAGCGTGGCTAGCACAGGCTACGTAGGAACTCGAAAAACGCCACTAATTCCCAGAGGCAGTGGTTGGCTACAGACTGTAACACTCGGAATTGGAAAAAAGTTGGGAGATGCCCCTTGTGTGTCATCTTCCACCCTGGATGCTGGCTCACCAAGTTGCCGAGACCCTGGAACCGTGCATGACCACAAGAGCGCAACAAGTAACCCCAATACACGATGAGACGGGCAAAGAAAAGGCGAAAAGATTCTGCACTCCGATGCTAAGGCAGACAGGTGCATGAACCCAGCTCATCAAACCCCTCCTGAATTCTGAAGCGGAAGAGCTGTACGTGCAGATTGCAAAGCAATGGACTCCGTCAAGCATGTGCGGATGGCAGGATTGGTTGCCTCTCTGATTTCCAGAGTCAGTAACAGGGTGTTTGTTTCCAGATACTAAAGTTTAGTTCTTGTCATGTTGAATCTTCGAATTCTAATTAGAAGGACTAAACGTAAAATAATTATAAAACTAATTATACAGATGGAGGTTAATTCGCGAGATGAATCTATTAAGCCTAATTAATCCATTATTAGTACATATTTACTGCAGCACCATATGTCAAATTATAAATTAATTAAGTTTAATAGATTCATCTCGCAAATTAGTCTTCATCTATGTAATTAGTTTTATAATTAGTCTATATTTAATACTTTTAATTAGTAACTAAACATTCGATATGATAGGAACTTTCTGCAACCAAACACCCCTTACTTATTCTCGGGACGTCGTGCGCATGATGCATCGGGTCTCATCATGCGGGGTTCGTGTCGTTTTAGCAAACAGGAAAGCTTCTTCTATCCACTTGCTGCTGCTCCACCTTGGATTGTTGCGACAATTTTGTCCCCGTTTTCTGTTGCCAGTCCATGAGCTGTCCTCTTCGGACTTCAGCCATCACAATGAACATCTAGTCTCTAGATGTTACTTGCCATTTGCAAATGGAAAAAAAATACAGTAAAGATAATCAATCAACTGGTTTCACGCCTTGATAATCAGAGAAATAAAAATCATAAATCTTGAGGCCAGGAGCAAAGGTGTAGAATCATCCACCGTAGACTGAAGAACATGGCCCTGGAATTGGAAGTAATGGGTTCACTCGTGTGTGCAACGTCGAAAGGGCCAGCACGGACCAGACCCACGACGATGTCTCACCATTCCCAGGACACCTCGGACCTCACAGCAATGTGCTAGTCAGCTAGTGTATTGCTCACGCCACCCATCCACCAGGAAACAGAAGGCAGTGGCTGATCACTGCTCGACCTCGTCCAGTGAGCCACGGCCAGTCGGTCAAGAGGGCGATCTGTCGTATCAGGTGACACGACGCGGCGCATCACTTCTTCGCTATGGGTCGCTGTCAGGCACAGCGAGATCCTTGGACTCGAGCACCCATCAGATGGCGAATTTTCGTCGCGGCAGCGGCTAGTTCACTCGAGTCCTTTTTGGCTCGGATGCAATGCTTGCTCGCTTCGTTGGATTTTCAGTTTCCAACGGGCCTGCTCAATTGGGCATGGGCACCCTGTCGGAGCAGAGCACCGTTACACTTCAGGGGCCCGGGGCCTATCTATCTCAGGCTCTCAGCGGAAGATAACATGCATCGGTGCAGCGAACAATTGCCTCCAGAACTTACATGATGGTGACTACACATTTTAAATATACTCTTTCAGAATTTCCACAATTAATGTCCGAAATGTTGGCTTAGGCTTCCATGTTGAGAAACAAGTTTATAAAATTGGTGGAGCATGTACAAATCCGCAAAACCCAATAAACATGACTTGTTATATAGACTGAATAACAAAAAAATTTAAAAAATAACTTGCGTCTATGTGTTATATGTCCTATTGTTGGTAGTCTGGAATAATCACACCAAATGGCCGGTATGGCGGTATGTTATGTAAACTTGCTTGTGGAAGTCTGGAAGATACAGGAGCTATGGAGGGGGCCTAGGCCCCCTCGGCCCCCTTCCCTCTGCCATGAGTTGCTTGTGATTAGACAAATTTTTCCCTCTCCAAAGAAAGAGAGGGTTACTTCAAGATTTCCTAAGTCCTACCAGAGCTTTTTATTTCTTTTAATAAAAAAGATATGCTGAAGAACATGCCCGGCGAAGCAGGATGCAAGTTATATTTATTTTAGGTTATTGGATCGACCCAAAAACTTGATAAAATGAACTAAAATGGCATTGTGCGTAATTAAAGTAGGAGGAGAAATGAACTGGAATGACATGCCATTGTAATTATTTAGTTGACCCATAAAACACCATTGGGTACCCACTTGCATCCCTAGCGGTGATAAGATGGGAGGGTACACCACAGGAATCTCTAAAGATTATGGAGATTCATCAAAGGTTACGAGAATTGGAATAACATCGAATTAGGTATCAGATCTTATCATCTGTGGTCCTTAGAACGTTGAAGCAGATTGCAGGACTGGTATTTGACCGTTACGAATAGTAAGAGTTCTTTCTACACTTGTAGACGTGTTAGGTATGTAGTAGTGAATTTTCTCCCATGTGAATTTTATGGAGATTCGTCTTAAACAAATTGGACCTTAAAAGCTATTTCCCAAAATGTTCAACAAAACGTTGCGTTTAATTAAGTCTACCTACGGTACTAGGAATCCTTCCCTCAACAGGCAACGATCCATAATAAACTCAGTTAAGGCGATCAATTCCCTTCGCCATGAGCCGCTTGTGGTTCAAAGTATTTTTCGACCCGCGCCTTCAGTTAAGTAGTACTCCGGCTTGGAGAAGCTGCGACGATAATAGTAGTTTATTTGGACTTTGGAAGGAACCCCAGCTCTGGGAACTGGGATCATCTGGGAAGGAGTTTGGACTTCTTCCATTTCAGGTAGTATCGTCAGTATTAGATTTTACTCCATTTTATTATGCCATGTATTCAGATGGCTTAGTTTTGTTCTCAATATTTAATGCTAGAAATCATTCGTCTCGTAACTGTTAAACGTTAGGGCTTTCCTTTGTAAGAAGATCCCACAAATTCACCAAAAAATATTTAGTAAAATTGGTAGAGCCTAGTTATGTGTTTCTTACACCTTTTTTGTTAGAACAAAATTTTCCAAAAAGAACAAAAAAACCCAAATAGGCCGAGCAAGTTAGATCATGCAAATTATACACATCTAGAGGAAGTGTTTTCAATTTTTCATAGAGGCGTGGGGATGGCCTTCCCATTCCCTCCCTACCTCATTAACTTCCTACAATATTACTAATCGGGTGCTCCTTTCAAACCATTTACGTTAATACTTATAAGACACATTAAAAAAGATAAATAATATACATTTTTATAAAAATTAAAAACATCTGGCCATGGGTCCGATAGACTCTAATCATCTTAACTATTTGATCTATTCAGTCTTCTAAAAAAATAATCCCCATCTGCTATTGTGAAAATAGTGTAAAGTAACCCATAAATATGCCACTTTTACCGTTATAAAAATTAATCTAAAATAATTGGATACCATACCAGGTTACATGACGCGGGCGCAACACTTCGCTGCGGTTTGCTGTCAGCCACAGCGATTCTGGTATCAAAGGTGAGTTGTCGTCGCGGCAGCGGCTAAGGTTCACTCGAGTCCTTGTTGGATCCTGTAATGCTTGAACGCTTCGTTGGATTTTTTCAAACTGGCGTGCTCAACTGGGACAGGCCCGCTGAGACACTGAATGCTTCGATTATGTGATCAAAATCCGACATCACGGGTAATAGGAGAGGCAAGCTGGGTATCATGACTTTACAGAGTTAATTGGAGTTACATGAACACCAAAACCATATCTAATCTCACAGTAGAAACTTTATAAATTTTGCTAAGTTTACTTTAGGCATCGCCATATGTGTTAACATCAATAGACACGATCTATCTAATATCTCTTGTCCTTGTTGAACCTGAGTCGGCACTATCCGTCTTTGTTATACCATACGCACAATGTGGTTGTCACTAACCACTAGTACAATAGAGCTCTTCTGATGATTTGGTCTTGTTTGTCGTCAGCCATTATTATCCGATAAACCAAGATCAAATTGAAAAAGGTTCACAGCATAATGCGGAATATCTTACATCTGGTATCTAACATCAATAGACACGATCTATCTAATATCTCTTGACCTTTTTGAAGCCACACTCCGCTTCGATATCCGCAAGGGAAGAGGGAGGACAGAAAAGGTTGACAGATCTTGTCTATCGGACTATCTTACATCTGGGATTACGGTCCGGCGCCAACACCCGATTCCTCAACTAGTCAAGGGAAGACATGAAGTGATTGAGTGACAAGAACAGCCCGTCACTTCCTTTCGCTGATCGAGTTCATGACTGGACGGTTCGGTTACAAGAGCCAGAAGCAGCAGTTCGGCCATAACGGGTATGATTGCTCCTGGTTTTAGATCCAGTTCGTTCCTAAATCCTGAGTTTCTGACACATAAACCATTTTCTGGTGGAGGCATTGTTAGGCATCTGCAGCTCCAATTTCGATGTCGTCTACAACATTTCTACCACACGTGGACATACCAAGAAATCCAGCAGCTTCCTACAGCGATTATTGGCACCTAGAAATTCCTAGGAAGTCGAGTCATGGAGTCTTGGAGAGCTTGTCCAGAGACACTCCTACCTCGCTCAGGAGAATCAAGTGGTTGCGGACGCTGAACTCTGCTGACTATCCACCATTTCCACTGACGGCTGACAATTTCTTCCGGCACTCGCTATCCGCAGTTCCTTCCGCAACAGTGTTAGCAGCAGCAGTTCAGTCACGCACCCATGTTACAAATTGAAATGCAGGAAGACAGCCAGCCACAAAAGCATTGGAAAATCTAGCCCAACTAAATAAGGTTGCAAGAAACAAAACGAGGGAAGCATTGCAGCCCAACATCGGTTTGCCTCTCCTGCATGGCCCAAGCCCAACTGCCCAACAAAACTACGTACTTGATATTTCTTTTAGAAAAAAAATCCATTTTACTCCACTCAACAATTCACATTATCCACTTAACCCTCTGAATAAAATTTAGGCTCAATTTACTTCCTCAAACTATTCCAATTGGTCCAATCTACTTCTACTAAGATTTATCTTTTATTTCTCCATGTACAAGTAGAATTTTAACTTCAAATTTTGCAATATAACTTATAATATGACGTCCTATGATACAAATATACATTATAATTTTTTATGAATATTTTTCATGCAGAATTGTATCTCGGTGATAAATTTTATGTTAAATATTTTCAACCTATGAAAATAACCATGAAAAATTCTTAATGTATTTGTTTAACATAGGTCATCATGTTCTCTATCCACTCATGAAGTTTGAACTTAAAATTCAATTTGTACACGGAGAAATAAAAAAGAGATATATTATTAGGAGTAGATTGACTAAATGGAATCGTTGGGGGGGGGGGGGGAGGGGAGTAAATTGAGCCTAAATTTTGCTTAGGGGTTAAGCGGATAAAGTGAATTGGTGAGGAAAGTAAAATAAACTTTTTTCTTTTTTTAAAATAATAGTATTTTAATGAAAAATTTGCAAAAATAAATAGCAAAGAAAAAAAAATCGCAGATCTAGCCAGTTGTCGGCTGGCTAATAGCTGATAGGGGACCTATCATCCGTCCAGTTGCCGATAGGACCTTATCAGACCTCCAGCGGCCCGTGGGCTGTCGCCCGACTGGGTCTAGTCGGCCCCTGGCTGGCCGACAGGCCCTTATCGGCTTGTGGAGGGCTGACTGGCTTCTTTTTTAGCACGGCCGCATCTTTCTCCTCATCTTTTACTCTATCTCCTTTTACCTTCCCCATTGTCCGCTTCTCGCCGTCCCCGCGCCTCCCGCCAGCCTCCTACCTCGGTCCGCGGCCCTCAGGCCCAGCCGCCGCCCGCCGGCCTCCCACGCCTGCCCAACGCTTGTGGCAGCCCGCGCCTGCCTGCCCACCGCCCGCCGGCCTCCCGCGCCAGCTCTGCTCCCGCCGCCTCCTGCCGGCGGCGCAGCCGCGCCAGGTCCCCACCCGCCGATCGCAGGCTGCGGCCTCCTATGGGCGTGGGGGACGCGCTTGTGGGCGCGCCGCCCCCGCCCATTGGCCCCGTGCCACGGCTCACCTCGGGCCGGCTGGCGGGTATATTTTTTTTAGTTAGTCTATATAATAATGTGAGTTACGTAAAGGTAGTCTTTCTTTAGTGTAGTAAATTAGTTTAATATTGGTGACCCTTTTGGTATTAGAAATGCAGATTAGATTAAGAGCAGATGGTAGTTTAAATTATGAAGTTGTATGAATAATTAATAAACTTTTACGTACCAGTGAATTGCATATTAGTGTACTTGATTAGATCAATATAAATTGCTAACTTGAATAGACGAGTATGTAATATTATCATAGCTATGTAATGACAGTTGTTAATAGAAAAATGTACTAGCGTAAAGGTAGTTAATTATTTAGATCTTAATGTAAGAGTAGGATGTTATTACTAATAATTTGATTCAGGATAAAAATAAGTAGTCGAAAATTCGATCAGTCATTAGTGTCTAACGTTAGATACTGTAATTTATTAGCAGGGATAGGGTCAGAAGTAGTGAATATCCAAGTTCATCATGGCAGTGGATTTATCACGTATTGTGACTCTGGGGTAGACTTAAGTCAGTTTCAGTATGTGGATACAAGTGTAAGCAATCTGTTACAAATGCGACGTGCAGATGTGGTTGGGTGCATAACTTTCTGCAAGTGAACCCATTGCAGTGGAGGTTGAAAGTTAGTGGTGTAGTCCCAAGGAAACGTGAGTATGGCTGGCGGTGGGAACTATACGAGACGAGGAACTCGAAGTGTTGGCGTGCATTTGTGGATATGGCTATGTACAAATTTAAATTCCCTCTTGTGTTGCTTATTCAGCAAGAAATGGTTAACAGCAGTCACGGGGAACAAGCATGAGGCATGGAGTTGATGAAACTGAGGAAGTGGCTGAAACTGTGGACCCATGAACAAGATGCGGAGGAGGAGCTGCAACAGATGGTCCATGAACAACCTCAGCATGAAGTTGATGATAATGAAGTCGAGGTTGGTGGTGAAATGATTGTTGATCAGGGCGAATTGGATGAGATGATTGTTGATGAGATGGAGTTGGATGACGAGGAGTACAGAACGTTCGTAGGAGGCAGAGATGCTAGTTTTTTATAATAAAATTACCATCCCCGAGGAATGGAATAACTTTTCAATGCATGGGCTCACGGTTAATGACGGGCCCGATAGTAACTGGGTGTATGATCAAGTGGAGATCACAAGAGGTCAGATGTTTCATGACAAGGTGCACCTGCAGCATGCAGTTAAGAGTGGGCTTTCTCTGAGAAGAAACCATTCAAGGTAGTAATTTCCAACCCGAGGACATATGATGTGAAGTGTCTCTCCCCTGGCTGTCCATGGCGGGTTCACGGCTTTCTGCCGAAGGGTGAGAGTAACTTTGTGGTTTTTATTGTTGTTGGGCACTCGTGCAAGCTTACTGAAACAGTTGTCAAGCACAAGAACATGACATCAGTGTTTGTTGCTAATGCTCTATATGGAGAAATTGTGAAGAAGAGTTCCATGTCCCCTTTTCAGATTATGCTTGCTATATCTAATAGGTACACATATGAAATATCATATGATATGGCATGGCGAGCGAAGCAGAAGGCGTTGGGGTGGAGGTTTGGGACGTATAAGGACTCGTACCACCACCTTCCACAGCTCCTAGCATTGCTGCAAAGTAGGAACTCAGGAACTGTAATTGATATTGATGACTATCAGGATGCAAATGGTGATAGGGTTCTCCGGCATGCCTTCTGGTCCTTTGGGTGCATGATTGAAGCTTTCAAACATTGCGGACCAGTTCTTTGTGTCGATGGGACATTTTTGACAGGAATGTATAAAGGCCAGCTACTCATATGCATTGGGGCTGATGTTGATGGCAAGGTTGTCCCTATTGCTTTTGCTTTTGTCGAATCAAAGAACGTGGATAGCTGGTTGTTTTTTCTTTCATTGATGAAGCGGGCGGTGGTCTGTGAGAGACCCAATGTGTGGGTGCTCCACGACCGCCATAAGGGAATATTGTCCGCGGTGAAGAAATTGCAAGAGAGCACGAACGTCGATGTTGCTTGGCCAGACCTGCATAGTCGATGGTCCATGGGCATTTAGGGGCAAATTTGTATTCTCAATTCAGAAGCAAGTGGCTGGTGGGTCTTTTCAAAAAATTATGCAGACAAAACCAAAGATGTAAGTTTGATGAGATATGGGTTGTGCAGACAAAACCAGAGATGTAAGTTTGATGAGATATGGGCTGAGCTCGACAAGCTAACTACTAGTCACATGGCCGATGTCCATAAGAAACCTGTTGTGGCACATGAATAGGAACCACGGGGGCTAGATCCTATTGATGGTGAGCCTGCATGAGAGACTAGTAGGAGGAAGGGGAGGAGGTCAGTGAAATGCTTCTCCGAGTGGATTAAAAATGAGCCACTTGAGAAATGGGCTTTGATTGTGGATACCGATGGGTCTAGGTATGGCATCATGACAACCAATCTTGCTGAGGTTTACAACTGGGTACTCAAGGCATGCCGTTCTCTACCATTAGTGGCCATTGTGGAGTGCATTCTTCGGGGAACAATGAGATATCTTCGTGAACGATTTCAACAGGCCTCACTCGTTGTGCAGAATCCTCAAATGATGTATTGCAAGGAGATGACAGCGATAATCGAGAAAATAAGTGCTAAGGGTACGCTACATCGAGTGGAATGGATTGGGAACCAAGACTTTGTGTTCGAGGTGACGGTGTGTGAGAACGGAGGTGTTGGCATCGGCAGTGCTATGGTAACAATGGAGTGCCAGCTTTGGCTGGAAACCAACAAATTCAAGTGCACATGTAACAAACCAGAACTTCTTCATATCCCTTGTTCACATGTATACACTGCTTGTGGAAAAGCTTGAATAGAAGGTACATACATGTCCCAGTATTATCTGAAGGAGGCAGTTCAAGCCACTTGGAGTGGTGAACTTCGTGGCTGGAGGGCACTAGCTGATTTTACTAAGGCGCCGATGAATGGTCCAGAGTGGATTCCTGATCCCGCGACTGAGATCATGCACCCAGGTCGTAGGCAGAGTCATCGTATTAGAAACTATATGGATGCATCAGAGGTTAGATTTACTGAGAAATATTGCTTGGCATGCGGTGGAGAACACCTTCGGAAGGATTGCGACAGTTATCCGACCCATAAGAATGCAGACGGCATGGTGGAAAGGCGTGTTCCGCAACGCAACCCTAAAAAGAAATAGAACATGGTCGCGTATGAACTATGTGTAATATTAATTATTTTTGATTGTATTCGGGATGTAAGACTATGTGTTGTACGCTTGGACTATGTGTTGTACGGTTGTACTAGGAGTTGTATGCTTCCACTATATTTGTTGTATGCCTGCAATTTGTGTTGTATGATTCGACTATATGTTCTTTAAACATCTTGGATTGTTTCATGTTAGTTGTTCTCGTATTTACGTTTAATTTGTATATTGGATTTTGTAACTTCAGTAATTACATGTTTATATTGGAGCTAATATTCAATTTGCATTATGTAGGTATGGCTAACCTTGAGCTCATCGATCCGGTGATTGACACGAAGCCTATTTGAAAACACACTAAAAAGGCTAGATTTTTTCGCAGTTGTAATTTCAATATCTATCAAAGTTAGGGATTGATAATGTACTGTACATCTCATGATTCCTTGCGAATCAGAGCTAAAAACAAGACTGCATAGTTATATTTATTGAAAATGGGTTGACACATACGTGACAACTGCAATAAATCCTATATAAAAATTTCAGCAATGTAAGAACTTAGAAAAACTATGAAATAGGACGTGTCAGCTGCTACATGGCCGATAGGCCTATTTGCTATCAAATAGGTGATTTTCGTGTCGGAATGACGGGGTCCAGTCGGCCCACCAGGAGCCGACAGCCCTATCGGCACCGACAGGCCGGGTTTGGCGGAGCCCGGCGGGCCATATCAGATGCCACATGGGCTGTCGGCCCTTCAGCAGCCGATTGGCCTCCTGTCGGCAATTGGGTAGCCGACAGGCTGCTATATTTGCAATTGTATTTTTCAGATTTTATTTTTGCAATTTTCCATTAAAATAATATTATTTAAAAAAATTCTACATACTCCAGTCATGAACCAATGATTTATCTTTTAGAGTAACCAGAGCTAATCTCTGCACACGAATCCTAGGTCCAAATTCCAAACTGGATGACTTAGGCCCTGTTTGGCATAGCTCCACTCCACAACTCCAGCGACTCCAGCAAAAAAAATAGCTAAACACCCCAACTCCAAAACTCTATGGAGCTACCAACTCCATGGAGCTGTAGTGCAAATGGGGGTGGAGTTTTGGAGCACCTCTTTTGCTGCTCCAAAACCCCCACTTTTGAACCTCCTCGTGGAGTTCGTGGGTAATTACCCACCACTGCCATCGATTACACAGAAAAACAGTTCGTTTTCTTTTATTTCTCCCCTCCCGAACGAGTACGCCGCGCCTCCCTCCCCTCGCGAGACTCTCCGCCGTCGCCAGGTCCCGTGGGCGCCGCCTAGCGCCGGCCCTCGTCCACCGAGCGCCGGCTGGCCGTTCCTCCCCCAGCCGCGCCGGGATCCCTGCAGGCCGCCGCCCCTCCCTGCTCCCTGCAGGCCGCCGCACCTTCCCTGCTCCCTGCAGGCCGCTGCACCGTCCCTGCTCCCTGCAGGCCGCCGCACCTCCCTCAGGCCGCCGCCCTTCCCTCGCGAGACTCTCCACCGCCGCCAGGTCCCCTGGGCGCCGCCTAGCGCCGGCCCTCCTCCACCGAGCGCCGGCCGGCCGTTCCTCCCCCAGCCGCGCCGGGATCCCTGCAGGCCGCCGCCCCTCCCTGCTCCCTGTAGGCCGCCGCACCTTCCCTGCTCCCTGCAGGCCGCCGCACCTTCCCTACTCCCTACAGGCCGCCGCCCCTCCCTCAGGCCGCCGCCCTTCCCTGCCGCATCTGGATCCCTGCAGGCCGCCGCCCGTCCCTCAGGCCGCCGCACTTCCCTGCTCCCTGCAGGCCGCCGCCCTACCGCCCGCCCTAGATCCGCCGCCCTACTGCTGGGAGGCGTGGCTCGCCGTCGCCGCGTTGGGGCTCATCGACGCCGCGTGCTTCCAGGTACGAAAATTGAACCTTCCCTCTGAATAGCGTTGATTGCCCTTTGAACCAGCAAGTTTGAGCTCAATTATCTCCAGAATTTACTCCTGAACTTCTAAATCTGTCAAAATCAAAGTTGTAGCCGCTATATTCCTCTACAAGTTTCATTACAGACACTTTCCTTGGTTTGGCTTCAAAACTCTTTCAAAACTGCTCTGCATATTGCTGCATTCATCGGTTTCTCTCAAATTCAAAGATTCATATTGTTTTGCCGTGAACCTGAAACTTGCAGCCCCTAGATCTCCCAATTCCCAATGTCAACATCCACATCGTCCAGTAGAAAAGTTGTAGAGAACAATATCCTCTAAATTTTTTGTGTTTAACACTTTTTCGGATTCTATATCTAACACACTCAAAACTGACTCTGAAGTTTACTGTTTTTGCTGAATTCACTTGATATTCAGTGTTTTCAGTGGAACTGCCTAAATCTGCTGGCTTGGAATCTAATTATCTCCCAAATCTGTATGCAAACTCCAAAATTGTCCAAAATAACAATTGTATAGGACACACTCATCCATCTTTTTTATGTTATGAATTTTCTCTGATTCAATCTCTAACATGTTCAAAAAGAGCTTTGAACATTGCTGTTTGCATTGAGTCAAAACTGAATATTTCTGAACCTGAAAATTGCAGTGCATTTTTCTCCAATGTCTTTCACAGAACTTCAAAATCTCCAAAATGCAAAGTTGTAGGTCTTAAAATTATCTACAACTTTTGTTTCAGGCACCCTTGCTGATTTTGCCTCTAACTCCTCCAAAAATTGCTCTAAACTGTAAGGGTTCATACTGTTTTTCTGAATATTCAGCTAAACCATTTCAAACCACCTCTGTTTGAATTCAAATTTGACTATATTGCTAAAATTTTTCATGACAAAAAATGACATATTTTCATATTCCATTCAACCAGCTTTGAAATGGGGTACTTATCATTCAAAGTTGTCCCATGTAATGACACTTTATTTTGCCTCATATTTAACCCTTTTCACTGAAATTCTGGACTTGAAGATTTTCCAGATCAAACTGCACCAAAAGATGCTATGAATTTGATCCTGTAAATAGCATATACAAGTAGTTGTCATGAATTTGATCCTGTAAACTGCTGTGTGTGTATGAAATTGATATACTCGAGGCCTTCTAATATGAAATTTGTGAGTTCGATAGATGCCTGAAATTGATTGGAATTCGGAGAACACTTGAGTGCTGTGTGTGTTGTTTGCCGAACAAGTTGAAAAAGGAAATCGGCCAAACACACACTTGAATGCACTTGGTTATGCTGAGGTTGAGAAAGGGTTCAAAGAAAGGACTGGAATTGTGGCTACCAAGGTTCAGATCAAGAACAAATGGGACAAGTTGAAGGAAGATTTCAAGGCATGGAAGAAACTAATGCTAAGGCAAACAGGGACTGGTTGGGATCCTATAAAGAAGACTATTTGCTATGGATGATGAATGGTGGAAAAAAGCTAGAGCTGTAAGTTGGTTCAAAAATTTTGCTATTTTTTTCCATATGCCAAATCTGTTGGTAATACTTATAATAATATGTGCTTATTTCAGGATATTCCGGATTGTGGCAAGTTCAAAAAGAAGGGCCTTGAGAATGAAGATGAATTAGCCAAGTGTTTTGCTGATATTACTACTATTGGTATTGATCATTGGTCTCCTCATGTTGTGAATGTTGAAGCAACCGAAAATGTTGATGTGACACAAGATGAGGCAACCAATTTTGTGCCAGAAGGTGATGATTTCATTCCTGAAACACAAGAGGAGGATACTGGTATTTCTCCTTCACCTGCGAGTGGCAAGAGACTGGCAAGGCCCGTTGATAGGAGTGGTAAAAAAGCAAAGTCTGGAAATGCACTCCTAATTCAAGAAGCAGTAACAAGTATGGCAAGTTCAGCCAATGAATATGTTTCGAAGAGACATGGAAAATATTCTATTGATGAAGTGATGGAGGTTGTGATTGCTTGTGGGGCCGGCTATGATAGCAATGAACATTATATGGCATCTGAACTGTTTGTGAAGAAGGAGCAAAGGGAGATGTTCATGCGCTTGCCTACTAATGAGATTAGGTTCAATTGGCTTAGGAGAAAGTACAATGATAAATATGAAAAGTAGAAATTGGCTTAGTGAGAGTGATGTCATTTATGTATGCTACATTTTATTTTTGTCGCATGTATGGTACATTTTATTTTTTGCAGTTCATTTATGTATGGCAGTTGTATCTTACATTTTATTTATGTCAATGTTCACAGATGTCTTCAAGTGAATGTAGTGAGTCTTCAAGTGAGTCTGATGGGGATTTTTTTTTTCAAATGGTTGAGAGCTGTGCTACAATAGCACAAAGTTATCATGACTTGTATATAGATAAGGCACCACCGAGATTTATGTTTTCACAACAAAGTGGAATGGGATGGCTGATGGAGACGGTGAACATTCCAGGGGAGTGTCATTGAATGCTTCGGATGAATGAGGTTATTTTTCATGATCTTCATGATGTGTTGGTTGAGAGGTACAGATTAAAACTATCAAAACACGTGAATACATATGAAATGTTGACCATTTTTCTATTCATATGTGGTGGGTGTGAGTCAAATAGAAGAGGACAAAATAAGTTCAAACACTCAGGTGAAACCATTAGTAGAAAATTTCATGAAGTCCTAGATTGTGTGGTTACCATGGCAAAAGATTTCTTGAGACCAACAGATCCTAATTTTTGCAATGTGCACAAGAGGATTAGGAATGACAAGAGAGCATATCCACACTTTAAGGGTTGCATTGGTGCACTTGATGGAACCCATATTCGTGTGTTTTTATCACCTGAAGAACAAGTGAGATATATTGGTAAGACTGGAATTGCAACTCAAAATGTGCTTGCCGTTTGTGATTTTGATATGCGCTTCACCTATGTGGCTGCGGGTCAACCGGGTTCTTTGCATGACACTAGTGTACTGTACCATGCATTGGAAGCAGATGTAGATGTCTTCCCACATCCTCCTCAAGGTAAAAAATTTTTAATTCATATTTTTTTCATATTTATATGCACAAACTTATCTTGTTTTACATATGTGTAGGCAAGTACTATGTTGTAGATGCGGGCTATCCTAATCGTCCGGGGTATCTGGCTCCATATAAGGGTGAAAGGTACCACCTACCCGAGTGCCATCGAGGTATGGAACCAAATACTCCAAAAGAGAAGTTTAACCGTATACACTCATCTGTTCGTAATGTTATTGAGCGCTCATTTGGAGTATTAAAAATGAAACGGCAAATCCTTTACAAGATGCCCGGTTATTCAATGGTCACACAAAAAAAAATTGTTGCTGCTACCATGGTCCTATACAATTTCATACGTGAACATGCTACTGTTGATTTGGACTTTGCTAATTTTGATAGAGATCCTAACTACATACCTAATATTCCGGAAAGATACAACAAGTATGCCGTGTCTCAACATGCCTCCGATGGATCAACTTCGGAATCAAGCTTTGTGACTATGGACACCTTTCGTGATAGTATGGCTACATCCATCGCTCTAGTATGGAATTAGTGCAATGATTATTGTAACGACCTTATTTTGGAACTATGAATATATTTTGAAATTTTGGAACATGTAATTTTGAACTTCACTGCATGTACTTTTATTGTGATAAGTAGTTTAGGTCGAACCAGTGGTAAGAAAGGCAATCTATCCTCAAACTCCTCTTTTCTGGAGCGGGAGACACCCTTCCAGCCAAACACCCTCATCAGACAACTCCAACTCCACCCAGAGCTGGCTCCACTTGGAGTTCTGGAGTGGAGCAGCTCCACCCGAAGTTGGAGTAATGCCAAACAGGACCTTAGATCGTGGAGGAGCTCGGGCAAAGCACCGGCTTCGGGAGACATCAACCCGCGACGCTTCCGATCTTCCTCCGGCTGTTCCTCCGGTCCTCCCCTCCATCGCCACCGTCTGGGCGCGGGAGCGGCAGTCGCGGCCGCGGGGCACGGGGTAACCCAGCGGCCGTGGCGCCTGCTGGGCGGGCAGGGCCATCGCCGGCGCTCTGGTGGTCTCCCTGCTGTTGCTTGACCCTCGCACCCGCTCCTTTCTCCTCCTGTCCCCATCCCTTTCGTCCCAGCTGCTTAGTGCTTCCAATCTTCACTTTACACGGCACCCGCCGGAGCCCTGCTCATCACCTCTAGCGTGGCGGGAGTAGGAGGATTCGGATGTGCAGCTGCCCTGTCGTCCGACACGAGCCCGGCCGGCGCCAACGCTCCCGCGTAGCGCCACAAGCGCAGACGTGCGCGTGCACGGAGGTCCGCATGTGTCCCTTGCCTACCGGCAAAGAGCCTCCCCGCGACAGCGACGAGTCACAACGGCCAATCTGAGGTGAGCTGCTACGCTGTCGCGGCCAGTCCGCAGAGAACGCACCTCTGCCGTCTGAAGTGCGGTCTCGTCCGGCCAATCGACGACTGTGCAAGGGCAAGAGCTGGAACAGCCTATACGGCTGCAGGTCGCCGCCGGCGCTAGTATTGCCGCACGAGGATGGGTGGAGGACTGGAGGTAGAATCCCTTCTCGGCAATGATGGGCTCCTCGGCGGTCGCGGCTCTTCTACCATGACGCCGATTTGCAAAGCTTGGTGCCCGTCACAATGTCATACTGCCTGCGTGCAACGAAGGTTTGTTTCCGGACAGACTCGGGCTGCTCGACGAAATGACACCAAGAACAACTAGAAATCGTGTACTTTAAAATGAAATTAGAAAAGGTATATGTCATTGCCATTTAATTGTGAAGTTCTCATTGTCAAAATATCAACTGATACAGGTGTGAATTGTGATTATTGCTCTGGAGTCACGGGGTAGACAGTAGTGTCACAGAACTGCTCGTCTTCTATTACAGAATATCATAGTATTATCTACTGACAAGCTTTATCCGTTTTTATTGCTCCAATAATAACAATTTTGACAAGCTATGTTTGCCACGATCTTCTAGCAATTGTGACTCGGGCTCTTTACTTGCAACATTTGCTTATTCACAAGTGTATCCTGAAATGTAAAACATCTTTATTAACAAGTGTATCCTAACATAGTACCTGCAGTTATTTGGGATGGGTGCCTGAAACATGTTGTTCTTTCAGCTTAGTAGACTAACATTTTAAGCCTTTTTATTGTGCTATGTTGATGAGAACAATATAACTGTTCTATAGTTGACACACAACTGGAGTCACAGAATACAGCAAGGGCAAATGCATATGCTCAGGTCAAATTTCAACAAAGAACAAGCAAAGTGATCACCTATTTATTTTGTTATTTCCTCTGGTTCTTGGGCTAGACAAATTAATCCAAAGTAATCAGCAATCAAAGTGATCACCTATTTATTTTGTTATTTCCTCTGGTTCTTGGGCTTGACAAATTAATCCAAAGTAATCAGCAAGCTACCACTATGTAAGCCAGCCTCATAGGAGATGCGGGTTAACTCACATAGGAGACACGTTTTTTTCGTGTCTCCAAATTTACGTATCTGATGTGAAGTCATAGGAGACGCGGTTTTTCCGCGTTTCCTATGAGAGGGATCATTGGAGACGCGTGTTTACAAACCTGCGTCTCCAATGACCCTCACATAGGAGACGCGGGCTGTTAACCCACATCTCCTATGATGAATTAAAAAAACAAAAAAAAGAGGACAGAATATACCCTTATGTAGGTCACATATACACATGTTTTATCCATTCTTTACATCAAAAATCCACATGCTTTATCCACTATATACATTACAAATGCAGTCCTAATCTATTGAACTCATACAAATCCACTACATATAAATCACAAATACAAAGGTTTTATCCATTATATAAATCACAAATACTTTCACATGTATTCTAACATGTACTCTAACATATATACACTATGAACAAACACTTTGTTGTTCAACTTTAAGTGGAGTAAGTGACCTCCTTGTGATGAAGTACGGATCAAGATAATGAAAAAAACGTGAGAGCCACCGAACCATCACTTTATGGTTTGACCACCTTTGCACTAGCTCCCTCAACATAAACTCATCATGCTTCTCCCTTAACGAAGGCAATACCTGCACAAAGTTAAAGTTAAGTGAAAAAGGCAAAATAGCCGATTTCGTCCTTGCATTTTCGCACTTGGCTCAATTTCATCCCTCAACTATGAAAACGTCCAAATCAGTCCTCGAACTATCCAAAAACGGCTCAATTTCATCCTTCCCAATCAGCTAGAGCTTCAATTCAATTGAATAGACAATTTTGCCCCTGTTTTCTTTTTTTTATTAAAGTAGCACTATCTCTTTTATCCTCATCTCCATGGCCGGCTGCACAGGTGCAGTAGCTCGACTCTAGAGGATGTCTATAAGGTTTTGATATTTTGTTATTGGCGTCCTCTTAGAGTCGAACACCACAACTCGGGCTCGATGAATTTCGATACAGAGCAAGATCCAGTGAAAGCTGTTGATATACATATACAGATTAAATGTTGGATATACTTATTGTCAAATTAAATGGATGGAAAAAGAGTCAAAGTACTCACTTGAAGATGTACGGCAGTAGAATTAATGTACAAGTATTCTGCCCATCCAATGCCCTGAATATATTATTCTCGCTCTGATTTGGCCATTTGTTTACACTATTCTCGTTTATAATATTCGGGTCCATGAAGCCTATGTGATTGTATCCCCTTCTTCGGCATTCTTGCACATTCATCCTACATGATACAAAACAAAAGAGGGGATGAGAAAGCACAAAAGTAGTACAGCTAGAATATATAAATGAGAGGAAACACTTACATAAGAAATGCACTGACGAGGGACTTGTCTAGGGCGTCTTGATGGTATAGAAACCAGAGACTTACAAACTTGATCCATACGTCACCTAGTACCCCTGTTGGAAATGGCTATCTTTAACCCGAGCTACGATCATTGTGTATCCATCTTCAGATGCCTTCAGGTACCATCGATGCAACTCATACATTCTCGTTGGTAGCATCTTCAGCAATTTTGGCCATATAAGAGGTTCACCCAATACAAATTGTATTATGCCTGCCCCTGGGTGAATTGGGATATGATCCTCCCCTTGGAGTTGAGCTTTTGTGAGTTTCGTTTCCAGCACAAAGTTAGCCGTAGCTTCATCCTCTTTTGAAAGCACTTGGAGTGGAGGTATCGATTAGTGGGATTGTTCTCCTAGCTGGGGAATGGTGGACCGACGAGTACCCTTCTTCTGATAAGACTTTGTGATTGAGCGGTTGTAGTACGATAGTCTTTCTTTCTCCCTTGGCTGCATATGCCTATAAAGAACTTTTGCCTGGCTGGATCCACTGGTTGCTTCGGCTCAGGCTTCCTTGGCTCGAATTGTTCTCGAACCTCCTTTCTCTTATGCTCATTCAATTCCTCATCAGTCATTTCGTATGCTAACTTCGGAGGTGGATGCTTCTCTTTCTTCTTAGCTGGGTTCTTTTTCGCCTTAGGATGGGGGGTGGGGGGCGAAGCCTTCTTAGGTGGGTTCTTCCTCGGCGGACTCATGCTGGAGTCCCTTTGAGCGGCTGGTGACGGCGGATCCATGCTAGGATCCCTTTGTGGAGATGGTGATGGCTGATCCATGCTGGGGCCCCTTTGTGCGGGTGGTGATGGCAGACCCATGTTGTTTGGTGGCGTTGGCGATCATGGGCCTGAGTTCTGAGCCGATGCTGCGGAATGTGTGGTTCCTTGCGGAAATCTCATGTAACGCTTGTTCCAACAGATCCAAGTGTGGAGGGCATGTTGTAGTTCCTCTTCTCCATCGCCTCCAAGGATCTCAAGGTCGAGGTCTTCCCATCCTTTCTCTACTCGGTCAACCATCACTCTAGCATAACCTTCAGGAATCGGCGCGCCATGAATTGTTCCGCCTTAGACAGATATTTCAGCAATACCGTGAGTCAATACTTTGATCTTTTTCCTTTGCTGATAAAGAACCTTTGCAGGGGGTCCTCATGGTGATGTCATCCATGGGGAAACGTTGTGGGTTGTCCGCAACCATTTCAGTTTGGTCTTCGGCTAGGTGTTCCGTGGAAGCGACACTGCTACGGTGTTGAGAGCTGGGGCTGCTCTCCATATTAGGAGCTGATGAAGCTTCTTGTTGTCGTTGGCTAGCTGCCATTGCACCTTCAGTCGAAGCTATTCGTTCTTCTAGGGCATGCATCTTCTCTTCCTGTTCAGCCTTCCTTCTGCATCGGCTTGGATAAGTCTCGATATCTCCACTAAAGCCATGCTTCCATAAAACTACGCCCATGCCTCGGACGCATCTTATGTGTTTCAGTGTCCAAAGAGCGTATGTCAGCTCATCTTTCTCTCTGTCAGGCTTCAAAGTGCCTTCGGCAATGGCCACAAGTGCCGTTTTGAGCTTGTCGGTCGCTTCTCTAATCCGATCGCTAGTCACAAACGATCCATCTTCCATGTTCAGTGTGCCTCCATGAGCATAGTAGTAATACTTTGCTCGCAATGGCCATTTGAAAGTCGCCGGTATGATTCCTCTTGCAATCAGGTCTTCTTCCATCTTCTGCCATTTCGGAATGGCCACCGAATAACATCCTTTTTTTTGCTGCTTTTTTCTTGCAGTTTTTTGTTCCTTCTTCTTCGCTCCTCGCTGTGCTCCGACAACTTGTACTACACGAATGCATCCCAATAAGGATGTTGCTTCTTGAGGTGTTCCTCAAAGTTTGGCATGAGGCCCTTTTTGACGTAATCGGTGTTCATGTTTTTCTTGAATGGCTGGAAAGAAATAGCCATCATCTTCATGACCCATTTCTTCAAGACTTCTTCTTTGTCATCTAGAAAATCGAAGTGCATTTTCACCTCTCTCTGTAACATTTCCTTCTCTGTGTCGGGGACGACATCTGCATCATTATCGGTGGCTTTACTTTTCTTCCATAGCTTGAAGCTAATTGGGATGTTCTGCCTGAAATAATATCCACATTGATTGACCAATGTCTTCGTAACACCCTTGGGAGCATTTGGTTTACCGTCTGAGTGCACTTCAGTGATACTGGTATGCCCCTCCATCTTTTTTTTCGAGACTCGTTTCCGTTTTGGCTTCCTCGATCCAGATGCTTGGAAAAATATCTATTAATACATGCTGTATATATATATATATAATGTTAGTTTATATATCCACGAATTCCATATACCTCCACTTCAAACTCTTCTTGAGAAATTTCTAGTTGCTCAGCATCGCCATCATTGAGATATTGGCTGCCATCATCCTGGTCGAGGGACGCTCTGTTCTGGCTACCTTCACGAATTATATTGTGAAGGAACTCCTTGTCGTCATCACTGGGGCTCATTTAGATTCCTATGCTAACGCAATATGCAATGTCTATAATATTCTATAATATTCAATAATTTTCTACAATAAATACATGAAGTTGTACATCAACAAATTTACATCACATATATTTATATAATTTTCCACTTCTCCCTACAATTTTTCACCTTTTTCTACAATATTCTACATTTTTTAACAAATTTCTTCAATTTACAGCACATACAATAAATACATGAAGTTTTACATCACATATATTCATATAATTTCTACATATATTAATATAATTTACATCACATAATTTACATCATATAATCTACATCACATATATTCTTAATTTTCTACAATTTTTTATGAATTTTCAACACAATTTCTACATTTTATGGAGGCCCTGCAGCGCGACGGCGGAGCGACGGCATGGAGGCACGGCGGGGCGGGAGGTGGACAACCGGGGAGGCAGAGCGGCGGCCAGTGACGGAGATGAGTGAAAACCGATCGAGATTGACGATGCTAAGTGCTGCGGCTTATATAGGAAAGGCAGTTTAGTACCGGGCCGTGGCTTCACCTGATACTAAATCGGCGCAGTCGCAGTTTACTACCGGGCGGAACCACGGCCTAGTACTAAAATATGTAGTTTAGTACTGGGCAATGCCTGGGCCCGGTACTGACTTGCCTCCACTGGCGGGAAATTTTTTTGGAGGCATTTTAGTACCAGGCAAAGCGAAGGCCCGGTACTAAACAACCAAAATCCTATTTCTATCATATTTTCTTTTATAGGTGTTTTAAATGTTTTTTATGTCTAATAAATGAACTAAAGGCACAAAAAATGCAACTATATAACACATTGATCATGCAAAATTATAGTATTGTACCTTACACCACTTTATCACATGAAATATAGTTCTATGCAGTTAATTCAACATACTGAGTTCAATATGTCTTTTATAAGTGTTTTAGATGTGTTTTGTGTGTAATAAATTAAATATAGGCACAAAATGCAAATATATAACATTTTTACCATGCAAAATTATAGTATTGTACTTTACATCAGTTGGTCACATGAAATATAGTTCTATGTAGTTAATTCAACGTATCGAGTCCAAATTGTCCGAATAGTATCGTTATTTGAGAAATACCACAACATACATTACGCAAATCAGCAAATAGAACATAATGGTTACACAAAACTACTCATCATTATTTAATGTTACATTGATAATCTTCCTTTTGAAGAAGATCCCATGGTTGTGATTGTGGCGTAAGTAAGGAGCATCCTCTTTGGATAACTGGATGCTGGGGTCAACATTGACTGAGAATGGAGGAAGGTCATCAAACTGATCTATGTGGCGTTTTGGCTCATCGTTCTTGGATTTGCTTGACATGTCCTTCTTAGGTTTGCTTGACATGTCCTTCACATAGAACACCTGTGTCACATCCTTGGCTAGAAAGAATGGTTCGTCTTTATATCCAATCTTTTTGAAGTCCACTATTGCCATCCCATACCGGTCTATCATCATGCCTCCTCCAGCTCGATTCACCCATTGGCAGCGAAACAAATGAATCTTCAAAGGTCCATAGTCTAGTTCCCATATCTCCTCTATGACACCATAGTAGCTGTCTTTTTTCCATCATTGCCTATTGCATCTATACACACACCACTATTTTGGTTCGTGCTCTTTTCATCTTGGGTTCTGGTGTAAAATGTATACCCATTTATCTCGTACCCTTGGTATTGCATGATTGTGATTGATGGTCCCCTAGCCAACTGTTGACGCCAGATTTTGACACGTGTTGAATCGGCGTCAGGAGGAGAAGATTGGCCGATGCGGCAGATCTGAAGGCTACAGAAAGGAATCGGCCGATTGAGGTAACAGTTGGAAATCGGCCGATTGGTGATACAGCTTACGCCAACAGGATGGGATTATTTCAGAGGGTCCTGGTCAAAAGTTGGTCAAAGGGGGCACGCTAAGTCGGTCGGGGAGCAATTGAAGGAAATCCTGATTGGATTAGGGAACAGCGGCGGAAGATTCAGCGGGAGTCCGTTTCCTTTTAAAGTTCTTATAGATATAGTAGTTTAAATAAGGTTGTAACAAGTCGTGATCGACCAGGAGTCCTAGCTTTAGGGTATAAATAGGAGTCGTCAGGGTCTTGAATGTGACAACCCTGGTAATTACAAATCCAAAATCAATGACATAAGCCTAACTCCATGTGTTAAACCAACTAATGAGAGGGTGGAAAGAATTTAAAACGGGTTCAGTTGGAATTCAAATTAAATTTGGGCACATTTGGACACAATTGAAACTTTTAAAATAACTTTAAAACCATAAGCCAAATGAAATTTTGCCTGAAACCAAAGTTGTAGAACTTTTTATTTTGAGCAACTTTCGTGTTCAAAAGTTTTTGAAATTCAAATCAGAAAGAGGAGAAAACGCCCTGTTTGCACCCAGCCCCCTGAACTTTTTCGAATTTTTGCATTCCAGTCCCTCGTCTGCTCTGCCGCGCCGCGCGCGCTCGCCCGCCCGCCGCGCGCCAGGTGGCCGGCGTCGCCTGACCGGCGCGGAGCGCCAGGCCAGTGGCCGCCGCACCACCCCGCCACGGCCGGCTTTGCCCCGCCCCGACGCCGCGCGGCCAGTCCCCGCCCGCGCGTGCTGCCGCGCCCAGGCCGCCGCCCGCCCGGCCAGTCTCCGCGCTCCGCCGTGCCGCCCCGGCCCCCGCGCCCCGCCAGCTGAAGCGCCTGCCCTCCGCCCGAGCCGCTGCAGCAGCTGCTCCCCAATCCGCACGCCGCGCTATCTCCTCGCGCCCACGCCACAATCGCGGCCGCCCAGTCGCCGCGCCCGCTCGCCGCACGCCGCGCCGGCGTTCTGCCGCCGCCCGCCGCGCCCAGTGCACGCCGCTGCCGTGCCCCGCCCCGCGCGTCGCCCAGGCATCTCCACGCCCCCTCCTGACCCTATAAAAGCCCCGCCCCGACCGCCCGCGCGAGCCCCCGGCCACCAGAACGCCTCGCCGCGCCATCGCCGCCGCCGAGCACCACCCGCCCGCGGGCAGCCCTCCACAGCCGCCCACTGCCCAAACGGAGCCCCCAGCCACCACTACATCGCCTCACCGCAGCTCGCCGACCTACCCAACGCCACCCAGAGCCACCGGAGCGCCGCCGCCCGCGCTGCCGTCGCCGCCGCCGCCCCTGCTCGCCGTGGACAGCACGACCCCGACCCCCTCCGTCCAAGCCGAGACCATGAGTAGCTTCCCCACGCACCAGTGAAGCTCACCGACCGGACCACGCCGCCCCAAGCCCGCCGGAGCACCGCCGTCGACGCGAGCCACGCCGTCGCCGCCTCTGCTCCAACGCCGGCGAGCCCTTCCCGGCCGTCCTCCACCTGAACAACACCCCCACAAGGTAGCCCTCGCATCCCTGAACCTTCCCCGACCCTCGCCCCTCGCCGCCGGCGAGCCCCCTCGCCGGAATTTCGGCCGGCCGCCGCACCCGAGCCGCCGAGGACCCAATTGCAAGGATTTAAATCTTTAGAAGGGTCTGAGCGTAAGATTCAAGGACCTAGTTGTAAAAGAAAATTTCAAACCTAGATTCAAATTCAGTGAACTTGTAAAATTCGTATAAAATCGTAGAAAAATCAGAAAAATGCAAACTCAACTGTTCTGGAATCCTCAGAACAAACTCTACCACTTTTGTTACAAAAATTTTCTCAGAATCTCAAAATATTTTGCTCTACATTAAATAGAAGCTTTAATGGACATATTTTATACCCACTGTTCTAGAACAATGCTGACCCTGAATTTTGGGCAGTGAACTAGTTGCTGGATGATTAGGACTGTGTAAAAAGATCAGGCCCAAATTCCATCTCTAGATTTACTGTTTGTTAAACTTAGTTTCATATCATGTGTAAGAAGAATATTTTATCCCTGCAGTTAGGTGGTAAGTCACCCATTGAAATTTTTCCTATGCTAATGTATTGGTAACTAGAAGCCAGAGAAAAATTAGGAGACCTTTTATCTCACAGTAACCTATTTATTTGATTTATGTGCTAATAACATACATTAAATCAAGAAAATAGTACCTTAGTTTGGAAAATCCCCAAATTATTACTGGGAGTTACACTGTGGTAGAGGTTGCTGTGTAAAAGGTTTCATGGACAAAAACCCTGTGTAGGGTCCTGTAAAAATGAATCTTTAAAAAGCCTAGGTGTAGAATGTCATATTTTCTATGCTCTAAATACTGCATGATAAATCCTACAAACATTACAGTAGCTTCTGCATGCTCAAGTGAGAGCTCTGTAAAAATCTTAGCCACAATTGTTGCACCAATTGATCTGTACAAAAAGAACAAGTATCTAACAGCAACAATGAAATCTATTTTTCAGAATTAATCTATTACATAAAATTGGCTGAAAATTTTACAGTAAGCACACCTTTCCTTGATGTGCCTAAATCCAAAATTTCATGACCAGAAACTATCCCTTGTAGTAATTACTCTCAAATCGTAATCAAGTGCTATTTCCACGACTTAAACTTGTGCACTCATGTAGAATCGACGACTCTCGCCGACGGAACTTACGAGCTGGTGCCCGCGTCCGAGAGTGAGCAGCGTGAAGCTCAAGCAAATCTAACTGAAGCTTTTGAAGACCCGAGCCCAAGTTCGGAAGATCCCCAAGCGAACTGCGAAGGCAAGCCCCGGAGCATAACCCATTCTTTCCGAAATTATGCAACTCATTACTCCTTGCTTGTGCATTAAGTTTATAGGAGTTGGATGAAAACTTAGTTGCATGATGTCAGGAACCCTTGCGTGAAAACTAGATGTAAGGTTCGATAGACTGCTGTGCTAATAGGACTCCGGTAAAAGTCGAGTGATTTCCTGTCACTCGCGAGAAAATAGGAGTTGAATGACTACTACACGCTGCAATCATAAGGACACGGACGGGTTATGTAACGATGGTTACGATTGAGGCCCGTCTGTCTAGTGAAAAATGCTAAGGCCGCAGGGTGTGGTAGTGATGGTTAAGTCTTTGAACGTACTAAACACATGCCGAGATTATGGGAATCGGTAAGCTTAAGTACCTGATTGGCCCGGCAAGGGGACGGCATCCTACCCTTTGAACTTCGGTCCCATGTGCATATGGCGAGTGCAGAGAGTGGTCACGACCCGGCGCCGAACCGTGGCGTGGAGCTCTTGTACTCTCGGAGGGTAGCCCCGATCCACGACCCGGAAAGAAAGGGGAAAAGTTGCACGTGTGACTCTAGGGAGTAACCACGTGACGTGTGTTTGGGTTTCCCTTGCAAGGTTAAGAAATTCGATTCGAATCGTCCGTTTCTCACGGCTATTGAGACTGCTTGACCATTTTTACCCACAGAGTAAGAAGAGGAAAAATGATGATGAATGAACTGGTTGGATGGAAAATTTAATGCTTCACCATGTATGCATTAGACAGCTGCTTACCTAGACTGGTTAACGAAACTAGAATCTTGAGCTAAAAGTTGAAAGTAAGGACCCACTTGTAGATGCTTTTCGGCAAAACAAACCCCTGAGCCAAAAAGCCTGGCATGTCTAGAGTCGGTGGAGTAGTTCACACTACACGGGTAAGTCTTGCTGAGTATTAGTATACTCAGTCTTGCTTGTGACTCGATTTCAGGTGAACCCTTTGAAGACATGATTGCTAGCTTGACTTGGCCCTGCACTCTTCCCCCTGGTTGGTCGGTGGAATGGGATGCGCCCCCGTCCAACGGAGATAAGGCCGAGTGATGTCTCGTACAGGCTTCATCGAGACATCCTGTATCGTCGAGTAGTTTCCGTTGTTTATTTCCGCTGCAATTTAACTCTGAAGAACTTATTTATGTTAATTGAAGTACTTGTTTTCTAAACTCAGAACTAGGTCTGTAATATTTACTTATGCTAATGATGTAATATTTTCTGGAATGTGGTATTCTCTGGGCTCATCGTCGCATGAGCATTTGTATGTACGGCGCTCGATCCGTTCACCGTGGTTGTATCGGGAGGTTATACCCGACAGACCAGTGGATTACTCCGTTTGAAGTGTAAGGTTAACCGAGGATGCCTTAATGGTGATGGATAATACACTTGAGCCGGATTAATTCAGGTGGTTCTGCCACATTGAAAAACATCAACACATCAATCAACAACAATACTTCTACTTTTCTAGCAATTTACTTTCAAGCCGGCGACTTCGCTAATATTTTCTTCTTCCACGAGTTCGTACGGATTGGCAGGGCTGCATCAACTTAATCTCCGGCCAATTGGTAGGTTCCGCTTACCGAGTAATATCCGAGCTTTAACTACGGGCGGATCGCTGTGGTTTCGTTTGGATTTATTCACCAGTTATCGATATTTACTAGAATTGCAAGTTTACCTGTTATTCTAGTATTATCACCAGTTATTCAGCTTGAAATCAGAGTAATCGGCTTCGTCATTGTTCTTCTTCAACTTATCATCACACAGCCGATTAGATCTATTTCAAGTGTTGCCTCTGTAGTAATTGTTTAGATCGCTCCGGTGATTTTCTTTACAATTACTACACGATTATCGGTTGATCCATAGCCGATCATCTCTACAGCAAATCGGCCGATTCGCCGCCGACGCGCTCTTCAGGACAGATCGGAATCCCAGCCGATCAATGCGCCTGGAATTTAATACTCTATTTCCTTGTCAATCAACAGGTCAGATTGACTAGCACGCCGTGCGAACCGCACCAGGGCGATAACCCGAACAGGAGCTAAGCAGATTCTCCCGGGTCGTGTGTCCGACGCTGAAGACCATCGGCCGATTCCTATCCGGCCGATTTTAGCGCCAACACACTTTTGGCACGCCCGGTGGGACAATCCAAGATCTGATATGTTGAAGAACGCAGAAATCTCCGACAGCAACATCATTGAGGTCACAGAAGCGGATCTCAAGGACGACCAGAGGGAAGAATTGGCCAAACATCTAGAAGATTACATGAAGATGTACCTCCAGTCGTTCAGTCGTACCAGAAGCGGGGAGGCGGTCAAGAAGGTTCCTATTCTAGCTCCCCGCCACATCACCATTGCTGAGGACTCGAGCAAGATGTCAGAGATGATCCAACAGTCCGTTTATCACGCATTCATCGACCAATCTTCAGTGGTGACCAACACGGTGTATAACGCCGTCGTCAGCTCTCTGGCCAACGGAGCAGTTCAAGGCTATCAGGGACCAGCATATGCCCCGCCAACCACTCTGCCAGCCAGAAGCTTACCATACACGTCCCAATCGGCTCCTCAGCCGATGTTGACGCAACGCGAGGGGTACAACTCTCCATTGCCCCCGGCGTCTCCAAGATACAGCGGTGCACCATGTCTCCCATCACAGACACCGCTTCAACCCGTTCAGATTGCTTCTGTGCAGTCACTGCCTACAAGCTCAGCACCTTGGGGAACATCAGCGACAACGTATTTTCCCGAGCCAGCGAACGGGTATGGAAGTTATTCAATCCAGGTGCCATACCAATCGGCCGCCCGGCCGACGGTTTTCCAGTATCAGCCGATCCCATCAGAAATCGGCAGGGGGGCAAGCACTGTGGAAGCATTCAGAGGCGCAGCGCCAACGACGACATACGATGGGGGTGCGGACTCGCTTCGCCATCAACTATCGGCCGCTCAGCAGAGTTTGCCGATTCATCACCCAGTCGTGCCAGCTCTTCAGCACATGCCCGCACCGCGAACAGCTGTTCATCAGCAGCAGGTGGACTGGACGGCAAGAATAGCAGAAGTTTTCCTGTTTTAAATAAGGTTGTAACAAGTTGTAATCGACCAGGAGTCCTAGTTTTAGGGTATAAATAGGAGTCGTCAGGGCTTTGCAAAGGATGAACACATCAATCAACAACAATACTTCTACTTTTTCCAGCAATTTACTTTCATGTCGGCGACTTCGCCCATACTTTTTCTTCTTTCATGAGTTCGTACGGATTGGTAGGGCTGCATCAACTTGATCTCCGGCCAATTGGTAGGTTCCGCTTATCGAGTAATATCCGAGCTTTAACTACGGGCGCATCGCTGTGGTTTCATTTGGATTTATTCACCAGTTATCGATATTTACTAGAATTGCAAGTTTTACCTGTTGTTCTAGTATTATCACCAGTTATCCAGCTTGAGATTGGAACTATCGGCTCTGTCATCACTTTTTCTCGCTCATCGTTATATGGCCGATCAGATCTGTTTAAAGTGTTGCATCTATAATAATTGTTTAGATCACTCCAGCAGTTTTCTTTACGATTATTATGCGATTATCGGCTGATCCATAGCCGATCATCTTCACAGCAAATCGGCCGATTCGCCGACGCGCTCTTCAGGACAGATCGGAACTCCAGCCGATCGGAGCGCCTGGAATTTAATACTTTTATTTCCTTGTCAATCAACAGGTCAGATTGACTGGCACGCCGCGCGAACCGCACCAGGGCGATAACCCGAACAGGAGCTAAGCAGATTCTCCCGGGTCGTGTGTCCGACGCTGAAGACCATCGGCCTGATTCCTGTCTGGCCGATTTTAGCGCCAACACACTTTTGGCACGCCGGTGGGACCAATTCAAGATCTCAAGATCTGATATGTGGAAGAACGCAGAAATTTCCGACAGCAACATCATTGAGGTCACAGAAGCAGATCTCAAGGACGACCAGAGAGAAGAATTAGCTAAACATCTAGAAGATTATAAGAAGATGTATCTGCAGTTGTTCAGTCGTACCAGAAGCGGGGAGGCTGTCAAGAAATCTCCTATTCCAGTTCCCCGCCACATCACCATTGCTGAGGACTCGGGCAAATTGTCCGATATGATCCAACAGTCCGTCTACCAGGCGTTCATCGACCAGTCCTCGGTGATGACCAACACGGTGTACAACGCCGTCATCAGCTCTCTGGCCAGCGGAGCAGTTCAAGGCTATCAGGGACCGGCGTATGCTCCACCGATCGCACTCCCAGCCAGAAGCTTACCAGGCACGTCCCAATCGGCTCCCGGGCCGATGCTGATGCAACGCGAGGGATATAATACTCCATTGCCTCCAGCGTCTCCAAGATATAGCGGTGCACCATGTTTCCCATCACAGGCACCGCTTCAAACCGTCCAGATTGCTTCCGTGCAATCGCAACCCACGAGCTCAGTACCCTGGGGGGCATCAGTAACGACAGCTTTCCCCGATCCATCAACCGGGTAGGGGAGCTATCCAATCCAGGAGTCGTTCCAATCGGCCGTCCAGCCGACGATCCTTCAGTATCAACCAGTCTCATCAGAGATCGGCAGGGGGGTAAGCGCTGTAGAAGCACTCAGAAGCACGGCGCCGATGATGACGTACGACGGGGCGGCAGATTCACTTCGCCATCAACTATCAGCTGCTCAGCAAAATTCGCCGCATGCTTCGATCCATCATCCAGCTGTACCACCACCAGCCCTTCAACATATGCCGGCACCGCGAACAGCTGTTCATCAGCAGCAGGTGGACCGGACGGCGAGAATAGCAGAAGTGATCCAGGATCAGTTTGGATTGAAGCCAAAAGTTCAAACTTACACCTACAAGACGCCATATCCATCGGCCTATGATTTGCTGCCATTCCCACACCGCTACAAAGTTCCTGATTTCACCAAGTTCTCAGGGACGGACGATACATCCACTGTGGAGCATATCAACCGATTCATCATCCAGTGCGGAGAAGCTGCCACGCAAGATGCTCTGAGGGTGCGTTTATTTTCATCATCTCTGTCCGGATCAGCCTTCCAGTGGTTCACCACCTTACCGCCAAACTCTATCGTTACTTGGGCCGATCTGGAGAAACAATTCCACAAGTACTTCTACGCAGGAGTACACGAGATGAAGCTTTCGGATTTGACCAGCCTCAAGCAGAGGAGCGATGAACCAGTAATGGGATATATACAGAGGTTCAGGGAAATCAGAAACAAATGCTACAGTCTGGCTCTGACCGATGCACAGTTGGCTGATATCGCTTTCCAAGGCCTCTTGCCACAAATCAAAGAAAGATACGCCGCCCAAGAGTTTGAAAGCCTGAGCCAAATTGTCCACCGTTTGTCAGGACAAGAGATCCGACCATTTGAACAGCAGAGGAATTTCCAAAAGAAGGTGGCATACTTGGAAGGATCCGAATCTGATGCGGAAGAGGAAATCGGCCTGGCAGAATGGGTCAAAGGGAAAAAACCGATATAATGCCCTTTTGGCAAGAAGGAGCCAGAGACATTCGGCTTTGACACGTCAAAGGCCGATAAAATTTTTGATCTATTGCTTCAGGAAGGACAGATTAAGCTGTCTCAGCATCACACCATCCCTACGGCCGATCAACTCAAGAAGATGAAGTACTGCAAGTGGCACAACGCTACTTCTCATGATACAAATGAATGCAAAGTCTTCCGCCAGCAGATACAATCGGCCATCGAGCAGGGGCGGCTTAAATTTGAAACTCCAACTAAATCGGCAAAGCCGATGAAGATAGATCAACATCCCTTCCCGGCCAACACGGTCAACGCTGGAGGGAATTCAAGTCAAACCAAGGTGCTGACGTCAGAATCGGCGAGAAGAGGCGGCGCCGTCGATCCCAGGAGGCAGATCACAATGGAAGAAATCAGAAGGAACAGGCGAGGGCCAGAACGTCCACGCAAGCCCGTCACCTCCCAATTCTTACTCAGTAAGTATCGGCAGCAGCAAGAACAAGCAAGATACCAGGAAGAGACGATACACCGGCATGAAGATCACTGGCAATGTCCGTTCTTCATCCACTGCTGGGAGAACGACATCAGATTGTTGTCTGCCGATAACTGTCCGGAGTGTAACGGATTGAGCTGCAACGATCGCCCGAGGCCACACTCTAGGGACAGAGGATCAGAGCCGATCAGCAGAAATCGGCGCGAGGAACAGCGCGTTTCGGTGCATGATCGGTTGGGGGGCAGAGTTGACCAGTACTACCGATCAAAAAGCAAGATCGGCTAGCGGGACGGACTGGGGGGCAGGATCAGCGCGCATGATCGGCTGGAAGAGATGGCCGATGACAGGGTATCGGACGAGGATCCCCTAGGAAGGGAACCAGATTGGGAACACGCCAGATCATCGGCCAAACCAGCAAATCCCAGGTGGTGTCCCGATGGCTTATCCAGATCCCAGAAGCGGAGGATCCAACGCCTACGCCAGTGCAAGCATCAAGAAGAAGAACAGAGACAGGTGCAAGAAAAAAGAAATGTCAAGTCTCAAGTGTGGCGCGATCAAGAAGCAAACAACCAAGAATCGGCGGCCGAAATTGATATGGTGTTCATACTGCCGATGGAGTTCATGGCGCCCAACGATCGGGATAAAATAACAAGAACAGAAGAGGAACAAATGGCACAACTAGTGTTGGAGCCGATGACGGCTATGTTTGAGAAACCAGAAGAGGAAAAACGACAGCATCTTAAAGCGCTGTTTCTCAAAGGCTCTGTCAACGGAAGACCCGTTACCAGATTACTGGTAGATGGAGGCGCTGTAGTTAACATCATGCCGTATGCCATGTTCCGCAAGCTGGGCAAGGGCGATGAAGACCTCACCAAGACGGACATGATGCTGAAGGATTTCGAAGGCAACGTGTTGCCCGCCCGCGGAGCGCTCTGCGTCGACCTCACCATCGGCAGTAAGACCCTCCCTACCACCTTTTTCGTTATTAATGGCAAGGGGTCCTACAATATGCTGCTTGGTCGCGACTGGATACACGCAAACTGCTGTGTCCCATCTACAATGCATCAATGCCTTGTGCAATGGGTCGGCGACATTACAGAGATAGTCGCTGCCGATTCCGTCTATAGCGTTGCAGCGGCCGACACGCAACAGTGGAGCTGTGAGCACGTCAAGTGTATATCTGGCAGGACTTGGGACACTGACTTCCTGAAAGTGTCCGATTTCGGTCTACAGCCGATCCAAGCAGTCGGCTCTGAAGATTCAGAATAAATGGATCAGCTCGTCCGAGAAGATGGGAAGCTTGGGCATGGGTTTACGTCGGCCGATTTATTAGAGATGGTAGATTTGGGAGATAGCAGCAAATCAAGGCCGGCGTACATTAGTGCCAATTTGGATCCTGAGTACAATTGTAAATTGATAAGTTTATTAAAAGAGTTCAAGGATTGCTTTGCTTGGGAATATCATGAGATGCCAGGACTAGACCGGTCTATTGTTGAACACCGGTTACCTATAAAATCAGGATATCGGCCATATCAGCAACCTGCACGACGGTGTAACCCCAAGATTCTACCTGATATAAAGGCCGAGATTACAAAGTTGATTGAAGCAGGATTTATTCGGCAGTGCCGCTACGCCGAATGGATTTCTAACATTGTGCCTGTATACAAAAAGAATGGAAAATTACGTGTGTGCATCGATTTCAGGAACTTAAATCAGGCTACGCCGATGGATGGATATCCGATGCCGACGGCCGATATCTTGGTGGATGCTGCCGCAGGCCACAAAGTCATAAGTTTCATGGATGGGAATGCCGGGTACAATCAGATATTAATGGCCGAGGAAGATATTTCAAAAATAGCTTTCAGGTGCCTAGGTCATCTTGGTTTATTTGAATGGGTGGTTATGACTTTCGGGTTGAAGAACGCTGGCGCTACATATCAACGGGCCATGAACTACATCTTGCACAAGCTCATTGGTTCATCGGTGGAAATTTATATAGATGACGTCGTGGTCAAGTCAAAAGGTCACCAAGATCATCTGGCCGATTTACAGGAAGTACTGGAGTGCACAAGGAAACATGGGTTGAAGATGAACCCAAACAAGTGTGCATTTGGTGTATCGGCCGGGCAATTCTTAGGATTTATGGTCCATGAGCGTGGGATAGAAGTCAACCGCAAGACCATAGACGCCATCAACAAAGTGGTGGCCCCACAAAATAAAACTGAACTACAGTCCCTCATCGGCAAGGTCAATTTCATCAGAAGATTCATATTCAACCTGTCAGGACGTATTCAGGCTTTTACCCCTCTGTTGAAATTAAAGCCCGACCAGAAATTCATATGGGGAGAAGGACAGCGCAAGGCACTGGAGAATATCAAGCAGTATCTAGTTTCACCTCCGGTATTAGTTCCACCATAGCCTGGTAAGCCGTTCAAGTTATATTTATCGGCTGATGAACAGGCTATTGGATCGGCGTTGGTACAGGAGTTTGAGGGGAAGGAACGAGTGGTATACTACGTCAGCAGAAGACTTTTAGATGCCGAAACAAGATATTCCTCGGTGGAGCGACTATGCTTGTGCTTGTACTTTTCATGTACCAAGCTCAGGCACTATTTGCTATCGGCAGAATGCATAGTCGTGTGCAAGGATGATGTGGTGAAGTATATGCTATCATTGCCAATTTTGAAAGGGCGGATTGGAAAATGGATCCTGGCTTTGTCAGAATTCGATTTAAGGTACGAATCGGCCAAAGCCGTCAAAGGTCAAGTGATGGCCGATTTCGTAGTTCAGCATTGTGGACCAGAAATCGCCACCGTTGAACTAGTTCCATGGACTCTATATTTTGATGGTTCTTCGTGTGGGGCCGGATCAGGAATCGGCATTGTTCTTGTGTCGCCTCGGGGGCCAAGTTATAATTTCTCTCTGCCGATAGAAGCCTCTGCAACTAATAACCAGGCGGAATATCGAGCCGTTCTGAAAGGCATCCAATTATTAAGGGAAGTCAGAGCTGATGCAGTCGAAATTTTTGGAGATTCCATGCTTATTGTGGATCAGTTGACGGGGCGATCTGAGTGCAAGGATGATGTCTTGAGGATTTATTATGAGAATTGTCTTCAACTTTTAAAAGAGTTCAAGTCTGCAATAATTGAGCATATCCCCAGGAATTATAATGATGTAGCCAACAGACTGGCCCAACATGCTTCTGGGTATCGGCCGATTCAGGGAGCGATGACGCTAGAGCTCACGGCCGATGACTGGCGAAAGGAGATCGCCGATTACTTGAGGAATCCATCCCAAAAGATGGATCGACGAACACGTTTTCAGGCTACAAAATATGTGTTGCTTGAGGATGATTTATTTTATCGGACGATTGATGAAGTTCTTCTCAAATGCCTGGGAACAGAAGAGGCAAAGGTTTTGATGGGAGAAATCCATGAAGGCGTGTGTGGAGCTCATCAATCGGCTCACAAAATGAAATGGATGATCCGGAACAATGGATATTATTGGCCGACCATCCTTGAGGATTGTTTCAAGTACTACAAAGGATGCCAAGACTGTCAGAGGTTTGGCAATGTGCAGCGCGCGCCAGCATCGGCTATGAATCCAATAATTAAGCCGTGGCCGTTCAGAGGTTGGGGAATAGATCTCATCGGACAGATTCATCCTCCATCAAGCAAAGGGCATAAGTTCATATTGGTGGCTACAGATTATTTTACTAAGTGGGTGGAGGCCGTTCCTTTGAGGAACGTGACATCGGCCGATATGATTGAATTTGTTAAAAGCCATATTATATTTCGATTTGGTATTCCTCAAACCATCACAACTGATCAAGGGACAATGTTCACTTCTGGAGAATTCGGAGAGTTCGCCGCCGATATGGGGATTAAATTATTGAACTCTTCTCCATACTATGCTCAAGCCAATGGCCAAGCAGAGTCGTCTAACAAAGGGATAATCAAGCTGATCAAGAGAAAGATAGAAGAGCAACCCAAGAAGTGGCATATATCTTTGGCTGAATCTTTATGGGCATACAGGATGGCTTGTCATGGAGCCACTAAAATATCCCCTTATCAGTTGGTTTATGGTCATGAGGCGGTCTTGCCATGGGAGATAAGGACAGGGTCAAGACGTATATCGTTACAAGATCAGTTAATGGCCGATGACTATTCCTTTCTCATGAAAGATGAACTTGACGATTCGGCGGGTTTACGGTTGAGAGCCCTAATTAGTATAGAAGCAAACAAGAAAAGGGTGGCCAGATGGTATGACAAAAAAGTCAAAGTTAAACAGTTCTCTCAAGGAGATTTGGTATGGAAGTTGGTGCTGCCGATAGGATCTAAAGATCCCAAATTCGGTAAATGGTCACCCACTTGGGAAGGGCCGTATAGAATCGGCCGATGTGCCCCTGGGATTGCATATATTCTAGAGACAGTCGAAGGGGGGAATTCCCAAGAGCTTTAAACGGGCGATATCTGAAGAGGTACTATCCGAGCATTTGGGTAGACGCATAGCTCGCAACAAAACATATCAAGATAACATGGCCGATTTCTCATCGGTTTTTGTCTACACATCTAGTGAAGGAAACATTGGGATTCATTATTGAATGAAAATCACAGATTACATGGCTGACATGGTACAAGTCGCCCTTAGAATAAAAATACTGGTGGTCTACTGATTACGCCTACGCTGGATTTCTCTCTCGATGCGACCCAGTTTTATCATAAGGGTGAGCCTTTTCTCTTTTGGGTCCTCTGCAGTGGCTCCAGTTTCAGCTTGGTTGCAAAGTTCTTTCAGCAGGCGGGTCTTCTCCTCTTCCAGATCTTCCATGGCGACTTCAGTTTTGGCTTTACCAGGAAGTGGAGAACTTTTTTCGGAAGATGGTCGCTTGCTGACCAAAAAATGAGCATCTATAAGGTCCGAGTATTCCTGGACAGCGGCAGGGACATGATCTCTGAGTTCCTCAATATGAGCTCTTATCAGATTTCTGTTTGCCTGTGATAGTGGCTCCTCTGAATGCATGATTTCTATCGCTTGTTCTAGACCGAGGCTGAGATGTTTCGGCTAAACAGAGATAAAAAGAGTTACCCAGTATCGGGGCGATTGAGATGCTTAAAAGAAAGGCAGAGGGGGAGTTCATACCTGGTTGACAGAGGAAGAAGATGAGGAGGACGAAGAAGACATCTTGTCGTTCAATTTGGGACAGTAAAAGATTTTTGTCTGCCTGTGATAGTGGCTCCTCTGAATGCATGATTTCTATCGCTCGTTCTAGACCGGGGCTGAGACGTTTCGGCTAAATAGAGATAAAAAGAGTTACCCAGTATCGGGGCGATTGAGATGCTTAAAAGAAAGGCAGATGGGGAGTTCATACCTGGTTGACAGAGGAAGAAGATGAGGAGGACGAAGAAGACATCTTGCCGTTCAATTTGGGACAGTAAAAGAAGGGGAGAAGATAAGTACTACGTGTGCCTCTGGAGATGGTGAACGGTCTGCTTATAAATGAAGAGAAGGTAGATAGATGGTGAGACACGTCCTATCGGAGTAAATACATACATAAATGCAAAGCAGACTGAAGGAGCAGTTCAGAACCAAATCGGCGCAGCGACATTGAAAGAGCAATAATGTTTAACATATTCTTTACAACCCAAGGAAAGCGTCTATGGCTACAATCGCTCATCGTCTAATTTGATCGGCCGAGTCTAGTACTCTCTGATCATCATCGGCCGATCCTGGTACTTCTGACACGCGACGACGGAGCCTTAGTGTTTCACGGGCCAGATGTTGTCTTTCTTGCTTCAGCTCGCTAATGATGGATGGGAGTTCCTGGAGCTTCTTCTCTTCAGCGGCTATCTCTTTGGTTATCTGTTCCATCTCCTTGGCCAGTTCTGCTCTCCTCCGTTTCAGCCGATCTATTGCGCCGACGATGTCCGGACGGCAATTCTCGAGGAAGTTGATCCTGTGGTGTACTTCCTGAGTCCGTTGCTTGTATGAATCGACCTCCTCCTAAGTTTTTGCCATCTGAGCACGATCGGCCATACGACGCAGCGCCCTAGAAACCGGAATCTGCATGCCCTCTATATAGGCAGCATACCCTAGATTTTCTGATACTTCATCCGGGATTCGACCTTTGATCTCGTTGAAAAGTCGTCGAATCGGCGATGCATCTTCTACCAATCGGCCGATGTTGTCTTGAAGGAGAGTGCGCATGCTTTCGAGCTTGGCGCGGACATCGTCGGAGGTGGAGCTCGATGGAATTGGATGTGAAGCGATTTCTTCGTCATCGGCCAAGGAGATAGCAAAAGAGAAGATGCTGTTGTTGGGGGTATCTTGCTCCTGTGAAGAAAATAAAGTAAAGGGTAACTAAGCGGTGAAAGGAAATCGGCCGATTCTAATGGTAAGACTGTTACCTCTTTGAAGCGAATCTCTCTTGCCTGCGCCGGTGGAAGTGTTTCCCTTGTCTCAGGGACTGGTGCATTTGGTTCGTCGGAAGAAGAAGATTCGATGGTTATTAGTGCTCCGCTTGGACCAGCTTCCTGAAAAAGACATAAAGGAAGATTCCCGTGAAAATGCTATGGGAAATTGAAATAAGATAGTAACAGAAATTTGCCATGCCTCTGCGGGTCTCCCGGCCGATGCCTGTTGTGGAGTTATGATCGGCATACCCAAATCGGCCTGCATCAAAATCGGTTGAGCTTTCTGAGTATTAAGGATTCAAGGTAAGAGATCGTTTACCTCGGCGGCAGGAGCTGCTGGAGTCTCGGTTCCCACTTGGGACGTGGCCGATTGCTGCGGAGATTGTGGTGGGATAGCTTGTGCAGCCTGGCAGGGGAAGAGAGTTAAAGTCAGTAGAAGATTTAAAGAATATATGAGATAAGTAGAATTACCTGAACAACTTCTACTAGTAGCGATGCTGCAGCTGCTCTGACTTCAGCAGTGATTTGGGGATCGGCCATCTCGACAATCGGCAAGGGTAAAGGAGTCTCGGCTGGCGTCACCACTACTTGGTCGGCCGATTCGATGCGGGAAGTCTCGGCCGATACCACTGCCATCTGGCTGGCCGATCCGATGCGGGGGACTTCAGCTGATGCTATTGCCGTCTGATCGGCCGATCCAATGCGAGCTCGCACCCGACGGCTGGTTATCTTTGATGTTGGCCTTTTTGGTGCTCGCCTTGATCGGCCGGTGGAGATATCTCTGACAGTTGGAGCATGGAAGCCGATAAGTGGATACGGCGTGTATTGGTGATGGCTATCAATCGGTCGACCGCTTCGGCTCCGCATCGGGGGAACATGGCTTTCAGACTGAAGAGATGAACATGAGTTAACAACAAGATGATAATGTGGAAAGAAATAACATTGGAATCGGCTGAGGAAAAAGAACATACCGTTGCATTTGGATCAATGTTCTCTGGGTCCAGAATGTTGCAGTACGACGATGGAGATTTACAGAAAAGGTGCTGCTTCCATTCTGCCCACCATAATTTGAACTGCTGGGTGGCGAAAGAGGCAATTGACCAACTGTTCATGTCAATGGTACTGGAATCGGGTATCAGATCGCACAGCCGGCTGTAATCAAGACTTGAGGTCAGTACATCTCTGAATTTTGCCTGACCGGCGAAGTAGACCCGAATCGGCAGTTCGCCAAAACCCAGTTGCCTTGCCGCAGCCGATGGATTATAGAACTCGTAGGTGGGTGAATCCTTTCCTGAGAAGAAATTGGCCAGCAGAATCCTCGGCTTGATCAAGACGTCCATTAACTCTCTCTCAAAGGTATGAGTGGAGAAATCGTAGCATACGGGCAATTCGAAAATCGGCTCTACTGCCTGATATGGGTGCCAACTGATCATCTCTTCACTAAGGCCATTGTAAAAGCATCTGAAGTATTCAGCTGTATGGGTGGCAGTGAATTGGCAGCCGGGAAAGGCCGATACCGCTTCTCCAAAAGATCTGCAGCGGCGACGGACCGATGGATTCTCCTCTGACTCGATATTGGGAAAGGTCTTTGTCTCTATCCGCTGCTGAGAGACCTTGCTCATGTGTAAATTGAGCCAGAGGGTGATGAACCACCAAGGACCACCTGGGTTCCCTATCGGCTCCCCCTTCGACAGTTTGATGCCGATTTGGTGCATCAGATGGTACGCCGATCCCAGCAAATGTTTTCCAACGGGGATGACCGATCCTTGTGAAAGAGCCTCTGCCAAAGCTTGAGTGTTTGAAGAGGGGCCGACTGCTCTGCCACAGAAGAAGTGCTTCTCCAGCCACATCATCAAGAAGGCAGTATGCTCCCTCTGCGAGACTGTCCCGGTCTTCATGTTTTTACTGATGTATCCTTTCCACCCGCCGATTCCTTTGGTCTCCAGCCGATGAGATGGCTTGAACAGATAATTGAAAGGGGTATCGGCGGAGGAAACATCGAGGCCGGTCAGCAGCAGAACATCGGCCAAGGTCGGGGTCATGGGTCCGTGTCCGAAAAGGAACGCGTTAAGTGCATCGGACCAAAAATAAGAGGCTGCCATGACTAGAGGTTCGTTTCTTTCCATCTGAGACAAGGATAAGTCTATGCACTGGCCGATTTTCAGTTCTTCCCACTGAACCTTCCAAGATCCGGCTACCCTCTGGTACCATTCTCTCCACCCGGGTGTTTCATTTGGCCAGGATCTGAAAGTGCCTACCCAGTGATCTAAATCCATAGATGATTGCTTAAAAGGGATCCTATGGGTTTCTAAACTGATCAGGTCCGTTGGATCAGGGCTCCCCATAGGGCCCAAACAGATGAGGTCAGGGGATTCTGAGAGAGGAATAGTGATTCGGTGCCTAAGTGCCTAAAAAAGGGGAAAAGGGAAGAAACTGAGAGAGGGTCCGGAAAGTACTGAAGCAGTAAAAAGGAGAAAAGGAAAAAATTTTGAGCATTTACCTCTGGGATGGAGGCCATCGTCGCCGATGACACCGCTGGAGAAGCTGCCGATTGGGCCGCCGCCGCCGAAGGAGTAGCCGATGGAGCCTCTGTAGATGGAGTGGTCGCCGATGGAGACGCCATTGGGGGTTGGAACAGGCCGCGGATGAAATCGCCGGAAAGGGGGAAGCGCTTGGAGGTCGAGAGAGCTTGGAGGAAGACGAACAGTGGTGCGATGGAAAGGAATGCTATATTCGTGGGGAAGGATAGGCGGAGAAAGCCAGTACTTAAGAAAAATCAGGGAAGCAAGGGCAAAGATGGTATTTTTACCGCGCCGTCTACACGAGTTCCAGAGGAGCGGTCGTTTCGCGTGCTCGGTTCGAGGAAATTGCAATCATTGTGCCGCAGAACGGAAGGAGATTTTACTGCGCCCGTTTCGGAGGAAAGGATTAAAGAAAGAGTTTCGAAGAAAAAGTTATATTTTACTCCGAAACTGGGGGGCATGCGTTGACGCCAGATTTTGACACGTGTTGAATCGGCGTCAGGAGGAGAAGATTGGCCGATGCGGCAGATCTGAAGGCTACAGAAAGGAATCGGCCGATTGGGGTAACAGTTGGAAATCGGCCGATTGGTGATACAGCTTACGCCAACAGGATGGGACTATTTCAGAGGGTCCTGGTCAAAAGTTGGTCAAAGGGGGCACGCTAAGTCGGTCGGGGAGCAATTGAAGGAAATCCTGATTGGATTAGGGAACGGCGGCGGAAGATTCAGCGGGAGTCCGTTTCCTTTTAAAGTTCTTATAGATATAGTAGTTTAAATAAGGTTGTAACAAGTCGTGATCGACCAGGAGTCCTAGCTTTAGGGTATAAATAGGAGTCGTCAGGGTCTTGAAAAACATCAACACATCAATCAACAACAATACTTCTACTTTTCTAGCAATTTACTTTCAAGCCGGCGACTTCGCCAATATTTTCTTCTTCCACGAGTTCGTACGGATTGGCAGGGCTGCATCAACTTGATCTCCGGCCAATTGGTAGGTTCCGCTTACCGAGTAATATCCGAGCTTTAACTACGGGCACATCGCTGTGGTTTCGTTTGGATTTATTCACCAGTTATCGATATTTACTAGAATTGCATGTTTTACCTGTTATTCTAGTATTACCACCAGTTATCCAGCTTGAAATCAGAGTAATCGGCTTCGTCATTGTTCTTCTTCAACTTATCATCACACAGCCGATTAGATCTATTTCAAGTGTTGCCTCTGTAGTAATTGTTTAGATCGCTCCGGTGATTTTCTTTACAACTACTACACGATTATCGGCTGATCCATAGCCGATCATCTCTACAGCAAATCGGCCGATTCGCCGCCGACGCGCTCTTCAGGATAGATCGGAATCCCAGCTGATCGATGCCCCTGGAATTTAATACTCTATTTCCTTGTCAATCAACAGGTCAGATTGACTGGCACGCCGCGCGAACCGCACCAGGGCGATAACCCGAACAGGAGCTAAGCAGATTCTCCCGGGTCGTGTGTCCGACGCTGAAGACCATCGGCCGATTCCTATCCGGCCGATTTTAGCGCCAACACCAACCATTGAAGTTGTTCATCAATCGTGCCGTCACCCATGAATTTTCTTCTGAGCCAAACAACAAAGGTATCTATGTGATGACGTGTGATCTAGGACTCAAACTTGCCCGGGTTTTCAGACCGTACAATATTCATGTGCTCCTCCATATATGGAGCCACCTTGGATGAATTATGTAGAACCGTGAAGTTTGCTTTGCGGATTCCATTGTCATGGATGTTAATATTAGATTTTGTGGACGCTAGATTTTGACACGTGTTGAATCGGCCTCAGGAGATGAGATTGGCCGATGTGGCAGATCCAAAGCCTACAATAAAGAATCGGCCGATTGAGGTTACAGTTGGGAATCGGCCGATTGGCAATGCAACTTGCGCCAACAAGATTGGGACCACAACAGAGGATCTCGGTTGAAAGTGGCCTAATGTTGGTCAATGGAATAAAGCTGATTCGGTCAAGAGGCAAAAGAAAAGAGTCCTGATTGGAATAGGAGACGGCGGCAGAAGATTCTGCGGAAGTCCGTTTCCTTTATAAGAATATTATAGATATAGCAGTTTTTCTGTTTAAAATAAAGTTGTAACAAGTCGTAATCGACCAGGAGTCCTGGTTTTAGAGTATAAATAGGAGTCGTCAGGGCTTTGTAAAAGGTATCAACAATCAATCAACAAAACACATCTACTTTTTCCTAGTACTTTACTTTCAAGTCGGCGACTTCGTCATTACTTTTTTCTTCTTTCACGAGTTCGTACGGATTGGCAGGACTGCATCGACTCGATCTCCGGCCAATTGGTAGGTTCCGCTTATCGAATAATATCTGAGCTTTAACCTCGGGCGCATCGCTGTGGTTTTGTTTGGATTTATTCACAAGTTATCGATATTTACTAGAATTATAGGTTTTACCTGTTGTTCTAGTATTATCACCAGTTATCCAGCTTGAGATTGGAACTATCGGCTTTATCATCGCCCTTCTTCGTTCATCGTCATATAGCCGATTAGATCTATTTCAAGTGTTGCATCTGTAATAATTGTTTAGATCGCTCCAGCAGTTTTCTTTGCAATTATTACGCGATTATCGGCTGATCCATAGCCGGTCATCTTCACAGCAAATCGGCCGATTCGCCGACGCGCTCTTCAGGACAGATCGGAACCCCAGCCGATCGGAGGGCCTGGAATTTAATACTTTTATTTCCTTGTCAATCAACAGGTCAGATTGACTGGCACGCCGCGCGAACCGCACCAGGGCAATATTCCGAACAGGAGCTAAGCAGATTCTCCCGGGTCGTGTGTCCGACGCTGAAGAACATCGGCCGATTCCTGGCCGATTTTTAGCGCCAACACACTTTTGGCACGCCCGGTGGGTCCAACTTCAAGATCCAATATGTCAAAGAACGCAGAAGTTTCCGAAAGCAACATCATTGAGGTCACAGAAGCGGATCTCAAGGACGACCAGAAGGAAGAATTGGCTAAACATCTGGATGATTACAAAAGGATGTATCTGCAGTCGTTCAGTCATACTAGAAGCGGGGAAGCGGTCAAGAAAGCTCCTCTTCCAGTTCCCCGCCACATCACCATTGCTGAGGATTCGGGCAAGATGTCCGATATGATCCAACAGTCCGTCTACCAGGCTTTCATCGACCAATCCTCGGTGATGACCAATACGGTGTATAACGTCATCATCAGCTCTCTGGTCAGTGGAGCAGCTCAAGGATATCAGGGGCTAGCGTATGCCCCGCCGATTGCACCTCCAGCCAGAAGCTCACCAGGCACGTCCCACTCGGCTCCTCAGCCGATGTCGGCGCAACGCGAGGGTTACAACACTCCGTTGCATCCAGTGTCTCCAAGGTATAACGGTGCACAGTGTTTCCCATCGCAAGCACCATTTCAGCCTGTCCAGATGGCCTCTGTACAATCGCTGCCCACAAACTCAGTACCCTGGGGGGCATCGGCGACGACTGTTTTTCCCGATCAATCAATCGGACATGGGAACTATCCGATCCAGGCGCCGTTCCAATCGGCCACCCGACCGACGGTCCCCCAGTATCAACCAGTCCCATCAGAAATCGGCCGGGGGGCAGGCGCTGTGGAAGCACTCCGAAGCACGGCGCCGATGACGATGTACGACGGGGCGGCCATCAACTGTCAACCGTTCAGACGACCATGACACAACAAAATTCGCCGCATGCTTCGATCCATAACCCGGCCATACCACCACCAATCCTCCAACATATGCCGGCACCTCGAACGGCTGTTCCTCAGCAGCAGGTGGATTGGACGGCAAGAATAGCAGAGGTAATTCAGGACCAATTCGGCTTAAAGCCGAAGGTGCAAACTTATACATACAAGACGCCATACCCATCGGCCTATGACCTGCTGCCGTTTCCCCACCGGTACAAGGTCCCTAATTTTACCAAGTTTTTGGGGCTGGACGACACATCTACCATGGAGCACATCAACAGATTCATCATCCAGTGCGGGGAAGCTGCCACGGAAGATGCTCTAAGGGTTCGTCTGTTTTCATCGTCTCTGTCTGGATCGGCCTTCCAATGGTTCACCACTTTACTACCTAATTCCATTGTTACTTGGGCTGATCTAGAAAAGCAGTTCCATAAGTACTTCTACGCAGGAGTACATGAGATGAAGCTCTCAGATTTAACCAGCCTCAGGCAGAGGAGCGATGAACCTATAACTGGATACATACAGAGGTTCAGAGAAATCAGGAACAAATGCTACAGTTTGTCTCTGACCGATGCCCAGTTGGCCGATATCGCTTTCCAAGGCCTCTTGCCACAAATCAAGGAAAGGTATGCCTCACAGGAATTTGAAAGCTTAAGCCAGATCGTTCACCGATTGGCAGGTCAGGAAGTCCGTCCGTTTGAGCAGCGGAGGAATTTCCAGAAGAAGGTGGCATATCTGGAAGGATCTGAATCGAAGGGAGAGGAAGAAATCGGCCTAGTAGAGTGGGTAAAAGGCAAAAAGCCAATATCGTGCCCTTTCGGAAAGAAAGAACCAGAGGCATTCGGCTTTGACACATCAAAAGCTGATAAGATTTTTGACTTATTACTCCAGGAAGGCAAGATCAAGCTATCTCAATACCATACCATCCCTTTGGCCGATCAGCTAAAAAAGATGAAGTACTGCAAGTGGCACAACGCCACGTCTCATGACACGAATGAATGCAAGATCTTTCGTCAGCAGATACAATCGGCCATCGAGCAGGGAAGGCTCAAGTTTGAAACCCCGGCCAAACCGGCAAAGCCGATGAAGATAGACCAGCATCCTTTCCCTGCCAACATGGTTGACACGGATAGAAATTCACTTCAAACCAAGGTGCTGACGTCAGAATCGGCAAGAAGGAGCGGCACCGTAGACCCCAGGAAGCAAGTCATGGCGGCTGAAGTCAAATGGAAAAGGCAGGATGAAGACAAGGGCGAAGGATCAGAACGATTGCGCAGACCTGTCACCTCCCAGTTTTTGCTCAGCAAATATCGGCAGCAGCAGGAATAAGCAAGATACCACGATGAGATGATACGCCGACATGAGGATCACTGGCAATGCCCATTCTTCATCCATTGTTGGGAAAACGATCTCCGATTGCCGTCAGCCGATAACTGTCCTGAGTGCAACGGATTAAGCCACAATGATCGCCCGTTTAAAAGATCACGCTCCAGAGACAGAGAATCAGAACCGATCAGCAGAAATCGGCGCGAACAAGGAGGACAACGCCTTTCAGTGCATGATCGGCTGGGGGGCAGAGTTGACCGGCATCACTGGTCGAAAAGCAGGATCAACCAACAGGATCAACTGGGGGGCAGAATCAGCATGCACGATCGGCTGGAAGAGATGGCTGATGATAGAGTATCAGATGAAAACCGCCTAGGAAGGGAACCAGATTGGGAGCACGCCTGATCATCGGCCAAACCAGTAAACCCCAGATGGTGCCCTGATGGTCTATCCAAATCCCAGAAAAGGAGGATCCAACGCCTGCGCCAATGGGAGCAATAAGAAGAAGAGCAGAGGCAGGTACTGGAAAAGAGAAACGTCAAGTCTCGGGTCTGGCGCCCCAAGAAAAACAACTGCAAGAGAGCAGACAGTCAAGAATCGATAGCTGACATCAACATGGTGTTCATATTGCCGATGGAGTTCATGGCGCCTGCCGATCGGGACAAGGCGACAAGGATGGAAGAGCAGATGGCGCAGCTGGTATTAGAGCCAATGACAGCCACCTTTGAGAAGCCAGAAGATGAAAACGGCTTTCAGGTGTCCGGGTCACCTTGGTTTATTCGAGTGGGTTGTAATGACCTTTGGGTTAAAGAACGCCGGTGCTACATATCAGCGGGCCATGAACAATATCTTTCACAAGCTCATTGGTGCATCGGTGGAGATTTACATCGACGATGTGGTGGTCAAGTCAAAAGGTGATCAGGAACATCTGGCCGATTTACAAGAAGTACTGGAATGAACAAGGAAGCATGGGTTGAAAATGAACCCGAACAAGTGTGCATTCGGTGTATCGGCCGGGCAATTCCTGGGATTCATGATCCATGAGCGCGGGATAGAAGTCAACCGGAAGACCATAGACGCCATCAACAAAGTTGTAGCCACACAGAATAAAACTGAGCTGTAGTCCCTCATCGGCAAGGTTAATTCATATCCAACTTGTCTGGGCGTATTCGAGCTTTCACTCCTTTGTTGAAATTGAAGCCTGTCAGGGGGAAAAGTGAACGATCGCCTAACGACTATCACGGCATTAATCATGGAGGCCCGGACCCACTCGCAGCGACAGCGACCGTCATCAGCCCAACACGGGAGGGAAACGCTCCGCTTCGCCCGACCCCGTCCTTCGGGGTCGGATGCTCCCGACACCCCGGCGGACGGGCTCCGCCTCGCCCGACCCCTCGCCACAGGGGTCCGTCTCGCCTGACCCCTCGCCACAGGGGTCTGCCTCGCCCGACCCGGGGTGTAAAGGGTCAGGCTCACCGGGGCCCGCCAGAGGGGAGGTAGCCTCGGGCGCAGACGTAGGCGCTGATCACGTGGGCCCTCCGCCAGCTTTGCCATAAATGCTCCACGGCTCGGGCATGCAGAAAGGCGGCCGCGCCCCTGACGTGACCCGTCACACCTACCCGCCCACGACCGCGCCGCGCACGGCACAGTAGCGCGATCGTCTCTGATTCGCTGTCTGGTAATCATGATCTGCGTCGCCTGGCACAGGAGCACGCCTGACCGTCCTTGCTCTCACCTACCAGGCCGCCTGCAGTGTAACAGGGGCAGTCGTGGCAGCCGTCTGCCCCGACGGGACGGAGGCCACAACCATCATCACGCACGCCCGCCGTCACCGTCCCCCGAGGAGGACAGCGACAAGATCGGAGGAAACTGCCCGACGAAGCCGGCCGTGGCGCCCGAGGAGCCCGAATCTTTCCCTTGGACTCCGCGCCTTCTCTCTCTGTCTCTCTCTCTCTCTCTCTCTTTCCCCTCGCACGTCTCGCATGTAACCTGGTCGCCCCTTTGGAACTATAAAGGGAAGGCCAGGACCCAAGAGACGAGAGGAAAGAACTGGAGACTCCCATACACTCACACTCACACTTCCTCACACGGGCTTCTTCTTCCCCGCGAAGAAGAACACACCCCCACCATTAGAGCTTCAGTGCACACCTTAGAGACTTGGGACCGGTTCCCTCTCTCGCCCCTCTGTAACCCCTACTACAGAACCCGCGTGGGCAACACGAGCAGCTCCCCATACTGGACGTAGGGCTTCCTCTTGCCTGAACCAGTCTAAACCCCGTGTCACCCGCGCAACCATCCGGAGCTATACACGCATAAAAGAAATTTACTAGTCTAAGTCTTGATCACCAATCTTGACAATGATAGTTGGCGCGCCAGGTAGGGGACCTTTGCGCGTACATCACCGGCTTCAGATGCCCAGCCACGACATCAATTTTGCCCCGGGCTCCCTGGTCCGCTTTGGGAGCCTGGACTTCCTCGCCACCGGGGAAGGGATCAACCTAATCCCTCTCCTCGCCTCACCCACTCGCCTCATCACTCCTGGCTCCGCCGCCAGGGTGGTGGCGAGTGGCCGGACGCGCGCCGGAGGGCCTCCTTCGGCGGGACGGCTTTTCGTGCTGCGCAGCGCCGGGACAGCCTACGGTCGTTCCCTGGCGTGGTCCATAGCCGTGCCGCCTGCAAGCAACGAGCTCGCGGGCGCGACGAAGGCGATCTCCGACGCCGGCTCCAGCAGCAGGTATCACCACCCCTCGCGTGAGTGCTTCATGGCCGACGCGCACTCCGACGGATCCAACAGTGATGGCGCTGGGATGAGGCAACGAACTCCCCCGCCGCGCGCCGCGGCCACGACGGGAGCCCTTGCCCGGGCCCCGGTGCTACCGCGACAGCCAGAGGTGCGCGTGGCGCCCCACCAGGAGGCCGAGCGCCCCCACAACGAGGGCGGGGCGCGACAGCGAGCGCGCGACGTCCAGCAGCGTATCTGCGCTGACGATGATCGCCCCCAGCTCTTCGCCCGCGCCAGCCAAAACATCGCCGCAGCGGCGGCCCTGCTTCGACGACTCCCCGAGCCGGAGACGCCCGAAGAACGCCAGGCGCATCGAGAGGTGCGCGACCTGCTCGAGTGCGCCGCTGTTCAGCAGGCGGAGAGCTCCGTGTCCCGGCAACGCGGGCAAAACACCAGCGGGGCGGCCCCCACCACACCCTCCGAAAGGCCGGGGGAGTCTGTCCACCAGCCTCCTCCCCGGACGAACTAGGCCGCGCCCGCTCGACGGACGTCGCCACCCGCAGGAGGCAGGGCCCCGTCCATTCACCGGCGCGTCGGTCCCATCCGCGACACCCGCGACACCCTGGACGCGCGGAGGCGCTCCCGCGCGGACAGGGAGGAGGGGGTGGACTGCGGCTACCACGTCCACCGTGGCGGCCGCTACGACAGCGAGGAAGACCGTAGCCCCAGCCCCGACCCGGCGGGGCCCCGGGCCTTCTCCACGCGCATCCTGAGGGCGCCATTCCCGCCGCGCTTCAGGCAACCAACCAATGTGGCCAAGTACTCCAGGGAAACGAACCCCGGGTTATGGCTCAGCAACTACCGGCTTGCATGTCAGGCTGGTGGGGCGGACGACGACCTGTTCATCATCCGCAACCTCCCACTTTTTCTAGCCGACTCAGCGCGAGCCTGGCTAGAACATATCCCCTCAGGACAAATCCGCAGTTGGAACGACTTGAGGGAGATATTCGTGGGAAACTTCCAGGGCACGTACATGCGCCGTGGCAATTCCTGGGATCTCCGGAGCTGCCGCCAGGAGTCGGGTGAATCCCTCCGGGACTACATCCGACGCTTCTCCAGGAAGCGCACCGAGCTCTCCAACGTCACGGACGCCGACGTCATAGGGGCATTCCTGGCAGGAACTTCCTGCAGACCCCTCGTCCACGAGCTCGGGCGCCGAGGCCCGCGGACCACGGAGGACCTCCTCAACATCGCCACCAGCTTCGCCTCGGGCAAGGAGGCCGTCGGAGCAATCTTCGACCGCTCCAAGGGTGAGGCAAAGCGGAAGGAGGACGCCGATGAGGGCACCTCCAACCATCCACAGAAGAAGAAGAACAAGCAGCGGCGCGAGGCACCCCTCGTGGCGGCTGCTGAGCGCAATCAGGGTCAGCCATCCCCGGAGGGCACCCCCGGCTTTTTCGACCAGATGCTCGAGGGACCGTGCCCGAACCACGAGTTCCCCGCGAAGCACGCCTACAAGGACTGCAACCTCATGAAGAGGTACTTTGCAGGCAACCCGGTGAAGGGCGACCGTAGGCGGAAACACGACGAGGAAAGGAAGGACGACAGAGGGAAGGAAGACGGCTTCCCCAAGGTGGACGGCTGCTTCGTGATCTTCGGCGGGCCGGCGGCTTATGATTCCAGACGCCGCCGGAAGCTGGAACGCCGCTAGGTCTACGCGGCGGAGCGTGCTACGCCGACCTTCCTCGACTGGTCGGGATCCGCCATCACTTTTGACCGGTCCGACCACTCGTGGCGTGTCCTGCAGCCAGGGCGCTACCCCTCGTTGTCGACCCTATCATCGGCATGACGTGCCTCACCAAGGTACTCATGGACGGAGGTAGCGGCCTCAACATCCTCTACGCCGAGACCCTTGACACCATGGGCATCGACCGCTCCCGCCTCTGCCCTAGCAAGGCGCCGTTCCACGGCATCGTGCTGGGGAAGCAGGCGATGCCTCTCGGGCAGATCGACTGCCCGTCACTTTCGGGACTCCGTCCAACTACAGGAAGGAGATCCTCACCTTCGAGGTAGTAGGCTTCCGAGGAACCTACTACGCCATCTTGGGACGGCCAAGCTACGCCAAGTTCATGGCCATCCCCAACTACACCTACCTCAAGCTCAAGCTGCTGGGGCCCAACGGGGTCATCACCGTCGGCATGTCCTTCCAGAAGGCATACGAGTGTGACATAGAATGCTGCGAGTACGCCGCGGCCATCACCATCACGGAGAAGCCGGCGGTCCAGCTCGCGGAGAGCGCCGAGGGTCGGCCCGACTCCAAGCAGACGCCCACCTCCTTTGAGGCCACCGAAGGCGTCAAGGAGGTCCCCCTCAACCCCAGCGGTTCCGACGGCCAGACCGTCCGAATCAGCGCTAGCCTATCCCCCAAGTAGGAAAGCGCGCTCGTCGACTTCCTCCGCGCGAACATCGATGTCTTCGCGTGGAAACCCTTGAATATGCCCGGCATTCCGAGGGAAGGCCGGCTCCAAGCCAGTGAAGCATGGTTTGCGCCGCTTCGACGAGGAGAGGTGCAAGGCCATCGGCGAGGAGCTCCAGAAGCTTTTGGCGGCCGGATTCATCAAGGAAGTGTACCACCCCGGGTGGCTAGCTAATCCTGTTCTTGTACAAAAAAAGAATGGGAAATGGCGAATGTGTGTTGACTACACCGGTCTCAACAAGGTGTGCCCAAAGGATCCGTTTCCTTTGCCGCGCATTGACCATATAGTCGACTCGACCGCTGGGTGCGAGACCCTTAGTTTCCTCGATGCGTATTCCGGCTACCATCAAATTGCGATGAAAGAGTCGGACCAGCTCGCGACCTCTTTCATCACCCCATTTGGCCCCTATTGCTACGTCAAGATGCCATTCGGCCTCAAAAACGCGGGGGCTACATTCCAACGATGTATGCTAAAGTGTTTTGGGGACCTCATCGGGTGGACCGTTGAGGCTTATGTCGATGACATCATAGTCAAGTCCAAGAAGGGTGACCAGCTCATCCCCGACCTCGAACTTTCCTTCGAGAGGTTGAGAGACAAGCGCATCAAGCTCAACCCTGAGAAGTGCGTCTTTGGGGTCCCGAGGGGTATGCTGCTGGGTTTCATCGTCTCCGTGCGCGGCATTGAAGCCAATCCGGAGAAGATCGCGGCCATCAACGAGATGGGGCCGATTCAAAACATAAAGGGAGTCCAGCATGTCACGGGATGCCTAGCGGCCCTGAGCCACTTCATCTCGCGCCTCGGCGAACGGGGGCTCCCCCTTTATCGGCTCCTGAAGAGGACTGACCGTTTCGAATGGACCACCAAGGCCCAGGAGGCACTTGACCGGCTCAAGGACCTCCTGACGAAAGCCCCAGTCCTAGTCCCACCTACCGACGGGGAACCCCTCCTGCTCTACATCACGGCAACCACCCAGGTGGTCAGCGCGGCTCTCGTGGTAGAGCGAGAGGAGGGACACACCCTCAAGGTAGAGCGCCCACTCTACTTCGTCAGCGAGGTCTTGTCCGAGTCCAAGACGCGATATCCGCAGATCCAGAAGCTCATCTACGCCGTCCTCGTCACAAAGAGGAAGCTGCGCCATTACTTGACCTCCCATCCGGTGACAGTCGTCTCGTCTTTCCCCCTCGGCGAGGTGGTCCAGAACCAGGACGCCACGGGACGGATCGCGAAGTGGGCGCTCGAGCTCATGGACCAGGGTATCACCTATGCCCCCCGCACCGCCATCAAGTCCCAGGTACTCGCCGATTTCGTAGCGGAGTGGACAGAAATCCAGACGCCATCGGCGCCGGAGAAGCAGGAGTACTGGACGATGCACTTCGACGAGTCGCTGATGAAGGCTCGTGCCGGAGCCGGCCTAGTCTTCATCTCCCCTCTCGGCGTCCGCATGAGGTACATGATCCGCCTCCATTTTCCTGCATCTAATAACGTCGCCGAGTATGAGGCTCTCCTCAACGGACTTCGCATCGCCATCGAGCTTGCATCCGACGGTTGGACACCCGAGGCGACTCCCAGCTAGTCATCGAGCAAGTCATGAAGGAGTGGAGTTGCCACGACCCCAAGATGGCAGCTTACTGCAACGAGGTCCGCAAACTCGAGGACAAGTTCGACGGGCTAGAGCTCAACCACATCGCAAGACGTTTTAACGAGGCAGCCGACGAATTGGCAAAGGCGGCATCCGGCCGAAAGCCCGTTCCCGATGGCGTCTTCATCAGCGATCAGTTCGAGCCCTCAGTCCGCCGTCAGGAATCGGGAAAGGTCGGCGACGCGCCACCTGTACCGGGCCCGGGTGCCGGCCCAGGCGAAGTAGCCCATGCTCCGTTCGGACCAGGCTTGGAGGCCGACCCCTCCAACCCCGAGGTCATGGAGATTGACACAAATCCAGCCACGGGGCCCGACCCCCCGCCTGACTGGAGAGCTCCGTACCTTGACTACCTCATCCGCGAGACGCTCCCGACGGACAAGACAGAGGCACGAAGGATCGCGCGCCGCGCCAAATCATTCGTCATCATCAACCAGGAGCTCTACAAGCGGAGCCACACCCGCATCCTCCAACGCTGCATCCCGATCGAGCAAGGAAGGGCGCTGATTCAGGACATCCACGCAGGGGCCTGCGGCCACCACGCTGCGCCAAGAACCCTCGTCGGGAACACCTTCCGGCAGGGTTTCTACTGGCCAACGGCGGTCGCCGATGCCACCCACGTGGTCCGCACCTGCGAAGGGTGCCAATTTTTCGCGCGCCAAACTCACATGCCCGCGCAGGCGCTCCAGACTATCCCCATCACATGGCCCTTTGTGGTCTGGGGACTGGACCTCGTCGGGCCCTTCAAGAAAGCACCCGGGGGCTTCACCCACTTGCTTGTCGCCATCGACAAGTTCTCTAAGTGGATCGAAGCACTACCCGTTGCGCAGATCACGTGTGAACAGGCGGCGCGGTTCTTCACCGACATCATCCATCGCTTTGGAGTCCCCAACTCCATCATCACGGACAACTGCACGCAGTTTACCGGGAAAAAGTTCCTCCGGTTCTGCGACGACCCCCACATCCGAGTGGACTGGTCGGCCGTTGCGCACCCCCGCACGAATGGACAGGTTGAACGAGCCAACGGTATGATACTCCAGGGTCTCAAGCCACGGATCTTCGACCGCCTCAAAAAGTTCGGCAGCCGGTGGGGCGCGGAGCTCCCCGCGGTCCTATGGAGTCTAAGGACGACCCAAGCAGGGCAACTGGCTTCACTCTGTTCTTCATGGTCTATGGGTCTGAGGCAATCCTCCCCACCGACCTAGAGTACGGATCGCTGAGGGTCAAGGCATATGACGAGCAAGGAAACCAGGCGTCACTTGAGGACGCACAAGACCAACTCGATGAAGCACGTGATATGGCCCTGCTACACTCGGCCAAATACCAGCAAGCCTTATGACGACACCACAGTCGCAAGGTGCAAGGCCGAGCCTTTAACGTCGGTGACCTGGTGCTCCGCCTCGTCCAGGACAACAGGGGTCGACAAAGTGCTGCGACCAGGCACGTACAAACTAGCGACCCCCGATGGGCAGATCTTCAGCAACGCTTGGAACATAGAACAATTAAGACGCTTCTACCCTTAAATTCTGTTTCCAAGTTTAAACACACGCATTTCTGTAATTTTCTAGTCCACGGAGAGAAGCAATTTTGAGTCGACCATTTTCGAGTCTGGTCACGAGCTCAGGGATATCCGACCCTGACCCTACCTCAGGGTCGCATATCCCTCGGGGGCTATCAGAGGCTCTGACCCAAGTCACCCGAGGTCTTCTCAAAACAACTTTTCTCCGAGCCGACCTCCCTTCCCAAACGTTTGGGCATGAAAAGGGGAGAGTGCGCAAACGACGCCCAGGCAAGACTGATCGGACTGCAAGAAAGCCTACGCCCCAGCGCTTGCTGACGCGTCCGACCCGTACTCTAAACTTTCCAGACCCAAAAAGACAAGGAAGGGGATCGAAAATGAACTTTGATAAATTACAGAAATGGCCCCTGCGGCCATTACAAAAGCAAGTTCGAAACCAACTAAGATATTTACATGACGGGGCATCTGAACCCGACCCAGCTAGCTCGCTTAGGGATTCTCCGGCGGGACAGCCTCATCCTCCAGCTGCTTCACCAAGGCCTCCGCTGGATCGAGCACCGACGCATCGATCTCGTCCAGCTCAGCCTCGGAGTACCCGGGGTCGTACCCTTCGCCCGTGAAGGCAAAGTTGAGGCCGATATAATGGGACCCAAAGACGCCGAAAGCCCGCTTCACGCCGACGTGAAGCGCCTCCCGGGCGATCTCGCGGGTCCGCTGGTACACCCCAAGGGCACGAGCCGCCAGCGAGCTCGTCCCTTACCCCTGGACCACGCCGAGGCCGTCGTAGACGACACGGACCGCGTCCCGCAGGCTGTCGTGCTCAACGCGCTCCGCATTGAGGGCCCCCTTCAGCTGGTCAACTTCACCTGCAAGACCTGTTCAAAAAAACCTGCCGGATCAGAGACCTCCCCAACACCACAATGGAAGAAAGATAGGAGGAGCCTTACCCTCGAACTGAGCCTTCAGCGCGGTCGCGGCGGTCTGAAGCTGACCGACCTCCGTCCCGAGGTCGGCCACCATCTTCTCGGCCTCGACCCTTCGGGCTGCCTCGAGATCTCGGTCCTGCCAGGCCTGCTGTCGCTCCTGGCGGATGCGCTCGACGGTCTTCTGAAGGGCCTCATGCTCCTTCTTCACCCGAATGAGCTCCGCGGCATCAAGCTGGGCCTTCTCGACAACGGCCTGGAGGTCCACGCGGGTACAGCGGGCCTGCTCGACGGTGGCCTGGAGATCATCATGTGCCGCCTGCTCGCGTCTTCGCAGGTCATCGATGACATGCTGGGCGGCGGCAACCTGCGCAGCCAGCTCCTTGGTCCGCTGCTCCTTCGCGGAGAGGCGCTCCTGCCCGAGCCGAAGGAGATCAGATTTCCCCCGGCTGCACTCCTGGAGGGCCTGCAAAGCAACCCACATTCAGCGATAGAGCGGCGGAGAGGAAAGTGATCACCACGAAGAATGGCATACCTGACCAACGGGAGCGACGACGCCGTCCAACTCCCCCACCAAGGAAGAAAGGGCAGCACGGGCGCTGTCGAGCACGCCCTGCATTGTCCGCCACTTCCCCCACTCCTTGGCGTCATCCAGCGAGGGCAGGGGCCCTGGCTCCTCTGTCCCCGACGCCGCCGCAGGAGCACGCACGGCCACCACGGGTGCCGCTGGCCTCGACGACGGCTCCGTCGCGTGCGCCACTGTCCCTTCGAGGTCGCCGCGGCCGCCGTCAGCGCTGACGCGCGTCCCGGCTCGCCCGCCGCCGCCACGGTCTCCGCCGCAACCACCAGGGCGAGCAGCCGCCACGGTCTCCACCGCAACCTCCCCCGCTGCGGCCGCCGGAGCAGGCACCTCCACCTCTGCAGCCATCATCGTCCCCGCCACGGCGTCCCGGGCGGATACTCGCGGCGCCGTCGTCGCCGCCTCTGCTGCGACCGTCGGGGCGAGCGTCCTCGCCTCCTCCGCCGCCGCCGTGCATGTCGTAGCCACAGGGGCGGACCCCTCCGTCCCCGTCGCCACCGCCGGAGCGGCGCGCTCCTCCTCCGCCTCGTCATCGAGGTTTATCACCTCCTCGATCCGAGGGCCCCCGGGGGCAATCCCCCGTCCTGCGGGGTCCGCCGTCGTGGGAGCCACCCCGACGGCAAGCTCCGCAGTTTCCCCGGCGGCGTCACCTCTTGCCATCGGCAGGGCCGCGGTCCGCCCCGTGGAGGTGGACGACGCTCACAGCACCTTCCTCAGTGCCACCAGCGGGGCACGGCTTTGGGAAGCGACGCTGCAAGACGACAAATGACATGAACAAAAGCAACTTGATGCCGGGAAAAGAAAGAGACGAACGAGGACTTTTCCACTTACTCTGCATGGGCGCTAGGACGGCGGGCGCGCTTCGCCTCTGAGCCCAAGGCCGACCCGGGGGTATCTGGCAACGGCCGCTTGCTGCTGCTCCTCTGCTCCTGGGTCAGGGGCAGAGGGGCGGGGGTCGGCCCCCTCGACTCCTGGGGCGCGCCATGCGCCGACCCTTGGGGCGCGGCCCCGGAAACCTGAGGGGTCGGGTCCCGGGCGAACGGGCCGCTCGATCTATCCCCTGCGGCCGCTTGGGAGCGCTGCTCCTGGATGACGAGCGCGCCCGGCTGAGGGGCCGGGACGCGCTCCTCCTCCTCCTCTTCCTCCTCCTAATCATCATCGTCGTCGTCGTCGTCATCATCGTCGTCGTCGTCGTCCGTTATGACCGGACCTCTTCGCCGCCGTTGGAACTCCTTGGCGAGCTTTTTCTGCTTCTTCGCCTCCTTCTCGTCCTTGCGCTTCTTTTGTTTCTCGGCGAAGAGGCGGTTCCGCAGCTGCTACTCAGCGTCCTTAGGAACAGGCGGACGCGCACCGATGACATTTGTCAACTGGCCCTGCAGGCATAGAGGCTCTGCGTCAAAATGGCAAGTTGAGAGGCGCGAGGAGAGGTAACGGGCGCACGAAATGCTTACCAGATCGACGAAGTCCCTGTCCGGCCGCATCGGAGGGTGGCCGGGCGCCGAGAAGAAGACGTCCTTGTCTTCCAGCGCCTCCCAGATGCGCTGACGAATCTCGGAGGCGGGGAGCGCGCCCGTCGCAAGGACGGTGCCCTCGGTTGGTGCACCAGGAACCATCTCCGCGAGCGAGCAGACCCGAAGCATCAGCGGCGCCACCCTCCAAGAGTGGTACGCCACAATAACTCCGGCCCCGGTGAGCCCCTTCGCCTTCAGATACTGGATGGCGCGGAGAAGGCTGGAGATCTGCTTCTTCTCCTTCTCCACTGGGCCGTACGCCCACACCTCCGGCGCCGCCTAGAAGACGCGACCGGTGAACTCCGGCAAGGGGGATTCAGAGTAGTTCCTTACATAGAACCACTGCTGATGCCACCCCTTGTGGGACGCCGTGGTCTTCATCGCCATGTACTCCCTGGCGCGGGACTTGCGAAGGTGGATCCCAGCGCAACCAATTGCCACTGGGGTCGTCCACTGCTGGCCGCCTCGCTTGTCAACCTTCTGGTACAGGCTCACTGCAAAGAAATACTTCCACAGCGAGAAATTGGGCTCAATGCCTAGGAATCCTTCGCACAGCACGACGAATGCCGCGATGTGCTGGATCCCGTTGGGGTTGAGGTGCTGCAGCTCGCGTCCGTAGTGGTGCAGCAGCCCGCGGAAGAAGAGGTTCGGCGGTGTCGCGAACCCCCGCTCGTGGAAATGGGCGAACGAGACGACGTAGCCGGTGGGCGGACTCGGCGCCTCTTTCGATCCAGGAAACCTCCATTCGCCCCGCTCGGTCCTGTCACAGAGGAGGCCCTTCTTCACGAGGCCGTCAGCGCGCGAGGTGCCGAAGCTGGAGCGCTCCCAGGTGGCCATTGCGCGAGGAAGGGAAGCTTGACGGCGGGAGAAGAAGAAGGCTGATGCGTTGGGGAAGAAGAAGGCGAACGGCTCGCACAGCAAACCAAACGGCGAAAGGGAAGGCGAAAAGACTCGAAGCAGGGTGAGGGCGGAACCAACGAGGCGGCCCCCCATCTTATAGAGCGACGCATGGGAAGCGGAACGGACGCGCCCGTCGCAGTTAATGCGGCGTCAGGTACACCTCGTCACGCCCGTTCCCCTCCTTTTTCGGAAGACGTGCGCACGACTCTGCAGGAAACGTCCACTCCCCCCTCGTTTCGCGGGTCGGCACCTACCGCCACTTCATCTTCCGAGAAGTACGCGCACACGATCTCCTCCGCACTCGGCCCAAGGCTCAACGAAAAGGTAAGAAGGGATACGGGGCTGAAAACGTCCCTACGGCCCGTTACGATTCAGGGGTTCGAAGGCTGGCCCACCGTGGGTTCGACAGCCGCCCCAGGATGACCCTGAGCGAGGGGTGAGAAGGGACGGGTCCGCTAGCGGCCATCACCCGGGCATCCGACTGCCCAGGGCGTCGCGACCTCACATTCGAGTCCGGCCGGCATCAAAGTTCATGGTTTTTCCCCGACGAAAGGCGACGAGCCACCGGGTCCGATCGAACGGGCTCGGGAACTATATGAACTGGCCGACCAAAATCTGGGGTATGCCACCAGCTTGGCCCAGGCCGGACCCCCCCAAACGGGGACTAGGACCCCACTCGAATTGACCCGATTTCAGCTCAACGAGCACCATGATTCGTCCAACGAGGATAACGTGGCATGGCTCACCCCCTCCGTCCCAGCGAATGGACGCTTGAGGTGTAACGTTCAAAAGTCGATCTGGCCTCCCGATCGGTCTCCTGCAACGCGCGGGGGCTCGGGGGCTAGGTTCGCAACTAGTGACCACATGGATGGTCACAACATGAGGCCTCCAGATGGAGGGCTGTTGGCGCTAAAATCGGCTAGACAGGAATCGGCTGATGGTCTTCAGCGTCGGACACACGACCCGGGAGAATCTGCTTAGCTCCTGTTCGGGTTATCGCCCTGGTACGGTTCGCGCGGCGTGCCAGTCAATCTGACCTGTTGATTGACAAGGAAATAAAAGCATTAAATTCCAGGCGCTTTGATCGGCTGGAGTTCCGATCTGTCCTGAAGAGCGCGTCGGCGAATCGGCCGATTTTCTGTGAAGATGATCGGCTATGGATCAGCCGATAATCGCGTAATAATCGTAAAGAAAACTGCTGGAGTGATCTAAACAATTATTATAGATGCAAGACTTGAAACAGATCTGATCGGCTATATAACGATGAGCGAGAAAAAGCGATGATAGAGCCGATAGTTCCAATCTCAAGCTGGATAACTGGTGATAATACTAGAACAACAGGTAAAACTTGCAATTCTAGTAAATATCGATAACTGGTGAATAAATCCAAACGAAACCACAACAATGCGCCCGTAGTTAAAGCTCGGATATTACTCGATAAGCGGAACCTACCAATTGGCCGGAGATCAAGTTGATGAAGCCCTGCCAATCCGTACGAACTCGTGAAAGAAGAAAAAGTATTGGCGAAGTCGCCGACTTGAAAGTAAATTGCTGGAAAAAGTAGAAGCATTGTTGTTGATTGATGTGTTCATCCTTTGCAAAGCCCTGACGACTCCTATTTATACCCTAAAACTAGGACTCCTGGTCGATTACGACTTGTTACAACCTTATTTAAAATAGGAAAACTACTATATCTATAATATCTTTAAAAAGGAAACGGATTCCCGCAGAATCTTCCGCCAACGTCTCCTAATCCAATCAGGACTTTTCCAATTGCTTCTTAACCGACTTAGCGTCGCTCTGTTGACCAACTTTTGACCGGGACCCTCTTAAGTAGCCCCAACCTGTTGGCGCAAGCTGTATCACCAATCGGCCGATTTCCAACTGTTACCTCAATCTGCCGATTCCTTACTGTCGCCTTCAGATATGCCGCATCGGCCAATCTTCTTCTCCTGACGCCGATTCAACACGTGTCGAAATCTGGCGTCAACACATGCCCCCCAGTTTTGGAGTAAAACATAATTTTTTCTTTGAAACTCTTTCTTTAATCCTTTTCTCCGAAACGGGCGCAGTAAAAATCTCCTTCCGTTCCGCGGTCTTCCGCATAATGATTGCAATTTCCTCGGACCGAGCGCGCGAAACGACCGCTCCCCTGGAATTCGTGTAGAAGGCACGGAAAAAATACCGCCTTTACCCTTGCTCTCCCGGATTATCCTGAAGTATTGGCATTCTCCGCCACTTTTCCCCACAAACCTAGCATCTTCTCCCAGCGAACCACTGTTCGTCTTCCTCCGAGCCCTCTCGATCTCCAACCACCCCCTCCGGCAATCCCACTCGCGATCTGCTTCAACTTCCCAATGGCGTCACCATCGGCGACCGCTCCAACCACGGAGGCTCTGTCGGCGATCCCCTCAGCGGCGGCGGCCCAATCGGCGGCTCCACTGGCAGCCCCATCGGCAACGATGATCTTCATCCCAGAGGTAAACACTTGAAATTTTCCCCTTTTGCTTTTCTACTGCTATAGTATTTTTTGGATTCTTTCTCAGTTTTTCCCCCTTTTCTTCCTCTTTTAGGCATTTAGACACCAGATCACCATCCCTCTTTCAGAATCCCCTGATCTTATCTGCTTAGGCCCCATGGGGAACCCCGATCCAACTGACCTGATTAATCTAGAGACTCACAGAGTCCTGTTCAAGCAATCACCCATGTACCTAGATCAGTGGGTAGGCGCCTTTAGGTCCTGGCCGAATGAGACCCCCGGCTGGAGAGAATGGTACCAAAGAATAGCCAGGTCTAGGAGAGTTCAGTGGGATGAACTAAAAATCGGCCAATGCATAGACCTCTCTCTGTCCTAGATGGAGAAAAATGAACCTTTGGTCATGGCAGCTTCTTACTTCTGGTCCGACGCACTCAATGCGTTTCTTTTTGGACATGGACCCATGACCCCAACTTTGGCCGATGTCCTGTTGTTGACCGGCCTTGACATCTCCTCCGCCGATATCCCCTTTAACTATCTGATTAAGCCATCACATCGGCTGGAAACCAAAGGAATCGGCGAATGGAAGGGGTACATCAGTAAAAATATGAAGACTGGGACAGTTTCAGAGAGAGAGCATACTGCATTCCTGATGATGTGGTTGGAGAAACACTTTTTCTACGGCAGAGCAGTTGGACCTTCTTCTAACACCCAAGCTTTAGCGGAAGCTCTGTCACTAGGATCGGCCATCCCCCTTGGAAAACATCTGCTGGGATCGGCCTACCACCTGATGCACCAAATCGGCACTAAGCTGTCAAAGGGAGAGCCGATTGGGAACCCTGGCGGTCCCTGGTGGTTCATCACTCTCTGGCTCAATTTATATATGAGCAAGGTCTCTCAGCAATGAATAGAGACCAAAACTTTCCCCAATATTGAGTCAGAGGAGAATCCAACCGTCCGACGACGCTGCAGATCCTTTGGAGAGGCGGCATCGGCCTTCCCTGGCTGTCAATTTACTGCTGCCCGTACAACTGAATATTTCAGATGCTTCTACAATGGCCTTAGTGAAGAGACTGTCAGCTGGCATCCATATCAGGCAGTAGAGCCGATTTTCGAACTTCCCATCAGCTATGACTTCTCCACTCATACTTTTGACAGGGAGCTTATGGATATCTTGATTAAGCCAGGGATTTTGCCAGCCAACTTCTTCTCTGGAAAGGACTCTCCCACATATGAGTTTTACAATCCATCGGCTGCAGCAAGGCAACTGGGCTTTGGCCAACTGCCGATTCGGGTTTACTTTGCCGGTCAAGCAAAGTTTAGAGATGGACTGACTACAAGTCTTGACTACAATCGGCTGTGCGATTTAGTGCAAGATTCTAGCACCATTGACCTGAACAATTGGTCAGTGGCCCCTTTTGCCACTTAGCAATTTAAATTATGGTCGGCAGAATGGAAGCAATACCTTTTCTGCAAATCTCCATCAACATATTGCAACATTCTGGACCCAGAAAACATCGACCCAAGTGCAGCGGTATGTCCTTTCTCCCAGCCGATTTCAATGCTATCTCTTTCCATACTTTCATCTTATCATTAACTCACATTTATCTTCTTAGTCTGAAAGCCAGGTCCCTCCGATGCGGAGCCGAAGCGGCAGGCCGATAGAGAATCACCATCCATATACACCATATCCACTCATCGGCTTTCACGCTCCAACCATCAAGGACATTGCCACTGGACGATCGAAACAAGCACTGAAGAGGCCAACCTCGAAGACAACAAGCCGTCGAGTGCGAGCCCGCATCGGATCGGCTGACCAAACGGCGGTAGCATCGGCCGAGACTCTGATTCCTTTATCTTTGCCAGCTACCAAGATAGCCGATCCTCAAGTCACCGCCGAAGTCAGGGCAGCTGCGGCATCACTGCTAGTAGAAGCTGTTCAGGTAATATTGCTTATTTCATATATCCTTTAAGTGCTCCACTAATATTAACTTTCTCTTTCTGCCAGGCTGCACAAGCTGTTCCAACGCAGTCTCCACAGCAATCGGCCACATCCCCAGCGGAAGCCGAAGCTCCAGCAGCTCCTCCCGTCGAGGTAGATAATCTCTTACCCCAATTTCTTTATATTCAGAGGACTTAACTGATCCTGATGCAAGCCGATTTGGGTATGCTGACTGTAAGCCCATGACAAACATTGGCCGGAAGATCAATAGAGCCATGGTAAATATTTCATACCATCTTATTTCAATGCCTTTTCAGGAAGCTGGTCCGAGCCGAGCATTAATAGTTGTTGAATCTTCTTCCTCTGATGAGCTGATTGTACCAGCCCCTGAGACGAGGGAGGCGCTCCCACCGGCGCAAGCAAGAGAAATTCGTTTTAAGGAGGTAACAAACTTACCATTGGAATCGGCCGATTCCCCTTTACTGCTTGCTAACCCTTCTCTTTATTTCCCCACAGGAGCAAGACACCCCGAACAACAGCATTTTCTCCTTTGCCGTCTCTTTGCCTGATGATGAGGAAATCGCTTCACGCCCGATTCCGTCGAGCTCTGCTTCCGATGATGTCCGCGCCAAGCTCGAAAGCATGCGGATTCTCCTCCAAGACGATATCGGCCGATTGGTAGAAGATGCTTTGCCGATTCGACGACTTTTCAACGATATCAAGGGTCGAATCCCGGAAGAAACAACAGAAAGCTTGGAGCGTGCTGCATATATAGAACATATGCAGACTTCGGTTTCCAGGGCCCTGCGCCATATGGCCGATCGCGCCCAGCTGGCGAAAACCCGGGAAGAGGTCGACTCGTACAAGCACCGGGCTCAAGAGGTACATCAACGGATCAATTTCCTCGAGAGCTGTCGCCCGGATGTCGTCGGCACGATAGATCGGCTCAAACGGAGGAGAGCAGAGTTAGCCAAGGAGATGGAGCAGATAACCAAAGAGATAGCTGCTGAAAAAAAGAAGCTTCAAGAACTCCCATCCATCATCACTGGGCTGAAGCAAGAAAGGCAGCACTTGGCCCGTGAGGCAATAAGGCTTCGTCGCCATATGTCAGAAGTTCCAGGATCGGCCGATGATGACCAGAGAGTACTAGACTCGGCCGATCAGATTAGGCAACGAGCTATCGCAGCCATAGATGCTTTCCTCGGGTTGTAAAGAATACTATAAATATTTAATGCTCCTTTAATGTTACTGCGCCGATTCACTCTTGGACTGACTCTTTGCCAGCTTTGTATTTATGACAGCTTTTACTCCGATAGGACGCGTCTCACCATCTATCTACCTTCCTTTTTCTTTATAAGTAGATCCTTCACCGTCCTTAGAAGCATACGCATTACCCATCTTTTCTCCCTCTCCAACACTAGATCTTTATCCTCCCAAACCGAACAGCAAGATGTCTTCTTCGTCCTCTTCATCTTCTTCCTCTGTCAACCAGGTATGAACTCTCTTCTGCCTTTCCCCTAGATATCTCAATCGCTCTGACGTTGGGTAGTCTTTTCATCTCTGTTTAGCCAAAATGTCTCAGCCCTGGTCTGGAACGAGCGATCGAAATCATGCATTCAGACGAACCACTGTCGCAGGCAGAAAAAGATCTGATAAGAGCTCATGCTGAGGAACTCAGAGATCACGTTCCCACTGTTGTCCAGGAGTATTGGGACCTTATAGATGCTCACTGCTTGGTCCGTAAACGACCACCCTCTGAGAAAAGTCCTCCACTCGCTCATCAGAACTTTGCGATCAAGCTGAGACTGGAGCCACCGTAGAGAATCCGAAGGAGAATAGGACCCGCCTTCTGATAGAACTGGGTCGTGTTGAGAGAGAAATCCAGAATAGGCGTAATCAATAGATATATCGGTATTTTTATTCTAAGGGCGACTTGTACCATGTCGGCTATGTACTCTGTCATTTTTATCCAATAATGAACTGGTCAAAACGAATCACAATGTGTATGGCATCTTGTATGTGTAAGTCTGCACATTTGGCTTCAACCCAAACTGGTCCTGAATCACTTCTGCTATTCTTGCCGTCCAGTCCACCTGCTGCTGATGAACGACCGTTTGCAGTGCCGGCATATGTTGAAGGGCTGGTGGTGGTACAGCTGGATGATGGATCGAAGCATGCGGCGAATTTTGCTGAGCAGCTGATAGTTGATGGCGAAGTGAATCTGCCGCCCCGTCGTACGTCATCATCGGCGCCGTGCTTCTGAGTGCTTCTACAGCGCTTACCCCCCTGCCGATCTCTGATGAGACTGGTTGATATTGAGGGATCGTCGGCCGGACGGCCGATTGGAACGGCGCCTGGATTGGATAGCTCCCCTACCCGGTTGATGGATCGGGGAAAGCTGTCGTTACTGATGCCCCCCAGGGTACTGAGCTCGTGGGTAGCGATTGCACGGAAGCAATCTGGACGGTTTGAAGCGGTGCCTGTGATGGGAAACATGGTGCACCGCTATATCTTGGAGACGCTGGAGGCAATGGAGTATTATATCCCTCGCGTTGCATCAGCATCGGCCCGGGAGCCGATTGGGACGTGCCTGGTAAGCTTCTGGCTGGGAGTGCGATCAGTGGGGCATACGCCGGTCCCTGATAGCCTTGAACTGCTCCGCTGGCCAGAGAGCTGATGACGGCGTTGTACACCGTGTTGGTCATCACCGAGGACTGGTCGATGAACGCCTGGTAGACGAACTGTTGGATCATATCGGACATTTTGCCCGAGTCCTCAGCAATGGTGATGTGGCGGGGAACTGGAATAGGAGCTTTCTTGACAGCCTCCCCGCTTCTGGTACAACTGAACGACTGCAGATACATCTTCTTATAATCTTCCAGATGTTTAGCTAATTCTTCTCTCTGGTCGTCCTTGAGATCTGCTTCTGTGACCTCAATGATGTTGCTGTCGGAAATTTCTGCGTTCTTCGACATATCAGATCTTGAGATCTTGAACTGGTCCCACCGGCGTGCCAAAAGTGTGTTGGCGCTAAAATCGGCCAGACAGGAATCGGCCGATGGTCTTCAGCGTCGGACACACGACCTGGGAGAATCTGCTTAGCTCCTGTTCGGGTTATCGCCCTGGTGCGGTTCGCGCGCCGTGCCAGTCAATCTGACCTGTTGATTGACAAGGAAATAAAAGTATTAAATTCCAGGTGCTCCGATCGGCTGGAGTTCCGATCTGTCCTGAAGAGCGCGTCGGCGAATCGGCCGATTTGCTGTGAAGATGATCGGCTATGGATCAACCGATAATCGCATAATAATCGTAAAGAAAACTGCTGGAGTGATCTAAACAATTATTATAGATGCAACACTTGAAACAGATCTGAACGGCTATATAACGATGAGCGAGAAAAAGCGATGACAGAGCCGATAGTTCCAATCTCAAGCTGGATAACTGGTGATAATACTAGAACAACAGGTAAAACTTGCAATTCTAGTAAATATCGATAACTGGTGAATAAATCCAAACGAAACCACAGCGATGCTCCCGTAGTTAAAGCTCGGATATTACACGATAAGCGGAACCTACCAATTGGCCGGAGATCAAGTTGATGCAGCCCTGCCAATCCGTACGAACTCGTGAAAGAAGAAAAAGTATGGGCGAAGTTGCCGACTTGAAAGTAAATTGCTGGAAAAAGTAGAAGTATTGTTCTTGATTGATGTGTTCATCCTTTGCAAAGCCCTGACGACTCCTATTTATACCCTAAAACTAGGACTCCTGGTCGATTACAACTTATTACAACCTTATTTAAAACAGAAAAACTACTATATCTATAATATCTTTAAAAAGGAAACGGACTCCCGCAGAATCTTCTGCCGCCGTCTCCTAATCCAATCAGGACTTTTCCAATTGCTTCTTGACCGAATTAGCGTCGCTCTGTTGACCAACATTTGACCAGGACCCTCTGAAGTAGCCCCAACCTGTTGGCGCAAGCTGTATCACCAATCGGCCGATTTCCAACTGTTACCTCAATCGGCCGATTCCTTACTGTAGCCTTCAGATCTATCGCATCGGCCAATTTTCTTCTCCTGACGCCGATTCAACATGTGTCGAAATCTAGCGTCAACAAGGGCGTTCCCCGGAACGGCAAGAATCCCCTCATGTCGAGACAATCACCATGCTCCCCGTCCTCGGTCAACTGCAGCCCGCACGACGAGCAAAAGTTTCCGAGGAACGACGATGACAGCCTCTGGAGGAGCGTCCCTGCTCCACCACAGGCTCGGGGGCTACTGTCAGGGGGAAAAGTGAACGATCGCCTAACGACTATCACGGCAACGATCATGGAGGCCCGGACCCACTCGTAGCGACAGCGACCGTCATCAGCCCAACATGGGAGGGAAACGCTCCGCTTCGCCCGACCCCGTCCTTCGGGGTCGGATGCTCCCGACCCCCCGGTGGACGGGCTCCGCCTCGCCCGACCCCTCGCCACAGGGGTCCATCTCGCCCGACCCCTCGCCACAGGGGTCTGCCTCGCCCGACCCGGGGCGTAAAAGGTCAGGCTCACCGGGGCCCGCCAGAGGGGAGGCAGCCTTGGGCGCAGACGCAGGCGCTGATCACGTGGGCCCTCCCGCCAGCTTTGCCATAAACGCTCCACGGCTCGGGGACGCAGAAAGGCGGCCGCGCCCCTTACGTGACCCGTCACACCTACCCGCCCACGACCGCGCCGCGCACGGCACAGCAGCGCGGTCGTCTCTGATTCGCTGTCAGGTAATCATGATCTGCATCGCCTGGCACAGAAGCACGCCTGACCGTCCTCGCTCTCACCTACCTGTCCTCGCGCCCTGCAAATTCGGCGACAGGGACGGGACGCCCTCGCCGCGCAGGCCGCCTGCAGTGTAACAGGGGCAGTCGTGGCAGCCGTCTGCCCCGACGGGACGGAGGCCACAACCATCATCACGCACGCCCACCGTCACCGGCCCCCGAGGAGGACAGCGACAGGATCAGAGGAAACTGCCCGACAAAGCCGGCCGTGGCGCCCGAGGAGCCCGAATCTTTCCCTTGGACTCCGCACCTTCTCTCTCTCTCTCTCTCTCTTTCTCTTTCCCCTCGCACGTCTCGCATGTAACCTGGTCGCCCCTCTGGAACTATAAAGGGAAGGCCAGGACCCAAGAGACGAGAGGAAAGAACTGGAGACTCCCATACACTCACACTCACACTTCCTCACACGGGCTTCTTCTTCCCCGCGAAGAAGAACACACCCCCACCATTAGAGCTTCAGTGCACACCTTAGAGACTTGGGACCGGTTCCCTCTCTCGCCCCTCTGTAACCCCTACTACAGAACCCGCGTGGGCAACACGAGCAGCTCCCCATACTGGACGTAGGGCTTCCTCTTGCCTGAACCAGTCTAAACCCCGTGTCACCCGCGCAACCATCCGTAGCCGTACGCGCATAAAAGAAATTTACTAGTCTAAGTCTTGATCACCAATCTTGACAATGACAAAGCCCGATCAGGAATTTGTATGGGGAGAAGAACAACGCAGAGCGTTGGAAGATATCAAGCAATATCTGGTTTCACCTCCGGTGTTAGTCCCGCCACAGCCCGGTGAGCCGTTCAAATTATACTTATCGGCTGATGAACAAGCTATTGGATCGGCATTGGTACAGGAGTTCGAAGGGAAAGAACGGGTGGTATATTATGTCAGCAGAAGACTCCTAGACGCCGAAACAAGATATTCCCCGGTGGAGCGGCTGTGCTTGTGTTTATACTTCTCGTGTACCAAGCTCAGGCACTATTTGTTATCGGCAGAGTGCATAGTTGTATGCAAAGATGATGTGGTGAAGTATATGCTATCATTGCCGATTTTGAAAGGACGGATTGGAAAATGGATCCTGGCTCTGTCAGAATTCGACTTAAGGTACGAATCGGCCAAAGCTATCAAGGGTCAAGTCATGGCCGATTTCGTAGCTCAGCATTGTGGACCAGAAATTGCTATCGTCGAACCAGTTCCATGGACTCTATACTTCGATGGTTCTTCATGTGGGGCCGAATCGGGAATCGGCATCGTTCTTGTCTCGCCTCGGGGCGCAAGTTATGATTTCTCTCTGTCGATAGAAGCATCCGCAACCAATAACCAGGCGGAATATCGAGCCGTCCTAAAGGGTATCCAATTATTAAGGGAAGTCAAAGCTGATGCAGTCGAAATTTTTGGGGATTCCATGCTTATCGTAGATCAGTTAACAGGGAAATCTGAATCCAAAGATGATATCTTGAGGATTTATTATGAAGATTGCCTCAAGCTGTTAAAGGAATTCAAGTCTGCAATAATTGAGCACATCCCCAGAAATTATAATGAGGAGGCCAACAGGTTGGCCCAACACGCGTCCGGATATCAGTCGATTCAGGGAGCTATGATTTTGGAGCTCGCGGCCGATGATTGGCGAAAGGAGATTGTCGATTACTTGAAGGACCCATCCCAGAAGGTGGATCGGCGAGTGCGTTTCCAGTCCACAAAATATGTGTTACTTGAAGATGATTTATTTTACCGGACGGTTGATGGGATTCTTCTCAAGTGCCTGGGAACAGAAGAAGCAAAGGTCCTGATGGGGGAAATCCATGAAGGCGTATGTGGAGCCCATCAATCGGCTCACAAGATGAAATGGATGATAAGAAACAATGGGTATTATTGGCCAACGATTCTTGAGGATTCTTTCAAATATTATAAAGGTTGCCAAGATTGTCAGAAGTTTGGCAATGTGCAGCGCGCGCCAGCATCGGCCATGAATCCAGTAATCAAGCCGTGACCGTTCAGAGGTTGGGGAATAGTTCTCATCGGACAGATTCACCCTCCATCGAGCAAAGGGCATAAGTTTATATTGGTAGCCACCGATTATTTTACTAAGTGGGTGGAGGCAGTTCCTTTAAGGACCGTAACATCGGCCGATATGATCGAGTTCATTAAGAATCATATTGTTTATCGATTCGGTATTCCTCAAACTATCACAACTGATCAAGGGACGATGTTCACCTCTGGAGAATTTAGAGAATTCGCCGCCGACATGGGGATTAAATTATTAAATTCCTCTCCATACTATGCTCAAGCTAATGGCTAGACCGAATCGTCCAATAAGGGGATAATCAAGTTGATCAAGAGGAAGATAGAGGAACAACCCAAAAAGTGGCACACGTCTCTAGCTGAATCTCTATGGGCTTATAGGATGGCTTGCCACGGAGCCACTAAGATATCTCCTTATCAACTGGTATATGGGCACGAAGCAGTCTTGCCTTGGGAATTAAGGACGGGGTCAAGGCGTATATCGCTTCAAGATCAGTTGACGGCCGACGACTATTCCTTCTTCATGAAGGGTGAGCTCGATGACTCGGCGGGTCAGCGGTTGAGGGCCCTGATTAGCATAGGAGAAAACAAGAAAAGGGTGGCCAGATGGTATGACAAAAAGGTCAAAGTTAAACAATTCTCCCAGGGAAATTTGGTATGGAAGTTGGTGCTGCCGATAGGGTCTAAGGATCCCAAATTCGGTAAATGGTCGCCCACTTGGGATGGGCCGTACAGAATCGGCCGATGTGCTCCGGGAAATGCATATATTTTAGAAACTATCGAAGGGGAAGAATTCCCAAGAGCTTTAAATGGACGATATCTGAAGAGGTACTATCCAAGCATTTGGGTAGATGCATAACTTGCAGTAAGATACATCAAGACAACATGGCCGACTCCTATCGACTTTTGTCTACATAGCCGATGCAGGAATGACATCGCCATGAGGAGGAAAATATTTTCCGTTTGGACTGACCAATTCATTATTCGATGAAAACAACAGAGTACATGGCCGACATGGTACAAGTCGCCCTTAGAATAAAAATACCAATATATCTATTGATTACGCTTGCTCTTGATTTCTCTCTAGATCCGGCCCAATTCTATCAGAAGGCGGGTCCTATTCTCCTTCAGATTCTCCATGGTGGCTTCAGTCTCAACCTGATGGCATAGTTCTATCAGGAGGCGGGTCTTCTTCTCCTCCAGATTCTCCAGATTCTCGAGATGAGGGAGTGGAGGACTCTTTTCAGATGGCAGTCGCTTGGGGCAGTGAGCGTCTATAAGGTCCCAATACTTCTGGACAACAGCAGGAACATGATCTTTAAGTTCTTCAGAATGAGCTCTTATCAGATCTATGTCTGCCTGCGACAGTGGTTCGTCTGAATGCATAACCTCGATTGCTCGTTCTAGGCTGGGACTGAGACGTTTTGACTAGACAGAGATGAAAAGCTACCCAGCATCAGAGCGATTGAGATGTCAAGGGGAGAAACAGAGGAAGGTTCGTACCTGGTTGATAGAGGACGAGGAAGAAGAAGACATCTTGATGTCCAGCTTGGGAGGATAAAAGATCCAGTTGTTGAAGGGAGAGAAGATGAGTAATGCATATGCCTCTAGAGACGGTGTGGGATCTTGTACTTATAGAGAGAAAGGGTAAAAGCGGGATTTTTGCCGCGCCGTCTACACGAATTCCAGGGGAACAGTTGTCTCGAGCGCTCGGTCCGAGGAAATTGCAATCATTATGCAGAAGACCGCGAGATGGAAGGAGATTTTTACTGCGCCCGTTTCAGAGAAAAAGATTAAAGAAAAGAGTTTCGAAGTAAAAATTATGTTTTACTCCGAAACTGGGGGGCATGTGTTGACGCCAGATTTTGACACGTGTTGAATCGGCGTCAGGAGAGGAGATTGGCCGATGCGGCAAATCTAAAGGCTACAGTAAAGAATCGGCCGATTGAGGTTACAGTTGGGAATCGGCCGATTGGCAATGCGACTTGCGCCAACAAGATTGGGACCACAACAGAGGATCTCGGTTGAAAGTGGCCTAATGTTGGTCAATGGAATAAAGCTGATTCGGTCAAGAGGCAAAAGAAAAGAGTCCTGATTGGATTAGGAGACGGCGGCAGAAGATTCTGCGGAAGTCCGTTTCCTTTATAAGAATATTATAGATATAGCAGTTTTTTCGTTTAAAATAAAGTTGTAACAAGTCGTAATCGACCAGGAGTCCTGGTTTTAGAGTATAAATAGGAGTCGTCAGGGCTTTGTAAAAGATATCAACAATCAATCAACAAAACACATCTACCTTTTCCTAGTACTTTACTTTCAAGTCGGCGATTTCGCCATTACTTTTTTCTTCTTTCACGAGTTCGTACGGATTGGCAGGGCTGATCGACTCGATCTCCGGCCAATTGGTAGGTTCCGCATATCGAATAATATCTGAGCTTTAACCTCGGGCGCATAGCTGTGGTTTCGTTTGGATTTATTCACAAGTTATCGATATTTACTAGAATTATAGGTTTTACCTGTTGTTCTAGTATTATCACCAGTTATCCAGCTTGAGATTGGAACTATCGACTTTATCATCGCCCTTCTTCGTTCATCATCATATAGCCGATTAGATCTGTTTCAAGTGTTGCATCTGTAATAATTGTTTAGATCGCTCCAGCAGTTTTCTTTGCAATTATTACGCGATTATCGGTTGATCCATAGCCGGTCATCTTCACAGCAAATCGGCCGATTCGCCGACGCGCTCTTCAGGACATATTGGAACCCCAGTCGATTGGAGCGCGTGGAATTTAATACTTTTATTTCCTTGTCAATCAACAGGTCAGATTGACTGGCACGCCGCGCGAACCGCACCAGGGCAATAATCCGAACAGGAGCTAAGCAGATTCTCCCGGGTCGTGTGTCCGACGCTGAAGAACATCGGCCGATTCTTGGCCGATTTTTAGCGCCAACAGATTTCTTCCCTAGTGTGCCCTTTCCCTTCAGTCTCCCCTCATGGCGTGATATGGGGACCCCGATCGGACTAAGATCATCAATAAAGTCAACACAAAATTCAATGACCTCCTCTGTTCCGTAGCCTTTAGCGATGAATCCTTCTGGGCGAGAATGATTGCGAACGTACTTCTTTAGGACTGCCATGAACCTCTCGAAAGGGAACATATTGTGTAGGAATACATGGCCCAGAATGGTTATCTCTTTCACAATGTGAACCAGGAGATGTGTCATAATATTAAAGAACGAAGGTGGAAGCACCATCTCGAAGCTAACAAGACACTGAACCACATCATTCGATAGCTTTATTAGATTATCTGGATCAATTGCCTTCTGTGAAATTTCATTGAGGAAGGCACATAGCTTCATGATTGCTAATCTTACAATCTCCGGTAGAATACCCCTAGTGCAACCGGAAGCAATTGTGTCATCAGGACGATTGTCATGAGATTTAAGGTTTGTGAATTTCTTATCTTTCATATTCTTCCCTGTATATTCGAGGAATAACCTGACAAGACCTTCATACTGTTCAAGCAATCAAACATGTTTTCCTTCTCCTCTTTGCTGAGAGTGTAGTTAGCAGGATGCAAGTAGTGTTGTCCATTGTCTCTCTTTTCAGGACATAGGTCTTCTCGTTGTTTCATTTCTTTTAGGTCACCTCTTGCTTCCATCATATCTTTCGCCTGCCCATATGTACCCAGGAAACCTAGCAGGTTCACACAAAGATTCTTCGTCAGGTGCATCACGTCAATTGCATTGCGGACCTCCTAGACTTCCCAATAAGGTAGCTCCCACAATATAGACTTCTTCTTCCACATTGGTGCTTGTCCATTTTTGTCATTTGGAACTTGTTGGCTGCCACGGTGCTTTCCAAACACTACATGCACATCCTTTATCATCGAGAAAATACGCTTTCCGTCATGGAACATAGGCTTAGCACGAGTTTCTGGTTCCCCTTTAAAATGTTTCCCTTTCGCTCTTAAGGGGTGATTGAGGGGAAGAAATCGACGATGGCCCATATACACAACCTTCCGACAATTTTTCAAATAAAAGCTCTCGGTTTCATCTAGACAATGGGTGCAGTCCTGGTACCTCTTGTTCGACTGTCCCGACAAGTTGCTAAGTGCAGGCGAATCATTGATGGTTACGAAAAGCAATGCTCAGAGGTTGAAAGTCTCCTGTTTATACTCATCCCTCACACATACACCTTCTTCCTTCCACAACAGTAAAAGTTCATCAACCAACGGTCTTAGGTACACGTCAATGTCATTGCCAGGTTGTTTTGGACCTTGGATAAGCACCGACATCATGATGTACTTCCGCTTCATGCATAGCCAAGAAGGAAAGTTGAACATACATAGAGTCACATATGAATTCTCTGACCCACTTGCCGAATGGATTCATTCCGTCCGTACTTAAACCAAACCTTATGTTCATTGCGTCCTTATCAAAATCTAGGAATTCTCTGTCAACGTTTCTCCATTGGAACCCATCTACGGGGTGTCTCAGCATCCGATCTTGCTTACGCTCTTCTTTGTGCCACCGCATCAACTTAGCGTGTGCCTTATTTCTGAACAAGCGCTTCAAACGTGGTACTATAGGGAAATACCACATAATCTTAGCGGGGATTTTTTTCTTGGCAGGCCCATCTACATCACCAGTATCATTTTGCCTGATCATATACCACTTTGCGCTGCAAATAGGACAAACATCCAATTTCTCATATTCATCGCCACGATATAGGATACAGTCATTAGGATATGTATGAATCTTCTGTACTTCCAATCCAAGAGGGCAAACAACCTTTTTTGCTTCGTATGTTGTCGAGGGCAGTTCGTTACCCTCAGGAAGCATGTTCTTTACAATTCCCAGTACCTCCTCAAAGCCCTTATCGGTAACACAATTTGCTGCCTTGCACTGCAGCAATTCCAGTGTGCTAGCCAACTTTTTTGGCCCTGTTTGCAATCTGGATACAACAACTTTTTCTGATCCTCCAACATCTTCTCAAACTTCTTTGTCTTCTTCACAGTTTCATTGTCTTTCTGTGCATCTAGCAACACTTGACCTAGTTCTTCATGTGGTTGCTCTTCTGCGGCATTTTCTTCAGCCTCGTCCATTGGTTCATCATCAAAGGCACCCGCATCATATAAGTGAGCCAAGTATGGAATGTTGTTATCATCATCATCATCTTCATCGTCTTCCATCAGACCTCCAGGTTCACCATGCTTGGTCCAAAGAGTATAGTTATCAATGAAACTCCTTTCAATAAGATGGACGTGTAAAGTGCTTCTTCTAGAGAATTCCTTGTTATTTCTGCAAATGCAGCATGGATAGCACAAAAAACCTTTCGATGACCTGTGGACCTCAGCCGCATCGAGAAAAGACTTTAGACCATTAATCCACTCCATGGTGCACCAGTCGCCGTACATCCATTGTCGGTCCATCTGCAATCATATTTTTCCATTCAGAAACACTTTAGATGAGCAATTTAAGTCAATGGGATAGGGCTTCACACATTTTGAATAAGTAACTACAATAAAAGATGCACATCTTCCTTAATATGACGAAATGATTTTACTTTGACCAAACTCTAAATAAATGCATTCTTTAATACCATAAATTCTCATAAATAAAGATGGAAATGTAGGATGTGGCAATCTATCCAAAAATATCCTCTAATACACGTATAAATACAAAATATCCTCTAATACCATAAATTCTCATAATTACAATAACACGAATATTTAAACAGTCTGAAATATCATCATAGAACATGTATAATAAATTAAGAGGTCCAGAATTAAGAGGTCCAAATATCCATCGCGCACCATGACTAATTAAAAGGTCTACATTATCCATTACACAACATGATTAATTAAAAGATCCAGAATACCGAATAAACTACATGCTAATACAAACTACTCACAATAACTATTGACCGATGCCTCGTGAACCACCTCGCGAACTCTTCACACCAAACCGTCAATTTCTGCCATCCCGATGCTTCGCGCCTTCCATTACGTCGACCCATCAACTCGCGATCATCATCCGTACCATGCAACTCGATATCTAATTCACGCTCAACTTTGCGCCTTGCATTATATAGCGCGAGGCAATCAAATGCTTTCTTAATCCAACGACGAATACGACCGCTAATAAGTCCAAGATGCTCTTTTGGGCGGAACTCAAGGAAATGTCCGTGCGCCTCAAATGATTGCGTACCGACGCCCGAGCGGCCGCATGGTGGTCCAATTCATCATGTTGCATAGCCATTTCTACGGATTAAACATTAAGTACTCATCATGTTGGGTGAAGCACTAAACTACTATATTTTCAAAAATAAAACTAATTTCACTACACTTACCAAATAAATGTAAAAAACTGAATAAATTCTTAGAATTACAATGAAAATATACTCATACTCACTGGCTATATTCAAATTACATCTTTGCATTCAGATTCAACTTGACATTTCACATTCACTATTTCTAAACCCTAATTATTTTGACACTCTTCAGTTCGAGGCGAACACTCGTCGTCCCATGCCATATGGGATGCAATCAAGATTGAAAACATTTATTCAGACTCTATATGCAAAACCATCGAGAAGAAAAAAAATCTTTGTTTAGGAATATGTATCTGTCGTTAACCTTGACCCTGCGATGATGACTCTACTATTCGGGGCCGCCAACATTGATATCCACAACACGGTGCGGTAGAAGGACGTGATGAAGGAGTACGGTCTTGGTCCAAGTGGTGGCATCCTCACCTCGCTCAAAGGTGAGGATTTCTTCATTGGGACTAAGACCGTACTCCTTCATCATGTTGGCCCCGAATGACATTGTCATCACCGCATGATCTAGGTTAACGACAGATACATAGATACATATTCCAAACCAAACATTTTTTTTACTTCATTAGAGTGTTAAAATAATTCATTCATAATACAAAATAAATACCAAGTATACATTAATTAGTCATCACACATATTTGAATACATACTTCACACATATTTGAATACATATTAAAACTACGGTATTTCAATAAGGAATGCTGAAAATATACAATTATCATGAAAGATTTAAATGTTACCGAGGACACATTCAAAAAGAGTCTATTATATACATCATTAGAGTGTCGAAATCTCTCTATTCTCCCCCATTATCCCTCATTCTAAAAATCGCATAAAAAATAGCAGACTAACCATAAATAAAGGTTGAAATGTAGAATGTGGCAATTTATCCAAAAATATTCTCTCTAAAAATTTATCTATAATACATGTATAAATACAAAATCTCTTCATTCTCCCTCATTCCAAAATTCATAAATTTCTCTAGCTACAAAGCAGAACAACTAGCAAACTAACCATGAATCAAGAGAGGATGGAGTTGCTAACCTTTTAGAACACTTGGATGAGTGAAATCTCCAAGAAAAGTGGAGAAACCGGGAGGCACCTCCCCTATGGCGCGTTGGATGATCTTTGGAGGATGAAGAACAAATGAGCTGCTCAGGCTCGGGGAGGAAGAAGGTGGCCGGCTTTATTGTGTCAGGCAACTTAGTACCGGCTAGAATTTCCAACCGGTACTAGCTGAGACAATTTAATACCGGTTGGAAACACCAGCCGGTACTAAGTTGCATCTAGTCAATTTAGTACCGGCTGGAGGAACCAACCGGTACTAAATTGCCTCTAGGGAATCTATTCGTTGTCGGTGCCGCCGATTTAGTACCGGCTGGTGTTCTTAACCGGTACTAAATGGTTCCCCGGTTCCCCGGTGCACTGTTCTTTCGGCCCGGTACTAAATGAGCGCATTAATGAGCGCGTTAGTACCGGCTGAAAGACAGCCGGTACTAACGGCCGCAGACGAATGCTCCGTTTTCTGGCAGTAGTTCAAGCAACTAGAGAACCACCTTTCTTATTTATATCCCCACCATTCCACATAACACTTTTCCTACATGAATCTAACTACTTGAATATAGGGGTCTTGATTATAGGGGCTGGTTATTGTAGAGAACAAGCAAAGAATTTTGGCATGGCTGAATAAATAGAATTTACCGAAATAAACTAGAATATGACAAAAATTTGTTGATGCCAACCATTGTCTTTTCTATTTTGTTCAGGAGAGGCAAAAATTCATGCACTGAAGATCTGGTTGTACCTAGAGGTAGACCAACGTAAGTGAATGACATTGTTCCAACTTGACACCCTAAAGTCTGAATGAGTAAACTGCATTTTTCATCACATATATTGATTGGAACCATGAAGGATTTATTGAAATTAACCTTTAAGCCAGTGGAATCATCAAAAGAACTAAGCAAACCCTTTAGGCACAATGATTGAAGAGCATCTGCTGGCATAAAGAATAGCGTGTCATCTGCATGTTGACATTAGGAAAAATCACCTAAAAAATCTAGCTCTGAAGGATGCTTGATGACATTTCTGTTTGCAGCCTCATTTAAGACTGGAGCAGATTTGCAGCCAGCACAAACAAGAGTGGAGAAAGAGGGCCACCCTGCCTAACCCCTCTTTTACAAGCAAAAGATTTCCTTCTAATTCCATTTTAAAGCACCTGAGAAGTTCCAAACTGAAGAATGGACTTAATCCATCCTATCCATTTACTAGAGAAACCCTTGTGATGAAACATTTGTAGAATGACCTCATGCTCTACCTTATCAAAAGCCGTCTCAAAAGGACAATCTCTTTCTTAGACTGTTACAGATGTGCAAGAATTGAAAAGCCCAGACTAGGCAATCATGAATGGCTCTCCCCTTGATGAATCCATACTGATTAGTATGAACAATCTGTAGCATAACAACCTGCAGCCTATTTGCCAGGATCTTAGTAAACAACTTGATCGAATAGTTTACTATAGAGATAGCCCAGCAGTCGTTCACATTAAAAGGGCTAAGAATTTTAGGGATGAGAGTGATTAGAGAATCATTCGTGCTAACTAGATTCAAATTACCATCAGCAAAATCTCTATATAATCTATGAAAATCATCTTTGATGATGTTCCAGCATTTCTTGATAAAAACTAAATAAATTTACCAATTAAAGTTATGAATACATTATGGTGATAAACAAAGACTAGTGTAATAAAGCTACTGATAAACAGTCTAACACGCATTTATCAAGATTTTTATTAAAAAATAAACTATTTATTAACTAAGAAATATGCTAGCACATAGATAAAAACTATTTAAATATTAAACAACGCTTTCTAGACATGAAATATTTATTGAAACTACAATATCGTCAAGTAGTCAACTGTAAATTTTAAATAATTTTTGGATGCAGAGAAACATTAAAACACAATAAACCACATTATTTATTTATGCACTAAATTTAAGCAAGGTTAAAATGGGCATTTCACCCGATCTAGTATTTTTTCTGTGTAGATCTATTCTTAACAGAGCCAAAAACAAGTAATTTCGTAATTTCATCATGTGTATACGAGTTTCTATATATTTTGAACTTTTTCAGCCGATTAAACAATATATTAGAAATTCTCCTAACAGTAAGCCGCTCAAAATACGTTTTCTACTAAGCCGTATTCTACCCACATTCAAACGAAGCCACTGACAGCGGGCCCCGTGGGTGAACCCCGGCCGACCCGGTCATCAGGTCAAGGTGCAGTCATCCAGCAGTAGACTGGTCAATCCCGGCGATGGCGAGGATGACCGGCGGCAGGGGCCGTCACCAGCGCGGAACGCCCAAGGCACCTCGCTGCACGGACAAAAGGCCGGCCAGCGATGGCCGGCAGCGAGCACATGGCCTGTAGAGCGGCAGCAGCCCGCGTCCCGGTCAAACGGCCCACGAACGTCGCAAAGAGGAGGGGTGGGGGGGGTGGGTTGGGACGGGAGGGCGAGCATCGGTAGCTCACCAGGGGTTGTACGAGGAGGATGGTGGCCGGAGGTGAGAGTTCGACAGTGAGGTCAAGGGGCGGCGGCATTGGCGGTATGATGGCCGAAATCTTCAATCCCCAGCCATCGAGGTCACGGCGCAGGGGGAAATGTGTGTGTGTGTGGGAGGGGAGGAGGTACAAAGGTAGTGGAGGTATGGATGGTGGAGATTTGGTTTTGGCGGCCGGAGTAACTCAGATTTGGCTGGAGGAGCACCGACGGTCAGGCACTTCGGTTGGGAAGAAGGTAGAAGGAGGGAGCGAGAAATGACCGGCTTCCAATCGCTTAGAGGAGCCGGGCACCGTGCGCTCGGCCGCGTGGGGGTTTCGTGGCACGGCCGGAGAGCTGCAGCAGGACCACACAGCCGTGTGTTGGCGGCGGCCTGACAGGTCGCACAGTGACCGGCCGGACCGAGGGCCGAATCGACCGATTCAGTCAAGATCGTCAAAGCTCAAAGAGACCACGTCTGACTGCATAAAACTCCGAAAAATAGTGTATAACTGGCCCAAGTGATCCGTACCAAAATTGTAGAGCACTCGTATCTGTACAAGTTTACGCTTACGCTTTGGAAAATATAAAGCCCCAACATTGGCTAATATTGTGCCGTTTCTGAATCTTTCGGTTATGTGCAGTTTGCTTATTTAGTGATATTTGAAATTGATTTCAAGTGTCAAAGCATGATGGAACCTTTCAAACTTGCTGTGCAGGTAAATCAGAAACATAATACTGCAAAGTTATGCAAAAGCATTGGAGGGTTTACAAGTAAAATTTGGAGAAACAAGCGGAAAAATATGTGGTTTCAGGCTGTCAAATGGCAGACTTGGCCAAATTCTAAAGGTGGCTAGCCGAGAATAGTGGTTTGACCATTATTTGACTGGGATTTTGGACTGTTAAATCAAGTTTTCATACAACAATATCAAATCCATGTTAAAGTAAATACATTGGGCTATCAATTTTATATTGACCAAATTTCAAGTAGTTAGTTAAAGTTTAATTTAAATATGTGTTCACAATAGATACTTTTGAAAATTTAAAACACCATGCAGTTTTCATGTGATTGATGTTTAAACTAAAGTTTTGAATTTGTTTCTTTGAACATGTTTATGAGCCACATATGATGCATTTGACATGATAAACATTATTTGAGCATAAAAATCTTTATTTACACCTCTTGTGCTTTTTATCAACATTTAATGCAAAGATAGCTTAAATACTACTTATATTGCAAATTAATAATGCATTAACAAACTTATACTCCAGTGCACACAAAAATAATAATGACCAAAATGTACAATGCCACATGCTAATGACATACTTTGCAGACCAATTACGCTTAATTATCTTTCTAAACACCAGAGGTGTAACATAGGAGGCCAGACAACACTTTAACTTTTCTTAACTCCTAAATTTGCAAAGCGCAAATATTTGCTTAAATATGCGACATCAGAATAAATGTGTTAGATCCATGTTAAACACTCAAGTGGTATATTTAGATTTAACCCAACCCTAGGTAAGCCCAACAGTCTCTCAGTTAATATACTGCTACTAACAAGAATTAGAATGTCACTGTCCAATTGAAGCGTAAGCACTACTGCTTATATGACTTATTTGGTTACAACTGGATTTAGTCCTATATGTTGAAAGAGACCGATACATCAGTAGCAGCTGCTTCCCGGAACCAGCATATATCACATCGTAAGCAAAACAAATCCAAACAACTCCTATTTAAATTTCTTAACCTTTTTCTTTCTTCCTGGTCCATCCACAGTATGGTGACGTCTCAAATTCGGGAGCTTGTCTAATCAATATTGTAACATACCTTTTCCTGTTTTCCAAGGCCCTTCTTTAATCTGTGTCTCTTGTCTCTTGTGGTGCAAACAGTTTGTCGCCTCGCGGGTACCGAGGTATACTCTGTTTTTTTATTCGTGTATCACGATTGAAGAAGTCTTTATAAGCACAATTTGCCCACTAATCTCTCTTACTGCCTCCATCAACAAATGTTAGCATATTTAGCGTTCAAAATTTGTCTAGAAACAATTTGATATTTAGCGACTGTTTAGCAAAAAAAAGACATATATTAATTGCAGTTCTGTAATCTTGGTGACTAAGGTCCAATTTGGATCCTTTCCGGCTAATGATTAGCTAGCTAATTGATAATAGTTTATCCTAGCTAGCTAAACATTAAACATTAGTTTGTTAGTCATTAGCTGAATGTGTTTGGATCCACCAGCTAATTGTTAATTGTTAACATGGATGGACCATGTTGTCCTTCATTTTCTTTGGCGCCACTAGTCCAGGTAGGGAAATTTGATAGAAGGATTGAGAATAATAAAGTCTTTTACGTTTTTAGTTGGGATTAATTGGGTTTAACCAGCTAATAGGATTACATAGTTTCAATTAGCTACTCCATTAGCTGGCATGTTTGGATCCCTAACAGCTAAATTTAGCTAGCTAACCGTTAGCTGGAGGATCCAAACACGCCTAAGCATGCATGTGTTTGGTTGCTGGGTTGAAGGGGGGCGCGACAGATTCGACCTAGTTGGATCCGCGTTTAGTTTGAAGTTCATGTGGGTTCGGCTATGTAATGCTTCAGTTCCAAATATGGCTCAATCCTACTTGCACGCTGAGTATAACACGCACTCACACCAACCCCGCTTACGCTTTCGTTCTCGCTTCATGTAAAAGGGTTAACCCTAGGGTTGAAATACACTTGACACTTATGTTTATATGTTGGTGAACCTCACCCTCAAATAGTAAGGTGGGACAACCTCCCACACATGCCATGTCACTCACAAATGGACCAGTAGTGGCTCAAATTTGTCCTGGGCCGGGATGTCACATACACTCCTAAAAGACCTGACGTACTCATCAGTAACATACACATATGCCACGTCGTGTGACCACACAGGACCCACATGCGCTAGGCGTCATATGTCCACGTCCCTAGCACGCATACATCCATGTAACCACGAGGATCGGATCTGATACTGTTGGCGCTAAAATCGGCCGGATAGGAATCGGCCGATGGGTCTTCAGCGTCGGACACACGACCCGGGAGAATCTGCTTAGCTCCTGTTCGGGTTATCGCCCTGGTGCGATTCGCGCGGCGTGCCAGTCAATCTGACCTGTTGATTGACAAGGAAATATAGTATTAAATTCCAGGCGCGTCGATCGGCTGGAATTCCGATCTGTCCTGAGGAGCGCGTCGGCGGCGAATCGGCCGATTTGCTGTAGATATGATCGGCTATGGATCAGCCGATGATCGTGTAGCAATTGTAAAGAAAACTGGTGGAGCGATCTAAACAATTACTACAGAGGCAACACTTGAAATAGATCTAATCGGCCGTGAGATAATAAATCGAAGAAAACCGATGACGAAGCTGATTACTCTGATCTCAAGCTGGATAACTGGTGATAATACTAGAACAACAGGTAAAACTTGCAATTCTAGTAAATATCGATAACTGGTGAATAAATTCAAACGAAACCACAGCGATGCGCCCGTAGTTAAAGCTCGGATATTACTCGGTAAACGGAACCTACCAATTGGCCGGAGATCAAGTTGATGCAGCCCTGCCAATCCGTACGAACTCGTGAAAGAAAAAAAGTATTGGCGAAGTCGCCGACTTGAAAGTAAATTGCTGAAAAAAATAGAAGTACTGTTGTTGATTGATGTGTTGATGTTTTTCAAGACCCTGACGACTCCTATTTATACCCTAAAGCTAGGACTCCTAGTCGATCATGACTTGTTACAACCTTATTTAAATTACTATATCTATACGAACTTTAAAAAGGAAACGGACTCCCGCAGAGTCTTCCGCCGCCGTTCCCTAATCCAGTCAGGATTTCCTTTAATTACTCTCCGACCGACTTAGCATGCCCCCTTTGACCAACTTTTGACCAGGATCCTCTGAAATGATCCCATCCTGTCGGCGTAGGCTGTGCCACCAATCGGCCGATTTCCAACTGTCACTTCAATCGGCCGATTCCTTTCTGTAGCCTTCAGATCTGCCGCATCGGCCAATCTTCTCCTCCTGACACCGATTCAACACGTGTCAAAATCTGGCGTCAATACATGCCCCCCAGTTTCGGAGTAAAATATAACTTTTCCTTCGAAACTCTTTTCCTTAATCCTTTCCTCCGAAACGGGCGCAGTAAAAATCTCCTTCCGTTCCGCGGCACAATGATTGCAATTTCCTCGAACCGGGCGCGCGAAACGACCGCTCCTCTGGAACTAGTGTAGACGGCGTGGTAAAAATACCATCTTTGCCCTCGCTTCCCTGATCTCTCTTAAGTACTGGCTTTCTCCGCCCATCCTTCCCCACGAATCTAGCATTCTCTCCGTCGCATCACTGTTCGTCTTCCTCCAAGCTCTTTCGATTTCCAAGTGCTTCCCCTTTTCCGGCGATCTCACCTGTGGCCTGCTCCGATCCCCAATGGCGTCTCCATCGGCGACCACCCCATCTACAGAGGCTCCATCGGCTACTCCTTTGGCAGCGGCGGCCCAATCGGCGGCTTCCCCAGCGGCGTCATCGGCGACGATGGCTTCCATCCCAGAGGTAAATGCTCGAAAATTTTCCCTTTTTGCCTTTTTACTGCCTCAGTATTTTCCGGACCCTTTCTCAGTTTCTTTCTTTTTTCCCCTTTTTAGGCACTTAGGCATCGAATCACCATTCCTCTTTCAGAATCCCCTGACCTCATCTGTCTGGGCCCTATGGGGAGTCCTGATCCAACGGATCTGATTAGTTTAGAAACACATAGGATCCCCTTTAAGCAATCATCCATGGATTTAGACCATTGGGTAGGCACTTTCAGATCCTGGCCGAATGAAACACCCGGGTGGACAAAATGGTACCAGAGGGTAGTTGGGTCTTGGAAGGTTCAATGGGAAGAACTCAAAATCGGCCAGTGCATAGACTTATCCTTGTCTCAGATGGAAAGGAACGAACCTTTGGTTATGGCAGCCTCTTACTTCTGGTCCGATGCACTTAACGCATTCCTTTTTGGACACGGACCCATGACCCCGACCTTGGCCGATGTTCTGCTGTTGACCGACCTCGATGTTTCCTCCGCCGATACCCCTTTCAATTATCTTTTCAAGCCATCTCATCGGCTGGAGACCAAAGGAATCGGCGGGTGGAAAGGATACATCAGTAAAAACATGAAGACAGGGACAGTCTCGCAGAGGGAGCATACTGCCTTCTTGATGATGTGGCTGGAGAAGCATTTCTTCTGTGGCAGAGCGGTCGGCCCCTCCTCCAACACTCAATCTTTGGCAGAGGCTCTTTCACAAGGATCGGCCATCCCCCTCGGTAAACATTTGCTGGGATCGGCGTACCATCTGATGCACCAAATCGGCGTCAAGCTGTCGAAGGGGGAGCCGATAGGGAACCCAGGCGGTCCTTGGTGGTTCATCACCCTCTGGCTCAACTTACACATGAGCAAGGTTTCTCAGCAGCGGATAGAGACAAAGACCTTTCCCAACGTCGAGTCAGAGGAGAACCCATCGGTCCGTCGCCGCTGCAGGTCATTTGGAGAAGCGGTATCGGCTTTTCCCGGCTGCCAATTCACTGCCACCCGCACAGCTGAATATTTCAGATGCTTCTACAATGGCCTTAGTGAAGAGATGATCAGCTGGCACCCATATCAGGCAGTAGAGCCGATTTTCGAGTTGCCTGTATGTTTTGATTTCACCACCCATACCTTTGACAGAGAGTTGATGGACATCTTGATCAAGCCAGGGATCTTGCCGGCCAACTTCTTCTCAGGAAAGGACTCACCCACTTATGAATTTTACTGTCCATCGGCTGCGGCAAAGCAACTGGGTTTTGGCCAACTGCCGATTCGAGTCTATTTCGCCGGCCAGACGAAATTCAGAGATGGACTAACTTCAAGTCTTGAGTATAGTCGGCTGTGCGATCTAGTGCCCGACTCCAGCACTATTGACTTGAATGGCTGGTCAGTTATCTCTTTCGCCACCCAGCAGTATAAATTATGGTGGGCAGAATGGAAGCAGCATCTTTTCTGTAAATCTCCATCATTTTACAACAACATTCTGGACCCAGAGAACATCGACCCAAATGCAGCGGTATGTCCTTTTTCCTTAGCCGATTCCAATGTTACATTACCATCTTGTTGTTAACTTATGTTTATCCCTTCAGTCTGAAAGCCATGTTCCCCCGATGCGGAGCCGAAGCGGCCGGCCGATTGATAGCCATCACCAATACACGCCGTATCCACTCATCGGTTTCCATGCTCCAACTATCAGAGATATCTCCACCGGCCGATCAATGCGAGCACCAAAAAGGCCAACATCAAAGATAACCAGCCGTCGGGTGCGAGCTCGCATTGGATCGGCCGATCAGACGGCAATAGCATCGGCTGAAGTCTCCCGCATCAGATCGGCTAGCCAGATGGCAGTGGTATCGGCCGAGACTCCCCGCGTTGGATCGGTCGATCAAGTAGAGGTGACACCCGCCGAGACTTCGGGTCCTTTACCCTTACCGGTCGTCGAGATGGCCGATCCCCAAGTCACCGCCGAAGTCGGGGCTGCTGCGGCATCACTATTAGTAGAAGCTATTCAGGTAACCTTATTTATCTCATATATTCTCCAAACCTTCTACTGACATCAATTCTACTCCTTTGCCAGGCTGCACAAGTTGTCCCACCACAGTCTCCGCAACTATTGGCCACATCTCAAGTGGGGACTGAGATTCCAGCAGCTCCTGTTGCCGAGGTACATGATCTCTTACCCTGAATCCTTAATATTCAGAAAACTTAACCAATTTTGATGCAGGTCGATTTGGGTACGCCGATTATAACTCCACAACAGGCATCGGCCGGGAGACCCATAGAGGTATAGCAAATTTCTATCACCATCTTATTTCAATTCCCCATAGTATTCTCACGGGAATTTATGTCTTTCTCAGGAAGCTGGCCCAAGCGGAGCACTAATAACGATCGAATCTTCTTCTTCCGGCGAACCAAGTGCACCAGTCCCTGAAACAAGGGAAACACTTCCACCGGCGCAGGCAAGAGAGATTCGTTTCAAAGAGGTAACAATCTTACCATTAGAATCGGCCGATTTCCTTTCACCGCTTGCTTACCCTTTACTTTGTTTCCCTACAGGAGCAAGATACTCCCAACAACAGCATCTTTTCTTTTGCTGTCTCCTTGGCCGATGAAGAAGAAATCGCCTCACACGCAGTTCCATCGAGCTCCACCTCCGACGATGTCCATTGCAAGCTCGAAAGCATTCATACTCTCCTCCAAGATGACATCGGCCGGTTGGTGGAAGATGCATCGCCGATCCGACGACTTTTCAACGAGGTCAAAGATCACATCCCGGATGAAGTGTCGGAGAATTTGGGGTATGCTGCCTATATAGAGGGCATGCAGATTCCGGTTTCCAGGGCGCTGCAACGTATGGCCGATCGTGCTCAGATGGCCAAAACTCAGGAGGAGGTCGACTCGTACAAGCATCGGACTCAGGAAGTACACCACAGAATCAACTTCCTCGAGAATTGCCGTCCGGACATCGTCGGCGCAATAGATCGGCTGAAACGGAGGAGAGCAGAACTAGCCAAGGAGATGGAACAGGTAACCAAAGAGATAGCCGCTGAAGAGAAGAAGCTCCAAGAACTCCCAACCATGATCAGCGAGCTGAAGCAAGAAAGACAACATCTGGCCCGTGAAACAATAAGGCTCCGTCGCCGCGTATCAGAAGTACCAGGATCGGCCGATAACGATCAGAGAATAGTAGACTCGGCCGATCAAATTAGACGACGAGCGATTGTAGCCATAGATGCTTTCCTTGGGTTGTAAAAAATATGTTAAACATTATTGCTCCTTCAATGTCACTGCGCCGATTTGGTTTTGAACTGCTCCTTCAGTCTGTCTTGCTTTTATGTATGCATTTACTCCGATAGGGCGTGTCTCACCATCCATCTACCTCCTCTTCATTTATACGCAGACCGTTCACCATCTCTAGAGGCACACACATCACTTATCTCTTCCCCTTCTTTTACTGTCCCAACTGAACGGCAAGATGTCTTGTTCGTCCTCCTCATCCTCTTCCTCTGTCAAACAGATATGAACTCCCCCTCTACCTTTTTCTCTTAGGCATCTCAATCGCTCCGATACTAGGTAACTCCTTTTATTTCTGTTTAGCCAAACCGTCTCAGCCCTGATCTAGAACGAGCGATAGAAATCATGCATTCAGGAGAGCCATTATCACAGGCAGACAGAAATCTGATAAGAACTCATGCTGAGGAACTCAGAGGTCATGTCCCTGCCGCTGTCCAGGAATATTCGGATCTCATAAATGCTCATCTTTTGGTCCGCAAGCGACTATCTTCTGAAAAAAGTTCTTCACTTCCTTGCAAAGCCAAAACTGAAGTCGCCATGGAAGATCTGGAAGAGGAGAAGACCCGCCTGCTGAAAGAACTCTGCAACCAAGCTGAAACTGGAGCCACTGTAGAGGACCCGAAAGAGAAAAGGCTCACCCTTATGATAAAACTGGGTCGCATCGAGAGAGAAATCCAGCGTAGGCGTAATCAGTAGACACACCAGTATTTTTATTCTAAGGGCGACTTATACCATGTCGGCCATGTAATCTGTAATTTCCATTCAATAATGAATCCCAATGTTTCTTTCACCAGATGTGTAGCCAGAAAACCGATGAGAAATCGGCCATGTTATCTTGACATATTCTGCTGCAAGTTATGTATCTACCCAAATGCTTGGATAGTACCTCTTCAGATATCGCCCGTTTAAAGCTCTTGGGAATTCCTCCCCTTCGATTGTCTCCAGAATGTATGCATTCCCAGGGGCACATCGGCCGATTCTATACGGCCCTTCCCAAGTGGGTGACCATTTACCGAATTTGGGATCCTTAGATCCTATCGGCAGCACCAACTTCCATACCAAATCTCCCTGAGAGAACTGTTTAACTTTGAACTTTTTGTCATACCATCTGGCCACCCTTTTCTTGTTTTCTTCTATGCTAATCAGGGCTCTCAACCGTAAACCCGCCGAATCGTCAAGTTCGTCTTTCATGGGAAAGGAATAGTCATCGGCCGCTAATTGATCCTGTAACGATATACGTCTTGACCCTGTCCTTACCTCCCATGGCAAGACCGCCTCATGACCATAAACCAAATGATAAGGGGATATTTTAGTGGCTCCATGACAAGCCATCCTGTATGCCCATAAAGATTCAGCCAAAGACATATGCCACTTCTTGGGTTGCTCTTCTATCTTCCTCTTGATTAGCTTGATTACCCCCTTGTTAGACGATTCTGCTTGGCCATTGGCTTGAGCATAGTATGGAGAAGAATTTAATAATTTAATTCCCATATCGGCAGCGAACTCTCCAAATTCTCCAGAAGTGAACATTGTCCCTTGATCAGTTGTGATGGTTTGAGGAATACCAAATCGATATATAATATGGCTTTTAACAAATTCAATCATATCGGCCGATGTCACGTTCTTAAAGGAACTGCCTCCACCCACTTAGTAAAATAATTTGTAGCCACCAATATGAACTTATGCCCTTTGCTAGATGGAGGATGAATCTGTCCGATGAGATCTATTCCCCAACCTCTGAACATCCACTGCTTAATTATCGGATTCATAGCCGATGCTGGTGCGCGCTGCACATTGCCAAACCTCTGACAGTCTTGGCATCCTTTGTAGTACCTGAAACAATCTTCAAGAATGGTCGGCCAATAATATCCATTGTTCCTGATCATCCATTTCATTTTGTGAGCCGATTGATGAGCTCCACACACACCTTCATGGATTTCTCCCATCAGAACCTTTGCCTCTTCTGTTCCCAGGCATTTGAGAAGAACTCCATCAATCGTCCGATAAAATAAATCACCCTCAAGCAACACATATTTTGTAGCCTGAAAACGTGTTCGCCGATTCACCTTTTGGGATGGATTTCTCAGGTAATCGGCGATATCCTTTCGCCAGTCATCGGCCGCGAGTTCTAGCGTCATCGCTCCCTGAATCGGCCGATACCCAGAAGCATGTTGGGCCAGTCTGTTGGCTTCTTCATTATAATTTCTTGGGATATGCTCAATTATTGCAGACTTGAACTCTTTTAAAAGTTGAAGACAATCCTCATAATAAATTCTCAAGATATCATCCTTGCACTCAGATCGCCCCGTCAACTGATCTACAATGAGCATGGAATCCCCAAAGATTTCGACTGCATCAGCTCTGACTTCCCTTAATAATTGGATGCCTTTTAGAACAGCTCGATATTCCGCCTGGTTATTAGTTGCAGAGGCTTCTATCGGCAGAGAGAAATCATAAGTTGCCCCCCGAGGCGACACAAGAACAATACCGATTCCTGATCTGACCCCACACGAAGAACCATCAAAATATAGAGTCCATGGAACTGGTTCGACGGTGACAATTTCTGGTCCACAATGCAGAACTACGAAATCGGCCATCACTTGACCTTTGACGGCTTTGGCCGATTCGTACCTTAAATCGAATTCTGACAAGGCCAGGATCCATTTTCCAATCCGCCCTTTCAAAATCGGCAATGATAGCATATACTTCACCACATCATCCTTGCACACGACTGTGCATTCTGCCGACAGCAAATAGTGCCTGAGCTTAGTACATGAAAAGTACAAGCACAAGCATAGTCGTTCCACCGAGGAATATCTTGTTTCGGCGTCTAAAAGTCTTCTGCTGACGTAGTATACCACTCGTTCTTTCCCCTCAAACTCCTGTACCAACGCCGATCCAATAGCCTGTTCATCAGCCGATAAATATAACTTGAACGGCGTACCAGGCTGTGGTGGAACTAATACTGGAGGTGAAACCAGATACTGCTTGATATTCTCCAGTGCCTTGCGCTGTCCTTCTCCCCATATGAATTCCTGGTCGGGCTTTAATTTCAACAGAGGGGTAAAAGCCTGAATACGTCCTGACAGATTGTATATGAATCTTCTGATGAAATTGACTTTGCCGATGAGGGACTGTAGTTCAGTTTTATTTTGTGGGGCCGCCACTTTGTTGATGGCGTCTATGGTCTTGCGGTTGACTTCTAACCCGCGTTCATGGACCATAAATCCTAAGAATTGCCCGGCCGATACACCAAATGCACACTTGTTTGGGTTCATCTTCAGCCCATGTTTCCTTGTGCACTCCAGCACTTCCTATAAATCGGCCAGATGATCTTGGTGCCCTTTTGACTTGACCACGACGTCATCTATATAAATCTCCACCGATGAACCAATGAGCTTGTGGAAGATGTAGTTCATGGCCCGTTGATATGTAGCGCCGGCGTTCTTCAAGCCGAAAGTCATAACCACCCATTCAAATAAACCAAGGTGGCCTGGGCACCTAAAAGCCGTTTTCGAAATATCTTCCTCGGCCATTAATATCTGATTGTACCCGGCATTCCCGTCCATAAAACTTATGATTTTGTGGCCTGCGGCAGCATCCACCAAGATATCGGCCGTCGGCATCGGATATCCATCCATCGGTGTAGTCTGATTCAAGTTCGTGAAATCGATGCACACACGTAATTTTCCATTCTTTTTGTATACAGGCACAATGTTAGAAATCCATTCGGCGTAGCGGCACTGCCGAATAAATCCTGCCTCAATCAACTTTGTAATCTCGGCCTTTATGTCAGGTAGAATCTTGGGGTTACACCGTCGTGCAGGTTGCTGATATGGCCGATATCCTGATTTTATAGGTAACCGGTGTTCAACAATAGACCGGTCTAGTCCAGGCATCTCATGGTATTCCCAAGCAAAGCAATCCTTGAACTCTTTTAATAAACTTATCAATTTACATTTGTACTCAGAATCCAAGTTGGCACTAATGTACGTCGGCCTTGATTTGCTGCTATCTCCCAAATCTACCATCTCTAATAAATCGGCCGACGTAAACCCATGCCCAAGCTTCCCATCTTCTCGGACGAGCTGATCCATTTATTCTGAATCTTCAGAGCCGACTGCTTGGATCGGCTGTAGACCAAAATCGGACACTCTCAGGAAGTCAGTGTCCCAAGTCCTGCCAGATATACACTTGACGTGCTCGCAGCTCCACTGTTGCGTATCGGCCGCTGCAACGCTGTAGGCGGAATCGGCAGCGACTATCTCTGTACTATCGCCGACCCATTGCACAAGGCATTGATGCATTGTAGATGGGACACAGCAGTTTGCGTGTATCCAGTCGCGACCAAGCAGCATATTATAGGACCCTTTGCCATTAATAACGAAGAAAGTGGTAGGGAGGGTCTTACTGCCGATGGTGAGGTCGACGCAGAGCGCTCCGCGGGCGGGCGACACGTTGCCTTCGAAATCCTTCAGCATCATGTCCGTCTTGGTGAGGTCATCATCGCCCTTGCCCAGCTTGCGGAACATGGCATACGGCATGATGTTAACTGCCGCACCTCCATCTACCAGTAATTTGGTGACGGGTCTTCCGTTGACATAGCCTTTGAGAAACAGCGCTTTAAGATGTTGTCGTTTTTCCTCTTCTGGTTTCTCAAACGTAGCCGTCATCGGCTCTAATACCAGTTGTGCCATTTGCTCTTCTTCTATTCTTTTCATTTTATCCCGATCGTTGGGTGCCATGAACTCCATCGGCAGTATGAACACCATATCAATTTCAGCTGCCGATTCTTGGTTGCTTGTTTCTTGATCATTTTTCTTTGGGCGCCAAACACGAGATTTGACATTCCTTCTTTCTGGCACCTGTCTCTGTTCTTCTTCTTGATGTTCCCACTGGCGTAGGCGTTGGATCCTTCGCTTCTGGGATCTGGACAGGCCATCGGGACACCACCTGGGATTCACTGGTTTGGCCGATGACCTGGCGTGTTCCCAATCTGGTTCCCTTCCTAGGGGATCTTCGTCTGATACCCTATCATCGGCCATCTCTTCCAGCCGATCGTGCGCGCTGGTCCTGCCCCCCAGTCCATCTCGCTGACCGATCTTGCTTTTTGACCTGCTGTACTGGTCAACTCTGCCCCCCAGCCGATCATGCACCGAAACGCGCCGTTCTTCGCGCCGATTTCTGCTGATCGGCTCTGACCCTCTGTCCCTAGACTGTGGCCTCGGACGATCGTTGCAGCTCAATCCGTTACACTCCGGACAGTTATCGGCAGACGGTAACCTGATGTCGTTCTCCCAGCAGTGGATGAAGAACGGACATTGCCAATGATCTTCATGCCGGCGTATCGTCTCTTCCTGGTATCGTGCTTGTTCTTGCTGCTGCCGATATTTACTGAGCAAGAATTGGGAGGTGACGGGCTTGCGTGGTCGTTCTGGTCCTCGTCCGTTCCTTCGGATTTCTTCTGACGTGATCTGCCTCCTGGGGTCGACGGCGCCGCTTCTTCTCGCCGATTCTGACATCAGCACCTTGGTTTGACTTGAGTCCCCTCCAGCATTAACCATGTTAGCCGGGAAGGGATGCTGATCTATCTTCATCGGCTTTGCCGATTTGGTTGGAGTTTCAAATTTAAGCCGCCCCTGCTCGATGGCCGATTGTATCTGCTGGCGGAAGACTTTGCATTCATTTGTATCATGAGAAGTAGCGTTATGCCACTTGCAGTATTTCATCTTCTTAAGCTGATCGGCCGTAGGGATGGTGTGATGGTGAGACAGCTTAATCTGCCCTTCCTGAAGCAGTAGATCAAAAATTTTATCGGCCTTTGACGTGTCGAAGCCGAATGTCTCTGGCTCCTTCTTGCCAAAGAGGCAAGATATTGGTTTTTTCCCTTTGACCCACTCTGCCAGGCCGATTTCTTCTTCCGCATCGGATTCAGATCCCTCCAAGTATGCCACCTTCTTTTGGAAGTTCCTCCGCTGCTCAAACGGTCGGACTTCTTGTCCTGACAATCGGTGGACGATTTGGCTCAGGCTTTCAAACTCTTAGGCAGCATATCTTTCTTTGATCTGTGGCAAGAGGCCTTGGAAAGCGATATCGGCCAACTGTGCATCGGTCAGAGCCAAACTGTAGCATTTGTTCCTGATTTCTCTGAATCTCTGTATATACCCCATCACTGGTTCATCGCTCCTCTGCCTGAGACTGGTCAAATCCGAGATCTTCATCTCGTGTACTCCTGCGTAGAAGTACTTGTGGAATTGTTTCTCCAGATCGGCCCAAGTAACGATAGAATTTGGCGGTAAGGTGGTGAACCACTGGAAGGCTGATCCGGACAGAGACGATGAAAATAAACGCACCCTCAGAGCATCTTGCGTGGCAGCTTCTCCGCACTGAATGATGAATCGGTTGATATGCTCCACAGTGGATGTATCGTCCGTCCCTGAGAACTTGGTGAAATTCGGAACTTTGTAGCGGTGTGGAAACGGCAGCGAGTCATAGGCCGATGGATACGGCGTCTTGTAAGTATAAGTTTGAACTTTCAGCTTCAATCCAAACTGATCCTGGATCACTTCTGCTATTCTTGCCGTCTAGTCCACCTGCTGCTGATGAACAGCTGTTCACGGCGCGGGCATGTGCTGAAGGGCTGGTGCGGCCGGGTGATGAATCGGCGAATTTTGCTGAGCGGCCGATAGTTGATGGCGAAACGAGTCCGCACCCCCTTCGTACGTCACTGCTGGCGCCGTGCCTCTGAATGCTTCCACAGTGTTTGCCCCCCTGCCGAAATAGATCTAATCGGCCGTGAGATAATAAATCGAAGAAAAACGATGACGAAGCCGATTACTCTGATCTCAAGCTGGATAACTGGTGATAATACTAGAACAACAGGTAAAACTTGCAATTCTAGTAAATATCGATAACTGGTGAATAAATCCAAACGAAACCACAGCGATGCGCCTGTAGTTAAAGCTCGGATATTACTCGGTAAACGGAACCTACCAATTGGCCGGAGATCAAGTTGATGCAGCCCTGCCAATCCGTACGAACTCGTGAAAGAAGAAAAGTATTGGCGAAGTCGCCGACTTGAAAGTAAATTGCTGAAAAAATAGAAGTACTGTTGTTGATTGATGTGTTGATATTTTTCAAGACCCTGACGACTCCTATTTATACCCTAAAGTTAGGACTCCTGGTCGATCACGACTTGTTACAACCTTATTTAAATTACTATATCTATATGAACTTTAAAAAGGAAACGGACTCCCGCAGAGTCTTCCGCCGCCGTTCCCTAATCCAGTCAGGATTTCCTTTAATTACTCTCCGACCGACTTAGCATGCTCTCTTTGACCAACTTTTGACCAGGATCCTCTGAAATGATCCCATCCTGTCGGCGTAGGCTGTGCCACCAATCGACCGATTTCCAACTGTCACTTCAATCGGCCGATTCCTTTCTCTAGCCTTCAGATCTGCCGCATCGGCCAATCTTCTCCTCCTGACACTGATTCAACACGTGTCAAAATCTGGCGTCAACAGATACCAATTGTAACGCACCAGTTCCAAATATAGCTCGGTCCTACTTGCAAGCTGAGTAAGACACGCACTCGCACCAACCCTGCTTACGCTTTCTTTTACGCTTCGCGTAAAAGGGTTAACCTGGAGGTCGAAATGCACTTGGCACTTGGATTTATATGACGGTGGATCTCACCCTCAATTAGCAAGGTGTGACAACTTCCCATATATATCATGCCACTCACACATGGGCCACTAATGAACTCAAATTCATCCTAGGCCGGGATGTCATAGTTCAATCCGGTTGAGAATATTCCCATCAGATGTGGGTTGGGATGATCCCTCCAAATCGGGGGGACCGAACGAACACACTTTGTTCCCCTTACAATCATCTCCTTCCGTCACGCGCGGGCGAGCGAGCGGTGCGGCGCAGGGGTGTGCGGGTGCGGCGGCGGGCGAGCGAGCGGCACAACGCAGGGGTGTGCAGGCAAGCGGCACGGCCGCGGCTAAGGGCGTCGAGGCCAAGGACGCCGGCGCACGCGGCGCGCAGGCAGCGGCGGCGAAGACCCAGGAGGCTAGAAGGACGGCAGCCGACTACACCAAGCAGGCGGCCGCGAGGGCCAGGGAAGCCACTGACGGCGTGGCCGGGACGACCGCGGAGTATGCGAAGCAGGCGGCTGCGAAGGCCAGGGACGTGATGATGGGCACCGGCGAGGCGGCCGCGCAGTACGTGAAGCAGGTGGCAAAGGGCAAGGACGCGACGATGAGCACCGGTGGGACGGCCGCAGAGTACGCGAAGCAGGCAGCGGCGATGGGGAATGACGCGACGCTGAGCACCGGCAGGACGGCGGCCAAGTACGTGCGGGTGCGGCGGCGGGCGAGTGAGCGCCGCGGCGCAGGAGCATACAGGTGCAGCGGCGGGGTGTGCGGGCGCACGAGCGAGCGGCGGCGGCCTTGCGGGCGCGGCACAAGGGCGTGCGAGCGAGCGGCGGTGGGCTAGCGAGCGTGAGATGTGCCTGAGGAAGAAGGTGTAGCAGATGACAGGTGGGCCCCATCAATGACCGGTGGGTCCCATAACTAATAGCACTAACGGTGCTAAATTGTCATCCACCTCATCTTATCTCATCCTCCATACCAAACAAAAATTAGGTTAGTTCTATCCCTCTCAACCAAATACGAGATGAGTTCAACCCAACCCATCCCCGATCCAAACGCATCCTAATTGAGGGCACCACAATCGTTTTCCTTCCTCCTTAATCTGTCTCACTCATATCCTAGAAAGGTTTACATTTATGGATGGAGTGAGTGCAATACATTATTTATTCTAATATTGCATTATATGTTCTATGAAATGCATATGTTCTAATTCAACATTTGTATACTAAATACGTATTTGTTTGACTTTTTATCATCTACTTGACATTTTTGCAATACATTATTTATTCTAATATTGCATTATATGTTCTATAAATACCAAAGGAATATTTGGCATCAATTACGTTAATTAGATATTTGTATTGTGCTGTAGTAATACATGCAGAAGAGGATTATCCCTTTCAGATATTTCTTGCCGGAACAGTACAACAGGAGAAGGAAGCAAGCATGGAAGCAGCGGTGGTGACGTTGTCAAAGCTTGTCGCATCCAGCCGCCCTACGTCAGCCGACGTCCCCGTGAGCGGTGCCGTCGTGCTGACCTGTCGTGAGAGCAAGATATGGCGGGCCCCACGCCGGAAATATCACATCAGCCGACGACAAGTCAAATCCGAACTCCCATCAGCTCATCACGCCTGGAAACCAGGAGGCTAAAACCTCACTGCTCACACACCATCGAAGTCTATAAATCCCGGCGCGTCGTCTCCCACCGCCGGCTCGACAAGCTTCTTCTACCCTTCTTCCAGCTCCAGCACACTCACCTGCCACAGTCCACAGCAGAGCTCCTCCAGATGGAGCAGGGGAATCACACCTCCTCTGCCTCCGACATCTACGACTCCGCCGCAGCACCAGCAGCGCCGCTCCCGTTCGGCGCCGACGACATGCTGCTGGAGCTCGACGCCTTCCTCCTCGACACGAACGCCGCCGAGGAGAGCTCCGAGTGGCTCTCTCCCTCGCCCTCGTCGTCCTCTGACGCGGCAGTCGTGCCACTGTCGCCGACCACGCTGGAGCAGCAGCGGCGGCCGGACGCGGGCGCCTCGCCGCCGGGCGAGAAGCGGCAGGCGACGGCCTTCATCGGGGTGCGCAAGCGTCCCTGGGGCAAGTTCGCCGCCGAGATCCGGGACTCGACACGGAGGGGAGACAACGGCATGAACAATCTCAAACCGCGGCGGCAGCCGGAGCGCCAGTGCGGCGCCGACGCGTCCGCTGTGCCGGTGCCGGAGCCGGAGCAGCAAACGGGGGCGCGCTACCGGTGCCACTGCGGCGGCGGCGTCGTGGAGCTGGAGGACCTCGGCACCGATTACTTGGACGAGCTCCTCCGGGTGTCGTCGGAGTTGGAGTGTTCGCTGATAGGTGGAGGTCATTGATGAGGCCGGTCACGGTCACCCTCACGACGCTTCAGCATTGTCAAGCGGTCAAACCACTGCCATCGCACGACGAACCGCCATTATTGTAAATTTCCGATTTAAGTAGTCAACCCAATTGCGATCGTGGGGGCACATTATCATCTTGATTACTTTAACTTGTGCATACCACCCACTAACCAAACATAAATTCTGACACCTCTCTTATGATGCCAATGGCATAGAAGGAAATGACATCCTCTCCTTTTTCATTGTTACTGGGTACCCAATTAAAAAATATAGAAACTGATGCGCAAAGATGACAAATCCATTTGTTCCCCTTCAAGCGCCTTTAAAGTCTGATTGGTTGGATTCTAGAATTTGCCATGCCAAAATTAGGACGGATCAAAACGTAGGCATGCTAAATTGTTTTGCCAAAACCTTAGCAAAAAATTTAGAATTGCACTTGCTTAAGTGGGCTATTTTTTGATTCCAACCAGTGCTAAAATTTATAGACTTGCTTAGATTTTAGCTACTCTAATAGTAGGCCAAGAGCGTGCCCAATCCTTCTGGGCGGCCAATTCAGGAGGTATTGCGAGCCAAATTTCCGCCGGCCAATAGCGCTCCCATTCCGCTGCTCCCGCATCATCGTCATCACGTACGACGGTGTGCTGTGGAGTGCAGACAAGGCGTACCTCTGACCGTGCTTCGTAGACACCCGCTGCCAACAAACTCGCCAGAAACCTGTAGCTGCTGGACTATAAATTCTGGGCAGACAAACATGATTTCCATTCATGAATTTCTATACCTGTACCACGGGTATAGAAATGGTCTTTGATCCTTGACATTAGTCTCGGCTACTATTGGGCCCGAGATCAATGAAGGCTTTGGTCCCGGGTCCAACGGCCAGGGGGCGGCGGGGAGCTTTAGTCTCGGTTGAAGCCACCAATCGGGATTAAAAGTCACCCTTAGTCCAATCGGGACTAAAAATTCTAAACATTTAATCCTAATCCCGGATGGTTACACCGTCCGGGACTGAAGAATGGCCCTTTAGCCCCGGTTGATGGCTCCACCAGGACTAAAAGGTCTTTCATAGGTTAGTTTGAAAAGAAGGTATCCTATTTAAAATTACATGTGCTGTGTAGGTGAGATAGTAAAGAAGCTATGCACGAAGCAAGAGGTCTTGGATTTGAGTCCTCCAGACTGCAAAGTTTGAGTTGGCTTGCGACCATTATTTTTTTAGCCCTGCAGATCTTTTAGTCCCATTTATTGGACCGGTACAAATAACGGGTACCGGGATCAGAAGGAGCTGTGGACCGGAACTGAGAGCCGTTCTGTACTTAGTGTACATAGGTACAAGCCCACTCTGTTTGTTTACTGGGGAGCCAAGGCGTGGATCAACAACTAGGACGACACTGCGTTTCGAGTCCTAGGTCTAGGCGAGGAGACGGTGCTCGAACGTCGAAGCAGATCACGCAAAAGGAGATCAAGTTCTGGGCCCAAGAATGTATGACGTGGCAGTTATTTTTTTTGGAACTGATTTTTGGGAGCTGTCGGTGGAGAGGTCTTTTTCTCGTCCCAGTAGTTTTTAGCAAAATCCTAAAACCAGTTTTTGGGACTGTGTTTTTTTATACTCTTGGAGATGCTCTAATGCCCGCAAATGTGGTATATGAGCCACGACGCTCTCATGGAAAAGCATAAGACTATGGAAAAATTTAGTTACTCACTCTGTCGTTAAATACAACGACTGATCCTAGTCAGATTAGTGAACGGAAAAGGACCTGCCTGCCCCTCAAGGTTATTGTTACTTGCTATGCTAGTATGTCCATGAACCTGAATTTTGAGTAATTGCAGTTAATTGGCGCTGCATGCAGACGTTCCGCAATATGCTTGAATCCGTACATGTCATGCAATTAAAAGGGGGTGTTAATTTACCCAATATCCCGTGTAATATGAAAAAAAATTATATTTCAGGTGTGAACTGAAAAGATGTCCTTGTCTACTACATAAATAGTGTACTGCAATTATCGCAAGGCAAGCAGGCCCAGGATTCGCAGCGATATTCAAAACTAATAATATATACTTTTTTAAAAGATAGTTGTAGGAATGCTACCAGACAACAACTCAATTAGTGTCCCGGCCAATCAATATAATACTGATAACAAAAGGTTGGTTCGTACTCAACGAAAGCAATATAGCCTCCGAACGCAGGACAAATAATAGTACTATTTTCTTTTCATTTATAGTTATTGTCCTAAAGGAAGTTGTCATGCTGAGGTGTGAACATTGTGAACATGACAGATTCTAAACTTGTACTTTTAAATAAATAGCATAGATAAATACTTTGACACCATACTACTAAGAACGATTATTTTGGACATCTTACCTAACTTTTTATAGATGGGGATGGACAAGGAATATCCCTCCACAAAATTTTACTGTGAAAATCAATATTAAAAGGATACACAGAAGATAAGTTTTATATCGATTTTGTGGATCCATTTCTAAAGGTGGCTCTAAAAAGGACCTGCATGTGAAATGCTTTTCCAAAGGCAGTTCCTTGTGTGAGCTGCCTCCAAAGTGGGGAAAAGAATCATATTTTTGTATGTTTTTAGTTAGCTTGAGTTTGGTAATGCAATTTTATAGCGGGACATATCATGCACATTCCCATCTCTAGTAAAATTTATAAATCGAAAAATTGTAAACTTTTTGGGACTAATGAAAATGGAGTTTATACTTTTGACACATTCTGGCCGGTAAAAATACGATTTTGATGCCATAATGGTATACATGTCATTGTAACCATATAAAAAACATTTCCTAATATGTTGTAAAATTTTACTAGACATGGTGATGGTAATGATATATACCTCCACAAAATTTCATTGACAAAATCATTATTAAGGATATGCAAAAACAACAAAAAGTCATGAAAATGGGTGTAGGAACTCCAGGGATCGAAAGTGCTAAAGATAATTGAGTTTTTCCATGGCGCCCATAAAATTATCTTTCTAGGGGAAAACTTCTAATTCCGAATTCGTATGAAAAAAGTTGTGCTCATTTCAATTAACGGTGGGCAAACTAGACAACTTCATCTCATCCCATCTTGCTAATTTGGCACACAACTGCCAGGCGTGATGTATAATGCCGGATCACTTAGAAACTCTAGACTGGATGGTCATCCTTCATCATGAACCATATAATACTCTAAAGGATTGCATTTCTTGAACCCTAACTCATTTTTGCCTCTTCCCCTTCCAGTTCCACAAGCTCTGCTTCTAGGGGCACCATCTATTCCACGACCATTTCCACATGCAACCGCAAGCTCCTTCATGTCACAGCGACAAGATCTATGACCACATCCACAAGCTCGTCCAAGGCGCACATAGCGTATATGTGAGCTCATCCGTGAGGCCACCTCTAAATTTGTTGATCCATAACCTCCGCAGTGATGGTGGGTGGATTCACAACCTCCTCCGTGGCAGTGGCGGGTGGATCACAATCCTCAATGGTCAACGTGGGGAGGGGGGATGGTCATGAACCTGCCATTGGTATCAACTGTTCGGATGGCTTCGCAGGCTTGTTAACAATGGTGGAGGAAGGAACTAAGAGCATGTCCAGGCAGACTCCTTAATGACAAGGAGGACCGGGAACAATAGCCGAGTGGTAGCAGAGCTCGTGTGGCCAAGTGGATGCTTTTTTTAATAAGTAATGATTAGCTTAGCGCATACCACTGATGTTGGCGGTTCATATTCCTTAAAAATTTAATTATGTTAATTCCGCAAGCGTACATAATACTGTTGTGATTGGTTTGCAACCGAGGATGGTTTTCAGCCCTACAACTAAGTTTAATTTCTATGTTGCCTGCTACCAATTTCATAGTGTTTGCATTCTTTCTATTAGTCCCCTGTGTATTTGATCACACTTTAGAAGCGGGATAGTTGTATCAAGCAGCAGCTGATCGATAGGTAGCTCTAGCATGCATCTGGACATGCACTGCGACAGCATTGGATTCCGACTGCCTAGCGGGAGTGTCTCATCCAGAGCCAAGTGGTGGCAAGGTCCAATCATGATGTCGCAAATGTAATGAGAAAAGGAAGAGGAGGGGAAGGCAGGCGGTAGGAAAGCTCCGATTATCTGGCTGATTTCCTGGAAGAACCATAACTTTGAGTTGTGATTGATAACTATACTATATCTGATCCTGGGCATGGTCTGCACCTGGTTGGCCTGCACATCTACATCCATGTCGTGTTCGTTCGTGCAAGAGCCGTCAAGGCCTGGCAGCCTTAAGCTCTCTACTCCATCATCCTCGAATCTTCCATATTTTTGTTCTACGTAGCAAGAGCATTTTGAAAGACCTTTTTAACAGGGATTCACCACCAAGTATGGTTTTTAAGATAAATTCATAGGACACCTGATCCAACGGTCCGGTGCTGCATGGTTATGGCGAGCATGTCGGTAATATACCTAGTCTACTACACGCTGTCCCAGTTTGCTATTTTTTTTATGTTTCAACCCTTGGAAAAGAAGGCATGGGTCTTCAATATACTGTCAACATGTCAACTATAGTCGTGATCGATGAACCGCTGAAAACTGCCGGGTGGTTGGCACACACTCCTTTATACAGTCAAACACAAAGTACAAAATGAGCAGTCGAGATAAGAAGCTGTTGGAATCAGGGCTATTTTTGGTATATTTTAATCCAGAGCAGTACATACTTCTTCTGTTTTTATTTACATGTCGTCGTATTAGGTTTGTTCTAAATGAAACTTGATAAACTTTAACCAAATTTATAAAAAAAATAATAACATTCACAATACCAAATTTATTTAATTGAATCCACCATGAAGTGTATGTTGATAGTATATGTTGGATAGTATAGTTGTTGCTATATTTTTCTATAGATTGGATCAAAGTTAGCTAACTTTGACTTAGGACAAAACTAATATGACATATAAATAAAAACGGAGGGAGTAGTAAATCATGACATAACACTGCTAAAAAATGAGCTTTCATACTTCGGTTAGTACCAGTTAACTTTTGGTCCGGTGCTAAATTTGCTCCGGAATTATTTTAGTACCCGGTCCAAATTTGAAAGCTTCCGGAGCTATTTTAGTACTGGGCAAGACACCGGTCGGTACTAAATGTCGCATTTTAGTACCGGCTGGTATTTTGACCCGGTACTAAAATGGCGCGGCCATTTAGTACCGGTCAGTGACACCACCCGGTACTAAATGGTGACATAGCCATACAGCCGTACTAACTAAGGCGTACAGCCGCTACTAGCACTTCTCGTGCAGTGTAAATATCAGCAATTAGGGTTGTGCTGAGAATATTGTAAGCTGTACGTTTCCGGAGAGGCCCGATCCTCCATCTGCGTGCATGTGGATGCGTACCTGGACGAGTAACAAGCAGGAAGGGAAGGCGGTGTCCATAGCGGTGGCACCTAGATTTGCGGATCCACAAACTCCACGATGGGGACGGGTGGATCCACTCCTCCATGGCGGTGGCGGGCGGATCCAAATCCTCCATGGTTGAGGTGGAACTCATCGGGTGGCTTCGCAGGGCTCATCAACAGTAGTGGAGGCTGGAACTAAGAGGGGCTCCTTGACGGCGAGGACAACTGGGAGCCATGGCCGAGTGGCAGCGGAGCTTGCGCGGCCAAGCGACTGCATTTTTTTATTTCAGCAATGATTAGCACAGACGGACCATTTTCCGCAAGCACACACAACATTGTTTTGTTGTGACCGGTTTTTTACATCGAGGCTAGTTCGGCCATAAAACTTTCTCTGTTGCCCTGCTGCCTTTTGCAAGTGTTTGTGTTCTTTATATCAATAATCCTCTGTACTCGATCACATTGTACAAGCGGGGTAGTTATATTATATCAAGCAGCAGCTGATCATCAAGAGGTAGCTGCACAATATAGTACTGGTACACCAGCATGCATCTGGACATGCAATTCGACAGCATTGGATTCGGACTGTCTAGCAAGCTAGTGTCTCATCGAGAGCCAAAAGCTAGTGGCAGCAAGGTCCAATCATGATGTCACAACGTAATTAAAAAAAAGAACAAGAGGGGAAGGAAGCTAAGAGCAACCATTATGATAGGATGTAAGCAGGTTAAATGCTGAGGTGGAGGAGCGAGGAGAGGAGAGAGAGGAGAAGTGGACTGTAAGGGCAATCCCAACCCAATACACTACTACTATTTTCTATACTTGCCATGTCACATAGACACTACACATGAAAACTACATCCCTAATGGATGGTGTTTTCAAAATAAATTGCTATCTAATCATATCTCTTCTCTCTCTTTTCTCCCCTATCCCCTCTTCTTTTGTCTTGGTTTTCGCGTAGACATGGTTCTTGCATGAGAAACGGTTTCTTTATATATTTTCTTCCCTCTTCATTAACTCTCCTGCCACCTCAGCTTTTTCTTACATGGCAACGTATTTAATGCTATGGAAACCAGCTGAGTTGGAGGGTTGGGACTGCCCTAAGCTTACAGCCAGCTTCGACACAAGAATCAAGAAACTTTGTGAGAGAGACAAGTGGATCATGTATTAATGGTGAAAAGCTAACTATTGTACGAGTTGGCTAAGAGATAGGCTGCCAAGTTCCTTACAGCCAGCAGCCGGCTGTATTGTTAACCTTGCTCTAATAAGCGGTAGGAAGGCTCCGATTACCTATCCGATTTCCTGGAAAAGAAGCATTGAGTTGTAATTGATAATAAATATACTATATATGAAACGAACCGGATTCTCAAATCGAGAATCCGACTCCCTATATCATTGCGATAGTCCCTGGATCTAGCGCTATCACATACAGAACTCATTTCAGGTATAATATCATAATCATACTTTGCATAAGGTCAAACGTGGGTTTAATTGTTACATAAATCCATAGGATCTGCAATACTCGGTCAATTACAATCCCTTTTGGCTAAAGCGAATAGACAGAAAGCGGGAAACGGTAGCTAGGCTTCTGGCCCATCCTTCATCTTCTGGAATTTCCTCCACAGGCAAACTCGAGCGTAGCACATGCTTCAATCATACCAACCGTCATCGTTGGGGTCGAACTCTGGGTCGGATCCTGCCTCGGTCAAGCGCTGAAGTAGCTGGGTCTGCCTGTCCATGATCTCGCCGAGGTTTGGCGGCGGTGGTGGTGTCTGCTGCTGCTAGTTGTTCTGTCCCCTACGCCTCTGCTGTGGCGCGGGTTCGGCCTCGATCTGCTCGTCAACTTCCTCCTTAACTTCCTCTTCTCTGGGTGCTAGTCCAATGGGGCGCGTTGCGGTACCTACGGCAGGGGCTCTGCCTCTTCCGCGTCCTGCTGCTAGGGCCAGTGCTTGGGCAGCACGCCCGCGTCCATGGCCAACTTGACAGCCGTGTCCGCGTGCCTCGGCTGCAGCTTCCTCCTGAGCACCTTGCTCAAAGCGAGCGATCAAGCTGTCAGATCTCCGGATCGATATCTCCTGAGTAAGTTAGACGGGGAAACTCTCTCTTGTTAACATCGTCGCTCACCATCCAAAGGAAAAAAGGTACACCCCACAATAAAACTTACAATCAATGTGAAAATGCAAGAACAAAATGCAACAACAACATAAAATCCATTCACTCATTCATCATGCAAGTAGTACAAGGAGACACCGGTCTTATCTCGAGGTCAACTGCTATGCCTTCGAGATCACACACCCAACTCACGCACTAAGAATACATCGTGAAGGTTTGCAAAAAGTAAAGGATGACTCTTAACGCGACTACCCGAACGTCTCTTGACAACACATGACACCCAGCCGCAAACATGACATCGACTTATTACAAGACTCATGAAGACTCACACCAGAATGGGCCATCGGTGGACTACCTATCTTACAACCTACTCTTAGTCCTCAACTCTGACTTGCTCCATAGTGGAAGGTGACACACGGCTTCTTATAGGTAGGCACGCGCTTGTAGTCCTCTGGGTAGTCCTCTGGAAAGATGGCGTCGATGGCCGCAACAGCCTCCACCACCTCCTCAGTCTTGATGGTAGGTGGCGACTCCTCATGGGGGCACTAGTGTAGGCGGAGCTTGTTGGGGATGAGCTTGAAGTCCTCCTCCCTTATTGCGGGCTGGCTCCCCTTGGGTACCTGGTTCCGCAGCTCGTGGATCTCATTGACGCGGATCAAGTTTGAAATCTCCCATGTCTGCATGGCGCGAGCAGCCTTGTCGCGCAGGAAGGCGGCAGTGCGGGTCAACTTGGCGATGATCCACTTGTTCCTCTCCAATCTGGCCTCGAGCTCCTTCACCTGGTCCTCTACTTTGGATTCAAAGTAGCCACTGAGGGTCATGAAGTCCTGTTGATCTTCCACCTGGTTCTGTAGCTGGCGGCATTCGGCTTCACTTTCAGTCACCCTATCCTCTAGCTTGCTGATAGTGGTGAGGTAGCCCTTCTCCTTGAACTCCCATTCGGCCTTCTCGGCGCGGAGCTTCTGGAGTTCGGTCTCGGCCTGGAGCAGCTTCTCTTCGGCGGTCGTCCTCCATTGGGTCTCTGCCTCAAGCATCCTACTTGCCCCCACGTAGTTCACCTGGTTGCGGCGGGCCTCCTGTTGAGCCACGGTGTAGATCCGGTTCCATCCCCGAATCTCGTGCTCAAGCTGGTCGATGAGCCTCACGCTTGCGTAGAATCCCTCATGGAGTAGCTCGCTCTCCTGGAAAGGTTCACCATCTGGCGGTCCAGGTCGTAGAAGTAAGACCCGGTGGTGTGTACCAAGGGCTGGTCTCCTCCGGTCTCCTGAACTTGGGCGGCGAACATCTCAAGGTACACAGCCTCTGGATCCTCATCTAGCAGGACTGCTCGAGGTAACAGGCGGAAGGAAGAACTCGCAAACTTGGTCTGCCAGTACCACGCGAGCAGTTTCATCATCATCTTCCGGGCGACTGAATGGACAGCTGTCTTGGTGAGCCAGCCGAAGCTGTAGACCATCTCACCTTTGAAATCTGGTACTGCGGGATCTGGCATGACGACGAGCACAGCTGTCCTGCAGTAGTATGGATAGGCTACGGTCGTCCTCAGGGAAAGCTTGATGCAGGCCTGGTTGATGCCGATGTGCTCCACTACACGCTCGAGCAACTTGAGGATACCCCTCTGGTGGTACTGCGCGTAAGCCTCGGGGTCGTGAGTCAAGCTCTCTGTTGTGATCGCCATGACAGCCTCCATACTGCATAGGAACATAAGAGTAGTGTTAGAGTAGGTAAGAGAATAAATTAAGAGTAGAGGGAGAAACTGAGTCAGTGTAGTGATATATATAGCTCAAGCTAACATAGTAGATAGATAGATCCGTATAGAGTCTCGTAGATCTAGCGACCATGTCTAAGGCTCGTGCTACGGTCAAGCATGACTCTGATACTAACTGAAACGAACCAGATTCCCAAATCGAGAATCCGACTCCCTATATCATTGTGATAGTCCCTGGATCTAGCGCTATCACATACAGAACTCATTTCAGGTATAATATCATAGTCATACTTTGCATAAGGTCAAACGTGGGTTTAATTATTACATAAATCCATAGGATCTGCAATACTCGGTCAATTACAAGCCCCTTTGGCTAAAGTGAACAAACGGAAAGTGGGAAACGGTAGCTAGGCTTCTGGCCCATCCTTCATCTTCTGGAATTTCCTCCACAGGCAAACTCGAGCGTAGCACAAGCTTCAATCATACCAACCGTCATCGTTGGGGTCGAACTCTGGGTCGGATCCTGCATCGCACCAGGCTATCCCCAAGGAATGGGATAGGTCCACGTCGCCATCCGTATGCAAGCTTTAAAGTGGACTATACTAAGGGTATAACAATAGTTTAAGGAGATAAGCTGGGGTTTTCTATGCATACGCGTCATCAAGTATATCATCTTCCAAACTCCGAACTCGGGCCATTCCGGCATCCCAGACTCCCGGTCCAACACACACCTTCCAAAACCACCAAGTCGGTGCGAGGACTCCCACTCCTCGCACCTCAACTGCCCTAGGCAGGAAGTCATCACTAGAGGGAGGTAAAAAACATGAGTAACACTACCTAATAAGAGCAACAGAAGAGTAGGGTTATCCATGACCGAGGACGCGACTATATGTATAGTTTTCATCCTGCAGGGGTTGTACACCTGGACCTAATCGAATCGAAGCCAGCCGGGGACCAGCTAACTGGACGTCGAGACACCAGCCTACTGAAACAGAAACTAGTAGCCTCGGTACCATCCGGCTTTTCCGGGTCTTGGGCGCATCCTCCTGCAAGAGGTCACCCCGGGACAGTGAAGCCTCCCTTGCATCTCGGGGGACGTGAGGTCATCACCTCCTCCCCCTACACCGATACTCGATCCTCCTACCAGCTTGGTACCGTACTTGCTAGCCCCGGACCGGGCCCACCTGCATAATGGGTAAGTGGTGTGCACGCTTAACATAGTCCCACTAATCATAGTTACTCTCACCCAGTCCTCAATTGCCAAAGTGAGCATCTTCGTCACATGCGTCTCCACCGCAATGGTCCACAACTGCACCCATTACAGGTGCCCCCAACTCCTGAAGCAAGTAACCAAAAAGTTGTACCCGCTATAGGTACTCCGTAGGATGTGCCAAGATACACACCCCAAGCCCTCGATCCAAGATCGAGTTAAGTTCGCTCGCTCCCAGCTAAAAAGCCCTATGCACCAACTCTTCATAGGTGTAACTCCACTCATGCCAAGACTATTCATCCATTCCCCCACACACACATGCAAAGCATAGCAAAGCATTTCATATATATCAAGTGTATGGGATGGCAAGGAATTCAGGAAAATAAATAGGCTATGCAGGTTCATTTCATGGCAACACATCAGGGAGCAATAGCATATCTAGCAAGAAATGCCTAATAGGTATTTAAATTGTAGATGGGCGTGAACCTAGCGGTTCTTCGTAGTCCTCCTAGGCCTCCAGGTGGTACTGACCGTCGGTCAGCTCCTCGTAGTCGGGTCCTATTCGTAAATACGATTAAGGGCAAGGATCAAAGTGCATAAAAGTTCCCAAATAAGATGCAAATCACAACAAGACCTGCTCTAACGGGTAGTTCATGTTTTTAGAAGAATTATGAAATTGGTTTCATAATTTTTGGAGGTCCGGTTGATTTATTATGAATTTTCAAAGGAAAAACCTATTCTAAAATTAATAAAAGATTATTGGAAAAAGAACACACAATAGTGACACGTGGCAGCACCAGAGCGTGCCACGTGGCATGCTGATGTTAGCATGATGTCACTGGGGGTCAGTACCTGCTGACGTCAGCAGTGGGCCCTGCTGACATCAGCGTTGTCTGATCAACGTTGACCAGTCAACGGTCAAAGGTCATACGGGTCCACAGGTCAATCGCTGGGCCTCGCTGACATACGGGGCCCACATGTCAGCACAGGTTTAAACAAAAAGAAAATGGGCCACTCGGCCCGACGTGCTGAAAGGCGACGGGCTGGCTCGGTCTGCCTAAAAGGCTCGGCCCGGCCTGCGGCTCGCAGGCTTGCTGGGTTATGGCTTAGGCAAAGAGGCCGCCTCGGGGTTCAGCTTGGAAGGCTGGCTCGGCTAACAGGCCGACTTGGGCAGGCGGTCCTTGGGCTGGCGTTGGCTTGCCTCCTTCTTCTCCTTCTTTTGCTGCTGACAAGGCTAGCCCACGCGTCGGTCGGTCTCCTCCTACTAACAGCTGCGGCCCAAGTTTCATCCCCTTGTCCGAATCCGGTGTGGCTGCACCTGGAACCGGTGCGATTATGCGCGTGTGCGTGCATGCACTGCAGGTGCTCGGCAAAACGCCCGAAAGGGCCTTTGCCATGCCATGTCGCGACTTCACGGCGGTGGCGAGCGGTGACCACGGTAGAGCAGGATAGGGGCGAGACGGCAGCGGGGTGCAGGCTCAAGGTGCGGCCTTTTGGCTGGTAAGCGCACGCGTGCGTGCTCGCGACGGCCCGACGTTCTAGGGATCGCGACATGATGTGGCAGCGGGTTGTGCGGTGGCAGCTTAGCTCGGCACGGCGAGAGGAAGGCGAGGCTGAGGCGGCTGCGTGTTGGGGTCAAGGTTGGCCCTTTGGCTGGCTTGGCGCGGTGGCGTGTGCGCCGGTAGGGTCCTGGTGCGTCGGTTTGGCTGCAGGGTTACGGCGGTGCGTCGGGAATGTGTCCCTACACAAAACGTCTGCACGAAGACCGGACAAATGGAAACGGGGGTCCTAGGGCTGCACTAGGGAAGGGTCATTGGTGTAGAGGCCGGTAGCAGGAGGGTAACGGGGAGCGGGCGGCGGCGCTTACCAGTCGGGCTCGTAGGAGAGGGTCTCGGTGTGGTGGCGGGTCAACGCACGCGGGTTGAGGCCGTGCCATGCCGCGCGCTTGCATTGGTGTAGGTGTACGGGTGCAGGCTCGTTGAAGTCATCCGGCGACGGCGTCGGGCCTCCTCCTCGTGCTCCTCTTCCTTCTCTTCTCCCTCTCCCTTCTTGGTGGCGGCGACGGAAAAGGGGGAGACCCAAGGATGGCTAGGGTTTGCGGTGGCAAAATGTTGTTATTACTTACTTCCGCTTTCCAGGAAGTATATGTCTTGTAAGGACCTACAAAAGTGTGAATGTTCTCGCAAACATAGTATGCGCATAAATTATTGCCCTATGCTTGCCTCAAACACTTTAAGACAAAAGAAGTTATCAGGCATCCATATGAATATATAATAAAACAAATGAAATGTGCAAAGCAGCATCCAGTACGTACCGGAAAGTCTGTCTTCAATCTAACTTCGCCTGTGATGTTACGTGGTTTTTTTTCACTTAACTTTTCCCAAACCCTGCGCATGACCGAGAATAATAAATATATTTATCGCTAAGCGCATGTAAGGAATTCTCACAATTAGTAATTACCTTTTCAACAAGTCGGTCATGTCTTGGTAAAGTTGTGCCTTTTTCTTCAATGAGTCCATAACAATCACTAAGCGCATGTCGGGAATTATGTTAATTAGTATCCAGTGATTTCTGCAAGATTATACAGAGCCACTTTTTTTTAGGGTTAGAAAAAATTAATTATACAAATGTAAAAGGGTTACACGGCAGAAAAAACTCACTGAAAGTTGTAAGGAAACAATATATTCTGCTTGTAATGCTGAATGGATAAGAACTTGTATAAGTTATCAAATGTTTCTTGAGGGTTGTTCTTTAGAGTAACGCAACTCACAACCACTGGGTCGACGAAGCCCAAGTGAAAGTAGTCATTCTTCCTGCAAGTTTGAATCTCCATTTCTACATGATACAAAAGAAACAAGGAATCTATAGATTGAGGGCATGTAATCAGATTTGCTAATTATATAAATAAAAATTAAAGAACACCACTTAAGAAACTGATGTCGAGGGCGTCTTGATGGTATAGTTGGTATAATTCTTGGAAATACAGCCACATCACATCCTCACCACGAAATTAATCTTCATCTTTAATTCGTACACCCAACATGCAGTTCTCTTTTTTCGCGCAGCGCCGACTGCTCTAGTTTCCTCTCAACGGTTGCTGCAATACCCGGGTAGCGTACGCTTTATCTCGTGAAACCTCGACTCCTCTGTATGCCTATGCTCCTACGCGTGCATGCGACCGCGCTCCCAGCGCCACGGTCTACGGGTATCAGGGATCAGGTGCCTAAACGTAATAGGCTACCTACCTAGGAAATTATGCGACCCAGCAAGAGTACAACGCGAAAAATTTTACATGCATTTTACAATGCTGGGATTTGCTCTCAACACGATATCATGTATATCAGTTACAACATACTTTTATGTTTACCTTGCAGGGGACCTGACCTGGACAATGCTGCTGGGCGCATCGAATTCAACTCCGACTTGTTGGCTTCATCAACAATCGCCCACGACTACTTCAACTTCGCGAGAATGCTCGACTACACGTCGCAGACTACAACGACTACTCGCCGGATTCGACTTCGACTAGTTGGGCTCATCGATAACCATCGGCGACTACTTGACTTTGTGAAGAATGCACGGCGACACGCTGGCGACTACTTCAACTACTCGTTTCGCCTACAAGACTAGTCGGAGATGACTATGCTTGGCGACACGTTGGTGACTACTTCGACTACTCGTTTCGTCTACAAGACTAGTTGGAGACGACTATGCTTGATGACGCGCTGGTGACTACTACAACTACTCGTCTTGCCTACAAAACTAGTCAGTATCGACTGCGACTAGTCAGCTTCATCGACAGTTCAAGATTCTACAGCAACTTGGTCGATGCCTAGGCTCTGGGGCTGGAGCCACCGACTATTAGGCATATACTATACGACTCATCTAGCTCCCAGGCTCAGGGGCAGGATACGACACGGCTCTCAGCAACAAAGGTTTGATTTGAGCGGTAATTTAGGGTGCTTTTTCGGTGAAGTTATTAGTTTAACCATTTTTTTAGGGAATTCATCCCGAAAAAAGCGGTTCTCGAATTTCTGAACCAATTTGCCCATCTTAACCATCAAATCTTTATCGTCATATATTGCAAGCCACGATTCTTTGGGTCCTTTATTCAAAACCTTGAGGATTTGGATTCAAGGCTCGGGGGCTGCAGGGACACGTGTCATTAGCAACTTATTTTTCAAATCTTTTGGAAGTATGATGGTGTTATGAATTTCCTCCTATACGCATCAGTCATTTTTAAGGAAAAGGTTGAATCTGCTGGATTTATGGGTACCTTCTTCTCTGGCTTCTTCGGTTTGAAGTGCTCGTCAACCGCTTTCTTAGCTTCCTCACAACATTCCTCATAAGTTTTCTCCCACTGTAGCTTAGCAGGCTCCTTAGCTTTCTTCTTCATCTGCTCCTTCTTCTTTGGAGGGTCTTTAACTGATGGTTGCTCTTCGGCGGTTGCTTTTGCTTCTTTGCCGGCGGCGGAGGAGGTAAAGGAGGAGACCGCTGCCTAGGAGGAGGTGACGGAGGAGAAGCCGGCTGCCTAGGAGATGAAGCAGGTGACTGTGGATTCATGGTAGGTGCCCTTGAAGGAGAATGTTGTGGTGCTGGTGGCGGAGACGGTGGACTCATGTTGCGTGCCCTTGGAGGAGGTTGCAGAGATCCTAGCCTTGATGCCTGATCAATAGGCTTGAGGAGGATGTTGCCCTTCTCCCACAGGATCCAACCATGAATGGCCTGTGCTAGTGTCGTCTCCCCGTCACCTCCAGGAATGTCGAGCTCGAGCATCTCATAATCCTAGCACACCTCCTCCACACCTACTTTAGCGTATCCAACAAGAATTGGTTGTCCATGGTAGACGTTGTCGGACCCGGACCCATGGGACTGTGCACATGGCCTACATCTTACAGGATAAGGGGTGGTGCATGGCTCACGCCCTACACCAGTTGTAACTACTCGTAGCGTAGTAGAACTACTCATACAGTAGTAAAACTAGTCGGATGCAGTAGGGAACTACCAGAAAAGTACTCGGGTAGGACTCCTGGGCTCCTATCCGACTAGGACTTCCATGTAACCCTATCCCCCCAAACTATATAAGGGCGGACAAGGACCCTCCTCAAGCACGAGCATGAGGGACAACTCGTGCCTCATGCAGGAGATCACCCGATCACCACCCAAGGCAATACAAACCACACAGGACGTAGGGTATTACGCTCTCAGCGGCCCGAACCTGTCTAAACTTAGTGTTCCTTGTACCTTCGAGTTCCTGATCTCGGCGACACCCTACTTACAAACTCACCACCTCGGGGGTATCCCACGGTGGGCTAGGGGTATCTCCTGGTTGGGTTGGCGCAACAGGACCGTAGCCAACCGTGAAGATTATGCCCTTGTGTTTACTTTGCAGTGCACAAGGTGTCCGTTGAGTGATATCATCCACAGGATAGCGCTGTTGGCCGGTTTCAACTGCGTTATCGATAGGGAGCTCCCTGGAAGTGCACTTGCTTCTTCGATGAGACACATTAGCTTTGTTGACATTAGGCAATGAAGCCGGTTGTGATTGCTGTTGCTGACTCATTGCTATGGCAACTTGTCATTTCACTTTATCCGCCATTCTGGCATCGTTAGATAACAACTGTTCTTGGACTCTCCTCAACCACGCATGCTCCTCGTTCTTCCTTCTTTGTCGGCTTCTGTAAGAGTCGATGTACTGGTTGAACCCATATTTTCACGGAATCATGCCTTTGCCTCGTGTTCGACACGGATGTTCTTGATTCTCAAGGGCATAAGTCAGGTCATCTTTTTCTCTATCATGCTAGAATATTCCCTGGGCTACTGCTTCTCTGGCCTTCTGTAGTCTAATGGCTGGTCGATGAATTCTTTCGCCAAAAATGCACTCGCCATTCTCTAGGTTCAAGGTTCCACCATGATCATAAAACCAGTTCCTTGAACGTTCAGGCTAGTTGATGGTCGCAGGTGTGATACCTCTAGCAAGCAAATCTTGCTCCATCTTCTCCCATTTCGGGATTGCGACCTTGTAGCCACCTTGCCGTAGAGTGTGGTGATATGTTTTCTTCAATGCATTTTCTTTGTTCCTTTGCACCCACTGAATACCAAGCTCCGAACACTTATATGCCACAAATGCATCCCAATGGTCCTTCTGTTTTTCAAGTGCTCCTGTAAATGTTGGCATTTTCACTTGCTTGATATAATCCTTAACCAAATTCTTCTTGAAGGTCAGAAATTGTGTGGCCATCTTCCTGAAGGTCCAGTCCTTAACTAATTCTTCAGACTCTGGTGGAAGTGTGAAATTATTCTTTAATTCATGCCAAAGCTGTTCCTTATCTCTTTGAGGCACTGCTACACTTTGCTCGTTTGCACTATTGGATTTCCACAACCTAAAGCTGATCGGGATATGGTCCCTCACAAGACGTCCATATTCTCTTATGTATTTCCCTAAAGCATTGGTAGGAGTCATGCGTTTGCCATCATGTGCCACTTCTGTGATAATGTATCGCCCTTCCAATTTTTTGGTCGGGCCTCGTTTGCCTCTTTTACGCTTCTCTAATGCCGTGGGCTACAAATAAAAGACATATTATTATTCATGCTCAATAATAGTCATCGTCTATATTGTTTCATATATATACATACAGAAGAATGAAATGTTAGATATATATACATTCTCGGTTTGTTGATCAGCACCATCATCGGATTGCTCAATCCCATCACCGGAGATATTGAGGTATATGTTGGTATTACTGGCATCATCATCACCTGCTTCTTCTTCTTTGACATGATGATGAGCATCAGCACCGGCTTCTTCTTCGACATTACTATCGGCAATCATGTTCATTACAAACTAATTAGCAACTTCATCCTCTCTTGGCTCCATCTTAACTAGTAATAGAATACAAATGAAAAATCAAGAATTTAAGTAAAATAATTAACACTAAGTAACTACACAATTTCTAAGGACTTCTATGTAATTAACAATAGACTTCAAGGTTAGTTATGTAAAATAACGCTAAGGATCAGCCCTATAAAATTTCTAAGGACTTATATGTAAGTAACTATAGACTTTAGGGTTAGCTATGAAAAATAACGCTATGGATCAGCCCTATACAATTTCTAAGGACCTATACATAAAGAACAATAGACTTCAGAGTTACTTATGTGAAATAACACTTGATCAGCCCAATATAATTTCTAAGGACATATACATGAAATTTCTAGAAATATACACTAAAGTAAATATACATGAAATTTTCAAGAATTTAATCTAGTCACTGAAGTCACGATCAATTTTCAACAAATTAATCTTGTCACAATAGCCACTATACAAATTTTCTAGAAGTGTTTCTATTCATTAAAGTAAATAAAAAAATCTCTAGAACTTTTTCTAGTCATTAAAGTCACTATGCAATAGACATGAAATTTTCAAGAACTATGTCTACTCACTGAAGTCACAATTTTCAATATACAAATATCTACAAATTTTCTAGAAATGTACATTTTCGTAGAGACGTCGGTGCGCGAGGCTGACCACGGGACGAAGGTGGGGGTGCCGGTGTGGATCAGACGTCGGCACGCGAGGCTGAGCACGGGGGCCAAGGCGACAGTGCTGGCGAGGACCGGACGTCGATGTCGGCGCGCGAGGGTCTACATAAATGAAAATTTCCTAGTTAGTTAAATTTTCATACACATACACTGCACACATCATACACACACATGCATACACACACACCATGCATATATACACACACCATACACACACCGTAATTTAAAAAAAGCACATACAAAACTCACACACACACGGCCCAATCACACACCCACGTGCACACCACGCAAACAGACACAACGCGCACACACGGCACGTCGTGGCGGCTAGCGACGATGGCGGCCGGCGTGCTTGCTAGGGGCGGCACGGCATGTACGGGGACGAGGGAGGCCGGGCTGGGGGGCGGTGCGCACGTGGACGCGTCGCGGTGGATCGGATCGGACGACGGCCAAGGGGGTGGTGCGCACGTGGACGCGTCATGATGGATCGGATCGGACGACGGCCGCTGCCGGTGCTTAGGATGACAAGGCAAGAGGGGCACGCTGCCGCGCGGGGTGTGGAGGGACGACAAGTCGGCTGCGCGGGCGCTCGGGCACGGTGCGGATCGAGGACGGTGACGGCAGCTCGGGTGCTCGGGCACGGCGCACATCAAGGACGGCGATGGCAGCGCGGGCGCTCGGGCACCGGGGATGCCGGCGGAGGAGGTCGGGGGGCCGCCGGGGCGGCGGTGTGGCGGAGGCCCAACCCTAATCTTGCGCTGATGCTGGTGTGGCTCAGAAACACTCGTGGAGGCGCGCGGCGCGGAGGAGGAGGCAGAGGCACCAGCACGGACGTGCGTAGGGGCGGAGGAGGAGGCGGAGGCACTGGCGCAAACGTGCGCAGGGGTGGAGGAGGAGGTGGAGGCACCGACGCAGTGGACGTAGAGACGGCGGCGGTCAAGATCGAGAATGGAGAAGGGAGAAGGTGAGGCAGGGATATATAGGGGGGTGAGCTTTAGTCCCGGGTGGAGCCACGACCGAGGACTAAAGAACCTTTAGTCCCAGGTGTTGGCTAGACTCGGGACTAAAGATCAACCATTTAGTCCCGGGTGTAGCCTCCACCCGGGACCAAAGGTTATTTAGTGCCAGGTCGTGGCTCCACCCAGGACTAAAGGGAAATTGTGGCAGGACACAGGAAAATTTCGGCCCACCTTTAGCCCCGAGTGGATCTACCATCCGGGACAAATAGGACCCTGTTCCAATTTTTGTGTACTGTTTTCATTTTGATTTTTTTTATAAATGGCGTGGTAGTTGTTAATTGCATAAAAAATAATTTATGGGTCCAAAAGAATACCAAACAAAGTATTTTGTTTTGTTTAGATTTCTTATACACAAGAAAAATCTTTAATTTATATTCATGTGTTTTGATCCATTTAATACATAACTTGATACACATTATATTTTTTATTTTGACCAAGCAAATATGTATTAGCTAAATGAAATGTTTGAAATTATTGCTTTTTGACAGGAAATAAGTTTTATCACCACATTAACGTTAAAAATGAGTTTTGCCATAACATTATTGCCGATAATAAGCCTTTTTATGGAATCCATGAGTTTTTGCCTTGTTTTAATCACTATAATAAATAATAAGTGTGTGTGTGAGTGTGAGTGTATGTGTGTGTGAGTGTGTGTGAGAGAGAGAGATAAATATAGAGAGAGAGAGTGTGTGTTAGTATAAGTTTGATGAAATAAATCTAGATAATTGAGTACTAATCCAAAAGATATCTAAAAAATATATTTGAACATAAAAATTAAGTAGAAAACTATATTTGAACATAAAAATTAAGTAGAAAACTACCACATTTATAAAACACAACGAACAATGATGAAGTACATATAATCGAAATATACAAATTGTTCATCAGATATTTATAAAATGATACATAATAATTCTAATACATTAAAGATCAGCATCTACTGGTACGGTAATTTTCTTCCTCTTCACATATGTCACTTGATTATGATCGCGGCACAAGTATGGAGCATTCTCATTGGCTAGTAGGATGCATGGATCAGCATTCACCCTGAAAGGAGGAATCTCAACAAACTTATTATAATCCTCCGACAAGTCTGTCTTGTCCTCGACTACAATGATGTTTCTTTTTCCTGAAAGAACTATGTGATGCTTTGGCTCATCTATTTGCTTGTCTATCCCCTTCTTTGGCTTGCTAGACATGTCCTTCACGTAGAAAACCTGAGCGACATCCTGGGCTAGGACGAATGGCTCATTTCTATACCCAAGATTGTTGAGGTCCAATATTGTTATCTCGTATTGATCTTTTGTTACCCCTTCTCAAGTCAGCTTCACCCATTGGCAACGAAACAAAGGTATCTTCAAAATGGGTCCATGATCCAGTTCCCATATCTCCTCTAGGTAACTATAATATGTCTCCTTTTTACCGTTGTTGTTTGTGGCATCCATACGGACACCACTATTTTGGTTGGTGCTCTTTTTATCTTGGGCTCTGGTGTAAAATATGTTCCCATTTATCTCGTACCCTTGGAATGTTAGGATACTCCAAGATGGTCCCCTATCCAACCACGCCAGCTATTTTGGTATATCCATGTTATGCATTAGATGCTTGCGCAACCAACTAGCGAAAGAATCCATGTGTCGATGTGTAATACAGGCCTCAGAATTTTCTAGGAATTAAGAGCACAGAATCTTCTTATGTTCCTTGATGTAGAGATCCACCAAGGAGGATTGTTGAAGAACCGTGTAATGTGCTTTTTTGAATAAGAAATCATCCGCATAGATATATGCTTTCTTTCCTAGTGTGCCCTTTCTACATATTCTCCCCTCATACCGCGATTCAGGAATCCCAATCATTTTAAGGTCATCAATAAAGTCAACACAAAACTCAATGACCTCCTCTGTTCCATAGCCACTGGCGATGCTTCCTTCAGGACGAGCATGATTATGAACATATTTCTTTAGTATGGCCATGAACCTTTCGAAAGGGAACATATTGTGTAGGAAACAGGTCCGAGAATATCAATCTCTTTGACAAGGTGAACTAGGATATGTGTCATAATGTTGAAAAATGATGGTGGAAATATCAACTCAAAGCCAACTAGACATTATACAACATCGTTCTGCAGCTTTATAAGATTGTCTGGATCAATTACCTTCTGAGAAATTACGTTGAGGAAAGCACACAGCTTTACGATGGTTAATCGAACGTTCTCAGGTAGAATCCCACGCAACGCAACTGGAAGAAGTTGAGTCATAAGCACGTGATAGTCATGAGACTTTAGATTTGTGAATTTCTTCTCTGGCATACTTAGGATTCCTTTTATGTTCAAGGAGTATCCAGATGGGACCTTGATACTGATTAAGCATTCAAACATGCTTTCCTTCTCTTCTTTGCTAAGAGTATAGCACGCAGGACTTAAGTAGTGCCGTCCATTTTCTCTCATTTCTAGGTGTAGGCCATCTCGTTCTTTCATATGATGCAATTCCTGTCGTGCTTCTAGTGTATCTTTTGTCTTCCCGTACACTCCTAGGAATCCTATCAGGTTGACGCAAAAATTATTCGTGACGTGCATCATATCAATTGAATTACGAACATCTAAGACTTCCCAATATGGTAGCTCCCAAAAAATAGACTTCTTCTTCCACATGGGCTACCAGGTCCCTTGCCAAATACTACTTCTATATCCTTCACCATATCAAAGACTTGCATACGACTTCGGTGAATCGGCTTTGTACGGTGGTGTGCTTGCCCTTTGAAATGCTTGCCTCTCCTTCGTACATGATGTTTGATGGGGAGAAACCGACGATGACTCCTGTATACAACCTTTTTGTAGTGAGTCAAGTATACACTATCAGTTTCATCTAAGCAGTGTGTGCAGGCTCTATATCCCTTGTTCGTTTGTCCTGACAGGTTACTAAGAGCAGGCCAGTTATTGATGGTTACAAATAACAAGGCTTGTAGGTTAAAGTTCTCCTGTCATATTCATCCCACATCCGTACACCTTCTTCGTGCCACAGCAATAACAGTTCTTCGACCAATGGTCTTAGGTACACATCAATATCATTACCGGGTTGCTTTGGGCCCGGGATAAGCACCGGCATCATGATGAATTTTTGCTTCATGCAGAGCCATGGTGGGAGATTGTATATACATAGAGTCACAAGCCAAGTGTTGTGGCTACTGCTCATTTCACCGAAAGGATTCCTGCCATCCGTACTCAAAGTGAACCTTATGTTCCTCCCATCCAGTGCAAAGTCTGGGTAAGTTCTATCTATTTTTCTCCACTAGGATCCATCAGCCAGGTGTCTCAACCTTGTGTCTTGCTTTCGTTCTTCTTTGTGCCATCGCATCAACTTAGCATGATCTTTGTTTCTAAATAGATGCTTCAAATGTGGCATTATAGGAGAGTACCACATGACCTTGGCAGGAACTCTATTTCTAGGATGATCCCCCTCAACTTCTCGAGGGTCGTCTCTCCTGATCTTATACCTCAATGCACCGCATACGGGCATGCATCCAAATTCTCGTACTCATCAGCGCGGTACAGGATACAGTCATTGGGACATACATGTATCTTCTGTACCTCCAAACTTAGAGGGCAAACAAGTTGTTTTGCTTCGTATGTTCTGGCTGGCAACTCGTGCAAATCATCTTCTGTACCTCCAAATCCCTTATCGGATACACCATGCGTTGCCTTTTATTGTAGCAACTCCAGAGTGATGCCAAGCTTCTTCAAGCCATCTGCGCATCCTGGGTACAATAACTTGCGGTGGTTTGTTAACATCTACTGGTACTTCATCCTCTCATTCCACTCACAATCTTCACGCGCATCGCGCAGCGCTTGCCCAAGATCGTCTGTGGGATCATCATCTGCCGCCTCTCTTTCAGGCTCTTCCATTGCAGCATCATCATCAAAGGCACCGAATATAGCGTGGCTAGGAAAGTTGTAATCGAAAACTTCTTCATTATCGTCCATTATAACCTCTTTTTCTCCATGACTGGTCCAACAAATGTAATTGCTCCTGAAACCATTAGCAAAAATATGGCTGTGAAGGGTCCTTGAAGAGGAGTAATCCTTCTTGTTTTGGCAATGGATGCAGGGGCAGCACATGAAACCATTCCGCTAGTTTGCCTCGGCCACATCCAAAAAATAAAGGAGGCCATCAATGAACTCTTTCGAACGTTGGTCAGCATTGTACATCCATTGTCGGTCCATCTGCATTGCACGATATGGTATTTTACATAACATGAACAACTACACAACATGATTAATTAAAACATCTAAAATATCAATTTTGTTTCACATATCAAATAAATGTAAAAAATGAATAAATTCTAATAATTACAATAACATGACTAATTAAAAGGTCCGAAGTATCCATAATACAATATGAATAATAATAAAAGATCTACATGATCCATTACACAACATGATTAATTAAAAAGTCTAAAATACCGAATAAGCTACATGCTGATACAAACAACTCACGAGGCCTATTGACCGATGCCTCGTTAACCACCACACCAACTCTCGGTACCGAACGGTCAATTTCTGCCATCCCCGACGCTTCACACCTTAATTTACGTCGAGCCATCAACTCGCGATCACCATCCATACCATGCAACTTACATCAAATTCATGCTCAAATTTGCGACTTGCATTTCGAAGAGAGTGGCAATGAAATACTTTCTTAATCCAATGACGAATACGACCGCTAACAAGTCCAAGGCGCTCTTCAGGGCGAAACTCAAGGGAATGTCCGATGTGCTTCAAATGATTGCGTATCGATGACCGAGCAGACGCATGATGCTCCAATGCATCATGTTGCAATGCCATTTCTATGGATTAAACATTACTTACGCATCATATTGGGTGACACACTCAAATATAGTATTTTCAAAAATAAAACTAATCTCACTACACTTATCAAATAAATGTAAAAAACTGAATAATTCTTTAGAGGCGAACAATAATTATTTTGGCACTCTTCAGTTTGAGGTGAACACTCATCGTCCCACGCCATATGGGATGCAATCAAGGTTCACAACTTTGTTTCACGCTCTACATGCAAAAACGATTGAGAAGAAAAAAAATCTTTGTTTAGGAACATGTATATGTCGTTAACCTTGACCATGCGGTGATGACACTGCTATTCAAGGCCAACATTGATATCCGCAACACGGTGCGGTATAGGGACGTGATGAAGGAGTACGGCCTTGGTCCGAATGGTGGCAGCCTCACATCGCTCAAAGGTGAGGATTTCTTCATTGGGATAAAGGTTGTACTCCATCATATCCTTATACCGCATAGTGTCGCGAATATCATGTTGGCCTCGAATGGCATTGTCATCACCGCATGGTCAAGGTTAACGACAGATACATGTTTTGAAAAAAAGATTTTTTTACTTCTCGACGGTTTCAATGTGAGCCTGAATAAATACATCATTAGAGTGTCAAAGTAACTCATTCATAGTACAAAATAAATACCAAGTATACATTCTTTTTTCACTTTCAATAATTATTCAATTTGACTTTCACATTGCACATAAATATTCAATTTGAAATTTCACATTCACACATTTCAAGTTTGTAGGATTTCTAGGTCCCATGGATGGAGTCCAATCCATATACAAGATCGTCCAAATCGGTGTCAAGGTGTCCAAGTTGTAGTGAAAATGCAGCCGGGATGATTTGGACAAGGTTCAGCATGAATACATGCGTCGGTTAAAGTAACGGCATCATATTTGAACCGACGGTGCATTGGAATCTACAATGGCGATCAAGTGCAGAAGAACTCAGTACCACCGGTTGAACCGACACTATAAGTATGGAGGTGTCAGTGCAATAAGGAGATAACATGGCAATCAAGTGAAGAAATGACAGAGGCACAGGTTAAACCAACGGTGCAAAAGAAGGCGTCGGTGCAAGTGTCCAAATGACAGCCGAGATGATTTGGACAAGGTTCAGCATGAATACATGCGTCGGTTACACCGACGGCATTTAACCGACGGCATGAACTTGTAACGGGTCGGTGCTTTGGTGAGTTGATATGGCGATCAAGAAGGCGTCAGTGCAAGCGTGGTGTGGTTACTTAGTATGCATGTTTTGGTTCCAGAAGGGTTTCCAAGCAAAGTCTTCAGCATCGGTTAAACTGACTGTCGTCGGTGCATTGCGTCCTTGCAATGACGTCAGCGGAAGATGGCAGTTAGAGTTCAACGGCTAGTAGGCAGGCTGAGTGTGACCGGTTAAAACCGACGGTGGCGACCGGTTTAACCAACACTTTATGCTTTTTTGGGTAAAAGCAAGCAACACCTATGAGCTGCCCTCTAGCCTATATAAGGCCTCACCCCGGATCATTTGAGGCTGCTAGAGTTCGTGAGAAACTACCCACACTCTGAAGAAGTTCTCCAAGCCACCCAAGAGCTCATTGGTCACATCCTTAGATTTAGCACAAGCTTTTGGAGTGTTAGTGCTAGGATTAGCTCTAGAGAGAGTGAGAGAGCAAGGCGTTACTGCCTTGTGTGCTGGTTCTTGAGTGAACCACAAGTTGTATCTCGGTGTGCCGGCCTCTTGGAGTCTTGGTGGCTCGCCAGCAAGTCATCGAACCCTCCGGCTTGGTGTGGAGCGGCGACGACGGCTTTGTGCGGGGACGTGGAGATCCCCTTCCTTCGTGGAGAAGCTCCTTAGTAAAGACGGTATCGAGGTGACCGGGGACTTGGCGAGAGGCTTGGTGGCGAGTCAAGAAGAGTTCCGGAAGAGACTCGGTGATCGGGAAGCAATACTCTTAGTGAGTGCTTCAACAACGTGGATTAGGGGTGGCTTTGTGTCTACCGATACCACGAGATAAATCTTCGTGTCGAGAGTTTGCTTCCCCTCATCCCCTTCTTTTAAGCTTCTGCATTTCTTATTGCAATTTTATGTGCCTTTACATTCTTAGTGTAGTATCTTGTTAGGATTGGCTATAGGTTGCAAAACTCTTTGGGATAACATTTTCATACTAGTTGAACCCTAGTTGCACATCTAGATAATATGTTTTAGCTTATGTTTTGTGCTAACTAGTTTGAACCATAGGTTAAGGTTTTAGAATTGCCTAATTCACCCCCTCCCTTAGGCTATGAGCACCGATTTCTTTCAAGTATTTTCTTAATCAACAATGCATATGAGGGGTGATTATATTCTCTTATAGTTATAGCATCTTCAATAGATTACTCATTCTCTTAAAAAAACTTTATCTCTCTCTATAACCAATAACTACTTTTAGGATTTTTACAGCAAACTATCAAAATCCACTCACCAATAATAGATGAAGTGGAGTAACCATTAATATGCTGTGGAGATGCTCTTAGCATCTAATTTTTTTACCAAATTGAAATAAAAGAAAAGGTGTGGAAAAGATTAATTTCATTATTTTAGAAAAAAAACTATTACATTGGCTTCGTTGTCATTTCCTTTTTACTACGTTAACTTTTGTAAGGATTTCCTTTTTACTGCGTTACCTAGAGAAGTACATGGTTGTCCTACTAGATTCTACACTAGTAAAGGATCATGCATAACATCGGCCAAGATGATGAGGCTAACCACACCAGAAAATATCAAACAAACTAGGTATGGAAATGTGGGAACATATAGTATGCAGCTTGTCCGGAGCTCTCGCTTTTAAGTAACGCATAAAAAAAAACTTTCCTCATGGAAAATTAAAGTTCTGTTATTACGTAAAAATTCTGCTACAATAAAATAATCACTATTGAATGCTAACACAATGATATATGTACCCCAGAAAAGATTGTTGATACCTAATAAGACAACATACCTAAAGATGGTGGAGCGGCCCCAGCAAAAAGGGAACACATCCCATTCTAAAATAATATATTGTACTAAAAACAAAACTTTGAGTGTGTTTTGGTTCAGCAAGCTGTCCGGCCTGAAAAAAGAACTTTTTGTTCAGGTGGTCGCATGCATGTTTTTGTCCATATATATACACACGTATAATAAAGCAGCAGTATAGTATTGTGATTATAGAAGGCAGCCGGTCCCACCAATTGCCGCAATATTCATCGTACCATTTAATATTAAACTTAAAAACTATTCTAAAAATCTACTGAAAATCTGTCCCGCTAATCTGCCGAAAATCTAACTGCGATATAGCTAAATACATCTCTCAAGTATTGTTGTTCAATACTCTTATTGATAAGAAAGTTGCTCATCGTCCAACAATATGTACCGGCCCACCATTAGATTGATCATTGTCTCCGTCCAAAAATATACGGCCTATTTGATCATTATCATTGGATTGAGTATGTGCTGGTATAACGTGGATTGAAAGAGAGATAAACATCACCGGTCACTGCGAGACAAACTAGCATTAGTACCGGGCATAGGGCGCATTTTGTACTGGTCGGGCTGACCGGTACCGCTTGGCCGGTACAAAATGGAGGGTCATTTAGTACCGGTCGCAGCGCTTGGTACTAAACACGCCACCTAGGAAAAACGAAAAAAATCAAGTCACAAGTCACGCGAATTTTTCACGTGTAAATGCGTGTGCAAGGTCGTGAGGATTCAAACCCACAACCTCCGGCCTCGCGCGTAGCTTCCTTATCATCCCATCTATGCATCACATGTAACTGGATGGGAGATGCATTCCTTTTAAAGTAACCCATGGAGAACCATTTAGTACCGGGCCAAGACACCGACCGGTACTAAACGTCACCATTTAGTACCGGGTGGTGTCATCGACCGGTACTAAATGGCCGCGCCATTTTAGTACCGGGCCAAAACACTAGTCGGTACTAAAATGCGACATTTAGTACTGGCCGGTATCTTGGCCCGGTACTAAAATAGCTCTGGAGGCTTTCAAATTTGAATCCGGTGCTAAAATGGCTCTGGGATAATTTTAATACCGGAGCAAAAGTTAACCGGTACTAACCGAAATGACAAATGGTCATTTTTCTAGTAGTGAGTTATTTCTTCCAAGAAGCTGCACAGTTCAGATCGTGAGCCAACTAAATTCAAACTAAACAGTGAATTTTTTCTTTCTTATTCTCCATACGTACAATGATATTTATGATATATATTCATTTAGGAAGAGGAGTGGTTCATGTTAACTTAAACTTGAACTTAATGTCTATTTCTTATTGGTAAAAGTCCAGTTTAGACCTTCAAACTATCACAAAAGTTAGACTTTCAACCCTATAATTATAAAACCGGATAATAAAGGTCACAAAGATCATCCAACTGTTAAAACCGGACAATTTAACCTTTGGGTGGTTTGAAGGGTGATATTCCATTTTTGAAAATTAAAAATATTCAAGTTTAAAATAAAAAAAATTATAAGTAATTCATGTTAAAAAAAGATACGAAACGGGTGCCAGTATTTTTCTAAAAATATAACCAATCTATTGGTATTCTGCTTTTCAGTTACTCGGATCCAATTTTTTCATGTTCCTAAAATTTGTTTGCTTTTATTTATGCCTATTATTTTGAAAAAATAAGATACAACTAGAACAAAAATAGATAGGCTACATTTTTAGAAAAAAATTGGTACTAGTTTCATATTTTTCTGATTCAAAATAAATTAATTTTAATTTTTTATAGCTAACTAGAATTTTTTAATTTTTTTAAATATAAAACTACCCAAAGGGCCAAACTTGCCCAGTAGACAATTGGATGTCTCTTGTTATCCAGTTTTATAGTTGAATATTGAAAATCAGACTTTTATGATAGTTTAAGGGTACAAACTGGACTTATTCCTTTCTTATTAAGCCCCTACACATATTGCAAGTAGTACTTGATCCTCCGATACTAGGCTATACAAGCACTGATTACTTTTAAATAGCGATATGCATAGCTATATCTTATTCAAATAAAAGTTGCTCATTGTGCAACAAAGTATACCCACTATTGGAGTGATCATTGCCGCCGTCCAAAAATATAGCACATATTTAATTATTATCACTGGACTGAGTGCTAGTACATCAGTGTTGAAAGAGACAGAGACATCACAAGTTGCTGCTTCGACGAAGCAGCAGTTTAGCACACAGTTCAGATTGTAAGCCAACTAAATTCAAGCAATCATTTTTTTTCTCTATCATTCTGCATTTACAGTGTTGTGTAAATATCTATGATTCATTTGGGAAGAAGAGGGGATCATGTTGTCTTTATCTTCAACTTTAGTGCCCTATATATTTTTCTTATTAGTGAAAAATCTAGCTTCCCCAAGATTATTAGGTCTTATGTTTCATTTGTTCTTCTTCCTCATGTTTGTATTTTGTACTACCAAAAAATAGTACATATTTTTTCATTGACTACACCACTTTTTCTGGAGAAAACTATGGTAATGACTGAGGGACAATAACAAGATTTATGAGGCATCAACAGCATCCTGCTTGACTGTGCAAGGATATTGAAATAATGTACCCATTGGCCATGGTGTCTCTCAAGCATTTTCATTTGAAACAAATAGAGGCAGCCTCTTTTATATTTTTATGATAGGCTAGAAGAGTGAAGTGAGGTTGGTTACAGAATCAGACAAAAAATGGGGTGCCTGCCGCCTGCTACTTGCTAGGATCGAGGAGGAAGGAAGAAACATGGAAGGAGCGGTCGTGACGGCGCGGAGGCCAGTCCCATATCTGGCCGCCGGCCCGACGTCACCTTTGGAGCGCCACCACTCCTGCTAACCAATGCAATCAAGATCTGGCGGCTTCCATCCGTGGAGGTCACAGGTCAAATGGAGATATCCATGGATTAACCCATCCACTCCGCGAGGCCAGAAGCCTCATTCATGGCGTATTTATAGCCTATAAATACGCCATGATCGAGTTGTCTCACTGGCTCGATCAAACCTACTGCTTCTTTCTTCCTCTCTTCTCTTCTTCTATCTCGAGCACCAGACACACACCAGTCACCGCAATCGGAATGGAACAGGAGCTTTACACCTCCTCCGCCTCCTACTGGTACCCTGCCGCGGAACCAGCCGCGTCGCCCACCTTCGACTTCGGCGCGACGGACGGCGGCGTGCTACTGCAGCTCGAAGCCTTCCTCCTCGACGGCATAGACGCCGAGCCAGCCGAGGTGTGCTCCGACTGGTTCTCTCCCTCGTTGTCCTCCACGGCCTCTAATTCCTCGGAGGTGGGAGCGGCAATGGGATCATCCGCGACCATTGGCGATTCTCAGCATTGGATGCCGGGTATGGATGACACCGACGACATGCTGCTGCAGCTCGACGCCTTCCTCCTTGGCACCGACGCCGACGCCGCGGAGGAGTGCTCCGACTGGCTCTCTCCCTCGTCCCCGTCCTCCTCTGAGGCGGCCACGGTATCGCCGAGCACGCCGGGACAGCACCAGCTGCCGAACGCGGACGCCTCGCCGGGCGAGAAGCGGCAGGCCTTCATCGGCGTGCGCAAGCGGCCGTGGGGCAAGTTCGCCGCCGAGATCCGGGACTCCACGCGGAAGGGCGCCCGCGTGTGGATCGGCACGTTCGACACCCCCGAGGCCGCCGCGCTCGCCTACGACCAGGCCGCCTTCTCCGCGCGCGGCGCCGGCGCCGTCCTCAACTTCCCTGTCGAGCTCGTGCGGGAGTCGCTGGGCGCGCTCGCGCTCCCCGGCGCGGGCGCGGGCTGCGGCGGTTCCCCCGTCCTCGCGCTGAAGCGGCGGCACTCCAAGCGCACGCGCAGGCGCAAGCTCTCACCAACCACCGACAACAGCAAGAATGCAATGGCACAGCAGCCGCTGGCGCGTCAGAGCTCTGATGTGTCCGGTATGGCTGCGGCCGTGCCGCTGCAGCAGACGACGACGGCGCCCACGACCAGCGCCAGTCGGTGCCAATGCGGCACTGTGGAGCTCGATGACCTCGACGACGACTACTTGGAGGAGCTCCTCCTGGTAGTATCGTCCGAGTTGGGAGAGTACTAGATGACACTTACCGTTACCCAGTCATTGTCTCGAGTGTCATCGCCATCACGACGACACCACCACTGTCAAATCAGCGATCAGCATAAAACACTGATCCTCCAATTGACTAATTCTACTGTTTGCGCTGGATGCCTTTGTCTGACAGCAGGAAGTCAGGAACTATGAGACCAAAGCCTGGAATTGTCCTAGTCATCATTGAGTACCACCTGAAATTAACCAATAGATTGGATAGTTAGCCGAGAGGTTGTGTGTGCGCATAAGGATTTGCATACACTAAGTTTTGCAAAAAAAAAGGAGAAGGGAACAAATTAGGAAAAAGTGATCATAGATAGGCGGCTGGAAAGCTGCATTAGTGTGAATTTTTAAATTATTGTAACTGAGCTGTGGGCTGTGGCCCGTGTGACTAATGGATATAATTCTTATACTGAAATCCTCCCTCCTCCCAAAGCGTTCCTGGATAAAGAAAGGGAGAGGTGCAACCCTCTGATTCCAAGCACCAAGTCACGAATTTTTCCTTTTCCTTTTGTTTCTACAGATCTACCACAAATCTAAAGCCATGAGCACTATCCGGTTATTTTCAAATCAATTCTGTGACGCCAATATTTCTGTTTTTTTTCAAATAATCTAAACAAATAATCCATGAGTGGTTAATTTACCCTTTTTTCTCTCTGTTCTGTGGCTGCTGTACGTGTGACGGTAGTTTTTCGAAAGTTCAGATTTTCATAGTTCTTTGAGAGACTTGTGATTGTTGTTTGAAAAGAATGTGTCTTTTTCAATATTTTTGCAGTGTTATTCATACCCGCATACGGGAGAACAATAAAAGGAATCGGTGCTAGTAGCGAGAGGGTGAATTAGGCATTCTAAAATCTTAACATATGGCTCAAACTAGTTTGCACAAAACATAAGTTAAACATGCTATCTAGACGTGCAACTATGGCTCATCTAGTGTGAAACCCTCATCCCAAAATAAGTTTTACAACATATAGCCAATCCTAGCAAGATACTACACTAAGAAAATAAAGGCACACAAGTTGCAAGTATGAAATGCGGAAATGTAAAAGAAGGGATGAGAGGAAGCAAACTCTTGACGCAAGGATTTATCCTGGTATCGGTAGGCACTAAGCCACCCCTAGTCCACGTTGTTGAAGCACTCACTAAGAGTATTGCTTTCCGGTCACCAAATCTCTTCCGGGACTCCCCTTGACTTGCCACAAAGGCTCGGCCACTAAGACTCACGCCAAGTCCCCAGATCACCTTGATGCCGCCTTCACTACGGAGCTTCCCAGGAAGGAGGGGTCTCCTCGTCCTCACACAAAGCCGTCGTCGCCACTCCACACCAAGCCGGAGGGTCGAAGACTTTTCGACGAGCCACGAAGACTTCAAGGGGCCGGCACACCGAGAATACAACTGAGGTTCACTCAAGAACCAGCACAAGACATCTACACCTTGCTCTCACACTCTAACAAGAGCTAACCTAGCACTATCACTCACAAAGCTTACGCGCTAAAGCCTAAGGATTTGATCAATGAGCACTTGGATGGCTTGGAGAACTTCTTCAGAGTATGGGTGCTTCACATGAACTCCAACAACCTCAAATGACCCACGGTGAGGCCTTTCATATGCTAGAGGGTAGCTCATAGCCGTTGCTTGCTGTTACCCAAAAAAGCATAAAGCATCGGTTAAACCGGTCGCCACCGTCGGTTTAAATCCTGCCTGCTAGCCGTTGAACTCCAATTGTCTTCTTCTGCTGATGTCATTGCACCGACGCCTTGCACCGACGGGTGTCGGTTCAACCGGTGCTGCAGACCTTTAGGCTTCTCCAACTCCAAACGCTTTTGTATCAGTGAACTACCAATGCACCGACACTTAACTCAAGGGCGTCCGTTCAACTGGTGCCTCTGTCACTTTTCCACTTGATCGCCATGCCTTCTCCTCATTGCATCGACGCCTCCCTTTTTATAGCGTCGGTTCAACCGGTGCTACTAACTTGATCACAGTAGCAATTCTCCATTGCACCGATCAGTTCAAAACTAGGAACGTCAGTTAAACTGGTCGCTTGTTTTATATTGCACCTTATCCAATTTATCGCTGCATTTTCACTACAACTTGGGCATCTTGACTGCGATTTGGACTGTCTTGTATATAGATTGGACTCCATCCATGTGATCTAGAAATCCTACAAACTTGATCTCACAAATTCGTTAGTCACATTGACTATATTGTCACACAATCACCAAAATCACAGTCATAGCCTAATGGGGTCATGTTCCTTACAAACAACAAGGAGCATTTTATTGTAATTATCTCTGGACAAAACTGTAGTGCTCATCGCTGAATAGTAGTAAATATCATAACATTGATTAAAGATCGAACTAAAATGATAAGAATAATCACTCAAGAAAGCTAAGTATCGAAGTAAAGGTTACAGTCTAGTTGAGAACGTCAAAGGCAGAAATTTCAATGTGCCCAAAAACATCTCATTTAATTTCTAGAGCAAGATCCACCGGGGATCCACTCCACAATGGATCCATGGAAGAGCTAGAAAAAATGGCGTTCAGTGTTTGAGCCACTGCACTCTTGCTTATTTCAATGTCTTATATCTCTGAATCACAAAGAAAACATTGTGACTGATAAACACATACATGTGTGGTCCATTCCGTCCGCCAACAACCTAATAACCTTGGATCCTACTCCTTTAAAATAAACCATTCATAAAGACCTAGTTACGTACTCTCACGATTTCCTAAGATTTTGCTATACCATATATCATTGTACATAGACTAAGAAAACTAAGCGTAACACATTTCAAACTGAAAAAATTAATCAAGCGTACTAGATGTACAGCTTTTATTTGAAATGACGTACAAATCTTTGTTAACTATTCTACATCATCAAGATCTACTACCCACACATTTCAATTAAGGTCTGTTGGAAACAACAGAGAAACCACCATATGGCAAAATATTATGAAACAGATACTACTCCTTATGCCAACATATACATGAAACGGAGCTGGTAGCGCTCTAGATAGCTTCAGCATGCATCTGGACTAGCAAAGTGACCACATTCGAGTTCGACCAGCCGGCTGGGCCGGTCTATACCTATACCAGACCAGACGTCATTAAGACGGAATTGAACAAAGCAATATAAAGGAAAGAGGGAGGAAAGCTCCGAACCCCAGGCTTATTTCGTAGAAAAGGAAAAGGAGGGGTTGGATTAAGTACTGCAAGCATCAGAAGTTCATATATTAATACTCTGCCGGTATCAAAATTTAAGCCGTTTCAGTTTCTTTCGAGTCAAACTTCTCAAGCTTTAACAAACTTTATAAAAAAAATATATTAACATCTACAATACTAAATAAATGCACCATCAAGACATGTTTCATGGTGGATTTAAATGAAACTATAATTTGATGCTGAAGATGATGGTGTATTTTTCTCTCTAAACTATGTCAAAGTTTGACTCAGGTAAAGTAAAAACTAAAACATCTTATATTTTGAAAATGGATTGAGCATATATTGAAGATTAGAATGGATGTACTACAGCTGTAGATGCACTCCAGACGCAGACATACACACACCATCCACGAACCTTCCTCTACCTTTTAGCTATAGGATTTTATTAATGCTTCTCTGTAAATGCACGTCAGATGGATGTTTGTAGCGGTGTCTGATAGTTTTTCCTTTTGAGTAACATAACTCAGGCCGGCCAGAATAGTTACAGGAACAACGTTTTGCTGGGTAATCAAGTGAAATGGTGGCAAAAATGGCCGTCAGACATAAATGGTTGTACATTTCGTATGAGAGCCATGGATAATTCAAACCAACGAGGCCTGGATAAGTAATGCTTAGGACAGAACAGGAAAGAAGAGCTACTATATTGTGCGTGCAAGGGACATGGGGCTGGACTGCATGCTTCTCAAGATCTCGCTCTAACTTTCAGTATCATTCGGTTTAACTACTCTCACATGAACGATACAGAGAAAAGCATTCTCACATTTGTAAGCAACTGACACACGCATGTCTTCCATGTACTCAATCCGGCAGATCGATATAATAAAAAGCCACGTAGGTCTTCATGGAACAAGTAAAATTTATTGTGGAGTTGTGTGAATACCGTGGATGAGAAAGAGTATAGTTAGTTTGAACTAAGAGTTGTCTCCTTCCGGAGAATGAAACTACCTATCTCTATGCTGAATTGCTGATCATGGCTAATTTAGAAGGAAGAACATGAAGCCTGTACCAATGCTACGTAACCCGGCATATGCACGTGTATGAATATGTATTTGTGCGGAGGTGAGCATTTATATTATTTTAGGCAAGAATATATGTACGAAACTATGGGGGTATTTGGATCCAAGTGCTAATGTCTAAAAATGCTAAACTTTAGCACTAGCTACTCCAAACAAGAGTGCTAATGGGGTGTGCTAAACTTTAGCCAAGATTCAAAAGCTTTAGCATGGGGTATGGCTGCTAATAGGTGCTAAAGTTTAGCATCCAATTTTAGCTCCTCCAAACAGGCCTCCATAAGAAATTGTATATATTGTATTGGTAATTACACAAGAATGAATGTATATGATAAAAAATACATCAATATATAAGTTTCCCAAAAAACAGAGAGAAACATATATGTTTTAAGAAATGTAACATGGAAAGGTCGCATATGCAAGCTAGGTCATTCAAATGTATGATATTGAAGCTAATTTTGCCACATAAATTATTAGCACTAATAGGACAATAGATATAACTTGCACTACTAGAAAACAGGCCCTTAGTACCAGTTGAAAACCGGCTTTGGTACCGGTTCTTCAACCGGTACTAAGGAACTGAGACTGAATCTCGATCTAGGACACCGGGTATTGTACGCGGTGCCTAAGGCCACCTTTGATACTAATTGGAAAGACCAACCGTTCCAGACAGGCTACCACGCAGACAGGCTACCACGCTGACACAAGCTGGCGGCCCCTTTGTACCAAAGAGTTTTCCTTTTTTTCCAAATCCTATTTTATTTTAATTTTTTATTACTGTTTATGCTTGCAAAATTGCTACGCGTAGCCGAGCTATACACTACTATACGTCCTTTAGTCACATTCGTGTGAAAATAATGTATGAAAATAACTAAATATCGTTGACAATCATGTAACTAAGTTATTTAGATATAATAATATTTAAAAATATACAAATATCATGATTACAAGCACTTGAAATTACTGTAACGAGCAATCATTTTTATCTCGACTACAAGTTCTAAGCCCATCACGACGTCGATACGGATGCTCTAGGAACCAGATGGCCATCGTGGTAGAACTCATCTTTAGCATCAGTGATCTCCTTCAAAATGAATCCTATGAGCTGCTCCGACACGGCCACGATCCTATCCACATGGAGAACTTCATCCTTGATTTGCATCATCTATCATTTTATAAAAATAAAGCTCGGTATATCAATTCTTCGCGATAGTATAATTAGAAACATATTTATGAATGGTTTGTACGTACTCTTAGATCCCCCGTCGTAGCCCTCCCAAAATGTGTTAGAGTGTGCATGTAGCCCTCGAGAATTAAAGATTCCAACAACATTGGCTGCAGCACATCCATAAATTAGAGAACCACCCCTGGACCCTTCTTAGACAGAATAGAGGACACCCAATTAGTGAAGAAGCCATGTACAAAATCTTTAGGAAGATACAACTTTATAACATCATTTATAAAGTTGGATCTTATTAAAAATTGTGTCCATGCCTAGTTTACTGATTTGGTGTACTCTCTCTTTCTAAGAAGGATCCAGGAGAGGTTCTTAAGTTCACGGAATTTTTACTTCTCAAGAGTTTTAGTGTAAATAAAGTGTCAAAATAATTTATTTCAGAATACGTAATTACAACCTAAAATTCAATAGACTAAAACCTCCTTATTAGAGTGTCTAAATAAATTAATTATAATATATATAAAAATTATTATAACTACATCTAAATCACATGATATCTACGTCTAAAAATTTAATTATCACATTTATAACAATTATTATATCAATAATAAACTAAATCAATAGCTAAATACATCTAAATTACTTGCTAACTAGATCTAACAGATTAATTATGACATGTATAACAATTATTATATAAAAAATAAAGTAAATCATTAGCTAAGTACATCTATATCACTTGCAAAAATTAGTTGCTAGCTCATGGAGAAAATTTCTAACCTTTTTAAAAAAAATTGCAAAAATTCCCCTCACCTCCCCTCACTCGGCCATAAACAATGCTGAGTTCATGGCATCTCGGGAGGGGGAGGGGGGTTGCTATATATAGGCAGCAACATTAGTACTGGATCGTGGCATGACCTGGCGCTAATGATTGATCATTAGCGCCAGGTCATGCCACGATCTGACACTAACGCCGCTGGAGGTATCAGCACCGGGCCGTGGCACGACTCGGTGCTGAAGGTCCTCTCTTGGTATTAGCAACAAAAACACGTTCCAGTGTGAACATAGTAGATCCTAAAATTGGACTTTGATAAAATCGTATAAAAACAGATACCAACGACCATGGACAATGTGAAACTCGTGCCCACACAAGAAATAACAAAACTTTGCTACAACGACTATGCATCCAAAGTTTTTCATTTCCACAGTTATAATGAAATAACAGTCAACAGTGTAGTACACATTTGATTTTTTTTGTTCTCGTGCTAGTCTTGTCAATGATTTTTTCAGGGATTTTCCAATTTTTGCAGAACCATAACTGTCGGCTACTTGCAAAACAGATATATAAAACCTTGTATGTTGCATAAAAAATATATTAGGATGAAGTTTAGTGTGAGATTAGGAACAACTATAGTTCAATTGGTCTCGGTTAACATAGTCCGACCGGCACGAAAGATGCTATTCATTTAACGAAAAGAACTGGTATATACGTATTCTCTCAGTTCCAAAATATAGGTCATTTTGATTTTTCTAAATTTATAGAATTTATTATGCATCTAGACATATATTATATCTAGATATAGTAAATAAAATAAATCTAAAAATTCTAAAACAACCTACATTTTGAAATGGATGGAGTATAAATTATTCATTCAGTCCAAACATGTAGGACCAACCACCTGCTGCTTCCCCGAAGGAGCACACGCTCCACGCTCCAATATTCAGAACGTAATTGATGTCATGGTTAACGCTATATATAGATATAAAAAACCCCAGTGCCATACCATGCTGCCAGATGGAGGCCGACGACGAGAGCCCCGACTCGTTCTCCTCCTCGTCCCCGGCCTCTTCCTCGAAGGCGGGAACAGCGTCAGCGACCACGAGCGACGAACAGCCTTTGGGTATCCTCCGAGTTGCAGTTCTAGCTAACCGATTACGCCATTATCATCATTGCCAATTGCCACCATCGCCGTCGAGCACAACGCCACCGCAACGCGAGCCATCGAGTAGAATTTAGAAGTAGAATGGCTCATTTGCGAAAGACTGCAAAAGAACTGATCATGCTACTCTATCATTCCTGATATTCTGTTGTTTGTAGTTTCCTCTCCTCTTTTTTTGTTCTTTTTTGAAAAAGTCAATCATTCTTTTGTTGCTGCATCGGTTTCAACTTTCAACACCATTCCTTTGAGAAGAAAGGGCAAAATCACTATCTTAAGATGCGTGCAGCCGGCAAGGTCTCGTTCCTAGCTAAACGAGACAAGAAAAGAAAAAAAAAAAACAGAGGCAAAATCCACAGGAGCAATCTGGTGTGTGGTGGCATGCACATCAGCACATTTCTTCTTCTTTTTACATGGAAAGTGGCCAAAGAACATGTCCAGGGCCCATTCAGCTTCAATTTCAACTCGTCCGTTTCAAAGTTCTGAAATTTCTTGATCATCGATCTCAATCCAGAAGTAGCAGCTAGCATAACCTAGCATGAAATCCCGCTCAATTCTGAAATGAAACGAGACTGCCCAATAATCATTTGTTCATTTGTGCGCCTGTTGTTGTGTGGACTAAAAATGGCGCCACTCGTATAAGCCTGTACGAAACCAGGAAGAAACCAAAATGCTTGCTATAAGTCACCTTGACCATTGATTTAATAAAAGCCAAGTACTAATTATGTAAGACCTCACATGTGAAAAGTCATGAGCAATATCATTTTGCGTTTTTGCCATAGAAGTTTGCTTCTTTTGCTTTTGCTACAACTTGTCACTTTAGTTTGGTTCTAAATCAAACTTGTCTAGCATTTAAAAATTAAAAAATAGTACTCTATTGATGAGGGTCTGACATTGTAGCCCTGAACAAGTGTATTTTGGTCCTTCTATTGTTAAAAGTCCAGCACCTTAGTCACTATTCTGGCCCTGAACAAGTGTGTTCTGTGACAGAAGCGTGAAAAACGAAATGAACCCACGATTTTGGAATGGCCGAAAGGAATAGAACAAACTTCTGAAGCTCCAAAACAGTTTTTTCTAACATTGCAAGTGATAAAAAAGCTTCCAGTCCCACGGTATTGTGTACCCGTAAAATATACCAACTTTTTCTCTACTACTAAAAAGAGTTTAAGAGGGACGAAACCTTCCATGGTGTGTAACCTCTGTGCGATCGGCCCACTAATCCCTCTTCGTACAGCCACTAAGCACCGTGGCTCGTTTGATCCGTTTTGTCCAGCCGCTAAGCTCCGTGGGTTGTCTGATGTGCCCGTCGTCGCCACCAGGGATCGCGCTCGCGGAGCCTTCCGTCGTTCGCCTCCCCTCTCTCTCCCCCCGCTTGCTGCCGCCGTTGCCCCGCGACTCGCGCCGTGCGGATCAACGGGCCGGCGCACTGCCACTCGCAGTGCATGGATCTCCAATCTCTCTCCGCTCCTGGCCGACCACCCAACGACGCCGCCCCGCGAACCCGGAATATCGCCGACCTCCAGTCGCACGGATCGGAGGGCAGCCGCTCACCGCGGATCTCTGCGCTATCTCCGCCCACGGCCGTCACCGTTCCGCGCCCCGGTGACCTCATCTTCAACTTCCCGCAGGGCCACATCGAGCAGGTACTCGTTTCTGCTTCAACCCTCTTCCTCTGCTCGCTCTTCTGCTTGCGCTGGTGCTGGTTAGCTCTGTGCCTCCGTTCCGGGTGCAATGCTTCAATCCATGGACCAAGATTCTGTCGGCTCTGCGCACCGCCGTCGATCGCGGAATGGGGGCCAAGCTGGTGGCGTCGACGGCGGGGACGGCAGCGCTGGTCTACGTCGCGCTCTCGGGGCGGCTCTCCTCGGCATCTGGCGATGCGGCTGGGGCGGCGTTGAGGCGGCAATGGAGGCCGGGTGAAGAGGCCGCGGCGGTGACGCGAGGACGGCAGGGTTCGCGTCGACGGGGAGCAGCTCGTCAATGGGGAACCCAGCGAGACCGCGAGGAGCGCCTCCATCTCCGTCTCCCGCTGCCACTCCTCGATTTCCATCTCCCGCTGCCAATCCTCCGCCGCCGTCGACGCCACCGCCGGCGTCAGGGTCAAGGTTAGCGACCGACATGTGAGTCCCCATATCCGGCTGCGCCTCATCCAATTGGTTTTATTATTGCAGGATTGGAGTCCCGTGTGATGGGAATGTGTTGATTTGGTTGTGCAGGTTGAGATAAAAAATGGCATCTTTGAGCTGACCCTGTCCAACCCCGACGGAATCGTGACCGGCGTGCTCTACAATGGTGGTGTGGATAACCTCTGGATCCACTCAGGACTATCAAGTCGTGTTTGGGCTGCTCAGGAGCGTCTGGGAGCAGCATGTCGATGAGGTCAGAAGGAGATTCTGCTTTGGAGTAATTCAGCTCGTGTCAGTGCTTGTGCTAATTGTTGTTTTCAAATTGTGATTGTAGTGATGACACAGCTGCAATTGGGGTTTGAGTGGAAGGTGGAGTGCTTTTTTTTTGGAGCAGAGAGAGGGAATGTGGTGGTGAGCGCTGCTCCAAGAGGCTGATCCAGTCGAACACATGTGTTGAGCTTCATGTGGAGCTGCAGGCACTGAAGGTGAGATTTACTGAGAAAAATTTGTTTGGTGCTACTGCATCAGGGCTTGAGTGCTCCACTAAATTTAGCCATATAAACTTGTAAACAATTAATGTAATTGGCAATGGAACTTAGGTGAGAGCTTTCGATGGGCATCGAGCGGAACATACATTGTAAGCTGCATTGCTGTGGAAATAATTAATATAATTTTTGTTAAAATATAGGCCAAGGATTAGGCTGTTGTTTTGGACATTTCAAACGCTGATCTCATCCTTCGGCGGCTAAATTCACAACAGCTTTGGGAGAAAACACACACCTCCAGCCGTAGAAGCTCCGCCAGCCCCCTGTATTCATATGTCAATTCTGCTGCCTTCAGAATTCTCTGTCTATATGTGGAGCACTTTAAAGTCTACTTCTCAGGAACAATCACAGATATATAGTGGTTCTTTCATTTTGCAGTGATCAAGGCATGCTTAATTCTTGAAACTGGATAGCTGCATGTATTAACCAGCTAATATTTACTTTTTTAGTCCCACGTGAACTTTATAAACATATGGTCCATTGTGGAGGGATCTTGTTTTGCCGTAAGATAACTTCTATATTGTGCTATTTTTCTAATCTCTGTGAACAAATGCTCTTTGAACAAAGATAAGCTCCGTGATGGACTGATGGATGCTTGTTTCAGATCTCTGATTGTGTTTGTAATGGCTTCTTCGCCTAGCTGTTTGCCTGTTCCAGTGGCCATTACAAGGAGTTATGCTGAGTGTCATTCTTGGTTTTTGGAGTCGACAGAAGCCATGGCTCAAAATTTCAAGCTCCTGTGGCAACGCAGGTTAGCACATTTCCCTCCTTCTATTCTTCTGTGTTTGAATTTTCCTTTTATTTCTCTAAGTCTTATACACATGATCAAATAACATGCATTGAGGATTGCAGAATTACTGAAAAGTAAACCAAATGTGTGAGCAAAGAGCAGATCAACAAAGAACAGGTAACACCTTTTCAAGTAAAATTGATCTGGCAGGAAAATGATGTGTAATCTAAATAGCTTAAAAAATACATGTACCCATTTAGATACAACCCTTCAGGATGTTAACCAATTTATAGACCGACCAACTCTGTACTATTTTAAAAGTTATGCAAACTCTGAACTTTGTCAATGCTTACCTGTATTCAGTAATCTTTCACGAAGCTGTCTTTTTCCTATCTTGAGTAATCATCAGAATATAAACCGATGAGTTACATTCTGAAAAAGTTTGTCTGTGTTACTCCTCAACAGCATTAAAAGTGTTAAATGAATCTATTACTTGCATGTCTTCGTCAGTATAAAAAAATGAATCCTGAATCAATGTAATCATCCTTGAAAAAACAAATGAGTGAACCTCACATATTTGAGATACTCGGATCCACCACTGCGGCAGCCGGCAGGTCAAGTGCGCTGGCCTACGCACCCTCATCGTCACTTCTGTACAGCAGAGAAATTGGGCATTCGCGTGACCCCAGGTTCCTTCTACTTTCATATGACTCGTAGTGATTAGCTTTTAATTTTTCATCTCCGCTATTTTCCTTGAGCTTTTTTTCCCATGGAATACGGTTAAACTGATGTGTCTTTTGTTTTTTATTGAAACTTTTAATGTTCTACTCCAGATTGTGGAGCTGATAACACCCTGAAGCCAGGAGCAATGCCCTGAAAGTTGCTATTGCGTCCTCTACAGGAAGCGGGCCCGCCGCAGTAAGACCGCATCATCCCTTTTCTCTTCAGCTCCAGTATATATGATAAAGACCATATTCTGTTTTGAGAGGTGATGATATATATTTTATTTTGAGACCTGCAAGAGATTCGCTCGGAGATGCACTCAATATAGATGTGCGGGAGTAGAGAGAGTGAAGGAGCCAGAGGAAAAGGAGAGAGTATTTGAGTTCACCAGAGATATGGTCGAGCCGGCACCAAGCAGAAAGCAGAGCCGTTGGCTCATCCTGGTACCTTGGCTCTCATGCGTCGGCGCAGAAGAGAGTGCGAAAGAGCAATGGCTGATGGACTCTAGGAAGGAGTGAAAGCTACATCGGAGAGATTAGAGTGCCTGGCCATGCCTAGAGCTTTAAGCTTTGGTTAGCAGGGAAATAGAAAGATCAGAGAGGGAGGGAGCGAGAGAGGGAGGGAGAACAATTACCCGTTCGCTCTAATTTAATTAGTACAGCTCCTGGATAGCCAAGTGACCAAAATTGTGTACACTTAGCCTTCTTGTCCTTTCTAAATTATGTAGCTAACTAGCTCTAGAATTGTAGTATGCTTGTAGGGCTAAACGGAAATACGATATACAACCCAGTTCCTACTGAATTGAAAGGAGATTGTCCAATGATTCTACAAAATAAAAGTTTGTACCTCATTAAGTGGAATATAATTGGATAGTAGAGTAGTAATATCTATAATTATCTATAGTGTTAGACAATTCCTTGAGCTCATACGAAGTACCACTGCATAAAGTAACAATATCTATATTCGAGCTCAGATCAAAATTAGGTACAGCTCGCAATATTGGATTAACAACTTAAGTTGTGTAGGTACAACTTTCATTGACTTTTTTACTTGTGGTTTCTGCTAGCATTTGATGTCTTATGAGCTGTGTTCAGTGTGATAGCGTTCAGTTTCAGAGTTGATCAAATCGATTTCAGAGATAAACATATATGGTGTATGCAAAATACTTTTATTCATAGAATGCTATCATTTTCAGTAAATAGTTTGCAGCTGGTTCCTTATTTTCTTCTTCGACAGATTATTGTTCAATTTCTTGTATCCAGTTCAGATCTATCGATGGCGAGGAGGTGAAGGAGGAGAGGTCTCTAATGTAGTAAGAGGTATCTTTTCTTTGCTGATTTGTGAGTTCATATAAGAAATTTTGTAAAGCAATTTTGGTTTGTTTTCTTGAGCTCTATTTGGACAATAATTTGAGCTGTGATTTCTTAAAAGAGTTTACTTATATGCTAGAGAAATATATGTAACAAGAATAGAGTTTAATTAATTTACGTTGAGATTCAACTGTCAAAATAGTTTGTTATTTGATTTTTCGTTCCCATCTCTGATGGTAGTCCTCTCCGTGCATGAACTTTGATGCCAACAACATCTAGTTCACTGTGACGTTGCTGACATTGACAAATGGCTTGGAAGTCAAAGATAGTTACAAATATTTCATGATGAAGATTATTGACGCGCGAGAGAATTTGTTTCACCCGTAGCAACACACGGGCACACACCTAGTTTTAAAAAAAATTATAAATGCATTCCGACTTTTAGGTACCACGGTTAACCTAGTCTCTGCGCAGCACTAAGTTAATAGTGGATCACTAAGTTAATAGTGTATCAACTGTTGTATATCGGTGTTACATGTTTTCCTGGCTGTTGCCGTAAAAATCGAATGATGAATCGTGCGGAGCACGACACGCTAAGTTCTGGGAGCTCTGCTTATCTCCAGTTCAGGTCCTGCAAATCGGGTTCAGGACGTGCCAGTCAATTTGACCTACAATTGACAAGGAAAAAGAAATTTAATGAGTAAAACAACAGGGAACGCATCGGCTAGAGTTCCGAATGGTTCCAAGGAATGTATCGGCCAAAACGTCCGATACATGTAGCCACGCATCGGTAGTAAAGCCGATTATATGACGAAGCAAGATTAAGAAATAAAAACCTCATAATTAAATATACACCTTTAATTAGACTAAATCTATCATCATCATTAGTCGGATCAGACTTAACCGAGACTGCGCTAACATATGGGCGACAAACTGAGCATAACTAACCGATGCATTGAATTATATCGGGATTTATTCTTAGCGTTAAGCTCTTTATTGGCTACGAGGCTGATTGAAACCACCAACCCATCTCAATCATGTCATCATTGATCGACAAACAGATCTGACCGGTAGGACTTGACCCAGCATCATTACTCAAGGATCGGACTTAACTGAAACAGTTTGAGATAGAACGAACCAGTCGATATGATTGTCGCACAAAATCCAAGATCGTGTACAACTTGTTGATAGGAGCGATAATTAAAGTATAGATCGGCTATTAAATCTCTGCAAGAAAAGATTAAGTAAAGCCAATAATCCGATAGTTACCACTAGATAAATTGTGAAATTTATTAAGAACTAGTAAGAGATCAAACGATGCAGCCTTACAAGAACTTGATAAAAATTGATAACTTGTAGATTAAAATAGACGAAACTAGCGATGCGCTGGTAGTTAAAGCCTAGAGAATCTGATAAACGCGAAATTACCAACAATCCGGAGAACGATCCGATGTAGCCCTACTTGCTGAAGTATTCGGCGTGAAGTACTTTACTCCTACTCCTAGGATTTTCGCGAAGTGCCGAGAAAATTATATTGAATGGTGATTGTTTTTTAAAAATCCTAACTGCTATTATTTATAGCCTAAGAGCTAGACTCCTGATCGAACACGGTCGGTTACAAACTTGACTTGATAAAAACTACTATATCTACAAGATAAAACAAAAGAAAACCGGACTTACACAAAATCTTCCGATGACGTCATCTTTCTAGTCCGATTCAAACTACCTCTGATTACTCCTTGACCGAGTCTGCGTCAGCTTCGACTAATTGTCACGTCACCTTTGACCGGGACCCTTCACAGATTTGACCCAAATAAACCTTCCCATAATCCTATCGGCTTCCATAAATAACTGATCCATAAATAACTCTACAAGTTTTTGGCATCAACACTAGCATTCCACTGAACTGATCCGATATGACAACTATTTTCCCCATCAGAAAACATGAAACTCAAGAAAACCCCTCCTCTCCCGGATTAAAACGAAATATTCGATTTTCTTGTAGTTAATAACCAATAGATAAGAAAGAAAAGGGGAAGTTCTTGAGGAGCAAGGTAGGAGCCTTAGGTACAGGCCACTGCAGCTGATGGCAGTATGCAACTGCATCCCTGCAGTTGTGTGCTTCAACCACACCATCATCACGATCCAGTTTCTTGTTGCTGCAATCCATATAGTGATACAGAGCCCTGCAGCTGCAGCTGTATGGTAAATTGGTGTTAGTCGAAAATGAATCCATAATTTTTCTCTGCCTCCGATTTCAGCAGAGGTAGTCTGATCCAGGCTCCCCACATCTTACTATGTAGAGGCCACAGTTTGTTCTTGTTTGTCTTTGTTTAAAGCAGAGATACTCCATTTTCTGTTTTTTTATAACAGAGTGTCCTCTGCTCTTGCAGAAAGCACATTGCGTTTGTAGAAGCACAAAGAGCTGGGAATAATGCACAATATAACCCATTTACGTAGTATTATATATCGCATTCATACCATGGATAATATCCACGTCTGCCTGGTAAGAGATAAGAAAAGATGATTGATACCAACAAAAAAAGTTATGGTTACTTTGAAGCACTCATGTTCATTGATCGAACTTCAAAACATTCGTAAACAGAAATCTAGGTGGTCGCCGATAGAACATCTAACTGTTTTTCTTTTCTTTGATTTCTCGGTTTCCCCAAGCACGGAACTTTCAGAAAATTGTATTTTTGAGCACAAATCTGAATAAAATTTGAATTCAACCGCCCCGTGCTCTTCCCTCTGGTTACGGCATCATCTAGTGGCGTGTTATGGACTGGAGGTATGCAGCTCCATCCATTTCGTACCCGACGAAGTTCTCCCATGAATGGCAGTCGATGTCATCAGCCACCTTCTCGACGTGCTGTGTGGCCATATCGGGTACATAGGCTCCAGGATTAGCGGTGCCTTCGCCAAGCGTAAAGAGCAGGTTGCCACTCTTCTCGCAGAACCACCGAAACGAGAACCACCGAAGGTTAATCTTCGTCTCCGCAACCGGCAGCACCTTCTCTTCTCGAGAACCTTGGTACCGTACCTTGAGTTGTTTCAATCTGATGCATCCTTTTGTCCGCTCCCATTCACCGGAGCACCCGTCATCCCCGCTGCTGGGACAGAAGACCGCCCTTGTCGCCACGGTAAGGTGATGTGAGCAAACTGCAGCGTTGTTGTAATCTGCACCAAGCGCAGGGTCGATATCTGCACCAAGCGCAGCATCGATGAACATGAGCTTCCCGTCGGCAGCCCAGCCAGGGGGCGGGTCCGCGGGGATGCCCGACCGCGGCATGCGCACCTCCGCTGGCTTCAGGGTGTCCAGCCGCACCGCGAACGCCGTGCGCCTCAAGTGCCAGTAGGCCACGCCGCCGACCACGATGCTCTGGCCGAGCTGACGCAGTCTATGGCTCGCGATCTTTGGGCCGCCGGACCTTGTAGTCTCCCTGCTCCAGCGGCCGGTGTCCGACGAGTAGGAGCACAGCGCCGTGAAGCCGCGACGGTTGTAGACTAGCAGCAGGCGGAAGAAGGCCGACAATGGCTGCGGCGGGTCGAGGTCGTGGCCGGTGTACAGCGCGCACGCGTAGTCCCCCGGGTTGTCCGCGCCGGCGAGAGTGGTTGCACACGCAGAGCTTCACCCCGTCGGTGTACCGCTCCTGGCTGAGCTCGAGCACGAGCCAGCCGTTGCGGCCCGCGACGGGGCGGGCGTGCTCGAACAGCCCGCGGCGATCGCCAGCAGCGAGCACGGCGTCCGCCAGCGCGGTCCAGGACGGGCCCCGCAGGCCGATCAGCCTCGCGGCGGCGGCCGTCGGGACGAAGCGAGGCTGCGCGGCGTCAAAGGAGGAGGTCCGCCGCCTGCGTGCTATGGCTCGGGCGTGCTCCTGGTGGAGGAAGCCCAGCGTGAGGCAGGGCAGGGGCGGCACGGCGCGGGAGAGCACGGCGGCGTCCTTGGCCACGAGGCAGGACCAGCGCCGGCACGTGGCGGCGCAGCGGACCACGTCGGCCGCGGTGGAGAGCCTGGCGAAGACCGGCGAGAGTGCGTCGTCCGGGACGAGGAGGGCCGCGCCGCCGCCGGCGTCGCTGCCATGGGCACCGTCATCGCTGCAGGAGCACCGCGGGAGCCAGCCTCTGCGGTAGCCTGTAGGGCGCGGCACGGTGGGCGCATCGGGCACGGCGCGCCGGCGGCATGGTTCGGGTAATCGAATGGGATTTTTTGGTAGATCGGCAACGATGGATGAATTGGGTTGCAAATTCATCTGGGTGCAAAGAGCACACATTTTATAGCCGCCCGCCCGCGCCTGCTTTGGATTTGGGCCTGCGGCCGTCTGCTGGGCCGACGACGAGCGTGTATCGTCTTCCAGCCCTGTTGGCCATGTTAATCCTGCTCAATTCTGAAATAAAATAAGACTTGTCACACCCCAACATTCTGAATTTTGAGATGTGAATAACTTTTCGAATACTTTCTTTCATTCATCAGTCATGTTTTCTGAAAAAATTAGATTTTTCTAGAACCTGTTCTTTTTTCTCCTAAAATTCATCAATTTTTAGAAGCATCTAGATTCTATTTCGCGAGCCTGAATATTTCACTTAAGCTCCTCGTGTTCTAGATATTCTCTAAGAAATGTTTTCAAGATTTTTGGATGAAAATTCTCTTTCTAAGCCTATTATTTTTCCTTTTGTATCTAATCATTTTCCCTCCACTCCTTTTCTCTCTCAGGCCGCAAATTTCCTTTCCTCACTCTCGGGGACCCGACCGCGCCGTCCTCGGTCCCGCGTCCCTGCAGCCTCTCCGTCCTCAGCCCCGCGACTTGTCATCCGCTAACGCCCCTGCAGCCGCTCCATCCTCGGTCCCGCGTCCCCGCCCTGTCATCCTGCGTAGCCGCCACCATAGTTGCTCCGCCGGAGCCGATGCGCCGCGGTCGTCGCCTGTGCGGCCAAGCCGAGGACGCCATGAGGATCCCTCACCGGCCGCCGCCGCCCATAGAGCAGACCGAGCAACCGTCGCCATCTTCTCCTTCCAGCAGAAATTCCGGCTGTATCCACCGTCCCCGCTGCGGGTAAGTGGTAAAATGGATTCGTCTCGTCGCCCTCTTCGTTTTCCCCTGCTTCCAGAACCCTCTCGTGCACCGAATCGCCGGGAGTTCGGCCAACAGTAGCCGCCGGCCACCATGACTGTGTTCCCCGAGCTTTTGTGATCTAGCCCCTAAAAAATAGTATAATTCTGCTGTTTGGTTCATGTCTCTTGCGCTTTTTGCAGAAAAACTCTTTTGTAGATTAGATTCTTGCGGCCAGCTCTAGCCCCGCTCTTTTTGCAGATCAAACTCTGGTGAATGACCAATTTGAGAACTCATTTGACTGAGTCCCTCGAATCTTCTCGGATAGCCCTCCAAGTTTCCAGTTGACCACGTTGTAGCCCCTGAAATCACGTTTAGATTGCTGTTTTAGCTCCGTTGCGTTAGATTCATATTTTTATAGCGTGAGCTATCGTTTATCGTTTTGTAACGTAGTTCATATTTTTATAATTAATCTAAAATCAATTTGATTAATACTTATTTAAACTAGCTTTTCTTACTAAAAGCAAATTAATGTTATACTACGGTTTCTGTAATAATGTTCATGTTAATATGATTAATACCAATACAAATATATCTTTTAGTGTAATTTGTTTAGTTCAAATATAAATCATAAGTTTATGCTTAGAATGCTCTCATCTGTCTTTCATTTGTTAGTTAAAACAATTAATTGGTATAACCTATAAGTAAATTTAGTAAATAAAACTTGATTAAGTTTTACCTTGTCATTACAAATATAAATTAAAATGAGTTGATTATAATCTTGGATTTTTCTTTCAAATATCCTTTATATGTATTTTTTATAATTAAAATAAATTCTTCTTATAGTTTTGTTTTCTGCTATAACATAAATCTTCCAATAGAAGTATCGTTTCAACTGTAGCTCCATTTTTAGCTTTTCTCACGCTCTCGCGATCGTAGCTTCGGGCTCTATCTTTTAGTGTGCTCTTTTAATAATTTTTTTTCTGTTTGGTATTATTCTTGGTTGTGCTTGTGTTTATTTGTTTTCTTGTATGTTCGTAACCGATGCTTGTTGCAAGTAGTAAGGAATGATGTTCAATAAGTATGGAAGACTTTGAGCAGCTATTTTTTTGAAGAAAGCTAAATATATCTCTTGCCCATACTTCTACCCTAATAACTTTTATTTACATTTATGCTTGCATGCATTAATATGACTAGACCTATTTAGTTTATCCTTTGTTATCCATGTTTTTGAAGCTAGGTTTTTATCTTTTTGCTAGGTAGTATGCTTAGCTGCTGTACTTTGGTTATGGGAGGTTTAACAATGATGAATAAGACTGAAACAAATGTTACTGCTTCTAGGATTAACTGGCTTATTAATGATCATGATTAATTAAGCAACCCTCATGCTCACAGATTAGCTAGACAAGCATGCATGCAACCTCCAAACACAACATGCTTGTTCTCATGCTTCCATGTACGCCACACAATGAGATGAGATGTCCAGTGAAACAAGCACCGGAAAGTGTGCAATGGGGCCGTTTCAGCCTCATCTCTGTAACCCGCATTTAAAGAAGTAATAAAGCCTTTAAGTATAAAAAAAGGGAGCAAATCTGAAAAAAAAATGCCCCCTGTCGCTGCAGAGCTCACAGCAAACGTATAAGTAGCGCCCGATGTGCTGACGGAAATCAAACCATCTTCTTCCTCGCGCCCCTCTCTTTCTGTCCTCATCTCTCGAGTTAGCGTGCTTCCCAAGAAAACGAGCGCGTGCGGGGTGGTTCCGGGGGCGGCGCTCCGTTCGGGCTCGCCGTCGGGAGTCGGGACGGTGCGGGCTGATCGCGGGGCCGGCGCGTGGCCTCGCCGGAGTCGGAGGTCGGGAAGATGGACGATCTTGCGCTCCATCACCTCATCAACACGGACTGGTCCGTGCGGTGCGGCTCCTTCCTATTCTGCTTCTCCTGCTCGTCGGCGGTGTGCACGCACTGCTGCGAGGGACACCGGGACTGGCACCCCGACCTCGAGCGAGAGGCCGTCGTTCAGGTAGGCGCCTCCCCTCTCTCGGATGCTGCAACAGGTTCTTGCGTTGGAGTTGCAACAGGTTTCTTGCGTCCCTGCCATGGTTCTTGCGATGGGGCTTCCTCCCCTGCTCCTCCCCTCCATGGTTTCTCGATTCGATTCCTGTATTATTACCCGGTTCCTCTGCTGTCCTCTCCCCCGCTCTCCCATCCCATCCATGGTATCTTTGTGCGATTCCCCCGCTCCAATCGAGCGAGCCCTGTTTCGTTCTTGTTGATTTGCGTTCTCCCTCTCTCTCTCTGGTGATTTGGTTAATGTGTTAACCTGATTCCCCCGCTCTCCTCTGCCTCCGTCGTTTCTTGCATTGGTGTTTGTTTATGGCTTCTTGGTTCCTGACTTCCTGTGTTACAAGGTTCCCTGTTTCTCCAATCGCATCCAACGAGCGAGCCCTGTTTCGTTCTTGGTGATTTTGCGTTCTCCCTCCCCCCCCCCCCCCCCCTCTCTCCTCTCTCTCTCTCTCTCTCTCTCTCTGTGTGTGTGTGTGTGTGTGTGTGTGTGTGTGTGTGTGTGTGTGTGTGTGTGTGTGTGTGTGTGTGTGTTTGTGTATCATCTCTGTTCCTTTCCTGCTGCAGTTGATTGAGTTCGTTGCTGGCGCGCCGGCTTTGCATGCTGTGAGGGCGAAAGGATGCGGCTACGATTTGACCAGAATTCAGAGAATCGTCTCAGGTGGTAGCGAGTACATCCCGATTTGCCCAGTCTCCCATGATGATGAGAGATGCCGCGACCGTTGCGTTCGATGCAACCGCAAAATAAAGAGCGGTGCTGAATGGTGCAGCCTCGGCTGTAAAGTAGAGATGTACCTAGCTTCGTATTTGTCATTCAGTTCTGCACAACCTTGTTTGCACTGACCCGTAGTAAACCTTGTGCAGGCAGAGTCGACAGAGGGAGGTTCCCGGCGGGGCGCTGTTCTTCGGCTGGTCGGATTGGCAGCGGCAGGGCAGCTCGGGCCGCCAGTGCACCTAAGGGATCGGTTCTGCACTATATGTGGACTTGCCCTTCTGCAGCGATTCGTGCACGGCACATGCCGGCACCCACCATAACCAGCATCCAGAGGCCGCCGCGGCCGGCTCGATCAAGATAGTTGTCCACGTTGACGGCTGGGCAGCCGTACCCCACGGCCAGGTTCCAGGGCCGTTTGTCCAGGACGTCCAGGTATCTGAAACTAAACCGCGCCCCATCGATCACTATTGGACATAGTGCGACCTGACTGATCATATCGGTATTCTTTACAGGCGCTGTACCTGTCTGACGGTTCGGTGGTGTATCCAATGCACTGCCGGGGAGCCCAAGCCGGCAACCTGCAGCTTCCCGCAGCGGCAATCCACGTTCTCGGCGTCGGGGGTCCACACGCGTGCCAGAGGCCAGGGTGCCTGGAGGAGTTCGTGGGACCCCAGCGCTTCTGCTCCATGAGGAGCCGGCACCAGGCTGGCTAAGTACCAAGGAATGGGGAATGGCGGTGGTAGAGAATTTTGTAGGCAAAGTAGCTAGGAGACTAGCGTATGCTAAGTGATCCAACCCGAAATACTCTTCGTTGTGCTTTGTAATTCGTTACTGTGAAGTGTAAAACGGAATCAGGGCGTTGCCCGCGTGGATGCAAAATAGTTCTCTTCGTTGCTACATTGGTTGGGAAAACCTCCCTGTTTTGGTCCTATCGTTGGTTGCAGGGGAAGTGTATTCAGGAGTTAGCTCCATGCTTGTTCAATGCAGTCGGTAGCAGAACGGCAAAGACCAGAACAGTGGCACGAGGTCTACTCAGTGACAATTGGGTTCGTAAAATCAGGGGAGCACTCACTGTTCAAGTCATTCTTGACTTTCTTATGGTGTTGGAGACCCCCTACAAACTTTGATCTCCAACATGGGGTGGATAGGTTGGATCTATGGTCATTGGGGGCCTCCTAAAAGGATCTACTAAATTCATCTAGTTGTTCTAAAGAATCAAACGGTCGGTTATTAATGGAATTTTGGTCGAGGACTTCCAAACACGGCACAAGCTAAATCTGTACTAACAAATAACCAACCCGCAATGAATAGGGAAGGTATAGTAGTGCTACAAATAACCCAGTATTGAATAGTGGTAATAATATCAGCAAAAGAACATTCTCCCGTGCTTCTGGACATGCTGAGCCCCCCAAATTTTTGTACATTCAAAAAAGGAATTGATTCCGTATAGGATGGGATCGACCAGTAAATAGACAGGTTCCTTTGGAAGTGGATGCATGACCATTGTTTCACTGCAGCTTCTGCTTACAGAGTTTTTTTCTGTCGATCAAACTGAACTGCCTGGAGCCAGGATCTTGAAGAAAGCATGGGCACCGGGCAAATGCAAGTTTTTTACTTGGCTGGCCCTTCATAATCGCTGCTGGATGGCGGAGAGAAGCAGGATAATAACTCCTGCATTCTCTGTGCCCAGGAGTTCGAATCCATCACCCATTGGTTGGCTGCTCCTTCACTAGGGAAGTCTGGTTTCATGTCCTTCTTCGGTTAAGGTGGCATGCTCTCACTCCGGGTCGTTAGTGTTGGTTGATATTATGCATGTATGTGTGATGCATATTTGGCATCCCTGTAATCCGACTAGGATAGCCAGGCGTGAGGCCCCTATATATTCTCACGTATCCCTTTATGCAATCAATCAATTATCCATAATCTAGTTTACATGGTATCACGAGAGGTTACGACCCTTCGGCCTCTCCACGATCGCTTCCACATCAAACCCTAGATAGCCGCCGCCGACATGTGCAGCCACCGTTGCTGGCCTCCCTGGCAGCCGCCTGCGCACCTCGATGCTCCCTCCGTGATGAGGACATCCCAAACAACCAAGCACCATTCCATGCAAATCAAGGAAATGATGGGGAAGATGTCACCCAAACAAGAGAATAAGTGAATATTGGACCAATTACATCTAGTCGAGCTAAGAAACTACACCAACATGTGACTTCATTCCTAGCTGAAGAAACTACACCAACATGTGACTTCATTCCTAGCTGAAACTAACTTCGACATATATGAGAATTTTATACTTTCTTAATATGCTACATTGGTTGTACTTAGGTATACACATGAAGAGATGCAGGATCGGACTACAAAAATGGACCACAAAAACAAACAGCCACAACTTTTGATTCACAAAAGCTATGAAAGTCATTGAGCATATTTTGGAACAATTATGAAGTCTACTTTCCAATACAAGAAACAGCTTGCAATTTGGAGTTTCCAATAAGACATTATGATCAATTTAGTGAAGATCGCTCAGAAGGTCAATAGTCTTCCTAGGACAGAATGATGGTATAGCTTCTCGTACAAGTCTGTATTAATCTGTCACGTTCTATAGTACAAATTATACATAATTGGAAAGCTTATCAAACCCACTTTCCAACCCAACAAACGGCACGTCATTTGGACTTCCGAGTAGAGAATAATGACCACTTTGCTAAATATCACCTATGTGAATGCCTCAACCAGTTGACCTTCCACCTCCCAACATGGTGACTTCAGTTCATACCCAACTAGGAGGGTTGTTCCTAGTATAAATATCACCTATGTGCTTCTAGAAAACAACTTTGATCATTTAATGAATTAAGAGCCTGTATGGTTTCGCAGCAGAGCTACTGAGTGCCTTGCACGCCCTTATTCTTCCATGTTCTTCTTAAACTTGTGACGAGATCCCTCTGGGGTCCTCTAATTCGTGCTCTACGGTTTCCAGTTTGGCTGCGCCATTTTTTATGGATTAGTCTTGGATTGTGGTTTTGCGGTTGTTCGGAGATCGAGTCGAAGTCCTCAAGGTTTCGGTGCCTCTCTCCCTGTCGCTTGGTCGCATCTAACCTTGGTCAGGTATAAAGCTAGTTACCCGCTGTTCTCAATAAGTTATTCTTTGTTCGTGAACCAAGATCGGGACACCCCTTACCGATTCATATCGGTACCTATCACTCTGTCATGCAGCCACCGTGATTAATTACCGGTTCCTGCCATGACTCCAGCCGAGCTCCAGTTGAACGCCTTCGCAAGGCCAAGCTTGAGCGCCTCCAGGGTGCGGAAAACGTGCGCCTCCATTAGGAGGCTGACGAGCGCCGCCTCCAGGAGGAGGCTGGGTGCCGCCAAAAGGAGGATGAGGACCATCACCAGAAGGAGGCCACTGACCTCGCCATCTCCCTCGCCGAGCACGCAACCGCGACTGCCGCCTCCATGCCCAGGCGATCTCCGTCCTCAACATCTGCTCGCTCGTTCCAGTTGATCTCAACATCACGGCCAATAATGAATGTGAGTGGTGAGGCTTGTTTCTTGTTGTTCTTCACAAGTACGTGTTGAGTCTGCGCATCCTCTCCGACGACCACTTCCCGGACCAGGAATCCTGGGTCCAGATGGACTTCACGGTCCTCATGTGGATTTTCGGCACCATCTCCATTGCCTTGCAAGATGATGTCATGGAACCTGACACCACCGCGTGGGTTGCATGGCTTATCCTTGATGATCAGTTCCTTGGCAACAAGGAGAGTCTAGCTCTCCATCTCGAAGCCTCTTTTCGCATGTTTGTCAAAGGAGATCTCACCTTCACCGAGTATTCCAGGGAGCTCAAATCAATGGCTGATGCCCTAGCCAAGTTCAATGGCCCCATCACCGACTGTTAGCTCATGCTTTCTTTCATCCGTGGGCTCAGTGACAAATACGCTCACATGCTGTCATTCCTCAAGACTCAGCGCCCGTTCCTGATCATCACCGAGGTCTGCTCCATCCTCCTCCTCGAAGAGCTCTCCATCTAGGATCACCAGAACACATCCACCGCGTTCCTACAGCCATCGCACAGCCCTCCACACGCCAGCAGCAGCAGTCCTCCGGTGGTGGCTAGGGCACGGGTGGTCGTTCTACTTCGAACAGGCGCGGCTGAGTGGTATTTTGACTCTGGTGCCTCCACCCACATGGTTGCTGACTCTGGTATTCTGTCACACCTCTCCTCTCCCTCTCCCTCCACCCCCGCTAATATCATTGTTGGCAATGGTTCTTTACCTCTCGTCACCACCACTAGCTCTGTGTTTTTTCCTCCGGCCCGTGGTCTTCTTGTCTTAAATAATGTTTTAGTCACACCTAGTTTGATCAAGAGCCTTATTTCTGTCTGACAATTCTCCAGTGACAATTCTTATTCTGTCAAGTTTGACCCTTTTGGCGTTTCCTTGAAGGACCTTCGGAGCCAGAACATGATCGCACGGTGCAATAGTACTGGAGAGTTCTATCCCCTCCACCTTCCTCCCTACCCGCACGCCCTCACCACTCTCGCCTCTCCCACCTTGTGGCACAGGCGCCTGGGTCACCTCGGTCATGAAGCTCTCGTCAACTAGCTAACACCAATGCCATTTCATGTAATAAAGGTCCCTTAGATACTTTATGTCATGCATGCCAGTTGGGCCGCATGTTCGTCTTTTTTTCATTTGTTAAACACTAGATCTAGTTGTGCTTTTGATTTATACATTATGATTTGTGGACATCCCAATTACCAGCGAGTCTAATTACAAGTATTATCTCGTTGTTCTCGATGATTGCTCTCACTTTTTGTGGACCTTTCCACTCTGTTTTAAGTCCAACACCTTTTCCACTCTCTCCAACTTTTTTTCTTATGCTCGCACTCAGTTTGGCACTACTATCAAAAGCATTCTGTGTGATAATGGTCGAAAATTCGATAATTCATCCACTCGTCATTTCTTCCTTATGAATGGCATTGTGTTGTTCTCCGCATGTCGTGCCCTTACACATCCCAGCAAAACGGTAAAGCCGAGCGTATGATTTGTACGATCGATGACATTATACACTCCCTTTTTTCCAAGCCAGTATCCCCCCATCCTTCTAGGTCGAGGTTCTCCATGCTGCGACATATCTTCTTAACCATCTTCCCACCAAAACTCTTCAGCAACACACCCCTTACTTTACTCTCTATTGTGTTCATCCCTCTTACTCGCACCTCTAGGTTTTCGGATGTCGTTGCTATCCCAACCTATCTTCCACTGCCCCCAATAAACTCTCTCCACACTCTACATTGTGCGCCTTTCTTGGTTACTTGGCTGAACATAAAAGCTATCGGTGCCTTGATCTCTCCACAAATCGACTCCTTATCTCACGACACGTGACGTTTGATGAGTTGACTTTTCCCTTTGCCGAGCGCTTGAACTCTTCAGCTAACCTTGATTTTTTAGATGAGCTAGCAACTCTAGTGCTCCCCGCTGGACCTCGCTCCTCTATTTTCACAGGTTCTGCAGGTTCCTCGTCTAGGGGAGCAAATCTAGAGCAACGCTCGGTTCCTTGTCACGCCGACGCAACGATGGACGATGCGGCTCCCAGCTCCTGGGACCCGTTCCGCACGCCACGTGCGGCTGTGCTTCCAGGCGCAGTCCCGACTCCTACAACATAGGGAGCTGTCGCACCTGCACCTCCCCGCGTGCCACGTGCGACACCGTCTTCACCAGCACCACTTGCACTGTCCCTGCTACTTGCAGCGCCTGGTGCTGGGGCGTCTCCAGCCTTGGGCCATCGAGGGGCTGTCACACCAAGCCCAACGCCAGGCGCACCTACGTCTCGCATGCCACATGCGGCCGCTTTGCCCTCGTCAGCCGTATGTCTACCACGTGCGGCCTCCAATGCGGCTGGCTGCGTCCTATCCCCCACCGCACGACGCATTGCTCTGGTGGTCAACGAACACTGCATGAAGACACGAGGCAAGTTCGGGTTCCGACTACCCACTGACCGCATGAATCCCCACGTAGCTGCTATCTCTCTGGTGTCTTCATTAGTTTGTTTTGCTTTTCTTGATCCCAATTGGCGCGCCACCATGACCTAGGAATTTGAGGCTCTTGAAACTAATAATACTTGGAGTCTTGTTCCTCATCCCTCTGGAGTTAACGTTGTCACCGGTAAGTGGGTTTTTTCGTCACAAACTTGACAGGTATAAGGCCAGATGGGTACTTTAGCGTTTTACTTAGCATCCTGGCATTGACTATGATGAGACCCTCAGCCATGTCATAAAACCTGCTACAGTTTGCACCATTCTTACTTTGGTCCTATCTCAGAGGTGGCCCATTCATCAGTTGGATATCAAGAATGCTTTTCTTCATGGGACCCTCATGGAGACAGTTCATAGTGTGCAGCCGTCTGGTTTTGCTGATCCCTCTCTGCCTAATCATCTTTGTTGCCTGAACAAGTCTCTTTACGGGCTCAAACAGGCACCTCGAGCATGGTACAGTCGCTTTGCGAGCTACTTATTGTCCATTGGCTTCACTGAAGCTAAGGTTGGTACGTCCCTGTTGATTTACCATCATGGTTCAGATACAGTCTACCTTCTCTACGTGGATGATATTGTTCTCACTGCTTCCTCAGATTCTTTGCTCTGTCATGTCATTAGTGCCCTTCAGCAGGAGTTTGCCATCAAAGACATGGGTCAGCTTCATCGCTTTCTTGGTGTATCGGTCACTCAGTGTGCTACTAGACTATTTTTGTCACATCGACAATATGTGCTTGATATTCTTGGTCGAGTCTGTATGCGTGCTTGCAAGCACTACGTGAGAACATGGTATTTGGTAATGGTCGAAGACTAACATTGGTAATGGGCCCAACCAACTTTACCATTTCTTGGTTACTAATGACCGGTCATCGGTAACGGGCATTACATGCAACTTGTAACAGGCTTTAGGCAATATCCGTTTCTAAAGGCTGTTACCAATCACCCCATGCAGATGCTCTTGTTGGGCCCACTATCAGTATTGGTAACTGACCTCATACGATGCCTGTTACCTTTAAGGCATCAAAGGTAACAAACATCATTTGAGGCCCATTACTAATGACCCATCTGTTGGCGCTAAAATCGGCCGGGTAGGAATCGGCCGATGAGTCTTCAGCGTCGGACACACGACCCGGGAGAATCTGCTTAGCTCCTATTCGGGTTATCGCCCTGGTGCGGTTCGCGCGGCGTGCCAGTCAATCTGACCTGTTGATTGACAAGGAAATAGAGTATTAAATTCCAGGCGCGTCGATCGGCTGGATTTCCGATCTGTCCTGAGGAGCGCGTCGGCGGTAAATCGGCCGATTTGCTATAGAGATAATCGGCTATAGGTCAGCCGATGATCGTATAGTAATTGTAAAGAGAGCTGCTAGAGCGATCTAAACAATTACTATAGAAGCAACACTTGGAACAGATCTGATCGGCTGTATGGCGATGAATCGAAGGAGAACAATGACGAAGCCGATTACTCTGATCTCAAGCTGGATAACTGGTGATAATACTAGAATAACAGGTAGAACTTGCAATTCTAGTAAATATCGATAACTTGTGAATAAATCCAAACGAAACCACAGCGATGCGCCCGTAGTTAAAGCTCGGATATTACTCGATAAGCGGAACCTACCAATTGGCCGGAGATCAGGTTGATGCAGCCCTGCCAATCCGTATGAACTCGTGGAATAAGAAAATATTGGCGAAGTCGCCGACTTGAAAAGTAAAGTACTGGTAAAAAGTAGAAGTGTTTTGTTGATTGATTTGATTGTTTTGCAAAGCCCTAGCGACTCCTATTTATACCCTGAAACTAGGACTCCTGGTCGATTACGACTTGTTACAACCTTATTTAAAACAGGAAAACTACTATATCTATAATAACTTTAAAAAGGAAATGGACTCCCGCAGAATCTTCCGCCGCCGTTTCCTAATCCAGTCAGAACCTCTTCAATTGCTTTCCGGTCGTCTTAGCATACCGTGTTGACCAGCTTTTGACCAGGATCTTCTGGAATAATCCTATCCTGTCGGTATGGGCTGCGCCACCAATCGGCCGATTTTCAACTGTTACCTCGATCGGCCGATTCCTTACTGTAGCTTTCAGATCTGCTTCATCGGCCAATCTTCTCTTCCTGACGCCGATTCAATACGTGTCAAAATCTGGTGTCAACACATGCCCCCCAGTTTCGGAGTAAAATATAACTTTTCCTTCGAAACTCTTTTCTTTAACCTTCTTCTCCGAAACGGGCACAGTAAAAATCTCTTTCTGTTCCGCGGCACAATGATTGCAATTTCCTCGAACCGAGCGCGCGAAACGACCGCTCCCCTGGAACTCGTGTAGACGGTGCGGTAAAAATACCATCTTTGCCCTTGCCCCCTTTATCTCTCTTAAGTACTGGTTTTCTCCGCCTCTCCTCCTCCACGAATCCAGCATCTTTTTCTGCCGCATCACTGTTCATCTTCCTCCAAGTTCTTTCGATTTCCAAGCGCTCCCCCTTCTCCGGTGACCTCGTCCGCAGCTTGCTCCGACCCCAATGGCGTCTCCGTCGGCGACCACCCCATCTACAGAGGCTCCATCGGCTGCTCCTTTGGCGGCGGCGACCCAATCGGCGGCTTCTCCAGCAGCGTCATCGGCGATGATGGCTTCCATCCCAGAGGTAAATGCCCGAAAAATCTTTTCCTTTTCGCCTTGCTGCTTCAGTATTTTCCGGTCCCTCTCTTAGTTTCTTCCCTTTTTCCTTTTCTTTTTAGGCCCTTAGGCACAGGATCACCATTCCTCTCTCAGAGTCTCCTGACCTCATCTGTCTAGGCCCTATGGGGAGTCCTGATCCAACGGATCTAATCAGTTTAGAAACTCACATAATCCCCTTTAAGCAGTCACCCATGGATTTAGATCACTGGGTAGGCGCATTCAGATCCTGGCCGAACGAAACACCCGGGTGGAGAGAGTGGTACCAGAGGGTAGCCGGGTCTTGGAAAGTCCAATGGGAAGAACTTAAAATCGGCCAGTGCATAGATTTGTCCTTGTCTCAGATGGAAAAGAACGAACCTTTGGTTATGGCGGCCTCTTACTTCTGGTCCGATGCACTTAACGCATTCCTTTTTGGACACGGACCCATGACCCCGACCTTGGCCGATGTCTTGCTGCTGACCGGCCTAGATGTTTCCTCCGCCGATACCCTCTTCAATTACCTGTTCAAGCCATCTCATCGGCTAGACACCAAAGGAATCGGCGGGTGGAAAGGATACATCAGTAAGAACATGAAGACAGGAACAGTCTCACAGAGAGAGCACACCGCCTTCTTGATGATGTGGCTGGAGAAACACCTCTTCTGTGGCAGAGCGGTCGGCCCCTCTTCCAACACTCAAGCTTTGGCAGAGTCTCTCGCACAAGGATCGGCCGTTCCCCTCGGTAAACATTTGCTGGGATCGGCATACCATATGATGCATCAAATCGGTGCCAAGCTGTCGAAAGGAGAGCCGATAGGGAATCCAGGCGGTCCTTGGTGGTTCATCACCCTCTGGCTCAATCTACACATGAGCAAGGTCTCTCAGCAGAGGATAGAGACGAAGACCTTTCCCAACATTGAGTCAGAGGAGAATCCATCGGTCCGTCGCCGCTGCAGATCTGTTGGAGAGGCGGCATCGGCCTTTCCTGGCTGCCAGTTCACCGCCACCCGCGTAGCTGAATATTTCAGATGCTTCTATAATGGACTTAGCGAGGAGATGATCACCTGGTATTGATATCAAACCGTGGAGCCAATTTTTGAGTTGCCTGTATGCTTTGACTTCTCCACCCACACATTTGACAGAGAGTTGATGGATGTCTTGATTAATCCGGGAATTCTGCCGGCTAACTTCTTCTCGGGAAAGGACTCACCCACTTATGAGTTCTACTGCCCGTCAGCTGCAGCAAGGCAACTAGGTTTTGGCCAATTGCCGATTCGAGTCTATTTCGCCGGCCAAGCAAAATTCAGAGACGGATTAACTTCAAGTCTTGACTACAGCCGATTATGCGATTTAGTACCTGACTCCAGCACCATTGACTTGAACGGCTGGTCAATCGCCTCCTTCGCCACCCAACAGTATAAATTATGGTGGGCAGAATGGAAGCAGCATCTTTTCTGCAAATCCCCATCAATTTACTGTAATCTTCTGGACCCAGAGAACATCGACCCAAATGCTGCGGTATGTCCTTTTCTTCTCAGCCGATTTCAATGTTGCATTATCATCTCGCTGTTAACTTGTGTTTACCTCTTCAGTCTGAAAGCCATGCTCCCCCAACACGGAGCCGAAGCGGCCGGCCGATCGATAGCCATCATCAATACACAGTGTACCCACTCATCAGCTTCCATGCTCCATCTATTAGAGATATTTCCACCGGTCGATCAAGACGAGCGCCCAAAAGACCAACACCGAAGATATCCAGCCGTCGGATGCGTGCTCGCATTGAATCGGCCGGCCAGACAACAATAGCATCGGCTGAAGTCTCTCGTATCGGATCGGCTAGCCAGATGGCAGCAGCATCAGCCGAGACTCCCCGTGTTGGATCGGCTGATCAGATGGGAGTGATACGCGCCGAGACCCCAGATCCTTCACCTCCACCAGTGGTCGAGACGGCCGATCCCCAAGTCGCCGCCGAAGCCGGGGCTGCTGCAGCGTCGCTCTTAGTAGAAGCTGTCCAGGTAACTTTATTTATCTCATGTATTCCCCAAGTCTTCTGCTGACATCAATTTCATCCCTTTGCCAGGCTGCACAGGTTGTCCCACCACAATCTCCACGACTATCGGCCGCGTCTCAAGTAGGGACTGAGACTACAGCAGCTCCTGTTGCCGAGGTATATGATTTCTTACCCGGCACCCTCAATATTCAGGAAACTTAACCAATTTTGATGCAGGTCGACTTGGGTACGCCGATTGTAACTCCACAGCAGGAATCGGCCGGAGAACCCGCAGAGGCATGGCAAATTCCCATTACCATCTTATCTCATTTTCCCATAGTATTCTCACGAGCATTTATATCTTTCTCAGGAAGCTGGCCCAAGCGGAGCACCAATAATGATCAAGTCTTCTTCTTCTGGTGAACCCAGTGCACCAATCCCTGAAACAAGGGAAACACTTCCACCGACGCAGGCAAGAGAGATTCGTTTCAAAGAGGTAACAATCTTACCATCAGAATCGGCCGATTTCCTCTCACTACTTGCTTACCCTTTGCTTCGTTCCTTACAGGAGCAAGATTCTCCCAACAATAGTATCTTTTCTTTCGCTGTCTCCTTGGCCGATGAAGAAGAAATCGCCTCACACGCGGTTCCACCGAGTTCTGCCTCCGACGATGTCCGCTCTAAGCTTGAGAGCATCCGTACTCTCCTCCAAGGTGACATCGGCCGATTGGTGAAAGATGCATCGCCGATCCGACAATTTTTCAATGAGGTCGCAGATCACATCCCAGATGAAGTGTCGGAAGACTTGGGGTATGCTGCCTATATAGAGGGCATGCGGATTCCTGTCTCGCGGGCGCTGCAACGTATGGCCGATCGCTCTCAGATGGCCAAAATTCAGGAGGAGGTTGACTCGTACAAGCACCAGACCCAGGAAGTACATCACAAAATCAACTTCCTCGAGAACTGCCGTCCGGACATCGTTGGCACAATAGATCGGCTGAAACGGAGGAGAGCAGAACTAGCCAAGGAGATGGAACAGATAACCAAAGATATAGCTGCTGAGGAGAAAAAGCTCCAAGAACTCCCCACCATGATCAGCGAGCTGAAACAAAAAAGACAGCATCTGGCTCGCGAAACAATAAGACTCCGTCGCCGCACGTCAGAAGTACCAGGATCGGCCGAAAATGATCAGAGGATAGTAGAATCGGCCGATCAAATTAGACGACGAGCGATTGTAGCTATAGATACTTTCCTTGGGCTGTAAACAATATGTTAAACATTACTGTTCCTTTGGTGTCACTGCGCCGATTCGGTTTTGAACTGCTTCATGTAATCCGTAATTTCCACTTAATAATGAATCCCAATATTTCTTTCACCAGATGTGTAGCCAGAAGACCGATGAGAAATCGGTCATGTCAACTTGACATATTTTATTTTTGTGCTCGGAATCCCAATCGGTACCAACGTACGTCGGCCTTGATCTGATGCTATCTCTCAAATTTCCCATCTCTAATGAATCGGCCGACGTGAACCCATGCCCCAGTTTCTCATCTTTTCGAACGAGTTGAATCTTCAGAGCCGACTGCTTGGATCGGCTGTAGACCGAAATCGGACACTTTCAGGAAGTCAGTGTCCCAAGTCCTGCCAGATATACACTTGACGTGCTCGCAGCTCCACTGTTGTGTGTCGGCCGCCGCAACGCTGTAGACAGAATCGGCAGCGACTATCTCTGTACTGTCGCCGACCCATTGCACAAGGCATTGATGCATAGTAGATGCGACACAGCAGTTTGCATGTATCCAGTCGCGACCAAGCAGCATATTATAGGACCCTTTGCCATTAATGACGAAGAAAGTAGTAGGGAGGGTCTTACTGCCGATGGTGAGGTCGACGCTGAATGCTCCGCGGGCGGGTGACACGTTGCCTTCGAAATCTTTCAGCATCATGTCCGTCTTGGTGAGGTCGTCATCCCCCTTGCCCAGCTTGCGGAACATGGCATACGGCATGATGTTGACTGCCGCGCCTCCATCTACCAGTAGTCTCGTGACGGGTCTTCCGTTGACATAACCCTTGAGGAACAGCGCTTTGAGATGCTGTCGTTTTTCCTCTTCTGGTTTCTCAAACGTAGCCGTCATCGGCTCTAATACCAGTTGTGCCATTTGCTCTTCCTCTGTTTTTGTCATTTTGTCCCGATCGCTTGGCGCCATGAACTCCATCGGCAGTATGAAAACCATATCAATCTCGGCTGCCGATTCTTGGTTATCCATTTCTTGATCATTCTTCTTTGGGCGCCAAATTCGAGATTTCACATTCCTTCTTTCTGGCACGTATCTTTGCTCTTCTTCTTGATGCTCTAACTGGCGTAGGCGTTGGATTCTCCGCTTTTGGGATCTGGATAGGCCATCGGGACACCACCTGGGGTTCACTGGTTTGGCCGATGGTTTAGCGTGTTTCCAATCTGGTTCCCTTCCTAGGGGATCTTCGTCTGACACCCTATCATCGGCCATCTCTTCCAGCCGATCGTGCGCGCTGATCCTGCCCCCCAGTCCATCTTGCTGGCCGATCTTGCTTTTGCCCTGCCGTACTGGTCAATTCTGCCCCCCAGCCGATCATGCACCGAAACGCGCCGTTCTTCGCGCTGATTTCTGCTGATCGGCTCTGATCCTCTGTCCCTAGAGTGTGGCTTCGGTCGGTCGTTACGGTTTGATCCGTTGCACTCCGGACAGTTATCGGCAGATGGCAATCTGATATCGTTCTCCCAGCAGTGGATGAAGAAGGGACACTGCCAGTGATCTTCACGCCGGCGTATCATTTCTTCCAGGTGTTGTGCTTGTTCTTGCTGCCGCCGATATTTACTGAGTAGAAATCGGGAGGTGACAGGCCTGTGTGGTCGTTCTTGCTCTCGCCTATTCCTTCTGATTTCTTCCGTTGTAATCTGCCTCCGGAGGTCGACAGCGCCACCTCTTCTCGCCGATTCTGACGTCAGCACCTTGGTTTGACTTGAGTCTCCTTCAGCGTTGACCGTGTTGGCCGGGAAGGGATGCTGATCTATCTTCATCGGCCTCGCTGATTGGCTTGGAGTTTCAAACTTGAGCCGTCCCTGTTCAATGGCCGATTGTACCTGCTGGTGGAAGACTTTACATTCATTGGTGTCATGAGAGGTGGCGTTGTGCCACTTGCAGTACTTCATCTTCTTAAGTTGATCGGCCGTAGGGATGGTGTGATGTTGTGACAGCTTGATCTGTCCCTCCTAAAGCAGTAGATCAAAAATTTTATCGGCCTTTAACGTGTCAAAGCCGAATATCTCTGGCTCCTTCTTGCCAAAGGGGCAGGATATTGGTTTTTTCCCTTTTACCCATTCCGCCAGGCTGATTTCTTCCTCCGCGTCAGATTCAGATCCCTCCAAGTACGCCACCTTCTTCTGGAAGCTCCTCCACTGTTCAAGCGGTCGGATCTCCTGCCCTGACAATCGGTGGACGATTTGACTCAGGATTTCAAACTCTTGGGCGGCATATCTCTCTCTGATTTGCGGTAAGAGGCCCTGGAAAGCAATATCGGCCAACTGTGCATCGGTCAGAGCCAGGCTGTAGCACTTGTTTTTGATTTCTCTGAACCTCTGTATGTACCCTGCCACCGGTTCATCGCTCCTCTGCCTGAGGCTGGTTAAATCCGAAATCTTCATCTCGTGTACCCCTGCATAGAAGTACTTGTGGAATTGTTTCTCCAGATCGGCCCAAGTGATGATAGAATTTGGTGGTAAAGTGGTGAACCACTGGAAGGCCGATCCGGACAGAGATGATGAAAATAAACGCACCCTCAGAGCATCTTGCGTGGCAGCTTCTCCGCACCGGATGATGAATCTGTTGATGTGCTCCACAGTGGATGTGTCATCCGTCCCTGAGAACTTGGTGAAATCAGGAACCTTGTAGCGGTGCGGGAACGGCAACGAGTCATAGGCCGATGGATACGGCATTTTATAAGTATAAGTTTGAACTTTCGGCTTCAGTCCAAACTGATCTTGGATCACTTCTGCTATTTTTGCCGTCCAGTCCACCTGCTGCTGATGAACAGTTGTTCGCGGCGCGGGCACGTGTTGAAGGGCTGGTTCGGCCAGGTGATGAATCGGTGAAGTTTGCTGAGCGGCCGATAACTGCTGGCGAAACGCGTCCGCACCCCCTTCGTACGTCGTTGCTGGCATCGTGCCTCTGAATGCTTCCACAGTGCTTGCCCCCCTGCCGATTTCTGGTAAAATTGGCTGGTACTGGGAGACCGTCGGCCGGGTGGCTGATTGGTACGGCACCTGAAACGGATAAGTGCCATGCCGGTTCGCTGGCTCGGGGAAATACGCCGTGGCTGATGCCCCCCAAGGCACTGAGCTCGTAGGTAGTGCTTGCACAGAAGCCATTTGAACGGGTTGAAGCGGTGCTCGCGATGGGAGACATGGTGCACCGCTGTATCTTGGAGACGCCGGAAGTGGTGGAGAGCCGTATCCCTCGCGTTGCGTCAATATCGGTTGAGAAGCCGATTGGGATGTGCACGGTAAGCTTCTGGCCGGCGGGGTGGTTTGGGGGGCATATGCCGGTCCCTGATAACTTTGAACGGCTCCGCTGGCCAGAGAGTTGACGACAGCGTTGTACACCGTGTTGCTCATCACCGAGGATTGGTCAATGAATGCTTGATACACGGACTGTTGAATCATCTCTAACATCTTGCCCGAGTCTTCAGCAATGGTGATGTGGCGAGGCGCTGGAATAGGAGCCTTCCTAACCGCTTCCCCGCTTCTGGTACGACTGAACGACTGGAGGTATATCTTCTTGTAATCTTCTAGGTGTTTGGCCAATTCCTCCCTCTGGTCGTCCTTGAGATCAGCTTCTGTGACCCCAATGATGTTGCTGTCAGAGATTTCTGCGTTGTTCGACATATCAGGTCTTGGATGAGTCCCACCGGGCGTGCCAAAAGTGTGTTGGAGCTAAAATCGGCCGGGTAGGAATCGGCCGATGGGTCTTCAGCGTCGGACACACGACCCGGGAGAATCTGCTTAGCTCCTGTTCGGGTTATCGCCCTGGTGCGGTTCGCGTGGCGTGCCAGTCAATCTGACCTGTTGACCCGCAGAATCTTCCGCCGCCGTTTCCTAATCCAGTCAGAACCTCTTCAATTGCTTTCCGGCCGTCTTAGCATACCGTGTTGACCAGCTTTTGACCAGGATCTTCTGGAATAATCCTATCCTGTCGGTATGGGCTGCGCCACCAATCGGCCGATTTTCAACTGTTACCTCGATCGGCCGATTCCTTACTGTAGCTTTCAGATCTGCTTCATCGGCCAATCTTCTCTTCCTGACGCCGATTCAATACGTGTCAAAATCTGGTGTCAACACCATCAAAATTCAAAAGTAATAGGCGTCACTTGATGACCGTTACCTTTGACACATCAAAGGTAACAGTCCTCACTTGAAGCTCGTTACCAATTATATATCAAAGGTAACGGGCTACCTATAAAAGATAACAGGCTTAACATGATACCCGTTACCTATACTTGTGCCAGCCCAATTGGGCCGGCCTGTTTCCTGGCTGCATCCTGGAACCAGCCAGGATTTGACAGCCACCTTGATCTTGCAAGCAATAGAACTCCACGGAAGCAAGCATAGGTTTACAATGCAGAAACTCAATAGCAGTAGGTTTATAGATGCAACAGAAACACAAGTTTACAATGAAGCCTCACATATTATCACAAGTTCACAGTATAACCACACATACACATACATATGTATATCAAGTTTAAATTTTCTCCATATCTCATCATCACATGTTTTAATAGTTTGAAAGTGGACCGTAGGCAAAAAAGGCAAATGCTGAGGCAAGCGAAAGAAAAATTCAAAAGGTTGTTGGGTATACCCTAGGTGGACTGTTGGGTACAAATACTGAAAACGAGTTTACTATGATGAGGATGAGGCAGCCGACTACTTCCTCTACACCCACGTGCATCTATTCTTCCGTTGCGCTGCACGTCTAGTGGTAATGACCCATATAGCCCCATTACTTGCATATTCCATTATACTAGCGACCTAGCCCCATGAGGTAAACTTTTAATTGTTATACTAGCGACCTAGCATAGCCTTCCTGTTTCCTTCCAACACCATAGGGTCACAGTTCAGCTTGTGGTTTGCAAATGACACAATAGGCTTACCGTACCATTATATGGGCATGTGGCAGACAAAAGGAGTACTCTACGCCTCTACTCGATAATAGGCAAACTACGTTATGGTCCTTAATCGACACATTTGGGACTACAACTCTCAAGGTTCCATTCTTTATGTGAACCAACATTCCCACCAAGTCTAAAGTTCTTATATATAGATAAGATATTCCCAACATTATTTTTCCTAGATGGGACATGTCTAAATAAGAGTTTTGATGTTGGTTTCACATCATTTATAGACATCATTAGCTTCTTCGCCTCTAGGATCCATTTTAGAGGAATAGGGGTTCAAGATTATTGGTGACTCCACTTCCGGCGGATCTAGATAAGTGCCGGCGTAGAAGGTTTGAAGCGGTGGTAGTGGAAGCTTCTTTGGTGGCTCAAAGGAGGAGGATAGGGATATGGGGTGCCTTGCCGGAGAGAAATGATGGCGACGGTGGAAGCAGCCAAGGATCTCAGTGAGGAAGTAGTCCAAGACACCAGCTTTGCGGGCCAAATGTTGAAGCTAATCTCTTAAAAGTGTTAAGCAACAGATTCAGTAGGTATAAGCCGATAGATCTAAGCAAGGCCAAGATAACTGTGATTCTACCAAATCTCGCAAGAGATCAAATGATACAGCCTTACAAGATATGATAGGAATCGATAATTGATAGCCGACTATATTAGACGAACCAGAGCAATTCAAGAGATCAAAACGATGCAGCCTTGAAGAACATCAATGTGACCGATACAATCGCTAGGGCCGGTGGAACTTAGGGCTTACCCCTTCGCCGGAGATGGAAGCGATGCAGCCCCACATCAGGTGCCAAGTTCCGCCGGTGATGAAACCTCAGAAAAGAGGGTAGCGATGCGCTGAAAGTTTTATTGATCGAGAGAGATTTACAATGGCCAGAGGATATATATTTATACCTTAGATTAATGACTCCTAGTTGAGTCCGTACAAAACTTGCCTAACAAGAAAAATCTAAACTAAAGCAAATACTAAGATACATGGACTCTAATTTCTAATTTTCCTTGTGCAGAGACCTTGCAAATAAAACCTCCTTCAATCCATCCGTACAAAAACCAATCCATACGTGATAAATAACTGAATATAATATTCCTATTCCTAATCGGCATGCATGCTTGCCGTACCTTTATTATCTCTTCCTTCACGTGGACCCGCCTCCACGCATGAAGCTTCACGTTTCCTTGCATGTGCATGTTAATAACCTTGTCATATTTTATTCTTTAATCCTCTCTTTTTGCTTGACCAAGCCCATAAAGCTAATATTTACATTAAAGCTCCTGGACTCCATGTCATGTACAGGTACTAAAATCCAACGCTTCCCTGGTTGCATGCTAGCTCTCGTTGCATGCGCTCCCTCTGATGTATATCAGTGGCCGATGGTTTCTTGCTTGCTCTAAATAATCTGGATTTGCTAGCCAAAATCCAGTGTCAACACAATAAGACCCACGTGTGCGTATGCTTGATGAGCGTGCCTGTAACGTGTACGCATGCATGAACATATCTTGCATCCTCACCACGTCGGCTGCCAGGAGTCAATGAGTTTCTTTTTCCTTCATGCATGGACTCAAGTGCGTAGCTAGCCTTTTCCTATATCTGCTTGCCCAATGAAACAAGTGCTTGTGTTCATTTAGGATTCCAATCCACAGCATCTCCAATATATGTGTTTGAGTACTCGACCAACATAGTCCTTCCAAATCACGGTCATGCATCCTGGAATCCGCCGTCTTTAACTCAATATTCGTCAAGTCGTCAGCTTCTTTCCATATACTCCATTGACCACCAAATTACCAAATTTTGGTGCAAATAGTTTGTCTTATCAGAACACCTTCCTTTTGATAGAGTAACATTAGATTTGGTTAATCTTCTAAATTGCTGGAAAGGTATTACCAAATTCAATGTTCTGTTTATCTCTTGTTTCTCATTACTTCTCTCTGACACCAGCTTGTCACTGTCAAATCTACTTTCAATTTTCTCCAGATTCCAGATTATTAGTCTGGTCCCAAATGATCGTGTCATGAGGCTAAGCATTGAACAGTTCGTGGAAGGAGCACCCAAAGGACGGATTTGCAGTATTTATTTCTTCTGTAGATTCTATATAGTATGTGCGAACAGCCGAACATGTATGTAGGTACCAACTATGTAAAGATTCATTGTTCAGACCATGAGCAACCGTGTACCTTTTATTTATCAAAGTTTCAGCGCTTATTAAATGCAACAGAGAGGCATATTACAGAGTTCCATGTGTTATATTAATATTCTCTATCTGGAATTGTTGAATGCAATCAGTATTGCCGTGGCACTCATCGTAAAATAAAAGCAAACAAATGCCCTAAAAACAAACAAAATAAGTATACTAAAACAATTATTTTGGTTTAGAAAATAAAACATGTGGCTAAGAGTATGAGAATTGTCGGGAAATGGGATTGCTGTCCATATATCCAGTTAGCATGGATATCAAATGGCTGATAGTGGACGGTCGGGCTTTCACTTTTGGTAACGTAGTGGCCGAGATCCCCTCGGCTATTGATAGAATGCCCGACCACTTGGTTTCCCTACCGTACAGATAGATGGCCAACGGTTTTAAAACTCTTGGCTATTGTTAGGATTCCAGTAGTGATCAAAGTTTTGAAATATCTTGAATCTATTATTTGAAAATATCGATATAGGTTATAAAAATGTTGAATGCATAAATTTCAAAATGTTGATCTGTATTTTAGAAAATATTGAAACTAGTCATTTGAAATGTTGATACATGTGTTTATAATGTTTGAATCTAGTTTTCCAAAAGGTTAAATAAATGCACTACAATACCATCTAAGCCTTCGCCAAAAAAAATAATCTACTCCCTCCGCTCTAAATTGTAGATTGTTTTGGCAAATCTAGATATAGTGTATATCAAGATGTATAACAAAGCATATATCTAAGAAAAAGCAATGCACGCTTAGGATAATATAAGGGCAGCTCATGTCCTCAATCCAAACGATGCAGTCCACGGCACACGAACGAAACATTGATTCGAGAGTTTCAACGTACGTATCGATTCGTGGGACCTGCATATTTATCTGCCCGCAAATCCCGTTGCCCGATTGCTTGGCTCTCCTGTACGCATTTATAGGTTAGATGTGCTTCGCGGAGGCTTTTTATTGGCTCGGTTCGACTCTTGTTTGGAGGTGGATTTTACTTTCTGACACCCAAAGGTTGACCGACCTAGTTTGTTTTGTTAGGTTTTTTCGCCCACGGTTCGCTTCCTTCGCACACTTGCCCTAAAGGCACGAGACCGTGCATGCAGGATGATAATTGCATGAAGGTCCTGCAAGTTTGGGCCGACGCGACACTGGGCCTTCCTGGTTCATTTTTTGGGATTGGGCCTTCCTGGTTTCTAGGGCTGCGATACCAGCGCGACAATAAAATAGCTGGCGGGATATATTAAATATTAGATGCTAAGCGCGATTAGTAGATATATATTCTGTGTAACGACGGCGGAGTATAAGAATATTGCGGCCATTATGTTGAGATGGTATGGATCTCGTGAGAGGGGTATTAGGAGGGTGATCAATTACGCTAATTATGGGTATAAAATATTGCGTGGTATAAAATATTGCGTCTCTATTGATCGTGGTATTAGAGCGAGGTGATTATATTAGTGAGCAGATATATTCCAGGATTCTTACAGGTTGGCGAAACCAACAACACAGCCGGGGTATCTCAGCAGTTGTGTTTGTCCTATTCGGTACTCACCATATTTATCGCAAGTTGTCTTAAGAAGCACGTAATCTTTCCCAGATGTCCCAAGTCGTGCCTATCCTAACCGAGCCATATCGTCTCCCTAGGTAGTTCCACCCGATGGGAACACTTCTCAGCGGCCACGAGGTTCTCTCAGACGCCAAACAGGGGCTTAAATGAGAACTATATCGGAGAGTGTAACACCCTAATTTTCAAATTAGGAACCTAAATAAATCCTTGCTAGAATCGCCTCAGCATCCATAATGTTTTATTTCAAATTCTTTTGGTTTTAGAAAATTTACCGTGAATTAATAATAATTAAAGAAATATAAGAAAATATAGGTCTTGTACATTTCATGCCGCATTGCATTGTTTTATTGATTGTCTTCAATTTGAATTTAAATTTTAAATTTAAATTCAAATGCTTTTGGATATTTTTCTTTTTCTCCCTCTCTTTCTCTTTTGGCCCGACCCATTCCTTCTTTTCCTCCTTTCTCTCTTTTCTTTTTCCCGAAGCCCAGCCGGCCCACCCTCTCTCTCGTTTTCCCCTCCTTCCCTTCCTCCCGCAAGGCCCAGCCCAACCGGCTTTTCTTCCCCCCCCCCCCCCCCCCCCCGCGCGGCCCAGCCGCGTTGCTTTCCTCCTTCCCAGCCCAACCCGGTGCTCCCCTCACCCGCTCCCCCTCACCGCTAGGTGGGCCCCACCCGTTGGGACCGTCCCCGACCTCGAGCCAGACTCGGGCTCGACCCCGAGTTCGGCCGCGGCACGACGCCGCCTCCGCCCACGTGTCGCACCGGGCCCGCACGTCGGGGCCCCTCGGCCGCCCCTATAAAGCCGTAGCCCCGCGCCCTCATTTCCCTCAACCCGTAGCCGCCGCCCTCGCCTGCATACCCTAGATGCGCAAGTTCACCGCCGCCGCACCTCGGCCGCCCGATGCGCCGCCGCTCCGCCGTTTCCGACCGTCGAGCAAGTGCCGCAGGAGCTCCACGTTGCGGTAATGAGCACTGCCGGAGATCCGTGGCCGTGCGCCACCGTCGTGCGCCCCTCTCCGGCCCCGCCTTGCGCAACCGAGCCCCTAGATGCAATCCCCGTAGCGCCCGCGTTCTTCAGGTGCAGCCTGCGCTTGAAACTGAGCCCGGACGGCCGTTTACGGCCCAGTTCGGTGAGTTCGCTGCCGCCTGCCGCCGTGTGCCGTCGCCGCCGGCGCTGCCCTAGCCCCGCGCAGCTGTCGGATCTCGATCCGATGGGTTAGATGATCTAACCCGAGTCAAAACCAGCGTACCGGTCAAACCCTAGGCCTTTTTGCAAAAGAAACCTGAATTTTATCGAAATCAACCTGTAGTCCACGACAGTTCAAAAGTATTCACAAATAGATCCTTTTTCTTCTGTTTAAGCCCCTGTCTTTTTCTAAAATAGAACCATCATCCCTAGCCCCTCTGTTTTTCAATCTAAACCCTGGATCTAAGGTTTAATTATGTTTTAGCCCTCGGTTTCTTTGTCCAGAGCCCTTCTAATTTCAAATCTTCTTCAAATAAGCCCCTGGAATCATGTTTTAGCCATAACTTCTCCGTTCTAACTCCGTTTTCATCGATTCTCGCGCTCACACGATCCTTGCGACGTGTACAGTAGCTTTATAACGTTGTTTTTCTATGTTTACATTGTTTGGTGTAATATTTCTTATTTATTGTACTTATTTGTTTCTATGTACCTGTGTGTTGCGATAGACGGTGCGCAGTTCGAGGGTCCGCAAGAGCAAGACTTTGAAGACGCCCCTGAGCAGCAGCAGTACTTTGAAGAAGGCAAGTGGTCCTTGATCATATTCCGGTCCTAATAACTTCTAAGTATACACATTTACTTTATATGCATGCATGTGTCTATAATATGATGGATCCCAAACTAAGGATATGCCTAGATTCTGTTGAACTTCCTTGAATAAACCTGGGTTGTTTACTTTATGTTGTAGCTACGCTAGTTGCTTTTGCTTAGACTTTGGTTAGATAACCTGGAAATTACGCTACACTTGTTTTACTTCATATTATGGAATACTCTTATGGTAATAACTTTAAGATCATTGCATTAATTAGAACATGGAGAACCACCCATGAAAATAGTGCAACCACAATACTACATGGCTCTGGTCTTGGCTAATTGATTAGAAACTTTAGCTTGTAATGGTCATACCGAAAGGGCAAGAGGGGAGTGCGTTGATGGGGTATAGCTCGGTCCTCTTGAGGCGTAGATATGATCCTGGTTAAGGCGTCTTCGTCATTAGGGAGAGTTATGACCACCGCGGCCTGAAACCTTAGCGGACCGTTGCATGTTAGGGAATCTTTGTAAAGGCCTCGTAGTGAATCCCTGCCACTCACCTCTGAAGTGTTTATGGGCCTTTCAAACTCAGGCATTAAGGGAAACACAAGTTGTGGGTAAAGTGTACAACCTCTGCAGAGTGAAAACTGATATATCAGTCGTGCTCACGGTTAAGAGCGGCTTGGACCCTCACATGATAATTGAACTTAAAGATGATCTAAATTGATGTTCTTTATTTATGTTGTTGTTACTTATTTTCTTTTAGTTATTTAAGGGTTGGTATAAACTTACACTTAGTTAATGCTTGCTAAATAAAACTTGATCAATTAAAAATGCTTATCGCAGTCAAACCATGTCAGCTTTTCCTTGATTTTAGCCTTGTATGTCATATAATTTACTCCACTTGCTGAGTACCAACCATAAGTGTACTCACGCTTGCTTTATTAAAACAAATGCTGCTATGAACAATATAATATCCGGAGTTCCCTGAAGATTTTGACGAGTTCTAGGCGTATGTCTCCCAGTCATCTGCCTGTGAAGTTGAAGTCCGCTGCTAGTTATAAACGTTTATTTATTCGCTTAAGATTAAGACTTTCGGTCATGTAATAAAGTACTATAATACTCTCTTTCGTTATGACATTGTTTCGGGTATGCACTTGTATCGTCTATCATATGTGTGGAACTTCATCCTAGTGCACATATGAGATGCATTCAGTTCCATTCCAAAACCGGGTGTGACAGAGAGGTTTCTCCTATAGGGTCTCTAGCATAGAAACTCATCTCGCACAGACAGACCAGAAGACAAAGGGATTTTCAAAGGCAAACTACTCCATTAAAACAAACATGCTTACATATGGCTTTCCCTTTTAGGAAACCCCACAAACAACTGCAGAGAATGGGGGATTACCTTACAGTGAACGCGGCACAACAACTTCTCTGGATATTACACATGGATATTACACAGTGGATGGCTAAAAACTACTACTATTGCTACTACAGAAGAGTGCTCTAAGGAACTCGAAGGTTGTCTGGTGTCTTCCTTGCTTGCTCCTGATCTCTTGTGCCTGGATGTCTGCCTTTGCTTATATAGACAAGCAGAGGGACGCTGCTTCTTTATATATCTACACTCCTAAGAGATAGCTCAGAGTCTCTAACAACGATGCCGGGATGATGTGATGAGTATAAAATATGCTCCTTGCCTGTACGTCTTGCTAATTGCATACATCAGGAGGCATGCGCACTTTGCAAGAGATTGTTGGCATTTCTTAGCGTCAGCACCAGGATTGTTAGTCCCTGACAACGGCGCCAGAAAGCTTGTTGGGTATTTTAACGATCACGAATAAATCCGCAAGCGCACAAATACTGTTGTAGCTTTCACCCAGGAGTATTCCAGGATATCGTATCCACAGTGGAATGTGAGTATATTATCTAAGGTTTAAGTTCATCCAAGGACACCACTCCTCGGAAGAGGTAAGGGCTAGAAAGGATTTCTAAGGCTAAAGTCTAAGATAAGATTGAACTATCCTAATTGTTTACTTTGGGCTACTGACTCCGCCTGTATAAGACCGAGATGCCCCAGTCATACGACACTTTGATATACCCAAACGGGGAGGGTTATGCTGAGTAAACAGGGTTGTCACCACCTGTCACCTACCTCATCAAACCGTGGGATATACCACAACCAACAGGTAAAGTCTTGCCTAGACACCACGTCTACACCGTCCTTCACTAACTCTAGAGGCGTACAAGAACATCGGTCTCTATCAGGAGTCTTACTCTAGAGCACCCACTAAACTAGTGAACTATTGATCCAGTAAATAGCTAGGGGACTAGAACTATTAGTTAACTAAGAGACTAATGCACAAAGGAAATCACGAACACTTACTATGATTGATAAGCATCCGTCGAGGTACAAGTTGGAGAAGAGCGCCGGGGGCCGACCGGCACCTCCCCAACTTCCCCTCACTCTCTCCCTATTTTCTAAGCACTACCTAGGCAGCATTAAGCCTCTAAGGTAAGCCCCAAACTCAAAAGTGTGAATGAAGAGTATGGGATGGTGTGTCTCTATTCTAGCCCCCTCCCCTCGTAATAATAAGGGTGTACCAAAGGGTTCTTTGCCGGCAATTCAGGTGTGATCATGTAGAACCGACATTGGAGAGTGATGAGGAGCCGCCACGTGCAAGCTGGAGACGAGCCATGCTTAAGTCGGTTCGGTCGAACTGGTGGTTCGGCTGAACCAGCACCGACTCCAAATCCACCGCCCTTTGGCTGGGTGACTGCTAGGTGGGTCCTCATGAAATATATCTGAGGCTTGGGTTGAATTGAGTCGGTTTTGGTTGGTTTGTGGGCCCATGAATCCCTGTGCTTGTCTTTAATTGGCTGGAGAGGTGTTGCCTTGGATTATGCTTGCTCTAGTGGGCCCTTTGATCCATGTGAGGCTGAACAACGCGCTCTGATTGGTCGGTGCTTTTGTGCCTTGGATTCAAAGGTGTGTTTTCCCTCTATTTCTGCTCAAATTTCTGCATAGCTATATTTTCCACTGGACATGTGGAACTGATATTATTTGGAATAAATATACGAGCAAGAGATGTTAGTTGTCCCAATTTTCTGATCAAATTGACGGTCGAAATCAGTCCGTAACGAGCGTCAACAAGATCTCCCACACTTAGTCTTTGTTCGTCCTCGAGTAAAGGTTAGGACTAAGGTGGAACACCACTTTCTTTTGATATGATACCTGCATATTGATTATTCCGAGCTTCACCATTACCTGTGAATCTTGATGTGTCTACTATAATTGTTTGGGAAGTTGAAGACTGGAACGATATTGACTTGAGTCTCCTCCACTTCTCTGCTGTATGATTGGGAGTTGATAGATTTTTGAAAAGACCAACCATAGCTTTACTCCTCCATAGGATCTCTCAAGTCACTCAGTGTGTGTATCCTTACCAAGGCATTGCATCTTTTCATCCTACTTCTAATGATAGCTTATGTGGAGCTCATGGTAGGAGATTTGAAAGCATGCAAGTGTATGGAAAGTGGATGATGAAAATGAGACTCCTTTTTAGGAAACTCTCTCTCCTTTATTTGAAAAACTTGAGGTCATTGTCGGTGTTTTACCGCCACGCCGACCGAGGGATACCCCCGAGGTGGTGAGTTTGTAGATAGGGTGTCGCCGAGATCAGGAACTTGAAGGTGCAAGGAGCACAAAGTTTAGACAGGTTCGCGCCGCTGAGAGCGTAATACCCTACGTCCTATTTGGTTTGTATTGCCTTACGTGGTGATCGAGTGATCTCCTGTTTGGAGGGGGTCCCTGTCTGCCCTTATATAGTCTGGGGGGACAGGATTACATGGAAGTCCTAGTCGGATACGAGCCCAGGAGTCCTACGCGAGTACTTTTCGGGTAGTTTCCTACTGTCTCCGACTAGTTTTACTACTATATGAGTAGTCCTACAATAGTACGAGTAGTTACAATAGTTGTAGGGCGTGGGCCATATCCCATCCCTTATCCTAGGATATGTACGCTATATGCACAGTCTCATGGGCCTGGGTCTGACAAGCCCCCGAGCTCTTCGTAGTCGAGTTCTGCAGGCGTCCGAGTACTTCTGAATGCGTCTTCAAGTTCTCCCAAACTCCCTCATGAAGGTGTCTTCCCAGTACTTCTCTGGCTGCATCGAGGCTGTGAGGTGCTCATGCCCCGAGTAGTTGTCAAGTCTTCTTTTATATGGGGTGCGATTGAACTCGCACTCCATATGGAGTAGCCCCCGAGCCTTAGGTTGACTCATAGAATCAGGCTGAGGGTCAATTTAGTCTTGAGTTCTCTGTCCTTGTCTTCCAAAAGATTTGAAAAATAAGTCGCTGATGACACGTGTCCCTGCAGCTCCCGAGCGTTGAATCCAAATCCTGAAGGTTTTGAATAAAGGATCCAAAGAATCATGGCATGCAATATATGACGGTAAAGATTTGATGGTTAAGATGGGCAAATTGGTTCAGAAATTTTAAAACCGCTTTTTTTTGGAATGTCTTCCGTGAAACAATGGTTAAAAAATAACTTATCTAAAAAGCGCACTAAATTACCGCTCAAATCAAACCTTGTTCGCTGTGAGCCATGTCGTATCCAGCCCCTGAGCCTGGGAGCTAGATGAGTCGCACAAGATGCACCTAGTAGTCGGTGGCGCCAGCCCCCAAACCTAGGCATTGGCCAGGTTGCCGCTGGATCTTGAACTGTCGATGAAGCCGACTATTCGGAGTCAATTCCGACTAGTTTTGTAGGCGAGACGAGTGATTGAAGTAGTCAACGACGCGTAAAACTTTTCGGGAACTAGTAAACGCAGTGTCATGGGAGCGAGGCCCCTTGTGTAACATATAGTACTGGTCGAGAACTAGTAATCTGACCGTTACTGGAAGCATGGGAACGAAGCCCCTTCAGTAACATAGAGCACTAGTCAGGAACTAGTAATATGACTGTTACTGGAAGCATGGGAGCGAGGCCCCTTTAGTAATATAGAATACTAGTCGGAAACTAGTAATCTGACCGCTACTGGAAGCATGGGAGCGAGGTCCCTTCAGTAACATAGAATACTAGTCGGAAACTAGTAATCTGAGCGTGACTTGAAGTATGAGAGCGAGGACCCTTCCGTAACATAGAATACTAGTCGGATACTAGTAATTTGAGCATTACTGGAAGTATGGGAGCGATGCCCCTTCAGTAACATAGAATACTAGTAGAAAACTAGCAATCTGAGCGTCACTGGAAGTATGAGAGTGAGGCCCCTTCAGTAACATAGAATACTAGTCGGATACTAGTAATCTGAGCGTTACTGGAAGTATGGGTGCGAGGCCCCTTTAGTAAACTTGCACGTAATACCAGTTGTGAATCAGTAAACGGAGTTGTACTGGAAGTATGGGAGCGAGGCCCATGCAGTAAAGTCCACATAGTAACAGTCGTGAACCAGTAGATGAAGTAGTACTGGAAGTATGGGAGCGAGGCCCATGCATTAAACTCCACGTAGTTCCAGTTATGAACCAGTAAACGGAGTTCTACTGGAAGTATGAGAGCGAGGCCCATGCATTAAACTGCACGTGGTACCAATCGTGAACTAGTAGAATGGAGTTGTACTGGAAGTATTGATCTCCAGTCGCCTATTGAAGATGATTCCTTGGGCGGGCAATGAGAATTCACATGTTGCCATGCGAAAACATCATGGTTGGCCCGAAGGAAGTGACGACGAGGTCCTTCAAGTGGGGATGAGCAGTTCCATGCATGACGCCATGTGAAGATGTCTTGGTTGGCTAAGGATGAAAGTGTCCTAGATGCTCGATATTCGAGGAGTTTGGGACCTCCTGACCATCAGGGTACTGTAAGCGATACGACCCTGGTCCTATAACCTTGTGCACGATGAAGGGTCCCTCCCATAAGCTTGTGCAGCCCGGTTTCGTCCTGGATGCGGCGAAGGACCATGTCTCCAATGTTGAAAGATTTCCAAGATGTCACTTCCTGATCCCCAGAACATTTCAAAACAAAACATCATGCTGGTAACTGAAGAGGATCTGAAAGCTGAACAGAGGGAGGATATGGCAAAGGCTATGGATGAGTTTAAGGCAGAGTTCCTCAAGTCATTCTGCAAGACCAAGAGTGGGGAAGTTATCAAGAAATTTCCTCTCCCGTCTCCCTGCAACATTGTCATCCATGAAGACCCAGGAAAGCTGAGTGAGTTGGTCAATGAAGCTCTTCATCATGCATTAATCAACCAATGTGATGTCATGACCAATGCAATGCATAATGCCATTGTCCAGGCTAGAAGAACTGGAGAAGTGTCTCCCAGTTTCAAGGGACCTACATATAAAATGCCAGGAACTCGAATTGGCAGTTCCCATACAACATTTGAGGCAGCTACAGTAGAATCATCGGTCACTAAGCCGATTCAATCTGAAGGTGTTTATTACACATTGCCACAATAGTTTTCGACACCTTTGCCGCAGCAATCGGCACCTCAGCCTCCTCCAGTGTTCACCACTTCACCGCCGTTAATCGCTTCATCGGCGCAAGGAGTTGAAGGGGATCCAATCAGATGGGATTCGAAAACTGGCTTTGGGATGCCACCCGTTTTCGGAGGCACGTCTGCCAACGCACTTTTGGAGACACCCCTGAGACCTCCTTCACGTTGGACTCCAGCTCCTCGGTCAGCCGGTTTATACCAAATGCATACACCAAACTCCGGGCTGATAGGTACTTTGGTTCACCATCAGCATGGGATCAAACTAGTGCTGCATGATCCTACAACGGGATTAGTATGACAACTTGAGGTTCCTCCATTGCAGGCATCACCACAACAACAGCCACCTCCACAGCAAGAATCAGCTCCACATATGACGTCACAAAACCAATATCAGATGTCAGGTTCCCAGCCGATTCCTCAGCATCAACCTCAGATTTCGGCACCACGGATGACGCCTCAGCAATATCAGCATCAGCAGAAAGTTTACCAACACCTGATGCAGGTGGCTACCCTTCCACCGTAGCAGTTCCGACAACAGTAGATGACAACAGCTCGACCGATGCAACATCAAACGTTGGCTCCTTGGCTGATTTATTAGCAGCCGCAATCGGCTTCTCAGCTGACAGGTTAGGAAAAACGAAACCAGCAGATAGAGCAGCTGCAGCCGGTACAAGCAAACAGTCAGGTTGATTGGGCTGCAAAGATAGCTGAGGTGATGCAAGATCAGTTTGGATTAAAACCTAAACAACAGACGTATATGTACAGGACTCCATATCCACCTGCATATGATCTGCTTCCATTTCCTAATCGGTATAAGGTGCCCGACTTCACTAAGTTTTCAGGACAGGATGAAACCTCCACCATTGAGCATATTAATCGCTTCATAATTCAGTGTGGAGAAGCAGCTGCAACTGATGCTCTGAGGGTTCGATTGTTTTCTTCGTCTCTCTCCGGATCGACGTTCACATGGTTCACGACATTGCCAGCCAATTCCATTGTTTATTGGGCCGATCTGGAAAAGCAATTTCACAAGTATTTCTTTGCTGGTGTGCATGAGATGAAGTTGACCGATTTGACTAGTCTGACCCTGAATGATGCACAGTTAGCCGAGTTGGCTTTCCAGGGACTTTTGCCACATATGAAGGAGAAATATGCATCACAAGAATTTGAAAGCCAGACCAAATTATTGCATCGAATGTCGAACCAAGATGTGCGCCTCTATGAACAAAAGAGGAATTTCTAGAAGAGGGTTGCATATGTGGAGTATTCGGATACTGAAGAAGAGGCTGAAATCGGCTTGGCTGAATGGGTCGGGAACAAAAAGCCGATGACAATGCCTTATGGGAAAGAAGAAACTCCAAAGTTTGGGTTTGACGTGAACAAAACCAACAAGATCTTTGATCTATTGTTACAAGGGGGAGAAATTAAGCTCTCTCAGTATCATACTATTCCATTGGCTGATGAGTTGAAAAAGATCAGATATTGCAAATGGCACAATGCTACTTCCCACAATACTAATGATCGCAAGATGTTCCGTCAGCAGATTCAAACAGCAATTGAGCAAGGAAGGCTCAAGTTTGAGATCGCAAATAAGCCATCAAAGCCGATGAAAATTGATCAACACCCTTTCCCAACCAATATGGTAGAAGTCAATGGCAAAACTAAAGTATTGACTTCCCAATCGGCTAAAGCCAGTGGAGCCGTTGATCCGGAAGTCTAGATATCAGCTGAAGAGGTAAAGGGGAAACGTCCGATTGAAGAGGTTGGATATTCAAAAGGAACACGATGTCCTGTGACGTCTCAAATATTGATAAACAAGTTCCAACGACAGCATGAAGAAGCACGACGTGAAGAAGAGATGATACGTCGGCACAAAGATCATTGGAGATGCCCATTCTTCATATACTGTTGGGAGGAAGGAATCAAACTGCCGTCAGCTGATAATTGTCCAGAGTGCAATGGGCCGTTTCGGGATAGCCAATGTTTCAAAAGATGGTGTTTTGATGACAGGAAGCAGAGGCCGATCATCGGGGATAGGCGTGATTATGAAGAAAAGCGTGTTCCAGTTCATGATCGGCTGGGGGGTAAAGTTACAGTAAAAGATCGGATGAGGGTAAGCATTCATGATCGGCTGGAGGAAAGGGCTAATAACAGAGTCCTTGATGAAGAGCCGTTGTGTCGCGAACCGGAAAGACAACGGGCCCCAGAGCACAGTGGTGTAAGGCATCCTCGGTGGTGCCCAGATGGGTTAACCAAATCTCAGAATAGGAGAGTTCAACGCCTATGCTAGTGGGAGCAACAACAAGAAGAAGAAAGATACACTCTAGAGAAAAAGAATGTCAAGTCTCAAGTATGGTGTGCAAAGCCAAGAGCCGATGATGCAGGCATAAACGAATCGGCTGCAGATATTAACATGGTATTCATCTTGCCAATGGAGTTTATGGCTCCAGCTAGCGATGGAGAAATGTCAGACACAGAGGGAGGGATGGCTCAACTTGCTTTGGATCCGATGCCGGCTACTTTTGAAAAACTAGAAGAGAAAAAATGTTGGCACTTGAAAGCATTGTTCCTTAAGGGACAAGTTGATGGGAGGCCTGTCACCAAATTGCTGGTAGATGGAGGTGCAGCAGTGAACATAATGCCATATGCCATTTTTTGCAAGCTCGAGAAAGGAGAGGAAGACTTGATAAAGACTGACATGATGCTCAAAGATTTTGAGGGTAATGTCTTGCCAGCTCGGGGGGCACTCTGCGTTGATCTGACTATCGGAAGTAAGACTCTACCTACTACTTTCTTTGTTGTTAATGGAAAAGGGTCCTACAACTTGCTCTTGGGACGGATTGGATACATGCGAATTGTTGCATCCCTTCGACCATGCACCAATGTGTTATTCAATTGGTCGGAGATTCTGTGGAAATGGTCAACGCTGATTCCTCCTTCAGCATTGCTGCGGCCAACGCCCAACAGTGGAGTTGTGAGACGGTAAGCTGCATATCGGGCAAGGTATGGGATGCCGATTTTCTCAAGGTATCTGATTTTGGCCTACAGCCGATCCAAGCAGTCGGCTCCGAAAAATGGTCTTAATGGATGATTATATCGAAGAAGGAAAATTAGGGCACGGGTTTACGTCGGCCAATGAGTTAGAACAGATAGATCTAGGTGATGGTAGCAAGCCAAGGCCGACGTATATTAGTGCTAAGTTAGATCCTGAGTAGAAGCAAGAGTTAATTCAGTTGTTAAAAGAATTTAAAGATTGTTTTGCTTGGGAGTATTATGAAATGTCTGGTTTAGACCATTCTATGGTTGAACATCGGTTGCCTATAAAACTAGGACATCGGCCACATCGGCAGCCTGCTAGATGCTATAATCCTAAATTAATACCTGATATCAAGGCCGAGATTACTCATTTAATTGAATCAAAGTTCATTAGGCAGTGTTGTTATGCTGAATGGATCTCTAATGTGGTTCCTGTGTACAAGAAAAACGAAAACTCCGAGTTTGTATTGATTTCAGGAATCTTAACAGGGCAACACCAATGGACGGTTATCCGATGCCGATTTCCGGTGTGTTGATAGATGTTGCTGCAGGGCACAAAGCTATTAGCTTCATGGATGGTAATGCTGGGTATAATCAAATATTTATGGCTGAAGAAGACATTGCTAAGATTGCGTTCAGATGTCCTGGGCATGTTGGATTATTTGAGTGGATCGTCATGACTTTCGGATTGGAGAATGCAGGAGCTACATATCAGCGGGCCATGAATTACATATTCCATGAGTTTATCGGCAAGATAGTCGAGATTTATATTGATGGCGTCGTAGTTAAGTTAGAATGTTATAAGGAGCATTTGGCCGATTTACGTAAAATTTTGGAGTGCACAAGGAAACATGGGCTGAAAATGAATCCAAATAAGTGTGCTTTCGGTGTATCGGCTGGACAGTTTTTTGGATTCATGGTCCACCAAAGAGGCATCGAGTTCAGCCAAAAGACGATTGGTGCAATAAGTAAAGTTACTGCTCCAATGAATAAAACTGAGCTTCAGTCGTTGATTGGCAAAATCAATTTCATCCGGAGATTCATATCAAATTTATCTGGGAGAATTCGGCCATTCAGCCCTTTGTTGATGCTTAAAGCCGATCAAGAGTTTGTATGGGGATCTGATCAACAAAAAGCATTGGAGGAAATTAAAAAGTATTTGGTGACCCCACCAGTGTTGGTACCTCCTCAAAGGGATAAGCCATTTAAACTGTACTTATCGGCAGATGAAAATGCTATCGGATCGGCTCTTATTCAATAGTTTCAGGGCAAGGAACGGGTGATTTATTATATCAGCAGGAGAATTTTGGATGCTGAAACTAGATATTCTTCGTTTGAGAGGATATGTTTGTGCCAATATTTCTCTTGCACCAAACTCAGGCATTATTTGTTATCTGTAGAATGTACTGTTGTCTGCAGAGATGATGTTGTCAAGTACATGCTGTCATTTCCAATTTTGAATGGGAGAATCGGAAAATGGATTCTGGCATTATCCGAGTTTGACTTAAGGTATGAATTGGCTAAAGCTGTCAAGGGGCAAGTCATGGCCGATTTTGTAACTCAGCATTGTGGCTCAGAACTTAAAGTGGTGGAACCTGTGCTGTGGACTTTATTCTTCGATGGGTCATCTTGTCGAGCAGGATCGGGAATCGGCATAGTACTAATTTCGCCTTAGGGGACAAGTTTTGAGTTCTCACTGCCGATTGAAAAGACTGCTACGAATAATCAAGCTGAGTATCAAGTTGTATTGAAGGGAATTAAATTATTAAGAGAAATCAAGGCCGATGCTATTGAGATATTTGGAGATTCTATGCTGGTTGTTAATCAGTTGCTCGGAGAGTATGAATGTGTTGGCGCTAAAATCGGCCGGATAGGAATCGGCCGATGGGTCTTCAGCGTCGGACACACGACCCGGGAGAATGTGCTTAGCTCCTGTTCGGGTTATCGCCCTGGTGCGGTTCGCGCAGCGTGCCAGTCAATCTGACCTGTTGATTGACAAGGAAATAGAGTATTCAATTCCAGGCGCGTCGATCGGCTGGATTTCCGATCTGTCCTGAGGAGCGCGTCGGCGGTAAATCGGCCGATTTGCTGTAGAGATGATCGGCTATGAGTCAGCCGATGATCGTATAGTAATTGTAAAGAAAACTGCTGGAGCAATCTAAACAATTACTATAGAAGCAACACTTGAAACAGATCTAATCGGCTGTATGGCGATGAATCGAAGGAGAACGATGACGAAGCCGATTACCCTGATCTCAAGCTGGATAACTGGTGATAATACTAGAATAACAGGTAAAACTTGCAATTCTAGTAAATATCGATAACTTGTGAATAAATCCAAACGAAACCACAACGATGCGCCCGTAGTTAAAGCTCGGATATTACTCGATAATCGGAACCTACCAATTGGCCGGAGATCAGGTTGATGCAGCCCTGCCAATCCGTACGAACTCGTGAAAGAAGAAAATATTGGCGAAGTCGCCGACTTGAAAGGTAAAGTACTGGTAAAAAGTAGAAGTATTTTGTTGATTGATGTTGGTTGTTCCTGCAAAACCCTAGCGACTCCTATTTATACCCTGAAACTAGGACTCCTGGTCGATTACGACTTGTTACAACCTTATTTAAAACAGGAAAACTACTATATCTATAATAACTTTAAAAAGGAAACGGACTCCCGCAGAATCTTCCACCGCCGCTTCCTAATCCAGTCAGAACTTCTTTAATTGCTTTTCGGCCGTCTTAGCATACCTCGTTGACCAGCTTTTGACCAGGATCTTCTGGAATAATCCTATCCTATCGGTGTGGGCTGCGCCACCAATCGGCCGATTTTCGACTGTTACCCCGATCGGCCGATTCCTTACTGTAGCTCTCAGATCTCCCGCATCGGCCAATCTTCTTCCCCTGACGCCGATTCAAGACGTGTCAAAATCTGGCGTCAACACATGCCCCCCAGTTTCGGAGTAAAATATAACTTTTCTTCGAAACTCCCTCTTTAATCCTTTTTTCCGAAACGGGTGCAGTAAAAGTCTCGTTCCGTTCCGCGGCACAATGATTGTAATTTCCTCGATCCGAGCACGCGAAACGACCGCTCCCCTGAAACTCGTGTAGACGGTGCGGTAAGAATACCATCTTTGCCCTTACCCCCTTATCTTAAGTATTGGTTTTCTCCACCTTTTCTCCTCCACGAATCCAGCATCCTTTCTGCCGCATTACTGTTCATCTTCCCCCAAGTTCTTTCGATTTCCAAGCGCTTCCCCTTCTCCGGCGACCTCGTCCGCAGCTTGCTCCGACCCCAATGGCGTCTCCGTCAGCGACCACCCCATCTACAGAGGCTCCATCGGCTGCTCCTCTGGCGGCGGCGGCCCAATCGGCGGCTTCTCCAGCAGCGTCATCAGCGACGATGGCTTCCATCCCAGAGGTAAATGTCCGAAAAATCTTTTCCTTTTCGCCTTGCTGCTTTAGTATTTTCCGGTCCCTTTCTTAGTTTCTTCCCTTTTTCCCTTTCTTTTTTAGGCCCTTAGGCACAGGATCACCATTCCCCTCTCAGAGTCTCCTGACCTCATCTGCCTAGGCCCTATGGGGAGTCCTGATCCAACGGATCTAATTAGCTTAGAAACTCACAGAATCCCCTTCAAGCAGTCACCTATGGATTTAGATCACTGGGTAGGCGCATTCAGATCCTGGCCGAACGAAACACCCGGGTGGAGAGAGTGGTACCAGAGGGTAGCCGGGTCTTGGAAAGTCCAATGGGAAGAACTTAAAATCGGCCAGTGCATAGATTTGTCCCTGTCTCAGATGGAAAAGAACGAACCTTTGGTTATGGCAGCCTCTTACTTCTGGTCCGATGCGCTCAACGCATTTCTTTTTGGACACGGACCCATGACCCCGACCTTGGCCGATGTCTTGCTGCTGACCGGCCTAGATGTTTCCTCCGTCGATACCCCTTTCAACTACCTGTTCAAGCCATCTCATAGGCTAGATACCAAAGGAATCGGCGGGTGGAAAGGATACATCAGTAAGAACATGAAGACAGGGACAGTCTCACAGAGAGAGCACACCGCCTTTCTGATGATGTGGCTGGAGAAACATCTCTTCTGTGGCAGAGCGGTCGGCCCCTCTTCCAACACTCAAGCTTTGGCAGAATCTCTCGCACAAGGATCGGCCGTTCCCCTCGGCAAACATTTGCTGGGATCGGCATACCATATGATGCATCAAATCGGCGCCAAGCTGTCGAAAGGAGAGCCGATAGGGAATCCAGGTGGTCCTTGGTGGTTCATCACCCTCTGGCTCAATCTACACATGAGCAAGGTCTCTCAGCAGAGGATAGAGACAAAGACCTTTCCCAACATTGAGTCAGAGGAGAACCCATCGGTCCGCCGCCGCTGCAGATCTGTCGGAGAGGCGGCATCGGCCTTTCCTGGCTGCCAGTTCACCGCTACCCGGGTAGCCGAATATTTCAGATGCTTCTATAATGGACTTAGCGAGGAGATGATCACCTGGTATCCATATCAAACCGCGGAGCCGATTTTTGAATTGCCGATATGCTTCGACTTCTCCACCCACACATTTGACAGAGAGTTGGTGGATGTCCTGATTAATCCGGGAATTCTGCCGGCTAACTTCTTCTCGGGGAAGGACTCACCCACTTATGAGCTCTACTGCCCGTCAGCTGCAGCAAGGCAACTAGGTTTCGGCCAATTGCCGATCCGAGTCTATTTCGCCGGCCAAGCAAAATTCAGAGACGGATTAACCTCTAGTCTCAACTACAGCCGATTGTGCGATTTAGTACCTGACTCCAGCACCATTGACTTGAACGGCTGGTCAGTTGCCTCTTTCGCCACCCAACAGTACAAATTATGGTGGGCAGAATGGAAGCAGCATCTTTTCTGTAAATCTCCATCAATTTACTGCAACATTCTGGACCCAGAGAACATCCACCCAAATGCTGCGGTATGTCTTTTTCTTTTCAGCCGATTTCAATGTTGCACTATCATCTTGCTGTTAACTTATGTTTACCTCTTCAGTCTGAAAGCCATGCTCCCCCAACACGGAGCCGAAGCGGCCGGCCGATTGATAGCCATCATCAATACACAGTGCAGCCACTCATCGGCTTCCATGCTCCATCTATCAGAGATATCTCCACCGGCCGATCAAAACGAGCGCCCAAGAGACCAACACCAAAGATATCCAGCCGTCAGATGCGGGCTCGCATTGAATCGGCCGGTCAGACAACAATAGCATCGGCTGAAGTTTCTCGTATCGGATCGGCTAGAAAGATGGCAGCAGCATCGGCCGAGACTCCCCGTGTTGGATCGGCTGATCAGATGGGAGTGATGCGCGCCGAGACCCCAGACCCTTCACCTCCATCAGTGGTCGAGACGGCCGATCCCCAAGTCGCCGCCGAAGCCGGCGCTGCTGCAGCATCGCTCTTAGTAGAAGCTGTCCAGGTAACTTTATTTATCTCATGTATTCCCCAAAAACCTTCTGCTGACATCAATTTCATCCCTCTACCAGGCGGCACGAGTTGTCCCACCACAATCTCCACGGCTATCGGCCACGTCTCAAGTAGGGACTGAAACTATAGCAGCTCCTGTTGCCGAGGTAAATGATCTCTTACTCTGCATCCTCAATATTCAGGAAACTTAACCAATTCTGATGCAGGTTGACTTGGGTACGCCGATTGTAACTCCACAGCTGGAATCGGCTGGAGAACCCACAGAGGCATGTCAAATTCCCATTACCATCTTATCTTATTTTCCATAGTACCTTCACGAGCATTTATATCTTTCTCAGGAAGCTGGCCCAAGCGGAGCACCAATAATGATCGAATCTTCTTCTTCTGGTGAACCCAGTGCACCAATCCCTGAAACAAGGGAAATACTTCCACCGGCGCAGGCAAGAGAGATTCGTTTCAAAGAGGTAACAATCTTACCATCAGAATCGGCCGATTTCCTCTCACTACCTGCTTACCCTTTGCTTCGTTCCTTTACAGGAGCAAGATTCTCCTAACAATAGTATCTTTTCTTTCGCTGTCTCCTTGGCCGACGAAGAAGAGACCGCCTCACATGTGGTTCCACCGAGTTCTGGCTCCGACGATGTCCGCTCTAAGCTCGAGAGCATCCGTACTCTCCTCCAAGGTGACATCGGCCGACTGGTGAAAGATGCATCGCCGATCCGACAACTTTTCAATGAGGTCGTAGATCACATTCCGGAAGAAGTGTCGGAAGACTTGGGGTACGCTGCCTATATAGAGGGCATGCGGATTCCGGTCTCGCGGGCGCTGCGACGTATGGCCGATCACGCTCAGATGGCCAAAACTCAGGAGGAGGTTGACTCGTACAAACACCAGGCCCAGGAAGTACATCACAAAATCAACTTCCTCGAGAACTGTCGTCCGGACATTGTTGGCACAATAGATCGGCTGAAACGGAGGAGAGCAGAACTAGCCAAGGAGATGGAACAGATAACCAAAGAGATAGCCGCTGAAGAGAAAAAGCTCCAAGAACTCCCAACCATGATCAACGAGCTGAAACAAAAAAGATAACATCTGGCCCGTGAAGCAATAAGACTCCGTCGCCGCGTGTCAGAAGTATCAGGATCGGCCAAAAGTGATCAAAGGATATTAGAATCGGCCGATCAAATCAGACAACGAGCGATTGTAGCCATAGATACTTTCCTTGGGCTGTAAACAATATGTTAAACATTGTTGTTCCTTAATGCCACCGCGCCGATTTGATTATGAATTGCTTCATGTAATCTGTACTTTCCACCTAACAATGAATCCCAATATCTTTCACCGGATGTGTAGCCAGAAAACCGATGAGAAATCGGTCATGTTAACTCGACACATTTTCTTTTTATGCTCAGAATCCCCATCGGTACCAACGTACGTCGGCCTTGATCTGATGCTATCTCTTAAATCTCCCATCTCTAATTAATTGGCCGACGTGAACCCATGCCTCTGCTTCTCATTCTTTCGAACGAGCTGAATCCTCAGAGCCGACTGCTTGGATCGGCTGTAGACCGAAATCGGACACTTTCAGGAAGTCAGTGTCCCAAATCCTGCCAGATATACATTTGACGTGTTCGCAGCTCCACTGTTGTGTGTCGGCCGCTGCAACACTGTAAACAGAATCGGCAGCTACTATCTCTGTACTGTCGCCGACCCATTGCACAAGGCATTGATGCATGGTAGATGGAACACAGCAGTTTGCATGTATCCAGTCGCGACCGAGCAGCATATTATAGGACCCTTTGCCATTAATGACGAAGAAAGTAGTGGCGAGGGTCTTACTGCCGATGGTGAGGTCGACGCAGAATGCCCCGCGGGCAGGCGACACGTTGCCTTCGAAATCCTTCAGCATCATGTCCGTCTTGGTGAGGTCGTCATCGCCCTTGCCCAGCTTGCGGAACATGGCATACGGCATGATGTTGACTCCCGCGCCTCCATCTACTAGTAGTCTAGTGACGGGTCGTCCGTTGACATAGCCCTAGAGAAACAGCGCTTTGAGGTGCTGTCGTTTTTCTTCCTCTGGCTTTTCAAACATAGCCGTCATCGGCTCTAATACCAGTTGTGCCATTTGTTCTTCCTCTGTATTTACCACTTTGTCCCGATCGCTTGGCGCCATGAACTGCATCGGCAGTATGAAAACCATATCGACCTCGGCCGCCGATTCTTGGCTGTTTGCTTCCTGATCATTCTTCTTTGGGCGCCAAATTCGAGACCTCACATTCCTTCTCTCTGGCACTTGTCTCCGTTCTTCTTCTTGATGCTCCCCCTGGCGTAGGCGTTGGATCCTCCGCTTTTGGGATCTGGATAGACCGTCAGGACACCACCTGGGGTTCGCTGGTTTGGCCGATGGTTTAGCGTGTTCCCAACCTGGTTCCCTTCCTAGGGGGTCTTCGTCTGACACCCTATCATCGGCCATCTCTTCCAGCCGATCGTGCGCGCTGATCCTGCCCCCCAGTCCATCTAGCTGGCCGATCTTGGTTTTTGACCTGCCGTACTGGTCAACTGTGCCCCCCAGCCGATCATGCACCGAAACGCGCCGTTCTTCGCGCCAATTTCTATTGATCGGCTCTGAACCTCTGTCCCTAGAGTGTGGCTTCGGGCGATCGTTGCAGTTTGGTCCGTTGCACTCCGGACAGTTATCGGCAGAGGGCAGTCTGATATCGTTCTCCCAGCAGTGGATGAAGAAGGGACACTGCCAGTGATCTTCACACCGGCGTATCATCTCTTCCTGGTGTTGTGCTTGTTCTTGCTGCCACCGATATTTACTGAGTAGAAATCGGGAGGTGACAGGCCTGTGTGGTCGTTCTGGTCCTCGCCTATTCCTTCTGATTTCTTCCGTCGTGATCTGCCTCTTGGGATCGACGACGCCACCTCTTCTCGCCGATTCTGATGTCAGCACCTTGGTTTGACTTGATTCTTCTCCAGCGTTGATCGTGTTGGCCGGGAAGGGATGCTGATCTATCTTCATCGGCATTGCCGATTTGGTTGGAGTCTCAAACTTGAGCCGCCCTTGTTCAATGGCCGATTGTATCTGCTAGCGGAAGACTTTACATTCATTGGTGTCATGAGAAGTAGCGTTGTGCCACTTGCAGTATTTCATCTTCTTCAGCTGATCGGCCGTAGGAATGGTGTGATGCTGCGACAGCTTGATCTGTCCCTCCTGAAGCAGTAGATCAAAAATTTTATCGGCTTTTGACGTGTCAAAGCCGAATGTCTCTGGCTCCTTCTTGCCAAAGGGGCAGGATATTGATTTTTTTCCCTTTTACCCATTCCGCCAGGCCGATTTCTTCCTCTACGTCGGATTCAGATCCCTCCAAATACGCCACCTTCTTCTGAAAGCTCCTTCGCTGTTCAAGCGGTCGGATCTCTTGCCCTGACAATCGGTGGACGATTTGACTCATGCTCTCAAACTCTTGGGCGGCATATCTTTCTCTGATCTGCGGTAAGAGGCCCTGGAAAGCGATATCGGCCAACTGTGCATCGGTCAGGGCCAGGCTGTAGCACTTGTTTTTGATCTCTCTGAATCTCTGTATATACCCTGTCACCGGCTCATCGTTCCTTTGCCTGAGGCTGGTTAGATCCGAAATCTTCATCTCGTGTACCCCCGCATAGAAGTACTTGTGGAATTGTTTCTCCAGATCGGCCCACGTGACGATAGAATTTGGCGGTAAAGTGGTGAACCACTGGAAGGCCGATCCGGATAGAGATGATGAAAATAACCGTACCCTCAGAGCGTCTTGCGTGGCAGCTTCTCCGCACTGGATGATGAATCTGTTAATGTGCTCCACAGTGGATGTGTCATCCGTCCCTGAGAACTTGGTGAAATCAGGAACCTTGTAGCGGTGTGGGAATGGCAACGAGTCATAGGCCGATGGATACGACGTCTTGTAAGTATAAGTTTGAAATCTTGGCTTCAGCCCAAACTGATCTTGAACTACTTCTGCTATTCTTGCCGTCCAATCCACCTGCTGCCGATGAACAGTTGTTCGCGGCGCGGGCACGTGTTGAAGGGCTGGTTCGGCCAGGTGATGAATCGGCGAAGTTTGCTGAACGGCCGATAACTGCTGGCGAAACGCGTCCGCACCCCCTTCGTACGTTGCTTCTGGCGCCGCGCCTCTGAATGCCTCCACAGTGCTTGCGCCCCTGTCGATCTCTGGTAAAATCGGCTGGTACTGAGAGACCACCGGCCGGACGGCCGATTGGTATGGCACCTGGAACGGATAAGTGCCATGCCCGTTTGCTAGCTCGGGAAAATGCGTCATGGCTGATTCCCCCCTGCCGATTTCTGGTAAAATCGGCTGATACTGGGAGACCGTTGGCCGGGCGGCCGATTGGTACGGCACCTGGAACGGGTAAGTGCGATGCCCGTCCGCTGGCTCGGGTAAATACGTCGTGGCTGATGCCCCCCAAGGCACTGAGCTGGTAGGCGGTGTTTGCACAGAAGCCATTTGAACGGGTTGAAGCGGCGCTCGCGATGGGAGACATGGTGCACCGCTGTATCTTGGAGACGCCGGAAGTGGTGGAGAGCTGTATCCTTCGCGCTGCGTCAATATCGGCTGAGAAGCCGATTGGGATGTGTACGGTAAGCTCCTGGCCGGCAGGGTGGTTGGAGGGGCATATGCCGGTCCCTGATAACCTTGAACGGCTCCGCTAGCCAGAGAGTTGACGACGGCGTTGTACACCGTGTTGCTCATCACCGAGGATTGATCAATGAATGCTTGATACACGGACTGTTGAATCATCTCCGACATCTTGCCCGAGTCTTCAGCAATGGTGATGTGGCGAGGTGCTGGAATAGGGGCCTTCCTAACTGCTTCCCCGCTTCTGGTACGACTGAACGACTGGAGGTATATCTTCTTGTAATCTTCTAGATGTTTGGCCAATTCCTCCCTCTGGTCGTCCTTGAGATCAGCTTCTGTAACCCCAATGATGTTGCTGTCAGAGATTTCTGCGTTGTTCGACATACCAGGTCTTGGATGGTCCCACCAGGCGTGCCAAAAGTGTGTTGGCGCTAAAATCGGCCGATGGGTCTTCAGCGTCGGACACACGACCCGGGAGAATCTGCTTAGCTCCTGTTCGGGTTATCGCCCTGGTGCGTTTCGCGCGGCGTGCCAGTCAATCTGACCTGTTGATTGACAAGGAAATAGAGTATTAAATTCCAGGCGCGTCGATCGGCTGGATTTCCGATCTGTCCTGAGGAGCGCGTCGGCGGTAAATCGGCCGATTTGCTGTAGAGATGATCGGCTATGAGTCAGCCGATGATCGTATAGTAATTGTAAAGAAAACTGCTGGAGCAATCTAAACAATTACTATAGAAGCAACACTTGAAATAGATCTAATCGGCTGTATGGCGATGAATCGAAGGAGAACGATGACGAAGCCGATTACCCTGATCTCAAGCTGGATAACTGGTGATAATACTAGAATAACAGGTAAAACTTGCAATTCTAGTAAATATCGATAACTTGTGAATAAATCCAAACGAAACCACAGCGATGCGCCCGTAGTTAAAGCTCGGATATTACTCGATAATCGGAACCTACCAATTGGCCGGAGATCAGGTTGATGCAGCCCTGCCAATCCGTACGAACTCGTGAAAGAAGAAAATATTGGCGAAGTCGCCGACTTGAAAGGTAAAGTACTGGTAAAAAGTAGAAGTATTTTGTTGATTGATGTTGGTTGTTCCTGCAAAACCCTAGCGACTCCTATTTATACCCTGAAACTAGGACTCCTGGTTGATTACGACTTGTTACAACCTTATTTAAAACAGGAAAACTACTATATCTATAATAACTTTAAAAAGGAAACGGACTCCCGCAGAATCTTCCGCCGCCGCTTCTTAATCCAGTCAGAACTTCTTTAATTGCTTTTCGGCCGTCTTAGCATACCTCGTTGACCAGCTTTTGACCAGGATCTTCTGGAATAATCCTATCCTATTGGTGTGGGCTGCGCCACCAATCGGCCGATTTTCGACTGTTACCCCGATCGGCCGATTCCTTACTGTAGCTCTCAGATCTCCTGCATCGGCCAATCTTCTTCCCCTGACGCCGATTCAAGACGTGTCAAAATCTGGCGTCAACAGAATGCAAAAATGATATTTTTAAGGTTTATCAGGAGGAATGTCTCCAGTTGTTAAAAGAGTTCAAGACTGTGATAATCGAACATATTCCCAGAGCATATAATGAAGAAGCCAATAACCTTGCTCAAGGCGCTTCTGGATATCGACCAATTTATGGAGCAGTGGCAGTGGAATTGGCGGCCGACGATTTGAGAAAGGAGATAGCCGATTATTTGAGGGACCCATTTAAGAAAGTTGACAGACGGCTACGGTATCAGGCGACTAAGTATGTTCTACTAGAAGACGAGTTGTGTTACCGAACAATTGATGGGGTCTTACTCAAATGCCTTGGCAAGGAAGAAGCCAAGAACTTGATGGGCGAGATTCATGAACGAACATGTAGGGCTCATCAATCGGCTTTTAAAATGAAATGGATGATTAGACAAAATGGGTATTTCTAGCCAACTATATTGGAGGATTGCTTTAGATATTATAAAGGTTGTCAGGAATGTCAGAAGTTCGGCAATGCGCAGAGAGCTCCTGCGTCAGCAATGAACCCAATAATTAAGCCTTGGCCGTTTAGAGGTTGGGCAATTGACTTGATCGGTCAAATTTATCCGCCATCAAGTAAAGGGCATAAGTTTATATTAGTGACAATTGATTATTTTACAAAATGGGTTGAGGCCTTTCCTTTGAAAAAAGTAACATCAGCCAATATGATTGATTTCGTCAAGGAACATATTGTTTATCTGTTGGGAATTTCTCAAACTATTACGACTGATCGGGGGACTATGTTCACCTCGGGAGAGTTTGATGATTTTGCTACTAGTATGGGGATTAAAATATTGAACTCTTCTCCTTACTATGCTCAAGCCAATGGTCAAGCCGAAGCAGCCAACAAAGGGGTTATCAAGTTAATAAAAAGGAAAGTTGAGGAACAACCAAGATGTTGGCATACTACTCTGAATGAAGCATTGTGGGCCTATCGTATGGCTTGTCATGGGTCTACAAAGTTGTCTCCTTATCGGTTGGTTTATGGGCATGGAGTCGTATTGCCTTGGGAATTAAAAATAGGGTCGAGGCGTACGACGTTTCAAGATCAACTACGACCGATGATTATTCGGCTTTGATGAAAAATGAATTAGAAAATTTGGCGGGATATCGGCTGAGAGCCTTGATCAGTATTGAGGAAAATAAAAAAACGATAGCCAGGTGGTACAATAAAAAAGTTAAAGTTAAAGAGTTCTCTCAAGGAGATTTGGTTTGAAAACTTATACTGCCGATTGGATCCAAAGACCCTAAATTCGGCAAATGGTCACCAACGTGGGAGGTACCGTATCACATAAATTGGTGTGCTCCGGGCAATGCGTATATTTTGGACACCCTTGAAGGAGAAGAGTTTTCCAGGGCTTTAAATAAAAAGTATTTAAAGAGGTACTACCCCAGTATATGGGTAGACGCTTAGCCGATTTGTATGGAAGTATCGGATATAGCCGATTTGCTAAAATCACCTTTGGTACAAAAGTAAATAACAAGGCAAAAATCGTTGAGGATTTATTAGCCGATTGGATTAGGTTCTAATCGATTGAATACATGGCCGACACGATATGTGTCGCCCTTAGGGCAAAAAATTACATCAATGAACTTTAGATTTATGGAATTACAAAGGAGAGATTACATTTGATCTTGGATTGCTAGAAGAGTTAAAATAGCCGATAAACAAGTGTAGTTTGAAAAAATCGTCGGCTCATACATAATTGATACAAATAGCATAGGATCACAATCAGGATTTCAGAATCCCTATTATTACCTCAAGTATAGAAAATCTTGTATTGATTTTACCGCTTGTAGATGGATTTGACACTTTTCTTCGGAGATTGCTTTACCTAATTGTGTCTTGGTGGTGTCGATTTCGTTCAAGGTATTCTCCAGCTCCTGCAAGACACTTTCCCTTTTGCTCTCCAGGGTTCTTAGCTTGTCTTGAAGGATAGAGGATAGTAGCCCAAGACCTTGAATCTGCCGATTGTTCTGACGCCTTGGGCCAGTACAATTAATTGAAGCCAGGACGGAAGTCAAATCTGGTGGGATGTAGTCTCTAATTTGTTTAATGTTAGCTTGGATCAAATCTTTGTCAGCCCGAGGAAGCCTCTCGTTGGATTGGAGGATTTGAAGTATTGCTTCAAGATTATTAGTTGTTGAGTTAGGCTATAGAAGAAAAGGAAAAAATGTAAAATAAAGATGAAATCGGCGAGGTAAATATAGGCTAGTGACCCTCACCTAATTGACTGAGGAGGAAGATGACGCCATGGCTTGATTTGGCGTTGCTCAGAATTCGTTTGCCGAAGAGAAAATGGAGGGGTTGTTATGTTCTATGTTTGCCGTTTGGAGGAAATGGATGCACGTATTTATAGAAGAGGTTGGAGGGATAAGTAACATTCGGTCAAACATGACCGTTCCAAATGCTAACATTTGGTCAAAAGCACTATACAAAGAAAGAGTAGGTAGCCGTTCAAAGAGTTGGCCAAATCTAGAGTGTCAGAGTATTTACAACCATGTGATTCTGCCTCGATGGGCACGGCACAAGAAAGTTGTTAAAACTACAAGTTTAAGAGGCCACGGATTGTATCTATTGCACGCAAACGAATCTGATCGGCATCCTCAATCTTCTTGAGATCGGAGTTGGCAGATCCAGGAATCGGCTGGATATTCTTGTGGAGCCGATTGGCTTGTTGAGCATACCGCAATTTCTCTTGTTCAAGTTCATCAATGCCGTTCGGGAGCTCGGCAAGTTTTGCTTCTTCTGCAATGATGGCATCTCTGATTAATCTGAGCTCCTTCATTAGATCTGCTTTTCTAACCTTGAGCCGATCGATTTCTCCTATGATGGCAAGACAGGAGCAGCATAGTGTGTCGATTCTTCTGCGTAGATCTTCAACATGAGCTATATGGGACTCTTTGTCTTTAGACATTTGCTCTTGACGAGATCGATCGGCTAGTCGTTGCTTGGCCTTCAAAACCTCGAACTGTTGGCTCTCAATGTAGGTTGCAGGGACGAGGTCTTCTATGGCTGTTTCTGAGAGATGACCCCTGATTTTGAGGAACAAGTCCTGAATCGGCCCGGCATCTTGGACCAGTTGTTCAATGTTTTGATTAAGAAGGATGAGCATAGTCTGGAGCTTTGCCTTGGCGTCCTCGGGAAGTTCACTAAGTGCAAGAAGAGTTGACTGAGCATCATCTTTTTTGGGTGGCTCTCCGATTTTGAATGAGAAGAGGCTATTGTCTGGGGTATCCTGAGCCTGCATAAATATTACTTAGTTGATGAGCCGAGGAAAAGGGATCGGTTATGAGAAAAAATCGGTTGACGCTGAGTCCAACCATTTTTAGTCCGATTTCGTCGAAGGGTGTAGGCATCACGTTTCCCGTCGAAGGAGGTTCTTGATGGTTTGTTTCTACTTCAGGAGGCGCTTTAGGGTTTGTGTAAATCAGAGGAGCTGGAACATTGGCCTCTTGGATTGCAGCCGATTGGATATTGGAAGAATTATCCTAGAAAAGAGTTCATCGTCAGAGAGCAAAATAAGGGGTCGGAAAATCGGAAGTGCTAATGGGATGTCATACCTGTAGAGCTGTCATGTTCATTGGATCGGAGGTGGTTGCCGATGAATCCGATATGACGATTTGGGTGTTTTGTGCTGGATTGATTACTGGTTTATTTTCTGAAGTCCTTTCAAGTGATGCTCTAGGGACAGGGTCATTTGACTTAGGAAGTTGGCCTTGAGTTGTTTCAGCTGATTCTGGTTGACTTGGCACGTTTTCGGCTAAGTCTGGTTGGAGATTGAGAACTACCAGTGGGAGTGTTCCTATCTCTGCCGATGATTCAATCGGCTGATCTTGAGCAGTTTCCATCGGAGGGGTTGGATTCTCCCCCAATAAGACCTACAAAGACAAAAGAGTTAGTTCGAATGATGTGAATTTGAGCACATGATCAGAAAAGGATAACCGGCACCTGCAATGCATTCTCTGCAAGTGATGTCGCTTTTAAAACTTTTTCTCTTTCAAGAGTGCATTTTTTATGAGATATTTTCTTGACGACGGTCTTCTGCTGGACTTTGCCTGTAGCAACATCCTTAAGGGAAGGCGCGTTGAAGCCGATTGATGAGATAGCCGATGGTGGTGCATAAGAAATCGGCTTGTTGCTCCGATTCACACTCGGAGGTGTGCGTTTTTGGTGTGCCACAAGGAAAACTACCCGGGTTCATTGTTAGTCACTGAGGAATTGAAGCAAACCCAGAGAAGATCAACACCATCACAGCCATGGACGCTCCAAGGATGATAAAGGACGTCCAAAAGCTCACAGGCTGCATGGCAGATTTGAATTGATTCATCTCTCAACTTGGAGAAAGGGGACTTCCCTTCTTCAAATTGCTCAAGCCCCGCAACAAGTTCAAGTGGACCGAGGAGGCAATCGTGGTGGAACGCCAGGAGGAAGGCCACGCCTTTGGGGTGCAGCGACCAGTCTACTTCATCAGCGAAGTCCTCTCTGAATCTAAGGTTCGTTACCCAACGATTCAGAAAATACTTTATGGTATACTCATCACTTCCAGGAAGCTTCGCCACTGTTTTGACGCATACAATATCCTGGTGGTCTCCGACTTCTTATTGGCGGATATCCTCCACAATCGGGACGCTACCGGGTGCATCTCCAAGTGGGCCGTGGAGCTAGGAGCCCTCACACTTGACTTCAAGCCCCGGATAGCCATCAAGTCGCAGGCACTAGCTGATTTCATGGCAGAGTGGCGAGAAAACCAAGTGGAAGCCCAAACCAACTAGCCAGAGCATTGGGTCATGTACTTTGACGGCTCACTCAAGCTCGGTGGCAGTGGTGCGGGGGTTCTTTTCTTCAGCCCAAGAGGAGAATAGCTCAAGTACGTGTTCCAAATACTATTCGAGGTCTCTAACAACGAGGCCGAGTACGAGGCATTATTGCACAGGCTACGCATGGCAGTCTCCCTGGGCATCAAGCGACTACTCGTCTACGGTGACTCCTTACTGGTGGTTCAACAAGTCAACAAGGAGTGGGACATCAACAAGAACACCATGGACGCATACGTTACGGAAATACGCAAGCTCGAGAGCAAGTTCTCGGGGTTGGAAATTCACCATGTGATTCGCCAAAACAATGTGGGAGCGGATGTGCTCTCCAAACTGGGTTCTGATGGAGCAAACGTCCCACCAGGAGTTTTCATTCACGAGTTGCATCACCCTTCCATCAAGAGACCAGACTCAAGTTCCATTGCTCAGGGTCTAAAGGAACCCGATGGAGCGGTCTTGATGATCGAGGTCGACTGGAGGGTGGCCTTCATCGAGTACATCCAGGAGCACAAACTACCCCCCGGCGTCGACCCAAAGAGTGTTGAAGCTACTCGCATCCTAAGGCGCAGCAATGGGTATGTTCTAGTTGGGGGTAACCTGTACAAGCGTGGATCAGCATCAGGCATACTCATGAAGTGTGTCAGCACGGAGGAGGGCAAAGAGATACTCCAGGAGATTCACGAAGGAATGTGTGGGAACCACGCGGCTTCTCGCACACTAGTCGGCAAAGGCATTTCTTTCTGGTTTCTACTGGCCGACTGCTTTGGCAGATGCCGAAGCACTCGTTCGCTGGTGTACCAACTACCAATTCTTTGGCAAACAGCCTCATGTTCCGGCTCATAACCTCATCACAATACCGCCTTCATGGCCTTTTGCTTGTTGGGGCTTGGACATGATAGGGCCCTTAACAACTGTTCTAGGAGGTTTCACACACGTGTTGGTGGCCATCGACAAGTTTACCAAGTGGATCGAGTACAAGCCAATCGCAACGCTCTCGGCGGATCGAGTGGTTACTTTCATCTGCGACATCTTACACCGTTTTGGCTTTCCCAACACTATCATCATAGATTTGGGATCCAATTTCCACTCGCATCAGTTCTGGGATTTCTGTGAACGCAGTTCCATTGAAGTCAAATATGTTTCAGTGGCTCACCCGCGGGCCAATGGCCAGGTTGAGCGCGCCAACAGCTTGATTCTTGATGGATTGAAGAAAAGACTCTATGACGAGAACAGCAAAAAGGGCGGCAAGTGGATCGATGAGATCTCATCAGTAGTCTTGGGGCTCCGCACACAACTAAGCAAAGCCACAGGATAGTCACCTTTCTTTCTCGTATACGGGTCTGAAGCTATATTACAAGCTGATGTGATGTGGAAGTCTCCACGACTGGAGATGTTTGAAGAAGGTGAGGCTGACACTGCAAGACATCTCGAGCTTGACTCAGCTGAGGAAATCAGATGCAATGTATTGTTCTAGTCGGCCTGCTACTTACAAGGAGTTCGTCACTACCACGACAGGAACGTTCAACGACGCTCTTTCAATGTTGGAGATATGGTTCTTCGACGAATCCAGGATGATACTAGGCTACACAAGCTTAATTCTCGATGGAAGGGCCTTTCATTGTGCACAAGGTTACAGGCCCTGGATCTTATCGGTTACAGTACCCTGATGGCCAGAAGGTTCCTAATTCTTGGAATATCGAGCATTTATGTCGTTTTTATCCTTGATCAATTGGGACATTTTCTATTGGTGCTTGGAGATTAATACTTCCAGTACAACTCCGTTTTACTGGTTTCCGACTGATATTACGTGCAAGTTTACTGAAGGGGCCTCGCTCCCATACTTCAAGTAACTAATTACTAGTTTCCGACTAGTATCATGGGTTACGGAAGGGGCCTTGCGCTCATACTTCCGACTAGTAACATATTACTAGATTTCGACTTGTACACTATGTTATTGAAGGGGCCTCGCTCCCATGCCGAGAGCTTTACTAGTTTATGACTAGTTCTACACCTGTTCGACTACTTCGACTGCTTGTCTTGACTATATTCCTAGTCGGGATTGACTCTGACTAGATGGCTTCATCGACTATTCAAGACTCAGCGGCTACTTGCCCAATGCCTGGGCTCGGGGGCTTGCGCCACCGTTTGCTACGTCTACTCTATGCTTATCATATGGCTCCTTGGCCTGAGGGCTTGATGGGACAAGGCACTTAGCGTGCCTCAAGGGACAGCTCTCATGCTTACATGCTGGATGCTGTAAAACTACTCGACAATACCCTATCCAAGAGGCTTTTTAAGATTTATCTTGGGTAGATGTTTGTTAACCATTATTTCAGGGAATCTTTTCCGAAATAAGGGGTTTGTTTAGATTATTACCCAGAGGTCTTATTTAGTCATTGGCTCAGGGTCCAAAGATTGATTTGAGAGGTAAATTTGGGTATTTGTTGGTGATGTTATTTGTTTAACTTTTTTTTCAGGGAATTCATCCCGAAAAAAGAGGTTTTCAAATTTACTAAACCGATTTTCCCATGTTCATCATCAAATCTTTACCGTCATATATTGCATGCCACGATTCTTTGGATCCTTTATTCCAAACCTTAGAGATTTGGATTCAAGGCTTGGGGGCTGCGGGACACGTGTCATCAGTGACTTATTTTTCAAATCTGTTGGAAGATAAAGACAGAAGAGTCAAGATTAAATTGACCCTCAGCTCGATTCTACAAGTCAACCTAAGGCTCCGGGGCTACTCCATATGGAGTGCGAGTTTAATCGCACCCCATATAAAAGAAGACTGGACAACTACTCGGGGCATGAGCACCTCACAGCCTCAACGCAGCTAAGAAAGTACTCTGAGGACACCTTCAAGACGAAGTTCGGGAGAACTCGAAGACGCCTTCAGAAGTACTCGGACGCCTGCAGTACTCGGCTACGAAGAGCTCGGGGGCTTGTCAGACCCGGGTACACGGGGCTGTCCACGTGGCATACTCTTCCTAGGATGCGGGATGGGACATGGCCCTACATCTGTTGTAACTACTCATAGCACAGTAGGACTACTCATACAGTAGTGGAACTAGTCGGACACGGTAGGAAACTACCCGAGAACTACTCGGATAGGACTCCTGGGCTTGTACCCGACTAGAACTTCCATGTAAACCTGTCCTCTCAGATTATTTAAGTGCGGACAGGGACCCCCTCAGGGACAATTACCATAAAAGGCAATACAAACCTCACAGGACGTAGGGTTTTACGCTCTCGGCGGCCCGAACCTGTCTAAACCTTGTGTTCCTTGCACCTTCGAGTTCCTGATCTCGGCGACACCCTACCTACAAAATCACCACCTCGGGGGTATCCCTCGGTGGGTGTGGCGGTAAAACACCGACACTCGACAGAATGATACGACTACTTACCCCTACCTGTTTGGGAGGATTTTTCGCCGAATACAGGCTCGATACATATGGGACGGTTTCAGCGCCCATGAGCTCCCGTCTTACTCTCAGCAAGGCTTCACCTTTCTCAATACGCTCTGCAGAAAACCGAGATGGATCTGAGACGCCAAGGTATTCAAAGACAAAGCATGTGTGCTTCTACAGAGGCTGGATCCTCCTGCCTAGCCACGCGTACATCACTAACACTCCAGTCACTCCATCATCTATGTGCTTCTTGATCATCCCGAGCAGCTCCTCGATTTGGCTCATGTGATGGGACGCCATTTTCCACTCGCCATGGATCCTGAGTGCCCCGATGGTCCTTTCGGGAAGTGAGGGATGATGGTTTCCAATGTAGAACCACCGTTCCCTTCACCTAGACAAACTAGTCGGGAGCTTGTAGGGGATATACTTCTTTTCTATCCCCTACCTCAATTGCAATCCGGCACCACAGACTTCATACATGGAACTCTTGCTGGGTTGTGGTTTGAGATGGAAGAGGTAGCAGAAGAGGTCGAAGGGGGGTTCTATCCCCAAGAAGGCTTCACAAAAATGAACAAAGATGGAAATGTGGAGAATAGAATTGGGGTTGAGGTGATGGAGTTGGATGCCATAATAGAAGAGAAGACCGCGAAAGAAATCAGATGCGGGGAGAGCCAATCCGCGCTCAACAAAATATTGAAACAAAATAATCTCCTCAGCCCTTTCATATGGTCTATTGTCACTAGTGGCAGAGCGCCACTGGATTACCTCCTTGGGCTGCAGGAGGCATTCATCTACCATCGTTTGCAGATCGGCTTTGGAGCACTTACTTATTCTCCATTTTTTCCCAGCGGTGGCGGCGGGCTTGGATTCCTTCCCTTTCCCCTTGGTGGCACCTTTCTTGCCCGTCATTCTTGATGTCACGAGCTGTTTCAATCGCATAAGCTCGGGGGCTGAGGATGGAGGTGGCGGAGACGCGCTCTGGGGAAGCAAGGGCTCTCAGCGACTACTTTCCGCACAGGGAAGGAGCTGGGGATATAACCTAGATCTAATTCTAGGAGCGGTAGCGGTTGCGAGACGGAGGAAGATGAAAGGCCAAGGCAGTGAGAATGCAAGCAAAAGGGTGAGTAAACCACAAGTTACCGCGCGGTTAAATAACTAGCGGTGGCCCCGCAATTACTGTGTGGAATGCGAAGGGTTTTATCCCTCGGGATAAGATTTGTTTTGAGCGGTAATTTCGAGTTAATTTGGAAAAATTATTTGCTTAACCATTTTTTTAGGGATGTTATCCAAAAAAAGGGGTTTTTGAATTTCTGAACTAATGTACTCATTTTGACCATCAAATCAAATTCTTAATTTTTTCCCACAATCCATGCCACGACTCTTTGGATCATTTTTTTCCAATCCATGTCATCGACGACTTATTTTTCAAATTTTTGGAAGATAAGGAAAGAAGATTGATGACTAATTTGACCCTCTGCCTGATTCTTCGATTCAACCTAAGGCTCGGGGGCTACCCCATATGGAGTGCGAGTTTAATCACACCCCATATAAAAGAAGACTTGAAAACTACTCAGAGCATGAGCACCTCACAACCTCGATGTAGCTAAGGAAGTACTCCGAAGACACGTTCAAGATGGAGTTCGGAATAACCCGAAGACACCTTTAGAAATACTCGGGAGCCTGCAGTACTCGACTATGAGGTCGGGGGCTTGTTAGATCCGGGACCACGAGATTGCGCACATGGCGTACATATTCTAGGATAAGGGATGTGATATGACCCACACCCTACAACAATTGTAACTACTCGTACAAGAGTAAGACTAGTTGGAACAGAAGGAAACTACCCGAGTAGTACTCGGATATGACTCCTAAGCTAGTATCGGGCTACGACTTCCATGTAACCCTGTCCCCCAGACTATATAAGGACGGGCAGAGACCCCCTCCAAACATTATAGCATCCAAGGCAATACAAATCACTATACAGGACGTAGGGTATTATGCATACTGCAGTCCGAACCTATCTAAAATTTCGTGTTCCTTGCACCTTCAAGTTCCTGATCTCGACGACACCCCACCTACAATCTACCACCTTGGGAGTATCCCTCAGTGAATTTAAAGGTTAAATACCGACAGACACGCCCTAGCAGCAAATGTACCATAAAACCAAAGTATTCGCTTCATGTGGCGATGTACTGTAACGCGTTGCCCCTCACGCGAGATCAATTCAGGTGTACCCAGCCTAGTCCTATGACATGTTAATAGTAATAGTTTGTCTATTGGTGCTACAGCATAGCATCTTATAGCGCTGCAGACACAACTCGCCACACCACAAGTTAGATGCGCCATAACTTAACTTATTAAACGTTTGGTTATATGGCCACAATTATTGTTGGTAGCCGCACTTTTTTATTTTCTGTGTGTCCCACGTGCCATAGGATCTCATCTCTTTGCCAAAACTTTGCCTACTGTTTGACAAATAAATTCACCTTACACATAGTTTGGCAAGATAATGTGACTTATGGATGCCATCCAAACACACCATGGAAGAGCATCTCCAGCACTCTCCCTTTCTCCAATGATCTGATAATATTGGGAACAAAATTTACTCCAGCAGTTTCTCAAAACCTCTCCTTTTCCCCTATAATTATTGGGTTGTCTTAATATTTCACCCCAGCTCACCTCAAATGAAGGGAGAATTTTGGCTCTCTGTTAGTTGTATTGGGTTGAGGTTATTGGAGGAACTGTAAAAGCATCTCTCCTAATAATCTATAAAATTGATATCAGAACATTCCAATACTATCTTATTGAAGATGTTTATTGAAGAACTGTTGGAGATGCTCTAACCCAGCTCTATGAACTAATTAAAATAGATCATTGCTGTGCAAGCAACTTATGGAATTAGCCAGGCATGTTCCAATTCCAGCCCTAGGGCAATATCCGAGAGCTGCCTACATTTATGGAAAAATAGTTTACATATCTGTAAATAGTCCATCTAAATGACAAATTCATTGAACATTTCCTCTTTCTGTTTTTAAAAATGCCATGGAAAAATAATCCTTTTTCCCACAACCGTTCTATAGTTTGTACCACTAGCACAGACGCACGTGCGACACGCACGTGATTTAAAAAATCTAATTAGCTTTTAATTCGAAAATGCATTGAATTATATATTGATTGAATTAATATTCAAATTAAATCTCAAAAACATGTACCATGGTAGATGTCACCGCTATCTCGTAGCTTAGGCCGATATGATCTATTACAACTGATGTGGCCAAGATATGCATGGATACGACCATTCGGGAAGAACATACGGTAAGCTTGTTCTTACGCACTTTTAGTAACTTTTAGAATATATTGCTACCTAATGAAATTTTTATAGTTAGGAACAATAATGAAGCCCAAGAAGTGTTTGGAGAGAGGCATGCGGGGGGAGAATACCAGCAAAAGCGTCCAAGCCAAGTTAGAGGTCCACAACATATCAAATTCAACTGCAACTCGGAGTCCTGGAATAGGCCGTCTTAAAAACGACGCCCAGGTCGCATATGGAGTCCAAATTTGAGGTTCTACATATGTATGGAAAGCAAAAGAGATAAGCTTTCTCATGCCACGAATCCTACATCATTATCAGGTCCAAGTCAACGGAATTGTCGAAATAAGTGAACATCCAGAATCTGTCAAGGTGCTGTGCCGCCGTCTTTTAGGCCGTTGGCCCGTGTATCGTGTTGGAGCCCATTAGGGGTGCGTGTGTTGCACGCCCCTAAACTCTTTATATTCAGTAGAGTCGCCCAAGTTAGGGTATAGGTTTTGCTTAGATTCAATCTGTCATAAAACAGTCGTTGTTCATCGGTTTGGTGAGACCTCAATTCGTGAGATTAATCATACACTTGCACTCTTGTTGCATTCTTCTTTATTCTTGCTTGTGTTCTTTGATTCAGGCAACCGGGCAGCGCATAGTTGATAACCAAGAGACTATGTGGTGCTTCGATTGCGGGCTTGGGTCTTGTTGATCGGAAGCTGGATCGCTTGTGTCGTGTTGTCGACCAATCGATAGTTATCACCCTTGCCTGTCCCCATCAGCAACAGGAACGGAGCTAAAACAATTAAGCATTTGAGGTTTAAAGATATAGGAATAGGGGTCTAAATATTATTAACTCTATACTTCGGAGGTTAGCGGGAGGTTTATTTTTGGACTTAAACATGGCAGGTTTGAGTAGTAACTGAAACTCTCAATTTCAGATTAACCCGACATGTTCAGAGTGATTTTTGATCAAGTTAGAGGCAGAATTTGAAGGTGTGCCTGAAACAAAAGCTGTAGACATTTGTCAAAAATACAACTTTTCTTTTGGGAGATTTCATTGTTTGTTAATGAAATCTGGAGAATCGTGGGCTGCAAGTTTTTATTTCAGAGGGTGTAAACGCAGATTCAGTAAATTCAGAATCCTACAGTACACCGCGTCCTTATCTTCTTCCTCGAGCAGCCAGGTGAATTCGCGGGCAAATTTATGGTACTCCACGTGTTGATTTCGCAGCTCATCCACGTCCAAGCAAGCAGCCAGGAGGTGGCTGAGGGATGGCGGTAAGAATTTAAATAAGAACCCCCTGGGTCAATTCGTTCACTTTCTTGTCAGTTCATCCCCCACGCGCCGAGTTCATCTTCTCGCCAGAATTCGTCATCCTTGCTTAATCCCTGTTCGATTTCTCGCGCACACAGCCTCACCACACCATCAGCGATCTGTTTGAGCCCTTCCCGAGGCGAGCCGCCCACCACCGCCACCGGTCACTGTTGCCCCCTATCTTCTGTCTGCCACCGTGCCGTGCCGATCGAGGAGGTGCGCGGGTGAGCGGGGCTCTCCCAGCATCGGGTTGCAGTGTTAGGCATTCCGGGAGGAGCAGTAGCGTGCGTGGATGGTGTGGCAGCGATCTATTGGCCCGTTCCTTGCTAGGGCTCCTTTTGAAGCTTAAATAGCGCGTCGAAGCTAGCCGACCGCCACTCACCGCTGATCGCCTTTCTTCTCCAAGTTGGGTTGTCCAGATGTTTTTCCGTGAGCTGATGAAACTCCTGAAGCTGTTTCCCCCTCTTTCTTTTTCTTATTTTGATGTTCCCAAATATCTCGTCGTAGCCGGACCAGTTTGTCTGTCATTTTTCTTCTATCCTATCCGAGACCATAAGATGCCCCATCGTGCTCCCGATTCTCTAATCTTTCTCCTCCGATCAAATCTCACTCAAAATGAAGTCGTACTTCGATTTCAGCATTTTCCGGTAATACTCCGTTGTTGTCAATGTCAGCTCCGGCACCTAGCATCGTACCTGCAGACCTCTCTCACTCTCTCTCTCTCTCTCTCTCTTTCTCTCTTCGTGCTCTCAAATGGACCTTCTTCGCTAATGAGACGAACCTACCTCGACCCAAACCTGATCCAACTCAGTTCGATCATCACCATCCTCCTCTCTTTTCCTTCCTTGACACCACCACCTTACCGTGCTATCCTCGATTTTCCTGTGCATGCATGAGTTCGGTCCGTTCAAGTATGCCCGACCTCATCGTATGCCACCTGCAGCCTGAGATACTGTTTCGTCGTGTGCTCGTTTTAGACTTCATTCGAGACTAAACGACTCTCGCGGCTGTCCTGGGCATGCGCATCACACAAGCCCAGCCATCCACGCCCTACAAAAAGATGCAGCCTGCACACATTCCCTCTCCTTCTTTCTCTCCTTGGCCAGGTTTCTTTTTGGCCGGCCTGTCAGTCTACGCAGCTTCGACCTCCCCATCTCTTCTTCTTTCCGCAGCGCAGCTCGGTGGTCCTGCCCAACACCAACCGAACCTGCTCGGCCAGCCTAGGTTCAGCTTTCGGCCCACACGAACATGTCTCAGCGTGACCCAACCCGCCAATAGCTGCCAGCTGAGATCGGCCTCAGCAGTCTACAAAGCCTGCATCGCTGCCCTAGCCCAACTGCATCACACGCCACCGTTTTGGCATGCTTTGCACGATGACCTGGCGCATATCGCTGCTATAAATCACGAGGCCCGAGCCCTCCCGCAATCCCTGATGCCTGCGCCCGCTCCTGCTCGCCCAGCGCCGCCGTCGCCCTCCCCCGCATCACCCCCTGCTCGCGCCCTTCCCTCCACCTCGTGCTGCATGCTGCCGCCAATGCGCGAGGAAGCAGCACTTCTGCTAGGCCGAGCGCCCAGGCCTCCCTCCCGTTCCCCTCCTGCTTGTGAGGCAGTTGGAAACCGGGAGCGCCGCCGCCCCTCACCTTCCTTCTACCTACTTTGCAACGCCGCGTGCCCTGCACCGCTCGCATCATGCCCCCTGCAGCCGCGCCCCCTCTCCTGCATCGCCTTACCAAGTGCCGCCGCATAGGCCTGCTTGCCTGTTTCTGTACAGAGACGTCGCCGCTCCTTGCGCCATCGATTTCGGTTGCCGCGGTGCCTCCCCACCGTCAATAAGAGGTAAAACGGAATTCCCTCCCTCTCCTCTTTCTTTTCCTCATCTTCCCGCGCTCTATCATGCCCTAGAACACCGGGATTTCGTGCTATAGTACCCGCAGGACCTCCATAGATGATGCTCCAAGCTTTTTGCAGATTAGCCCCTGGCGAAATCTATAATTATCGTGTATTTTTCTGTGTCTTGCAAACTTCGCAGAAAACCCTCTAGATCCATTGCATCTTTTCAACCCAGCCCCACCCATGGTTCTTTTCAGCTCTATGCCTGTCCATCATCATGGTGGGGGTTCCGAGGGGCTAGAGTAGTGATCTTGTGCACGGGCATGGTGCTCTGGGCACGAGGGTTCTATCGAATATGACTGCATCCCACGGTCTGTCGGGGTAGGTGGCAGGTAGTGACAGCCCTATCCGTCCTTCGTAGTCCCCCACGTTCGGATATGGTGTAGGAGTCTAAAGTGCTATTTCAGGTTGCTGGTAGACCAGTACTAGGTAGTCTCCCCGTAATGTTGGTTGCTTAATGCTGAATCTAACCATGTGTTGTATGTCCCTTGCTTTCTTGAGTAGATATCACTAGGAACCTCTTTTATGCCTATGCTCCCGCTAACCTTTGGTTTATTTTTTATTCTTTATTCTTGAGATTGGCTTGTGTTTGTGTCATATTACCCTTATACTTCAGTTATCATAACTTACCCATGTTTGAGTTGAAGTCTATTGCTTAAGCATATTATTTTGAATATGTACCTAGTGAAACTCTTTTACACCATGCCATCCTACGAGAAAATATAAATAACGATATCCGAATACTCATCCAGGTGAAATCCTACAACGGTATATCCGTACGCTTGCAGATTTATTCTATAAACATTAAGACATAACATCACGGTATTTCTGGTGCCGTTGCCTAGGACTGACAATCCTGGTGATGACGTTAATTAATAGCAACACATGCTCGTCGTTGAATCCCAACGTCCCCTTCTGCAAGCATCATTGCTCTGACGTATTGCACCGATGAATTTCGGTTTAATAGGTACCGAAGAGTTTGTACCTCGAACTCTTCTGGTTCTTGGAATGCTCTCTGAGTAATCAACGGACCAATGCACTGATGCATCTTTTTGCACTGTCGGTTCATCCGGTCCAGAAGCATGGTTTGACCAAAACCTTCTAAACATGCATACTTTTTATTCCTTGTTTTTCACCTTGCACTTGTGAACAAAAAAATTTATAGGGAACTCATGCTATCTAATGATTGACTTTTGTGATATGGTTGGATGAATCGAACCTAGCTCTTCTTTGCAAAGTACTTGGGATTTCTTTTATAAAATTAAAAATTTGATAGCTAGGCTCCTCAATTGTTAACAAAATTCTTATCCAAGGTCATATGTTAATCATCTTCGAAAACCTCCACATATGCAACTTGTTATTTCATTGAGCGTTGTCAAATTGTTGAGGCCCTTTTGAGATACATTTCATACTCCCAAGACCAAGATCACGTACACGTTTCTACTATATGCTAAGCTTCTACATTAGTAGATAGCAAACACTTCAGTCATTCACCCGCAAAATAAAACTCCATGTTGTTCCATGACCACTCTCTCCAAAGTTATCATAATGAGAAAAAGGACGTGGGCTATGAAAAGAAATAAAAGACATGCTCAAGAAACCATGATAAAAAGAGAGAGGTAAGGAAAGAAAAAAATAACCCATGTCCAAGGAAAAAGAAAAAATGGGGGAGAGAAATGGCTCATAAAAACGAGTTCATACACCATCCACCAAAAAAAAATCCACACACATGCACATCTTGTTCAAGGTTTATGACTTGCTTCTCATTTGGATCCATTCTTTGACTTAGCAACATATGAGAAACAAGTATGGCTTCCATTTCTTCCTACCCCGAGCTTCACATACGCCTGATTAGAGGTAGGTGAAAAAGAAGGCATCACTTTGCCTTGGTGAGACCTCAAATTACAAAGAGTGATCCGAAAGAAGATCACACCCTGCGTTACACTTACAAGAAGGGCCCACAAAGTAGGGCAAACCGACGTACTAAGGCGGCCAACACCGAGGATCAGGGCAAGGACCCACCTAACAGCCAGTGAGAGAAAGGCGGTGCTGAAGGGGGCTCACCCGGGTCGGCCAAACCTAGACGGGTTCCCATTCCCCTCAGCCTTGGCAAGAAGATCTCCCATGCCCTCCTGAAGTTAGTTGAGGATGTTTCCATGTATAATCTTCCCGGGAACAGCCCTTGGAAGATTATAAAAGGTGGAGAGGGGCCCCTCATTCAAGACACCAAGATACAAGTGAAGGAGAAGAGATGTAGAGGGACTCCACCTTGAGCGTACTTACGTAGGATTAGGATAGGGAGTGTGGGAGGAGTAGTGTGGAGAAGAGCTGGGCTTGAGTAAGTATCCGAGTTTATCTATAGTGGTCATGTTCTTGGCAAATTTATCCTTTTGTTATTATTCATTTGTGAGTTCATCATCCATTCTTGTAGCGGATACTCTAGTAGAGGGCCCCTGATAAAGATGGGTAAACCCTGATTGACGCTAGTGTAGTAGTCAAAGGTATAAACGTGGTGTTTAGGCTCTAGATTACCTTTGTTTGCTGCGCCCCACGGTGATGTATGGTAGGCGGCAGGTGGTGAAAGCCCTATCCGTCCGCCACGTTCTGACGTGGTTTGTGAAATCCCTCACGTTCAGGGTTGGAGTAGAGCTAATACCAGGGTCAAACCTTTGCCTGAAGTAAATGAATAGTAACTTGAGTTTATCCTTCCTTGATCCTTTCCCTTAGATGAACCACTCTACCCAAGGTCATTCTATCTCTTGTTCTTCAGGATAAAGTAGTTAGAAGACTGTTACACCTCCGTTCCCGAAGGAAATACGATACCCTGAATACTCTCCGGGTGAAGTGCTACAACGGTATATCCATGCGTTTGTGGATTTATTAGTGAACGTTAAGAAATACCAACAACGTGTACCTATAGAATATCAGCCAACGTTTGCTACTATATAAGCTCTTATCTGTGACGCCTTATTCCGATCTATGGAGAATATCCATGCCGACTATAGTAGAGGACCGGCACGGATAGTTTGCTTGCCAGGACTTATTGAAGGCGGCACCTGCACTCTAGTAATACATACATGGAAGGTCACGAAAACACAACTATCTGCACCTTAAAGAAGTTCTATTTCATGTCTCTTGACACAGAAGCAAATTGATTTTTTTAGATAATGGAAAACATCCGGCTTCAGACCTCTTCGTAGAAGGGGCATCAGTCAAATTCATAGAAAGGGCATCAGTTTAAAATTATTACATCGCATATAAAATTTAAAATACATAATGGTTCATCATTATTGACCAATGTGTAAAATAAATGGCCATCCATGGGATGCGAAGAACTCTATCGATCTTGACTCTAGACCCTAGCATGATTTGACAATCTCATCCTTTCTATCACCAATGTGCTGTAATAAGCCAATGCATCCCTGTGAAAAGAACCTGCAAAAAAGGTTTTGCTCTGCATTTGTTAAAAATAGTTTCATTCCTTATGAGCCATATTGCCCAACATTCATCCCGAAGGGTCGAAAAGTGTGTACGAGGATAACCTTCCATGGATAGCGGGGGTAAAGGTAGAGATAAACAAAAGCTAAAAGGGCCGAAAGGTGTGTACGAGGATAACCTTCCATGGATATATGTTGGGCATTTTAACAACTGCGAAAGTGAATCTGCAAGCGCATGGATACCGTTGTAGCTTTCCCCTCAGAGAAGAGTATTCCAAGGGTATCGAATCCAAGGGAACATGTTAGTATATCTACGACTCTAGTATCCATGGACAACCAACCAGATTAGATAGACGAAGGGTAGAGAGGATTCCTAAGGATAGCACTTAGATAAGTTGAGGGTCGATCTCTCGGGTAAGACTCGCTTCGGGCACCGGCTTACTCCTTGTCTGCCAGGAGACTCCGGCCAACGGCTTTATGCTATATCCGAACATGGAGGATTACAAAGGACCAACAGGGTTATCACCACCTGCGGCCTACCTCTGACAATCCGTGGGATATAAGGCAAACGAAGGATAAACCTTAGCTCAGACACCACATTTGTGCTACTAATTACAACTGCAGTCTAACTACGTGTGTCAACTCGTAGCAAAATACAACACTTCATATAAATATGGAGTGACCAACCCACGAGTAAGAGAACTGATCTCACTTATACAATTACTAAACCAAAGAAGGAATCACGAATACTCACTTTCTTTACTCAGAAGGAAGCCAGCATCCGTAGAGGTACATAACTGGAGCAGAGTGCTAAGGAACTCAACACTCCTCCAAGCTACTCCATCTCTCTCTCCCCCTATTCTAAGCACTAGCCTAGGCAGAGCTTCACCATGGAGTAGAGCGCTACATTTTCAAGAGAAGGTGTTGATGGTCTTGGTGGTGTGTTTTGTGGGGGTACACCTCTCCTCATTTTATAGCTTGGATAGGTCGGTTCTGGCTGGTGTTATACAAGGAAACCCTAGGCACCGACTTCTAGAGGATAAGCATGATCTTCCAGTCAAGATTGAGCCTGCCAGGGAGCCGTCAAGGTTCGGCCGACCCAAGGGGGTCGATCGACACCCAGTGGCGGCCTCCCTGGTAGAACCACCTTCAGGAAGTCGGTGGGAGACTCCACGTGAAAGATGGGCCTGAATGGGCTCAACAGGGGGTCGGCCAACCCCTTAATTTCTGAGGCCGTTTGGGCCCATCTTTGGTCGGTATACTCCTTGTGGGCTCCTTATGGGGATCGTGGGGTGTTCGGCTGAAGTTAAGTTGGTCTAGCATGTCATGTAGGGCCCTCAGTCCTTGTGTAGCGCAGGATGTGATCTTCTGTGCATTCTTCTGTGTTTCTGCACGTTTTCTCCCTTATGTAGACTTGTGTTCCTGAAATCAATATTCACCAACAATTGTGGAATTCGTTAGTAATAACTCCTACCACTACTGTTGATGTTCATTCTTTATATGGTTGTGCAGGAGTTGACGGCACAGATTTTGTACTTAAGGGCTGTCAACAGTATACTTGTTGTCCAACCTTTACACATGAAATTTCATTTTATTTAGGTCGAAATTTGACCTTTTTCACTATTTAACCCAGACTTAGAATCTGTCTAAGACTTTGATTCAAACTTAGTTTCTTTCAAACTTTGGAGGCTTTAGACGTATCCAAAACCTTCTTTATTTGTTTGAAATTTGATTCCATTGCTAAGCACCCACTTTGGACTATCTTTTTTATGCTGACAAAGAGTTGAATTGTGCAACTAGGTTTCAAAGTAAGGGTTGTTGAACAAGGCTAATCAGCCATATCTATTATTCCATGTGCCTTCAAGAATTCAAACTCTTTCGGTTTGAATGTTAGTTTCATCTCCTGTTTTAAATGTCTTTTGATCAAATATGCTGTTTGATATTCTTCAACTCCATGTTTGATCAAATTCAACCAATTTAACCTCTTTTCTCTTCCTTTTCTTTTCCTTTCTTCATTCCATATCCCCCATTCTAATCTCTTAAGGTAAACTCCATCATGTGAAGGAGTGAGTTATCACACATGGATGCTAAACTGGCCATGCAGTGCCAGCCCACGAGCTGACCTCGCGGCCCAGGCACGTCATGAGATACATTTAGCCGTGCCAGTCTGGCCCATTGGCCCGTTTGGTAGCCACAAGCCCGCAACCTTGCTTGGCGTGGAGGTGGTGGGATGGATGGGCGCAGGCAGTGCCGCCGTGCGGGTAGAGGAGGCATGGCCGGCAAGGCCGCGTGCGAAGCAGAGGAGCGACAACTGTGTGCGGAGGGGAGAGGTGGTCGTTGGCCGCGCTGCCATGCAGGGAGAAGTGGAGAGGCGGGCACCACTGGCTGGCCGCATCGTGGTGTCCGGGAGGGAGGGCGGAGGAGCAGTCGTGGGAGGGTCGGGAGAGGAGAGGCGGGCAGAGGGAAGGGTAGTGCCGTAGAAGAGGGGAGGGTCTGAGGGTGCGGCGGCGAGGGTGAGGGATTTGGGAATGGGGGAGATCACGACTAATGGACGTATATATAGCTCGAGTACGTGTAGCAATTCTGCACGAATAAATAGCAATAAACAAATGAAATAAAATTGAATTTGGAAAAAAAGGGAAAACCTTTTAGTACCGGCTGGTCTTTCCAACAGGTAATAAAGAGGTCTTTTAGTACCGGTCTGTTTACCCGGTACTAAAGACCGAGACTTTTAGTCTCGGTTTTCTATAAGCCCTTTCCAACCAGTGCTATAAGCCCTTTTTGTAGTAGTGAATTCAACATTATCTCTTTTCGTTATGTCACACATGAGTTAGACTGGAATCATTTTGAAAATGGTCAACCAAAGTGACAATAATATGATTGAGTATCATATGATGATGAGAAGTTATGGCAAGAACATGATCTTCTTCTTCTTACTCCAGTATCGATATTTTTCCTCACCAGGTAGCGTTAAGCATAATTGTTATAAGTTCGCAGAAACATTCGAATTGTGTTAGTCATATAATTTGTCAAGACATGCATTGGGTAATCCAGTTTTCAGGTCCTAATATAGTACGACCCTGTTTGGCAGTCTTGTAGTTCTTTAACAATGTAATTGAGTTATACCTGTATTCCCCTGTGCACAAGAGAACCTTTGGAATATGGAGGATTAAATCATGTGTTGACAAGATTCATCTTTTGGCATCAGATCTGGGTTGGAGGAAGATGAAGCACAAGCAAAGTACATTGATCTATTACACTACCAATGAGCTAGCTTATGTTGATGGTCCTTAAATGCCAAATCCGACCATCAACTATACTCGTGAATAAAGGAAAACTGTACACCTTACTCGCATATTTTATTTATAATAACCTAGTTCCACATGTACTTGCAAGTATTTGATTTTAGGAACACAAGTCCACAACAGGAGGGAAACATACACAAAAGTAGGCAAAATGCACAAAAGATCCTATCCTGCGATTACCCAAAGATAGGAGGGCCACCTGGCAGAACAAACAGGCGCTATCAAGGCACAAATCACCGACGATCACCACCAGGGCCCACATGCCAGCCAGCCAGAGGAAGGTGGAGCCGGGGAGGCTCCACCTAGGGTCGGCCGAACCCCAGGTTCGGCAGAACCTGGACGCCTTCCTAGCACCCAGATTGTTGGCAGGAAGATTGTCCTTATCTTCTCAAAGGAAGTGGCTGATGTTTCCATACTTAGAGATGGCAGGAACCGACCTCCCAAGCTATGAAAGGAGGCCTCCCCCGCCCCTCCCCTCTCATTCACACACACCACAACTTGGGGCCTCTCTACCTCTCTCACTTTGTGACTTGTAATCCTTAGGCTAGTGGAGCTAGGCTAGAACTTCTCTTAGCGAGTGCTAGTCGTCCTCGAGGTCGTTGAGCAATCCTTGGCCTCTGGTATGACTTTGTATTCAACTTGTCAGTATCTTATTCATAATTCAGAGTTCAATCATGGTTGTTATGCTATCTTGATAGTTTATCATACCATGCCTTGCTTTATCACAAGTTATCCAATGTATGCATTTAGGCCAGATAAATTAGGTAAGGATATTGGTTCGTTGTGCTTTTGGGCTTGCCTTAGCGTTTTATTTGTCCATCCGAAGGGTGGAAGATCTGGGGGCGCTAGGGTAGTGACCTTATACATGGGCGTGGTGCCCGGGTATGCGGGATCCTTCGGATATGACCATGCTCCACGATGTTGTAGGGGAAGACAGTAGGTGGTGACAACCCTGTCCGTCCGCTATGGCGGAATTGCCGTGGTTAGTGCACTCCCCCACGTTCGGGTATGGTGTAGGAGTTCTGAAAGATGTATCGGGACTGGTTCTACACCGGTGCGGGACATTCTCCCTGATATCAGGAGTCTTAGCTTTGAGCCCTAACCTTGTGCCTTGTGTAACCCTTGGTTGTATGAATAGATGCTTTAAGAATCTGTTTGTATGCTTATGCTCCCGCTAACCTTTGGTTTATTCATTATTCTTTATTCTTGAGATTGGCTTGAGTGTGTGTGTCACATTACTTATATCTATCATTTATCATGACATACCCTTGTATGAAATATAGTCTATAGCTTAACCATTTTGTCCTGATTATGTACCTAGTAAACTGTTTCACCCCATGCCATCCTACGGAAAAATATAAATAACGATACCCGAATTCTCTCCGGGTGAAATGCTACAACGGTATATCCGTGCGCTTGCGGATTCATTCTATAATCGTTAAGAAATGCCAACACGCATTTCTTGCAGCGTTGCCGGGGATGGCATTGGTTAAAAGATTTACTAATACATAATCTTGGCAATGTGTTTAAGAAATAGCTATTGCTTATACAAGCTAATGTTGCTTTTGTTTTCTCCTGCTAGATGAAAATAGGTTAGTGTAAGACTAGTTTCTCATTGCCGACAAACTTCGTTGAAAATCCAGGGAAGCTCGTGAGATGGGTCCGACCTCGTGGTGTCCCTCCTCAAATCATTCTCTCGCATCCGAACCAGCCATTCAAGCACCATCAACCATTATGGCCGAAAAGACTCTTCGTGACTTCTCCGTCTCCTCGGTCACCAACATGGCCACCAGACCCAACGTCGAAGTTGGGGATTGTGAATTTTGAGCTCAAATTGAGTCTCATTAATATGGTGCAGGCTAGCCCATTTTGTGGCAAGCCAAACGAGGACGCCAACGCATATCTCCAGAACTTCCTGAGCTGTGTGAAACAATAGTGATACGGGTGTCGGTGTTTTACCGCCACGCCCACCGAGGGATACCCCCGAGGTGGTGAGTTTGTAGGTAGGGTGTTGCCGAGATCAGGAACTCGAAGGTGCAAAGGAACACAAGGTTTTAGACAGGTTCGGGCCGCTGAGAGCGTAATACCCTACGTCCTGTGTGGTTTGTATTGCCTTTGATGGTTATTCTGTCATCTCCTGGGTGATTCCCTGGAGGATCGCTCTATTTTTCCCTGAAGGGGGTCCTGTCCGCCCTTATATAGTCTGGGAGGATAGGTTTACATGTTAGTGCTAGTGAGATACATGCCCTAGCGTCCTTCCCCGAGTGGTTTTCTGGTAGTTCCCTACTGTATCCGACTAGTTTGACTACTGTAGGAGCTGTTCTACTAGGCTACGAGTAGTTACATAAATGTAGGGCATGGGCCATGTCCCATCCCGTATCCTAGGAAAAGTACGCCACGTGTATATTCCCGTGTACCCGGGTCTGACAACGGGGGATCGCAGCTGATGTGGCAGAACCGCCTGAATTAATCCTGCTTAAGTGCACTAACCATCACCATATAGGCAATCCAGGCTAACACGCACTTAAAATGGAGTAAAATGACAGTCTGTCGGGTAACATCCCGATGCAACCACTGGGATTTCGATCGGAACAATGCATACTTACAACCCACACGAAGGTGAGCCCAGAGATTACAACAATCCACAAATTTTACATTCCAGAGTTCAACAGGAATTATTATTACAAACCAAGTTCGAAAATATTCATAAACATGTACTTTCAGAGTTTAATAGTGCAGCGGAAAATAAATGATAGTTCTAACGATGATACAAGATATCATGATGAAGTCCGTACATGACATCATTCAACGTTATCATCGTTGGCCGGGGACGCATCCCATTCCACCGACCAACCAGAAGGAAAAGTACATGATATTATATGAATGAATATGTATGAGTTAGTTTAATGGTACAAGATAAATAACTATTTCACTTTAAAGTTATAATTAAACAAAACTCAAGTTAAGAAAACTTCATTTCCTTTTCGTCGGGCAGTCATTTATCGAGTAGTATCTAGATTAACTAACTTCATTAATTAAGTGAGGGGTTTTGTCATTTCATAAATGACCATTTTTCAAAAGGAAGCATGGATTAAAAACAAAACAATTGCTAGAGATAGTTTCTTGTGTTGAGATTTTTATGCAGAGCATATTACTTAAGTACAAACTCACTGTAAAATTTCCAGCCATTTTCATTCAACAGATTAATCATAAAAAATACATTGAATAGCTACTGCTAGGATCAAGATCCATTTATATAGAACAAACCATGCAAAAACTGATGCTCAACATTTTACTGAGTACTCCTAAACTTATGGTGAGTCTACTGTAAATTTTTCAGGTTTTAGTGTACAAGATACATAGCATAAAAAATAAGTCAAGATACATCTACATTAATCAAGATTTATTTCTACAGGCTGTTCCACAAAGTTTCTGTGTCTCAAAATTTTCCAACATGATAATCTACTCAAAGGTAGTCTCTAGTTAAAATTTCTTATTTTTCTAAGCAACAGAACTAGTTACTTTGATTTAATGTAATTGTTCTTAACTAAAATCATATGAGCAAGTTAGAAAGAAGTAAAAAGTTCCAAACTTTGTCCATAGCATTTATGCATCAAGGTTACTCTACTGTAAAAGTTTCAGCCCTAAAATATTAGTAGAACAGCATAAACAAATAACTCTAGCAAAATATCACAAAAACAAGGTCCAACAAAAACTACTCGTAGCCTTGAGATTTTTACATAAGTTTTAACATGCAGAGACTAGCTTACAGTCCAAAAATCATCCACAATACTATCCTAGATTAAGAGATATATTTATGGGCTATTTAAAATAAGATTAATTTTAGATCAAGTTATAGTTTGTAACTGGTCGTCTTCTAAGCAAACGTTGTAGGATTCATCAAGAGGGCCACAAAAACTTTTAGTTTGCATTTTTATGTTTTTTCTATGATTTTAGATTGATTTTACAAGTGATAGCCTCTTGAAAATAAAAGTTAACTCGAGTTCTCGCAGATAGGTCCCTGGATCTAGCAGAAAGGACCCTAAAAAGAACTTGTGATTGCAATGTGTCACACCCTAAAATATTTAATTATATGATGTGAGTATCTTTTAGAATGTGTCCATCCATCAATAGGGTTTTCCAAGAATTTTTCAGAATTTTTCTGGAAATTATTCTCTTTATCCGTAGAGCTAAATCCATATATTGGAAAGTTCTAAAATCTTTTTCATGAGTTCCAAATCTTTTATTTGGACTCTCATGTCTCTCGCTTCCCTCTCTCCTCCTCGACGTAGTGGCTAGCCAATCGTTTTCCTCCTCTCTACGATGACACGATCCCACTTGTCATTTCCTCCCGTCCCTTTCATTTTCACCACGATAACCATACCACACAATGCTCAGCTTTCCTGTGCGTGCGTGCTAGGACTCGTTGATCGAGTCCGATCTGGCCACAGATACCCGACCTCATCGTATTCTTGTATGTCACCTGCAGATCGAGCTAGTTGTTTGCTACGTGCCATTTTGGTTTCATTCGAGACTGGATGGCTCACATTGTTGTCCTTGGCGTGTGCATCACGCAAGCCCGGCAATCCACTCTCTATGAAAGGATTTGTGCAGCCCGCTCGACCTTTCTCTATCTCTATCTCTCTGTCTCGTTCTATCCATGGTCGATCCTCTCTCTTGACCGGCCTGTCGGTTTGCGCTGGTCCGGTTGCACCTCCCCGTCTTTTCTTCTTTCCGCGGCCTAGTTCGATGTTCCAGACCAGCACCAACCGAACCTGCTTGGCCAGCCCAGATTCAGCTCTCGGCCCATGGCTGACCCTGTTCGGCCCACACCCGAACCTATCTCGGTCTAACCCAACCCTGCCCACAACTCGCAGCCCGGGTCAGCCTCGGCATGGCTAGAATCGCTTTTGTGTTGCCGCCTAGAATAGTGGCGTGCATGCCATGCTCATGCTAGGGCTACTGCACCTATAAAATGCAAAACCAAGCCCTTCCTGCTTTACCTCTGCTACAGTCGTGCACCTCCCAGGAGCGCACGCCCTGGCCTTGCTTCGCACTTTTGCTGCATCGTCGCTCTACAGCTGCTGCCGTTTGCCCATCAAGGCTCTGCGTGCCTTGCTGCCCGTCCCCACCTGCCAGCCACCAACAGCTGGCCTCGACCGAGTCCACGTGTTGCACGATGGCTCCTTCTCCTTAGCGTGCTTACCACACCGAGCCAGAACGTTTCACACCATAAAAATTTGCGAGACGAGCCCCCATTCCAATCTGTTCCTTCTGCACGCCGCGCACCCCCGCGAGCCCTCGCGCCTTCTGCAGCCAGCGCCGCCGTTGCCCTCCCCCGCATCACCCCTTGCTCGCGCCCTTCCCTCCATCTTGCGCCGCACGCCATCACCAATGCACGAGGAAGCACTGCTAGGCCGAGCACCAAGCCCCCCCTCCCGTTCCTCTCCTGCTCGTGAGGCAGCAGGAAACTGGAAGCCAAGCCAGTGCCGCCGCCGATCCCTGCTGCTCATGTTCCCATCCACGGGTGTCGCCGAGCAGATCACCCCCGCCCTTGAACCGTCGGCTCCACACCCCCTGGCTCCCCTGCACTGCTGCCAGGTCTGTTCTTCAAGTACAGATCATCACCGCCTCCTTGCCAGCCAAATTCCCGTCGCCGCGGTGCATCCCCGCCTCCGGTAAGACAGAAAACGGAACGCCCTCGATCTCCTCTTTCTTTTCCCCCGCTTCCCAAAGCCTATCGTGCCCACCGGGAATTCGTGCTACAGTACCCGCAGGTTCTCCATAGGCGCTGTTCTGAGCTTTTTGCAGATTAGCCCCTAGCGAAATCTGTAATTATCGTGTATTTTTCTGTGTCTTGCAAACTTCGCAGAAAACCCCCTGGATCTATTGCATCTTTTCAACCTAGCCCCACCCGTGATCTTTTATCGATCTAACCCTAGCTATTGATTTATTCACGAGCACTATTTTCTATGTCTTGCCCAAATCAGCAGCTAGCCCTTCACGTCTACAGTTAATCACGTATAGGTCCCTGAAACCTTGTTTCTTGCGTAGAATCATCGTTTTAGATCCATTTTGATCCATTCTTTTTGCGTTAGTCTTCTAAAACCATTTTATGTGTTTCTTGTGCTCTCTTGACCGTAGCAACGAGCCCTATCTTTTAGTACGCTCTTTTTAAGCTTTATTTTTTGTTTGGTGTATCTGTTCTTAGTTGTTCTTGTTTGTTTGCTTGCTTGTATGCTTGGGCCGGTGCTTGTGTGATGTTAGAAGGAGCACAATCTAAGAGCTTTGAAGATTAAGAGTTTCAAGAACAAGAGTTGAAGACACTGAGCAGCTATTCTCTAGAAGAAAGGCAAGTGTTTCCTTGATCATTTTCTTATCCTAATAATCATAATAAACACAAGTTTTCTTTATGCATGCATGTGTCTTAATTTTGATGGATCCTAATAAAGGATATGCCTAGTCTTTATGATCATTCCTTGTCAACCTGGGTTTTACCTTTATGTTGGGTAGCTTTTGCTTAATTGCTATAATTGGTTCTGGTTTGGGAATAATTTATAACCATGATGACAACAATGTTGATGCTACACCTATTTTATCCATGTTCATGCTCTTTCTGTTGTTAATCACAAGATCATATGTTTTAATCAGAACATGAAGAACCACCCAGGAAAACAGGGCAACCACAATACTATATGGCTCTGGTCTTGGCTAATTAATTAGAAACTCTAGCTTGTGATGATCTTACCGAAAGAGCAAGAGGGGAGTGCATTGATGGGTGTCGTCGTCAAGATTAGCGGATCAAGACTAAGACTAGTAAATTTCTTTTATGCGCGTAAGGCTTCGGATGCTGGCATGGGAGACACGGGGCTTAGACTGGTTCGGGCAAGGAGAAGCCCTACGTCTAGTATGAGGAGCTGCTCGTGTTGCCCACGCGGGGTCTGTAGTAGGGGTTACAGGAGGGCGAGAGAGGGAGCTGGTCCCAAGTCTCTTGGGTGTGCACTGGTGCTCTAATGGTGAGAGTGTGTGTGTCCTTCTCGCCGGAGAAGAGAGAGTCCGTCCGGGAGTTAGAGTTCCAAAGAGAGTGTGCGACAGAGAATGAATCCCCTGTCTCAGGGCCCCCGGTCTTCCCTTTATAGCGCAAGGGAAGCTCAGGGTTACAGATGAGCTAGGCGTGAGGAGAGAGTAAAATATAGAATACAAGGGGAAGGGCCAAGCCCCCGGGTCGCCGCCCCCTGCTCCGGCCTTCAGCTCTTGTCAGTGCGTCCACCGGAGGAGGGCGGCTGCCTTCGGATCCTGTCGACGATCTCCTTGGGGGCTGTTGCCACCAGGCGTGATGATGGCGTTCGGTAGTGGCATCCGTGCCCGTCGGGGAAGGCGGCTGACCCTGTTTCCTTGCTGACGGCCCGTGGGACGCGGATGTACCGTCCCTGTCGCCGGATTCGCGGGGTGCGAGGACGGGCTGGGCTTCCTCCTGTGCCGGGAGGCGCAGATCATGAGTGCCCTGTAGCGAATCAGGGAAAGCTGCGGCCACTGTAGCCTGCGCTGTGCGGTTGTGCTTGGGTACCTGTGACAGGTCACGTCGGGAGTGCGGGCGCCTTTCTGCATGCCAGAGCCATGGCACATTTATGGCGAAATCGGCGGGGGGCCCACGAGATCCGCACTCCTATCTTCCCGTCTGCGCCCGAGGCGGATACTCGCCTTGTGGGCCCAGGTGAGTCCGACCCCCTACGCCCCGGGTCGGGCGACGCGGAGTCCGGCCGTCGAGGGGTCGGGAGCGTCCGACCCCGAGGCACTTGGTCGGGCGAGGCGGAGTCTGGCCGTCGAGGGGCCGGGAACGTCCAACCCCGAGGCACTTGGTCGGGCGAGGCGGAGTCTGGCCGCGGAGGGGCCGGGAGCGTCCGACCCCGAGGCACTTGGTTGGGCGAGGTGGAGCGGGGCGCCCCCTTCCCAAGTTAGGTCAACAGTGGCCGCCGTTGCTGCAGGTGGGCCTGGGCCTTCATGACTATTGTTTTAACGGTCATTAAGAGGTCGTTAATATTTCCCCCTAACAGTAGCCCCGAGCCTGTGGTGGAGCGGGGACGCTCCTCCGGAGGCTGTTATCGTCGTTCATCAGGAATCTCTGCCCTGCAGTTAATCAGGGATGGGAAGCGTTGTTTGTTCGGCTTGGCCGGGGAAGTTGACTAGACGGAGAGCCCTGTGGATGTCTTGGCACGAGAAGATTCTCGTTGTTCCATAGGACGCCTTCCATCCGGAGACCATCCGTGTGGTCATTGGTTGCGAAGCCAGCCCCGGAGCTCCCGCGCGTTGCAGGAGACCGGTCGGGCTCGGGCCGAGACGGAGGGGGTGAGCCGTGCCACGCTATCCTCGCTGGACGAACCGTGGTGCTCGTTGAGCTGCAAACGGGTCGATTCGAGTGGGGTCCCAGTCCCCGTTCGGGGGGGTCCGGCTCGGGCCAAGCTGGTGGCGTACCCCAGATTCCGGCCGGCCAGTTCATATAGTTCCCGAGTCCGTTCGATCGGATCCGGTGGCTCGTTGCCTTTCTTCGAGGAAAAACCATGAACTCTGATGCCGGTCCGGACTCGAATGTGAGGTCGGGATGCCCTAGGCTGTCGTGCGCCCGGGTGATGGCCGCTAGCGGACCCGTCCCTTCTCACCCTCGCTCGGGGTCATCCTGGGGCGGCTGTCGAACCCACGGTGGGCCAGCCTTCGAACCCCTGGATTGTAACGGGCCGTAGGGGCATTTTCAGCCCTGTATCCCTTTTTTACCTTTTTTGTGAGCCTTGGGCCGGATGCGGAGGAGGTTGTGCGCGCGTACTGTCTGGGAGGCGAAGTGGCGGAAGGCGCCGACCCGCGAAACGAGGGAGGAGTGGATGTTTCCTACAGCAGGTCGTGCGCACGATTTCCAAAAAAGGGACGGGCATGACGGGGCGTACCTGGTGCCGCATTCATTATGATGGGGGCGTCTGTTCTGTTTCCCACGCACCCTCCTATAAGACGGGGAGTCCGCCTCGCCGTTTCCGCCCGCAATCTGCCCCCAAGTCTTTTCACCTCCTCACGCGCCCTTAGCTTTCTTGCGCGCCGTTCGTCTTCCTCCGCCCAGCGCTCCAACCTTCCTCGCCTTCCGCCATCGAGCTTTTCACCCCTTTGCGATGGGAACCTGGGAGCGCACCAGCTTTGGCACCTCGCGCGCCGACGGCCTCACGAGGAAGGGCCTCCTCTGTGAGTGGACCGAAAGGGGCGAATGGCAGTTCCCCGGAATGGAGGAGGTGCCGAGTCCGCCCGCCGGCTACGTTGTGTCGTTCACCCACTTCCACGAGAGAGGGTTCGTGACTCCGCCAAGCCCTTTCTTCCGCGGGCTGCTGCACTACTACGGGCTTGAGCTGCAGCACCTTAAACCCAACGGGATCCAACACATCGCGGCGTTCGTCGCGCTGTGCGAGGCGTTCCTGGGCATCAAGCCCAACTTCTCGCTTTGGAAGTATTTCTTTGCGGTCAGCCTGTACCAGAAGGCCGAGAAGAGAGGGAGCCAATAGCGGGCAACCCCGGTGTCGATAGGGTGCGCCGGAATCCACCTCCGCCATACCCGCGCCGAGGAGTACATGGCGATGAAGACCGCGGCGTCCCACAAGGGGTGGCATCAGCAGTGGTTCTACGTGAAGAACTACTCTGACTCCCCCTTGCCGGAATTTACCGGCCGCGTCATTGAAGTGGCGCCGGAGCTGTGGTCATATGGCCCGGTGGAGAAGGAGAAGAAACGGATCTCCGGCTTGCTTCAGGCCATCGAGTACCTGAAGGGAAAGGGGCTGACCGGGGCCGGAGTTATTGGGGCGTACCATGCTCGGAGGGTGGCGCCTCTGATGCTCCGGGTCCGCTCGCTCGCCGAGATGGCTCTCGGCGCGCCGACCAAGGGCACCGTCCTTGCAACAGGTGCGCTCCCCGCCTCCGAGATCTAGCAGCGAGTCCGGGAGGTGCTGGAGGATAAGGACGCCGTTTACCCGGGTCCTGGCCACCCTCCGATGCACCTGGACAAGGATTTCGTCGATCTGGTGAGGACTTCGCGCGCCCGTTTCTTTTTCCTACGTTTCTTGGTTCATCGCTTTGACGCGGAGCTTTCATGCCTGCAGGGCCACATGACTAATGTCGTCGGCTCGCGTCCGCCGGTGCCGGACAACGCCGAGCGGCGGTAACAGAACCATCTCCTTGCTGAGAAGCAGAAGCAGCGCAAGGATAAGGAGGCGGCGCGAAAGAAAAGGAGGGCCGCCAAGGAGTTCCAGTGGCGGCGGAAGGGCCAGGTCGTATCAGACGATGACGACGACGATGAGGAGGAGGAGGAAGACGAGGAGGAGGAGTTCCGGCCCCCCGGCCGGGCGCGCTCGTCATCCGGGAGCAGCGCTCCCAAACGGCCGCGGCGGACAAACCGAGCGGGCTGCCCGCCCGGGACTCGACCCCACAAAGTTCTGGGGCCGCGCCTCGGGAGTCGACGGAACCGCCCCCCGTCCTTCTGCCTGTGGCCCAGGAGCAGAGGAGCAGCGGCAAGCGGCCGTTACTAGATGCCCCGGGGTCGGCGTGAGGCTCGGAGGCGAAACGCACCCGCCGTCCTCGCGCTGGGGGAGTGTAAGTGGAAATTCCTCGCGCATCTCGTTCCTTTCCTGGCATCAAGTCATTTTTGCTGATGTTGTTTGTTGTCTCACAGTGCCGCTCCTCGAGGCCTTGTCCCGCCACTGGCGCCGAAGAAGGTGCTACGGGTGTCGTCCACCTCCGTGGGGCGGACCGCGACCCCACTGGAAGCGAGAGGCGCTGTCGCTGGGGAGACCGCGGAGCCTACCGCGGAGGTGGCTCCTGCGGTGACAACCGGTGGGGTGGTGCTGCAGCCGGGTACGGGGCAGGGTCTGACCCCTGCTCCGCCCTCTGCCTCCTCGGCTGACCCCGTGGGACAGGGCATTGCCCCTGGGGGCCCTCCGACCGGGGAGGTGATAGACCTCAATGACGAGGCGGAGGAGGAGCGTGCGGCTTCGACGGTGGTGGCGGAGACGGGGGCAGTTGCCCCATCGATCGCGACGGGGACGGCGGTGGCGACGGAGGAGAGGGAGTCCGCCCCCGCAGCCACGACGGGAACAACGGCGGCGGGCGAGGCGAGAACGCCCGCCCCGGCGGCTGCGGCGAAGGCGGGGACAACCGCCTGGGAAGCCGTGGCGAAGGCAACGGTAGGCGGGGGTGCCTACTCCGGCGGCCACGACGGGGGCCGCGGCGGCGGCGGGAACAGGAACGCCCGCTCCGGCAGCCGCGACGGAAACGGTGGTGGCGGCGGACGGATTGGGACGCGCGTCGGCGTCGACGACGGCCCCGGCGACCTCGACAAGGACGGTGGCGCACGCGCCGGTATCGTCGACGAGGCCAGCGGCATCCGGGGCGGCGGTGTCTGCCCCGGCGGATCCGTACTCCAGATCGGTGGGGAGGATTGCCTCGGACCCGTAGACCATGAAGAACGGGGTGAAGCCAGTCGCCCTACTAGGGGTCGTCCTTAGACTCCATAAAACCGCGGGGAGCTCCACGACCCACCGGCCGCCGAACTTTTTGAGGCGGTCGAAGATCCGTGGTTTGAGACCCTGGAGTATCATGCCGTTGGCTCGTTCAACCTGCCCATTCGTGCGGGGGTGCGCCACGGCCGACCAGTCCACTTGGATGTGGTGGTCGTCGCAGAACTGGAGGAATTTCTTCCTGGTGAACTGCGTGCCGTTGTCCGTGATGATGGAGTTGGGGATTCCGAAGCGATGGATGATGTCGGTGAAGAACCGTACCACCTGCTCGGACTTGATCTGCGCGACCGGTCGTGCCTCGATCCACTTGGAGAACTTGTCGACGGCGACAAGCAGGTGGTTGAAGCCCCCGGGCGCTTTCTTGAAGGGCCCGACGAGGTCCAGACCCCAGACCGCGAAGGGCCACATAATGGGGATGGTCTCGAGCTCTTGTGCGGGCAGATGAGTTTGGCGCGCGAAGAATTGGCACCCTTCGCAGGTGCGGACCACGTGGGTGGCGTCGGCGACCGCCGTCGACCAGTAGAAACCCTGCCGGAAGGCGTTTCCAACGAGGGTTCTTGGCGCGGCGTGGTGGCCGCAGGCTCCGGCGTGGGTGTCCTGAATCAGCGCCTTTCCCTGTTCGATCGGGATGCAGCGCTGGAGGATGTCGGTGTGGCTCCGCTTGTAGAGCTCCTGGTCAATGATGACGAAGGATTTGGCGCGGGGCGCAATCCTACGTGCCTCCGTCTTGTTCGCCGGGAGCGTGTCGCGGATGAGATAGTTGAGGTATGGGGCTCTCTAGTCAGGCGGGGGGTCGGGCCCCGCTCCTAGGTTCGCATCGATCTCCATGATCTCGGGGTCGGAGGGGTCGGCCTCCGAGTCCAGGACAGGTGGAGCATCGCCGACCTCGCCTGGGGCGGCGCCCGAGCCCGGGGCAGGTGGCGCGTTGCCGACCTCTCCCGAGTCGACGCTCGAGTCCGGGGCAGGTGGCACGTCGCTGATGAAGACGCCGTCGGGGATGGGCTTTCGGCCGGATGCCGCCTTTGCCAGTTCATCAGCCGCCTCGTTGAAACGCCTTGCGACGTGGTTGAGCTCTAGTCCGTCGAACTTGTCTTCGAGCTTGCGGACTTCGTTGCAGTAAGCTGCCATCTTGGGATCGTGGTAGCTCCACTCCTTCATGACTTGTTTGACCACTAGCTGGGAGTCGCCTCGGACGTCCAGTCGCCAGATGCCCAGCTCGATGGCGATGCAAAGCCCGTGGAGGAGAGCCTCGTACTCGGTGACATTATTAGATGCAGGAAAATGGAGGCGGATCATGTACCTCATGCGCACGCCGAGAGGAGGGATGAAGACTAGACCCGCTCCGGCGTGAGCCTTCATCAACGAGCCGTCGAAGTACATCATCCAGTACTCCTTCTTCTCCGGCGCCGATGGCGTCTGGATCTCCGTCCACTCTGCTACAAAATCGGCGAGTACCTGGGATTTGATGGCGGTGCGGGGGGCATAGGTGATGCCCTAGTCCATGAGCTCGAGTGCCCAGTTCGCGATCCGTCCCATGGCATCCTGGTTCCGGATCACTTCACCGAGGGGGAACGACGAAACGACCGTCACCGGGTGGGAGGTGAAGTAGTGGCGCAGCTTCCTCTTCGTGATGAGGACGGCGTAGATGAGCTTCTGGATCTGCGGGTAGCGCGCCTTGGACTCAGACAAGACCTCACTGACGAAGTATACCGGGCGCTGCACCTTGAGGGCGTGTCCCTCCTCCTCTCGCTCCACCACCAGAGCTGCACTGACTACCTGGGTGGTCGCCGCGATGTAGAGCAGGAGGGGCTCCCTGTCGGTTGGCGGGACTAGGACCGGGGCTTTCGTCAGGAGGTCCTTGAGCCGGTTAAGCGCCTCCTGGGCCTCGACGGTCCACTCGAAGCGGTCGGTCTTCTTCAGGAGTCGGTAGAGAGGGAGCCCCCGCTCGCCGAGGCGCGGGATGAAGCGGCTCAGGGCCGCCAGGCATCCCACGACACGCTGAACTCGCTTTATGTTTCGAATCGGCCCCATGTCGCTGATGCCGCGTATGGAGACGATGAAACCCAACAGCATGCCCCTCGGAACCCCGAAAATGCACTTTTCAGGATTGAGCTTGATGCGCTTGTCTCTCAGCCTTTCGAAGGCTAGTTCGAGGTCGGGGATGAGCTGGTCGCCCTTCTTGGACTTGACTACGATGTCGTCGACGTAAGCCTCAACAGTCCGCCCGATGAGGTCCCCGAAACATTTAAGCATGCATCCCTGGAACGTAGCCCTCGCATTTTTGAGGCCGAATGGCATCTTAACATAGCAATAGGGGCCGAAGAAGGTGATGAAAGAGGTTGCGAGCTGGTCGGACTCTTTCATCGCGATTTGAAGGTAGCCGGAATACGCGTCAAGGAAGCTGAGGGTTTCGCACCCGGCGGTCGAGTCGACTATCTGGTCTATGCGCGGCAAAGGAAACGGATCATTTGGGCACGCCTTGTTGAGACCGGTATAGTCAACACACATCCGCCATTTCCCATTCTTTTTTCATACAAGAACAGAGTTAGCCAGCCACTCGGGGTGGTACACTTCCTTGATAAATCCGGCCGCCAAAAGCTTCTGGAGCTCCTCGCCGATGGCTTTGCGCCTCTCCTCGTCGAAGCGGCGCAGACCTTGCTTTACTGGCTTGGAGCCGGCCTTGATGTTCAAGGAGTGCTCGGCGACTTCCCTCGGAATGCCGGGCATGTCCGAGGGTTTCCACGCGAAGAGGTAGCTGTTCGCGCGGAGGAAGTCGACGAGCGCGCCTTCCTATTTGGGAGATAGGGTAGAGCCAATCCGGACGGTCCGGCCGTCGGAGCTACTGGGGTCGAGGGGGACCTCCTTGACGCCTTCGGTGGCCTCGAAGGAGGTGGCCGACTGCTTGGAGTCGGGCTAATCCTCGGTGCTCTCCGCGAGCTGGACCGCCGGATCCTCCATGAAGGTGATGGCTGTGGCGTATTCGCAGCACTCTACGTCGCACTCAAACGCCTTCTAGAAAGACGTGCCAACGGTGATGACCCTGTTGGGCCCCGGCAGCTTGAGCTTGAGGTAGGTGTAGTTGGGGATGGCCATGAACTTGGCATAGCTCGGCCGCCCCAGGATGGCGTGGTAGGTTCCACGGAAGCCCACCACCTCGAAGGTGAGGATCTCCTTCCTGTAGTTGGATGGAGTCCCGAAAGTGACAGGCAGGTCGATCTGCCCGAGAGGCATTGCCTGTTTCCCCGGCACGATGCCGTGGAATGGCGCCTTGCTGGGGCGGAGGCGGGAGCGGTCGATCCCCATGGCGTCGAGGGTCTCGGCGTAGAGGATGTTAAGGCCGCTGCCTCCGTCCATGAGCACATTGGTGAGGCGCGTCATGCCGATGACGGGATCGACGACGAGCGGGTAGCGTCCTGGCTGCAGGACGCGCCCCGGGTGGTCGGACCGGTCGAAGGTGATGGCGGATCCTGACCAGTCGCGGAAGGCCGCTGTTGCAGGCTCGGCCGCGTAGACCTTGCGGCGCTCCAGCTTCCGGCGGCGCTTGGAGTCGTAAGCCGCCAGTCCGCCGAAGATCATGAAGCAGCCATCCAACTTGGGGAAGCCGTCTTCCTTCTCTTCGCCGTCCTTCTTCTCCTCGTCGGGCTTCCGTCTCCGGTCGCCCTTCACCAGGTTGCCTACAAAATACCTCTTCATGAGGTTGCAGTCTTTGTAGGCGTGCTTCACGGGGAACTCGCGGTTTCGGGCACGGTCCCCGCTTGCGCTCAACAGCGGCCACGAGGGGAGCCTCGCGCCGTTGCTTGTTCTTCTTCTTCTTCTGTTGATGGTTGGAGGTGCCCTCGTCAGCGTCCTCCTTCCACTTTGCCTTGCCCTTGGAGCGGTTGAAGATTGCTCCGACGGCCTCCTCGCCCGAGGCAAAGCTGGTGGCGATGTTGAGGAGCTCCTCCGTGGTCCACGGGCCTCGGCGCCCCAGCTCGTGGACGAGGGGCCGGCAGGAAGTTCCTGCCAGGAAATCCCCTATGACGTCGATGTCCGCGACGTTGGAGAGCTCGGTGCGTTTCCTGGAGAAGCGTCGGATGTAGTCCCGAAGGGACTCGTCCGACGCCTGTTGGCAGCTCCGGAGGTCCCTGGAATTGCCTGGGCACATGTACGTGCCCTAGAAGTTCCCCACGAATATCTCCTTCAGGTCGTTCCAGCTGCGGATCCAACCCGAAGGGATATGTTCCACCCAGGCTCGCGCCGAGTCGGCCAGAAAGAGTGGAAGGTTGCGGATGATGAACAGGTCATCGTCCGCCTCACCGGCCTGACGTGCAAGCCGGTAGTCGCTGAGCCATAGCTCGGGGTTCGTCTCCTCGGAGTACTTGGCCATGTTCGTTGGCTGCCTGAAGTGCGGCGGGAACGAAGGCCCGGGGCCCCGCCGGGTCGGGGCTCGGGCTGCGGTCTTCTTCGCTGTCGTAGCGGCCGCCACGGTGGACGTGGTAGCCGCCGTCCACCCCCTCCTCCCTGTCTGCGCGGGAGCGCCTCCGCGCGTCCAGGGTGTTGCTGGCATCGCGGATGGGACCGACACGCCGGTGAACGGACGGAGCCCCGCCTCCTGCGGGTGGCGGTGTCCGTCGAGCGGGCTCGGCCTGGTTCGCCCTAGGAGGAGGCTGGTGGACAGACTCCCCCTGCCTCTCGGGGGGTGCGGTGGGCGCTGCCCTGCTGGCGTTTTGCCTGCGTCGCCGGGACGCGGAGCTCTCCGCCTGCTGGACGGCGGCGCACTTGAGCAGGTTGCGCACCTCTCGTTGCGCCTGACGCTCCTCGGGCGTCGCCGACTCAGGGTGTCATCGGAGTAGGGCCGTTGCTGCGGTGATGTTTTGGCTGGCACGGGCGAAGAGCTGAGGGCGATCTTCGTCTGCGCAAATGCACTACTGGACGTCGCGCGCCCGCTGTCGTGCCTCGCCTTCGTTGCGGGGGTTCTCGACCTCCTAGCGGGGCGCCGCGCGCGCCTCTGGCTGTCGTGGTCGCACCGGGGCCCGGGCAAGGGCTCCAGTCGTAGCGGCGGCGCGCGGTGGGGGAGTCCGCTGCCTCCCTCGGGCGCCGTCATCATTGGATCCCTCGGAGTGCACGTTAGCCATGAAGCACTCGCGCGAAGGGTGGTGGCTCCCGCTGTTGGAGCCGGCGTCGGAGGTCATCCTCACCACGCCCGCGAGCCCATTTCTCGTGGGCGGCATGGTCATGGACCGCGACAGGGGACGACCGTAGGTCGCCGCGGCATTGTGCAGCCCGAAGGGCCGCCCCTCTGAAGGAGGCCCCTCGACGCGCACCTTGCCGCTCGCCACTATCTCGCCACTAACTCGATCCCCTCCCCGGTGGCGAGGAAGTCTACACTCCCGAAGCGGACCAGGGAGCCCGGAGTGGAGCTGGCGTCGTGGTTGGCCATCTGAAGCCGGTGACGTACGCGCAAAGGTCCCCTACCTGGCGCGCCAACTGTCGTCGTCAAGATTAGCGGATGAAGACTAAGACTAGTAAATTTCTTTTATGCGCGTAAGGCTTCGGATGGTGGCGTGGGAGACATGGGGTTTAGACTGGTTTGGGCAAGGAGAAGCCCTACGTCCAGTATGAGGAGCTGCTCGTGTTGCCCACGCGGGGTCTGTAGTAGGGGTTACAGGAGGGCGAGAGAGGGAGCTGGTCCCAAGTCTTTTGGGTGTGCACTGGTGCTCTAATGGTGAGAGTGTGTGTGTCCTCCTCGCCGGAGAAGAGAGAGTCCATCCGGGAGTCAGAGTTCCAGAGAGAGTGTGCGAGAGAGAATGAATCCCCTGTCTCAGGGCCCCCGGTCTTCCCTTTATAGCGCAAGGGAAGCTCAGGGTTACAGATGAGCCAGGCGTGAGGAGAGAGTAAAATATAGAATACAAGGGGAAGGGCCAAGCCCCCGGGTCGCCGCCCCCTGCTTCGGCCTTCGGCTCTTGTTAGCGCGTCCACCGGAGGAGGGCGGCTGCCTCCGGATCCTGTCAACGATCTCCTTGGGGGTCATTGCCGCCAGGCATCATGATGGCGTTCGGTCGCGGTATCCGTGCCCGTCGGGGAAGGCGGCTGACCCTGTTGCCTTGCTGACGGCCCGTGGGACGCGGACGTCCCGTCCCTGTCACCGGATTCGCGGGGCGCAAGGACGGGGTAGGCTTACATATGATCCTGGTTAAGGCGTCTTCCTCATTAGGGAGGGTTATGACCACTGCAGCTCGAAACCTTAGTGGATTGTCATGAGTTACGGAATCTTTGTAAAGGTCCCGTAGTGAATCCCTTGGCACTCACCTCGGAAGTGTTTAAGAGCCTAGCTACCTCGGGCAAATCAGGAGACACGAATTGTGGGTAAAGTGTACAACCTCTGCGGAGTGAAAACTGATATATCAGCCGTGCTCATGGTTAAGAGTGGCTTGGACCCTCACATGATTAATAAACTTGAAGATGAAATAAATCGTGGACCATATGTTTATGGTTACGGTCATGTTTCTGTTATATCTCTTCTTTTTCTTTAATGTGGGTTTTGGTATGAACTTATACCTTAGTAATTAGGTGCTAATAAACTTGACCAACTAAAATTGCTTACTGCAGTTAGTGTACTGATGCTTGTTATAATTTCTGCTCAGAAGAGAAAGTTGATGTTAAGTCTTTTGAAGATGATGCTGAGTTTTAGGCCTACGCAACCCCCTGTCGATTGCCAGTGAAGTTTGGAGTCTTCGTTTCCAAGATAAGTTGTATATCTCTAATAATATTTATAGTCTTTCAATCATTTATTTATCTTTTCATGATACTGTTGCTGATTATTCACTAATGAAGTCACTATATGTATGGAACTTGATCTTGGCATACATATAGTTATGCATTCGGTTTTGTCCTTAAAACCATGTGTGACACAATGTAGTCCCTGGGTGGGGCTGCCATGGTTGGTGGTCAAAACCTGGCGAGGAACTAGTCGACGGCGAGGGGAAACAGGTGGGGGAGCACGAGGCGGTCGAGAGAAACATGTTGGTGTGCTCGGTTGGGGCTGGGATGGCCGGAGTTGGGCTGCCGGCAGTGAGCAGGAGCTTCAGCGAGGTGCGGGCGGTGGGCGGCGGTGGTTCGGTAAGGGAGGGCGGCTTGGGGAAGTCCGGGGTTTCAAGGGGCCATGGGAGACCGATTCAGGTGCTTGACTTGAGTGGAAGTGGAGCGAAAGGTGGGGCTCGACGACGAGGTCGAGTGGCGGCGCTAATGGCGCGATGGTGGTGGTACTCGGACACGTGTGAGCAGGGGCTCAGTGCTGCCCTTTTATAGGCGCACAGGGGGAGGAGGGGTTAGGCGCGGCCAAGCTGAGGGAGGTGCGACCGGGACAAGGCCGCGGCAAGGGCGCAGCATCGCCGGCGCATCGTGGCTCGGCCGTCGGGAATCGACGGCCGCATGACGAGCGCGCTGCCGGCATGGGTGGATTCGGTGCAGGGGAGGGCGATTTGGCCGCGGGCCGGTCGGGGCCTGTCAGGGCGCTGTCCATTGGAGCAGCTCACCGGCAGGCATCGCCGGCAGGTGGCCGACAGTCGCTGCCCCTCGACGGGATAGAACTGGGGAGGGGAGAGAAGAGAGAGGGAGGGAGGGAGAAAAGGGCCGAGATTCAAATTAAATTTTCTAAAAATTTCGAATAGAAACTTGAAAAACTTTGAACATGAAAGTTGTAGGGAATTTGAAAATCTACAAGTTTCATTTTGGATCAATGTTCATTTGAGCTTTAGTTTAGAAGTTATTTTAAATTTAAGACTACTAGGATTTGAATTCCTATTCATCTCATGGGTTTAACTTTGAATTTGCGAATGGTGTTTACATTACACTTTGTAAGGTACTAAAATATGAGCGTGTTTTTATGCTACATTTGTCATGAAAAGTGGAGCATGAAAGATTATAAAAACAAAAGGAACAAATATCACATACACACATACATACACATGCACATACACATTCATACACATGCATATGCACACACATAATTGCATTGTTTCAATGATTCTGGGTTATTATGCATGATGCTATGTTTAGATTTTCTTGCTTATGGTTTTAAACACTTAGGGTGTTACAGCCTTCCCCCCTTAAAAATAATCTCGTCCCGAGATTCGGATAAGTACGCCTAGTGTGGAAAATGCGTGTACCATTGGGTGAGTTTAGAAAATCGTGGAAATTTTGATTTAGATAGCTTTTAGTTTCCCAAGTGGCTTCCTCTTCGGCATGATGCCTCCATTGGATTTTGTACATTTTAATCACTTTCCTTCTAGTGACCCTTTCCTTTTGATCAAGAACCTTGATAGGATATTCAACATAAGAGAGGTCCGGTTCTACCAATATTTCCTTTTGTTCAACAATTTCAGTCGGAACTCAGATACACTTCTTGAGTTGAGAGACATGAAAGATATCATGGATGGCTGCAAGCGAAGGGGGTAGTCGCACTCTATAGGCCACGGATCCACAAATTACGGTGATTTTATAAGGACCAACATATCGAGGAGCTAATTTCCCTCTCACTCCAAACCTTTGCACACCCTTGGTTGGTGAAACCTAAAGGTAGACATGATCACCAACTTCAAATTGCAAAGGCTTTCTCCTTTTATCAAAATAGCTCTTCTGTCTAGACTGTGCAACTCTTAGATTCTCTTATATTACTCTTACTCTTCCTCTGCCTCGATTACCAAGTATGGTCCAAATATTTTATATTCTCCGGCTTGGGACCAACTCAAAGGAGTTCAGCACCTTCGACCATACACGGCCTCAAATGGTGCCATTTTCAAACTTGCTTGATAGCTATTGTTGTATGAAAACTCTGCTGGAGGTAAGCATTTGTCCCAACTTTTGTCATAATGGATGGCACAAGTTCTAAGCATGTCTTCCAAAATTTGGTTCGCTCTTTCAGTTTGCCCATCCGTTTGAGGATGGTAAGCTGAGCTTTGAATCAGTTTAGTGCCAAGAGAAGCTTGTAAGTGTTCCCAAAAATGTGCTACGAATTGAGCACCACGATCTGAAATAATCATCTTGGGTACTCCATGTAAGAAAACAATGCGATCAAGGTAAATCTCGGCATATTTTCTTAGCAGTGTAGGTAGTGTGTAACAGAATAAAATGTGCCATTTTTGTGTCTATCCATGATAATCCATATGGAATCGTGCTTTTGGTAGGTGTTGGGCAATCCAACAATGAAATCCATACTTATGTCTTCCCATTTCCATGATGGCATAGGCAAGGGTTGAAGTGTACCGGCTACTTTCAAGTGGCTAGCTTTAACCCTTTGACATGTATCACATTCCGAGACATACTTGGATATTTTTCTTTTCATTCTAGTCCACCAAAAATTTTGCCTAAGACCTTGATACATTTTGCTACTACCCGGGTGAATAGAGAACTTGAAAAGATGTGCCTCATCAAGAATTTGTTTTCGGAGCTCATGATTCTTTGGAACCACTATGCGAGATTCAAACCATAGAACTCCATTCTTGTCTTGGTGAAAACAGTTATATTTCTCCTCTCCTTGAGAGAGTTTTTGCTTGATGATTTTAACACCTTCATCATGTAATTGTGCCGTGATGATTCGATCGTGGAGGGTTGGTTCAATGGAAATGTGGTTTAGAGTTCCTTGGGGAATCATTTCCAGATTGAGCTTCCCCATCTCATGACAAAGTGTTTCATTATAGAATTTCACAGTTAAGCAATGGCAATGAGACTTGTGACTCAGTGCATCCGCTATTACATTGGCTTTTCCTAGGTGATAGTGCACCTTAAGATCATAATCGTTGATTAACTCCAACTATCTTCTTTGTCTCATATTCAGATCAGCTTGGGTGAAGATATATTTGAGACTTTTGTGATCAGTGTAGATATTGCAATGAGTGCCCATAAGATAATGTCTCCATATCTTTAGAGCATGAATGGCAGCTGCTAGCTCGAGATCACGTGTTGGATAATTCTGTTCATGAGGTCGAAGAGCTCGTGAAGCATAGGCAATGACTCGATTATCTTGCATAAGCACACAACCAAGACCAGTACCAGATGCGTCACAACAAACATCGAATGGCTTGGTGTTATCAGGTTGAGCTAAGACTGGGGCTGTAGTTAGGTGTTCCCAAAGTGTGTGGAAAGCTTTTTCACATTTCTCGCTCCACACAAACTTTACTCCTTTCTTCAATAGTTCAGTCATGGGCTTAGCACTTCTGGAGAGTCCGGAATGAAGCGGCGATAATAACCAGCTAAACCAAGAAAACTGCAAATCTGATGGACAAAGGTTGGAGGTTTCCAATCCATCACCTCTTGTACTTTGCTAGGATCAACAGCTATGCCTTCACTGGAATACTATGGCCCAAAAATTTTACACTATCCAGCCATAATTCACACTTGGAAAACTTAGCATAGAGCTGATGGTCTCTAAGACGCTAGAGAACAATGCGCAGGTGCTCCGCATGCTCTTCCTCATTTTTGGAATATATCAGGATGTCATGATTGAAGACCACAATGAACTTGTCAAGCTCGGGCATGAATATCGAATTCATGAGATACATGAGTAGGCAGGAGCATTTGTGAGACCGAAAGACATGACCAGATACTCATATAGCCTCGTGTGGAAAAGGCAGTCTTAGGGATATCACATGGACGAATCTTGATCTGATGATAGCTAGAGGGAAGATCAATTTTTGAGAAGACTCTAGCTCCCACTAATTGATCGAAGAGAACATCAATGCGGGGAAGTGGATATTTATTTTTGATTCTCACCGCATTGAGAGGTCGGTAGTCCACACACAGCCTCAAACTATCATCCTTCTTCACAAATAGGGCCCGGCAACCCCAAGGTGATGCACTAGGACGAATGAAGCCTTTGTCTAGAAGTTCTTGAAGTTGTATTTTCACTTCCGCCAACTCCTTGGGTGGCATTCTATAGGGTCTTTTTGAGATAGGTGCAATGCCTGGCTGCAGTTCAATAATGAACTCAATGTCCCTATCCGGTGGCATTCCTGGCAAGTCATCCGGAAAAACATCGGCGAACTCGCATACCACCGAAATATCTTCTGGTTTCACTCCTTTCATCATGAAAGCATAGGAATTTATGCATTCCCGAGAAGGCTCCGTGACTGGGTGAGTTTATTTCCACAGCTCGGGAAGAAATATCTAATGTAACCCTGTGTAGAGCCATCCAATTCATCCCCAAAATAATGTCCATGCCTTCAAGTGCCAAAAGGATAAGGTCGGTTTTGATAGTTTTACTACCCAACTTGATCGGTACGTGCCTTATGATTTAGGTGGAAGCAATTTTACCACCCGATGTTGATATCATGTATGACCATTTTGTGTGACATAAATCAAAGCCCACTTTTGCACCTAATTTTGGCAGTGACTAGGAAATTTAGTGTCCTACAACTTTGGTATTCAAATACACCTCCGACTACTACATGTACGACTACTTCGACTACATTTTCAACTACTACAACTACATCTTCGACTGCTACGACTACATCATCGACTACTTCGACTACATCTCCAACTACATCGACTACTACTACGGTTTATTTGACTACATCTTCGACTGCTTCACTACATCTCCGACTCCTTCGAATACATCTTTGTCTACTTCGACAACATCTCTGTCTGCTTCGACTACATCTCTGACTGCTTCAACTATACCTCCGTCTACTACGACTATAGTTCCGACTTCACTGCATCTTTGACTACCTCGACTGCATCTCCGACTGCTTCAACTACATCTCCGACTACTACGACTATATCTTTAACTGCTTCAACTGTACCTCCGACAACTATGGCTACATCTTCAACTACACTTCACCTTTGACTACTTCGACTACATCTCCGACTGCTTCAGTTATACCTCCAACTACAACGACTACATCTTCGACTACACTGAATCTTTGACTACTTCGACTGCATCTTTGACTGCTTCAAGTATATCCCTGACTACTGCGACTACGTCTCCGACTCCTTCAATTACACCTCCGACTACAACTGTTACATTTTCTACTATTTAGATGCATCTCCGAGTACTACGACTACATCTTCGACACTTCGAATAAATTTCCGACTGCTTCAACTACACCTCCGATTACTACGACTATATCTTCGACCACTTCGACTACATCTCCGACTGCTTCACTATTTTGGCGGTTTTTCATTAGCTAGTATTTTGATCACCAGGGAAAATCTACTCAACCAAAAATTTCCAAATTTGAACAGTAGCTGATTGAGTAAGTTTTCAACAAGTTTGATGTGGAGCACTTCTGCAGAAAACTTCGCTAAGAAGGTCCAAAAATTTATTTGTAACAGGAGTGCTCAAAACAGGCAGAAAACTGAGGTGTGGAAGTTTCTAGTGTTGCCCACTGAGTACTAGTCCAAAAATTCTCCAAATTTAGTAGCAGAAATGGGGCAAAAATTTGAAGCAACTTTCCTGCTGAGCTTCTCTTCAGATAAGGTCATTGCCTAAGACTAATTAATTCCTCTATCTAGATATGGCAGAAAAAGATAGATTTCTAGATAGCCCTTGAGTGAGTGCTCAAATGTGCTCTAGTGCAACTTACTCCCTTATAAACCCAGGACAATGTTTCATTTAATTTTCATATATGATCATGATGCATGCATGACCTATTCTTCCTTACAAAGCAAAATAATTGCCAAATAGCTTTGGTCTTACATGGTTAATTTCGGTGGCATACATAATACGTCTCTCTTTATATTAACCAGCCGAATTTTTCTAACCGTTCTTAGCTTACGTAATCGTGGTTAGTGTACCTGCAGAAAATTGACAGAATATAAATTGAACCTTTCGTGCCAGCACTCACGAAAGCGTCCACATTCATTACCGTTCACTATAGAAACGGCATCCATACAATTTCCACCATACGGACAACGTTAACATATGCTACCGAGATAGCGTATTCACGGGTGTACCGTCACCTAAAGAGATAGTGGTATGAACAGCAATCGCCATACCCTGCGCCAAACCTTTACTCCCAATATAATCAATGAGTGGTTGGTATATTGGCAGCACCTCAAGTATGCCACTGCTTGAGGGCAGCGTTCGGTTCGCATCACCGACGTGAGGGTCAAGCTCTCTCCGTTGACTGAGGATCCTTACCTTCTTACCTTAGCAATGAGTGCATCGTTACAGAAATTAAAGGTCTGTTGTACACAAAAGTAAGTTTTGATAGAAAGTAATGTGCTGGAAGTTAGTTATATATAATATAGTTAAGATAGCCACCTAGTTACTTCCCATAATCCCCTAGGGCTTTATGAACTAGGCGTCAACCTTAACGAACCAACGCATTTTTGCAAACGCAATTTTGTTGTCAAGTTTTAAGAAAACAAGTTTTTAAGGTTTGTTATACACTCTGGTGTATCCATTTCGGCTCTGATGCTAGCTATGGCAGAACTGCCCAAATTAATCTGGCTTAAGTGCGCTAACCATCACCATAGAGGCAATCTGGGCTAAGACGCAATTAAAATGGAGTAAAACGACAGTCTGTCGGGTAACATCCTGATGCAACCACTGGGATTTTGATCAAAACAATGCATACTTACAACTCACACGAAGGTGAGCCCAGAGATTACAACAATCCATAAATTTTATATTCCAGAGTTCAAAATGAATTATTAGTACAAACTAAGTTCGAAAATATTCATAAACAAGTACTTTCAGAGTTTAATAGTGCAACAAAAAATAAATGATAGTTCTAACGACGATAAAAGATATCATGATGAAACCCATATATGACATCATTCATCGTTATCATCATTGGCCGAGGACGCATCCCATTCCACCGACCAACCAGAAGGAAGAGTACACGACCAAGTCAAACTAGCAACCATGTTCTCAAAGGTCTCACCTGAAAATAAAGCCACAAGCAAGGCTGAGTATACTAATACTCAGCAAGGCTTACCCGACTAGTGGTATATACTTAGCCGACCCCTAGACATGCAAGGCTTTTGGCTGAGGGTTGTTTTTGCCATAAAGCATCTAAGAGTGAGTCCTTGCTTTCAAGTTTATAGCATAAGTTCTAGTTCATTAACCATTCTAGGTAAGTAACTATCCAAATCACGCATGGTGGAAATAATTAATTGAGCATCCAATGGCCACGAGAAATGGACAATTCGAATTGAATTTCTTAAACTTGCAAGGGAAACCTAAACACATGTCACGTGTGTCGGTGTTTTACCGCCACGCCCACCGAGGGATACCCCCGAGGTGGTGAGTTTGTAGGTAGGGTGTCGCCGAGATCAGGAACTCGAAGGTCCGAAGAACACAAGGTTTAGATAGGTTTGAGCCACCGGGAGCGTAATACCCTACCACCAATGGTGATTGTTCCCGAGGGGGTCCCTGTCCGCCCTTATATAGTCTAGGAGGATAGGTTTAAATGGAAGTCCTAGTCGGGTACAAGCACAGGAGTCCTATCTGAGTAGTTCTCAGGTAGTTTCCTACCGTGTCCGACTAGTTCCACTACTGTATGAGTAGTCCTACTACGCTACGAGTAGTTACAACAAATGTAGGGCCATGTCCCATCCCGCATACTAGGAGGAGTACGCCACGTGGAGAGCCCCGTGTGTCCGGGTCTGACAAGCCCCCGAGCTCTTCGTAGCCGAGTACTGCAGGCATCCGAGTACTTCTGATGGCGTCTTCGAGTTCTCCTGAACTTCGTCTTGAAGGTGTCCTCCGAGTACTTCCTTGGCTGCGTCGAGGTTGTGAGGTGCTCATGCCCTGAGTAGTTGTCCAGTCTTCTTTTATATGGGGTGCGATTAAACTCGCACTCCATATGGAGTAGCCCCCAAGCCTTAGGTTGACTCGTAGAATCAGGCTGAGGGTCAATTTAATCTTGAGTCTTTTGTCCTTATCTTCCAGTAGATTTGAAAAATAATTCACTAATGACACGTGTCCCGCAGCCCCCGAGCCTTGAATCCAATTCCCCAAGGTATGGAATAAACGATCCAAAGAATCGTGGCATGCAATATATGACGGTAAAGATTTGATGATGAACATGGGCAAATCGGTTTAGTAAATGTGAAAACCTCTTTTTTCAGGATGAATTCCCTGAAAAAATGGTTAAACAAACAACATCACCAACAAACACCTAAAATTATCTCTCAAATATATCTTTGGACCCTGAGCCAATGACTAAATAAGACCTCTGGGTAATAATCTAAACAAACCCCTTTATTTCGGAATAGATTCCCTAAAATAATGGTTAACAAATATCTACCAAGGATAAATCTTAAAAAACCTCTTGGATCGGGTATTGTCGAGTAGTTTTACAGCGTCCAGCATGTATGCACGAGAGCTGTCCCTTGAGGCACCCTGAGTGCCCTGTCCCATCAAGCCTCCGAGCCAATGAGCCAGATGATAAGCATAGAGTAGACGTAGCAAACAGTGGCGCTAGCCTCCGAGCCCAGGCATTGGGCAAGTAGCCGTTCGGTCTTGAATAGTCGATGAAGCCATCTAGTCGAAGTCGATCCCGACTAGGACAGTAGTCAAGACAAGCAGTCGAAGTAGTCGAACAGGTGTTGAACTAGTCATAAACTAGTAAACCTCTCGGCATGGGAGCGAGGCCCCTTCACTAACATAGTGTACAAGTCGAAATCTAGTAATATGTTACTGGAAATAAGGGAGCGAGGCCCCTTCAGCAAACTTGCGCATAGTACCAGTCGTAAACCAGTATAACGGCGTTGTGCTGGAATTATGAGCGCAAGGTCCCTTCAGTAACACAAGAAACTAGTTGGAAACTAGTAATTAGTTACTGGAAGTATGGGAGCGAGGCCCCTTCAGTAAACTTGCGCATAATACGAGTCGGAAACGAGTAAAACGAAGTTGTACTGGAAGTATTAATGTCCAAGCACAAATAGAAGATGTCCCAATTCATCAAGGATAAAAACGGCGTAAATGCTCGATATCCCAAGAATTAGGAACCTCCTAGCCATCAGGGTACTGTAGGCGATAAGAACCTTGTAACCTTGTGCACAATGAAAGGCCCTTCCCATCAGGAATTAAGCTTGTGTAGCCCGGTATCATCCTGGATTCGTCGAAGAACCATATCTCCAACATTGAAAGAGCGTCGTTGAACGTTCCTATCATGGTAGCGACGAACTCCTTGTAAGTAGCAGGCCGACTAGAACAATACATTGCCTCTGATTTCCTCAGCTGAGTCAAGCTAGAGATGTCTTGCAGTGTCAGCCTCGCCTTCTTTAAACATCTCCAGTCATGGAGACTTCCACATCACGTCAGCTGGTAATATAGCTTCAGACCCGTATCAGAGAAAGAAAGGTGACTGTGCTGTGGCTTTTCTTGGTTGTGTGCTGAGCCCCCAGACTACTGATGAGATCTCATTGATCCACTTGCCATCCTTTTTGCTGTTCTCGTCATAGAGTCTTTTCTTCAATCCATCAAGAATCAAGCCGTTGGCGCACTCAACCTGACCATTGGCCCGTGGGTGAGCCACAGAAACATATTTGACTTCAATGGAACCGCGTTCACAGAAATTGCAGAATGGATTCGAGTGCAAATTGGATCCCAAATCTGTGATGATAGTGTTGGGGAAGCCAAAACAGTGTAAGATGTCGCTGATGAAAGTAACCACTCGATCCGCCGAGAGCGTTGCGATTGGCTTGTACTCGATCCACTTGGTAAACTTGTCGATGGCCACCAACACGTGTGTGAAACCTCCTGGCGCAGTTGTTAAGGGCCCTATCATGTCCAAGCCCCAGCATACAAAAGGCCATGAAGGTGGTATTGTGATGAGGTTATGAGCCGGAACATGAGGCTGTTTGCCAAAGAATTGGCAGTTGGTACACCGGCGAACGAGTGCTTCGGTATCTGCCAAAGCAGTCGGCCAGTAGAAACCAGAGCAAAACGCCTTGCTGACTAGTGTGTGAGAAGCCGCGTGGTTCCCGCACACGCCTTTGTGAATCTCCTGGAGTATCTCTTTGCCCTCCTCCGTGCTGACACACTTCATGAGTATGCCTGATGTTGATCCACGCTTGTACAGGTTACCCCCGACTAGAACATACCCTTTGCAGCGCCTTAGGATGCGAGTACCTTCAGCGCTCTTTGGGTCGACGCCGGGGTGTAGTTTGTGCTCCAGGATGTAGTCGATGAAGGCCACCCTCCAGTCGACCTCGATCACTAAGACCTCTCGGTTGGGTTCCTTTGGAACCTGAGCAATGGTACTTGAGTCTGGTCTCTTGATGGAAGGGTGATGCAACTCGTGAACGAAAACTCCTGCTGGGACGTTGTCTCGATCAGAACCCAGTTTGGAGAGCATATCCGCGTCCACATTGTTGTCGCGAATCACATGGTGAATTTCCAACCCCGAGAACTTGCTCTCGAGCTTGCATATTTCTGTAACATACGCGTCCATGGTGTTCTTATTGATGTCCCACTCCTTGTTGACTTGTTGAACCACCAGTAAGGAGTCACCATAGACAAGTAGTCGCTTGATGCCTAGGGAGACTTCCAGGCGTAGCCCGTGCAATAATGCCTCGTACTCGGCCTCGTTGTTAGAGACCTCAAATAGTATTTGGAACACGTACTTGAGCTGTTCTCCTCTCGGGCTGATCAAAAGAACTCCCGCACCACCACCACCGAGCTTGAGTGAGCCGTCAAAGTACATAACCCAATGCTCTGGCTGGTTGGTTGGGGCTTCCACTTGGTTTTCTCGCCACTCCGCCATAAAATTGACTAGTGCCTGCGACTTGATGGCTGTCTGGGGCTTGAAGTCAAGTGTGAGGGCTCCTAGCTCCACGGCCCACTTGGAGATGCGCCTGGTAGCATCCCGATTGTGGAGGATATCCGCCAATGGGAAGTCGGTACCTCCAGGATATTGTATGCGTCGAAATAGTGGTGAAGCTTCCTGGAAGTGATGAGTATACCGTAAACTAATTTTTGAATCATGGGGTAACGAACCTTGGATTTCAGAGAGGACTTCGGTGATGAAGTTGACTGGTCGCGGTACTCCGAAGGCGTGGCCTTCCTCCTAGCGTTCCACCATGATTGCCGTGCTGACGACGTGAGTAGTCGCGACGATGTAGAGTAACATATTCTCACTTGGTTGGGGAGCCGTCGGGATGGGGGCGACTGCAAATGGTGCTTTAGATCTTGCAGCGCCTGGTTTGCCTCCTCGGTCCATTGGAACTTGTCGTGGAGCTTGAGCAATTTGAAGAAGGGTAATCCCCTTTCTCCAAGTTGGGAGATGAATCAATTCAAAGCTGCCATGCAGCCTGTGAGCTTCTGGACATCCTTGATCGTCCTTAGAGCATCCATGGCTGTGATGGTGTTGATCTTCTCCGGGTTGGCTTCAATTCCTCGGTGATTGACAATGAACCCGAGTAGTTTTCCTTGAGGGACGCCAAAAACGCACTTTGTCAGGTTAAGCTTCCATCAAAACTTCCGCAGGCTGTTGAACGTTTCCTTGAGATCGGTGATGAACTCGTCATGGGATCTGGTCTTGATGACCATGTCATCCATGTAAGCTTCAACGTTACGGTGTAGCTGGTCCGCAAGGCACAGTTGGATGGCCCGTTGATAGGTGGCTCCTGCGTTCTTTAATCCGAATGACATTATAGTGTATGCGTATGCTCCAAAGGGGGTGATGAACGCTATTTTAATCTGATCTTCTTCCTTGGGAGCTATCTGATGGTAGCCCGAGTAGCAGTCGAGGAAGGAGAGCAAGACGCAACCAGCCGTAGAGTCGATGACTTGGTCGATGCGTGGGAGCGCGAAGGGGTCCTTCGGGTAATGTTTATTGAGATCAGTGTAATCCACACACATGCTCCATTCATTGTTATTCTTTTTCAATACTAGTACAGGGTTAGCTAACCACTCGGGGTGGTACACTTCTTTAATAAAACCAGCCGTGAGTAGTTTCGCTAGCTCTTTCTTGATGGCCTCCCTCTTGTCGGGGGCGAAGCATCGTAGTCGTTTCTTCTTCAGAGTGGCTTTTGGGTCAACTTTTAGGCAATGCTCAATCAACTCCTTGGGCACCCCTGGCATATCCGCTGGTTTCCACGCGAATATGTCCCGGTTAGCCCTAAGGAAGGTAACGAGCGCGCTTTCCTATTTATCGCCTAAGCTGCCCTCGATCAAAGCAGTCTTGGACGGGTTGCCTTCTTGGAGCTGGATGGCCTTGATGCCGACGTCGCTGGGGTTGGTTTTAACCGTCGACTGGCTAGGCCGCTGGTTGGAGATCTCCATCTCTGAGTTGGTCAGCTTCTGCGCAGCCGCAAGTACTTCTGCACACGGCTCTGGCACACGTGATGTCGTGGCGTACTCGATCGCTTCCTGGTCGCAGTCGTACGACTTCTTCAGGTCGCCACAGTGTGAGTTCGCCTATCTTGCTTGGCATTTTGAGTAGCAGGTAGACGTAGTGGGGCACGACCTTAAATTTGGCTAGTGCGGGTCTGCCAAGGATAGCATGGTATGACGAGTCGAAATCTGCCACCTCGAACTTGATGTACTCGGTGCGGTAGTTGTCTTTCGTCCCAAAGGTGACTGGCAGGACCATTGAGCCGAGTGTTGTAGCCGCGTTACCCGGGACAATGCCGTAGAAAGGAGCTTTGCTGGGGGTGAGCATCTTTGAGATGTCCAGGCCCATCTTCTTCAGAGTACTCGTGAAAAGCAAGTTGAGGCCGCTCCCGCCGTCGATCAGTACTCGGGTTAGCTGTGAGCCCGCCACGACAGGATCTAGGACGAGCGGGAATTTTCCCGGCTTAGAGAAGCTGGTCCATTGATCATCCCTGGAGAAAGAGATCGGGACCTCGCTGTATCTCAGAGGCCTTATCGTGGCTGGCTCCATAGAGAGTATTTTGCGCAGGTTCAACTTCTGCGCGCACTTGGAGGTAAATCCACCATCTCCGCCAAAGATGACGTTGACGACGTTCTTCGGATCCTGGAAGTCTTGAGCCCCGGACTTGTCACCTTCCTCATCATCCTCCTTGTCCTTTCGCTTTCCTGCTTGAGGGAGGGGTGGTGCATTGAGTGACTTGCGGATGATGACACACTCGAAGAGCGTGTGTCGCGACTTCGGGTGTACCGGGCATTGTTTGTGCATGACTTTCTCAAATTCCAAGTCGTTGTTCCCCGACTTCTTGCCACGCAGATTGCGCTCGACAGCCGTGACTTCTTGGTCTGGCTTACACTTTCGGGTATTCCTCGAGTGGTTCCACTGGCTCTTGTCGAAGTGGCCGTTGCCATTGCTTTGCTTGTCGTGGTTGCGCTTGGGGAAACGGTTGTTCTCCTCGTCCTCTTGGTCAGCCCACCGTGCCATCATGTCGCGCAGCTCTCCAGCAGTAGTCGGGCGATTGCGCCCGAAGTTGTGGTACGTGTGCTTCAAGAAGAGCCCATCCTGGAAGCAGCGGATGACGTCCTCATCGGTGATGTTGGCGATGGTGGCGTGCGTCTCGAAGAAACACCGGTTATAGGACCTCAGGGTCTCGTTCATCTCTTGCTTCACCTGGGATAGATCAGGGCGAGTGCCCGCTCTGATCATGGATCCTTGGAAGTTGTCGATGAAGGCCCGCTTGAGGTCCTCCCGCGAGTCGATAGTGTTTGGCTTGAGGCTTTCAAGCCACGTGAGGGGTGCGGAATCCAGAGCCAGTAGGAAGTAGAGAGCTTTAGTGGAGTTGGATGCCCCTGAAACTTCAATAGCAACGGAGTAGCATCGAATCCACTGGCACGGGTCCTGCTTACCATCGTACTTGGGGATTCCGACTGGTTTGAACTCCTTTGGATAGGACTTGTCGGTGATGTTGGAGGTGAAGGCGGGGAAGCGGTCGCTGTCGTCGTCATCGTGGTACCTGCCAGTACGGTCCCTTCTCCTGGATTCAATAACACACCGCGCGTTGTGGCCGTCGTTGATCTTCTGCCTAAGATCGATTGTGGGAGCGTTGTGAAGGCTTTCCTTGAGTGGATCTTGGCCTTGATGCCTTGCACCACGCTGGTTGCGAGTGGGTTGTTGTACTTCTTGTTCATTGTTGCCACGCATGGACAGGTGGCCCTCGTTGCGCTGGCGGTTGTTATTCCTTTGGCTCCCGGGGCCTCATTTAGGGGTGCGACTAACCAGCACGGTTTCGCCATGATGCTCAGACCTCGAGGGTGGATTCCGAGTGGAAGACACTGGATGTTGCCCATCGAGTTGCACGAGTGCGCACTGGGTCAGATACTGTAGCCTCAGTATCTGAGGATTGGGTGGGAGTTGTTGAGCTAAGAGGGATGCTTCTGCGATGGCGCCAATCGGCGTACGATACTTCCGATCCGCGACTGCTGCAAAAGCGTTGTTTAGATCCCTTGGTTCGTGGGCGCGATTCTGCGCATTGCGCCTGCGTTCGGCGCGCTTAGTGTTCTTCACCCGCCGGATCCTTCGGTGCTCCTCGTCTTCATCCTGGGGAGCATCAGCTGTGGGCTCGTCGGCTGAGACGTCCGCGAGTTGCTCGTTATCGTACTAGGGGTCCAGCTCATCGTTCTCCGTGTTGTGAAGGGAGGCCATGCAGACTTGACGATCTAGCGAGTGGTTAGCCGTAAGGCTGTACTCGAGTAGCTCTGTGCTACTTTCTCCCTCTTCCACGATGGGGGAGAAAGGTCTGCCCGCCTCGAAAAGTAGTTCCTATGTGAAGACCACAAGGCGGGACTCGTAATCGAGTAGTTCGGAGGGCTCAAAGCCCTTCCAGTACACAAAACGTCCTTGCAGCGTTGATTTTATGGTTAAACCCAGATGGCTGCCCAAAAAACAATTCGGTGTGGCCATCGGGTTGCGAGTGGTTTTCAAGAGCGGGGGCCACCCAACGGGCGGTGGCTCCCTCATCTCTGAGTCCTCCTCGGAACTAGCTTGAAGGTGTACTACTGAACAAGAAGTACTCTTCGTTAGAGTCCGAGTAGTTGTCGAAAACGGGCCCCCTCGGCAAGCCGTGGCTCCCACGTCCTTGAGCTTGAGCAGCAGATCCAAATCCTCCTCCAAGTCGTAGAGGGATTTAGATTGTGTGGTCCCCTCAGATCGGTTTGAGTCCGACCCGACAAGATCTGGTGCGTCACGAGTGGAACTCGCGTAAAAAACGGACATCTTTTCGATCTGCAGGGCCAGATTGGGAAGCAAAAGATTGTCGAGGTTGTCGATGAACTCGTCGAGATCGCTGCTTGGAGTCGATGAAGAGGCCTCCGGCTCCCTGGAGTTGGCTAGGTGGCTGTTGAAGCCATCCGAACCGTTGGCGACGAAGATCTAGGAGCCGAAGGTTAAAGTTGTGCCCTCGTCGAGCACAGCGCTGGTGAAGTTGAAGTATGCCATCGAATTCTTCGATGGATGCTCAATGAACACCCCTACCTGATGCGCCAGCTTTCGGTGTTTTACCGCTGCGCCCACCAAGGGATACCCCCGAGGTGGTGAGTTTGTATGTGTTGGCGCTAAAATCGGCCGGATAGGAATCGGCCGATGATCTTCAGCGCCGGACACACGACCCGGGAGAATCTGCTTAGCTCCTGTTCGGATTATCGCCCTGGTGCGGTTCGCGCGGCGTGCCAGTCAATCTGACCTGTTGATTGACAAGGAAATAGAGTGTTAATTCCAGGCGCGTCGATCGGCTGGGATTCCGATCTGTCCTGAGGAGCGTGTCGGCAGTGAATCGGCCGATTTGCTGTAGAGATGATCGGCTATGGATCAGCCGATAATCGGGTAGTAATTGTAAAGAAAACCACTGGAGTGATCTAAACAATTACTACAGAAGCAACACTTGAAATAGATCTAATCGGCTGTATGATGATAAATCGAAGAAGAACAATGACGAAGCCGATTACTCTGATCTCAAGCTGGATAACTGATGATAATACTAGAATAACAGGTAAAACTTGCAATTCTAGTAAATATCGATAACTGGTGAATAAATCCAAACGAAACCACAGCGATGCGCCCGTAGTTAAAGCTCGGATATTACTCGGTAAGCGGAACCTACCAATTGGCCGGAGATCAAGTTGATGCAGCCCTGCCAATCCGTACGAACTCGTGAAAGAAGAAAAGTATTGGCGAAGTCGCCGACTTGAAAGTAAATTGCTAGAAAAGTAGAAGTATTGTTGTTGATTGATGTGTTGATGTTTTTTTCAAGACCCTGACGACTCCTATTTATACCCTAAAGCTAGGACTCCTGGTCGATCACAACTTGTTACAACCTTATTTAAATTACTATATCTATACGAACTTTTAAAAAGGAAACGGACTCCCGCAGAATCTTCCGCCACCGCTCCCTAATCCAATCAGGATTTCCTTCAATTGCTCCCTGACCGACTTAGCATGCCCCTTTTGACAAACTTTTGACCAGGATCCTCTGAAATAATCCCATCCTGTTGGCGTAGGCTGTGTCACCAATCGGCCGATTTCCAACTGTTACCTCAATCGGCCGATTCCTTTCTGTAGCCTTCAGATCTACCGCATCAGCCAAACTTCTCCTCCTGACGCCGATTCAACACGTGTCAAAATCTGGCGTCAACACATGACCCCCAGTTTCGGAGTAAAATATAACTTTTTCTTCGAAGCTCTTTCGTTAATCCTTTCCTCCGAAACGGGCGCAGTAAAAATCTCCCTCCGTTCCGCGGCACAATGATTGCAATTTCCTCGAACCGAGCGCGCGAAACGACCGCTCCTCTGGAACTCGTGTAGACGGCGCGGTAAAAATACATCTTTGCCCTCGCTTCCCTGATCTTCTTAAATACTGGCTTTCTCCGCCTATCCTTCCCCATGAATCCAGCATTTTTTTCCATCGCACCACTGTTCGTCTTCCTCCAAGCTCTCCTGATCTCCAAGCGCTTCCCCCTTTCCGGCGATTTCATCCGCGGCCTGCTCCGACCCCCAATGGCGTCTCCATCGGCAACCACTCCATCTATAGAGGCTCCATCGGCTACTCCTTCGGCGGCGGCGGCCCAATCGGCGGCTTCCCCAGCGGTGTCATCGGCGACGATGGCCTCCATCCCAGAGGTAAATGCTCGAAACTTTTTCCTTTTCGCCTTTTTACTGCTTCAATATTTTCCGGACCCTCTCTCAGTTTCTTCCCTTTTCCCCTTTTTTAGGCACTTAGGCACCGAATCACTATTCCCCTTTCAGAATCCCCTGACCTCATCTGTTTGGGCCCTATGGGGAGCCCTGATCCAACGGACCTGACCAGTTTAGAAACCCATAGGATCCCTTTTAAGCAATCATCTATGGATTTAGATCACTGGGTAGGCACTTTCAGATCCTGGCCAAATGAAACACCCGGGTGGAGAGAATGGTACCAAAGGGTAGCCGGTTCTTGGAAGGTTCAGTGGGAAGAACTCAAAATCGGCCAGTGCATAGACTTATCCCTGTCTCAGATGGAAAGGAACGAACCTCTGGTTATGGCAGCCTCTTATTTTTGGTCTGATGCACTTAACGCGTTCCTTTTCGGACACGGACCCATGACCCCGACCTTGGCCGATGTTCTGCTGCTGACCGGCCTTGATGTTTCCTCCGCCGATACCCCCTTCAATTATCTGTTCGAGCCATCTCATCGGCTGGAGACCAAAGGAATCGGCGGGTGGAAAGGATACATCAGTAAAAACATGAAGACCGGGACAGTCTCGCAGAGGGAGCATACTGCCTTCTTGATGATGTGGCTGGAGAAGCATTTCTTTTGTGGCCGAGCAGTCGGCCCCTCTTCAAACACTCAAGCTTTGGCAGAGGCTCTTTCACAAGGATCGGCCATCCCTCTTGGAAAACATTTGCTGGGATCGGCGTACCATCTGATGCACCAAATCGGCGTCAAGCTGTCGAAGGGGGAGCCGATAGGGAACCCAGGTGGTCCTTGGTGGTTCATCACCCTCTGGCTCAATTTACACATGAGCAAGGTTTCTCAGCAGCGGATAGAGACAAAGACCTTTCCCAATATCGAGTCAGAGGAGAATCCATCGGTCCGTCGCCGCTGCAGATCTTTTGGAGAAGCGGTATCGGCCTTTCCTGGCTGCCAATTCACTGCCACCCGCATAGCTAAATATTTCAGATGCTTCTACAATGGCCTTAGTGAAGAGATGATCAGCTGGCACCCATATCAAGCAGTAGAGCCGATTTTCGAATTGCCCGTATGCTACGATTTCTCCACTCATACCTTTGACAGAGAGTTAATGGATGTCATGATCAAGCCGGGGATTCTGCCGGCCAACTTCTTCTCAGGAAAGGACTCACCCACCTACGAGTTCTACAGTCCATCGGCTGCGGCAAGGCAACTGGGTTTTGGCCAACTGCCGATTCGGGTCTACTTCGCCGGCCAGGCAAAATTCAGAGATGGACTAACCTCAAGCCTTGATTACAGCGGCTGTGCGATCTAGTACCCAACTCCAGTACCATTGACTTGAATGGTTGGTCAGTTGCCTCTTTCGCCACCCAGCAGTTTAAATTATGGTGGGCAGAATGGAAGCAGCACCTTTTCTGTAAATCTCCATCGTCTTACTGCAACATTCTGGACCCGAAGAACATTGATCCAAATGCAGCGGTATGTCTTTCTTCCTTAGCCGATTCCAATGTTATATTATCATCTTGTTGTTAACTCATGTTCATCTCTTCAGTCTGAAAGCCATGTTCCCCCGATGCGGAGCCGAAGCAGCCGGCCGATTGATAGCCATCACCAATACACGCCCCATCCACTTATCGGCTTCCATGCTCCAACTATCAGAGATATCTCCACCGGCCGATCAAGGCGAGCACCAAAAAGGCCAACATCAAAGATAACCAGCCGTCGGGTGCGAGCTCGCATTGGATCGGCCGATCAGACGGCAATAACATCGGCTCAAGTCCCCCGCATCGGATCGGCCAGCCAGGTGGCAGTGGTATCGGCCGAGACTTCCCGTGTCGGATCGGCCGACCAAGTAGTGGTGACACCCGCCGAGACTCCAGGTCCTTTACCCCTGCCGGTTGTCGAGATGGCCGATCCCCAAGTCACTGCTGAAGTCGGGGCTGCTGCAGCATCACTATTAGTAGAAGCTGTTCAGGTAATCTTATTTATCTCAAATATTCTCCAAATCTTCTACTGACATCAATTCTATTCCTCTGCTAGGCTGCACAAGTTATCCCACCGCAGTCTCCGCAACAGTCAGCCACGTCTCAAGTGGGAACCGAGATTCCAGCAGCTCCTGCCGCCGAGGTAAACGATCTCTTACCTTGAATCCTTAATATTCAGTAAACTTAACCAATTTTGATGCAGGCCAATTTGGGTATGCCGATTATAACTCCACAACAGGCATCGGCCGGGAGACCCACAGAGGCATGGCAGATTTCTATTACTATCTTATTTCAAATTCCCATAGCATTTTCACGGGAATCTTCTTTTATGTCTTTCTCAGGAAGCTGGTCCAAGCGGAGCGCTAATAACCATCGAATCTTCTTCTTCTGACGAACCAAATGCACCAGTCCCTGAGACAAGGGAAACACTTCCACCGGCGCAGGCAAGAGAGATTCGCTTCAAAGAAGTAACAGTCTTACCATTAGAATCGGCCAATTTCCTTTCACCGCTTGCTTACCCTTTACTTTATTTCCTTACAGGAGCAAGATACCCCCAACAATAGCATCTTTTCTTTTGCTGTCTCCTTGGCCGATGACGAAGAAATCGCTTCACACCCAATTCCATCGAGCTCCACCTCCGACGATGTCCGCTCCAAGCTCGAAAGCATTCGTACTCTCCTTCAAGATGACATCAGCCGATTGGTGGAAGATGCATCGCCAATTCGACGACTTTTCAATGAGGTCAAAGATTGCATCCCGGATGAAGTATCGGAAAATTTGGGGTATGCTGCCTATATAGAGGGCATGCAGATTTCGGTTTCCAGGGCGCTGCGACGTATGGCCGATCGTGCTCAGATGGCCAAAACTCAGGAGGAGGTCGACTCGTACAAGCACCGGACTCAGGAAGTACACCACAGGATCAACTTCCTCGAGAATTGCCGTCCGGACATCGTCGGCGCAATAGATCGGCTGAAACGGAGGAGAGTAGAACTGGCCAAGGAGATGGAACAGATAACCAAAGAGATAGCCGCTGAAGAGAAGAAGCTCCAAGAACTCCCATCCATCATCAGCGAGCTGAAGCAAGAAAGACAACATCTGGCCCGTGAAACAATAAGGCTCCGTCGCCGCGTGTCAGAAGTACCAGGATCGGCCGATGATGGTCAGAGAGTAGTAGACTCGGCCGATCAAATTAGACGACGAGCGATTGTAGCCATAGATGCTTTCCTTGGATTGTAAAAAAATATGTTAAACATTATTGCTCCTTTAATGTCACTGCACCGATTCGGTTTTGAACTGCTCCTTCAGTCTGCTTTGCATTTATATATGTATTTACTCCGATAGGACGTGTCTCACCATCCATCTACCTCCTCTTCATTTATAAGCAGACCGTTCACCACCTCTAGAGGCACACGCATTACTTATCTCCTCCCCTTCCTTTACTGTCCCAAACTGAACGGCAAGATGTCTTCTTCGTCCTCCTCATCCTCTTCCTCTGTCAACCAGGTATGAACTCCCCCTCTTCCTTTCTCTTAAGCATCTCAATCGCTCTGATACTGGGTAACTCCTTTTATCTCTGTTTAGCCGAAACGTCTCAGCCCCGGTCTAGAACGAGCGATAGAAATCATGCATTCAGAAGAGCCACTATCACAGGCAGACAGAAATCTGATAAGAGCTCATGCTGGGGAACTTAGAGATCATGTCCCTGCCGCTGTCCAGGAACACTCGGACCTCATAAATGCTCATTTTTTGGTCCGCAAGCAACCATCTTCCGAAAAAAGTTCTTCACTTCCTTGTAAAGCCAAAACTGGAGTCGCCATGGAAGATCTGGAAGAGGAGAAGACCCGCCTGCTGAAAGAACTCTGCAACCAAGCTGAAACTGGAGCCACTGCAGAGGACCCGAAAGAGAAAAGGCTCACCCTTATGATAAAACTGGGTCGCATCGAGAGAGAAATCCAGCGTAGGCGTAATCAGTAGACACACCAGTATTTTTATTCTAAGGGCGACTTGTACCATGTCGGCCATGTAATCTGTAATTTCCATTTAATAATGAATCCTAATGTTTCTTTCACCAGATGTGTAGACAGAAACCGATGAGAAATCGGCCATGTTACCTTGACATATTTTGCTGCAAGTCATGTATCTACCCAAATGCTTGGATAGTACCTCTTCAGATATCGCCCATTTAAAGCTCTTGGGAATTCCTCCCCTTCGACTGTCTCCAGAATATATGCATTCCCAGGGGCACATCGGCCGATTCTATACGGCCCTTCCCAAGTGGGTGACCATTTACCGAATTTGGGATCTTTAGATCCTATCGGCAGCACCAACTTCCATACCAAATCTCCTTGAGAGAACTGTTTAACTTTGACCTTTTTGTCATACCATCTGGCCACCCTTTTCTTGTTTTCTTCTATACTAATCAGGGCTCTCAACCGTAAACCCGCCGAATCGTCAAGTTCATCTTTCATGAGAAAGGAATAGTCATCGGCCGTTAACTGATCTTGTAACGATATACGTCTTGACCCTGTCCTTATCTCCCATGGCAAGACCACCTCATGACCATAAACCAACTGATAAGGGGATATTTTAGTGGCTCCATGACAAGCCATCCTGTATGCCCATAAAGATTCAGCCAAAGACATATGCCACTTCTTGGGTTGCTCTTCTATCTTCCTCTTGATTAGCTTGATTATGCCTTTGTTAGACGACTCTGCTTGGCCATTGGCTTGAGCATAGTATGGAGAAGAATTCAATAATTTAATCCCCATATCGGCGGCGAACTCTCCGAATTCTCCAGAAGTGAACATTGTCCCTTGATCAGTTGTGATGGTTTGAGGAATACCAAATCGATATATAATATGGCTTTTAACAAATTCAATCATATCGGCTGATGTCACATTCCCCAAAGGAACTGCCTCCACCCACTTAGAAAAATAATCTGTAGCCACCAATATGAACTTATGCCCTTTGCTTGATGGAGGATGAATCTGTCCGATGAGATCTATTCCCCAACCTCTGAACGGCCACGGCTTAATTATTGGATTCATAACCGATGCTGGCGCGCGCTGCACGTTGCCAAACCTCTGACAGTCTTGGCATCCTTTGTAGTACTTGAAACAATCCTCAAGGATGGTCGGCCAGTAATATCCATTATTCCGGATCATCCATTAAATTTTGTGAGCTGATTGATGAGCTCCACACACGCCTTCATGGATTTCTCCCATCAGAACCTTTGCCTCTTCTGTTCCCAGGCATTTGAGAAGAACTCCATCAATCGTCCGATAAAATAAATCGTCCTCAAGCAACACATATTTTGTAGCCTGAAAACGTGTTCGTCGATCCATCTTTTGGGATGGATTTCTCAAGTAATCGGCGATCTCCTTTCACCAGTCATCGGCCGCGAGCTCTAGTGTCATCGCTCCCTGAATCGGCCGATACCCAGAAGCATGTTGGGCCAGTCTGTTGGCTTCTTCATTATAATTTCTGGGGATGTGTTCAATTATTGCAGACTTGAACTCTTTTAAAAGTTGAAGACAATCCTCATAATAAATCTTCAAGATATCATCCTTGCACTCAGATCGCCCCGTCAACTGATCCACAATGAGCATGGAATCCCCAAAAATTTTGACTGCATCAGCTCTGACTTCCCTTAATAATTGGATGCCTTTCAGAACAGCTCGATATTCCGCCTGGTTATTAGTTGCAGAGGCTTCTATCGGCAGAGAGAAATCATAACTTGCCCCCCGAGGCGACACAAGAACAATGCCGATTCCTGATCCGGCCCCACACGAAGAACCATCAAAATATAGAGTCCATGGAACTGGTTCAACGGTGGCGATTTCTGGTCCACAATGCTGAACTACGAAATCGGCCATCACTTGACCTTTGACGGCTTTGGCCGATTTGTACCTTAAATCGAATTCTGACAAAGCCAGGATCCATTTTCCAATCCGCCTTTTCAAAATTGGCAATGATAGCATATACTTCACCACATCATCCTTGCATACGACTATGCATTCTGCCGATAGCAAATAGTGCCTGAGCTTGGTACATGAAAAGTACAGGCACAAGCATAGTCGCTCCACCGGGGAATATCTTGTTTCGGCGTCTAAAAGTCTTCTGCTGACGTAGTATACCACTCGTTCTTTCCCTTCAAACTCCTGTACCAACGCCGATCCAATAGCCTGTTCATCAGCCGATAAATATAACTTGAACGGCTTACCGGGCTATGGTGGAACTAATACCGGAGGTGAAACCAGATACTGCTTGATATTCTCCAGTGCCTTGCGCTGTCCTTCTCCCCATATGAAATCCTGGTCGGGCTTTAATTTCAACAGAGGGGTAAAAGCCTGAATACGTCCTGACAGGTTGGATATGAATCTTCTGATGAAATTGACCTTGCCGATGAGGGACTGTAGTTCAGTTTTAATTTGTGGGGCCACTACTTTGTTGATGGCGTCTATGGTCTTGCGGTTGACTTCTATCCCGCGCTCATGGACCATAAATCCTAAGAATTGCCCGGCCAATACACTAAATGCACACTTGTTTGGGTTCATCTTCAACCCATGTTTCCTTGTGCACTCCAGTCCTTCCTGTAAATCGGCCAGATGATCTTGGTGACCTTTTGACTTGACCACGACGTCATCTATATAAATTTCCACCGATGAACCAATGAGCTTGTGGAAGATGTAGTTCATGGCCCGTTGATATGTAGCGCCGACGTTCTTCAACCCGAAAGTCATAACCACCCATTCAAACAAACCAAGATGACCTGGGCATCTGAAAGCCGTTTTCGAAATATCTTCCTCGGCCATTAATATCTGATTGTACCCGGCATTCCCATCCATGAAACTTATGACTTTGTGGCCTGCGGCAGCATCCACCAAGATATCAGCCGTCGGCATCGGATATCCATCCATCGGCGTAGCCTGATTTAAGTTCCTGAAATCGATGCACACACGTAGTTTTCCATTCTTTTTGTATACAGGCACAATGTTAGAAATCCATTCGACGTAGCGGCACTGCGAAATAAATCCTGCTTCAATCAACTTTGTAATCTTGGCCTTTATATCAGGTAGAATCTTGGGGTTACACCGTCGTGCAGATTGCTGATATGGCCGATATCCTGATTTTATAGGTAACCGGTGTTCAACAATAGACCGGTCTAGTCCCGGCATCTCATGATATTCCCAAGCAAAGCAATCCTTGAACTCTTTTAATAAACTTATCAATTTACATTTGTATTCAGGATCCAAATTGGCACTAATGTACGTCGGCCTTGATTTGCTGCTATCTCCCAAATCTACCATCTCTAATAAATCGGCCGACGTAAACCCACGCCCAAGCTTCCCATCTTCTCGGACGAGCAGATCCATTTATTCTGAATCTTCAGAGCCGACTGCTTGGATCGGCTGTAGACCGAAATCAGACACTTTCAGGAAGTCAGTGTCCCAAGTCCTGCCAGATATACACTTGACGTGCTCGCAGCTCCACTGTTGCGTGTCGGCCGCTGCAACACTGTAGACGGAATCGGCAGCGACTATCTCTGTGCTGTCACCGACCCATTGCACCAGGCATTGATGCATTGTAGATGGGACACAGCAATTTGCGTGTATCCAGTCGCGACCAAGCAGCATATTGTAGGACCCCTTGCCATTAATAACAAAAAAAGAGGTAGGGAGGGTCTTACTGCCGATGGTGAGGTCAACGTAGAGCGCTCCGCGGGCGGGTGACACGTTGCCTTCGAAATCCTTCAGCATCATGTCCGTCTTGGTGAGGTCTTCATCGCCCTTGCCCAGCTTGCGGAACATGGCATATGGCATGATGTTAACTGCAGCGCCTCCATCTACCAGTAATCTGGTGACGGGTCCTCCGTTGACATAGCCTTTGAGAAACAGCGCTTTGAGATGCTGCCGTTTCTCTTCTTCTGGTTTCTCAAACGTAGCCGTCATCGGCTCTAACACCAGTTGTGCCACTTGTTCCTCTTCTGTTCTTGTTATTTTATCCCGATCGTTTGGCACCATGAACTCATTCGGCAGTATGAACACCATATCAATTTCGGCTGCCGATTCTTGGTTGTTTGCTTCTTGATCGTTTTTCTTTGGGCGCCACACTCGAGACTTAACATTCCTTCTTTCTGGCACCTGTCTTTGTTCTTCTTCTTGATGCTCCCACTGGCGTAGGCGCTGGATCCTTCGCTTCTGGGATCTGGATAGGCCATCGGGACACCACCTGGGATTTGTTGGTTTGGCCGATGATCTGGCGTGTTTCCAATCTGGTTCCCTTCCTAGGGGATCCTCGTCCGATACCCTGTCATCGGCCATCTCTTCCAGCCGATCGTGCGCGCTGATCCTGCCCCCCAGTCCATCTCGTTGGCCAATCTTGCTTTTTGACCGGTGGTACTGGTCAACTCTGCCCCCCAGCCGATCATGCACCGAAACGCGCTGTTCCTCGCGTCGATTTCTGCTGATCGGCTCTGATCCTCTGTCCCTAGAATGTGGCCTCGGGCGATCGCTGCGGCTTAATCCGTTAGACTCTGGACAGTTATCGGCAGACGGCAATCTGATGTCGTTCTCCCAGCAGTGGATGAAGAACGGACATTGCCAGTGATCTTCATGCCGGCGTATCATCTCTTCCTGGTATCTTGCTTGTTCTTGCTGTTGCCGATACTTACTGAGTAAGAAACGGGAGGTGACGGGCTTGCGTGGTCATTCTGGTCCCCGCCTGCTCCTTCTGATTTCTTCCGTCGTGATCTGCCTCCTGGGATCGACGGCGCCGCCTCTTCTCGCTGATTCTGACGTCAGCACCTTAGTTTGACTTGAGTCCCCTCCAGCGTTAACCATGTTGGCCGGGAAGGGATGCTGATGTATCTTCATCGGTTTTGCCGATTTAGCTGGAGTTTCAAATTTAAGCCGTCCCTGCTCGATGGCCGATTGGATCTGCTGACGCAAGACTTTACATTCATTTATTTCATGAGAAGTAGCGTTGTGCCACTTGCAGTATTTCATCTTCTTAAGTTGATCGGCCGTAGGGATGGTGTGATGCTGAGACAGCTTAATCTGCCCTTCCTGGAGCAATAGATCAAAAATTTTATCGGCCTTTGACGTGTCAAAGCCGAATGTCTCTGGCTCCTTCTTGCCAAAGGGGCATGATATCGGTTTTTTCCCTTTGACCCATTCTGCCAGGCCGATTTCCTCTTCCGCATCTGATTCAGATCCTTCCAAGTATGCCACCTTCTTTTGAAAGTTCCTCCGCTGTTCAAATGGTCGGACCTCTTGTCCTGACAATCGGTAAACGATCTGGCTCAGGCTTTCAAACTCTTGGGCAGCATATCTTTCTTTGATTTGTGGCAGGAGGCCTTGGAAGGAGATATCGGCCAGCTGTGCGTCGGTCAGAGCCAGACTGTAGCATTTGTTCCTGATTTCTCTGAACCTCTATATATATCCCATCACTGGTTCATCGCTCCTCTGCCTGAGGCTGGTCAAATTCAAGAGCTTCATCTCGTGCACCCCTGCGTAGAAGTACTTGTGGAATTGTTTCTCCAGATCGGCCCATGTAACGACGGAATTTGGCGGCAAGGTGGTGAACCACTGGAAGGCCGATCCGGACAGGGACGATGAAAATAAACGCACCCTCAGAGCATCTTGCATGGCAGCTTCTCCGCACTGGATGATGAATCGGTTGATATGCTCCACAGTGGATATATCGTCCGTCCTGGAGAACTTGGTGAAATCAGGAACTTTGTAGCGGTGTGGGAACGGCAGCAAGTCATAGGCCGATGGATACGGCGTCTTGTAGGTGTAAGTTTGAACTTTTGGCTTCAATCCAAACTGATCCTGGATTAGTTCTGCTATTCTTGCCGTCCAGTCCACCTGCTGCTGATGAACAGCTATTCGCGGCGCGGGCATGTGCTGAAGGGCTGGCACGGCCGGGTGATGAATCGGCGAATTTTGCTGAGCGACGATAGTTGATGGCGAAACAAGTCCGCATCGTACGTCATCGCTGGCGCCGTGCCTCTGAATGCTTCTACAGTGCTTGCCCCCCTGCCGATTTCTGATAAGATCGGCTGATACTGGGGAACCGTCGGCCGGGCAGCCGATTGGTATGGCACCTGGGTTGAATAACTTCCATATCCGTTCGCTGGCTCGGGAAAATATGCTGTCGCTGATGTTCCCCAAGGTGCTGAGGTTGTAGGCAGTGACTGCACAGAAGCAATCTGAACGGGTTGAAGCGGCGTCTATGACGGGAGACATGGTGCACCGCTGTATCTTGGAGACGCCGGGGGCAATGGAGAGTTGTACCCCTCGCGTTGCGTCAATATCAGCTGAGGAGCCGATTGGGACATGTATGGTAAGCTTCTGGCTGGCAGCGTGGTTGGCGGGGCATATGCCGGTACCAGATAGCCTTGAACTGCTCCGTTGGCCAGAAAGTTGACGACGGCGTTATACACCGTGTTGGTCATCACTAAGGATTGGTCGATGAATATCTGATACACGGACTGTTGAATCATCTCTGACATCTTGCCCGAGTTCTCAGCGATGGTGATGTGGCGGGGAGCTAGAATAGGAGCTTTCTTGACCGCCTCCCCACTTCTGGTACGACTGAACGACTGGAGGTACATCTTCTTGTAATCTTCTAGATGTTTGGCCAATTCTTCCCTCTGGTCGTCCTTGAGATCCGCTTCTGTGACCTCAATGATGTTGCTGTCGGAGATTTCTGCGTTTTTCGACATATCAGATCTTGGATTGTCCCATCAGGCGTGCCAAAAGTGTGTTGGCGCTAAAATCGGCCGGATAGGAATCGGCCGATGATCTTCAGCGTCGGACACACGACCCGGGAGAATCTGCTTAGCTCCTATTCGGGTTATCGCCCTGGTGCGGTTCGTGCGGCGTGCCAGTCAATCTGACCTGTTGATTGACAAGGAAATAGAGTGTTAAATTCCAGGCGCGTCGATCGGCTGGGATTACGATCTGTCCTGAGGAGCGCGTCGGCAGCGAATCGGCCGATTTGCTATAGAGATGATCGGCTATGGATCAGCCGATAATCGGGTAGTAATTGTAAAGAAAACCACCGGAGTGATCTAAACAATTACTACAGAAGCAACACTTGAAATAGATCTAATCGGCTGTATGATGATAAATCGAAGAAGAACAATGACGAAGCCGATTACTCTGATCTCAAGCTGGATAACTGATGATAATACTAGAATAACAGGTAAAACTTGCAATTCTAGTAAATATCGATAACTGGTGAATAAATCCAAACGAAACCACAGCGATGCGCCTGTAGTTAAAGCTCGGATATTACTCGGTAAGCGGAACCTACCAATTGGTCGGAGATCAAGTTGATGCAGCCCTGCCAATCCGTACGAACTCGTGAAAGAAGAAAAGTATTGGCGAAGTCGCCGACTTGAAAGTAAATTGCTGGAAAAGTAGAAGTATTGTTGTTGATTGATGTGTTGATGTCTGCAAGACCCTGACGACTCCTATTTATACCCTAAAACTAGGACTCCTGGTCGATCACGACTTGTTACAATCTTATTTAAAAAACAGGAAAATTACCATATCTATAATAACTTTTAAAGGAAACGGACTCCCGCAGAATCTTCCGCCGCCGTCCCATAATCCAATAAGGATTCTTTTCAATTGCTCCTTGACCGACTTAGCGTTGCCCTGTTGACCAACTTTTGACCAGGACCCTCCGAAATAATTCCATCCTGGTGGCGCAAGCTATATCACCAATCGGCCGATTTTCAACTGTTACCTCAATCGGCCGATTCCTTACTGTAGCCTTCAGATCTGCTGCATTGGCCAATCTCCTCCTCCGATTCAACACGTGTCAAAATCTGGCGTCAACAAGTACCAAGTACCAAGTCCCAACATAGTCAAGCTGAAACGTCAGCTGCTACAATTTTTCTCCCAGTAGTAGAGGATTTGGCAAGGGAGGTGGAACTTGGTTGTGAAGGAAGGTGAAAATGATGGCATGACAAAAAAAAAAGGAATATGAGCTCAAAATGAGTGACTCAACTCCGCCCCTCTCACCATGAAAAAGACAGGCTTCAAGAGCACGAATCTTCGTTCTTTGCAATAGTAAAATTCTTTAATTCATATAGCAATCATATTGAAAAATTCTTTTACGGGCCTCAAATGAGGAATTTTTTTTCCTATTTTGCATACCTATTTTTTTACAGGTGTATTTTTCACAGTACAAGTCATCACCTTTTCTATTTATTAGATCAAAGAGCATTATAATCCAATACAAAACATTGGAACAATAATTGATTTGTACTCAGAAAAGCGATCATGTGAAATTCTTTCTTATTGAAAATGAAGAAATCAGACGACATGCCAACACCATTCCAATCCTATGCAAATCTAATGGGCAAGAAAATATATAGACTTTGTGAAAATAATAATATATCAAACTTTTATCTGATGGGAAAAACATATATCTATACTTTGTGAAAATATTCATACACTGCAAATCTTAAGGTTATTCTTGGATGTATTTTTCAAGCATTTTTTAATGTTGTTCGTAAGTTTATAAATAACATTATATTGTGGATTGAGAACATAAATGAATATTAATTTCCAGATTCTACGTCTCAAATGCGTACGAACTCGTGAAAGAAGAAAAATATTGGCGAAGTCGCCGGCTTGAAAGTAAATTGCTAGAAAAGTAGAAGTATTGTTGTTGATTGATGTGTTGATGTTTTTTTCAAGACCCTGACGACTCCTATTTATACCCTAAAGCTAGGACTCCTGGTCGATCACGACTTGTTACAACCTTATTTAAATTACTATATCTATACGAACTTTTAAAAAGGAAACGGACTCCCGCAGAATCTTCCGCCGCCGCTCCCTAATCCAATCAGGATTTCCTTCAATTGCTCCCCGACCGACTTAGCATGCCCCTTTTGACCAACTTTTGACCAGGATCCTCTGAAATAATCCCATCCTGTTGGCGTAGGCTGTGTCACCAATCGGCCGATTTCCAACTGTTACCTCAATCGGCCGATTCCTTTCTGTAGCCTTCAGATCTACCGCATCGGCCAATCTTCTCCTCCTGACGCCGATTCAACACGTGTCATAATCTGGCGTCAACAGTATGTAGGGTGTCACCAAGATCAGGAACTCGAAGGTGTAAGGAACACAAGGTTTAGACAGGTTCGGGCCGCTGAGAGCATAATACCCTACGTCCTGTGTAGTTTGTATTGCCTTTTATGGTGATTGTCCCCGAGGGGGTCCCTGTCCGCCCTTATATAGTCTAGGAGGATAGGTTTACATGGAACTCATAGTCAGGAGTCCTATCCGAATAGTTCTCGGGTAGTTTCCTACCGTGTCTGACTAGTCCCACTACTGTATGAGTAGTCCTACTGCGCTACGAGTAGTTACAACAGACATGGGGCCATGTGCCATCCCGCATCCTAGGAGGAGTATGCCACGTGGACAGCCCCGTGTGCCCGGGTTTGACAACATGATTAGTCACAGAATCACACGTGCAACTTTTCCCCTTTATTCCCGTTTCATGGAACAGGGCCACCGTCCTCGAGCACAGAGGTCCACGAACCACGGAACGACGTCGGGTCGTGGCTGCTCTTGCACTAACTATGTGCGCATGGGAATGATGTCAAGATGGTTCGAGTTATGTCCACGCCCCGGTTCAATCAGGTACTTAGGCTTACCGATTACCATATTCTCGGCATGTGGTTAGTACGTTCAAAAATATAACCACCACTACCACACACCGCGATCTTAGCATTTTTGCTAAACAGATAGGGCTGCAATCATCCACAGGAATATCGTAACATAGCCCCGTTCGTCGACCTTATAATTCGAACATAAGTAAAACAAACAACTCCTATATCTTGCGAGTGACAGGAAATCACTCGACTTTTACCGGAGTCCTATTAGTATGGCAATCTAGTGACCAACACAGACTAGTGTTCTTATCACAGGTACCTAGGATCATGCAACTAGGGATTCAATCCACTCCTACAAACTTAATGCACAATACCATATATAAGTAAAATTTGCATAAGTTTAAAAGTAAGGGTTATGCTCCGGGGCTTGCCTTCCTGAGAAAAGCTAGCCTTGGGCTCTTTCGAACTTTGGTTCGGGTCTTTGATGACTTCAGTTACATTGATCCGAGCTTCACGCTTCTCATTCTCAGGCTCTGACACCAGCTCTTAGGTTCCGTTGGCGAGAGTCATCGATTCTATATGAATGCATATGTATGAGTTATTTTGATGGTATAAGATAAATAACTATTTCATTGTAAAGTTGTAATTCAACAAAACTCTAGTTATGTTGTAAAGCACTTCATTTTCTTTTCCTTGGGCAGCCATTTATTGAGTAGTATCTAGATTAACTAACTTCATTAATTAAGTGAGCGGTTTTGTCATTTCATACATGGCCATTTTTCAAAAGTAAGTACGGATTAAAAACAAAACAACTGCTAGAGATAGTTTCTTGTGTTGAGATTTTTATGCAGAGCACATTACTTAAGTACAAATTCACTGTAAAATTTCCAGCCATTTTCATTCAGCAGATTAATCATGAAAAATACATTAAACAGCTACTGCTAGGATCAAGATCCATTTATACAGAACAAACTATGCAAAACTGGTGCTCAACATTTTACTGAGTACTCCTAAACTTATGGTGAGTCTGCTATAAATTTTCAGGTTTTAGTGTGCAAGATACAGAGCATTGAAAATAAGTGAAGATACATCTACATTAATCAAGATTTATTTCTATAGGCAGTTCCACAAAGTTTCTATGTCTCACACTTTTCCAACATGATAATCTACTCAAAGGTAGTCTCTGGTTAAAATTTCTTATTTTTCTAAGCACCGGAACTAGTTACTTTGATTTAATGTAGTTTTTCTAAACTAAAAACATATGAGCAAGTTAGACAGCAGTAAGAAGTTCTAAACTTTGTCCATAGCATTGATGCATCAAAGTTACTCTACTGTAAAATTTTCAACCCTAAAATATCAGTAGAACAATATGAACAAATAACTCTAGCAAAATAGCACATCAAACAAGGTCAAACAAGCAGAGACTTGTTCTGACCTTGAGATTTTTACATAAGTGTTAACAAGCAGAGACTAGCTTACATTCCAAAAATCATCCACAGTACTATCCTAGATCAAGAGATACATTTATGGGCTATTTAAAACAAGATTAATTTTAGATCAAGTTACCGTTTGTAATTGGTCATCCTTCTGTGCAAAAGTTGTAGGATTCATCAAAATGGTCACAACAAATTTTAGTTTGTATTTTTCTGATTTTTCTATGATTTTAGATTGATTTTACAAGTGACGGCCTCTTGAAAACAAAAGTTAACTCAAATTCTCCGAGATAGGTCCGTAGATCTAGCAGAAAGGACCCTAAAAAGAACTTGGCAATTGCAATGTAGTCCCTGGGCAGGGCTGCCATGGTTGGCGGTCAAAACCCGGTGAGGAACTAGTCGGCGGCAAGGGGAAAGGGGTGGGGGAGCACGAGGAGATCGAGAGAAATCTGTTGGTGTGCACGATTGGGGCTGGGGTGGTTGGAGTTGGGCTGCCAGCGGTGAGCACGAGCTCCAGCGAGGTGCGGGTGGTGGCGGCGGTTGTCCGGCGAGGGAGGGTGGCATGGGGAAGTCGGGGGGCTTCAGGGGGCCATGGGAAACCGATTGAGGGGCTTGACTTGGGTGGAAGTGGAGCAGAAGGTGGGGCTCGACGGCGAGGTCGAGTGGCGGTGCTAATGGTGCGGTGGTGGTGGTACTCGGACGCATGTGAACAGTGCCTTTGTGTAGCCCTTTTATAGGTGCACTAGGGGAGGAGGGGCTGGGCCCGGCCAAGCTAAGGGAGGTGCGACGAAGACAAGGACGCGGCGAGGTCGCGGCGTGTCTCGGCTATTGGGGATCGACGGCCACGTGGCGCGCGCGCGTCGGGCATGGGTGGATTCGGGGCATGGGAGGGCGATTTGGCCGCGGGTCAATCGGGGCCTGTCGAGGCGCTATCCTTTGGTGCGGCTCGCCGGCAGGCATCATGAGGACCAATGGTGGTCACCCTTGGATGATGAGTGATTGACAACCGTGGCGTATGATGCATGTCTTGGCTTGTGAAGTGCAGGTGTTGGGTGCGACATGATGGCCGATGGTGCGAGGTGAAGGTCAAGTGAAAGGTTTGGGGTGAACTCGAGTAGACTTGGACCGAGGAACCCGAAGAGACCACGGAGTCATGGGCGATTCACATGGTGCATGGAAGAGCAAGAATGCATGGAAAAGGAAGAAGGAGATGGCGCCGGCCATGTCGAGCGGGAAGGCGATGGCAAGTCAAGTAGGCGGCCCGTGCAGCGGGAGTGCGAAAGATTTGAAGGCGTCAAGGCTCGGCGGAAGGTCGGACACGCGTCGACATCGAGGAGGTCGCGTAGTGGCCACGCGCAGATGGATGGTTTGGGTGGTTTGGGCCTCAAAACCACCATGGAGGCTAGTTCCCGGTTTGGGCCTCAAAACCGGGGGTGGACTCTGTGCGGCCGAGCGTCCGGGATAGAGGGCACGTGGCATCATCACGGAGTTTACTTCGAGGCGAAGGGAAGTCGTGAAGATGGCGTGTCCGTCCGATGCTCCGATAAAAATCTGGATCGTTTTGTTCCTGCGTGGGCAGTTAACTTAGAAACATCTTAGAGGTAGTTTAGTCTTTGGTTCAGACCTCTATATATAGCTAGATGGTTGGTTGTGGAGGTAATCTTTTTAATCCCCTTTGTTTATTTCTAAGACAACTAGCTAGGATTTGCTTAATGGTGAGGAACTATACTTAGGGAGTGATTACCCTTAGATTAGTGACTCTAATCTTAAGTGGGAATGAAGGCCCTATCCTCTTTTTGTCCTATGTGCGTCAAGATCTGAGTGATCCTTGTGTTCATCCTCTCGTCCTTCATGTTTTTTCTTTTTCTGCAATTTTTGGAGGTATTTTTGTGGGATTTTTTATTCTTCATTTTGGCTGCGAATTGGGTCATGTTCCTTGGTGGGATTTGGTGTTGGGACATGTCCAACAACATCTAGGGTGATTTCCTATCAAATTCTTGAACGAACACCTCGAAACCTGAGTTTTCCCAAAACCCTTCATCTCTAGCGTTCTTGACCGAATTTGTGAAATTTGTTGTGAAGTTTTAATTCTTTATTAAGAGATCTTTTGGGCAAAGACTCACCATGTACTAGCAAAGCTCTGGCCAAAATTTCGGAAGGTTTGGAGTTGATTTGATTGCATTTTGAGTTTTCTCACCTCTTTCTGCGTAGGCAACTCCGGATAGTCCGGGCTTGCATCCGGATACTCCGGACTCTGGAATCCGGAAAGTTCGGAATTGCATCCGGATACTTCGGGCTCTGGAATCCAGACTATCCGCCCTGTTACCCGGACAATCCGGACTTCAGTTGAGTTTTTTGCTTCTTTTTCTGCTCTAAGTGATAGAGAGTCTTTCCGCTGTACTTCCTAGTAGTTTTTCAGGGTCGGTAGCTTTCTCCTAGCTACGTGATCTTGAAGTTACTAGAAGAGAGGTTCTCAGGTTCGTGTTGGGACATAGGCCAAAATTTTCGTTCGGGAAATTTTTTATTGACTCCCATTCACCCCCCCCCCTCTGGTCGTCGTTTCGGTCCCACACATTACCGGCCAGGTGGGCGGCGGCCGCTGCTCCTCAACAGGACAGAATAGGGGAGGGGAGAGAAGAGAGAGGGAGGGAGAGAGAAAAGGGTCGGGATTCAAATTAAATTTTCTCAAAATTTCGAACAGAAACTTGGAAAACTTTGAACATGACAGTTGTAGGGAATTTGAAAATCTATGACTTTTGTTTTAGATCAAAGTTCATTTGAGCTTTAGTTTAGAAGTTATTTTGAATTTAAGACTACTAGGATTTGAATTCCTATTCATCTCATGTGTTTAACATTTGAATTTGCGAATAGTGTTTGCAGTACACTTTGTAAGGTACTAAAACATGAGTGTCTTTTTATGCTACATTTGTCATGAAAAGTGGAGCATGAAAGGTTATAAACACAAAAGGAAGAAATCTCACATACACACATACATACACATGCACATACACATTCATACACATGCATATGCACACACATAATTAGATGCATTGTTAATGATTCTAGGTTATTTTGCATGATGCTATGTTTAGATTTTCTTGCTTAGGGTTTTAAACACCTAGGGTGTTATAGCTGACATCATTAGGCTCCGTCTGTTTCCTTTCTCCTTCTTGGGGAAGGCGAAACAATGGTTCTATAAGGATAAGGAAGCTGTCAACACATGGAACAAATGTTCCACGGCATTCCTCGCGAAGTTCTTCCTATTGGCCAAAAGCAATGCCCTGCGCGGGAAAATCTCAAGTTTCCAGCATACAGGGATGAAGTCAATCTCTGAAGCTTGGGGAAGGCTGCAAGAGTACATCCTAGCTTGTCCTCATCATGGGATGGACGAATGGCTCATCCTCCAAAGCTTCTACAATGGGCTGACTCCTACCTCAAGAGCCCACATAGATGCTGCCGCTGGAGGAGCCTTCCTCAACCTCACCATCGCCAAAGTTACAGCACTGGTCGATAAGACGGTCTCCAATCAAGGGTGGAGTGTAAAATGCCTCAAACCCCAAACCAAGGGCATGCACACCGTCAAGGAGATGGACATGCTCCGCGCAAAGATGGACCTCCTTCTGAAACGCTTAGAAGAGAGGGCGAACTACACTCCAGTCCAAGCTATAGACTCGCACTCCGCGTGTGAAGTCTGCGGAAATGGTGGACACTCAGGGAACGACTGCCCTGAGACCTGAGAAGATGCTACATTCATCAACAACAACAACGGGTGGAACCAGTCGCACCCACCATATCAAGGAGGTAATAACTACAATTCAAATTTCAATTCAAATTTGATTTCAAACCAACCCTCGAAAGATCGTGTTCTTGGCCAAGCTAAAATAAATAAATCTTTGAACAAAAAGCTTGCTTCCAATGATAAAACTTTGGAAAGTATAAACAAAAAAACAAAAATCAACTAAGTTTTAATAAAATGATAGAAACTCAACTTGCACAAATTGTTGCGGTTGTTCCTGTGGTTGCTGGGAAGATCCCAGGGCAACCCGAGGCTCCCCTTGAAAATGTCAGCATGGTGGCCACCGGATAGGGCAACCCATCCTGGAGGCCATCCCGCACTAACAATGCAGGAAGACCTATGCGCCAAGTGAACGCATGGGGAGGACTGATAGCAGCGATACAAGGTGATCCAGGGATCCCAATGATCCATTGTTCGATCTACGATTGCTACTTCGATCAGGCCCTCTGTGACCTTGGGGCAAGCATAAACATTATGCCCAAGGTGATATTTGAGCAACTACAATATCCTGCTCTCTCCCCGACCCTAATGTACGTGCAGCTTGCCAATTCGACCAATCGATATCCCGAAGGGGTTGTCGAAAATCTATTGGTGCGAGTCAAGAACTCCTTCATCCTCGCCAACTTTGTGGTCCTCGACATGGAGGGTGATTTAGGCGTACAACTTATCCTTGGACGACCCTTCCTAAGGGATGTCAAGGCAAGGATAGATGTCGGGGTCGATAATATATTCTTTAAATTCCAATACAGGAAGGAGCAGAGGTTCATGATTCATCAAGATCATGATGGAAGTAGGATACGGGGAGAACCACAGCCCCAACCTAAAATTCCACCAACCACACAAACAAAGAGAAAGAAGACAAAGAAGATGTGGCGAAGGGTGGAAAGTGCGTCTTCATCTACTTCTCCAAGATGGGACGCCAAATGGTAAGCACGCCGGAGAAAAGTTCTGCCCGCCAGACTTAAAATGACGAGCCCTTGCCAAAGGTAAATTGGTATTTATCTCATACTTGATTTTCAAAATTTGCTTTTTACTCCATTTTAATTTTCACACTGCATAATTAAATTTTCCAAAACCTCTCTTGCATGCTAGAATTTTTCTAGCTTTTTTCTATTTTCACAAAAATCCTAAAAATATTTCTAAGCATTAAAATCCTTTGAAAAATTTATTTGAACAAAGCACCCAAGACATGACTCCTGGTAGCCGTTGGGGGGCTGTGGGCCAAACCTGTCAGCATGTGGGGCCACAGGGGGTTGGCCGAACCCTGGGTTTAGCCGAACCCATTTGAACATTGCTAGGCCCCAGCCTGGGCCAACTGTCACTAGCCGTTGTGGCCTGCCCTTTCCCGACCATTTCATGTTCATGCTCTTTAAATAGAGCCTGAGAGGGGGGTGTTTCACCCACAGTTCAACTCTCTCACTCACTCCCTCTCACACTCTTTGCTCTTGGGATTTCATTGGACTTTTGCTCAAGTTTGGATTCAAGAAACCTCTCTCTCTCATTTCTTTGCTGCAAGAAGATTCCCACATTTTGAGGAACAACTTTCGGGTAAGCATTTCCATTCGGTTTCACTAACGTAACCCCTTTCGAGTTGTTCTTGTTCGTTCTTGTTCTTCAAGCATGAAAGGCATGGGTCGGAAGATTTCCGGTGTATTGAAGAAGATGACGGGCACAAGCTCATCCCATTCTTAGGGTGGCTCAAGCTCTCACCACACCCCTGAACCGACGATGAGCCCAAGCATGATGAACTATGAAGAAGAATAAGAGGAACAAGCCGAAGTGCAAGCCAATCCGCAAGCCAAGGACATGGAGATAGATGACGACGACATACCCTACCTTGACTTGTGAGACAACTGCGAGAGGCAAGCCTATGCCATCCTCAAGCGTCGGGACTTTGGTCACACCAAAGCCTTCGACCCAGACCTCCTCGAGAAGATAGGTATGGACGTAGACTTTGCTCGCGTTTGGCATGCGGTTGGATAGGATGGTTGTGCCCGTTCAAGAGAATGGTTCTCGTCTCCTCACCATCTAGTTTCTTTGCATTCTTCGGAAGGTGGATAATGGAATTTCTTTTCGACTCTTATGAAATGGGTTCTATCTTACTTGGAAAAATTAGAGTCACCACCTTGGTTTTGGCACGCGCTTGCCGATTTCTCTTGAACAAGATTGTCGTGGTTTTAATTGCCGTGAGTTTTGGGGTTTGATTTCGGATCAAGTTGTCCATGGCAAGTTTGCACCTCGGTGTAATTATATTCAAAAACCCAATTCTACGTTTGGTGCACAAGTGGTTGGCCATCACTCTCTTTCCAAGAGATGATGTTAGGCCCGTGCGCAATGACGAGTTGACGATCCTATACTCCATGGTCAACAAGATCAAAATATCCCCCGTGAAGGCCATGATCAAACAATGGCTTAGGAATTTCAAGATGATGAGTCCTATTGAGTGCACTTATTTGATTACTCGCATTGCTTCAAGCATGGGGATCTTAGACGGGAATGTCATTCCCTTCATTGAGGACCTCCATATTCTTATTGACGAGTCTTATTTGATTTATGGTCACACACTCAAGAAAGGCCCGAATGACTCTGATTTTCTTCTCCTTGGGCTATGCAAATGAGATCCCGTTACCAAACGCGAGGTACCATTTGTATAACTGCCAGTCACTAACCGTCCCTCTTGTCAAATAAGAGGTGGCCCACAGGCATAGTGTTTCGGGTTTACCGAGTAGGATGACACGGAGCAGGACTAGAAGAGAAGCGGCACCGACTTCACCACCTCCACAGCCTCAGCCATCATACCCACATGAGGCACGTGGGTCGTCGTGGCACAGCGCAAGCACCGACAAATGGGCACAGCAAGCCTAGGGCATTGATCCACCAGCTCTAGCTTCAGCGGGGTCTCACACCTTGCACGACGCACGGGCTCAAGTCGAGGATTCAGCTCCGTCACTCAGCAGCTAGGCAAGCTCATGGTCCAAACCAACAACATCGAGTAGTGGCTGAACCAGCACATCCAGACTAACCAAGCATGGCAGAGACACATCGATGATAGGATCCGTACTATGGAGCAGAGGCAGCTGCAACAGTAGGAGTGAAGGGCTTACTTCCGTTGGAGGGGGTACAACCCTGACCAGCAGCAGTGAGCCTGAAGCTAGCTTGGGGGAGGACGGCCACGAGAGGTATCTGTATCTTATTTTCTTTACCGCTTTCAAAACCTTATGCATGAAACAAAATAAAAATTTGCAAAACTAAGAAAAGACCAAAAATATTCACCTGCTTTCTTATGTGTAGTAAGCATGTGTAGTTTTCCTAGTTACAACTCAGTGCTCTACCTAGTTTTGAGTTTATTGGCTAAATGTTCAAACCTTGAGCTTGAAACTTGTGGGTAGCAAAAGCATGATCCAAATCTAGGTTGTTGGGAGCTATGATATGGTTGAAATAGAGCTGCTATGATCTCCTCCTAAGTGAAGCTTGATTTTTGGAGTATTTCATCTTTGAAAATACAAAAACAACTAAAGTTCCTTGATGCTATGAAAATTCCTATCCAAAGCCATATGTTGATCCAAATTGAAAACCTTCCACATATGCAACTTGTTATGTCTTTGAGCTTTTTCAAATCATTGTGACCCTTTGTGAGATGCATTTCATACTCCCATGATCAAGATCACGTACATGTCTCCACCATATGCTAAGCTTCTACACTGGAAGATAGCAAGCATTACATCCATCCATCCACGAAATAAAACTCCATCTTGTTCCATGACCACTCTCTCTCTCTCTAAAGTTACCATGAGAAAAAGGATATGGGCTATTCAAAAAGAAATAAAAGACATGCTCAAGAAAGCATGAGAAAAAAAAGGGGAGTTCGACACATGAAGGTCAAAAAAAAGGAGAAAGAAAGAAAAAGAAAGATAGCCCATATCCAAGAAAATGAAATAAAGGAGAGAGATGGTCCATGAAAAAGGAGTTCATACACCATCCACCAAAAAAATACCCACACACATGCACATCTCGATCAAGGTTTATGACATGTTTCTCCTTCGGATCCGGTTTTTGACATAGCAAAATATGAGAAACAAGTGTGCCTTCAAGTTCTCCGTACCTACAGCTCCACCAAAGGAAGCCTTTAGGAGTAGGATGAGAAAGAAAGGCACAATAAAAGCCTTGGCGATCCGAGAGATCAATCGAGGAACTTTACAATTTCTTTTAAAAACTTTATCAAACCTCCGGAATGACGGTTGAATAAAAGGAATGAGAAAAATTGGTACTCTACAAAGCCGTTCTGACTCTCAACCGCCGAAGAAGAGGTAAAGCTATATGCCCCACAGGAGTAAGGCGAAGGGTGAGATCAATGCCAACTTATTCAAAATCATGGTAAGAACACCTAGTTGTGCCTATGGTATAAGTTGGAAATGCAACATTGCAGCAACTCCTGATCAAAAACCTAAGTCTAAAACTTTGCTCGGGACAAGCAAAGGGCTAGCTTGGAGGAGTTGTTGATGGTCCTAAAATGCCAAATCCGACCGTCAACTACACTCATGAATAAAGGAAAACTGTACACCTTACTCGTATATTTTATTTATAATAACGTAGTTCCAGATGTACTTGCAAGTATTTGATTTCAGGAACACAAGTCCACAACAGGAGGGAAACATACACAAAATGCAGGCAAAATGCACAGAAGATCATATCCTGCGATTACCCATAGATAGGAGGGCCCACCTGGCAGACCAAACGGGTGCATCAAGGCACAAATCACCAAGGATCACCACCAGAGCCCACATGCCAGCCAGCTAGAGGAATGTGGAGCTGGGGAGGCTCCACCTGGGGTTAGCCGAACCCCAGGTTCGCTAAACCTGGACGCCTTCCCGGCACCTAGATCTTTGGCGGGAGGATCGTTCTTGTCTTCTCAAAGGCGGTGGCTGATGTTTCCGTACTTAGAGATGGCCGGAACCGTCCTCCGAAGCTATAAAAGGTGGCATGCCCCCTCCCCCCCGCTCCCCTCATTCACACACACCACAACTTGGAGCTTCTCTCCCTCTCTCACTTTGTGACTTGTAATCCTTAGGTAGTAGACCTAGGCTAGAACTTCTCTTAGCGAGTGCTAGTCATCCTCAAGGTCGTTGAGTAATCCTCGGCCTCGAGTATGGCTTTGTATTTGACTTGTCAGTATCTTATTCATATTTCAGAGTTCAGTCATGGCTTTGTATTCACTAGGTAAGGATATCGGTTCGTTGTGCCTTTGGGCTTTTCATAGCTCTTTACTTGTCCAACCGAAGGGTGGAAGACCCGGGGGCACTAGGGTAGTGACCTCATACACGGGCGTGGTGCCCAGGTATGCAGGATCCTTTGGATATGACCATGCTCCATGGTGTTGTAGGGGTAGACGGCAGGTTGTGACAGCCCTGTCCGTCCGCTACAGCAGAATTGCCATGTTTAGTGCTCCCCCCCACCCCCCCCATGTTTGGGTATGGTGTAGGAGTTCTGAAAGATGTAACAGGACTGGTTGTACACTGGTGCGGGGCATTCTCCCTAATATCTGGAATGTTAGCTCTGAGCCCTTATCTTGTGCCTTGTGTAACCCTTGCTTGTATGAATAGATGCTTTAGGACTCTATTTGTATGCCTATGCTCCCGCTAACCTTTCGTTTATTCGTTAATCTTGAGATTGGCTTCAGTGTGTGTCACATTACCCATATCTATCATTTATCATGACTTACCCCTATATGAAATATAGTCTATATCTTAACCATTTTGTCCTGATTATGTACGTAGTAAACTCTTTTACACCAAGCCATCCTACAGGCAAATATAAATAACGATACTCAAATATTCTCCTAGTGAAATGCTACAACGGTATATCCGTGCGCTTGCGGATTCATTCTGTACTCGTCAAGAAATGCCAACAGCTTACAGTGCCAATGCCGCGATGCTGTTAACAACATTCCACTGCTGACCAAGATGTTTCATATCAGAGTTGGATGAAAAAAAACCCTTTATCTCATGTAGCATACGCTTATCGCTGCTATCAAATAGGATATCATCCACATAAAGCACTAGGATTATGAATTTACTACCTTTTATATTATATACAATTATCCACGTCATTCTCCTTAAACTTGAATTTCTAAATCACTTTATCGAATTCAAGGTTCCATTATTTTGATGCTTGCTTAAGTCTGTAAATGCATTTCTTTAATCTACATCCCATTTGTTCCTTTCCTTTTACAAAAAACCTTCTGGCTGTGCCATGCATATAGTCTGATTCAAGCCACCATCAAGAACACAGTCTTAACATCCATTTGGTGCAGCTCCAAGTCATAATGAGCCACTAGAGCTATGAATGAGTCTAAACTAATCTATCTTAGATATAGGGAATAAAGTTTCATAATCAACCGTTGTGTAAAACACTTGGCTACAAGCCTAGATTTGAATCTTTCGACATTCCGTTTGGATTCACGCTTACTCTTGTAGAACGATTTGTAGCTTACTGGTTTGGTTCCATTTGGAATTTCTACTAAATCCCACACATCATTAGAACTCTTTGACTTATGCTCTTCTTCCATAGCCTCAACCCATTTAGCAGAATCTCACATGATACTGCTTCTCAAAATGAGTTGGGATCATCAACTTTCCCAATATCATACATGTTCTCACTTAAGTATGTCGTAACAATTAGGAATCACTGGTCTCATAACCCATTGTGATCTTCTTATGGGTACATTCACAACAGGTTGAGGTACAGGCTGAGGCACTTCAATTGGGTTTTCAACTTCAACATTAGGTGCCACTTTCTCAACTTGAGGTTCACTCGCTGGCTCATGAGCTACTACAACTGGAGGAGCAGTGCTAGTGGTCTGAACAGATGGCGTATTCTAAATTGAGGGTATGAATAGTGGCACTAACTGAGGTGTTACTATCTCTTGAATCACCGGAATAGGAAACTCAGTCTTTGTTTCTTCAAGATTAATTTGCCTCCTTGGTAAGCTCCAAGTGATTCCTGCATCCTCAAGGAACACAACTTGTTGGTCTCAGCAAACTTAGTGAACCGATTAGGGAAGTAGAAATGGTATCCCTTAGACTTATTAGGGTATCCGATGAAATGTCAGCTTATTGTCTTAGACTCTAATTTCTTTTGTTGTGGATTAAATATCTTAGCTTTAGTAGGACAGCCCCACGCACATAAGTAATTAAGCGTCAGTTTCTTCCCAAAACATAATTTATAAGGTGTCTTTGGTACTTAGATAGTAGGAACCCAATTGAGTATGTGTGCAGCCATTTTTAACGCTTCCGTACATAGTTCCACTGGTAAGGTAGAATAACTAAGCATGCTACGTATCATGTCCATAAGTGTATGATTCCGATGCTCAACCACTCCATTTTGTGCCCAACATAATGTATTCGATCTTTATACCATTTTCATCAAGGTACTTATCAAACGGTCCATGGATCTAGCCGAATGGAACAAATCTCCCATAATATTCACCATCTCGATCCGATCTCACTAATTTAGTAGTGACATTATGCTGATTTTCCACTTCAGCCTTGGATATCTTAAACTTATCTAACGATTTGGATCGATCGCAAATGGAATATATACATAACGAGAGAAGTCATCAGTGAATGCAATGAATGAATTAAAACGATCCACTAAAATTACTAGGAACGGGTGACAAATACCAATATGAATTATTTCTAATAGGCCCAAACTACGAGTAGCTCCCTTCTCAATAGTCTTAGTAAATTTTTTCATAATACAATCAATGCACTGTTGATCTAAGTCTAAAATGTCTAATGAATGGAGTATCTCTTCTCTAATGAGACCCTCAATTCTACCCCTCAAAATGTGGCCCAAACGACAGTGCCACAATTTTGAAGAAGTCCCATCATTTCTCTTGCACTTATTTGTCACATCACACACATTCATTGCAGCATGATCTTTATCAAGAGAGAGCAAATAAAGTTGAACTTTGTTGGCATTTTGTATAGCACTTCACGTTGGAGTATTCTACGGTATCATAAATTTCCTCGGGGAAGAACTATGGTTTAAAGAGTATCGAAGAAGCGGATGATAAACTTTACCATAGATATCAAAACACTTAGAGCGGTAAGTAGCTGGGAGGACAACAAGCAAGAAAGACTCCTAAAACACTTCTAAACTAACAAACTAGCCTCATTGGACTAAATTAAACCTTGCTTCTAACTTGATATCAGGAACCAAGAGCTTACTTGGGCGGCCAAAGAGAGGAAGGACTGGAGAAAGGGGTGAGAGGGGAGTCCAATGACAAACAACAACTATTGCTATGAAAACACCCGAACGTGGTGGATTATGAGGGATGGACAGGGCTGTCACCACCTGCCGCTTACCACACTATTCCATGGGGTGGAACACAGTTCCTAGCTAACACTAAGCCAGACACCACGTCTGCACTCGGTGTTAGGATTTCTCTTGTGGCCTTCAAGAGAAATCGCCTTCAACCTAGGGAACTGACTTGAGCCCCTTAGTCCGGGCGAGAAAACCTGCAAGGTAAGATCCCAAAAAACAAGATAGATAACAAAGCCTAAGCTAGAGGGAAGAACTTCCGCACACAAGTTGGGTAACTTGGAAAGATAAATAAATGCAGGAAGTAAAGCTGACTCATAAAGTAAAGAAGATAACTTATATTGATAAATGTCAAAGGGAAAGATACAAGAGCTATACCAGACTTCCGATGACGACTCCGAAATCCCGAGACAAGCTCGACTCGACTCTAACTCCTAGACTACTAAACCTAACTCTAGAAAGTGAAATGAGTGAAGAGAACTCCTTGGTGTCTATGTTACAAGTTGATGTGCACCCCTATTTATGTTGTAGGAGGGCTGAGGATGAAGTCGGTGAAGCGCTTGTGGAAGTTATGTCAGTCCTAAGTTGGACGGCCTCATCCAGGCCGGTCGGCCTAGCTCTGGCGCATCTCGTCCCTCCGTTACGCCGACTTGATGATCAACGCTTGCATGTTGTCCAGGGAGGCGGTTTTTAGATGTTTGCCCGAGTCTTTCATGCAGGTGGGCCCTTTAACCCAAGGTGAGTGCCTTTCGGGTCCTTGGATCAAACTTTCTTCATGTGCGCGGCTTAGGATTAGTTTGAGTGTGTTTTCTTCGCCCTCGATCAGTGACGTGGCCATTCGTGGAGGTGCCAGGCCGGCAGGCCTATGGGAGGCCGGTCGGCCTGGGTTTTTGCCCATTTTGCCTGAAATTTATGCCATATACTTCTGCAATCACAACTCTTCCAAAACACATGGAACTTTATTAGTTTAAATAAAATATGTATGGAACATGGTGCAAAGCTATATTTATCCTCGAGAAGTTGACGGACAAAATTTGATTCAATGGCCGTCAACACACCCCCAGGCTTAAACTTTTGCTCATCCTCGAGCATAGGTAAAACTTTTAGGTTTGGTGGATCAGGAGTTTCATCGATGTTCACACCCTGTAGGTACCTTGTGCACAACGTATTACTCTACCCATATGTACTTTGAACAAGTTGGCTCATACCTTGGTTTTTGGAGTGTGGGGCTTATTCGCCTTTCATTCCTCATCTTGGGTGGTTGAGATACTAAACAGTCTTCACCAGAGTATTTCCTGCTTCCTGTTCAGGTTCCCTTCTTGGATTTTTTCAAGTTTTTCAAAAGTGGTTAGGTGTCCCCAATGGTACTCTCAAATCGCTCAAGGTGTATAGTCCTCACCATGGTCGGAAATTTTGACCATCTTCTTCCTACTCTAAGGCTGATATGTGGAGTTTCATGGGTAGGAAGAGTGTACCATACCTTGCTTACACTTGTTGCCGAGCCGAAGAGTGGTTCGCAAGAGGTTGGTACCCAATCAAATTCCGATCTTGAGGAATGGATGATGTTCAGGGGAGAGGGACAAAATGGACTCACACTTGTGAATTTTTTTGTCTTTTATTTATACTCCTCATTTCTAAGATCTTTTTTGAGATGTATGGGTCTTTGTCTCTTTTTTTCTCTTTGCTTTTTTTTAAAAAAGGAAGATAAACTATACTCTCAATGCATATGTAGAAGCATTGGAAAGGAGGGTTTGTTGGAGAAGACCTTTCTTGAATGGATGGGCTCACTGTGGAGATTTTTGGGCTGTGTTGTGAGTGGAGATTGTCTGGCGAAGGTGGACGTCAATACCCGGAGTAGGTAATTGACGTACCAGACATATTTTAGGCTAGCAAAACAATGGGTACACAAAGGAGAAAGATCCGTAGATGACAAGTACCTTCCTCAAACAGATTCACCATTCGGCAAAGTTCAAAGCAGCTCAAGATAGCTTATAGTGGCTCAAATAGTAAAATATTATGGTTCAAGATAGGACATGCAAGCCAAGAGGGAAAATCTTCTCCATGATTCCTTTTTAAAGAAATTCTGAGAGGGTCATTACTAGAGCATGCAGTTTTATTCTGGTTCCAACTATCTCAAACCTGACAACAACTTAGACTTAGAAGTCAAGCTCATGCTCCCACAAACCATGAGTTTCAGTGATAACAGTAACCAAGTGCCAACAATTTCAACTACTAGGAGAGTAAAAAGCTGTAAACGAGGCACTTGCAGAGCATGACCACATCAACTATTCATTACTTCCATGATAAGAGCTCACACGGATTTCCACACATAAAAGCTGGGAGTTCTTTTATTCAAAGCACGAAACATTTTTTTGGGTTTTTGAACAAAGGACTCTAATTTCTATTTTATTTTTATTTCTATATTTACATATATATAATTTTTTAAGGCATGGCAACTCTTGAAATGAATGGATAGGTCGGACGACTTACCTAGATACACCCCCAAGCATAGATGAAGCTCAGTTCTGCTGGTTGGGGTCGTGCTGCTGGTATGGGTAGTAGTGCTACTGCTGGTCAGGACCGAGGCCCAGATGGGAGAAGATGCCAAAGATGTCATGGAGCATGGCTGAGGTCATCCCCCAGTTCTGCTGTGTGAGGTCAACGTTGTGCGCAAGGTCCTGGCTGATCTGATCTAGCTGCTAGCCTAGAGCGCTGACTTGGGTCGTGAGGTTCATGATCCCCTGCATAATCGAGTTCTCATAACCATAACGTGCCGAAGTCGACAGTCCCACCTGCGATTTATAAGAACTCTAGATACCTGGGGGTTACTAGAATCCCGTCTCGTGGTTGTACCTTGTGCTGCCTTCAGCGGCGGTCGAGTCACCATGAGTATAGTGCTCATAGGTGTCCTCAAAGCTCTTGTGTGTCGTAGAAGGTCCAGCCTGCTGGGTAATGTCCGCATGGGGCTGCGGCTGTGATGGTTCTGCCTAATCCTGTTGGGTGCTGCGTCGTGCCCAGCCTCATGTTACAGGACCGGCAAAACTGCAATGTTAGTCGCTTGACCGAGTATAGAGAGAGAGTCTCGGGCATGGAAGCTCAATTTCCCTATCGTACCCAGGATAACACATGAAGAGAGAGTTTCCCGGCCCCTCGCACATCAAATGACCCTGCACGAAATGCTCTAGGCCAACTTGGAGTTGGTACGCTTCCGTCAGGGGCAAGTAAGTGACCTAGGCGTTCTCCAACGCACCGACATGCCTATCCATGCGTGTAACCAAAGAGGTTATGTCGATGGGGCCTCTGCCCACGATCACCTTCCGCCAGTGAGCTAGAATGCTCATGACAGGAGAGTACCTCACCTTGTGGGCCATGGGAAAGAGACATTGCAGCTCGGGAGAGCTGTAGAGGCAAGTCGGAGCGTGGGTGTACAGCCATGCATAGCCATTTTGCTAGCAGCCTAAGGGTTGGATTATGTATTGACACTACACTATGTTTTGCTGCTAACAGGTTCTTCAGAAATTGAGTTCCACCAGGTGGTACGGTCATATTGATGATCTTTAGTGAGGGCATTAGGATCTAGCTGGCACATCTTATGGAAACCAAGTGCCACACTAAAGTCTTTCGCTGTTAGCTCATATTGTTAATTAAAGAAATGGAAATAAATTTTAGTTGTTTTACCCATTTCTTCAACACTAAGTGACATAAGAATTTCTCTGGTTAGGAGCTGCGAACCTGCCTCGGTGATGTCAGGGAAGTTCTCCCAACCGGAGTAGGTGAAGGCGCGGTTCATGTCCTGTTTCAAGCCTATCTTGATGATTAAGAGGGGCTCGAAAGATCTTGATGTGGCTAAACTCTGCTTCTTCAGAAGGTCCAACGCCTCCTGCTTGTAATCGTTTCGGGCTATGATCTGTTCGATCATTTCCAGGATGCGAATATGAATGCGAAGCGGCTCCTGGGCACCGCAGGAGTCGTGTCCTCCTGGGAAACACTAGTTCGGCGGCTTGAGTCCACCTACATGTTATCCCGGGAGGACGCCGAACTCTGCTAGTGCCTGGACGAATCGAAGGAGCTGATCTTCTTGAGCGTCTTCTTGATGGGGTTCCACATGATGCTTGCAAAAGATTAGTGCACAAATACTCAAGGGACTAACAAGAAAAGATTAGTGAGTCGTTAGTCGTCCTTGTGGGGGTTGAACCACCACAAACGTTCATCATTCAGGGGTGCCAAAGTTTTAATCAAAAAGGGAAATATTTTTTTGGGTGTTCTTGGATAATCAGGATTGATTATTTGATTAGCACTAACTTTGATTAGCGCTAATTACTAGTTACTAATTTGTTTTTTTGTAGGTGCTAGCACTAAAACCCTTTACTTAATTAGCTCAAAACAGTTTGATTAAGCTAAGGTACTAAGAAAGGGGGGAAGAGAGAGCTCGGATGCATAGAGCTGCTTGCAAAGCTAAGCAAGTGGTGCGACGAGGAATGTCGGGAGCTTCGGGTTTTATAGCCGTGCGAAGGTGGGAGGCCGGCCGGCCTGGGGACGACAGCCAGCGCGCCACGGTGATGTCTTACTTATAGACCTGCAAGTGCTCGTGCTCTGGTTGGTGGCGATGGGACAACAACGGTGAAGGAGTGGCCGGCCGGCCTCCATGGGGCCGAATGGCCTGCTGCTGCAGCATCACGAGCACTCATTTTTCTGGCTTGCTCCCTGCCCATCATGGTTGATTCCTGCATGCACACATAAGCCATTTGCATCCTTGACGGGACGTGAGCGGCGAGGAGATGGCCGGCCATCTTGCATGGAGCTGAACGGCCTGGCAAATCCACCATGATGGGTGTGATGCCCACTCATTTCTTCCCATGCACGTTAGTGCTCACCTTGCATGGTGCACCCTAGCCAGGTGATGACATGTGGGGCCGGCCTAGGTGGGGCCGGCCGGCTTGATATTTGGCCAAAAATTTTTGATCTTTTTTATGTGGTGTGAGTGAAACAAAAGTTCAAAAATTAAACATGCACTTTCCAGAAATTTAAACATGCCATGACAAAGTTAGAAATATTATGCAAGGAAATAAACTATCCTATATGTAAATGCGAAGAATGGATAACTACCATGTGATCTCATGGCAAGAGCTTGGGTTTTGAGTCCTAAGCGGGAATCTCCATACCTTGGGTTCAATTGTCGTCACCGGATGGACATGTCATCGGTGATGACACTTTCTTTTGCCACGTCTTCATTTTGCTTTGATCTCTTTCCGCTCGAGCTCCACAAATTTCTTACGTTGGATTCTTCACTTCACATTCCTTTGGTACACCTTGATCTCCCCTTGAATTCGAAGACTCTCCACGAATTCGATGAGGGCTTCGATGGATGGGGTTGATGGTTTCTCTAGCTATTTCTCAGACTTCTTCTGGTTGAATGTCTTGACCTGGGAACATTGTTTGACCTTCGGTCTGAAGGCGAATCTTTCCTTTTGCCCATTGATGTTGAGCTGAATTTCTTGATCTCCAACATGAATGTGTGCATTTGCCGTGCTCAAGAACAGCCTTCCCAATATGAGAGGGGTCTTGGTGCTGACTTCCATGTCGAGAACGACAAAATCAACGGGGACAAAGAAATTCCATATTTTCTCCGGAATATTCTCGGTGATTCCCTTGGGATAACGAACCGATTGGTCCGCTAGCTACAAATACATAGCAGTTGGAACAAGCGTATGATGGTTAAGTTTATCATAAACTACCTTTGGCATGACGCTGACGCTTGCCCCCAGATCACAAATAGTGTTCTTAAAGTGTTGAGCTCCGATTGAACATGTGATGGTGATGCATCCTTGGTCCTTCTTCTTCTTCGGGAGAGGATCGAGTATAGCTGCGCTGCAATCCTCCATAAGTTGCATGACCTCGGTGGTCGTCCGGCACCTTTTGTTTCCAAGGATGTCCTTGAGATACTTGGTGTACGTGGGAACCTCCATAGCATCAAGAAGCGGTATGTTGACATAAAGCTTCTTAATTACCTCGACGAACTTGCCGAATTGCTCGTCGGCCACCGGCCTCCTTCTCCATTCCGAAAACGGTAACGCGGTTGTATCGTGGTACTCTCGGGAAGCACTTGGGACTTCCTTGGTTTCTTCCTAGGTATTAGTGGTGTTGGACTCTTCGGCCTCCTCCTTCTCCTCGTCTTCAGCGTCGGTAGCCCTGGCGGTTACGGTCTTCCGCCATGTACCCGCATCCTTGCGGATAGGGTGGATCCTGCATGAACTTTACACCCCTCCCCCCCCCCCCCCGATTGCCTGGGTAGCTTTCCCTCGTTATGGTTAGGGCAAGATGAGGCCAGCTAAGCCACTTGAGTTTCTATCATTTTCTTGAAACTCAGCTGGTTTTTAATAATAGAGTTAAAGCTCTCCATTTGTGAGGCGAGAGACTCCAAATATTTATCATTAGCTTGAAACTTCTTGCTAATGTTATCATTAATTTGTTTTTGGTCATACACTAAGTCCTTAAGTGAGGGATGGAAATTGTTATTAAAATTGTTACCTTGCTGTTGGCCGAAGGGGAGGTTGGGCTTGAAGTTCCAACCTTGCTGAGGATGGTAGCCTGAGTTATTGGGATTGTTGTTCCCAATAAAATTCACGTCCTCTTGATTTGATGGGAAAGTGTTGCCCGAATTCCCAATGTTGCCACATGTCTCACATGTGATCCAAGATTCCATGATCTAGTTAACCTCCTGGCGCGGAGATTCCAGCTTTTTCATGAGAAGATCCATCTTGGTGTTAATGTTTCATAGCTGTCATCACTAGGTTCATCATTCCCTAGCAGTGGTGCTAGAAATGCCATGTGGTATTTCTTACGCCACATATAAATCCGCAAGTGCACGGAATACCGTTGTATCATTTTACCCATGAGTAATCTCGGGTGTCGTATTTATATTTCCGCAGGGAAGGCGGCAGTTATAGAATAGGTGTTGATGATCAAATCTTGGTTGAATATTCAATTGCATAAACAGGGGTAAGATAATATATGGATAATGAGGTAGTGCGACATACAAGTTACTCAAGCTCAAACTCCAGCAAAGACATAGGTAGGGAGAAAGGAAGAAGAAAGCTAGCTACTCGGGACTTGTGTACTTCTATCTAGATATACAGCTCATCCTATACACTCATACACATACACTTGATTATCCTCAGCTCATACTATACACTTTATGGACCTCCTACCGCAACTACCCGAACGGGGAGGGTTACGCTGGATGGACAGGGCTATCACCACCTGCCGCCTACCTCATCTAACCATGGGATAGAGCCGCATCCGGCAACACTAACTAAACAAGACACCACGTCTGCATTAATTAGCGATACTCTAGTGCCCCGCACGGAGCCCCCACCCTCCGGATGGATAGAGCAAATATACGAATATCGGAACCGTTGCCGTGGCACTAGATTTACTCTTCTAATCATGCAAGGTATACGGTACAAGTATAAACTAATCATAGCATACATGTCTGACACCACAGGATATAAACTACGCGAATATACAAATCTAGAACATAACTCTATTAAAGATTTCCGAGAATTACAAAGGAGAGGAAGAGCCAAAACCCATACCAAACACTCCTAGGCAACCTCGGGAACCCGAAGAAGAGCTACTTCAGCCTGAACTACACTATCCTATGGACTAAGCAAGAGAGCAACTTGAGAGAGAGCAACTTGATGTGTGTCTTGTTTAGGAGCCCCTCCCCTCATATTTAGATGTGTCATGGGGTGTCTCAGTCAGCAAATGAGATGCTATCACCTGGAACCGCCGTGGAGGAGCAATGGGAAGGCGCCACATGGAAGCTTTAAGTCGGTGGAGCTGGCCTTGGTTCGGCCGATCCAGGCTTGGCCCGAACCAGGCTGGCAGGTGAGCCCTGGGGTCTTTGGTGCACGGCTTGGTGCTGTCCTAAGGCGGTTGCATGTCCTAGTGGGCCCTTTGATCCATGTGAGGCTGAACGGTAAATTCTGATTGGTCGATAAATTTTGCCTTGGATTTAAGGGTGTGTTTTTCCTCTATTTCTTCTCAAATTCCTGCATAGCACTAGTTTCCAAGGGACATGTGGAAATGACATTATTCTAGATAAATATGCGTGTAAGAAATGCTAGTTCTTTCCAACTTTGTCATCAAATTGACGATCGAAATAGGTCTCTAACGAGCGTCGACACTTGGCTGCTAACATATCTACACCATCAATACGGTGTACTCCTTTAGCACGGGCTGGCTGCCTATCTCCCTTCTAACTCTAGTTGGAGGCAATGTTGTTGATAAGCGCCTTAGCTCTTGCAACATCGAGAGAGAGGAATGCTCCTCCTGCTGCTGCATCTATGTGGTCTTGCGCTCGCTGGCTCAAGACATGGATGAAGTTCTAAATTATCAGCCACTCTTCCATGCCGCAATGTATTCCCAGAGACGTTCCCAGGATTCCGGGATTGTCTCATCCTGGAGTTGTTGGAAACTGGAAATCCTATTCCAAAGGGCGTTGGTCTTGTCCACCGGAAAGTACTTGGCTAGGAATGCATTAGAAAAGGCATCCCAGGTGGTGAATGCATCCTTGTTGGCGTAGAACAACGTCTTTGCTTTACCAAGAAGAGAGAATGGCAATAGACGAAGTCGAACATTACCTAGTGTAGTACCTTTGGGGTTGATAGTGCTGCTCACTTCCGGGAAATTCTGAAGATGAGCGTTGGCATCCTTCCATGCCTTACCACGGAAGGGACTTGCTTGGACCATGTTGACAAGTCCAGTCTTCAGCTCAAAGCCTTCAGTGCCTTAGTCGGTGTTCAGTCCAGTAGGGATATGGCTGCTGGACAGGGCTGAGAACTGACAGAGTGTCTTCTGAGCTATGGGTGATGAAGCTGGTGTTGTTGAACCTTGGCCTAAGGAAGGCCTTTTCTGAGGTGGGACGAATCTACATCGGACAATTCTCCAAATTCTTTTTGGATCTGGGTTGAAGTTATATGGTAGATCGAAACTAGTCATACATTGCTCTACATATATCACAAAGACAAAGAGAGCAATGGTAAGCCCTCTAAAATTAGCGGCGATAAATCAGTAAATTTTATCAAACTATTCAACGATATCTTCAGCCAATTGCTTCCCCGGCAACGGCGCTAGAAATGCTTGTTGGCGTTTCTTATGCCTAATACAATATGTATTCCGCAAGCGCACAGAATCACCATTGTATCACTTCACCTTGGAGTATTCCAGGGTATCGAGTTTCCTCGGGGAACCACTATGGTTTAAAGAGTATAGAAGAAGAGGATGATAAACTTTACCAGAGATATCACCCAACTAATATAGTGGGGGTAAGCCAGATATGATAAGGTAAAGCAAAGCAATGACCGTCTGACACAGGAGACTCTAAACCTTAGAGTGGTAAGTAGCTGGGAGGACAGGAGCGAGAAACACTCCTAAAATACTTCTAAACTAACGAGCTAGCCTCACTAGCCTAGTCCGGGAGAGAAAACCCACAAGGTAAGATCCCGAAAAACAAGATAGATAACAAAGCCTAAGCTATAGGAAAGAACTTCTGCACACCTCGGGGGTATCCCTCGGTGGGCTTGGCGGTAAAACACCAACAGCCGGTCTAGGGGAGGCCGGTCGCCCTGGGTTTTTACCCATTTTGCCTTAAATTTATGCCACGTACTCCTGCAATCACAACTCTTCCAAAACTTGTGGAACTTTATTAGTTTAAATGAAATATGTATGGAACATGGTGCAAAGCTCTATTTATTCCCAAGAAGTTGACGAACAAAATGAGATTCAATGGCCGTCAACAACCTTGCAAATGACCAAGGCCAACACAAATATTATGAAACTTAATATTGCACATTTTCTTTAAACTATGGACATAAAGAACATCTGGCAAATGAAGGTTGAAGCCGCCAGGTAACTCTAAAATGAAGCTCCTAATGCCTTCAACTTTGACTTCATTGCAATCAGCACTCTTAGGATTCGCTCCCCTTCTCTTATAGTGCCTGCAATGAATTGGAAATGTGCATAGTGGTACCTGAGTCAATCCACTAGGTATTATGAGAAAAACTTACTAAGACAAATTCATCAATAAATGAAACAAAAACAATAGTACCTTTGTTCTTTAGCCACTCCTTAAAGCCTGGGCATTCCTTTTGCATATGCTTCGGTGACTTGCAGAACCTGCAAATTTCTCCTCATGACCTTGCTTGTGCAGCGCGGTCTTGCTCATCTTAGGCTTCTTGAACTTCTTGTTATGCTACTGCTTGCTGCTTCCTAATTCAGCTTGATGCCTGGGAGTGTTGCTGAAACTGACATGGTTCACAACATCCGTCATCCTTTCAGCCTTCTGTCTTTCTTCTTCCTCAACATAGCAGCTGATCAGCTCAGCTATGCTCCAAGTCACCTTCTGAGTGGTATAGCTTATCTCAAATAGACTGTAATGTGAAGGCAGTGATGTCATAATGAAATACACCAGAAAAAACATCAGAAATGATCTTGTCCAGTGTCTTAAGCTTATTTGCCATATCCCACATGCTCATGATGTGCTCCCTGATTCCACTATTCCCCCATTATATTGTAAGGTAAGCATCTTCATGATGAGGGTGCAAGCATAAGTCTTGGAGGAGCCCTTGAAGTTCTCCTCCACCTTCTCAAGGTAAGCTTTGGCACTCAAATCATTGTCATCTTGGTCCTTATCAGGAATAGCGCCAGGAATAATGACCATGAAGATTGTCTGCTTAATGATCGTGCTAGCCATACTGTCACATCTCTCCCACTTCTCAACGGAAGAAAGATCAGCATTTCCTTCAGTCGGCTATGTTGGCTTATCCTCACGTAAAGCAAGGTTGTATTCACACATAGTCAGCACCACTTGCACCATATTATAGTAGTTGGGGTAGTTGGTGCCATTCAGGGGCTGGTAAACCATCATAGTGTTCACTGAAAATGATGAACATAATGTCTCAATTAAATTCACAATTAATATGCACATAAAAGCATGACAATAACCCGATGATGGTCAGATTAAAATCACACTACCTCATAATGCGCACAAAGCAAATGAAATTTAATAATAAACTCATAATTAAAACAACGATGGTTAGAATTAATTCAAGTATACTCCAAATAAATTTCTCTCCATTTAAATATGGTCCATCTTAATTGCATATGGTGGAAAAAAATAATTTTAAGTGAAGTATTACAATTAAAAACATTTAAATAACTAATGGAAATAAATAAACAACTCAGCTAGAATTTAAAAAGTGCAAACAGTAAATAATAAAGCCTTAAAACGTGAAACGGGCTAAAACTCGTATACAACCCGAAAACCAAAATTGGCCGAAAGCCTCAAGCGCATGCAGTAGTGAGAACCGACCTAAAACGCTCGGCTCGGCCCGCTATCAGCTCGGCCTAACCCTTTAGCGTGCACGGTTCGGCGCAGCACGATAGGTGCATGGGCTGGCAGCACCGGCTCGGCCAAGCCCAACAGTCTTAGCGGCCTACTCCTAGGCAAAACCATAAGCTGGGCGAGATCCGGCCATTCGTTCCAATCGAGTGGCTGGCAACTAATGCCGCCTGGTATATAGGCCCGTTGACGCTCGTTACGGACAAAAACTAAGCGTCAACTTGACCTCAAATAAGGAGTAATTTGCATTTCTTATACACATGCTACTAATAAAAACACCTACATTCCACATATCCTTGGAGAAATTTATGTATGCAGGAATTTAGCTGAAAATAAAGGAGAAAGCATACCCTTAAATCCAAGGAGAAAAGCCTTAACCAATCACACATCGCCATACGGACATCACATGGATTGGAGAGCCCACAATCGAGGCAAACCGACTTAACTTTAGCTCTATCATCAACTAGAGGCGTGAGGGCCCACCAGGCAGTGGCTCAACCAAAGATGAGGACGGTTGGGCCAGTTCCAGGTCGGCCCGTTCGGCCGAACCAGGATGAACTCCACCGCCTTTCTCCTTCCACATGGCGCCTTCACAACTCTTCTCAAGGTCGGTTGCAGGAGGCTCACGCTATTTTGCTGGCTGAGAGGAGGTGTGCCACACATATAAATACAAGGGGTGGTCCTCCTAAATGAACACACCAAGATGTAGTCCTCTCCTCTCTTGTAAAGGTCTCTAGGCTAGTGGAGTGTAGGTGGAGAGTAGTTCTTCAAGGTATTTGGGTCTTCATGAAGAGTATGGTATGGTCTTGTATCTTCTGTTTTATGTAATGAGTTGAGTTTAGTAATAAAGTTTATTTCCTTATCGTAGCTTGTCTTTGGTTCATATGCTTATGGTTAGTATGCGATCCATTATAGTTTATGCTTGTATCATGTGCCTTGCATGCTTAGACGTGGTAACACATTTAGGCCACGGCAACGGTTTCATCCCCCTTAACTAGGCGATCTAGAACTAAGGCTCCTAATAGACATGGATGTTCTTGCGCGAGGCTAGAGTGGTAATCATTAATGCAGACGTGGTGTCTTGGTTCAGGGTTACATTTGGATGCGGTCCTACCCCTTGGTTTGATGATGTAGGTGGCAGGTGGTGACAGCCCTGTCCATCCAGCATAATCCTCCCACTTCGGATAGTGGCTGTAGGATGTTCATAAAGTAGTCGAGTTGTCCGGTGGCCCCTCTGTCAGTCCTGTGCGGTTCTCCCGGTAGTGCCTGGAAGCCTAGAGCCCGATCCTAAGCATGTGTACGTGTATGTGTATGTATATGTGTATACAAGTATGAGTTATGCTTGCTTTCGATAGGAATAATCTTTATTTGGCCTTGAGTGCTCTTGTGCCTAGCTCTAATCCTAGTTATCTCTTATCTGAGGATGGTATATCTTGTGTCACACTACCTCTCAACTATATTATCAATTGCCCCTGCTCAGACTTTGGATATTTAATCATGATATTCGCCTGAACTTGATAACTCTTTAAACCACCGCCTTCCCTGCGGAAATATAAATACAACACCCGAGATTACTCACGGGTAAAATGCTACAACGGTGTTTCGTGTGCTTGCGGATTTATCTATGACGTAAGAAATACCAACAAGCATTTGTGGTGCCGTTACCAGGAACTAACAACCCTGGTGATGACGCTAGCAAATATCAACAAGCATTTTTGTCGCCGTTGCCGGGGAAGGCACAGGTTAAAAGATTTATTAATGTTCTGGATTTTATTTGTGATTGGTAGCCAATGTTCTAGCAGGACAACCTTGTTGTTTTCTCTTATTTGTTAAGACATGGTAGTGTTCGATTGATTCTCATCTGCTGGTGAATTCATGACGAATCCGAGTCAACTCTCAAAAAAGTGTGACAGTGTGAAATTATTCTCAAAAGCTCAACTCTCGGCGATCAAATCAATCCAAATTGCACCATCAAGCTTCAACACTACGGTTTAGATTTTCCTTCAAATTAATTTCTATCACTATTGCCTGATCACCACCGGCGAGAGAAGATTATATTGACCGGACAATCAAGCTACATCACCATGGTGCAATGAATTAGAGAAGTGGAAATTAATTCATTTCTCAGGGTCACCAGTACGGGATGATCAACATCAAAAATAATTCTTGACTTCGATCAAGAGAAGTAAGAAGATATTCCCAAAGACCCACTAACACTCGCTCCGAGGTAAGAAGTTCATCGAGAATCAAAATGAGCGGTACGTCAAGAAATCTCCATCAATGGTAACTCAAATTATCCATCAATCAAATTTCAAATTGACGGATGAAAGTGTCTCGTTTAAAAGACTTAAAATATTGAACCCTTGCCGACAGGTAAATCGGTAGTTATCTCATATTTAATTTTACTCATTGCATGTTTGAATTTTTAGATTTTCGATTCGAATTTTGCATGTGCATTTGCATCTTTTGTATTCAGACCCTTGCATATTTGATTCCCTCAACTTTTGCATTTGCATCCCTCACAAAACTTGGATTTAGACAAAAATACAAAGGGCATTTTGGGTAGAAAATTTCAGCCATGAGCATTTAGAAGCTAGTGCATGCATGAATGTGGATGATTTTCATGTCTAAGTTCATTTGGGGCCACACCTAGGCCTGCACCGGCCTAGTTCTGCATGCATTCAAGTGCTTTTGGGCTTTGTGGCAGGTGATTAAGGCAGCAGCAAAAGCTCTGCTATTTTGGTATCAAAATGCAGCCGGCCGACCCACTTGGTTCAGCCGAACCAAGGGGGAGGCTCCTCTATAAAAGCCGGTGCACAGGGCTTGCTCTTGTTGCCCCAAACCAAGCTGCGCCTGCTAGCACTCGATTTTCATTTCCCTCTGTTCTTGTGTTCTTAGTCTAAATCCAATAGAAAAAGAAAAAATGATTTCCCTCATTTTTCCTTCTGGTTAGGCTGCAAGAACGTGTTTGTGGAGGTACTACTACCCCGCAAGAATGATTTTGTGGTGCGTTCTCACCCACAAAAATGATTTTGTGGAGTGTTACTACCCACAAGGACGATTTGTTGTGGAGGTGACCAAGCCCCAAAAGGACTACCAACTCTTGGACGGCTAACCTCTTTTCGCTAACTCTCACATAACCCGTTTCGAGTTGTTTGTCTATTATTCTTTGCCCTCATTTGCAGGCATGAAGGGTTTCGGCAAGAGGGTCATGGGCACACTGGAACCAGAGTGGTGGTTCTAGTTCAAGTGTCACACCCCCACTCTTTGCTGCTCGTTGCTCATTCTTGGCTCGAGGCTATCATGAGCTCAGCCAGGGATTACGCAACATCAACCTCCAAGTGGATGACATAGGCCATCGACAGCAGCAGCTCGAAGGTGCTTTCTACCAGTACGTGGGCAACACGACGTGCCAACACCACCATCAAGATGCGCAGCTTGCCCAAACCCTTGCCTTGCTAAGGCGACAAGAAGAGGAGAGGAGAGCTTTCTACCGGTTCCAAGGGTACAACCCCGATGCCGGTCAATGAGCTAGCTTGGGGGAGGAGCCCCGAAAGGTAACATGTATCTTTTTGCATTTTCCATTTGCATATAAAAAAATCTGAATATGATAAAAAGAACAAAAATATTTGTTTAATTTCTCTTTCTTCTCTCATGTGAGATAAGAATGTTTTAATACTTCCATGTTGAGATGATGAATAGTTGCTCTATCTCAGTTTCTCCTTATGCCTAGTTTACAACTTTGTATTCTCCAAGTCTTGGGTTTGTTGGCTTAAAAAGTTGTGGGTTGCAAGTGCATGATCTGAGTCTAAGCTGTTGTGAGGCATAATATGATGATTTAGAGGTCCTACAAACTTGTTCTAAGCAAAACTTTACGTCTGAAATTTTTATATTTCAAAATGACAAAATGAAAGGTTCCTCAATCATGAAAAATTCCTACCAAGGCCATATGCATGTTATCCATATTGAACAAACATACACACATGTTGTTTGTTGTCATTTTGATATTTGTCAAATTGTTGTGATCTTTGTGAGTTTCTTTTCATACTCTCATGATCAAGAGCACGTACACGCCACCTCTGTATGCTAAATTTCCACACCAGGAGTTAGCAAACATGCCATCCATTCATCCACAACAATTAAATATCCCACAAAATGTGTGACCTCTCTCTCCAAGTGTTCTTGCAAGAAAAGACATGGGCTGTGAAAAAAATGTGTGGACACATGAAGGTCCAAGAAAGAGAGATAGTCATGTCTAAAATAAAATAAAGAAGAGAGAGCACACAAGAAAAATGTCTCCCAGTTCACATATCATCCAATTTTCACCACCCACATGCACCTCTTGCTCAAGGTTGTATAACTTGTTACTCTTTGGTCCGGTTTTTGACTTTGCAAAATATTTGATGCAAGTATACCTTCTCATTTTCCCTACCATGAGCTCAACATAAATCTTTGAGGAAGTAGGAGGAAAAGAGACATCAAAAGACCATGGTGAGGAATCATACACATTGAGCGATTCGAGAGTATCATTTGAGGAACTATATTTTCTTTGCAAAATATTTTGAAAAACTTCCAGATAAAAGGTTGAGCAAGGCAAAATATTTTGTTGTAAGTGTAGTATAAGGAAAAGGATAAGATATTGAAGCAACTCGTAATCAACAACTTAAGCCCAACTTTGCTCGGGACAAGCAAAGGTCAGCTTGGGCATATTCTTGATGCTCGTTACCGACAAAAAATAAGTGTCAACTTGACCTCAAATAAGGACGAATTTGCATTTCTTATACACATGCTACTAATAAAAAAACACCTACATACCACATGTCCTTGGAGAAATTTATGTAGGCATGAATTTAGCTGAAAATAAAGTAGAAATCAAACCCTTTGATCCAAGCAGAAAAGCCTCAACCAATCACGCATCGCCACACAGACATCACATGGATTGGAGGGCCCACAACCGAGGCAAACCGACTTAACTTCAGGTCTATCATCAACTAGATGCGTGAGGGCCCACCAGGAAGTGGCTCAACCAAGGATGAGGCTGGTTGGGGCCAGTCCCAGGTCGGCCGAACCAGGATGAACACCACCGCCTTTCTCTTTCCATGTGGCACCTCCACAACTCTTCTCAAGGTCGGTTGCAGGAGGCTCACACTATTTCGCCAGCCGAGAGGAGGTGTGCCACACCTATAAATATAGGGGGGTCCTCCTAAATGAACACACCAAGATGTAGTCCTCTCCTCTCTTGTAAAGGTCTCTAGGCTAGTTAGTAGAGTGTAGGTGGAGAGTCGTTCTTCAATGTATTTGGGTCTTCATGAAGAGTATGGTATGGTCTTGTATCTTCAGTTTTATGTAATGACTTGAGTTTAGTAATAAAGTTTATTTGTTATCTTAGCTTATCTTTGGTTCATATGCTTATGGTTAGTATGTGATCAGTTATAGTTCATGCTTGTATCATATGTCTTGCATGCTTAGGCGAGGTAACACATTTAGGCCACAACAGCGGTTTCATCCCCCTTAACTGGGCGCTCTAGAACTAAGGCTCCTAATAGAGACGGATGTCCTTGCGCGAGGCTAGAGTGGTAATCGTTAATGTAGGCGTGGTGTCTGGGTTAAAGGTTACATTTGAATGCAGTCCCATGGTTTGATGAGGTAGGTGGTGACCGCCTTGTCCGCCCAGCGTAACCCTCTCCGTTCATGTAGTGTCTGTAGGAGGTCCATAGAGTAGCCGAGTTGTCTAGTGTTCCCTCTGCTAGTCATGTGCGGTTCTCCCGGTAGTGTCTGGGAGCCTAGAGCCCGATCCTAAACATGTGTATGTGTATGTGTATACAAGTATGAGCTATGCTTGCTTTTCATAGGAATAATCTTTGTATGCCCATAAGTGCTCCTGTGCCTAGCTCTAATTCTAGTTATCTCTAATCCAAGGATGGTATATCTTGTGTCACGCTACCTCTCAACTATATTATCAATTGCTCCTGCTCGGACTTTGGATATTTAGTCATGATATTCGTCTGAAATTGATAACTCTTTAAACCACCGCCTTCCCTGCAGAAATATAAATATGACACCCGAGATTACTCACGGGTAAAATGCTACAATGGTGTTCCGTGTGCTTACGGATTTATCTATAATGTAAGAAATACCAACAAGCATTTGTGGTGTCGTTACCGGGAACTAACAACCCTAGTAATTATGCTAACAAATGTCAACAAGGCCTGGTTGCCGATCGGCAAACCCTAGATGGCCTCACTCTTTCCTTTCTCCCTCCCCGATACAAGCCCCTCAACCCACTGTTGTTGCCGCTTATGCGCCACACCTCCTCCATGTGCGCCAGTGCTGCTGCCGTCAATCCCCGGTCGCTGCCGCTGCTCGTGGCTGTGTCGCCAAGCTCAACCGCCCGGCGCTATCACTGGCATCTTGCTGGCATGCTTGTGCGACCTGGTCTTGCGGCATGCCATCGAGGGGCTCCGCTGGGGCACCATGTCAAGGCAGACAAACTCTCACGTGTGGCCGTGGGTGACCCGACGACGTTTCTGATGCCCGCTGTTGGCCGGCGCTCCTCATGCTGATGTCGCCCGGCATTCTAAAACTATGTGGAGTGGTCCCTGTCGAGTCCCCATGCGGCTTGGCTGATGACGCGCGACGCGAACTCGACTGCGGTAAGCGGGCCCATGACCTACTTATGTCGCGCGCCGGTTACGGAGCCACTTCCGGCGCTGACGTCCTCATGCTAGCGTTGGAGGGAACAAATGTGGCCAATTATGCCGCGCACTCCATGGACCTGTGGTAAGACAACTTATGCTTGGGTTAGGGTTTAGAAATATGGGAGTTTCCTTGTGCGCTCTGAAATTTTAGCTTTTCTCCTTCGAATTGCTTACTAAGTGACTACTTGCATGAACTTGATTTCTAATTTTGCAATAAAAGGAACTAACAGTAGCAAAACCAAAACCCTAGAATCCCAATGTGCTTAACTAGACATGATTTAAGCCTTCAATTTGCCTCGGTTAATTAGGTTCCAGGGTTAAACGTCATTACTTAGATCTAATCTGAGATTTTTGCCTAATCAGATTAAAACTTGGACTAATTAATATCCAATATGAGCGCAATTAGGCTAATCATTCTTAAACATGCGCTTTAATCATACTGTGTAATCTTAATTACACGTAGATATGCACAATCAAACTAATTTGCACATGAAAACCAAATCTGCGCACATAAAACTTGATCCATTTTGAGTTGTGCAATAGGATTTAAATCTCCACAGCACCTTAACCACTGTAAATCGACAATCGACAGATCAGAGACATAAACATGGCATATATAGGCATATAGATCAACATGTTTAGGTTAAGATACCCCTAACACCACTTGTTAGGAATTTAGCCTATTAACATGAACAACACTTGAAGCCATAGGATCTTAACATAACCTAACACATGATGAACCTAACAAATGCGGAAATAGAGGTACAACATATACCAGCGTTAGCCCCAGCCATGGAAGCTCTTGTAGTAGGTGATCTCGTCGATGTATATGTTGATGTAGGGTAGCGATGGCCCTCGGACACCAACATCACTGCCCTGAGCGAGAGGTTGAACTTCTGCACTCCTCCAGGGCCTTCGGCAACCAGACTTGAGATTAGTAGCTAGCAGTAGGGTTTTAGAATTGGGAAATGGCCTAGTCCCATCCTTACCTTTATAGGTGCTGTGGGGGCAGGGCCGAGCTCTGTTTGAAAATTAAATAATGGACATGTGGATCATAGCCCATTAATTTTATTTATTTTCTTAATCATGTTTAGGTGGTTCAAACGCTTTTCTTCTTCCTTTTATTGCCTTAACTGTGAAAATCACCTTCCGAATAAAAATTTCCAACATATCTGTCATGGTCTTCTTCCCTTATTCTAATAATTCATTGTCCTCGGTCCACTTGAGGTGGTCGAGAGGACCAAACATAGTTCTTGTATTTTATCCACCATCAGCTGCTGCTACTTTATGCACCGCCGTCCCGCTAATGCCACCTATGCATCACCAGGCATCATGTGGATTGCAAAATACGAGAGAATCATGTTTCACTTATATGCAATAGAGTTGCGGGATTGCAAACCAATTTTCGGAGGAAATTTTCACTACTAGAAATCAAGCTATCGATATTTTTTGGGTGGATGGAAGCCTTTAGTACCGGTTGTACTAAAAGGTTCACATTAATACCGGTTGGTGTTACATACCACCCAGTACTAATGCCTCCGTCCACATTAGTACCAGTTGGTAACACCACCTGGTACTAAAAAGTCCACATTAGTACCGTTGGTGTTACCACCCGGTACTAAAGGTTCTCGACAGGTTACATTAAAAGAAACCATCGATCTCTCCCAATTATAATTTATACGTATGTGAGATGGTAAGGAGGGATCGTGCGAGACAAGAGGTCTTGAGTTTGAATCCAACCACCGCATGTGCGCTGCTCCCAGGTTCAAAATATTATTTTTATGCCATACGCTTTGATTTTTAGGGTTAGAGAAAAGATGTCTTTAGTACCGGGTCCTGCAACAGGTACTAATGCCCGAGACTTTAGTCTCAGTTGTGCAGCACGTGTACTAAAGGTCCATTTGACCCGGTATTGATGGCCTTTTTTCTATAGTAATGTTTTATCCTGGTAATTGTAGTTGGGCTCCAACGTCAACATTATGGAAAGACATTCTGCCATCTTGTTTTCTTGATGATCATGCTATGATTTTTATTTATTAAGGGCACTTGTATACCTTCTGTAGTATCATGATACAGATATACAATGGATGCTGGCAACAAAACAAATGTACAAAAACGGCGAAACATTTTGTGCTAAAGTCACCATTTTTTGCAACATATTTTCATTTATGGATCAGCAAAAAGGAGTAACAAAACAGAAGCTTTCATTTTTTTCCAAATCTTGTGCAGTAATTCGAAGCACATCAATCGCCAGAGCACCACAACATTCATTTCATGGGGAACCAAACTGACATGGAGGACGAGTACAATGATGGCCTCCATTTACGGGAGGGCAAATAAGTGCTCCAGTAGCAGGATCGTAACTGCCTGTGGATCCAAAGGCAAAATGTTAAATGATATTTTTTGTCAAAGGTGTGCTTAGACAGTCTTCAATCGTTATGAATAATCAATAGTACATCAAACAGTTAAGATGCTGATTTAGCCTTCTCATAAACCAAACTTGTATAACTATGCCATGTGTATAGACATCTACAATATCAAATAAATGCATTATCAGCACATATAAGGATGGATTTAATAAAACTACTTTGATGATATCATGATATATATTTCGGTACATGCGTTTTTTAATAACGGAAAAATGGTTCTGGTTTTTCACATCCTCCAACGCATGCATTGTTACAAAGTTTTATATTATGAAATAGGGAGCAAATAATCAAAAACAACATACAGATTTCCCGCAAATTCTGACCGAATGGACACACATCTCTAGAGGATGCCAAGCTTCTTAAAGAGGATTTTCGACATGCACGCTCCACAAGAAAATGTCTTAGGTTGAGCTGCCCTCCCCCCCCCCTCCCAAAGCTCCAAAGTGTGTCATTTCTCCTTTGTACTCTCTCCGTTTCAAACATAAGGTATTTTAGTTTTGTTCCGATCAAAGTTAGATATTTTGACAATATTTATAAAAATTATATTAACATCTATAATACCAAATAAATGCATGCACTCCCGAGATATATTTCGTGTTGAATTTAATGAGGCTAATTTTGTATTATAGATGTTGATGCATTTTTATGTAGAACAAAATTAAGACATCGTCTTACATATTCTAGAATAGTAGTAGTAATCCCTAAAACTGTTTGACGGAGATATTTCTTCTAACTTTATCTATGGCAAGAAGTACACGTTTAGGTCACGCCGACTACTGCTTGGATCATCCAACTCTACCATGGAATATTTTTTTTCCACACTGATTCGTGCACACAGCTGTCCCGTAGTAAACCTGCTGAAAACACCATATCGGTCCGTGTTCCAACATGTAACAGTGTCCGAAAAAGTACGAATGTCTAATGGGCAGGCCCCGCCAACGGATGTAAATTCCATTGCAAGATATATGTTGCTATATATGTGTTTGTCTTGTAGTGATGAGGGGGCTTATTTGATGAGGATATCACTCATTTAGATACACACAACACTCCTCACATGGATATCTAAGCATCCATCACTATAGCAGGTACACGACAGGTGAGATCGTCAGGGTTGGCCTTCTAATTCCTCCCGGGCAGCACGGCTTCATCTCTCAAAGTCTAAACTTGGCTGTGCAGCTACCTTCATCTTCCTGGAGACTCCATCTTTCTTGGAGACTTCAACCCTCAAACGTCTGTTTGTTCAGGACTTCAACTCAAGCGGTCTCTCTCTCTCTCCTGCTTCCACCATCGGGCGCCCGTCGCGGCCGCGGCATGCCAGCGGTAGCCAGGGTGGAGAGGCGGCAGCGGAGGAAGCCGCTGGTTCTCGCCTCCACGCAGGCGCCCCTCGACTCGCTCCCGAGGGACCGCTCGCCGCCGCGCTCTCTCTCTCCCCTCTCCCTCTCCCTCTCCCTCTCTCTCCTGCTTCCACCACCGGGCGCCCGTCGCAACCGCGACAGGCCAGCAGCAGCCAGGCAGCCATGGTGGAGAGGTGGCAGTGGAGGAAGCCGCTGGTGCTCGCCTCCACGCAGGCGCTCCTCGACTCGCTCCTGGGGGACCGCCTGCTGCCGCTGCCACAGGAGCCGGTGCGCCTTCAAGCCGGCGTCCTCCGCTTCCCGTTTGGGGGTGCTGCCGAGTTCGGGGGCACCCGTGGCCTCCGCTGCCGCCCTTCTCGCCAGCTGGGGCCGTCGCATCGGTGAGGAGCACGCGCGTGGCTGCGAGCGGAAGCGGGCGTGCGCTAGAAGGAGGCGGTGACGAAATGAATCCAGCGTGCTCTAGAAGGAGGCGGCGTGCGGATACAATGGCGCGGCTCATTTTAGCTGTAGGATGCTGAGGCTGTTTTGGATGGTGGATGGGACCGTCTGACCGGAGGATGGGAGCATCGGACGCTGTATTATTGTACTTACAAACAATGGATCGGACCTTGAAGTATTTGGAGAGAGGCATGCAGGAGGAGAAGACCAGCCTGAGCGTTAAAGCTAAGTTGTAGGCCCGCAACATTCTGAATTTGAGTCAACCTCGAGTCCATTGGTAGCATGCACTAAAATCGTCACCCCACACATACGGACTCGTTTTTTACATTCCCCATATATATGTAAATTTAAGCAGATAGTCTTTCCAATTCACCTGTCCCACATTATTATCAGATCTGAGTCAATTGGAGTCACTAAAAGAAGTGGATGCACAGAAGTTGTCACGGTGATACACCATCTTGTTTTGGACCGTTCTGCTGTGTATCGTATTGGAGTCCATTAGGGACGTGTCTTGTATCATATTGGAGTCCATTAGGGACGTGTTTGGAGTTCCTTGACTAAACCTAAACTCCTTATTTTCAGTAGCCACTGCCCATAATAGTTGTATTTTGCTTAGATTCAATCTGTCTTGAATATTGTCGCTGTTATTGGTTTATGAAACTCCAACTTCATGAGCTTAATCATTCATCTGCAATCTTTGTTGCATCCTTTCTTGTTCTTGCTTATTTTATTCAATTCGAAGGTAAGGATTAGCCTTCATGGTAAGATCAACCGGGTAGCCACAGTTGATAACCAGAGACGACGTGATGCTACGATTAAGAGCTCAGGTCTTGTTGATCAAAAATCGGATTATTTATGTCAAGTGGCCGATAAATACTTAGTTACGTTCTTGTGCTGGAAAATTAGGCACTACCATTCCCATCATTATTGGCTACGGTTTTGGTCACTGTTGCAGTGTGAAGATAAAAGGAAATCGATTTAGACGGCAAAAAAGATGCTGGAAATCATCCCCTTGGGTATCTTAGCCAAGAATGAATGGAAAAACGATAATAGACTTGGCTTATAATTTTTCCTTAAATTTGGTGAACTTTTATTTCTATGTCGGTGATTAGCTTTGAAGCCGAATTTGCTGTAACAATATGCTGTGTGCTGTCGCATAGGCTGGAAACCATTCCATTTTTTTTGTAAAAAAAGAAAGATAAGGTGCCAAAGACCGATTGTAGCCTTGTATTTTTAATGGACTGTTTGTACTTTGTAGCATCCTTTACTGGTGAGAATTTAAGTCCCAGTAAGAGAGATCATACTCACGTAGCTATATACCTATCCTATTAATTAGTTGCAGAGGTTACACGAAGCCAATACTATGTCGCGAAATTTAATTAACAATGAAATTAAACCTGATGGACGGCAAGGATACTTACAACCAGACGGTTTGCTTGATGATCCTTGGGCGAGGAAGCCACCGGTGAGAAGTAGGATCAGCTGGATCGCGAGCAACAGGACAGGGAGGAAGCGACGTCTTGTTGGCATCGTCTCGGTGGTTCTTGTTCCTTCGTCCTCCCGATGAGTGCATCTTGTGTATATATATATATAGGTGGTTTCCTGAAGCCGTGTGCCTTTGACAAGCACGTTCCTTTCAAAAGGATGGATCGCATTCATTCATGAGTGCGACATCTCTCAAGCGTGCGAGCAAAGGCTAAACAAACACAGCTAGAGAACTGACCTCTAGTACCGGTCAACAACTCCTATAGTATCGGGCAGCTAACCGGTACCGCCTGGTTGGTACTAAATGTCACACCATTTAGTACCAGCCAAAACGCCCAATACTAAAGGGGTCATTTAGTCCTGTCCTAAACAGCTTTGTGCCCAAAAAATAAAAAAGAAATTGAGGAACAGCTGGGAGGCTCCGTGATATGCGCGAATTCACAAGTCACGCGAATTTCATGCATAACATGCGCGTGCGCGGTCCGTGGAATTCGAACTCACAACCTCAAACCTCGCGTACACAACACATATGATGGGATTAGATATGCTTTCGTTTTGAAGTAACCCACGGAGAGGCATTTAGTACCGGGCAATAACACCAACCGGTACTAAATGGTGGCATTTAGTACCGGTTGGTGTTATTGACCGGTACTAAATATCCTCACGAAAATTTCTACCTGGTACTAATTTCGCACGTTAGTACCGGACGAAAATGCGTCCGGTACTAACGCATTGCACGAATGCTCAGTTTTCCAGTAGTGAAACATTATTATTGGTTTTTTATAAAGTTCTAAATTGAAATGAATAGATCAAACCTGTGCTCCTGCACACATGCTAATAATTTTAAGAGATATGTATTAGATGTTCGTAAATAAATTTGAGGGTCTCCGAGATAAACCTCAAAATTTTTTTGTCCAGTCTCTTAGAGGTGTTCCTAGAATAGAGTAGGATAAGCATGCATGCATGTACGTAGGCGTATGCATCGGTACTGTTTGGCTGGAAAAAAATTATTCCACATGTCTCCAAAGTCCACCGGTCATCAACCAACTGGTCAGTTGGTAGCACATGATTCCACACATGGTGATGAACGACGAGATCAACATGATTATTGGCTTTTCATTGAGCGATAGTTAGCCAAGCATCTCCTTATTTGGCGAGGTCATCACAGCCGGCGATGGCTTCATTAATAAGCCTATGTTCGACTGATATTCCCAGCAGCTTACACCACGCATCCTGGACTTTACACGGAATTTCTCCGTTGTAAAGGCACCGCTTTTCTGCCTCTCACCTCACAAACGCTAGCGACGACGACGCAACCGTGTCAAATTCGATTCCAGGCAACTTCCAAATTGTTCAAGCGTGTAAATGCTGCAGTAGGAAACTTATCGCGGTCAAACTTACTTTCTGAATCCAGTCGCTAGTACTTGCTTCAAAAAGAAAACCTCGAACTAAGTGGTGGTTGTGGTAGTACTAGTTTCGGCCAGGATTTAGAAGTTGGAACCCGTGATTCACATGCGTGTTGATGTCAAAAAAGAAGTGGTATGTAGAAAAGTGCAATAGGGACCGCAGTGCACAATATTGACTAAGAATTGAAGACTAGTAGACTTCTGGTGCGTCGCCAAGGGTTAGGGCCACATGGGAAAACAATCTTCGACCGGGAAAAGAATCTACGTCCTATGGTTGGTGGCATCGACGCTAGGTAGACTTCTGATGAGAGTTTTAAGTCCTAGTGAGACAGAAGATACTGATCACCTAGCTATACCTATCCGATTAAGATGTAATTCCCGCACCTATTATTTTTATATTTACTTCGAATTTACTTGCAGTGGTTATTACACAAAGCCAACATTGTGGGGTGAAACTTAATAACAATGAAATTCAACTGATGATCGACGGCAAAGATAGGGTGGTAATGGATAATGGTCCTAGTGCTATCTTCATAATCCATCTTAGCATTTATATATATTTAGCTTAAAATTGAATGAGACTAGAGTCCGACCATTTTAGGACTCGACCCTTAAATTATCTAGGCTAAAATTTAGAGCTGTTTAGCATCCCTACTTACAACCGGCGGACGACAATTGTAGGGCGAGGATGCCACCGGTGAGAAGCAGGATCAGCTGGACCGGGAGGAAGCAACGGTTTGCCGGCATTGTACATATTGATGATTTTCTGACTCCCTAAAGCTGCATGCCTTTGACAAGTTAAGCGCGTGCGCGGACTGGTATTTGCTCATGTTTTTTCTCTTTTTCAAGCGCCTCTAGTAGATTAATGTGGAGCTTCAAGAACGATAGCTGATGAGACTAGAATTGTGAGTAATGAAAAGAAGACTGAGAATTCTAATAAGATACATCCTTCTTTTATAATCTCTAAACCATGAAAAACCTCCCTTGCATATATATGTTCTCAGTATGTTGGCATGCATAATATATATTTTTGTCATGGTCTTTTATAATTAATATATATATATCAATTACGGTTCTGTTCTTTTAGATGAGTTAAGCTTTATTAATAAAGTTCCATCCTCTGCGACAAGCCTATACAAACAGGCGCTATATAGAAATCGAAAAATATAATAAAAATAGTGTGTGCTCCAATCCACATATAATCTCCAACTAAATATACATCTCGAAACCACATTCCAATCATACACCCAACTATTAAAGAAAAAGAAACACTTTGGTGCACTGGTCATCCACCAATTGGTCAATTGCTGGCACACGAAGCAACCACAAATGGCTGGTGACGAAGGATGCCATCAACATAATAACTGGCCTTTTCTTGAGCAAAAGTTAAGCATCACCTTTGGGGGGAAGACCGAAAGAAAGTCCTGCTCATGATAGATGGAGAGACAACCGGTGATGGCTTCGTTGATAAGTCTATTTTTGACTGATATTTGCAGCAGCTTACACCACACCGTTCTCAAGACACCGGTTTTCATGCTCTCAACTCGTCTTGATAATACTCACAGGAGACAACCGCTAGTGACGCAACTGTGTCAAATTGCTTCTTTGCTAAGCTCAGAAGGCTGCCTTGGATATATAGTTCGATTCCAGGCAACTTCCCACTGGTCCCGGCGTGGAAATGTTGCATTTGGTAATGGATCTGGCCCTAGTACTCTCTTCACAATTTAATTTGATCTTTATATATTTTTAGCTTAAAATTTTATAAGATTAGAGTCTAACTCTTTCAGAGCTCGGCCCTTAAATTATCTAGGCTAAAATTTAAGACCCTTTACCACCCCTAGGTACTATACACCCTTGACTGAAGTTCTAGAAAACTTTTTGCGGTCAAACTTTCTGCATCCACGCGCTAATACTAGATTTGAAAAGAAAACCTACTAGCAGTAGTAGTACTACTACTAGTTTTGACCAGGATTTGAATTGTTTTAAAAGCTGGATTTGGAATTTGGAACCCCTAATTCAGACTGAACCATATGCGTGATTATGCTGGAAAAAGGGAGTTATATATATTATGTAATACTAGCATACTACAATAGAGACTGCAAGTGCACACTGACCAATAATTGCAGACCAGTAGACTTCGGAGTCACAAACGGTCAAAGACTTTAAGGGAAAAGATATTGATTAATAAAGTAGACTCCTCATGAGAATATTTGTGGCTACGGTCGAAGCCTAAGAGGAACCTTCCAACCTAGGGTTGGTGGGGTCAACACAACTAGGAGGACTTGTGGGTCAACACAACTGCAATACGTCTTGGCAATAACAGACACGGTTTAGGTGGCCTATATAGATGGCAGAAGAAAGATCAACATTAGCTCAACATGTCCTATGGCGCATCATCAACCGCAGCAAGCAAGTTAGCAAGTGTTCATCCGTGTGGAGAAAGAAAGATGCCTCATGTAGCAACCCGTAAGCTCTCTATCTCACTCCTACTTGTTCCAATCCTCATCCATTTCTTGAGCAAGGGTCGCCATGTCAATTCCTTCGCTGAACCAACTCCAGTACTCCCTAACGAATCCGATGAGCATGCCCTCCTCTGCCTCCGGTCCCAGCTCTCTGACCCGTCAGGAGCCTTAGCCTCATGGAGGAATAATACATCTCGCAAATTCTGCGAGTGGTATGGGGTGACATGCAGCGCACGACATGCATCGCGAGTCATTGCATTGGACCTGGAATCATTGAACTTCTCTGGCCAAATATTTCCTTGCATCGCCGACCTCAATTTCCTCACGAGAATTCACATGCCAAATAACCAACTGAATGGGCACATCTCGCCTGAAATTGGCCGCTTGACTCGCCTTAGGTACCTCAACCTCAGTATGAATTCCCTCAGCGGTGAGTTACCAGAAACAATGTCATCTTGTTCCCGCCTCCAGATTGTCGACCTGGTTAGCAACTCTCTGGAAGGTGAAATACCACCTAGTCTTGCACAGTGTTCAGCTCTTCAGCAAATTATTCTCGGCAATAACAATTTTCATGGTAACATCCCTTCGCGGTTTGGTTTGCTTCCCAACCTTACTGCACTATTTATCCCAGGCAACAAGCTCACTGGCATCATTCCTACACTTTTGGGGAGTAGTAAGTCTCTCAAATGGGTCAATCTCCAAAATAATAGCCTCACCGGAAGAATACCCCCAGATATGTTCAATAGCACATCACTTATTTATATAGATCTCTCACACAATGAACTTTCTGGATCTATCCCTCCTTTTTCACAAACATTCTCACCACTACAATACCTTAGCCTAACCACAAATAATCTCTCAGGGGAGATCCCTACCTCTATTGGTAACCTTTCTTCCCTAAACGTGCTACAAATGGCTCAAAACAATTTAGAAGGAAGCATTCCAGAGAGCCTAGGTAGAATTGGTAGTTTGCAGCAAATAGACCTGACTTACAATGACTTGTCAGGACCTGTTCCATCTGCAATTTATACAATTACGTCTCTTAGTTATCTTGGCATTGGTGCCAACCAATTCGTTGGGACAATTCCGATTGATATTGGCTACACCCTTCCAAGACTCACACATTTGATACTAGAAGGTAACCGATTTGAAGGATCTATTCCCATCTCACTGGCCAATGCTTCGAGCCTTGAAGTTTTAGATCTTCGTAGCAATGCATTCACAGGTGTTATACCTTCATTTGGACCCCTGCGCAACTTGATTAATCTGGATCTGGGCGTAAACAGGCTTGAATCCGGAGATTGGACTTTCTTGTCCTCTTTAACAAATTGCACAAAATTAGAGACATTGTGGCTGGATCGAAATAACCTCCAAGGAATAATCCCTACTTCTGTTGCCAACCTTTCAAAAAGCTTGGAAATACTTATTCTAATAGAAAACCAGTTGACTGGTGGTATACCTTCAGGGATTGGGGAACTCACTAGCCTCACTGCCCTTCAAATGGATAAAAACTTAATTTCTGGTCATATTCCTGACTCGCTTCGAAATCTTCAAAACCTGTCCATCCTAAGCTTATCCCACAACAAACTTTCGGGAGAAATTCCACTATCATTAGGGAAGCTTGAGCAGCTCACTAACCTTTATCTAGAAGAAAATTCTTTGATCGGGCACATACCAGCTAGTTTAGCAAGTTGCAAAAATTTGCGGAGACTCAACCTCTCTTGTAATGACTTCAGTGGAAGTATTCCAAAGGAGCTCTTTTCCATCACTACACTTTCTGAAGGCCTAGACTTGTCTCATAATCATCTCACTGGATGCATACCTATGGAGGTTGGTAGACTGATTAATCTGAATTCATTTAGTATGTCCAACAATCAATTATCAGGCCAGATTCCCTCCACCCTTGGTGAGTGCATTCTTTTGGATTCTCTGCACTTGGAGGAAAATTTTCTAAATGGAAGCATACCAAGATCTTTCACCAGGTTAAGAGGAATTAACAAGATGGATCTGTCCCAAAACAAATTGTCTGGCCAAATTCCAGAATTTTTCAGGTCCTTTAGCTCATTGCAGATTCTCAATCTGTCCTTCAATGATCTTGAGGGACCAGTCCCTCAAGGTGGTGTGTTTGCCAATTCAAGTGCTATGTTTATCAAAGGAAACAAGAAGTTGTGTGCAAATTCTCCAATGCTGCAAGTACCACTTTGCACAGCATCAGCACCCAAAAGAAAGAAAACATCCTACATTCCAGCTGTTGTAGTTCCACTTACTACTATGGCTGTAGTTGCCATGGCATGTCTTGCAGTAACGATTCTGAAAAAGGAAAAGGAAGCTAAACAACCCAACAACCAATCATTCAAGCAGTTCAAGATTTTCTCATATGATGACATATTTCAAGCAACTGATGGTTTCTCTTCAGCCAATCTTGTTGGTTCTGGAAGATTTGGATTGGTATACAGAGGTCAGTTTGATTTTGAGGAAAACCCAGTCGCTATAAAAGTCTTCAAGCTTGACCAATTTGGAGCATCAGATAACTTCCGAGCCGAATGCGAGGCATTGAGATACATTCGTCACCGTAATCTTATTAGAGTGATTAGTCTATGTTCGACCTTTGATACAACCCAAAATGAATTCAAAGCACTTATTCTTGAGTACATGGCTAATGGTAACCTGGAAAACTGGATCCGTCCGAAAGGGTACGAACAAAGCACCAAAGAACCATTGAGTTTAAGATCACGAATAACAGTAGCTGTGGATATTGCTTCTGCATTAGACTATCTTCATAATCGATGCACTCCTCCTGTGGTACATTGTGATCTGAAACCAAGCAATGTCCTTTTGGATGATGAAATGGTTGCATGTCTCAGTGACTTTGGCCTTGCAAAATTCCTTTCCTGTGACTCATCAGAAGGTTTAAATGATTTGTCAAGAAATGCAGGACCTAAAGGGTCTGTTGGATACATTGCACCAGGTAAAACATCTAATGCGTATTTTATTCATACAAAATGTTTCAGTGTTATTTCCATATACATGGTGTGTTGGTATAATTATTCCAATTTTCAAAAAAGAAATGGACATTTCTTAAGGAACTTTGCACAATATTGCAGAGTATGGCATGGGGTGCAAATTATCATGTGAGGGTGATGTCTACAGCTACGGGATTATTCTTCTACAGATGGTTACCGGAAAGAATCCGACTGATGATTTGTTTAAGGATGGTTTAGACCTTCACAACTTCGTGGAGTCGTCAATTCCACATAACATTGGTGAGATTGTCGAACCTAGTCTCACCAAGTATTATAAAGGTGAAGAAGAAGAGCAAGCCATGGTTGGAATGCAAACTTGTGTCCTGCAATTGGCTAAACTTGGTGTAGAATGCTCCAAGATATCACCAAAAGATCGGCCAACAATGGAGGATGTTTATGCTAAAATCACGGCTATCAAAGAAGAGTTATTTGCATTGTACAATTATGGAAGCAGATAAGCTGTGATATTTATGGCCCAGTTGCCCACTTAAAGAGCGGACAGTGAGCCTATTCTTAGACGGCCTGGTTCTGCTTACGGCTTATGACTTATGGCCATGCCTGTAGTTGTTTTGCCACGAAAGATCAATCAAGGCATAACCAAAATGGTGTAACCACAAACTCGGAAAGATTAGGTCCATGTCTTTTGAATCATGTGGGCACTAGTCCGCAAATATGCAATTCCATTTCTACATTTTACCAATGAGAGCCCATTCCCCTAACTTTATAACTCTGTTTGATCTATGCAATTCATTGTGCTGCCCTGAAGATCCTCCCACAACTCAGTGTATGAAGCGATTAAATATGCTCATAATTAATGGGCTACAATATATACCTCACGGAAGGTACTCAGCAGTAGAAACATTCAATAAACTAATATCTGTAACATTGTTTTCCTAAAAAAGATTATTAATTACTGCAACCTGAAGCGCTACTCTACATATTTGGTGTATCGGTTATTTGATCTACATTCAGCAATAAAATTACTAACCAAACTGACTAGAAATTACTAAACCGAATATCAGTATTACTGAATCACGCTCAGTAAACCTGCGTACTAGTTATACTAAATATTGGTCTAAAAAAGTTATTACTAAATATTTATCAAATAATTAGTTAAGTGTAACAACACCTAGGATGTAGAATAGTGTCGGTGTTTCATTCACCGGCTAGTAAATTTAGCGCCGCGCTTCTTCGTGACTCGATGGCTAAAAATCGAAGGCAAGGATTTAGATTGATTCGGGCAATTGCCCTACGTCCAGTATGGGGTGGTGTTTTTTGTATTCCTCACGTTCGAATGTTGGGTGCTTACAACGGGGGCGCTTGCAAGTGGTGTGCGTGTGTATGTTTTTCGCGTGTCCTTAAAGAGAAGGCCCAGTTCCACCTTAAATACGTGGTGGGCTGGCTACATTGTGTGACACCATAGGTGTCTAAAAGACTAAACAAAGATACAAACCTTGAAATCAGTCACAGAAGAACAAGAGAAGTATGAAACAACCTATCAAATATACCTTTCAGCCCAATGAATATGCGTACGTGTATTTTATGTATAAACAATTAAAATCTTGCAAACAAACTCTTGTAACTTTCAAAATTGATCACAGCTAAATCTAAGAATTTACTGGCACATCTGTCATAACAGGAGCAACAAAAGTCTAGTTGAAATCAAAGACAAACAGTGCAAAAATTCATATGAAATGACGTGTCATTTAAATAATTATTTTTGGAATTTCAAAATAACTTTTTATGCTTTGCTCAGATGAACTTAGTCATAAAAGAGAAAATATTTTTCTTGAAAAGGTGAACAATTTTGGTATTCAAAAGATTTTGTTTTGACCCTTGAAAGAATGAGTTTTAGCTCCTTTTTCACCCAGGCCCCCGCTATTTTTGTTTTCTACACATCAGTCCCATCATCTTCTCCCTCCTCTCCCCTCTGCCCTATCCCATCGCCTGCCATGTGGGCCTGCCAGCGCATCCGAAATCTTCCGAGGATCCGCAAAATCTCGCGCTATCCCTCAGGAGGCCTCCACGCGGCGTTTTTCCTTTGCCGCGAGCGCTGCTGGCGCCATGGCGAGCCCCCACCGGCGCCAGCTAGGCCAATGCGCCTCCGGTTTTGCCCCCTGTCTCGCCTTCCCCCTGCGGCTCGAGCCCAGGCCGCCATTCCCCCTCCTGCGCCTATAAAAGCCCACCCTGAGGCACTTGAGCTCGTCGCCCCCAACCTCCAACTCCGGCGAGCAGTTCCTTTACGTGGACGCACCACTCCGCCCCCACATTGTCCAAACCAACCTTCCCACCACCTTCTCCACCTCACCCCGAGGCTGCACAGCCGTTCCCAGCGTCATCTTCCTCACCGCACCGTCGTCCCCACCATCCGCCCCGCTGCCGGCTCTGTGCCACCGTCGGCAAGCCGCCTCGGTCCACCCCTTCCTCACCCAAGACCTCAAACAGGTGCGGTTTGTTCCCCTATTGCCTCTCCCACCTTCACCCCTCACCACTGGCAACCCTATTCGCCAGATTTTGGCTGGCAGTAGCCGTTTCCCCTGTACCAAGGACCCAATTGCGTCGATTTCAATCTTTTAGAGAAGCTTTCTGTAAATCTTAGGGACTCATCTTTAAACCGTGAACAAGAACTTGAAAATCAATCTATTAACTTTGAAAATGCAAAACAACTCATAGAAAAATCCTAAGAACACAAACTAAGATGTTCTGGACTCCTTAAGTTAAGATCTACAACTTTGTAAAAGACCTTGGAACTGTTTTCCACATGTTTTTAGGTGTGGATTTAAATCAAGTTTAAATGTCTTTTAATTGTTTCAAGAGATTCAAGAAAGAACTACTCATGAATTTTGGATGGTAACTTCAGTGCTAGGAGTAAAGTCTTTCATAAAAATTTCATGCTCTAAATCCAAGCACAACCAGTGGTTTCGAGTGCTTTTGTAATATGCTAGATCCATCTAATCTAAAAAGTTAGCCTCTATTTCTTGCACAAGAAAAATCTACAAAAATTGCAGTAAACTACTCATGCGAGTAGGTTTGATCATTAAAAAGTTGAGCACCAGATCTTGCATGGTTGGTTCAGTGCAAATAGATCTTGAACCTATCAGTAGCCGTTTAATGAACTTTTCATGAATAATCTGTTGAATGATAAATGGCTAAAAGTTTTACGGCGAGTTTGTACTTAAGTGACAAGCTTTGCATAAAAATGTCAACTTAGAATCTACCTTTACGAGTAGTTTTACAACCCAAAAACTACCCCTGCGAGTAGTTTCGGTTAACCAATGCTCCCTGTTAAAAATAGTCGTACAACATGCACAACCACCCGCTCACTTAATGAAATCAGTTAATCCAGATAAGTACTCGATAAACGACTACCCAGGGAAAAGAAAATGAAGTACTCGACTACTTAACTTAAGTTTTGACTACTTTATAATGCAACCTTGTACCAGTAAAACCACTCATACATGTGCATTCATATAGACTCGACTACTCTCGCCGACGGGATCTACAATCTGATGCCCGAGTCCGAGAGTGAGCGGCATGAAGCTTAGGTTAATCTAACAGCAGCCGCTGAAGACCCGGACCAACGTTCGGAGGAAGCCCCAACTAGTTTTACACAAGAAGGCAAGCCCCGGTGCATGATCCCAGTATTTAAATTATGCAACTGTTGTTCCTTTTTACTTGTGCATTGAGGTTCATAGGAGTTCATTGGAACCCTAGCTGCATGATCCTAGGTACCTTTCTAATGACTACTAGAACAGGAAGTTCGAGTAGATGCTATGCTAATAGGTACGGTAAAAGTCAAGTAGTTTCCTGCTACTCGCGAGAATTATATGAGTTGAATGTTTACCGCATACTGCCATTATAAGATTGACCGGCGGGGCTATGGTAAAGTACTCATGGTTGAGGCCCCATCCGAGTAGAGAAAAATGCTAAGGTTGGAGTGTGTGGTAGTGGTGGTTAAGCGTTTGAAAGTACTAACCACATGCCGAGAATACGGTAATCGGTAAGCTTAAGTACTCGATTGAACCGGTGCGTGGACAGGTTCCACCATCTTGACGCTGTCCCATGGGCCCTATGGTGAGTTCAAGAGGGGTCATGTTCCAGCGTCGTCCGTGGTTCATGGACCTTTTGTACTCGAGGCTGGTGGTCCTGATGCATAAAACGGGAATAAAGGTGAAAAGTTGCATGTGTGACTTTTGGAGTAACCACGTGATGTCTGTTTAGATTTCCCTTGCAAGGTTAACAAATTTGATTCGAATCGTCCGTATCTCGCGGTGATTGAGACTGCTTAATGCTTCTGCCACATAGAGTAACTAGAGGAACTATGGCTATGATGACACTTGTTGGATGATTAAATGTTTTTTCCACCATATTTGATTAGAGATATATGCTCATTTAGACTGGTTAAATGAACTAGAATATTGAAAGCTAAAATATAAAATTAAGGACCTACTGTTTGTTGCTTTTCAGCAAAAAGAAAAACCCTAGAACCTTAGAGCCGTGCATGCTTAGTAGTCGGTATATACATACCACTAGTCGGGTAAGCCTTGCTGAGTATTAGTATACTCAGCCTTGCTTGTGGCAATGTTTTCAGGTGTGTCTGTTGAAGATATGGTAGCTGGTTTATCTTGGACGAGTGCTTTGCCGACTGGTTGGACAGTGGAGTGGGATCCATCCCCGGCTAACGATGACTCTGCCGATGCTAGTTGATCGTGTTTTTCTTTCCGCTGCAGTTAAATCTTTGAATGCAGTTTTATGTTGAACTTAAAAGTACTCGAGTGGTATTTTTGACTTGTAATAATTGATTCCGACTGGTGAAGATAAAACTGTGGAATGTTGTAATCTCTGGACTTGCCTTTATGCGAGTTATGTGTATGCTTTGTTTCGATCGAAATCTTAAGTGGTCACATCGGGATTTACCCGACAGACTGTCGAATTACTCCATTTGAAGTGCATGGTAGCTGGTTCATCGTTATGGATGATGGTTAGTGCACTTGAGCCGGGTTAATTCGAGTAGATCTGCCACACATTGCCTGAGAGAAGGGGTGTCCAAAGCCCTAGGGCCGACGCCCTCGGAGCGAGCTCGGCTGATCTACACGTGTCCATCTGGGGGCCCCTCTGATGGACCATGCTTTACCACTTCACGTATCGTGACCCGTCCACCCAGATCGCGATGCCGCCTGACACATCCTTGGGTTCGCGCGCCCCTCCCTGCACCGGGGATGGCGCCATCGTACTTGCGGCACGCCCCCGTCCAGATGCGCCAAGGGCGGACCTTCTGCTTGGTTGGCACGACAGGCCTCCCTCGCAAGGCTCGGGAGGTCGGGTGCCCTGCTCCTCTTCTCACCGCGTGGTCCGCGCTGGGGCCCGCTAGCGTGGCGCGCCCCCACTCCCTACGCCTGACGGCGGAGGGTGACCCGGTACGGGCTGTCCCGTCGCTCTGTGGAGCGAGCGTAGTCCGCGTGAGCGCCGATCACGGCGTTATGATGACCCGGCTGACCAGGGACGCCCCTTGTTCCTCCATTTCGTGGGCGGCGCCCCTGCCCCGGCTGTCGGGCGGGTTGCGTGCATGCACGTCTTGTCAAGGCTGGTGCATTTAATGCTGCCCCACACCTTCCCCAGGTCACCTTGGGCCTTGGTCTGGCTCTAGGGCTGCCCTAGTTCCCCGACCTCTTCCGTTGTGTCATGGGTCAGGATGCCGCCACGTGTCCTAGACCCGGCCTGCTGCTAGGCTGCTAGGATCTACGTCACCATCCAGCCCGTCCTATGGACCGTGCTTAGGGGTAACCGTGGTACTTAACCCCGTCAAATAGTATATGGATTACTACAACCCTAAAAAAGAGCATTAATGGAATGAATTTTTCATTGGGGAATTTGATGCAACGGGCATAATACGGGCTATGTTTTACTACAAGCGTATCAGCATGTTCTAAATCCATACGGTTTTTTTGAAACATCCTAATATGCTTGTAGTGAACAAATCCACATGGTAGTGAGCTAGACTGGGCCCCACTTTGCTCTCCTTCCGGGAAGTAGCACGTGAAACCTAACCACTGCTGCCCCTCTCCCCAACCCCCTCGCCTCGCCACCGCCTGTGCATGTCACCGAAAGCCTGTGTGACAGCTAGGACGATGGTGGCAGGGCGGGGCCTGCCATGAAAGTATATGTTGGCAACCAGAACAGGCACAATTCAGGTTTGCTGGACAATCTGGACAAACTGGTCAGACCGATTATTTAAACCGGTCAGACCGGTCAAAATGACATTGTCAAAATGCAGATATGACTTCACCATTGCATAGCTATCGTAATCCATATATAAAATATCCGATTTGGAGTTCGGATGAGAGAGTTTTGACTTCGGGAAGACTTGACCTAGATCAGACCGGTCAGACCGGTTCGGAAGACCGGTCAGAACGGTCCTAGCTGTACAGTTTGAGTTAGGACTTGTATTTTGACACGAGATTTGTATGAGTTTCAACTCCTAATGGGGCAAGACCTCCCCTCCCTATAAATATAAAGGGCCACGGCTGATTGAGATACATCGAATTGAATAAATCTACTATGCATCTACTTTTTACCTTCTAAACCCTAAATCTCTCTTCCAACCTCTTTTGCTGTTCATCTACTGATCTCCACGACCATAGATGGTGTCCTAGGCTTGCTGGTCGACCTATGGACATCGGCGACATCCACGCCATGATGGGGTCCCCCTCGGGCGATAGCTTCAACGATCTTTGCTAGTTTGCTCGTAAATTAGTCATTCTTCATCACGTAAGTGTGTTGGTTATCCTTTGCTGATTTGCTCGTAAACCTAGCCATCCTCCATCATGTAAGTGTGGCCGTTATCCTCCTTGGGCGACCGATTCCAGTGAAGCCTGAGGGAACCGGCCTGACCGGTCCTTGAAACCAGTCTGACCAGTCATCGCAGACTCACAGTTGTTCGATCCTTTTGCGATCCGCGCATTCTAGCGCATTTGGTGTGTTGACCGGATTTTGTATCATCATACTTTTTGACGACTCTGCAGGGAAAGATAATTCTGGTTATTGAAACCAAATTTTGTTGCCCTAGCCCTTTATTAATTGATCTACGATTTTGATTCACCATCAATATTGTATCTGGTCTTTAGACCGATTGCATTTGTACCTATGACCTTGCATCAGGCTGCTCAAGCCGACTGCATTCTACTTTGCTTGCTGCTGCAGATTGAAGATCAAAAGAAAACCAAAGTGTTGGCCGTTGATTGTTTGGACTATCAAAATCAATTGGATTTGTGGGCCGCAAGACCAGAAGCATCAAGACCTACTACAAAGCGTACATGGCGGGTTGTTCATATGCTCCACAACAATATTACTACACCACGCCTGAGGTACAACATGCAAATACATCAAATGTTTCTGATAATTATTTTAGAAGTGCTATGAACTCTCATGTTGATGTTGCTAGTTATAATAATGATACACATATTGCATCGGCTAGTAATTATTCAGATGGTTTAACTATGCTTATTATAATTATGAAATTTATTTGCAAGAGCCTATGTCAAATAATATGCATACTTTGGAATTTAATGCTACTAGCAACATTCAGCATGCACCTTTTTACTCTCATACATCAGCTGCGGAACCAGTTCATATGCCGATGAGTCATTATCAAGGCCAAACTAACATGGTGAGTTCGGCCAATTTTTATGGAACATCAAATTCACATTATGTGATTCCATCTTTTTTATGGAACATCAAATTTTTATGTTCAACAAGGTGTTCCATCTTTTTATTCATCGATAATAAATTCACATTATGTGGTTTCACCGCATGATATGCCGTTGAATGAGAAAATTGGCCATGCTGATTTTAGCTTCCCGGCCAATTATTCTCAACCATTATATGAGGCACAACATATAACTATAGTGGAGGTGGCAACTATAAATTCAGCACCATATACTAATGCTAATAATCATATTCTAGCTCTAAATGTTTCTAATAACTACAACCGAATCAATGAGAATTCAGCAAGCACACATACGCCTCCACAGGTTAATTCCTCATGTGTTTTATCCCATGCACCATCATATAAATTCGGTACTACAAACTCCGTATTACCAAATGTTCATGCTTGTGATTTTGCACACAAGGCTGCACCAATTAGTGTCTCTACTGTATTGCAATGGCCAAACACTTTATGATTGGGATGCAGAATTTGCTGAGCTTAAGAAAGATGTGGTTAAAAGATTTAGTAAAGATAAGAAATCTGAAGATAAGGTTGGTAAATTTGTAGAGACACTAAAAAGATTGTATAGTCTTGTTTTCAAGAAACGGAGCAAGGTCTTGTTAAAGTAATGGAATTGCCATCCATTGATGATATATTCAAAGAAATGAGACTTGCAATTAAAAAGCCGATTACTTCATCAGTTGATAGTAGGGGAAAGAACAATTTGGATATGGACAATAGTTCGGTTATGATGAGAACTGAATCAAATAAAGCTTGCTCCAAATTTGTTGTGTCACAAGAAACAAGTCTAGCTTTACAAAAATATGCCAAGTCCAATAAAACCGATATGCTTGATTTTTCGGAAGCTAAAGGACCTATTGTAATCAGCCTTGTCAAATGCAATAGTGAGCAACATGAGCAACAACTTAAGACTGAACGGAATTCAATCAGTGATAGACGTCAAGATATTAGAGACCATGATCTCAGGAGCAATGAGAAGGCATTGATGAGCTGATAGTCGGTGTTTTCTAGTCACGCTGGAACAACGGGTCAGACCGGGTCAGGTAGACCGGTCAGACTCGTTGCTGCAGAAAGTGCTGCAGGTGATCATCAGGAGGGAAAGCATGATATCATATACATTAAGGTTCCACGTCTCTCCAACATATTTGACAAGATATGATGCACAAGTAATTTATTTAATTCTCAATCAGATGATATGGTTTCAGTTAATACATCTAGTAGCAAAATTATGATAGGGAATATTGAGAGATCGATTGAGGGGAATAATTTACTTGTTAAAAGTAGCATGTTTTCAGAATGTATCGGTCATTTTCCTGTAAAAGTTAGAAACGTCGATAAAGAATACGATAGATTGTATTACTCACAGGAATCGTTTACATATATAGAAAAGGAAGCTAGAAGGCCAGAAGGCCGTACGGCCAGAAGTCTAGGAGACCACCCGGCCTGAATGCCATATGACACGCGTATACACACATGTACAAGTGCTAACACTCCCCCGCAGTCTGATCGGTAGCATTGCACATGTCGGAAGGCCCTTGGAGAATATGTCGGCGTACTGGGATGCTGTAGGGGAATGATGAACTCGAACCTAACCAAGGGCGAAATGATCCCGAACGAAATGTAAGTCGATCTCAACATGCTTCGTGTGCTGATGCTGTACTTGATTGTTGGAGAGGTACACGGCACTGATGTTGTCGCAATAGACAATCGTGGCTCGACGAAGGGGGTGGAGAAGCTCCTGAAGTAACTAACGGAGCTTGGAGGCTTCAGCGACACTGTTGGCGACAGCCCGATACTCAGCTTCTGCACTAGACCTGGAGACTGTCTGCTGACGCTTGGAGGACCAAGAGATCAGGTTATCACCGAGAAAGACAACATAACCAGAGGTTGATCGATGAGTGTCGGGACATCCGGCCCAATCTACGTCTGTGTAGACAACCAGCTCAATATTTGGATAGCGACAAATGGTCAAACCAAGTGAAAGAGTTCCGTGCAGGTAACGTAAGATGTGCTTGAGAGCAGCGAAGTGGGGCTCTCGAGGATAATGAATGTAGAGGAAACTCTGCTGTACGACATAAGCAACATCCGGTCGAGTGAAAGTCAGATACTGTAGAGCTCCAGCTAAACTGTGGTACTGTGTAGGGTCTGTGGCTGGGGTATCGTCTCCAGATAACTTGGAGTGCATGTCAATAGGGGTGCTGCAAGGTTTCCAAGCACTCATGCCAGCGCACTCCAAGATATCAAGTGTATACTGGCGCTGAGAGAGGAACAAACCATCATCTCGGCGAGTGACGGAGACACCAAGAAAATGATTTAGTTGGCCCATATCAGTCATAGAAAACTCATGTTGTAATGTCGTAATGATTTGCTGAAGAAAACAGGCTGAAGAGGCGGTGAGCACAATGTCGTCAACATAGAGTAACAGATAAGCAACATCGGCCCCTCGGTGATACGTAAATAATGAAGTATCAGATCTGGCCTCAACAAATCCAAGGGACAGAAGGTGGGACTCAAACCTGTTACGCCATGCACGGGGGTCTGCTTCAAACCATAAAGTGACTTGTTCAGCCGACAAACATAATCCGGATGAGAAGGATCAACAAAACCAAAAGGCTAACTGCAATAGACTGTCTCTGGCAGAGTGCCATGTAGGAATGCGTTCTTGATATCCAGCTGATGAATTGGCCAATTGTGAGACAAAGCCAAAGAAAGAACCACTCGAACAGTTGCCGGCTTGACCACTGGGCTGAAAGTCTCGTCATAATCAATACCCGGGCATTGAGTAAAGCCTCGCAGTACACATCGAGCCTTGTAACGATCAAGATACCCATCAGCTTTTAACTTGTGGTGATAAATCCATTTACCAGTGACCATGTTGACACCCGGTGGGCAAGGAACAAGAGTCCAAGTGTTGTTGGCGAGGAGAGGGTCGAACTCATCTAGCATAGCGCTGCTCCAATTGGAGTCCAATAGTACATCACGAACAGAGCGCCGCAATGGCGATACGGACCGGCATGGAGGTTGAGGCGGTCCACTGGATGAGCGAAGCCATCTTTCCCACGGGTGCGCATCGAGTGGGCATTGGTGACCAGCGAGATCGGAACCGGCTAGGTGTTTGTAGTGCGGCCGATACTGCTGGCAACAGCCTGTGTATGAGGTACAGGGGCAACAGTACCGGCAGCAGACGTCGTCGAGGTGTGGCAAATCCCGCTGGCAGCAATCGGCGTACAAGATGCAGGGGCAGCAGGGCTGGTACGGGACACAGGAACAGTTGAGCCATTGGTCGTGCATTGGGCAGCAGTTGCGCCAGGCGTGACGCCACCAGCTGCACCGCCAGGCACCATCGGTGTGTGCGCAACAGTGCCATGAAGAGGAGGCACAGAGCCATGCACGCCAGGCACTAGGCACGACGCCACTAGCGGCACTAGGCACCAATAGAAGATGAGTCCGAGCCTCCTCAAAGGTGGGGAACGGACGATGCAGCTTGAGGATGGTCACCATATGGCGATATTGGCCGTTAAGGCCGTGGAGAAGCGTGAGGACCATCTGCCGATCATCAATGGGGTCGCCGAACTCGCGTAGAGCGGTGGCCATACTCCTTCATATTTTAGACCATATCATGTAGAGTATGCGGCACCCAGAGAACCATCATGTGCAAGGCAGCCATATATTGAAAATGACCGTTTTGAGCACAAGGATCGGTCTAGAGTTCAAAACAAGAAAGGGGTTGCCAATCAAGTTTATCAAGTGAAAAGAGATGGTCGCAAAGATACAAGTTCAGATCTGAATACAATTGATGAAAGGTCGATTAATGTGTTGAAGACTTCGGCTATTGATAGCAAAGGAAAGGAAAATTCAGTTGTTTATACTCCAAGTACCAAATCTGAACAAAAGAGGTTAAAGGAGCCAAAAATCAAGAAGGAAGTCCTACTGTCCAAAACTGAAGTACAACCGAGATGTTTACTCAGTTGATCAAGTTGACAAAGGAGAAATTTGTAGAAGCTTAGTGCCCAAGAGCTGAAAGAAAGGAACATGGCGTGGGTTCCTAAAGGAAGCGTTCAAGTATAAAGAAAGAATGGTATTCAAGCAAAAGACGCAATGGAGGTGATAGAGAAGAGAAAAACTAAGAGACAATCTCCAACTCTGAGGTTTGCTCCAAATCACCAAAATTATCTGTCATCATATCATCCATATGCTTTACAAATGCCACCTATGCTTCAATCTTGAAGTTCATCTTTAGATATGTTTGGTTACCCTCCATACCCTTATTTTTCTACTTGGATGCCATATGGGACTTTATATCATGGAGGGTGGTTACCAAATTGTCATAAAATTTGATTAAAGCTATTAACCTTCAAAAGCCGAATATCTATGTTCTAGAGAAGATTTTGATGCCTACATTCTCTTAGATTTATTTCGGCTATACATATCTTGTTGATTGGTTAAATCTGGAATATTGTACTATGTTGACGCTGGTTACAGACCATTTTTCGACCGTCAAATCCTGCATAAAAGCACCAATTTAGCAAAGGCCAACACTAGTATAGGGTGTTTTATCTAACGAATTCCACAAGTGCTGGTTAAAATATGTGTGCAGGTGAATTTTAGCTAAAAATGCATGAAAAGAGCAAGTAGGATCCAAGGTGTAAAAGCATCGACCAATCAGAACGCACCATTTGACGTTGCATGGATCAAAGGGGCCACCACCACAATGAACCGACTTAGGACAGCACCAATTCACCTACCCGGAACCAGGGGGGCCACTTGTCACCACCTGTTCAAAGTTGAGGCTGGTCTGCCTGATTCGGCTGAACCAGGTGGTTCGGCCAAACCAGGACCAGCTCCACCACCTTACTCCTTCAACATGGCAGCTCTCCATTGGTCCCCTATGTCGGTACAAAGGAGCTTCTGCTATTTTCACGACGAGAGCACCCCTTACCGCACCTACATATATGCTGGGGGGCTCCTAAATCAACACACCATCACACAACACACACACTTTAATACTTGAGCTCTAGGCTCATTTCTAGAGGTGTTAGGAGATAGGGAGAGAGTGAGGTGCAGTCGAAGAAGTGCCGGGGTTATCGGCACTCTCCTCCAGCTTGTACCTGAACGGATGCTTATAAATCAAAGTAAGTGTTCGTGACTTCTTCTATGCTTAGTTTCTTAGTTAAGTAATAGTTCTAGTTCCTTAGTTGTTTGCTGGATCAATAGTTCACTAGTTTAGTGGGTGCTCTAGTCTAAAGCTAAGGGTAGAGTTAGTAATGATAGTGTAGACATGATGTCTAGACTAGACTTACCTTTTGGTTGTGGTATATCCTATGGTTAGATGAGGTATGTAGCAGGTGGTGACAGCCCTGTCTATCCAGCGTAGTCCTCCCCGTTCGGGTATATCCCAGTGCCGTATTACCGAAGCTCACCAGGTTTTGTCCTGTGGGAAGCCAGTAGCCCGACGCAAACAACTAGGACAGTTCTATCTTACCTTTGATTCTTAGCCTAGAATCCTCTCTACCCCTTGCCTCTAGCCTGTGTGGTTTCCATGGACGAACCTTAACCGTAGAGAATATACACACGTTCCTCAGTGGATACGATACCCCGGAATACTTCTGGGTGAAAGCTACAACAGTATCTGTGCGCTTGCAGATTTATTTGTGATCATAAAAAACCCAACAAGCTTTCTGGCGTTGTTGCCGGGGAACGGTTGCTATATTCTCGTTGGACCTAGTTCGTCCTCATACCTTTTTCATTTTTTTCATTCTATCTCTACCCTCGCTATCCATGGAGCAGACATCCATTCAAAAGCTCTCCGCACCTAAGGGTGAATTTTGTGAGCCACCATTAGCTTCTAATCCAATTCTTTCATCTGCTTATGAAATCAGCCCTGAATTCATAAACAAGGTTCAAGAACATTCCTTCTCAAGATGGGAAAAATTCTTACCATCACCTGCATGAATTTGAGCAAGTGTGCTCGTGCCTGAAAATTTCACACATGTCACATGAAACTCTTAAGTGGAAGTTGTTTCCCTTCTCTCTTATAGAGTCGGCGATGCAATGGTACACAACTAATGTAAGAAGTGCGAACGGGGACTAGAATGACTTGCGAGATCGGTTCTATCTTGCATTCTTTCTGCTCTCTATTATTTGCGCCTTGCGGACAGAAATTCTGACCTTCCGTCAGAAAGAGAAGGAATCCATCGGTGCAGCTTGGGCTAGGTTGTCCCTCCTAGCTCAATCTGGTCCTAACTTGTCTCTACCCGATCATTTGTTACTTCAATATCTCTACACGGGTTTGAGCAAGGAAGATGCGCATTACCTTGATTTCACCGCCGGAGGTTCGTTCTCACACAAGACTCCAGCCAAAGGAAGGAAAATCCTCAGCAAAATCATGGAAATGACTTCTTTTGTCTGTTTACTAGAGCCGCCTCAGGTAGAACTAGATGTACAACAAGAGGAAGCCTTAGCAGCCAAATCCGAATCCTTAGAAGCCCAACTTTTAGATTCGACTCCTAAATCCTCTCCTGAACCTGAACTCGAAATGCCAAAGGAAGAGGAACCTCTGCCTTTGGAATTTCAGCACGGATTCGAGGAAGATCTCTTTGAAGATTTCAGAAACACCTCGCAACTATCTATATCAGAAGAGACCACCAGTCCCCGTCACTCCTTTAGAGCCATACGAGAAGGAATTCCTTCAAGAAACAATCAAGGAGTTGACAACCTTAATGAGCAACGAATGGCTAAGAGAAGGGGAGTCATCCTCAGCACCTATTCAAATCAACTATCCTTCTTCTCTCATCCAATGCCGCATAAGGGACCAAGATGTGGAAGCTCTCTATAACCCCGCCGTTGGAGACAATATTATGTCAGATAACTTTGCGCTGGCCTACTTAGGCAGCGAAGCTCTAGCTCCAACAAGCAGAACCCAGAGAGGGCCTGCAGGTTCTCTCGTAGGAAGTTATGGGGTAATCCAGAATGTGTCTATACGACACAAGGATGTGAAGGCGAGTCTAGATTTCCACATGTTTGAAGTTCCCAACTTCAACATTCTGATAGGTCATCCCATCGAGAAACTTCTCTCGGATGTACCAGACTCGAGGAACCTTAGCGTCAGACTAGGGAAAGAAATTCTCTCTATTCCAATTACTCGATCAATAAATTCAGTAGCAGAGATTTCTCCCATCATAGAGCCAATAGAGGAAGTGTTGGACACAAACCCTCTAGACTCATCAGAATCAGCTCTCGAGAAAGAAGCCGAAGAATTTATCCAGGAATAGGAAGATTCTGATGAAGTCCTGGAACTCCCAGAATTTGAAACTCCAACACGACTTTTGATCGAGCTTAAACCTTTACCTTCTAGGCTCTGATATGCCTTTCTGAGCAACGGTGAGTCTCCTATGATCATCAGTGATAAACTCTCAGAAGAGGAGACATAAAAAATCATCATTGTTCTAGAAAAGCATTGGGTGGTTCTCGATTATGCCCTCCAAGATCTTAAAGGCATCAGCCCTACCCTTTGCACTCATCGCATTCCCATCGATCCTACCATGACACCTTCTAGTCTCCGAGAGAGGAATAGAGGTGGACAAGGCGAAGATTGAGGCCATCGAACAGCTACCGCCACCCACCAATGTGAAAGGGATCCGAAGCTTCCTAGGCCACACAGGGTTCTATTGGCGCTTCATAGGTAACTTCTCGAGTATTGCTAGACCTCTTACGAGCTTACTAGCTAAGGATGTCCCCTTCCACTTTGATGATGAGTGCCTAAAAGCCTTTAACACTCTCAAAGAGGCACTCATCTCAACTCCAATCATCCAACCCCCAGATTGGAAGCTTCCTTTTGAGATCATGTGTGATGCTAGCAACTATGTGGTAGGGGCCGTAGTAGGGCAAACCAAGGATAAAAAGCATCACGCGATCGCTTATTCTAGCAAGACACTGACAGGCGCTCAGCTTAACTATGCCACTACAAAGAAAGAGCTCCTAGCAGTAGTTTTTGCGATAGATAAGTTGAGATCTTACTTAGTGGGGGTAAAGGTTATTGTTTTCACCGATCATGCTGCTTTGAAATACCTCCTCACTAAGAAAGATGCTAAACCTAGGCTTATAAGATGGATCCTTCCACTCCAATAATTCAACATCGAAATAAAAGATAAAAAGGGAGTAGAAAACTCGGTTGCAGATCATTTGTCGCGCATGAATATCACTAACACGTAGAAACTCCCGATAAATGATTTCCTCCGAGATGACATGCTACTCAAGGTGACGGCTTCGAACCCCTGGTATGCAAATATTGTGAACTTTATGGTTTCAGGGTATGTGCCACCAAGAGAAAACAAGAAGAAGCTGGCATACGAGAGCAGACGCGATCTATGGGATGAGCCATATCTATACAGAGTAGGTGCAGATGGACTATGCCGAAGGTGTGTCCCCACAGTAGAAGGGATCAAGATCATTGACAAATGCCATGCAGCACCATATGGAGGACATTTTGGTGTATTTTGCTCACAAGCAAACATCTGGGAAAGTGGTTTCTATTGCCCTACAATGTATGAAGACACCAAGGATTTCATTCGAAGGTGTCATAGCTGCCAAAAACATGGAGGAATGTCAGCTCGCGATGCCATGCCTCTAACATACAACCTTCAAGTGGAACTTTTTGATGTATGGGGCATTGACTACATGGGACCCTTTCCAAAATCTCATAATTGCGAATATCTTGGTCGTTGTGCACTATGTTTCCAAATGGGTGGAAGCTATGCGATGCAGGGCCGCTGATGCCAAGCATGCCCGGAAGATGTTCTTTCCAAGGTTTGGAACACTACAGATGGTGATAAGTGACGGAGGGTCACATTTCATTGATACCGCTTTCCAGAACTTCCTCAAGGAACTAGGGACCATGCACAACATAGCAACCCCGTATCACCCTCAGACAAGTGGTCAGGCAGAAACATCGAATAAGCAAATCAAGAATATTCTGCAAAAGACCGTTAATGAGATGGGCAAGGCATGGAAGCCGAAGCTAGCGGATGCTCTATGGGCATATCGTACGGCATACAAGACTCCCATCGGCATGTCACCCTATCAGCTTGTCTACCGAAAAACATGCCATGTACCCATCGAGCTAGAACATAGAGCGCATTGGGCTATCCGGAGATGGAATATGGATCTTGACCAAGCCGGGGAACACACGAGAAGACAGATAAAGCCTATCACAGTGCTTCATTATACAGAGAGAGAACCAAAAGATGGCACGATAGAAGGCTAAAGCCAAAGGTTTTCAACCCAGGAGACAAGGTATTGCTTTTCAATTCCAGGGTCAAACTATTTGGTCACGGGAAACTACGGAGCAAGTGGATAGGACTGTACCTCTTCATCGACACATCAGTCCATGGGGCCGTAACGATCCAAGATGACGAAGGTACTATTCAGAAGGTAAATGGCCATCGCTTGAAATTGTTCTTAGATCATGATACAACCATTAATGAAGATATAGAAGTGATTGAACTCGTTCATCATGATTATATACTTGATTAAAGGCTCTATAGGCCATTATCTGCAGCAAGCAACTTGTATATACCCTCTAGAACTCCCCTTGTGCTATCCAGAAAAGAGCGAGAGCCAGCTAGACTTAGCCTAGTTCGGTCAAACCACTTGGTTCGGCCGAACCTGGGCAGGTGCCCGTGCGGCCCATTTTCGGCAGGCCAGGTCCTTATCACTTCCTACCCCTAATCCTGGCTGCCACTAGGAGTCTTGACTGCACGAAGTAGGGTTTAGCCATCTCTCTTAACCATCCTAAAACCCTTCTTCCTCCTCATCTCTTTTCCATCTACCCTTGCCTCTTGAAACCACCAAACCCATCTGCACCACTTGCAACCCATGGCTGGAAAGGAGATCGTGCCGTTCACCGACTCCGATCCTGCCAAGCATCCCGTCGAAACGCCCACACCGGCAAATAGCTCCAACTCTCCTCAGGCCTCCATGGAAGAGGCCCTTTCAGTCACTGCACCACCCCTCATGATCAAACCAGGCGCTGCCAGGAGGGGGAGGCCGAGGGGCACCACCCCTTGGTCGGCCGAACATATGGTTCGCCCGAACCAGAGGCGGGGCCGCTTAGCCTCCCACTCCGTTGGACATGAGCCTTCACCAAGAGGAGAACAGAGGAAAGAGGATCAGGGTCAGAAGCCGCGCAGGCAACGTTCCAGGGTAGTTCTCGAGACTATCACGGCCAAAGTTGAAGCCGGATGAGAAGTATGTGGGATCGTTGATAAATAAGTATGGGGATGTCATCAGTCATAATTACAGGAGGGCGAAGATATTCCTAGACGATCCACCACCACAGCCGCGCCTCAAGATTTGGGGGGTACGTCTGCCAGCCAAGGAGGACAAGGAAAAGGGACCAGCTGACTCCCCGCAGGTTTGATCCAAGGAAGAGCTCATATTCTTAATGAAGAGCTTACATCTGGAGAACAGAAAATTGAGCCAAGCTCTGAACAAGCAGAGTTCTGCGATCATAGATTTATACAAGGATCTTCTGTTCTTCCATAGTGGCCTGAACGATAGCATGAATTGGTTGGCAGAGGCCATATGGGAGAGAAGCGACTCAGATCATAGCTCATCCGAGGACCTAATTTAGATTAGTTTAGTCGGGTGCAAGGTTAGATTTATTTCCCTTCATTTGCTTTGTTTCATTTCATTTATCTTCATTATTGTAAGCGCCCCCATAATTTGAATTGAATAAACTTTGGCTCCCTGGTGTTAATGCCGGTAGAGCCCGTTTGCATTTTACTCTTTTGTTTTTGCTTTGATTGCATAAGACAAGATCGAAAACAAAGTGTGGGGGAGACTCTCGCGACATTCTGATGTATACACGCTGCAAGCATACCCACACGTCACGTGTACCACAGGACGGACCCGTATGCTAAAGGCCAGACCGAGAAGGCACCTACCTGGATCGGCTGAACCACTAATTCGGCCGACCCATGGCTGGGCCCACTCAGCCTCATCTCGCTCCTGATCCTCGGTTTGCATGCTCTCACTCGTTTCCTCCCTGCCCTATGAGTTTTAAACATGATTTCAATGCCTAAATTAATTGGTTAAACTCAAATAAAATCCAATGTGCTTGACTTAATGGATCATGCATAAGTTTTATACTTTACCAAACCCAAATTTGTAACCAAAAATTAGGGAACCCACGATGCTCGAGTTGTTGATCTATGAGATATGGTTTTGATGCAAGTTCCCATGCCTGTTCCTCTTGCTTGATTTGGGAATTCTATTTAAAAAGAAAAACAAAGGTTCCATGGTCTACATTCCCTTTATCCTACCAAAGCCATATGCCGCTACTCATTGACATAATATCCTACACATATGTGTCTTGTTGTTACATTGAGCTTCATCAAATGTTGAGACCCTAGTGAGATATGCTTCATCACTTGCTTGATCAAGATCACGTACACTGGCTAACTTCAACACTTGAGGTTAGCCGCCACCATTCACCAAATAAATTCTCTGTAAGGCATATGATCGCTCTCCAAGGACTCCCCATAAAAGACATGGCTATACCAATGAAAAGCATGACTGAAAAAAGAGAGAGAAAGAAGAGACAATGGGTAGCCATGACCAAAAAAAAGGGAAAAGAAAGAGAGAAAAAGAGATCATGCTAGAGGAGCCCAAGTCCACCACTCATCACACATGCACATTCTTGATCAAACTTGAATGATGTATAATCTCTATGGGTCCAATCTTTGATTTTGCGACAAATGTACTTCAAGCACGTGTCGACATCTCCCTTACCGAGCTCCACTTAAGCCACATAGATAAGAGGGGGAAAGGAGGATATAGCTTTGGAAGAATGTATACACATGAGCAATCGAGAGATTTGCAAAAATGTTAAGACCATGGAATAATTTCTCTCCGAAATCTTTTCAAAAATCCCAATTCAGCAGTTGAGCAAGGAAGGACACTTGGGCCAATACCGTTCCATCTTTCAACCACTTGCAACATCATGGTAGACACTTCAAGGTTCTCAAATGGAGGTAAAGGTATAGAATAACTTTTATGCAGGGACCTTGTCAAGGCAGCCGTTCCACCTTAGTTCCTTACCTTCACTCGAGGATGAGCGAAGGACTAAGTGTGGGGGATCTTGTTGACGCTCGCTACGGACCATTTTTCGACCGTCAAATCCTGCATAAAAGCACCAATTTAGCAAAGGCCAACACTAGTATAGGGTGTTTATCTAACGAATTCCACAAGTGCTGGTAAAAATATGTGTGCAGGTGAATTTTAGCTAAAAATGCATGAAAAGAGCAAGTAGGATCCAAGGTGTAAAAGCATCGACCAATTAGAATGCACCATTCGGCGTCGCATGGATCAAAGGGGCCACCAGCACAGGGAACCGACTTAGGATAGCACCAATTCACCTACCATGGACCAGGGGGCCCACTTGTCAGCCACCTATCCAAAGTTGAGCCTGGTCTGCCTGATTCGGCCGAACCAGGTGGTTGGTTCAGCCGAACCAGGACCAGCTCCACCGCCTTAATCCTTCAATGTGATAGCTCTCCATTGGTCCCCAATGTCGGTTCAAAGGAGCTCCTACTATTTGCACGGCTAGAACACCCTTGCCACACCTATATATATGAGGGGGGCTCCTAAATGAACACACCATCACATAACACACACACTTTCATACTTGAGCTCTAGGCTCATTTCTAGAGGTGTTAGGAGATAGGGAGAGAGTGAGTTGAAGTCGAGGAAGTGCCGGGGTTGTCGGTACTCTCCTCCAGCTTGTACCTCAATGGATGCTTATCAATCAAAGTAAGTGTTCATGACTTCTTCTGTGCTTAGTTTCTTAGTTAAGTAATAGTTCTAGTTCCTTAGTTGTTTGCTGAATCAATAGTTCACTAATTTAGTGGGTGCTCTAGTCTAAAGTTATGGCTAGAGTTAGTAACGATAGTGTAGACCTGGTGTCTAGACTAGACTTACCTTTTGATTGTGGTATATCCCATGGTTAGATGAGGTAGGTAGCAGGTGGTGACAGCCCTGTCTATCCAGCGTAATCCTCCCTGTTCGGGTATATCCCAGTGCCGTATTACCAGAGCTCACCAGGTTTGGTCCTATGGGAAGGTAGTAGCCTAGGAATCCTCTCTGCCCCTTGCCTCTAGCCTGTGTTGTGTCCTCGGACGAAACTGAACCTTAGAGAATATACACACGTTCCTCAGTGGATACGATACCCTAGAATACTCCTCAGTGAAAGCTACAATGGTATCTGTGTGCTTGCAGATTTATTTGTGATCGTAAAAATACCCAACGTATTGTCTTGCTTACCAATACATATGGCCAATGGATACTTTTGATAATCGTACTAAAGCATTTTCTTGCCGGTATGAGAGCGATTGTGGTCATATTGAAGACTTAATGCTGAGGGCGCAAAATATTCACAAAATGAGCAATATACCACATAGAGTCTTTGGTTTGGTGAATGGGCTTGCATGAGTTCTTGAAACATCAATCTGTGTTGTATTTCACTAAATGGTGTTATTTTGGGACCTCTAGCCGATTGGAATGTTTTGCACTAATAAACAAGCCAAATATGAAGACCTTTTATTCCGGCTAGAGATTTATGATTCATGAGTGTGAAGCACATGGATGCTATCTTTATTCATTCTATGATCTCATTTACTATAAATATGAGAGGCATTGTGAAGACCAATTGACATTGACAGCAATTTGGTCAGTTTGGGCATCCATGGTCATTTGAAGGTGTGAGAGTGATTTTGAACCAGTTTTCAAATAATCACAGCCGATGTGGTGTCTAATCAGGCTCATATCTCACTGAAGATGCAGGAATGCAGGCAACAAAGTGAAACCATTATCTTGAGCCATATCAAGATATGTGGTCAATCGGAGTCCATATTCGTTAGGAACAAGACATGATTGGTTCACAAGTGCTTCTCATTGTTCCAATTCAATTTTGGCTTCGAGAAATGTTTCTTGTTACGCAAGCTTTACCAAGAAATAGGGGGGCATATATTGACAACTAAAATTGGCATAATTCAGATTTGCTGGACAATCTAGGCAAATCGATCAGATAAATTCTGTAAACCGGTCAGACCGGTCAGAATGATATTATCAAAATGCAGATTTGACTTCACCATGGCGTAGCTCTCGTCGAGGATATCAAAATCCATATATAGAACGTCCGATTTGGAGTTCAGATGAGAGAGTTATGACTTCGGGGAGACTTGACCTGGCTCGGACCGGTCAGACCGGTTCGGCGGACCGGTCAGACCGGTCCTAGCTGTACAGTCCGAGTTAGGAGTTGTATTTTGACACAGGATTTGTATGAGTTTCAACTCCTAATAGTGCAAGACCTCCCCTCCGTATTAAGGGTCACGGCCGATTGAGATACATCCGAACGAACAACTACTATGCATCTACTTTTTACCTCCTAAACCCTAAACCTCTCTTCCAACCTCTCTTGCTGTTCATCTACTAATCTCCACGACTATAGATGGAGTCCTAGTCTTGCTGGTCGACCTATGGCACGTCGGCTACATCCACGCCCTGATGGAGTCCCTCCCGGGCGAGAGCTTCGATGTCCTTTGCTAGTTTGCTCGTAAACTAGTCGTTCTTCGTCACGTAAGTACGTTGGTTATCCTTTGCTGGTTTGCTCGCAAACCTAGCCGTCCTCCATCATGTAAGTGTGGCCGTTATCCTCCTCGGGCGACCGATTCCGACGAAGCCCGAGGGAACCGGCCTGACCGGTCCTTGAAACCGGTCTGAACGGTCATCGCAGACTCACAGTTGTTCGATCCTTTTGCGATCCCCGCGTTCTAGCGCATTCGGTGCGTTGATCGGATTTCGCGTCAACGGTATATTGGCTATATTTTGGTTCCCGTCATTCGTCTTCTTCGATGTTTTTTATTCCAAGGAGGGACGTGTGATGAACACTTCCCAGGATGAAGGGATGTCTCGTTGCTACTTATGTGAGATGACACGCAGAATTGCATTTTTACTGAGCTCCTATATATAGAAGAGATAGGTGAGGTACACAATGCAAATATTAATGCAGTTCAGTTTTCAATTTGGTATGATATGCTGAATTAATATTATAAATAGTATGGATTTCTGGAATACTCGTCAAGGGCAAGGCTTTTTATGTTTTCTCGGCGGCACCAGTTCCTACTTCCTGCACAATAATCACTGTAAGCTGAGGCCCTGCGGTTTTCAATGACCCTTTGGTGCATGATTTTTAATGATTTTATTGATAACTGACTAGAAATAGTTTAATTATTACACACTCGCCTTGGCATTAAATTATTGTTTCTTTACATTGACCATTCGTGTGTGTAACCAGCTACGGATTCAAAGGTAGTCCAGGTAGGCTTAGAATTACCCTAAATTTTAGGCCGTATTTGTTTTTTACTGGTAAGCTAACTTCAGCCCGGACAACGAAAGACCCAATAATCAGTCTTCGAGGGAGCCGCCGGACTGCAGTCCTGCTGATACGTCATGCATGGGCTTCCGCGTCGCTACAGAGCCTCCCCGTGTTCCGGCTTGGTGCCACTCCGTAGGTGCCTAACCTGTCCACGGACCAATGGTTCCTCGTCGATCTGTTACTTTTTTTTTCTTTGAATATGGTCTGCAGAAGCCCAAGGGTGAATTATTGATTTTGCACAAAAAGGAAACAATCGTTTATCTGAAAATATGTACAAGTCGAGTGTTGAACAAATATATGCACAAAATGGAAACAGATTAAGATACAAGAGGGTGTACAGTTTATCCTCTGGGAAGTGGGAACAATTGATTCAAATCGCCAATTGTACAGCACAATTAAGCACAAGTGCTGATTCAAATCGCCAATTGTACAGCACAATTAAGCACAAGTGCTGGTCTGTGTCTATACCAATCCAGCAAGCCGTCAACTAATTAAACAGAAATATTAACAGCATAGCCATGAACAAACAAGACACTTGATCTACTGTCCAAAACGGCAAGATGAAAAGCATGCATCAAATTTGTGAGGAGATAATAATAGCTCGTAGTATGTAGAACGAACTGACGAAAAAGAAGCTCTCTGCAGATTTGCGTCTCTAACCCAAGGGGAGCAAGCTGGCCTTCACCTGGGAGCTCGTGAAGCCGGCATCATGCATGACGAGCAGGACGATGGGGTCGTCGAGGTAGAGACACCGCAACGGCTCTGGTTTGCCTGCGCGCGGAGAAACAGTGCCAAACCTTCACGGTCGCCGCCCCGCTTGCAGAGCAGCTGTTCCGGCCGTTTCCCTTGCAGCAACGCCCTCCTGGGTGCTTGATTGGATGCCGTTCACGCTCACGGCGCCGCATACCTGCCCCCCCGCCCGCTCACATGGCCGCTGCCGGCTCGCCGAGTCACGCTGCGATTCCGGATGCCCAGGTAGCAGCGATTGCGGCCACCCAGCTCGCAGCGACGCCCTCCCGGATGCCTGCCCAGCTGCCTCCTGCCGTGGAGGGCTCGGAGTAGAGGCACCATGCGGAGGGGAGGGAGGATCAGGATGCGGCGGCGTGTGACCTGGGAGTGGTGGCCGCGAAAGCCATGCCGTGGTGCGGCAGGGGCGGCGGGCGTGGCGCGCAGCTCGGGAGAGATGCGGCAGCAGCGGCGGCCGGAGAGCGGCGGGGTTAGCACCGTACTTTTTGCATTTTGGCCCTTTTTAAAAAAAACTTCACATTTCAACCCCTGGAGAATGTATTCCTAAATTTGGAACCGTCGGGTCAGCGCCGTGACTCACGGCGCCGAGGTAACACATCTCGGTGTCGTGAGACATGGCGTCGTTCCAGCCCCCAAGCTGATATGACCGCTGACTTGACGCTGACGTGGCTAAGGGCTCGGTGCCACAAGCCATGGCGCCGAGCTCAGCACCATAGATCTTGGCGCCGAGCTACAGATCACGCTGCCGAGCCTTTACCTATACGCCGTGGCCCGTCTCTCTCCCCGCGCCCACTTCCTCTCTCTCGCGAGTTCTTCCTCTCCCTGCTCGCCGGACGCCCCTCCATCGTAGCTCACCGGCCGCGTGGCCTCTGCCCTTCCCTTGCGCACCCACCTCCTCCCCGGCTGCACCTCCGCCGTAGCTTGCTAGGCGCACGCCGTCCTCCGGGTGCCCCCGCGTGGGGTCTTCCGGGCTGCCCCCGCACGGCCTCCTCCAGGGCGCCGCTCGCCCGTTCCAGCCGCCCCGTGCGCAGCACTGTCGGCGAGGGCTGCCCACCACGGCCTCCTCTACCCGGCCGCCGCGCGAGCACCAGCGCGGCCGCGAGCCGGAGCGCCGCCTCCTCTATCCGGCTGGCAAGCCTCTGTAAGTTATTTTTTATTTTAATTAGTTTTATTTAATTTAGTTAGGTATTGTAGTTAGCAATTTAGGTAATTTTAGTAGTCTATTTAATTTTAGATAACTTATTTAATTAGTTTTAGTAGTTTAGTTAGGAAATGTAGTTAGTAATTTCTTGTAGATAGTTAGAAACCATAGTTACAAAATTTAGTTAGATAGTAGATGTAGGTATTTTGTTAGGTATTTAGTTAGGTAATTTAGTTAGATAAATTTAGGTATTTAGTTAGGTAATTTAGTTAGGTAATTTAGATAGTTAGGAACTAATGTGTTGTGCATACGAACTAGATGGACAATTTAGTCACCTTGTATCATGGAGGCAGTGTTGAGGAAGATGTGTTTGGGAATGTCACTTTTGATGGAATGCACAAGGTCTCTCTGATATTCGATGATCGACTGTTGTTTAGTGAGGTGTTTGGTAGGGCTCGTGATGAGTTTCAATGCAATTCAAATGAGGATGCCATCTCAGTTGAAGGGGTCGTTCACTTTGGTAAATCATGCCGGATTTTCAGACGGCTGGTCCCAATTGCATGTGAGGTTGAATGGGAGAAGTATGTGAAGACTGTCATCAAGAATGAGTATTAATGTTTGAATTTGGTTGTGCGGAAGTTGTCAAATGCTCCCACCGCTCATGTGCATTCATCCCCTAATGTGCATTCACCCCCTTGTGGATTTTTGCAAGAACAAGAGAATCCGCCACCTGTTGACCCTCCGTTACCCATCCTTGAGGTGGATCATGAAGATGCGGTTGCGGTCCCTAATGCTCAATCCGGCCCAAATGAGTTTGGCATTTGTCCTGACGCTGGTGCACATTGTCGGATTGATGATGTTGGTACAGCCCCTCAAGCGATTCCTTTGACCCAGAACCATCCAAGTTAGTGTCGTAGTAACACCACCTTTTCTTTTATTATTCGCCCTTGATTCCATTCGTTTATCCCAATGCTATCTTTAATTGTTGTTTAAATGCAGCAGATATTCCAGATAATATTGGTGTTCCACCTGTGCCTCCATCTTCCAATATAGGATGGGCTTCTAATAGTGTGGATGTTCAAATAGATGATGACGAGGAGCCTTATGGGAATGCAAGAGCCGTTGATTCCGATGATGGCCACCTAGTTGCAGCATTGAGCGAAGAAGTTATGGAGTTCATCAGACTTTTTTATCCTGATCATGATCCACTAGTTCATGAATTCAGCGATCTCAGTCATTCTCGTAGTGCTTATGCAGAAGGAAGAGATGGCGAGCTGCTAGAGGCTCTTAAGGCCGGGGATAGCATGGAAATTAAGACGGACCTTCTATTCAAGGACTTGCCTACACTGAGAAGGTGGTTACATGGTTACAGGAGTATTCTGTGAAACGTAAAAGGCCATTCAAGGTTAGGCACTCCTATGTGGAGCGGCGCTACACAATGGTGTGTGAGAAGGCCGATTGCAATTGGAGGGTCTGTGCTCGGAAACAGAAGGCCACGGGAAAGTTCAAAATCACAAAAATTGTAAGTCTACACACTTGTGCCGACATAGATCTAAAGTAGAGGCATCGTCTTTTGACCTCTACCCTCATTGCCACAAAGTTATACTCAACATTGAAGTGTCAGTCCAATTTGAAGGTGAAGACAATTATGGATATGGGTGAGAAGATATTTGGTTACAAGATCAACTATGGGAAAGCATGGTGGGCAAAGCAACGGGACTGGAAGATAATATATGGGGACTAGGAGGAGGCGTATGAAAAGCTACCTACACTGTTCAATGCAATGAAAGCAGCTAATCCAGGCATGCAATACGAGTACAATCCAAAATCGAATGGATGGAAGGACGGGATGCAGATCTTCTTTCATGCTTTCCGGTGCTTTCCCCAGTGTGTGGAGGCCTTCAGGCATTGCCGCCCGGTGCTATCCATTGATGGTACTTTTCTGATTGGCAAGTACGAGGGCACGCTATTGATAGCCATTGCAGTTGATGCGGACAATGTATTCGTTCCTTTGGCCTTTTCTTTGGTGGAGAGGGAGAACAAAGCCAGCTGGGGATGGTTCTTGCGGCTAGTTCAGATAAATGTTGTAGGCCCTAGCAGGGAGGTTGGTGTCGTATCTGATAGACACCAGGGTACCACCTGCCTCACAGACTGCTACGCCATTCTCGTTGTCCGTGAAGTTGCACAAGTAAGTGTGAAGTGCTTAATTCATCTATTGTTGCCATTAATGCTAGCTAGTTGACTATATGATTCATCTGTTGTTGCCATTATTGCTATTACAGGATAGATCGTCAGAAGCACAAGAAGACAACCAATTTCGAGATGTTGCACCGCGACCACATCGACACGTGGGACCTTTTTCATGAGAATGTGATTGAAAACGACCAGCCACATACGGACTACAACTTCCGCACGTACCTATCATGGTACCTAGTTGCGACACGGACCAAATTGAAGGCCCAATGGATAGGAGCGGACTACGCTGAGATTCAGTCTTCGGACAATGAAGATACATCTTACGACCTTGCAACCCAGGAAGGGACGGTGGTCGAGGCCGCACCCATCCTGGACCAAGTGGTATGGTCACCTAACACTACTATTCTGTAACAATTCAGATTCATTGCAATAATATGATCATGTATAATGACTAACCATTTGTTTTGTTTGAGTGCAGGGAAACACGTTGAAGCAATCCGTACTTGACATCGAACATTTTCCAAGGCAAGGAGTGGATGAGATGACACTAAACAACTTCCTTGGAGTAAGTTTTCGAAATTACTACAGATATGGACATGTACCTCCCGTTCAATCTTATGCACTAACTTCATGTTTAAATGCAGAGACTTGTAGGTCGCCTACACCGCTGTTCAAATCCATATTACAACTATCCTTGCCACAAGAAGAATGGGCCTCCGTCGCCGCCACCACTGCCTACAATGGGAGGATACTATGGAGAAGGGTCAACACAATTTGTTATGTGGGAACAATATTAAGAGTAGCGTATCTTATTCAAATGTTGCATCCATGTGTTTGTTGTTCGATTTAATTACCTAAGGCATGTTACGTTTACTCCGGACATCTTTACCCTTGTTTCGTAGATGTCCTCACATGCCAGTTCAAGTCTTGTGCATGTTCAATTATGTCCTGAACTACTTTGGCAGTCTTGAATTCTATTACGTTGGAGTGTTTAAATAGCTTTGCAGTATTGAAATACATATTATGGCCACAATGAATGAAACAACAACACACTAGTCTATTGGAATACACAATAAAAGATGACATAATGAGTAGTCGAGTACATGAGAACACACCGAAACAACATCAAGTCCATTACAATAAAGGCATGAAATAAACTTGCGTACATCAGAACACAATGAAACAACATCAAGTCCATTACATGACAACACAAGGATTACTGCAAGACTACTGGGTGCAACGAGGCCACTTCCCCTTTCTCAATGCATCCGGATTCTCCTCCATTGCTGCTTTCGCACGGCGAACTCGCTCTAGCTTCTGCTCCCTCTCCTCCCTGCGCTCAGCAGCATGCCTCCTTTCCACCTCTTCTTTGCACTCCTTTTCTGTTGCCTCATCTTGGCGTCTCTTCTCCAGCAACTTCTTTCTCTCCGCATCTCACCGCTTCATACTGCGCAGATACTCCTTGTCCTCCTCCTTGATCTTAGTGTCGATCCACTACTGAAAATCGCATAGCGGGGGAGGGGTCTGCAAAAAATGCAATTGTCACAATCATAATATTGCACATAACACACACATTATTTCATATGAGAAAAAAAACAAAATTGTTACCATCAAACCAATGCGGATCTGACGAGGTGTGGGATCAAACGCATAGTTGTCACACATACAATACCACTGGTTATAAGTTTCTTCTTCATCGGACTTGGCTACATTGCAAGTATTATTTGTTGTAATATATTATATTTTTTATTTTTATTTATTAGGAAAAATTAAGGGCATGGCATCTCTTGAACAAAAGAACGGTACGAAGACTTACCGGGATACATGACGCCTCCCCAAATCTTGGATGAAGCTCAGAGAGGGTCGTTGTTCAGATGATGGAAGAACACTCGACACGTATTAGGTGGATGAGGCCATCCTCTAGTTCTGCTCGTTCAGGTCGGTGTTGTGCGTCAGTTCCTGCTGCATCTGATATGTGCGTTCGTTGATGATGCTGATACAGTCCGAGAGGTACGAGAGTCCTCGAGTGATGGGGTTCTCATAGTCGTAGTGTGCCAAGGTCGACGGACCAACCTATAGACCATAAGAATCCTGCGTACCTAGGGGTAGTAGAATCATTAACTGCAGTCGTACTCTGTACTACCTCATGCATGTGACGGGTTTGACCCCCACTAGTTGTAATTACCGTAGGTCTCCTTGAAACTCATATGCTCTATAGATTGTCCGGGTTGCTGAGTAGTGCCTATCTCGAGGGTTTGACTCGGCTGTTGCAAAGGTCCTGCTTCATTTTGCTGGGTGTGCAGTCGGGCCCTGCCTCGTGTGACTAATACGGTGAACGGGCCACCGATACTGCGGCGTGCTCTCTTCAGTAGAGGGAAAGTCTTGAGCATGAAAGTTTGACTTCTGTACCGTAACCGGGGTAACACATAAAGAGAGAAACCAAAAATAGCTTTGTATACATGTATCTAAAGTAACATCACATACACATATATATCTCACATAGGGAGTTATACAAGTTTCATGCATACAACTCTGGATACAAGGCTACCTAGAATATGATCTCTACCTGTCTTTGCTTTCCACGGTTCTAGTTCTCTACTAGAGTTGGCTCAAGTACAAAAGAAGTATTTAGGAATTTATCTCATCTCGTTATTCTCCCACTGCTTAGCCCGCTCACTTATTTATCTTATTAGGATCTCCTTGTGTGTCAGTGCTATCCTACTTATCATTACCTTAGCCCTGCTAGGTTTTTGTTCGCTAAGGTCTTGATATATTGTTGAGATTTATTTACGCGATTGCCTTAGCCATAAGTGCTTCCCCGTGGAAATATAAATACGATGCTCTGGAATACTCCCGGGTGAAATACTGCGGTGATGATTCTGTGCACTTGTAGAATTAATTTTCTATTATATTTGTATTATATCTATGGTCCATGAGAAATACTAACAAATACTCACATTGGGTATAACATCAGTAGATGCATCGGTGGAGGTTGACGCAAAGGCGAAGTATTTGACCTTGGTGAGATTGCCCTGTTAGTCAACTTCAAAGCTTGCATCAACCCCGTCATCTTCATCACACTTCTTCTAGCGCTTCTCCAGCACCTAGCGAATATCTTTAGGAAGTTGGTCGATCATCGGCTTGACAATATTTTCGGCGTTGATCTCAGAGAGATCCTCACCTGCCATTGCAGCCGATGTAGCCTTCTTCTTCCCTAGCGGAGTTGCCAAAAAGTATATTGACACGAAAATGTGCCGCGCCAAATACTGAGCACCAAACGTGCAGTATGCAGAGGCGCGCCTTGCAGTGCCTCTGCGCAAACTAGTTAGGCCGGCTGACAAAGATCCAATGAACGCTCACCATGAGGGACCCAGTCAGGGAAGGCACACCTTAGGTTGTTTTACGGTCGTCAGGCTACCTAGAACGTTCTCGAACGTTGTGGAGATAAAAGAAGAACAACATGTTAGGATTGGAAGGGCTAGAGTTTGGTAAAGATAAAAAATAAAACTAATAGATTGGTTTGTATTTGATTGGTTGGATACCGTGGCCCTTTATATTTATAGGAGGGCAGGTTTGACCCCATTAGAAGTTGAAACTTATATAAATCTCATGTCAAAATATGACTCCTAACTCGGATTACACAGCTAAAACCGGTTTGACCACTTGACAACTGATCTATCCGGTGTGACCTGTTTTTCCTAGATCAAATCTTTCCAAAGTCATAACCAGGGGCGGGCCCAGAATTTGGGATATGGGTATTCAAAATTTTCAAAGACTAAAACAATATTATTTGACAGCCTAATGTACAAATTCAAAGCACGTAATTCACTATTAATTTATCACAAATAGTCAAATCACAAATTCACTATCAATTTATCACAAATATTTTGCTCACTACTTTACTATCAATTTATAAAAAATTCACAAGTTTTCAACAATTACATGAATAAATTCACAAAACATGGAGAAATTCCTCACTTTTCTTGTACTGCGGCCTGCTAAAATGCTGCCGCCCTGGTCCCTGGCCGTGCCCCGCGATCAGTTGAGCCTTGCCCTGGGCCGTGCGCGGTCCTTGCGCGTGGCACCGCGGTCCGCCACGCTTGCACTAGGCCACCGGCTACTGCAGCTTGTTGGTGGCCCGTCGGTGTCCGCCCGCGCTCGTCCTCGTCCGCCTAGCAGGACTGCAGGAGTCCGTCGCTGCCTACCCGCGCCCGGCGATCCAGGTTCCTAGGCGACCGCTCAAACTCGGCCTCAGCTTGGGAGACGCCCAGAGCCAGACGGGAGGCTTGGGGGCGTTGGGTGTGGCCGCTCGGCCATTTGGCTCGGTCAGGCAAGCCTCAAGTTGGCCGTGTGGGGTGTCCCTATATAACTTCCGTGCGATAGGAACCTTTAGCATCGCACAGCCCACAACGGTCCAACAACCGCAGCATCGCATAATAGCAGCAGCCCAGCAGCAAAGGGTGGCAGGAAACATGTACCAGGTTCATACCCCAACCTGGTAAGTATGTTTTTTTTTCTTCATCAAATCTGGGCAACAGTTATTATTCAACATTTTCATATCAAAGATATTGTGGCATATATTCAATATTTTAAATTTTAGATTCAACATTTCTTCCCACCAGAAGATATACAGGATCCATGGGCCGCGTGAGCCATCTGGTTGGAGGGGGCAGGAAAGGTGGACTTACTACATTTCTTGGGCCTGGGTGAGAGACCGAGAGGTGGGAGGCCTGATATACTGTGAAATTTTCATTTTTTAAATTATATATAGAATACACTTATATTTACAAATTTATTTTCTAGAAATAACGGGTATTCAGTTGAATACCTAGCTGAATACCCTTGAATTACATTGGGTCCGCCCCTGGTCATAAGTCTAAACTCAAAATCGAACGGTCTATATATGCATTTGAATCGTCTCGACCAGGGCTATGCAATAGTGAATTTAAATTTGCATTTTGATAGTGTCACATAGACTAGTCAGACCGGTTTATGCACACCTGTCAGACCACTTTACACATTCATGCCAAGTTTTATTGTCAACTAGATGTATACAGCCGGCAGTTGATTTTTAACTTTTTTCTGCAGGTCCAAAAAGTGAGAACTTTAGAGAAAATCTGCTGAATTTTTGTTCGGTTCCAAAAGTATATAATGAGTTCCCAGCTGCTTGCATGTCACCTCCTTTGTTTTACTCGTAGCCTCAGTGCCTCACTCCATTTTTCTCCCTCCTTGAATGGTGGCTCAAATCAAATGGTTCCCGAAATAGAGAAGAGATAGAGAGGAGGAATCGGGCAAGGCCCGGCGCATGCAGCGAACGAGAGCGGTTCGTCAGTTACCGGGGAGAAAAAAGAAAAGAAAAACCAATGCAGATCTTGAGGGCTAGCAATGGCAAACCAAGTGTTTTGGAATGTCTCCCGCTGATCCCGATCTCATTCTCTCCATCGCAGACCCACCTTTGCCTGCAACATCCCGGTTTGATTGAATCCACCTGGAGCCGGCGCAGGAGCGTCGCCGGTGGCGAGGCGGTTAAGGATACATCCATCCTCCGTTCACACGTTGAGCCCGAGCGCCCGGCGGCGGCGTCTGCGGCGGCGGCACCATGGCGCGGTCGAGCGCTGACGACATGGAGCTGAAGCGGGGGTGCGAGGCCGGGATCCTAGCAAAGGGTGACCGGGACAAGGTAGTGATGGCCATGCGCGTCGCCAAGGGCCGCGGCGGCTGGGGCAAGGCCGGCAAGCTCACCTCTCGCCACATGGCCAAGCCCCGCGTCCTCGCCATCACCAGTCAGTATCCCTCCTCGCTTCTCCTGTTCTCCATCCGTGCGCGCTCACGGGATCCTGACCGCCTCCCTCTCCACCCGTTGATGGCGGCGCAGCCAAGCAGAAAGGGCAGAAGACCAAGGGGTTCATGCGGGTGCTCAAGTACTCCAATGGCGGCGTCCTCGAGGTGATCTTTCTCACTGTGTCTTGTACTTTCAGATTGTTTCTCTAGATTGGACATTTATAGATGTGGATGAGTGATCGCTTTCTGATTGCGCGCATTATCAGTCGGCAAAGGTGTACAAGATCAAGCATCTCCACAAGATAGAGGTCGTCCAAAACGATCCCAGCGGCTGCACCTTCCTCTTGGTATGCATGCCATTCTCGGCCGCTCTCATAATACAAGAAGATCAATGGATCCACAGTACATTTTAAAAGATTTGTATTATAGAGTTACAAAGAACTGGTTAAGTTGTAAAAAATGGTTTGTATGTGAAGCATATATTTTTCAATGCATATATATATTCCCAAAATCATGACAAATCGGCTGCTCTGCTTTCTGAAAATTTGGCCAGGGGTTTGACAACCTGAGAAGCCAGAGCGTCGCGCCTCCGCAATGGACCATGCGCAACAAAGAAGACAGGTGATGCCGTATTGCCATCACGGTTCCTGTCCTGTCCTGTATCTATCTGTATGTGACCTGTGTTCATGATTGTGAACGTATATGCTGTACGTGTTATCTGTTGCAGGAACCGTCTGCTGATGTGCATCCTCAACATTTGCAAAGAGCACTTGGGTAGCATCCCCAAAGTCGTCGGCATGGATGTCGTCGAGATGGCTATCTGGGCAAAGGTCTGTATCAGTTTATTAATGATTAGGCGTTTCCCATGCATGTCTTTCTTTTGCTGTTTGGTCACAATGACAAAATTGGTACGGAATGCGCGTGCAATGGTTGGTAGTTTAGATTTGGCCACTGCTGAACAATTGGCGTCTCTTCATCGTCATAGGCCTACATTGCTTTCATGATATCCTCAAAGTTCTCATCTAACCTCACTGCGACTTGATTTCAGTCAAATTTCGTGTAGTCCCTCTATAGCCACCGGGTATATGGGATATCAAATAATTGGACGATTGCATTTGGTTGGGATGTGATTCCACAACACTAAATTATTTCTGCAAGAAAAATATTGTTGGTAAGTACACCAAATCTTATCTTCACAAGATATTGTTATAAGACCTTCATGGGTGTCTTCCTAGGATAGGATGAAAAACAATGCAGACCATTCATACAGCACTATGCTTTGCCCGCACCTCTAATCAGTTTACTTGAGACACTACTAGTCTGTGCATGTGCAACGAGCCAACGAGTCTTATTAGAAACCTGTGTTTTCCTTTTATCAGTTCTAGTTTCTATGGGCACGTAATATGGTGTGTGTTAGGGAAATCGCCTCCGTCCTTGTTCGCAAGGGGCAAGTGGTCCTGGGAAGCTATCCATGAGACCAGGAGGGGATATTACCATGAAGAGGCGGTGACCTCTCGAATTCCTGCAACCCTAAAAGAGGGTTTATCCAGGACAAGCTAAGGCTTAGGGGAGGGTTTATCATGACATAAGTAAGTACATATCTGACTAATGCACGAGCCTATAAAACTGGGATTAAGAATATGGTGATAGGGACCCGTATGTCAAATTTCAACTCCTCTACTACCCAAATATATTATCCTTGTTGAAAATAAATTATACAATAACCCACACCACGTCACTCTTCTGTTCGCCATCCCCGTGCCTCGTCGTCCGGCGCGGCGAGCGCGGCGTGGTCGCGGAGACAAGCGCAGCGGCAGCAGCGGGAGGCCGCAGCATGGGTCGCAGAGCCGCCACATCCATCGGTGTCCGTCGCGCATCGTACCCGCCGCCACCATCCTCACTAACACCAGCGTCGCGAACTCACGCGCTAACCTCCAGGCGGCCGCCGCTGACTGTTGTGTTGTGCAATCCCGTGGCGCCTGGAGCCGTTGTCTGGCCCCTTCAACGTAACCCAGGAACTACTGGATGAGAGATGAATGGGCCCGCTGCCTCATAGCTCGCTTGCCATCGACGCAGGTTGCTGCCTAGAAGTTTTTCGACGAAATGCTTGATACAAAGAATTGCTGTTTTGGCCCAGCCAAAGCCTGTTGGCCTTGTAATAGTGGCATTTTCGCCTCTTGTGCAAAAAGGTATCAGCAGATTTGCATTAGTCCACATTTTTGTATCACATTTTCTGCAGCAGCAGTGCATAGAGACATGCTGGATTATCCTGGATTTCTTTAGATTCCATTGGAGTTTAAAAGTGCTAAATACTTGAGAGGCTACTGTCCTTGTGATCAACATGTTTGATTCCCATATGTTTGTTTTTTCGTATATTTCAGGAGAACACTACAACAAAGGTTACACAAGTGACTAACAAAGATGGGCCTGTTGAATCAGTGGTGTTAGAGGCTGAATCAAATGTTACCGTTGAGAAGGACCTTGTTTCTCAGGCAGAAGAGGAGGACATCGAGGCTCTTCTTAACAAGTAAGTTACCAAATGTGAACTTGGCATGCCACCTTCTGTGCCTGCACATTTCTGATTATTAAGTTTATCTATCATGTGCCAATTGATTGGATACACTTCAACTAATACATTAATGTGCCCCACGTATCATATCAGCTAATTGTTCCATGAAATTTTAGTGAAAGTCACAAGTGGTATTACGTCCATGCGATCATTTCATTTCGGCATGAGCACAAATGGATTCTTTATCTTCCTAGGGTATATGTTTGCTTTACAATATAACTGATGCAGCAAACTTTGTTTTTCTTATGCAGTTATGTTATGGCCATTGGTGAAGCAGAGGCTTTTTCAGAAAGAATGAAGCGTGAACTTGTAGCTCTAGAATCTGCAAATGTTTATGCCCTGATGGAAACTGAATCTGTTGTAGAAGAGGTATGCACTCTCCTGAACTTTGTAAATGCCTTTTTCTTAGCCGTCAAAAATATGAAATTGCTGATCCTGCATATAATTTAAGCATATAAAATTTGGGATCACCATTTTCTACCTCCATATAAATTTTATAAATTTGTAGACATTTAGCTGTAACTCTTAAGTCAAATTTTTTACTTCTATATATCTACAGGATACCTCTTCATGGGAAAACGAACACAATTATTTCTATACTTTTAAAAGTTTGTATGAATTTTATAAATTTGGAGACATTTAGCTGTACCTCTTAAGCCGAATTTTTTACTTCTATATATCTACAGGATACCTCTTCATGCGAAAATGAACTCAATTATTTATGATACTTTTAAAAGTTTGTAATGACCAATTTTCCTTCTCTCATGAGAAGAGAAAGCTCTTAAGATAATTTGGCACGAATGGCTCGAGAGTGAAATAGATGTAAAGTATGTTAACATGGTAATGGGTATGATGCATATCTAACCATGTGATTGACTGTACATTTTAAGCTTTTAACTTGTTAGATTTCATAAAGTGTAAGTGAATCTGGAGGCCCTTACCCATTTCAGATTTGCATACAATGCTGAAAAAATATTTAAAGAGAAATAATGTCTTAACACATCAGAAGCTATCCTCCTTGTATGCTCTCAAAGAGCATCACAGAAGGGGCAATACTTCACCCACTCATCCAGTAGTTTGTTAGAATGTCTCTTTGGTTAGGTTCACATTGTAGCTACCTTCACGTTAATTAGATTGGAACTTTATCTCCAAGATATAATAGCACAGTATAGATAGAATTATACCAAGTTACGTCAGGTTATTAGATTGCATCATTAGGGTCGAACACCATTGCAATGTGTGAAAAGAATTGTTGAGAGGTCCTCATCTACCCTGGGCCTTGAGTTTTGGGCATTGCCTTGCATAAGCTGGAGTCTCTGGTTTCACGTCCATTTATTTTGTTCAGATTCCCTATGTTCTTCTATTTTCTCAAATCTGCGGCTGCAATACTGTACAGCATCATGATGAAATGTTAAACTTGAATTGATTACCAATGATATGAAAAACTATTTAACTTTGGTAGGTTTTTGCTGAATATCTTGACTGTAAATTTTCGTCTTTTTCCTAAATATTTTACTGGTTATACAATTGTGTATTCTCGAAGAGAATTCCAATACATTACTAGTGTATTTTTTTCCTGCAGGTATTGCAGGGTTTAGAAATAGCCAGTATATGTGTTGAAGATATGGATGAATGGCTAGGTATTTTCAATATAAAGCTGAGGCATATGAGGGAGGATATACAATCTGTACGGTTATTTTCACCTTTACTAATAAATATGCAAATCATATTTCCTAGTTGTTATGAGGAAAATATTTTCTCTTTTAATGCCTGATCCGTCTAAAACATGAACTCTAGGGTTGTTTGATCGAAAGAAGCCCAATAAGAGTTCAATGAAACAATATTTGAATTGTTTGTCATGGGCTTACAGCTCATACAGTAGTTCACATCGGTTGTCAAAATTTACACTGAAGTGTTATCCCTACTGAAGATGCTAGGACAGTATTCTTAATTGTTTAAACTATTGTACATTTGTACAAGATGAAGTATCAGTGTCATTTTTTTAATGTTTAGGATCTGTGATATATTTTCCCTTAAATTTTATTACAGGTAACTAGAAATTTTAAATTCTAATTTATAGTAAACATCAGGGTTGTAGAAGTTGATTATGCAATATAATAATGCATCACACAAGTCTAACTTTAATGCAGCCATGCAGCCTAGTTAGTCTGTGCAGTATTGGTGGTTATGGTTTCATATTGGGAGGTCATAATTAGTAGTAGTTGCATATTGCATCTAATACTTGAGGATCAAAATGTGTAGCACTCTGAGTATTACCTTTTGAGGAAGCAAGGGCAATAAGCTTGGAAGAGAGTTACTACAAGTGTTGTGTTGAACTGTCCAAGTAGACTGGGGGTTCACTCTTAAGCAATTCAGGGTCTTGGGGTATATTTGTTTGGCCATTGTGTATATTTGAGTCCTGTTTCTCTTTTAGTTCATTTTCTATGTAATCAATTACATAAATATGCAGTATTTGTCAGAAACTGAATTCAAAATGCCATAAACTGTCTCACTGATCAGATCTTTCTAAGTCTGATCACTCAAGCTCCCAAAACTATTCCATGAGCTCAGCCTAGGTTGTTCCATCATTGTAAATTAAACATACTGAGTTCATGCATGGTCATGATTACATCATTAAACCACTTACTTTTATTATGGAAACTCAACATTATTTGTAAAATTGTCAATCTTACCTTTTAAAAAAAATATTATAAACGCATATGCCTTATGGTTTTGCAGATAGAATGGCGTAATAACAGGCTGGAGTTGCAATCTGACAGTAATGTGGCTTTGATTGATGAGCTTGACAAATTGCTTGAGCTCCTTCAGATTCCACCTGAAGTGTGCATTCTATTGACCTATTAATTATTTTTCCTATAATAATATTTATGTTAACATAACACTGAAATTCCTGATCCCATTGATCATATTGCAGTATGAGGCATCATTAACTGGAGGATCATTTGATGAGGGAAATATGATTAAGAACATCGAAGCCTGTGACTGGTTAACCATTGCTATAAAGAACCTAGAAGCGTCCAATCTAGATCCAATCTATGTAAAATTACGTGCTGTATGTCCTTTATCCTCATACCATCATCTTTTTTTTCCTATTGGAGGTTTACATGATCGAGCTTTTCCTTTACCATTCAAATCAATTGAGATTAACTTATTCTTTATCAGATAAGTATTAGTATGCTGCTTTGATACCATTTGAAGGACTTCTAGCAACATTGGAAGATAAATAGATTCAACGGAGAAAAGACCATTTTCCACAGACAAATAAATTTGTTTCATATGGAAGGTTAAAGTAATTTGTGTTTAATTAAACATATCTTACAAAAGGAATGCCAGCAACAGTTGTTCTTTTACCTTTCCTTTTGAACAAAATTAGCAAAAGAAGGTGCCCATTTACATTAAATAAAGGAGATTTTACATCCAATTGCCTAAGGATCCTACAAGGAGGCAAAACTGTACAAAACAAAAACTCTGTAGAAAACAGAGAAAAACAGCAAGCTGCTTAACACCGCAGGGAGGAAGCATGCTCTCATGTCTTTTACTAAAATATTGTTGAAGTTTGATTAAATTGGAAGTCAGAAGTAATATATTTCTTGCCTTCATCAACTTCAAATGTAGGTTTCTATTCATTTTGCTACTTTCTATGGAAATGAAATTCTGTCAACCAATCCATGGCTATAGACGTATGCATAATAGGCTTTTTACATTTAATTTTTCAAGTTATCGCTTAACAAATTTTCATCTTATTTGCCAAAAATTATACAGGTTAGAGAAAAACGTGCAGAATTTGTTCTTCTTAAGTGCACATTTGTTCGGAGGGCATCAGAATTTTTAAGGAATTACTTTCCGGGTTTAATTGATTCTATGCTAAATGACAAAGCAAACTTCTCTCAGGTAAATCTTACTTCAAATCTTCAAATAAGGAAGTTTGGGATAAAACCCGGGTATGCGTGATCGAACTCCTAAACACTTGCAGCGAGGTCATCTGCAGAGGCCTGACCATGCTGATATGAGGAACAAATGCAGGACTTATGCACGGCTTCTACAACACATCAAGGTTTTTGCATGATATCTTGGTGTGAAAAATTTCCTTCTGAAAATGAAGAAAAATAGTTTTTAGCTAGTAAAAGTTTGTGCTTTCTAATACTCCCTTTATACTATGTTTCAAGAGTTTGGACAAGAGTTGTATGATACCTTTGCGGAAAGCTTACTGCCACTCATTGAACTTGCTAATTCGACGTGAGGTGGGGTTCTGCGAGTACTCTGAATTTTTTCAATTTTTCTAATATAAGTTAATCAAAGATGTTCTAGAATTTCTTGGAGCTACACTTTACAAATCACACAACAATAATAAATGACTGATATAACATCCTGGCATTTGTTTTGTAGTCCCGTGAATTTTCTAATGAACTACGTAATAGTTCAAAAGCATCAAAGAGCAGCACACCATTGTTTGAGGGTCCTGCTGGTGCAAACCAGCCAGCAAGTATTACCGATAGTCCTGCAGACGCATACTCCAAGATGATTACTGTTTTTATTCCACTTCTTGTTGATGAGGTTGTTCTGTATTTCTTTGTGTTATTTCTGTGAAACATAAATAATATTAATAATATCCTAACTCTCTTCATGAATATCTACAACTAGAGCTCATTCCTTGCACATTTTATGTGCTTTGAAGTCTCTACAGTTTCTCAGTCAGATGCTAATGTTGAAGCAACTAGTACTTCTTCGGTCACATTAGAAGCTTCTTCAAGCATTGGCAAAACAAGTAATATAAACCACCACCTCCCAAGTTAAACAGTGTTTCTTGCAATGGATCTATTGTTTTACTTCCTTTCTGAAAGGTGTAAAGGTTGGCTCATGTTTTTCTAGGTAATAATCCAGCTGAGTTGGGCGTACTAAATGAATGCCTTCAGGAATTGCTTGATGGTATTCAGGTTGACTTTGTTAGTTTTCCTCGCATAATTTATAATGTAGACTATAAATACGGATAAGCAGATAGCTAAATTAACAACATTGTTGGGTGTACTGTTGAGGCTTCACATGTTTTCTATGGTTCTTTTTCAGGAGGACTTTTATGCATTGGTTGACTGGGCATTCAAGCTAGATCCACTGAGTTGTATATTGATGCATGGAATAACAGATCGATATCTTTCTGGTCAGAAAGCAGAGGTCTCAGGATATGTGCAATTGTTGCTTGATGACTTGGAGACAAGAATAACGATTTTATTTAGCAGGGTTTGACTCTATTGATAGGCTAGCATTTTTGTACTTTGGAGAGTTCTTCAATTTGTTCCTTACTCCTTCATATTCATGGTCTGTGCAGTTTGTTGATGATGCCTGCTACCAGATTGAGAAGTATGAGCGCAATGTGCGGCAAATTGGAGTTGTGCCCTATATTCCCAGGTCTGCTGTTATGTTCTCAAAAGATATTTCTAAAATCTGAACATACCTGTCATGGTTCTTGGGTATATGTATAACTATGTTTAGCTGAAATGTGTTCTATTCTTTTCTTTTCTTTTATATAGATTCTCACAACTTGCAGCACGTATGGAGCAGTATATCAATGGATCCAGGGATCTAGTTGACCAGGCATATACTAAAATCGTATGAACTTACTATAAGCTTGACCGCTCAATGCTAAAAGTTATTTAAAAATTTTATGCACCAACCTCAGATGCATATGCAACCAATGTTGGCCATTTCATATCACTCTGACTTACATTAATATTACCAACCATGTTCCTTGTTAACTTAACCAGACTTGTGACTGTAACAGGTGAGTATTATGTTTGTGATACTGGAGAAAATTGCTCAAGTGGAACCTAAATATGTTGACATTGTACTTTTGGAGAACTATGCAGCTTTTCAGCACAGGTTTAATTCTTTTTTTTTCTCATGGTACTCTTTTAGTGTGTGCATTTGTACGACTCTCTGCTACTGGTTTGTGGCATTTGCAGCCCTATAATGATACTTATATCCTACATCCATAACTTATTTTATGGAAACTGCACAGAATAAATTCCGACTAATGGCAATAGCTTTGTGCATCTTTGGTGGAGCAACTATGATAATTTTATTCATTTACCTAAATTTAGAAATTAATTGTAAAAGACACAACCGCTCTTTAGTTGCCTCATCAACTATAGAGAAAAATAACTAAAATACAAGAGTAGTCAATATCAACGTAGCAGTGTAACAATTGTACACAGACAGGCCACATAGCATGGCTGTAAAAGGCTTAGGATGTGGTGAGAACGGGACATGTTACCTCACATTTGCCTTATTTTCCTCATGTGCCAACTTCACAGTCTGGGCACCTCGCCATATGATCTCAGCACTTTGTGATTAATATAGACTGCGTGCATAGCCACCAGCACCATCCTTCGCACATCTCACACATCTCACTGCTACATTCATCTCCCGAGGTGCCTGCATTAATTAGCCTCTGCAGCCACAGATGTCAATCAGCATTATGTTTTTGTCACTCGGAGGTACAACTATTACTTTTGCCTCAAAATATATAAGCGCTCAATTTTACCATTTTTCGATTTCATAGTGTTTTCCTTTTTGCTTTTTCCAACTTCATTCCATCAGTTAGGGCAAGGCATTGAAATTGAAGTTACCATTTTGTCACATCTTCATTCTACCAGTTCCTTTATTGAGGGTTGCAACCTCTACAAACAGTTGATGGCAGCGATGATGCCACTCCTCCCCTTTAGCTCTGTATTGAACAAGTCCATATGTACCACTAAGGAGCACTTAGTTATTTCGATCATCTTCGATATAACCTGCCACTTGCAATCTGGTCAACAACTATTGCCTCCATGTGGCAGAAACAATTAACACCTTCATGTAAGAATAAGGAAAAAAGAAAAGAAAAATGAGGTGTGAAACATTTCATCTCCAATGCAAATATTGAAGCCTTTTCTGTAGCCCCAGAAAAAAATGTTCCAAAACAGCAACACCCGCCATGTTTGTGAATACCTGAGATCATAAATTGCTCCAAGTAATGCTGGAATCTTACCAATAACATTTGTGGATACCTAGTGTTTCGTAGAACTAATTAACTCGATATAATTAATTGGCTCTGCAGCTTGTATGATTTGGCAAATGTTGTGCCAACGCTTGCTAAATATTATCATCAAGCTAGTGAAGCCTATGAACAAGCTTGTTCACGCCATATCAATTTGGTCATATACATTGTAAGTTGACTGTAACTCCTTTTGATTCTGTTCCCCCTTGCCAATGTATACACTAAGGCGTTTATTTTAATGCATGTCATGGAACTTATGTTTGTTTACTTTTTGCAGCACTTTGAAAAACTATTCCAGTTCGCTCGAAGAATTGAGGAACTAATGTACAGTATGAGCCCTGAAGAGGTGAGGAATGTGATTTGGTTCCGTGTTCTATCTACCTGAAAGTCTATGTAATTAGTGACCTAATCGCAGAGCTGCATTATTTCTTGGTTGTAATACGTTCAATAGTGTTTTTCAGATTATGATCCATATCTTAATCATGTGCTTACTATGCCTTGAGAAGAAAAATCAATTGCTTTTACCAATCAACCATTGAAATATTCCTGATGCTTTTACCAATCAACTCCCCATGGCTCGAGATCCATGCTATGCTATGTAGTCATTCGTCTACTGTCCATGATTAAACCTCGCTTCCTACCTAATGCATTTTTTGCACACAAAGTTATTTTGAATGTCCAACCCTCTTGTCTTAGTGCCCAGTATGTTCTATTGGTTGAATTATAAAGTGTTCATTGTTGGATACTTCTAACTGCACACAGATACCTTTCCAAGTTGGAATGTCCAAGGTAGATTTTCGCAAGATGTTGAAGTCTAGCTTAGCTGGAGTAAGTTGATAGTATATTCATCCTTTACGTTTATGAACTTAGTCATAAAGCATTGTCCCTTACTCTTACTTTATCTTGTTGACAGCTTGACAAGACAATAAATGCAATGTATAGAAAACTACAGAAGAATATGACTGCTGAGGAATTGCTTCCTTCATTATGGGAAAAATGCAAGGTATATTTTTTTATAATTGTAAAATTGTAAGTGTGAAATGAATGAGGGGACTACTTGTAATCTCCTTCAAGGCTAAGTGAGATACAAAACTTTTTCTTGCTTGATGTGGCGGTTGTTGCAGAAAGAGTTTCTTGACAAATATGCAACCTTCGTCAAGTTGATTTCAAAAATATATCCTGATGAAAAAGTGACATCTGTGAACGAAATGAGGGATATTCTAGCTTCGCTGTAGCAATTTTTATTACAAGGTAACTTTCTATGCTTTGATTTCTGCTGCTCTGTCCTGCTATTGGTTTAATTGCATTGTTCGTCTTGTACATGGCATTCTTCCTTTTGGATTGCTTTTATGGTGCCAGGTTAGTATATCAATTGGCTTGCATGCACATAAGTAGACCTGATTCTGACCATCTCAGATTTGTGATCCTTACTGAACCAGCTATCCGATATGTGTTCCTTAGGAACCAGTTATGTGATATGTGATCCTTACTGAACCATCTATCTGATTCATGGTCTGTAGTGAACTGTAGATGCACCCTTGTTGACATATAATTTCAAGTTGGACGATTTGTTTCGTGTTTTGTATGGCCAATAACGTGTATGAGCCACGATTAGACAATGATGATTGGGCAAAGAAACTTTTGGACACTATTACTGTTGACAGAGAAACTAAATAAGGCATATCTGAAACAATAAAATGATCTTGTATACAGAAGACATACGTGAAACCATAAAATGTTCTTTTATACAGATACTTTGGAGTTTGGAGGAGAATTATCAATTCGTAAGGAAATGGAGATTCCCTTGCCGGGGTATTTGGTTGCCGAGGACCAATACTAGATTTAGCTGCTAGAGTGGAAAACACACGTGGCCCAGCGATCGATCGAGTGCTACTCGAGAAGCTGAAAACTAATGACATAGAACTTCTCCTAGCTATTGATGTTTAGCCCAACTTTTATGTTTTATTATTGCAGCCTTCGCTCAATCTGTGGCTGTAGTAATATTTCTGTATCTGGGCTGTTTGCTTACCAATATGTGTTTAATCATTTGGTATTAGCATACAAATTTAATAAACCACTGGCATGACTAGATTTGCTAGTCCAATACGTCATGCTTGATACTAGATAATTGCTACGGCATGATGAGCTCCACGGTCACTTTATTTTTTTTCTTGGCCGCACAGTACTAATGAATTGATCAATCTCACAGTGAATGCACCTTTTGTATGTGCTTCCATGGACCTGAGAATTTCACTGGTTCTATAAGTTTTATGTGCATCCGTGATTTTTGACATCACCATATTACTACGTCAAGCTACCGATGATGCCAAGTTAATTCCACTTCTGGCGTAATCATTTCTTCTAGATTTATGGGATAAACTTATTTGCCCACTAAGCATCACATTATCTTAATAACAATGAAATTGAAAAAAAAACATGTAACATATTATTTGCCCGATCAAAATAATGAAATTACGACAGTGTGTAAAAGGCGTATTTCTCTTAATATGGATATTCTGGAATTCTTATATTTCTAATTTGACATGTCTCTTCTTATTTCATCATGTAAAACATGAGCAATAACCAGCAATATATACACCTCTGGTAACTGAAATTGGTGATTAATGTTACACTAATTTGAGTCGCATAATAGAAAGAAGTCAAAAAACTTCATATGATAAGTACTAAATGCATTTCCTAATTTAGAAGAGTGTGTACATTTTTCATATTTTTTTGATGAGTACATGCATTTATTTATCATAACTACAACTAAGTTGGTGGTGTTAGTGATGCCTCTCCACTGATATCTGATAGTTCATTACCTGAATGCATTTTGCTGCTATAAATCTTTTGCAGGTACAAATCCTTCACACCTGCCAACCCCCTGCCATCCCCTGTATCTCTCTTTGAAGTTAGCAGAACATTTGTCGTCAAATGTAGCACACTTTATCTTTATTTCCTGTCGCCTCCCGTTTCTATTCAATTATCCTTATTTCTTCAGCTGATTGTTGTTCTTACGTGTTTCTCAACATCTGCACAAATCTGCTTATCGCTGGACTCCAACCATATGAGAGCATTAGCAAAGGCAATAATACGGAGTATATAGGTCGAGGTTGTTGACCATAATGCTTTCCATCATTACTACAATGGCTGTTTCATGGCTGACAGGGCACGAGTTGTGAAATTGAATGATGAGTACATGTTATGACTGACCTTTCAACAATACATGTACTTGGAAAAAAAGGACGACATAAACTCAAACAACAAGTGCGAAGTTGTAACTATGGTACAGGTCAAGCAAGATAATAGTCCATGAATACACAAGGCACTGCCTTTATTTAGTAGGGTTGTTGCTTACTTCGTACTCCCTCCGTACTAATGAAGAAGTCATTTTAGAATTTAAAATTTATCCCAAAAACAAATTATTATTTTATCATATTTAGAAAATATACGTGCATGTAAAAATTTATTATTACCAAATATGAATAATAAATAGAAGTAAATATGGTCATTTTACCTTCTTATTAATCTATCCTAAAATTTTTAGAATAACTTGTATTTTAGGATGGAGGGGGTATGTGTATTCTGTTCCAACAATATGTGAGATAGTACTCTTTAGGCATAACGGTGACCTCGGCATAATGTGAACGGCATCCCAGCTAAGCGTATCCCCACCTGCCACCCACATCCCGACCTCCGCGCTGTGAAAATATTTCAGCAAATTGGGATTCCTATAAATAATAGCTCAAGCCATTCTTGAATGAAGAACACGCTAAGCCTATCTCTAGCAATTCTGCTGTAAGCCATCAAATTTTGTCGCACAGTCTGATAGCTTTCTGACTGAATAGTTTTGCCGGATTAGAGTGATCAAAGTGGTGTCTTTCAGAAGGCATGTCTTTCCCACAGAACGTGACGTGCTTTTACAAATCTGAATAGATTTAACACCATCTGTCGCTTTTCGAAGGTATCTTTCAGAAGGTATGTTTTTCCCGGCGTCTCCCATTCCCATCAAGTAATCACCCGATTCTCACCATACAGCACATAGGGATGCAAGTAATATATATTTTGGATTATTGGATCGACCTAAAAGTTGATAAAATGAATTAGGATGACATTCTGCGTAAATAATTTGGGAGGAAAATGAACTAGAGTAACATGCCATCGTAATTAACTAGCTAACAAAAAGCACTATTAGATACCCGCTTGCATCCTTATACACACCCTTCCATTCATCTAATCTATCATGTATGCATTGGGGTTCTTTTATATCGGTGAAGCCACACACAGCGCAACGTAGTACATCACAGAGAAGAGTACCTCCTGTGCAAATTCGACATAGTATAACGTAGTGAAGTAGTATACATCGAAGGAAGAGTTAGCTAGAAGATTTACATTTATATAAGAGATCACAGTAGGTATCGAAGTATATTAATTAATTTTGTAATATTAACACATATCAAGGTCAAATTAAAACTTAACCTGCGGGGAAAGACTGCCCTCACGGCATTGTATTAAGAAGAAAACCTAGTCAGGTAAGGCCAAGAAAACTTCCAAACCCCTACCTCACCCGTACACAGTGGCTTGTCACCCGTATGAAGGTTGGACCCCAACTGTGCTTCGGAATGGGAATAGACGAGAGGGAATTTTTTTACATGAAACCGGAGACGAACTCCCGAGCTGGTGCGATCTCATTGACCATCCACGAACCGGGCTAAAGCCCCTGACCATCCACCAACCGGGCTAAAGCCCTTTCGCAAGGTCAAATTAGAACAAAGGCATTATTATTGAGTGTTGAACAACACGTATTGACGATATTTTCTTAACAACTAAATTGTCAAAGCCTGAAAAACCAATAAGGAGAATAGCTAAATGACAATTGATTTCGATTATATGTGTCAGACCGTGAGTATTGACAATTAGTTATTTTCAGATAATGCCTACACCGATACATGTACGGACAGGAATGCATACAGAAAAAGTCACACAATGCACTTACTAGGATTGCGAAGTTTCTTATCAATTGATGTACAAATCTTGGAAATGTGGCTTCTTAGAGAATTATCCCTTTCATTTCCCAAAGGTAGAAAAATCAGAGTCTAGAACTATTGTTCTAATTATATCTCGAGGATTTTTATCATCAACGGGCCTCTACAATCTAGAATGCGTATAGCCTAACATCACTATAGTATCACCAACAGGGTGACCAATTAATTTAAAATATAAAATGAAAAACCATAATTTGCATGAAAATTCAACAAGCCATGTAGTTTGTTTCAAAATTGCCACCCACGTCTAACAAAATACTTCACATTTATTCTCCATACTTCAGAATGCCGCAACTGAACAAACATGTTCTTTCAAATATGACCTGTATGTAAAATGAATCTTTATTTTTAATTTTTATCAAAACCTTAGTCATTGCGGAGTTGCCATGTCGAGTGGCCTCCCAACTTAATGCGGGATACTGCTCCCTAAGCATTAAAACAATGAGCAAGCATAAGATTGATTCTAGTGTAGTGGCAGCTGTTAATCAAAATCAATTTGTGCTGTTGGCCAAATAAATCTAGTGAATTTGCAATGAAAACTAAATGAAAATTGGGAGCAAAAGTTCAGCAGGCTACAGAAGATCCACCTCGTGCTAGACATCTCTTTCCCAGCACCTCGCAGTCCCCTCAAGCGGCACATTACCCCCATTCCAATACTCCACGTTTCCCCATCAGTCTCGCCCATTTTACATTATTAATCTCACAGTGGTGTGTATGGGTGGTAATGGATTATAGTCCTACCGCTCCTTCACAATCTAACTCAGTCCTTAATCATTCTTAGCTCAAAAATATGTAGAATATGAGCCAGCCCTTTTTGAACTCGATCCTTAAAAATTCTAAGTTAAATTTGTAGGCCCTTTACCAACCCTACTGGTGTACGGCGGAAGATAGAGATGCACGCATTAGTACACTGTATTATACATATGGAGGGTATAATGAGACTGAGTATGATGCACTATAGTGCTAAGGTATTTATATACGAGAAATAGCAGTTGGTTAAGGAGCGTATATATAGAGTGAGTAAACTTCGCAAAAAGCCACGCTGGTTTGCCACGGACAAATCATTTCAGAAGCCTCATCCTAACAGAATCCCGCACACTTTACATGTAGCACTTACCTGTCAAGCAGCGTTTCCGTAGTCACTAAATTCTGTAGATAAGCATAAACCGAAGTTGCTATATATATAGTGAATATCTGGTGTAATATAATGCAAAATAGGGTGCAATGAAGCTATATGACTTTAACGAAACAAGTGGAATTTGACACAAACAAGGAAGCATACTATGTTTAGAGACTTGATTCCTAAACTTGCAGCTGCAAACTCTTTTAGATCAAATAACTCTGCCCTATGGATCTCGGTTCAAATTAAACTAGGGCATAAATGCAACATGTAATAACTGGCAGTGCAACCTCGAAGGTAGTGTAATATTTGCTTCAACTAATCAAATACTCACCATAAGCATTTCCTTTTGGTTTATGTTGGCAATCAAATTTGGCACATTGGAAGCTATGGCTTGACCATATTTTTCTAGTTAATTGGCGGACGGATTGTATTTAATTTAAGTATTTTGGCAAGTTAGTGGAGGTGTGAGATTTGTTAATCAGCTTCATCAAAAGAAAGCATTGGTCACTTTTACCGTGACAATAATTGACGCTGGATTATTATTAGCGAGCAGTAATTATTAGTCAAGTCCTTCGATGGCGTGCCTTGTGCTTCACACTCGTCCGCTGAGGGCACATGGTGTGTGTTCGACACGTCTTCATGTCAACACTTTCCTTTAATCAAGAATTACAATTAGCAGTGCGACCGTATACTGATTCCATATTTATATGGATCATTGTGCTTTCTCAATCATGCATCTTTAAATTTATTACCAGATTCAGTGTGCTTAAAAAATGTAATAATCACCCAAACATAATTCTTTTGGGATCCATAGAAGAACTAGATGTGATTGAAGCAGGACGAGTAATAATTAGTTCTGAGAAGAAGCAACTGAGTTTGGATGGCAAAAGGATTCAGTTTCAAGTTCACAGAAGATTTATGTGCATCAAAAAATTAAATTTCAGGTTCAGAGCAGAGTTCTCTGCATCAATAATTCCTCCGTGGCTTACATAGCACGGTCCCAAGATAGAGAACGCTTCGAGCGGGACTATAAATATTATTTTTTTTCCTATTGTCAACTGTCGAGGAGAATACAGAACAGGGACAACCAGCAGGTCAGTATTGGTTTGCAGATGAGCAGATAACGAACTATATATCAGCCGAAGGTTTTATTGCAGTTGGACTCCATAAAAACAAAATAAAAGCTTATTAATCTGAGATACTAAGGACCAAGATTAATTCTTAATGTACATACCACACCTTTCTGGTACCATTTAAGTCGAATTTTTATATTGATTCTTGCACTAAACTGCCGCTTGGAGTCTGAAATAACCTCGTATTCGCATATGTATTGTACTTTAGACTATATTTCATCTTATAGGAAATATGATATATCTAGAGAGTTTATGTACAAGCTTAATGAACAACTAGACCAACAACATCTCGGCTCAGCCGGAAATATTAGGAGTCACACGTTTGACTGCATTTTTTTATATTGTTGGAACAATTATTCCGGCTTTAAAAAAATTATTCCACGTTAAAAAATATTTTAAAAAAGTTATCCAAATGTGATCTTGTTTTGAAGATTTCATCACAAGGAACACAGTGGTGTAGTCAGATTTTGATTTGAATATATAGTTTTGAAAAATATGACTGTGTGATACCTTAACAGCTAGTCACACGCGTGACTAGCCCCCTGCTCGGCTAAGCGGTTGTGATTGCTAGGAACTCTTCAGGTGAGGTAATCTTTTCAGCTTGGCGGGTTCTTTCTCGATGTGCAGGTGCAGAGGAGGCGGAAGCCCTGGCCTGCACGGAAGGTGTTCGCCTCGCATCACAATGGGCTGCAGGATCTGTGATTTCGAGACGGACTGTGCCAGGATCATGAAGGGCCTGTTGGCTAAGGAGGATAGGTTGGAACTCAGCTTCATCTTTGCAGAAGCTAGAGAATATACTCAACTACTTGGTAGTTAGAGTATATGTCAGGTTAAGAGATAATGTAACTCAGTTGCCCATGAACTCGCTCATCTAGCTAGGCGTACTACACTGTACACTCTGTAGTCTGGCTGGGACGTGCTCCTGCGTGTGTCGCGGACCTGGTCAGAAACGAGTGTAACCCTTTGCATCCTAGTTAATAAAATTCTCTCTTTCCCTAAAAAAAAAACTAGATCAACAACATCGAGGAACGCTTGCATGTGAAAAATAAGGAGCAGATGAACCAGAAAGGGCTTAGGCGGATTGGCTTGAAGACCATTGGGCCTATCGGTCTAGCCCCTTGTGGGCTCCAAATAGGCTTCCTTCCTGCACGATGAAGCCCACACAATTCCAATGGTTTTCACAACATCCATTAGTCTTTCACCCACCTTCCTTTGGGTTCTAGTTTGAGAACTACTTATTTTTTCAAAAAAAGAATTTGGCTCAGGATTGCCCATTTTTCATTCCAAGGTTTCTCTGAATTTGCAAGTTACTACTTAGCAGGTTTCCATACCAAGACATAATACAATCAAGTCCGTAGCGTCTACCTATTTCACCATATCCCCATTTTTGAAAGCAGTATAAATACTCCTAAGAGATCACATGAATGAAGAGTTAAGGTTTCACGAATACATCAAGTTTTAGCCATTCCACCACTACCAGATTAGGAACGGATAAGTCCTAGGCCGATCGACGACCTGGAGCTCCAAGGCCTATCGGCTTGGAAGGGTTTTGGCTCTGATCTTCAACATCTTCGATCCGGTGAATCTTTAGAGCCTTCCTATCCCTATTATGCATTAAGATGAGTAATACCATGGGACTAAAGTCTCTGTTTGTCCCTGAGATCAAAGGGAGATCTAGATATGTAATTATCACACTTATGTTTAAGATTATGTTATCATAGAGCTATGTTGATGAGTGCTTAAATGTTCTTGGCCAATGATATCCATAGGATTGCAGTGATCCTTGATAGTTGTTTATCCTTTGTACATCATCATAGTGCTTGTGTTGTGAGGCGGTTGATTACTCTTGTGTAGTGACAGTATGCAGGAGGGAAAAGGTCAAGCTCATGCGCAATCTTATGGTAATGCTAGATCAGTATAGTACATGTCGTGAAAGCATATGCAAGTGATACGAGATTCTTCGGATGAACGTTTCACTCATATATATCAACAGACATTGATCTGTTAACTTTTAGTGGTTGACTTAGATTTCATACACAAAACCTGCTTTGTTCGAGTTAGTAGATACAATAGCTATGTCATAAACCACTTGTTCCATGGATTGATAAACTTTGGAGAAATACTCAAAAGGGAAAGCTACACAGATCCGTGCGATTGTGGTTCACAAATTGGTATTCTTGATTGGAACAAACACATGACCAGATGCAACATCGTCGCGTTGACATATCATGGCAATCATGCTTAGATAGTAGTGGTACTTTCTTGCCTTGTTGGGTAGGGGATGCAGTTAGAGGTCGCTTCTGCAGCAGAAAAGTATGGCTCATCTTCCTCATACCACCACATCTTCCTCCCCTCATGTTCAAGCCTCGTCTTCCTCCTCTTGGTCGCATCTGCACCTCTTCACCATAACTTGCCCCGCGGCCGCCTTAACCCGGCTCTGACCGCTCACCAAATGTTCAACTATGGTGACCGGCGGCACCCCCGCCTCAACATACCGCCCACAATCCGTCACCACCGCCAGCCAACCTCCGCCACCCGTACGTGGCCTCTCCGGAGAAGGCCCGCCTCTGGCAACCCAAAATCCCAAAATCTAACCCTAGAGAGGCGGCGAGGTGGAGCAAGAAGCAATAGAGAGGTGGAGGAATAAGTGGTGGTGAGCGTCCAGTCAGAGAGTGTCACACCCGGTTTTAAGGATAAAACCGAATGCATAACTATATCTATGCCAGAATCAAGTTTGATACATATAGTGACTTCATCAGTGAATAATCAGTAACAGTATCACGAAAAGAGAATTACAACGACTAAAAGACTATTAGAGATATATAGCTTATGCTGGAAATGAAGACTTCAAACTTCACTGGCAATTGACTGGGGGTTGCGTAGGCCTAGAACTCAGCATAATCTTCAAAAGACTTCGTATCAACTTTCTCTTCTGTGCAGCAGTTATAGCAAGGGTGAGTACACTTATGGTTGGTGCTCAGCAAGTATTGGGAATTATATGACATGAAGGCCAAAAGCAAGAAAAAGTTGATTGGCTTACTGCGATAAGCAATTTTAGTTGGTCAAATTTTATTAGCTCCTGATTACGAAGGTATAAGTTCATACCAACCCAAATTAAAGGAAACAGAGCGGATATAACAGAAACATAACCAAAACCATAAACATGGTCCACGATTTAATTCATCTTCAAGTTCATTAATCATGTGAGGGTCCAAGCCACTCGTAATCGTGAGCACGACTAATATATTAGTTTTCACCCTGCAGAGGTTGTACACTTTACCCACAATTCGTGTCTCCCGATTTGCTCGAGCTAGCTAGCCTCTTAAACACTTTCAAGGTGAGTGGCAAGGGATTCACTACGAGGCCTTTACAGAGATTCCCAAACCTGTGACAATCCGCTAAGATTTTAGGGCGCAGTGGTCATAATCCTCCCTAATGAGGCGGTACCTTAGCCAAGGACCATAAACAAAATTCCTAAAGAGGATCGGGCTATACCCCATCAACGCACTCCCTCTTGCCCTTCCGGTAAGATCATCATAAGTTAGAGTTTCTAATTAATAGGTAAGACTAGAGCCATATAGTATTGTAGTTGCACTATTTTTCTAGGTGGTTCTCCGTATTCAGATTATACAGATGATCTTGTGATTAACAACATAATGTAACCGAGAACATGAAGTAAGACAGGTGTAACATCATTATTGTTGTCAATATGGTTATAATTATTCCCATACCAAAACAAGTTATAGCAACTAAGCAGTAGCTACCCAACAATAAGATAAAACTCAGATTGACAAGGAATGATCATAAAAGACTAGGCATATCCTTAATTTGGGATCCATCAAATTAAGACACATGCATGCTTAAAATAAAGTTATATTTATTGTGATTATTAGGACAAAAGCATAATCAAAGAACACTTTCCTTTCTTCGAAAGAATAACTGCTCAAAGTATTCGATCAACTCTTGTTCTTCCAACTCTTAATCTTCAAAGCTCTTGGATTAAGCTCCTTCTAACATCCACGAGCATCGGGCCCAAGCACACTCCAAATACGGCTCAACTTCTTCACAGTTATTTAGTACATACCAAACAATTTCTTTTTAATAAGAATTTGTACTGAAATTACGTAACAATGCTCAGGATACGGGGAATTACAAAACTAGGCCCCTTTCATTTGCTGGGCTGACGAAATCCAAATTTGTTTATGCAGAAGGTGAAAACACGATATTTCGTCTATCCATCAGATGAAATATGGTATTTTTGTCTTATCGTCGGACGAAAAATCTTTTCGTCTAACCAGTAGACGAAAGTGCATGAAACAGATAATTTATAGAACATTTTCGTGGGGCCTGCATTACGATATCCTATTTTCGTCCAACGGGTAGACGAAATCTAGTTTTCGTCCACCCGTTGGATGAAATTTAGTTTACTCAATTATTATGGTTTGCAGACCTTTGCAGGCCCTACCCGTACAATACCTTTTTCAGTTGGTTGTAGCCTTTTCAAACGGATGGGACCCGTCCATGTCCAATGCTCGGAGTTTTGCAGGCGCACTTCGCTCCTTAATAAAAGATGAATGACTTAGCCGAGTGCATTCAATTGAGCACTCAGACCTCAACTCCGGCGATGTGGATGAGCACCTTTACTCCTGTATGAACCATGCCCATACACCAGCTAAAATGCCTTCAAATAAGGCCACACAACCTAGCACAACCACAACAGCACACAACACCCCACACAGCAGAACCACCACACCTCAGCACCATGTCGTCCTCAGGATCACCCTACATTCCATGGAGTAAGATGAAAGCAACTGTGCCTCAAGGAGTCCAAGTGCCTATGTGCTTCTGCGGTTCCTTGTGCAAGCTGATGGAGTCCAAGGTTTTGGGCGACGACTTCGGCATGAGGTTTTTCATGTGTGAGAACTATGAGTATGATCAACCCAAGAGATACGGTAAGGAGAGAACTAAGGTACTACATCCCACTCTCTTGTTGGCACTGATGTATTTCGTACTGACTTCTAACTTGATGTGGAAAAAGACTCCACTGCCTCTATGTGATTTCGTGCAGTGGTTGGACACGAAGCAGCCACAGCTGGCTAAGGACCACGTTGACTGCAAAGCAAGGTGGGCTGCGAAAAGGTGGCAGCGAATGTTGCACGAGGAACGGATGGAGGAGAAGTGCAAGAAAGACCAAGAAGAGATCCGAAAGAGGATGGACGAGGTGGAACGTCAGGCGGCGGAGGAACGTGAAGCTGATAGGGAGAGGAAGCGAGAGAGGGCACGCCATGCGAAGGAAGCAGGGCCAGATGCTATTAGGAAGGGGAAATATCCCCGGTGCACTCAATAAAGCACCACCATGTATTCCCGGCATTTTACATTTCCTAAGGCATGTTAGGTGTAGTTCCAACACGAGGTTACCGTGTTGCACATGCCAGTGCAGGTTGTTGTTTAATTTTACCGTTTAGAGCAAATGACTTATGCGTCATGTACCATAGTAGTAGAGATGCAATGGGCCGCTGCTAACTTATCATTACCTAACTACCATTTGCAATGAAAGTTCGGATTTTATGATCAGACTTATGCATCAAATAGATCGTACGACGTTTATTATACTCCAAATAATCATAGCCTGCACCGATCTGCACCAAAGCCTGCACTGGCCTACACCGCAGCCTGCACCGGCCTACACCAAAGCCTGCACCGGCCTACACCACAGCCTGCACCATCCTACAACAAAGCCTGCACCGGCCTATACATAGTGTTTGAAGCCAAGTGTTTAAAGAATGGAGTTCGGAAAATTCCTTCAAAGATTGAGTAAATTACGTGTTGCTGAAAAATGCGATAAAGCTATGAAAATTGAATAATGCCCCAGCATTGAAACAAAATTACACAAAGGTGCATGTAGTGAATGCAATGTTGCATGTCTACTCCTACGATACATCAAGCGACATACATACACCATGCACCTCAAACTTAAACAATTTTTGCAGTGGCATGTGCGGCACCTTGCTATCCTAAATGAGTGCTGTTGCTAAACCTAACATGCCTTAGGGGATTTAGATTGTCGGATTCCCACATAAGATAGGTTACATCTAATAGTGTTCCCACATAGCAAATTGTGTTGCACCTTCTCCAGAGTATCCTCCCATTGTTAGCGGCGGTGGTGGTGGCGGTGGCGGCGGAGACCCCTTCTTCTTGTGGTAAGGGCAGTTGCAATATGGATCAGTGCACAGCGCGTCCTGTGAGCCGGCACCATTGTTATTGTCATCCTCTTCCTTGTCCTTGTTACCGTTGCCCACTTCCATTTCTACATCGAAGATATGATTCTGCAGGTAGTGGATGTACTCATGATGCGGATGAATAGGTTAAGGATCGATCTACCTAACGAACCCACAGTTTTGTGGAGTGTCGGAAGACTGAAACAAATATCTCTAGTAAGTTGTAGGAAAGAAGACAAACATATATGACAAACGAATAGTAATAACAATTACCCATGCTCGCGGTCATTTGCACTAAGCAGTCCTCACCATGCATGCATGTTGGCCAATCTTCCTTGCATTATCGTATCCTCTGAGTGGGTTCTCATTGGTGAATTCACTTTTGCTCTCAACTGGAAACTCAAACACTACTTCCGGATAGAAATCAGGACCAACATACCCCCCCGCCCCCAAGATGATGGGAGGTCCCTTCCTTCCCCTCTTTCCTCTCCTAGTGCTGAAATCATTTCGACTAGACGACCCTCCAGATATTACTACTCTAGCAAAATTCTATTTTTGAAGTAGTCGCAATCATCTAGCAATGCATATATATATAGGCAATGACAGGTTTAGTACCCGTTGTGTGGAGCTGTAAATGCAACTGAAAAGGCTACGCCCGTACCACTGAAAAGCCTATTTGGAAGGGCACTGAAAAGCCTATTTCAATTTAGACTGCAAAGGCTACTTCAAATCAGACTGAAAAGCCTATTTGAAAACTCACTAAAAAGGCTAAATTCTTTTGCTGACAATTGGTTCCCTTGGAAAAGCTAAGTGATTAAAGCATGACAAGGACAGTGACATGACAATACAAACAACAGAAAATAATGTCACAGAAGTCGTCATAATGGCACCTATGTAACCACTCATAGCACTGCACCGGCCTAATCAGTCATAATGCCCTATGGATGTTCACGGAGGCCTACTCATACATACATCATGATACATCTATCCCTAACCCCTACAGCGGCCCTGTCGCTCCCCTCGAGCCCTCTTTGGCTTTCGTGCCGATGCGGGTGCCCTAGGCTTCTCATAGTCTGCTGGCGAGAAGCGGGCGGCAGGCCTAATCTCTCGTCTCTGTGGCACAGTGGCAGGTACCACCTCCTCCTCCATGATCTCCTGTGTGGCAGGTGTCGGCTGCGGGTAAGTGAAGTACTATGACAAGTCCATCTCCTGAGGCCTGCCACCGAAACCAAAGCCCTCTGAGGGCGAGTAAGAGGACTGGACCCACCGTGCCTCCCTTCGTACTGTGGTGGAGCTGCAAATTTCGTAACATATAGTACGGCATATTTAGTTAAGCGTCAATGATAGAAAGAATAAGCTACGCAAAACGAGGAGCGTGATCCACACACCTGCGGTCGGGACAGGGTTAAACCCAGGATACCCTGTAGGCTGCAAACCAGTAGCTGGGAGCCCGGACAAGAAAGGCCCATGCAGGGTAGACATGCAGGCATGTTGATTGGTAGACGGGCCGCTGTGTCTGCAACTTGTGTACGTGGCAGCTAGACCGTCGTACCTCAACCTGGAGTAGTCGTAGTAGGTCGTGGTGGTCTGTCCCTCATACTTGCGCCGCTTCGGTCTCGGACTATGTCGTCTGCCTGTCGGCATGTGACAACCATGACGAGACGCTTCGCCTTTTGTCCTAGGCGAGCGAACATCTCATTGTCATCATCATATCTCCTGCTAGAGTCCCGGCCACGAAGCAACGCAACAGCTTCTGAAGCATCGTGCTGTATCTCCATGGCTAAGTCTGCCTATGAAGATTATGAAATGAGAGTTAATATTACTACTAGTAGTGAACGTTGTATCTCCAGTCCTAAGTATTGCAAATTAAACATGAACAAAGAAGTACGAACCGCCTGGTGAAGTGTTTGCCCAGCGTATCCTGGGTGTAGCAGACCCTGTGGTAGCATTGGAGCATCCTCCTGTCGCTACCTCATGGAGATGAGCCGTGTGTGAGTGCGAGGCACGTACCAGTGGAGGTACACGTGCTAGGAAGCGCTGTCGTACGGTGCCTGCTCCACCACGCGGTCCTGCAACGCCTGGTCCCAAGCATCCATGAAAAGCTGCATCCTCTGCATCTGGTCAGCAAGAGGCTTCCGGGGCCCCTACATTTTGTACCTGAAAAAACATTTTCATTAAAATACTAAAACTTTGGCCATACAGGTTACACAACAAGCATAACTATTCAAATAAATGAATGAAGTAGCATACTTACGCGTGCACGCCTGGGTCGACGAGGACACCCACGAGCACCGGCACCTCCTGTCATCAGCCGAACTGCCTCATGACGTGATGCACCACGTGGTCCTCAACAAAGACATCAAACATCAGCGTCTTACACGTCATCTGGTAATCGTTGTCCTCATAGCAGGACTCTGAAATACCGAGCCCACCGGTCCTGCGATGAATGGTTTACTGCGTGTATGGCTCCCATGTAACGTGCTCAGGCCTCATGTGGTCGAACTGCTCAGTGAATGCCTCGTACGTGGACCGAATCTGAACGCCTGCCCACTGTGGCTACACAAAAAAAATATAACATAGAGTATATAAGTTCCGTGAAAGAAGAAATTATCATTATCGAAGTTATGTGGCTTATCCGACATCGTGTCCAATGGGAGCCCATGGTTGGTCGATCGACCATGCCCCCTCCTCCCCTACAACTCCGCTATGTACTGCTCAGGCTGGATATATGGCCGTCCAACCTGAAAGCGCTCGTAGGACCAAAGGTTGACCAGAAGAGGCATACCGGTCAGGTTCGAGTTAGGCTTCTTCCTTTTGCATGCTTGGCACAACCCTCGATAGGTCCAGCAAAGGACAGCCGACCCCCATGAAAGTTGAGGGATCTCGTCTAGCTTGCTGTCAGCAATTGCCCGGGCGTAGGGTATCCAACGAGCATCTATTGTGTCTCCTTGTGAGCTGGTAAACATCACCCACCCAAATAACCATTGTAGGTACACCTCGAAGTGACGAGCAAGTTGGTACGACGTGTAGTCCTCCGCCATCCTCTCCAACTGCATAACATAGTATTGAAATATTAGTAAAATATTACTAAATGGAATGACATAACCACAGTACTGATTGCATAACGTAGCTATATAATTTACTTACTTAAAAAGCTTCAGCCACTGCAGCTGCGGCCTGTGTTTCTTACTTGTTGCAATGGTAAAGTCCACTTCTTGATGCTGTAGGACGCCCTGGAATCTCTATATCAAGTCGTCACGCCAGCCCACGGGTGTGACGGAGGGTCCAATGGGCCTTCCATGTATAGGTAGCCTGGTGAGCATAGACACGTCCTACAGCATCACAGTCATCTCTCCGAACGGCATGTGGAAGGTGTGTATCTCGGGCCTCCATCGGTCCACCAAGGCTGAGAGAAGTGACTGGTCGTAGGGGAAACGTCTGGACTGCTCCGGTTGCTCGTGGTCGTCATAGGCATCAGCTGCATCTTCACCCATTGGTTCGATCGTGCGTGGAAGAGGAAGCAGCCCGACATGCGATAGCCTAAATAACATTACAAATATTGGCAAGCAAATCACAATAGCAACAAAATGATAACATGTGTTCACAAGTACACCAACCTAGGAACCCACTGCGGGTGAACTGCCCAAGCCTTCTTTGGCGCCCGGGCGTGAAGGACGGGGATGGCATTGTTCCCTCCGTGATGTCCGCATAAGCACGGTGCCGCTGGTTTAAGGAATCATTAAGCAGCTCCATTCTGTGACATAAAAAACATTTTCAATTAGCATTGCATGAAATATAGCACCACAAATAACATGACTAAACAAACAACTCAAAATATGAAAAACATTACAAATATTACAAAGTTATACATAAGGCGAAAAAAGGGAATTATATGGTCCAATATTACATATGACAAATAACGAGATACATAAGATCCAATATTACAAATGACAAATAACGAGATACATAAGGACCAATAGTACATAACACCAGTAGCAACGGGATACATAAAGTCCAACACTACATAGTACAAGTAACAGGATGCATAAGGTCAAATAGGGCGGGGTACACACAGATACATAAATATATTGCAATCATTACACAACATAGTCATGTTCCTCAAGGGAAGTTTGTCTTCCGTGACGGCCCCTCCCACGGCCTCTTCCACGTCAGGTTCCTGAGGTGGACACAACTGCACCGTTGTTGGATGGACCATCACCGTCTATCAATTGACCACCACCGTCGGTTGGGGCAGAACTAGTGGTTGGACAATCAATTGTTTTGTGCCTGAACTCTTCACATGTCCTGCACCTTCTCATTGGCCCTCCTACTTCGGACTCATCCATATCGTTGCGTATGCGCCTTGTTTAAGGATGCCTCCCTTTTCCATGGCAGTGATGAAGCATGTGCCTTGGTGGAAGGCATATTGGCAAGTCTGTATTGTAAACTGAAAAGTCACCACATGCCATGAATCCATAAGGCTCACATGTCCATGTTTGCTCGATGTTATCCTTCGAGTAAACGGGAGAGATATAGCCCATACTCAAAACTCCAACTTGGGATAGCGAGGCAAGCACATGTGAGAAAGGAACATGTAAAATCTTTGGCTTATTACATGTGCATTCCGCCCATCCATTAAATTGTCGTCCGAGGTTTACTTCATGAGTCACAAGGGTTGTCTCCCGTCCTAGTCCTCCTTTGGCTCTCACAGTTATTTAAAAACGCTTTCCGTGCGTACCCATTGCAAGCACTATGTGTTGTGATGCCTTAGTAACAACTTTCTCAAGCCATTTGTACATCTTGTTGCAATAGGGTGTCTGCACTGTTGAGCTATGAAGAACTGCTGGTGCATGACGCTTTTGATAGTACTTTATGATGTCGTACAACATACCTTCTATGATTGCAATGAGAGGGAGACCACGCAGACCTCTTATAACCCAATTGTAAACCTCTGCTAGGTTCGAAGTCATGATGCCCCACCTAACACAAAAATTGAACACCACTTCAAAACAAAATCAGAAATTCAGACTTAGGGAAATCGGGTAACTTTATTTGAACAACTACTCACCTTGCACCTAATGTGTCAAAGAGCAATGCCCACTTCTCCTTGGGCTTTGCCTGTATCCAGTGAGAGAAGCACTTGATGTTCCATCCCCTTCGCCGCCGTACGTTAGGATCATCTAGCCCTTCTTTGAGTGGCGGTAATCCAGGTGTCACCTCAGGGTTTTCATCTGTCACTGCCTTCTTGCTCATCTCAATGACGTGAGCCCGATCAGGTCATCTAACTCCTTCCACAATGCATTAAACTTGCCCTCCTGGTTTTGGCAGCATAGTAACTTGAACATATCCATCAGCTTCTTGCTTCTAAATTTGTAATAGAAATTCGCCACCACATGGCGCATGCACCACCTACTCTGCAGGTCAGGCCAAGGAAATGACTTGTCTGCATCCTCTTGCAAAGATTTGACAGCCGATAATAAGACATCACGTCGATCATGAATGAGACAAATGTTTCGCCGATCCTGCACAACACCTGCCTTAAGATGCCTAAGAAACCATAGCCAGCTTTCCCTATTCTCACTCTCAACAAAGGCGAAAGCCAACGGAAGTATCTGTTGGTTTGCGTCAACTCCAATTGCAGTTAGTATTTGCCTTTTATACTTGCCAGTCAAGAAGGTCCCGTCCACACAAAGCACGGGTCGACAATGCTTGAATGACGTAATGTAAGGGCCCAAAGATAAGAAAGCATGTCTAAATACCCTTGGTTGTCCATTGTAAACCGATTCCATGAATGCGGTGTATGTGCCAGGGTTCCTTTCCTTGAGGATTTCAAGCACTCGGGGAAGGTTGCAATATGATGCCTCATATGAGCCCCAACACTTCTCGAGTGCAATCTGTTTCGCCCGCCAAGCCTTCTGATAGGTAATTTCATATTTGAATTGTCTCCGAACTGCTCGCTGGAAAAGGAGCACTCCATGTCCCTCTTCTAAGTTATCTCACTATATGAGGCAACCAGAGAAGCTGTTAAGTTATGGTGCCTTCTCCCTTAGTTTTGCAGCGTACAGCTGTGATTCTGCATTATAGAAGCAATCCAATGGATCTCATTTTTCGGCTTGTATGCATGTACATAGAAGGCGCATCCGGGTGCCCTGCACTTCACATTGTATTTTAATGGGCTTGAAACCTTGACAAACACCTCTCTTAATGATGCCACTGCACATCGTGACACTGTATTCTTTAATTCTTGCTTATTTGGAAATAATTGGTCCTGCTCAATCATGTTGCAACCATATTGGTACTGAGACTCATGCACGTTCATAGCTTCCATACTTGATACATCTGGCCTATTCCATTCTTCAGGAACAGGAGCCTGCGTGGTCATGTTATCATCTTCTTCATCATCTTCATCGTCCATTCGTCCTCCATATTCAGGTTGTCCTCTTCTTCAATGGTGCTGCGGTCAACGGCTTCTAGATCTTCGACGATCCCTTGGACCCTTTGTCCACCATCAGCCACACCATCAACATCAATTTCCTCCCTTTGAGTGCCACCTTCCTCTCTAATCTCTAATTGGTCGAAAGGCACATCACCACAGCAACCGCTCTCGTTCTCGGATGGTTGTGATGAGCTTGCCTCATCGAAAATCTCTTTTGGAGTTGGCTGAACTAGAATAGTTAACGGAACATTGCACTGCCTGCACCACTCTACCCATTTCCTCCACTTATATGTTCGATTAGCAACTCTCAGCTCATATATGATTGGATTAATGTCTCTAAGATACCGGCATTGAAGCGTGACGAAATACAGATTTGCATCCATTTGAAACAACTCCACGAACCAATCTTTCAAAGCCCATATGTTAGCACCATCACGGTTCGGATGGTGAATGGTGATATCAGGAAACAAACTCAAATCAACACACGACGGGCCATGAATGATCTCTCGGATCCCATAAAATATCCTAATCTGACTTAGGCTTGACATGGCTACCACCTGCTACGAATTTAGACTACAAGTTATACATTGCAAAAGCATAGTTCATTGTACATTAACCTAACCACATTTCATATCAAACATGTCAGGTACCTAATCTACATTCTACGATCTAAACCCTAAACTTTTTTAAAAAATGTGCAACTCTAAGCTGAATCTAAACCCTAATATATATCTACATCTAACCCTAATTTAAACTAAAATTTACTGCAAACTCTAATCAAAATCTAAACCCTAATCTAACTCAAAATGTAAACACTAATTTCAACTTAAATTATATTAAACATTAAATACCGCACATTATTCTAATAAAAGAAATTAATGAAAAAACTTGCGGCCGTACAGCCCCGCCGGCCATGCAGGCCTCCCGGCGGCCGCACAACCCTCGTCGGCCCCGCCAAGCCGCGAGCCGCAGCGGCCACCCCCGACCGGCCGCTCGGCCCCCACCAGCCCACGCCGACCGCACAAGCCACCGCCGCCTGCTTCACGGCCCAAGTCGGCCGCACAGCTCACCAACACCTGCTCCGCCACCCACCAGCCGTGCCGCGACCCACCCGCCACTCCTCCGCTGCACCAAGACTGCTCGCCGGCAGATCCACCGGCCGCATGCGAGGGAGAGGGAGAGAGAGAGAGGGGTAGGTCACAAGAACTATTTCCCAAATTTCATCCGCCCACCAGACGAAATCAAGATTTCATCCAACCGAGCGACAAAATTTATTTTTTCATCTGCCCATATGACAAAATACGGTGGGCCTGCTGATTTGATAGGAAAATCGTCTACCCATTAGACGAAATCACAATTTCATCTACCGGGTAGACGATTTAATGTTATTTCATCCGCTGGGCGGATGAAATTTATATTTCATCTACTCGGTATGATTGGAGCCTAGTTTTAACAATTTGCAAGACTAGTGCATTATTACGTAATTTCAGTACAAATTCGTATTAAAAGAAATTCCATACCAAACTGGCTTGTTCATGATTGTATTATCGATGTATTGCACCTGATGCTTGCCAATAAGTTGAACACCATGCATGAAAGCAGAGGTGTCACATCTAATGGCCCATCAAATACATGACTTGTGTTGACATCGTCCGTGTACATAGAACAAAATGTCAAGACTTCACTTTCTATGTAGGCTTCAGCAATTGATCCTTCAGGCCTAGCCCTGTTCCTTACAAGATTCTTCAATGTGCCAAGTCATCGTTCAATCTGATACATCCAGCCATACTGTACAGGGCCACTAAGCAGTGCCTCATCAGGTAGATGGACTATCAAGTGCACCATCACATCAAAGAAGGCACGAGGGAAGATCTTCTCAAGCTTGCATACCTCAGATTTCTACTATATAGCTCCCAAAAGAAGTTCCCAAGCTCTGCAACTGCTACATATACATCAGGATGCACAAGGCCTCTTAAGCCAGCAGGTATGATTCTTTGTAGAAGGACATGGAAAGAATGAGTTTTCAGCTAGCCTTGGACCATTGAACCATCTGGAGTAATGTATCTTTCTAGGTTAGCTGCATATCCATCTGGAAACTTGACACCTTTGAGGAACTTACAAAATGCACTTCGTTGTGTAGGTTTCAACACATAGGAAGCTTGTGGAGTTTTTACCACGTTACCATCCTGGTAATAGTGCAAATGACATCTTATGCCAATATCATCCAAATCTAGCCTAGCATTCACTGTGTCCTTTGTCTTCCCCTCCAGTTTCAGCAATGTGCCAAGGAGGTTGTCACATATATTTTTCTCTATGTGCATCACATCAAGATTGTGGGGTAGCAGCAGGAATTTTCAATATGGCAGCTTCCACCACCCAGCTTTGTGGTTATAAATAACTTGCTCTCCATCCTCTCCACTCTTTCTCCTGTTTCTTGCATTGTTATGTAAACCTGGCATGACATTGTTGACCCTTTTTAGTCGCTCATCAACCTATTCTGCAGGTGAACTTTCCTAGTGCCTCCTAGTCTCTAGCTTCCCATCAAAGGTTGTGCTTCTCTGCCAAGAATGTGTCATTGGAAGGTAACGCCCGGTAGCCAATGTAGCACAACTTATTCCTTATTGCCCGTGATAATGGGTTTTTGTCACAATGAATACATGCATAATAACCTCTTGTAGTTCGACCTAACAGGGTGCTTAATGTTGCATAGTCATTTATGCTCCAAAGCATAGCTGCGCGCAGATTGAACTTTGAACGACTGGCAGCATCATATGTACTGACACCACTCCAGAGCTGAAGAAGTTATTCTATAAGAGGCTCCAAGAATACATCAAAATCCTTTCCTGGAGATTTTGGACTTGTGATCAGTAAAGACATGAAGCAGTTCGAAGGATTGGCACATTGCCATGGTAGATGATTTAGGGGCATAACAAGCACTGGCCACATGCTACATGTCGTGCTAAAGTTGCCAAACGGATTGAAACCATCTGTAGCGACAGGAAGTCTCAGGTTCCTTGCATCATTTGCAAACTGTGGATACATGACGTTGGAGTGCCTCCATGCCTTCCCACTGCTAGATGGCTCATTTTGCCATCAACGAGTGCCCGACTCGTCTTGTGCCACTGGATGTCCTCAGCTGTTCGGCTTGAAGCAAACATCCTCTTCAACCTTGGGATTAGTGGGAAATGCCTCAAAAACTTATGAGGAACACGCTTGCAGCCAACCTTATCTTCCCATCTAGATTCCTTGCATTTTGGGCAAACATCCAATTTGGCATAATCTTTCCTGAACAACACATAGTTATTATAGCACACATGGATCGTGTTGTATCCAAGGCCTCATCATATGTAGAAGGTAATTCGAACCGAGGGTATGATAAGGACATCAGCTTCAATATTACATTGGATGTTGTATTGCTGATTCGATAGCGCGACTTGATACGAAGCAACCTCACAACAAAGGAGGATCTTGAGTGGATAGATCTTGGGCAAAGAGTCCGCTTCAAATCTTGGAGCACTCTAGTAAATTTTGGCTCCTGTCCATCCTCCTCTGCAGCTGTGTACAATTCTGATATCATCTCCAGATTTGACAATTCTTCATTATCATTGTTGGCTTCCTCATCCACATCAATCCCATCATAATGGTCAAATTCATCCTATTGAAACTCAAACCCATATTCATATTTATGTCCATGCACCTACTCTGAAAACTCATCAACCGGGGTAGCATTTGCAGATTCCCCATGATCAGTCCACCTTGTATATGTAGCTGACATCCCAAACAGAAGAAGGTGGTCATGGACATCAGCCTAAGCCAATTCACATAGATTAAGACATGGGCAAGGTATACGGCTATGTTCAGTGATTCGTTGCTTAACAAACTCCATGAATTGCTCCACTCCATGGGTGTAAGAAGGTGTGAATTTTCTCCCATTAGATATCCATCTTCTGTCCATCGATATTCAAAGTTCCTAAACAGGGCAGGTAGCTGCTAAACACCCATTTGGACATATGTACAAGGATAAGTACTAGAAGAAATTCAAAACTAACAGACGAAACTATATTCATGTCAACAAATTGATGGTTTGGGAAGGGGGTACTTACTTCCAAGAGGCCGGATGAGGGAGTGGCCGGATTGGAACCGCCGCCAGAGGAGGACTCCGCGCCGCTCGCTAGCACAGCGGACTAGCAGACTAGCGGACTTGCGGCAGCAAGAAAGGGGGAGCACGGAGATGTCTCCGCCCAAGGCGTCGGAGACACTAGGTGACCTCCCTAGCGTCGTCAATCGGGATCCGCCTGCCGCCGTTGAGTATGAATGGGGATTTGGATTTGGATGACCAACAAGTGATTGAGTGGTGGGGATGAACACCTAGTGACTGGGTGGTGGGGATGAACACCTAGTGACTAGGTCGTGGGGACAATCTTTTGGATGACTGCGAACATGCTGGCCTTTGGTTGACAGGGATGTGGGTCAACCAAACAACCATTGGTTGACTAGGGATCGTGGCCATTGCGTTAGGATTGAATGGCCCAAAATCCTCCAAGGGTCGTCGCAGTTTTTTTAGGTCTCCGGCGATGACGCCATCGCGGACGACGGCTGCGCCACCGGACGTGAGAAAACTCTAACCGTCTAATTTGCGGGGTACTCCGGTGATTCCGACCACTCTAGCCGCCACGGTGGAGGCCTGCAGATGGTGCGAGCCGTCGCGGTGTTGTTTGGTCTCCGACGATGACGCCATCATGGATGATGGGAGCACGAAAGGACCCAAGAAAACCCTCGCCTTCCGCACGCGGCGGAGTCCCTCATGGCGCCACTCACGGTGTCGTTTCTTATCAACGATGATGATGCAATGCCATCGCCGGAGTATGCATCAAAAAATTAACACCGAAACCAAACAATTGAACTCCAAATTAAGACGAGTACATTAATTAAAACATATATATATATACACAACACTGGAGTTCCTAAATAAAATGCAAGCTAAGCTGGGACGATGAAGATGACACACACTAATTAAGCTACGGCGACATCAAACTGCTGAAAGTAGCTCCCGTGTGAACTTATTAGCACACGTGGAGTGGTAGTTGTTGCCACGGCAGCATCGACGACAATGAAAACAAGAACAACGATGTAGACACATGCCGCCGTGGCGAGGCACAGTGCGTAACACAGCTCGCTCACATCCATCCCTTGTTCCAGGCTAGGACGCGGTGGCGGCTGTACCTCTTCTTTTTCACGGCCCTCAGGGCCGAGGAGTTGGCCTTCCCCACAACGTGGTCCTTGACCTTATTCGGCCTGGTCCACCAGTGCCCCAAGCTGGGGCAGACAGGGCACCCAAAGGTGCCATCAGCGCGGCGGAAGATGCGCAGAGCGGGGGCCCTGGGGACTGGAAGGATGTAGTCCCGAAGCTCATCGACGGACATGTCTATCTCATTCTTTGTGTCGGAGTCGAACATTAGCGGGATGGGTGACCGTGAAGGTGATCAACCTCCACGGCGGCGACGACGAGGGTAGCGATGACGACGCTGGCGCTAGGGTGGAGGAAGGCGCCACTAGCGCTGGAGGAGGCTGGGAACGCGTTGGGGAGCCCCCAGCGCTGCCACTGCGGGGTATATTCACGGCCGACGATGGGTTGAGGTCGCCGGCGTCGGAGTGCGAGGACCGCAACGCGTGGGTGACGTAGCACCCCGAGAAGGTGCGGTCGGCAGCGCGGCGAGAGCGCGACGACGACACCGAGGCGTTGGAGGGTCACTCCATGCGCGGCGGGGAGCCAGAGGCGAGGGCCGAGGTGGAGAGGCGGCGCGACCATGGCGTGGAATGGGCTGCAGCTTGCTCGCGAAGAGATGGTCTAGTGGAAGTGGAGCTGGTGAGGATGCCGATGGTGGGGGAAATAGCGATTAAATAAAGGACTTTCTCGCCTTCCTTAGGAAGGAAGGCTTCCCTTCCCTGAGAAGTTATGGCAGCCGACGCCGGTCATGGATGCTAAGTGACGCTCCTCAAAGAACATGCGTGGGAGAATTCGAGCTAGGACGACAACCGTCGGCGGTTGTGGCATCTGCATCGTCGATGGGCAGATGAACGACAATGAGGAATCGGGCTTGACTAGAAAATGGCCCACGGTATGTTTTTTAGTGCATCTAACACAGACGTTCTTCATAGTTACCGTTACGAGTAATTTCAAAAGTATGCTCAACTTGAACTACGTTTGCCTCCAATAAGAATCAAAAAAATACAGAAAATTATATTCAGGATCATATATACCGTTATAGCCCAAGTCCAAGATATGGAAATAAAATTCAATTGTTTGATATGGATAATTCAAACATCTAAGTCTAAGGTATTACAAAACAAATAATAATATCAAAAGTTTGTCAGGAAATTCTACAAACTAACCCAACAACAAATTTTAGGTCCATAAGCATGTGAAAAAAAATTCAAATGGTTTTAACAAAGTGGGGCCACACATTGTTCACAAATGAATACATCTCCCACATAGTTTCCTATAACTTAACTAAAACTTACAAGTTTGCATAGCTCAGAATACTATTGAACTCATATGCACCTCAATTTTTGACACAAACTCATATTGACCTCACAATTAACGAATATGAAGTTGCATTCGCAATTCTCATGCAATATCATTTTGTTTTTTTCTACTTTAGTGTAGAAACTAAGTGATATGTAAAACATCTAAGAGATAGACACTAACTAGCAAAAAGATCCCACTAAATGGTAGAGTGTGATTTTATATAAAATTAGAAAAAAGAATCATCAAATTCGGAGTTCGTACGAGGGAGAAATACTACTTACCAGTTTAATTGCGGATTAAAAAGAGAAAGATGGACTATTTATGAACTCTTATGCCTCTCAACCAATCACGTGCTACCACGTGGAACAGTAGGTGACGCCCGCCTCCTCACCGCCTAGGTGGTACGTTTCCATTTTCCTATTGTACTATATATGTCAAAAGTTAGTACCTTCACAAGCGTGCAGTTGGTCTCGTGGTAGAGAAAGCCCACAACAAGTATGTCGTTGTTGACGTGTCACACCCGATTTTAAGGATAAAACCGAATGCATAACTATATGTATGCTAGGATCAAGTTCCATACATATAGTGACTTCATCAGTGAATAATCAGCAACAGTGTCACGAAAAGAGAACTAAAACACTACTAGATTTTTACCCTATCGCCATGGAAAGCATTGCAACAGCACTAATTCTGTTATTGCCACCTTTTTCAAATTTGGTCGCAATATGTCACCCATAATGCCACAAATAATGTTGCGTTGCAATTTGCGTATTTTTTGTTGCAATAGCTGGGTGGTATTGCCACAGTTATGAGTTTTGGTTGCAGTTTTTGGAAACTTTTACCACGTAAAAACTTACGGTGCGATATTAATGAATTTAGTTATAATTAGTTGTTTTTATTGCCACCCGATATATAATGGTTGGGATAAGTGCCTGATATTGCTACAATTTAACTACGTTGTTATAATCTCTATGTTCGTTGCAATAGCTTGGTCTATATTGCAATGGTTTTATTGAATGGTTGTGATAAGTAGTCTATATCGCCATGATATGTTTATGTTATAATAATTTTGACGTCCGTTGCAAAAGATTGATCTATATTGCAATGGAAAAAGGATTAGTTGCAATTAATTTACATTATCTCCACGTATTTATGGTGTTGTAATAGAATTAAAGTGCGTTGCAAAAGATTGATCTATATTGCAATGAAAAATTGAATTGTTGCAATCAGGTGACAAAATTGCCACGAATTTGCTTCGTTGTCATAATGAAATTAATTTTGTTGCGAAACATTGTGCTTTATTGCAACGTAAAATTAGTCGTTGCTTCAAATCATGTTAATGCATGCTGGATTATATTTAAAAAATAAATAAAAAATCTTTGTAGAAGTTAGATTCGAACTCCGGACTTTTAGACCAATACCTTGTAGGAGTACAACCACGCTATGTCCGATTTGATGTACAGTGGAACTACGGTTACCCTTTATACAAGACTAGTTTGTTTATGTATACAGATGAGCATATGGAATTGTTTTTTTATCTCTCGTGTATCTACACCTCCCCTCACCTAAAAATCCCAATCGGCCCTCTTCTTCTTCCTCGCGAAACCATCTCGCGGGGACATGTCCCATCTGTAGTATACACTACCTCAAAACCTTTATATAGCATTTATGAGTAACAAAATTATATATCATCATCTAGATCTCGTCTTGGTATAGCATTTAATAGTAACAATATTAATATTAAGTAAACTTTATGACAGCTAGGTAAACATTTACTAAATTACAGGATTTATGCAAAAAAATCATCTTCTAGTCCTTGGTTGGAAGAATTGACAGGTGCAATGAGTCCATCATCAATGTAGGTCTCATTCATGTCATCTTCTTCGTCAAATAAGTCATCATCATTTGGTTCTGGAATAGATTCAGCAAGCGCCCTTTGAATGACAATAGCATCACCACTAACTCCTTCTATGTCTGACCTCCAATCGTTCACCTCTTTTTGTGTGTTTGCCACATTCATATCCTCCACACCCACGACCAATGAGTCCAGATCAATTTCTCCCTCCTCTTCTCCACCTTCAGGCATGGCGAACAAATTTCTTGGTTTCATTCTCACCACAGTGCACCAATCTGGTTTCTTTGAGCCTTTGACATAAAACACCTGCTCAGCTTGTGACCCCAGAATGTAAGGATCATCTAAGAATCGAAATTTAGTTGTATCAATATCTATAATACCATATTGATCCTTGTTGTACCCTCTACTTTTCTTCTTATCGGCAGCAAGCACATCATACCAGTCACAATGAAATATGACAACTTCCTTTTGATTAGGAAAATCAAGTGCGATAATTTTTTTAATCTTGCCATACCAGTCCATATTTCCAGTATTGTCATCACCTCTCACAACAACACCACTATTTTGTGTACTTAGGTTATTCTCAATGTTGGCAGTTCGAAACAGAAAACCATTGATGAAGCATCTATTGAAAATACGTACCCTATGGTCTGGACCTTGAGAAAGGGCATAGATGAGGTCGCTTGTTTTCCCTTCTTCTTACAGTTTGTTGATCTGCACCAAATTTAAAAATAACCTTTGTCAATATCAGGATAATTTGAACAGGCACAACAATCCAAGTAATAAATTACTAACTCACTTTACGCTCAGACCAGCCAACAAATTGCTCCTTGTGTCGCTTCTCAACATTATGTGGACTAATTTTTTTGAGTTCATCCATATGGTCCCTGGAATAAAGCAACACTAGTGTTTCAATTAGTTTTAAAAAATTATGAAAATGCAATTGCAAAATATGTACGTGCCAAAAACATCTTACATAATCCATGGACTGGCCTCATCACTATTTGTAGTTATATAGTGCCTCATCCGCTGCATCTCCAACATAGAAATCGACTCTACTGTAAATCCTTTCTTACTATAGTCAATGTTGCCAAATATGCTTAGCCCGGAAGGTGGTTCATTCACGGCAGCACATTCATGACGCTCCGAGCGATTAAGCTTAGTATCAATGACATCCAAAAACCGAGAACAAAATGTCATTTACTCCTCAGATATATATCCCTCGGCTATTGAGCCTTCCGGGTGTGCTTTGTTGCGCACATAGTCTTTAAGTGTTCGTAGATATCGCTCAATTGGATACATCCATATGTAGCACACAGGTCCTCCAAGTTTAGCCTCCTCAGCTAGATGAACTGGCAAATGCATCATGATGTCAAATAAAGATGGTGGGAATATCATCTCCAGCCGACAAATAGTTTCTCTAATCGAGGTGCTGAGATTTTTCAAGTTCCTTAACCTCTAACTCCTTTGAACAAATTGAATTGAAGAATCTACTAAGTTGAATCAATGGGATAACAACATCTTCAGGCAATATGTTGCGTACTGCTATGGGTAAAAGTTTCTGAAATATAACATGGCAGTCATGAGTTTTGAGACCAGACAGCTTACACGCTTGGACATCCACACACCTCTTGATATTAGAGGCGTAACCATCAGACATCTTCACTCCTTCTAAAAATTTGCATAAAAATTTCTTCTCATCAACACCCAGATGGTACAATGCTCATGGCAAACTGTACCTACCATTTTTGACCAAAGGATGTTGGTCCTCCTGTATCCCCATATGTTGCATGTCGAGCCGAGCCTTCTCACCATCCTTTGATTTTCCTTGTAACTCTAGCAAAGTACCGAATATGCTCTCACATATGTTTTTCTCAATGTGCATGACATCCAAATTATACCGTACAAGCAACTTTTCCCAATAAGGCAGATAAAAAAAAATACTCTTCTTCCTCCAGTTGTGCCATCTAGTATCCTCGTCACGTGGCTTCCTCTTTTTCGTCGTCTGACCAAATGTCACTTGCTCAAAACTTTCATACTGCTGCAACACCTGTTCACCGGTCAGTGGCACTGGTGGCTCCCTGGTTTCAACCTTGTTATTGAAACTGATCTTGTTACAGCGCCACCTGTGGCCCTTAGGCAAAAATAGGCAATGTCCCATGTAGCAATGCTTCGAACCAAATTTCAACCACAAATAATCAGTATCCTTGTGGCAGTATGGACAAGCAAACTTGCCTTTTGTGCTCCATCCCGATAGCATCCCGTATGCTGGAAAATCATTAATAGTCCATAGTAGAATTGCACGAAAAGTGAAATTTTTCTTCTCCTTCGCATCCCATGTTGCAACAGCATTAACCCATAGATCTTTTAGCTCATCAATCAGGGGTTGCAAATACAAATCAATGCTATTTTCTGGAGATTTTGGCCCGGGTATCAACATAGACATCATCCAATTTGAATCCAAATCCAAAAAAAACGTACATACACATGCACCTTATAAGTGAACGAACACACACGTATTGAACATGTTTTTGAAATTTTCATTTTTTTGGCCAACAAGAGTACCAATATATTTCTGCTTTTATTTCGTGAAGAGATCTCAGAAAACGACCATTGCTATCTAGGCTGACGTTCTATGGTCAACACAGCTCTGATACCACATCTGTCACACAGTTTTAAGGATAAAATTGAATGCATAGCTATATGTATATCATGATCAAGTTCCATATATATATAGACTTCATCAGTAAATAATTAGCAACAGTATCATAAAAAAAGAACTAAAAGACTATAAAAGATTATCAGAGTTATACAGCTTATCCTGAAAATGAAGGCTTCAAACTTCACAAGCAATCGACCAGGGGTTGCGTAGGCCTAGAACTCAGCATCATCTTCACGAGACTGCACATCAACTTTCTCTTCTGAGAAGTAATTATAACAAGCGTGGATACACTTATGGTTGGTACTCAGCAAGTGTTGGGAATTATATAACATGAAGGCCAAAAGTAAGGAAAGGCTGACTGGCTTACTGCGATAAGCAATATTAGTTGGTCAAGTTTTATTAGCAACTGATTACTAAGGTATAAGTTCATACCAATCCATATTAAAAAAACAAAAAAGATATAATAGAAGCATAACCATAACCATAAACATGGTCAATGATTTATTTCATCTTCAAGTTCATTAATCATGTGAGAGTCCAAGCTGCTCTTAACCGTGAGCACGGCTGATATATCAGTTTTCACTCTGCACAAGTTGTACACTTTACCCACAATTCATGTCTCCCAACATGCCCAAGGTAGCTAGCCTCTTAAACACTTCCAAGGTATGTGGCAAGGGATTCACTACGAGGTCTTTACAAAGATTCCCTAACTTATGACAATCCACTAAGGTTTCAAGTCAAAGTGGCCATAACTCTCCGTAATGAGGAAGACACCTTAACCAGGACCATATCATAACCTCAAGAGGACCAAGCTATACCTCGACGATGCAACCCCTCTTGCCCTTTCGGTAAGATTGTCATAAGCTAGTGTTTCTAATTAATTAGGCAAGACTAGAGCCATATAGTATTGTGGTTGCACTGTTTTCCTAGGTGGTTCTCCAAGTTTCGATTAAAAATATGATCTTGTGATTAACAACAAAGAGCATGAACATGGATAAAACAGGTGTAGCATCATCATTGTTTTCATCATGGCTATAAATTATCCCCAAATCAGAACTAGTTATAGCAACTAAGCAGAAGCTACCCAACAAGAAGATAAAACCCAGGTTGACAAGGTTTTATCATAAAGAGTAGGCATATCCTTAATTAGGATCCATCAGGTTAAGACACATGCATCCATAAAGAAAGTTGCATTTATTATGATTATTAGGATAAAAGAATGATCAAGGAAACACTTGCCTTTCTTTCAAATAATACTGCTTAGAGTTTTCAATTCTTGTTCTTGAAACTCTTAATCTTCAAAGGTCTTTGGACTGCGCTCCTTCTAACATCACACGAGCGTCGGGCCCAAACACAACAACAAACAAACAAACAAGAAAAACTAAAAACAGATACAGCAAACAAAAGGAAAGCTTTAAAAGAGCATAAAAAAGGATAGGGCTCGTTGCTACGGTCACGAGAACGCAAGAAACGAGAAAAACGGAGCTAGGGTTGAAAAGAAACAATTATCGGAAGATTTATGTTATAAAAGAAAATAAAGAACTATAAGCTTCATTTATTTTAATTAGAAAACAAGTGTAAAGCATATTCAAAAGAAATATCCAGATTATTATTAACTCATATTATATTTGTGTTTATAAAAACAATGTAGAACATAATCAAATTTTATTTATAATTGTCTATGTAAAAATACACAAATCAAAAAATTAATTAGAAAAGAAACTGGTGAGAGCATCTTGTTGGCGCTAAAATCGGCCAGACAGGAATCAGCCGATAGTCTTCAGCGTCGGACACACGACCCGGGAGAATCTGCTTAGCTCCTGTTCGGGTTATCGCCCTGGTACGGTTCGCGCGGCGTGCCAGTCAATCTGACCTGTTGATTGACAAGGAAATAGAGTATTAAATTCCAGGCGCGTCGATCGGCTGGAGTTCCGATCTGTCCTGAGGAGCGCGTCGGCGGCGAATCGGCCGATTTGCTGTAAAGATGATCGGCTATGGATCAGCCGATAATCGTGTAGTAATTGTAAAGAGAACTGCTGGAGCGATCTAAACGATTACTACAGAAACAACACTTGAAATAGATCTAATCGGCTGTAAGATGATAAATCGAAGGAAAGCGATAACGAAGCCGATTGCTCTGATCTCAAGCTGGATAACTGGTGATAATACTAGAACAACAGGTCAAACTTGCAATTCTAGTAAATATCGATAACTGGTGAATAAATCAAAACGAAACCACAGCGATGCGCCCGTAGTTAAAGCTCGGATATTACTCGGTAAGCGAAACCTACCAATTGGCCGAAGATCAGGTTGATGCAGCCCTGCCAATCCGTACGAACTCGTGAAAGAAGAAAAATATTGGCGAAGTCGCCGACTTGAAAGTAATTGCTGGAAAAGTAGAAGTATTGTTGTTGATTGATGTGTTGATGTCTTTTGCAAGACCCTGACAACTCCTATTTATACCCTAAAACTAGGACTCCTGGTCGATCACGACTTGTTACAACCTTATTTAAACGGACTCCCGCAGAATCTTCCGCCGTCGTTCCCTAATCCAATCAGGATTCCCTTCAATTGCTCCTTGACCGACTTAGCGTGCCTGTTGACCAACTTTTGACCAGGACCCTCCGAAATAGTCCCATCCTGTTGGCGCAGGCTGTATCACCAATCGGCCGATTTCCAACTGTTACCTCAATCGGCCGATTCCTTACTGTAGCCTTCAGATCTGCCGCATCGGCCAATCTTCACCTCCTGACGCCGATTCAACACGTGTCAAAATCTGGCGTCAACACATGCCCCCCAGTTTCGGAGTAAAATATAACTTTTTCTTCGAAACTCTTTCTTTAATCCTTTCCTCCGAAACGGGCGCAGTAAAATCTCCTTCCGTTCCGCGGCACAATGATTGCAATTTCCTCGAACCGAGCGTGCGAAACGACCGCTCCTCTGGAACTCATGTAGACGGCGCGGTAAAAATACCATCTTTGCCCTCGCTTCCCTGATTTTTCTTAAGTACTGGCCTTCTCCGCCTATCCTTCCCCATGAATCTAGCATTCTCTTCCAACGAACCACTGTTCGTCTTCCTCCAAGCACTCTCGATGTCCAAGAACTTCCCCCTTTCCGGCGATTTCATCCGCGGCCTGCTCCAACCCCCCAATGGCGTCACCATCGGCGACCGCTCCATCTACAGAGGCTCCATCGGCTACCCCTTCGGCGGCGGCGGCCCAATCGGCGGCTTCCCCAGCGGTCTCATCGGCGATGATGATCTCCATCCCAGAGGTAAATGCTCGAAATTTTCTCCTTTTCACCTTTTTACTGCTTCAGTATTTTCCGGACCCTCTCTCAGTTTCTCCCCCTTTCCCCTTTTTTAGGCACTTAGGCACCGAATCACTATTCCTCTCTCAGAATCCCCTGACCTCATCTGTTTGGGCCCTATGGGGAACCCCGATCCAACGGACCTGATCAGCTTAGAAACCCATAGGATCCCTTTTAAGCAATCATCTATGGATTTAGATCACTGGGTAGGCACTTTCAGATCCTGGCCAAATGAAACACCCGGGTGGAGAGAATGGTACCAGAGGGTAGCCGGGTCTTGGAAGGTTCAGTGGGAAGAACTAAAAATCGGCCAGTGCATAGACTTATCTTTGTCTCAGATGGAAAGAAACGAACCTCTGGTCATAGCAGGCTCTTATTTTTGGTCCGATGCACTTAATGCGTTCCTTTTCGGACACGGACCTATGACCCCGACCTTGGCCGATGCTCTGCTGTTGACCGGCCTCGATGTCTCCTCCGCCGATACCCCTTTCAATTATCTGTTCAAGCCATCACATCGGCTGGAGACCAAAGGAATCGGCGGGTGGAAAGGATATATTAGCAAAAATATGAAGACCGGGACAGTTTCACAGAGGGAGCATACTGCCTTTTTGATGATGTGGCTGGAAAAGCATTTCTTTTGTGGCAGAGCAGTTGGCCCCTCTTCAAACACTCAAGCTTTGGCAGAGGCTTTATCACAAGGATCGGCCATCCCCCTTGGAAAACATTTGCTGGGATCGGCGTATTACCTGATGCACCAAATCGGCACCAAGCTGTCGAAGGGGGAGCCGATAGGGAACCCTGGTGGTCCTTGGTGGTTCATCACCCTCTGGCTCAATTTACACATGAGCAAGGTCTCTCAGCAACGGATAGAGACAAAAACCTTCCCCAATATCGAGTCAGAGGAGAATCCATCAGTCCGTCGCCGCTGCAGATCTTTTGGAGAAGCGGTATCGGCCTTCCCCGGCTGCCAGTTTACTGCTGCCCGCACAGCTGAGTACTTCAGATGCTTTTACAATGGCCTTAGTGAAGAGATGATCAGCTGGCACCCATATCAGGCAGTAGAGCCGATTTTTGAATTGCCCATATGCTACGATTTCTCCACTCATACCTTTGACAGAGAGCTTATGGACGTCTTGATCAAGCCGGGAATTCTGCCAGCCAACTTCTTCTCAGGAAAGGATTCTCCCACCTACGAATTCTACAATCCATCGGCTGCGGCAAGGCAACTGGGTTTCGGCCAACTGCCGATTCGGGTCTACTTCGCCGGTCAGGCGAGATTCAGAGATGGTCTGACCTCAAGTCTTGATTACAGTCGGCTGTGCGATGTAGTACCCGATTCCAGTACTATTATCCTGAATAATTGGTCAGTTGCTTCTTTTGCCACCCAGCAATTCAAATTATGGTGGGCAGAATGGAAGCAACACCTTTTCTGTAAATCTCCATCGTCTTACTGCAACATTCTGGACCCAGAGAACATTGATCCAAATGCAGCGGTATGTCCTTTTTCTCAGCCGATTCCAATGCTATTTCCTTCTACATTGTCATCTTGTTATTAACTCATGTTCATCTCTTCAGTCTGAAAGCCATGTCCCTCCGATGCGGAGCCGAAGCGGCCGGCCGAATGATAGTCATCACCAATACACGCCACATCCACTTATCGGCTTCCATGCTCCAACTGTCAAAGATATCTCCACTGGCCGATCGAAGCGAGCACCGAAAAGGCCAACATCAAAGATAACCAGCCGTCGGGTGCGAGTTCGCATTGGATCGGCCGATCAAACGACAATAGCATCGGCTGAAGTTCCCCGTATTGGATCGGCCAGCCAGATGGCAGTGGTGTCGGCCGAGACTTCCCGCATCGGATCGGCCGACCAAGTAGTGGTGACGCCAGCCGAGACTCCTTTACCTTTGCCGATTGTCGAGATGGCCTATCCCCAAGTCACTGCTGAAGTCGGGGCAGCTGCAACATCGCTATTAGTAGAAGCTGTTCAGGTAATTTTACTTATCTCATATATTCTTCAAATCTTCCACTGACTTTAACTCTCTTCCCCTGCCAGGCTGCACAAGCTATCCCACCACAATCTCCGCAGCAATCGGCCATGTCCCAAGTGGGAACCGAGACTCCAGCAGCTCCTATCATCGAGGTAAACGATCTCTTACCTTAAATTCTTAATTCTCAGAAAACTTAACCAATCTTGATGCAGGCCGATTTGGGTATACTAACTACAACCCCACAACAGGCATCGGCCGGGAGATCCACAGAGGCATGGCAAACTTCTGTCACAATCTTACTTCAATTTCCCATAGCATATTCACAGGATCTTCTTTTATGTCTTTTTCAGGAAGCTGGTCCAAGTGTAGCGCCAATAATCGTTGAATCTTCCTCTTCCGACGAGCCAAATGTACCAGTCCCTGAGACAAGGGAGACACTTCCAACGGCGCAGGCAAGGGAAATTCGCTTTAAGGAGGTAACAAACTTACCATCAGAATCGGCCGATTTCCATTCGCTGCTTGCCTACCCTTTACTTTATTTCTTCACAGGAGCAAGATACCCCCAACAACAGCATCTTCTCTTTTGCCGTCTCCTTGGCCGATGACGAAGAAATTGCTTCACACCCAATTCCATCAAGCTCCACCTCCGACGATGTCCGCGCCAAGCTCGAAAGCATGCGCACTCTCCTTCAAGACGACATCGGCCGATTGGTAGAAGATGCATCGCCGATTCGATGACTTTTCAACGAGATTGTTGACGCCAGATTTTGACACGTGTTGAATCGGCGTCAGGAGGTGAAGATTGGCAGATGCGGCAGATCTGAAGGCTACAGTAAGGAATCGGCCGATTGAGGTAACAGTTGGAAATCGGCCGATTGGTGATACAGCCTGCGCCAACAGGATGGGACTATTTCGGAGGGTCCTGCTCAAAAGTTGGTCAACAGGGCACGCTAAGTCGGTCAAGGAGCAATTGAAGGGAATCCTGATTGGATTAGGGAACGGCGGCGGAAGATTCTGCGGGAGTCCGTTTCCTTTTAAAGTTCTTATAGATATAGTAGTTTTCCTGTTGTTTAAATAAGGTTGTAACAAGTCATGATCGACCAAGAGTCCTAGTTTTAGAGTATAAATAGGAGCCGTCAGGGTCTTTCAAAAGACATCAACACATCAATCAACAACAATACTTCTACTTTTCCAGCAATTTACTTTCAAGTCGGCGACTTCGCCAATATTTTTCTTCTTTCACGAGTTCGTACGGATTGGCAGGGCTGCATCAACCTGATCTCCGGCCAATTGGTAGGTTCCGCTTACCGAGTAATATCCGAGCTTTAACTACGGGCGCATCGCTGTGGTTTCGTTTGGATTTATTCACCAGTTATCGATATTTACTAGAATTGCAAGTTTTACCTGTTGTTCTAGTATAATCACCAGTTATCCAGCTTGAGATCAGAGCAATCGGCTTCGTTATCGCTTTCCTTCGATTTATCATCTTACAGCCGATTAGATCTATTTCAAGTGTTGTTTCTGTAGTAATCGTTTAGATCGCTCCAGCAGTTCTCTTTACAATTACTACACGATTATCGGCTGATCCATAGCTGATCATCTTTACAGCAAATCGGCCAATTCGCAGCCGACGCGCTCCTCAGGACAGATCGGAACTCCAGCCGATCGACGCGCCTGGAATTTAATACTCTAATTCCTTGTCAATCAACAGGTCAGATTGACTGGCACGCCGCGCGAACCGTACCAGGGCGATAACCCGAACAGGAGCTAAGCAGATTCTCCCGGGTCGTGTGTCCGACGCTGAAGACTATCGGCCGATTCCTGTCTGGCCGATTTTAGCGCCAACACACTTTTGGCACGCCCGGTGGGACCATCCAAGATCTGATATGTCGAAGAACGCAGAAATCTCCGACAGCAACATCATTGAGGTCACAGAAGCGGATCTCAAGGACGACTAGAGGGAAGAATTGGCCAAACATCTAGAAGATTACAAAAAGATGTACCTCGAGTCGTTCAGTCGTACCAGAAGCGGGGAGACAATCAAGAAGGCTCCTATTCTAGTTCCCCGCCACATCACCATTGCTGAGGACTCGGGCAAAATGTTAGAGATGATCCAACAATCCGTTTATCAGGCATTCATCGACCAATCCTCAGTGATGACCAACACGGTGTATAACGCCGTCGTCAGCTCTCTGGCCAGCGGAGCAGTCCAAGGCTATCAGGGACCAGCATATGCCCCGCCAACCACTCTGCCAGCCAGAAGCTTACCGTGCACGTCCCAATCGGCTCCTCAGCCGATATTGACGCAACGCGAGGGGTACAGCTCTCCATTGCCCCCAGCGTCTCAAAGATACAGCGCTGCACCATGTCTCCCATCACAGACACCGTTTCAGCCCGTTCAAATTGCTTCTGTGTAATCGCTGCCCACAAACTCAGCACCTTGGGGAGCACCAGCGACGACGTATCTTCCCGAGCCAGCGAACGGATATGGGAGTTATTCAATCCAGGTGCCACACCAATCGGCCGTCCGGCCGACGGTCCCCCAATATCAGCCGATCTCATCAGAAATCGGCAGGGGGGCAAGCACTGTAGAAGCATTCAGAGGCGCGGCGCCAACGACGACATACGATGGGGGTGCAGACTCGCTTCGCCATCAACTATCGGCTGCTCAGCAAAATTCGCCGATTCATCACCCAGCCGTGCCAGCTCTTCAGCATATGCCCGCACCGCGAACAGCTGTTCATCAGCAGCAGGTGGACTGGACAGCAAGAATAGCAGAAGTAATCCAGGATCAGTTTGGATTGAAGCCAAAAGTTCAAACTTACACCTACAAGACGCCGTATCCATCGGCCTATGACTTGCTGTCGTTCCCACACCGCTACAAAGTTCCTAATTTCACCAAGTTCTCAGGGACGGACGATACATCCACTGTGGAGCATATCAACCGATTCATCATCCAGTGCGGGGAGGCTGCCACACAAGATGCTCTGAGGGTGCGTTTGTTTTCATCGTCTCTGTCTCGGTCGGCCTTCCAGTGGTTCACCACCTTGCCGCCAAATTCTATTGTTACATGGGCCGATCTGGAGAAACAGTTCCACAAGTACTTCTACGCCGGAGTACACGAGATGAAGCTCTCAGATTTGACCAGCCCCAGGCAGAGGAGCGATGAACCAGTGATGGGGTATATACAGAGGTTCAGAGAAGTTAGGAACAAATGCTACAGTCTGGCTCTGACTGATGCATAGTTGGCCGATATCGCTTTCCAAGGCCTCTTGCCACAAATCAAAGAAAGATATGCTGCCCAAGAATTTGAAAGCCTGAGCCAAATCGTCCACCGATTGTCAGGACAAGAGGTCCGACCGTTTGAATAGCGGAGGAACTTCCAAAAGAAGGTGGCATACTTGGAAGGATCAGAATCCGATGGGGAAGAGGAAATCGGCCTGGCAGAGTGGGTTAAAGGGACAAAACCGATATCTTGCCCGTTTGGGAAGAAGGAGCCAGAAACATTCGGCTTTGACACGTCAAAAGCCGATAAAATTTTCGATTTATTGCTTCAGGAAGGACAGATTAAGCTATCTCAGCATCACACCATTCCTTCGGCCGATCAACTTAAGAAGATGAAATACTGCAAGTGGCACAACGCCACTTCTCATGATACAAATGAATGCAAAGTCTTCCGTCAGCAGATACAATCGGCCATCGAGCAGGGGAGGCTTAAATTTGAAACTCCAGCTAAATCGGCAAAACTGATGAAGATAGATCAGCATCCCTTCCCAGCCAACATGGTTAACGCTGGAGGAGACTCAAGTCAAACCAAGGTGCTGACGTCAGAATCGGCGAGAAGAGGCGGCGCCGTCGATCCCAGGAGGCAGATCACGACGGAAGAAATCAGAAGGAACAGGCGGGGGCCAGGACGACCACGCAAGCCCGTCACCTCCCAATTCTTACTCAGTAAGTATCGGCAGCAGCAAGAACAAGCAAGATACCAGGAAGAGATGATACGCCGGCATGAAGATCACTGGCAATGTCCGTTCTTTATCCATTGCTGGGAGAACGACATCAGATTGTCGTCTGCCGATAACTGCCCGGAGTCTAACAGATTGAGCTGCAACGATCGCCTGAAGCCACACTCTAGGGACAGAGGATCAGAGCCGATCAGCAGAAATCGGCGCGGACGAGAGGAACAGCGCGTTTCAGTGCATGATCGGCTGGGGGGCAGAGTTGACCAGTACCACCGGTCAAAAAGCAAGATCGGCCAGCGGGATGGACTGGGGGGCAGGATCAGCGCGCACGATCGGCTAGAAGAGATGGCCGATGACAGGGTATCAGACGAGGATCCCCTAGGAAGGGAACCAGATTGGGAACACGCCAGATCATCAGCCAAACCAGCAAATCCCAGGTGGTGTCCCGATGGCCTATCCAGATCCCAGAAGTGAAGGATCCAACGCCTACGCCAGTGGGAGCATCAAGAAGAAGAACAGAGGCAGGTGCCAAAGAAAAGAAATGTTAAGTCTCGAGTGTGGCGCCCAAAGAAAAATGATCAAGAAACAAGTAATCAGGAATCGGCAGCCGAAATCGATATGGTGTTCATACTGCCGATGGAGTTCATGGCGCCCAACGATCGAGATAAAGCGACAAGAACGGAGGAGGAACAAATGGCACAACTAGTGTTGGAGCCGATGACGGCTACGTTTGAGAAACCAGAAGAGGAAAAACGACAACATCTTAAAGCGCTGTTTCTCAAAGGCTATGTCAACGGAAGACCCGTCACTAGATTACTAGTAGATGGAGGCGCTGCAGTTAACATCATGCCATATGCCATGTTCCGCAAGCTAGGCAAGGGCGATGAAGACCTCACCAAGACGGACATGATGCTAAAGGATTTCGAAGGCAACGTGTCGCTCGCCCGTGGAGCGCTCTGCGTCGACCTCACCATCGGCAGTAAGACCCTCCCTACCACTTTTTTCGTTATTAATGGCAAGGGGTCCTACAACATGCCGCTTGGTCGCGACTGGATACACGCAAACTGTTGTGTCCCATCTACAATGCATCAATGCCTGGTGCAATGGGTCGGCGACAGCACAGAGATAGTCGCTGCCGATTCCGTCTACAGGGTTGCAGCGGCCGACATGCAACAGTGGAGCTGCGAGCACATCAAGTGTATATCTGGCAGGACTTGGGACACTGACTTCCTGAAAGTGTCCGATTTCGGTCTACAGCCGATCCAAGCAGTCGGCTCTGAAGATTCAGAATAAATGGATCAGCTCGTCCGAGAAGATGGGAAGCTTGGGCATGGGTTTACGTCGGCCGATTTATTGGAGATGGTAGATTTGGGAGATAGCAGCAAATCAAGGCCGACGTACATTAGTGCCAATTTGGATCCTGAGTACAAATGTAAATTGATAAGTTTATTAAAAGAGTTCAAGGATTGCTTTGCTTGGGAATATCATGAGATGCCAGGACTAGACCGGTCTATTGTTGAACACCGGTTACCTATAAAATCAGGATATCGGCCATATCAGCAACCTGCACGACGGTGTAACCCCAAGATTCTACCTGATATAAAGGCCGAAATTACAAAGTTGATTGAAGCAGGATTTATTCGGCAGTGCCGCTACGCCGAATGGATTTCTAACATTGTGCCTGTATACAAAAAGAATGGAAAATTACGTGTGTGCATCGATTTCAGGAACTTAAATCAGGCTACGCCGATGGATGGATATCCGATGCCGACGGCCGATATCTTGGTGGATGCTGCCGCAGGCCATAAAGTCATAAGTTTCATGGATGGGAACGCCGGGTACAATCAGATATTAATGGCCGAAGAAGATATCTCGAAAACGGCTTTCAGGTGCCCAGGTCATCTTGGTTTATTTGAATGGGTTGTTATGACTTTCAGGTTGAAGAACGCCGGCGCTACGTATCAACGGGCCATGAATTACATCTTCCACAAGCTCATTGGTTCATCGGTGGAAATTTATATAGATGACGTCGTGGTCAAGTCAAAAGGTCACCAAGATCATCTGGCCGATTTACAGGAAGTACTGGAGTGCACAAGGAAACATGGGTTGAAGATGAACCCAAACAAGTGTGCGTTTGGTGTATCGGCTGGGCGATTCTTAGGGTTCATGGTCCATGAGCGCGGGATAGAAGTCAACCGCAAGACCATAGACGCCATCAACAAAGTGGTGGCCCCACAAAATAAAACTGATGTGGTGTCGTGTGCATTTGCTATCGGCAGAATGCATAGTCGTGTGCAAGGATGATGTGGTGAAGTATATGCTATCGTTGCCGATTTTGAAAGGACGGATTGGAAAATGGATCCTGGCTTTGTCAGAATTCGACTTAAGGTACGAATTGGCCAAAGCCGTCAAAGGTCAAGTGATGGCCGATTTCGTAGTTCAGCATTGTGGACCAGAAATCGCCACTATTGAACCAGTTCCATGGGCTCTATATTTTGATGGTTCTTCGTGTGGGGTCGGATCAGGAATCGGCATTGTTCTTGTGTCGCCTCGGGGGGCAAGTTATAATTTCTCTCTGCCGATAGAAGCCTCCGCAACTAATAATCAGGCGGAATATCAAGCTGTTCTGAAAGGCATCCGATTATTAAGGGAAGTCAGAGCTGATGCAGTTGAAATTTTTGGAGACTCCATGCTCATTGTGGATCAGTTAACGAGACGATCTGAGTGCAAGGATGATATCTTGAGGATTTATTATGAGGATTGCCTTCAGCTTTTAAAAGAATTCAAATCTGCAATAATCGAGCATATCCCCAGGAATTGTAATGAAGAGGCCAACAGACTGGCCCAACATGCTTCTGGGTATCGGCCGATTCAGGGAGCGATGACGCTAGAGCTCGCGGCCGATGACTGGCGAAAAGAAATCGCCGATTACTTGAGAAATCCATCCCAAAAAGTGGATCGGCCAACACGTTTTCAGGCTACAAAATATGTGTTTCTTGAGGATGATTTGTTTTATCGGACGATTGATGGAGTTCTTCTCAAATGCTTGGGAACGGAAGAGGCAAAGGTTCTGATAGGAGAAATCCATGAAGGCGTGTGCGGAGCCCATCAATCGGCTCACAAAATGAAATGGATGATCCGGAACAATGGGTATTACTGGCCGACCATCCTTGAGGATTGTTTCAAGTACTACAAAGGATGCCAAGACTGTCAGAAGTTCGGCAATGTGCAGCGCGCGCCAGCATCGGCTATGAATCCAATAATCAAGCCGTGGCTGTTCAGGGGTTGGGGAATAGATCTCATCGGACAGATTCATCCTCCATCAAGCAAAGGGCATAAGTTCATATTGGTGGCCACAGATTATTTTATTAAATGGGTGGAGGCAGTTCCTTTAAGGAACGTGACATCGGCCGATATGATTGAATTTGTTAAAAGCCATATTATTTATCGATTTGGTATTCCTCAAACCATCACAACTGATCAAGGGACAATGTTTACCTCTGGAGAATTCGGAGAGTTCGTCGCCGATATGGGGATTAAATTATTAAACTCTTCTCCATACTATTCTCAAGCCAATGGCCAAGCAGAGTCGTCTAATAAAGGGATAATCAAGCTAATCAAGAGGAAGATAGAAGAGCAACCCAAGAAATGGCATATGTCGTTGGCTGAATCTTTATGGGCATATAGGATGGTTTGTCATGGAGCCACTAAAATATCCCCTTATCAGTTGGTTTATGGTCATGAAGCGGTCTTGCCATGGGAGATAAGGATAGGGTCAAGACGTATATCGTTGCAAGATCAGTTAACGGCCGATGACTATTCCTTTCTCATGAAAGATGAACTTGACGATTCGGCGGGTTTACGGTTGAGAGCCCTGATCAGTATAGAAGAAAACAAGAAAAGGGTGGCCAGATGGTATGACAAAAAGGTCAAAGTTAAACAGTTCTCTCAGGGAGATTTGGTATGGAAGCTGGTGCTGCCGATAGGATCCAAAGATCCCAAATTCGGTAAATGGTCACCCACTTGAGAAGGGCCGTATAGAATCGGCCGATGTGCCCCTGGGAATGCATATATTTTGGAGACAGTCGAAGGGGAGGAATTCCCAAGAGCTTTAAACGGACGATATCTGAAGAGGTACTATCCAAGCATTTGGGTAGATGCATAACTTGCAGCAAAATATATCAAGATAACATAGCCGATTTCTCGTCGGTTTTTGTCTACACATCTGGTGGAGGAAACATTAGGATTCATTATTGGATGGAAATGACAGATTACATGGCCGACATGGTACAAGTCGCCCTTAGAATAAAAATACTGGTGTGTCTACTGATTACGCTGGATTTCTCTCTCGATGCGACCCAGTTTTATCATAAGGGTGAGCCTTTTCTCCTTCAGGTCCTCTGCAGTGGCTCCAGTTTCAGCTTGGTTGCAAAGTTCTTTCAGCAGGCGGGTCTTCTTCTCCTCCATATCTTCCATGGCAACTTCGGTTTTAGCTTTACAAGGAAGTGGAGGACTTTTTTCAGAAGGTGGTCGCTTGCAGACCAAAAAGTGAGCATCTATAAGGTCCGAGTATTCCTTGACAGCGGCGGGGACATGATCTCTGAGTTCCTCAGCATGAGCTCTTATCAGATTTCTGTCTGCCTGTGATAGTGGCTCTTCTGAATGCATGATTTCTATCGCTCGTTCTAGACCGGGGCTGAGACGTTTCGGCTAAACAGAGATAAAAGGAGTTACCCAGTATCGGAGCGATTGAGATGCTTAAGGGAAAGGCAGAAGGGAAGTTCATACCTGGTTGACAGAGGAAGAAGATGAGGAGGACGAAGAAGACATTTTGCCGTTCAATTTGGGACAGTAAAAGAGGGAGCGAAGATAAGTAATGTGTATGCCTCTGGAAATGGTGAATCGTCTACTTATAAATGAAGAGGAGGTAGATGGATGGTGAGACACGTCCTATCGGAGTAAATACATACATAAATGCAAAGCAGACTGAAGGAGCAGTTCAGAACCAAATCGGCGCAGTGACATTGAAGGAGCAATAATGTTTAACATATTCTTTACAACCCAAGGAAAGCGTCTATGGCTACAATAGCTTGTCGTCTAATTTGATCAGCCGAGTCTAGTACTCTCTGATCATCATCGGCCGATCCTGGTACTTCTGACACACGGCGACGGAGCCTTATTGTTTCGCGGGCCAGATGCTGTCTTTCTTGCTTCAGCTCGCTGATGATGGATGGGAGTTCTTGGAGCTTCTTCTCTTCAGCGGCTATCTCTTTGGTTATCTGTTCCATCTCCTTGGCCAGTTCTGCTCTCCTCCATTTCAGCCGATCTATTGCGTCGATGATGTCCGGACGGCAATTTTCGAGGAAGTTGATCCTGTGGTGTACTTCCTGAGTCCGGTGCTTGTATGAATCGACCTCCTCCTGAGTTTTTGCCATCTGAGCACGATCGGCCATATGGCGCAGCGCCTTGGAAACCGGAATCTGCATGCCCTCTATATGGGCAGCATACGCTAAATTTTCTGATACTTCTTCCGGGATTCGACCTTTGATCTCGTTGAAAAGTCGTCGAATCGGCGATGCATCTTCTACCAATCGGCCGATGTTGTCTTGAAGGAGAGTGCGCATGCTTTCGAGCTTGGTGCGGACATCGTCGGAGGTGGAGCTCGATGGAATTGGGTGTGAAGCAATTTCTTCGTCATCGGCCAAGGAGACGGCAAAAGAGAAGATGCTGTAGTTGGGGGTATCTTGCTCCTGTGAGGAAATAAAGTAAAGGGTAGGCAAGCAGCGAAAGGAAATCGACCGATTCTGATGGTAAGTTTGTTACCTCCTTAAAGCGAATTTCCCTTGCCTGCGCCGTTGGAAGTGTCTCCCTTGTCTCAGGGACTGGTACATTTGGCTCGTCGGAAGTGGAAGATTCAACGATTATTGGCGCTACACTTGGACCAGCTTTCTGAAAAAGACATAAAAGAAGATCCTGTGAATATGCTATGGGAAATTGAAGTAAGATTGTGACAGAAGTTTGCCATGCCTCTGTGGATCTCCCGGCCGATGCCTGTTGTGGGGTTGTAGTTGGTATACCCAAATCGGCCTGCATCAAGATTGGTTAAGTTTTCTGAGAATTAAGAATTTAAGGTAAGAGATCGTTTACCTCGATGATAGGAGCTGCTGGAGTCTCGGTTCCCACTTGGGACGTGGCCGATTGCTGCGGAGATTGTGGTGGGATAGCTTGTGCAGCCTGGCAGGGGAAGAGAGTTAAAGTCAGTGGAAGATTTGAAGAATATATGAGATAAGTAAAATTATCTGAACAGCTTCTACTAATAGCGATGCTGCAGCTGCCCCGACTTCAGCAGTGACTTGGGGATCGGCCATCTCGACAATCAGCAAAGGTAAAGGAGTCTCGGCTGGCGTCACCACTACTTGGTCGGCCGATCCGATGCGGGAAGTCTCGGCCGACACCACTGCCATCTGGCTGGCCGATCCAATACGGGGAACTTCAGCCGATGCTATTGCTGTTTGATCGGCCGATCCAATGCGAACTCGCACCCGACGGCTGGTTATCTTTGATGTTGGCCTTTTCGGTGCTCGCTTCGATCGGCCAGTGGAGATATCTTTGACAGTTGGAGCATGGAAGCCGATAAGTGGATGCGGCGTGTATTGGTGATGACTATCAATCGGCCGGCCGCTTCGGCTCCATATCGGAGGGACGTGGCTTTCAGACTGAAGAGATGAACATGAGTTAATAACAAGATGACAATGTTGAAGGAAATAGCATTGGAATCGGCTGAGAAAAAGGACATACCGCTGCATTTGGATCAATGTTCTCTGGGTCCAGAATGTTGCAGTAAGACGATGGAGATTTACAGAAAAGGTGTTGCTTCCATTCTGCCCACCATAATTTGAATTGCTGGGTGGCAAAAGAAGCAACTGACCAATTATTCAGGTCAATAGTACTGGAATCGGGTACTAGATCGCACAGCCGACTGTAATCAAGACTTGAGGTCAGACCATCTCTGAATCTCGCCTGACCGGCGAAGTAGACCCGAATCGGCAGTTGGCCGAAACCCAGTTGCCTTGCCGCAGCCGATGGATTGTAGAATTCGTAGGTGGGAGAATCCTTTCTTGAGAAGAAGTTGGCTGGCAGAATTCCCGGCTTGATCAAGACGTCCATAAGCTCTCTGTCAAAGATATGAGTGGAGAAATCGTAGCATATGGGCAATTCAAAAATCGGCTCTACTGCCTGATATGGGTGCCAGCTGATCATCTCTTCACTAAGGCCATTGTAAAAACATCTGAAGTACTCAGCTATGCGGGCAGCAGTAAACTGGCAGCCGGGGAAGGCCGATACCGCTTCTCCAAAAGATCTGCAGCGGCGACGGACTGATGGATTCTCCTCTGACTCGATATTGGGGAAGGTTTTTGTCTCTATCCGTTGCTGAGAGACCTTGCTCATGTGTAAATTGATCCAGAGGGTGATGAACCACCAAGGACCACTAGGGTTCCCTATCGGCTCCCCCTTCGACAGCTTGGTGCCGATTTGGTGCATCAGGTAATACGCCGATCCCAGCAAATGTTTTCCAAGGGGATGGCCGATCCTTGTGATGAAGCCTCTGCCAAAGCTTGAGTGTTTGAAGAGGGGCCAACTGCTCTGCCACAAAAGAAATGCTTTTCCAGCCACATCATCAAAAAGGCAGTATGCTCCCTCTGTGAAACTGTCCCGGTCTTCATGTTTTTGCTAATATATCCTTTCCACCCGCCGATTCCTTTGGTCTCCAGCCGATGTGATGGCTTGAACAGATAATTGAAAGGGGTATCGGTGGAGGAGACATCGAGGCCGGTCAACAGCAGAACATCGGCCAAGGTCGGGGTCATAGGTCCGTGTCCGAAAAGGAACGCATTAAGTGCATCGGACCAAAAATAAGAGGCTGCTATGACCAGAGGTTCGTTTCTTTCCATCTGAGACAAAGATAAGTCTATGCACTGGCCGATTTTTAGTTCTTCCCACTGAACCTTCCAAGACCCGGCTAACCTCTGGTACCATTCTCTCCACCCGGGTGTTTCATTTGGCCAGGATCTGAAAGTGCCTACCCAGTGATCTAAATCCATAGATGATTGTTTAAAAGGGATCCTATGGGTTTCTAAGCTGATCAGGTCCGTTGGATCGGGGTTCCCCATAGGGCCCAAACAGATGAGGTCAGGGGATTCTGAGAGAGGAATAGTGATTCGGTGCCTAAGTGCCTAAAAAAGGGGAAAGGGGGAGAAACTGAGAGAGGGTCCGGAAAATACTGAAGCAGTAAAAAGGCGAAAAGGAGAAAATTTTGAGCATTTACCTCTGGGATGGAGATCATCGTCGCCGATGAGACCGCTGGGGAAGCCGCCGATTGGACCGCCGCCGCCGAAGGCGTAGCCGATGGAGCCTCTGTAGATGGAGCGGTCGCCGATGGTGACGCCATTGGGGGGTTGGAGCAGGCCGCGGATGAAATCGCCGGAAAGGGGGAAGCGCTTGGAGATCGAGAGAGCTTGGAGGAAGACGAACAGTGGTTCGTTGGAAGAGAATGCTAGATTCGTGGGGAAGGATAGGCGGAGAAGACCAGTACTTAAGAAAAATCAGGGAAGCGAGGGCAAAGATGGTATTTTTACCGCGCCGTCTACACGAGTTCCAGAGGAGCGGTCGTTTCGCACGCTCGGTTCGAGGAAATTGCAGTCATTGTGCCGCGGAACGGAAGGAGATTTTACTGCGCCCGTTTCGGAGGAAAGGATTAAAGAAAGAGTTTCGAAGAAAAAGTTATATTTTACTCCGAAACTGGGGGGCATGTGTTGACGCCAGATTTTGACACGTGTTGAATCGGCGTCAGGAGGTGAAGATTGGCCGATGCGGCAGATCTGAACGCTACAGTAAGGAATCGGCCGATTGAGGTAACAGTTGGAAATCGGCCGATTGGTGATACAGCCTGCGCCAACAGGATGGGACTATTTCGGAGGGTCCTACTCAAAAGTTGGTCAACAGGGCACGCTAAGTCGGTCAAGGAGCAATTGAAGGGAATCCTGATTGGATTAGGGAACGGCGGCGGAAGATTCTGCGGGAGTCCGTTTCCTTTTAAAGTTCTTATAGATATAGTAGTTTTCCTGTTGTTTAAATAAGGTTGTAACAAGTCATGATCGACCAAGAGTCCTAGTTTTAGAGTATAAATAGGAGCCGTCAGGGTCTTTCAAAAGACATCAACACATCAATCAACAACAATACTTCTACTTTTCCAGCAATTTACTTTCAAGTCGGCGACTTCGCCAATATTTTTCTTCTTTCACGAGTTCGTACGGATTGGCAGGGCTGCATCAACCTGATCTCCGGCCAATTGGTATGTTCCGCTTACCGAGTAATATCGGAGCTTTAACTACGGGCGCATCGCTGTGGTTTCGTTTGGATTTATTCACCAGTTATCGAAATTTACTAGAATTGCAAGTTTTACCCGTTGTTCTAGTATTATCACCAGTTATCCAGCTTGAGATCAGAGCAATCGGCTTCGTTATCGCTTTCCTTCGATTTATCATCTTACAGCCGATTAGATCTATTTCATGTGTTGTTTCTGTAGTAATCGTTTAGATCGCTCCAGCAGTTCTCTTTACAATTACTACACGATTATCGGCTGATCCATAGCCGATCATCTTTACAGCAAATCGGTCGATTCGCCGCCGACGCGCTCCTCAGGACAGATCGGAACTCCAGCCGATCGACGCGCCTGGAATTTAATACTCTATTTCCTTGTCAATCAATAGGTCAGATTGACTGGCACGCCGCGCGAACCGTATCAGGGCGATAACCCGAACAGGAGCTAAGCAGATTCTCCCGGGTTGTGTGTCCGACGCTGAAGACTATCGGCCGATTCCTGTCTGGCCGATTTTAGCGCCAACAGAGATCAAAGGTCGAATCGTGGAAGAAGTATCAGAAAACTTAGCGTATGCTGCCTATATAGAGTGCATGCAGATTCCGGTTTCCAGGGCGCTGCGCCATATGGCCGATCGTGCTCAGATGGCAAAAACTCAGGAGGAGGTCGATTCATACAAGCACCGGACTCAGGAAGTACACCATAGGATCAACTTTCTCGAAAACTGCCGTCCGGACATCATCGGCGCAATAGATCGGCTGAAAAGGAGGAGAGCAGAACTGGCCAAGGAGATTGAACAGGTAACCAAAGAGATAGCTGCTGAAGAAAAGAAGCTCCAAGAACTCCCATCCATCATCAGCGAACTGAAGCAAGAAAGGCAACATCTGGCCCGCGAAACAATAAAGCTTCGTCGTCGTGTGTCAGAAGTATCAGGATTGGCCGATGATGATCAGAGAGTACTAGACTCGGCCGATCAACTTAGACGACGAGCTATTGTAGCCATAGACGCTTTCCTTGGGTTGTAAAGAGTATGTTAAACATTTATTGCTCGTTCAATTTCACTGCGCCGATTTGATTTTTAACTGCTTCTTCAGTCAGCTTTGCATTTATGTACATATTTACTCCGATAGGACGTGTCTCACCATCCATCTATCTCCCCTTCATTTATAAGTAAACCATTCACCATCTCCGGAGTCATACACATCACTTATCTTCTCTCCCTCTTTTACTGTCCCAAATCGAACGGCAAGATGTCATCTTCGTCCTCTTCATCTTCTTCCTCTGTCAACCAGGTATGAACTTCTCTTCTGCCTTTCTCTCAAGCATCTCAATTGCTCTGACGCCGGGTAACCCCTTTTATTTCTATTTAGCCGAAACGTCTCAGCCCCGGTCTAGAACGAGCGATAGAAATCATGCATTTAGAAAAGCCACTATCACAGGCAGACAGAAATCTGATAAGAGCTCATGCTGAGGAACTCAGAGATCATGTCCCCGTTGCTGTCCAGGAATACTCGGACCTTATAGATGCTCACTTTTTGGTCCGCAAGCGACCATCTTCCGAAAAAAGTTCTCCACTTCCTTGTAAAGCTAAAACTGAAGTCGCCATGGAAGATCTGGAGGAGGAGAAGACCCGCCTGCTGAAAGAACTTTGCAACGAAGCTGAAACTGGAGCCACTGCAGAGGACCCGAAAGAGAAAAGGCTCACCCTTATGATAAAACTGGGTCGCATCAAGAGAGAAATTCAGCGTAGGCGTAATCAGTAGACATATCAGTATTTTTATTCTAAGGGCGACTTGTACCATGCTGGCCATGTAATCTGTCATTTTCATCCAATAATGTATCCCAATGTTTCCTTCACCAGATGTGTAGACGAAAAACCGCTGAGAAATCGGCCGTGTTATCTTGATATATTTCGTTGCAAGTTATGCATCTACCCAAATTCTTGGACAGTACCTCTTCAAATATCGCCTGTTTAAAGCTCTTGGGAATTCCTCCCCTTCGACTGTCTCCAGAATATATGCATTCCCAGGGGCACATCGGCCGATTCTGTACAGCCCTTCCCAAGTCGGTGACCATTTACCGAATTTGGGATCTTTGGATCCTATCGGCAGCACCAGCTTCCATACCAAATCTCCCTGAGAGAACTGTTTAACTTTGACCTTTTTGTCATACCATCTGGCCACCCTTTTCTTGTTTTCTTCTATACTGATCAGGGCTCTCAACCGTAAACCCGCCGAATCGTCAAGTTCATCTTTCATGAGAAAGGAATAGTCATCGGCCGTTAACTGATCTTGCAACGATATACGTCTTGACCCTGTCCTTATCTCCCATGGCAAGACCGCTTCATGACCATAAACCAACTGATAAGGGGATATTTTAGTGGCTCCATGACAAACCATCCTATATGCCCATAAAGATTCAGCCAAAGACATATGCCATTTCTTGGGTTGCTCTTCTATCTTCCTCTTGATTAGCTTGATTATCCCTTTATTAGATGACTCTGCTTGGCCATTGGCTTGAGCATAGTATGAAGAAGAGTTTAATAATTTAATCCCCATATCGGCGGCGAACTCTCCGAATTCTCCAGAGGTAAACATTGTCCCTTGATCAGTTGTGATGGTTTGAGGAATACCAAATCGATAAATAATATGGCTTTTAACAAATTCAATCATATCGGCCGAAGTCACGTTCCTTAAAGGAACTACCTCCACCCATTTAGTAAAATAATCTGTGGCACCAATATGAACTTATGCCCTTTGCTTGATGGAGGATGAATCTGTCCGATGAGATCTATTCCCCAACCCCTGAACGGCCACGGCTTGATTATTGGATTCATAGCCGATGCTGGCGCGCGCTGCACATTGCCGAACTTCTGACAGTCTTGGCATCCTTTGTAGTACTTGAAACAATCCTCAAGGATGGTCGGCCAGTAATACCCATTGTTCCGGATCATCCATTTCATTTTGTGAGCCGATTGATGGGCTCCGCACACGCCTTCATGGATTTCTCCTATCAGAACCTTTGCCTCTTCCGTTCCCAAGCATTTGAGAAGAACTCCATCAATCGTCCGATAAAACAAATCATCCTCAAGAAACACATATTTTGTAGCCTGAAAACGTGTTGGCCGATCCACTTTTTGGGATGGATTTCTCAAGTAATCGGCGATTTCTTTTCGCCAGTCATCGGCCGCGAGCTCTAGCGTCATCGCTCCCTGAATCGGCCGATACCCAGAAGCATGTTGGGCCAGTCTGTTGGCCTCTTCATTACAATTCCTGGGGATATGCTCGATTATTGCAGATTTGAATTCTTTTAAAAGCTGAAGGCAATCCTCATAATAAATCCTCAAGATATCATCCTTGCACTCAGATCGTCTCATTAACTGATCCACAATGAGCATGGAGTCTCCAAAAATTTCAACTGCATCAGCTCTGACTTCCCTTAATAATCGGATGCCTTTCAGAACAGCTTGATATTCCGCCTGATTATTAGTTGCGGAGGCTTCTATCGGCAGAGAGAAATTATAACTTGCCCCGCGAGGCGACACAAGAACAATGCCGATTCCTGATCCGACCCCACACGAAGAACCATCAAAATATAGAGCCCATGGAACTGGTTCAACAGTGGCGATTTCTGGTCCACAATGCTGAACTACGAAATCGGCCATCACTTGACCTTTGACGGCTTTGGCCGATTCGTACCTTAAGTCGAATTCTGACAAATCCAGGATCCATTTTCCAATCCGTCCTTTCAAAATCGGCAACTATAGCATATACTTCACCACATCATCCTTGCACACGACTATGCATTCTGCCGATAGCAAATAGTGCCTGAGCTTGGTACATGAAAAGTACAAGCACAAGCATAGTCGCTCCACGAGGAATATCTTGTTTCGGCGTCTAAAAGTCTTCTGCTGACGTAGTATACCACTCGTTCTTTCCCCTCAAACTCCTGTACCAACGCCGACCCAATAGCTTGTTCATCAGCCGATAAATATAACTTGAACGGCTTACTAGGCTGTGGTGGAACCAATACCGGAGGTGAAACCAGATACTGCTTGATATCCTCCAGTGCCTTGCGCTGTCCTTCTCTCCATATGAATTCCTGGTCGGGCTTTAATTTCAACAGAGGGGTGAAAGCCTGAATACGTCCTGACAGGTTGGATATGAATCTTCTGATAAAATTGACCTTGCCGATGAGGGACTGTAGCTCAGTTTTATTTTGTGGGGCCACCACTTTGTTGATGGCGTCTATGGTCTTGCGGTTGACTTCTATCCCGCGCTCATGGACCATGAACCCTAAGAATCGCCCAGCCGATACACCAAATGCACACTTGTTTGGGTTCATCTTCAACCCATGTTTCCTTGTGCACTCCAGTACTTCCTGTAAATCGGCCAAATGATCTTGGTGACCTTTTGACTTGACCACGACGTCATCTATATAAATTTCCACCGATGAACCAATGAGCTTGTGGAAGATGTAATTCATGGCCCGTTGATACGTAGCGCCGGCGTTCTTCAACCCGAAAGTCATAACAACCCATTCAAATAAACCAAGATGACCTGGGCACCTGAAAGCCGTTTTTGAGATATCTTCTTCGGCCATTAATATCTGATTGTACCCGGCGTTCCCATCCATGAAACTTATGACTTTATGGCCTGCGGCAGCATCCACCAAGATATCGGCCATCGGCATCGGATATCCATCCATCGGCGTAGCCTGATTTAAGTTCCTGAAATCGATGCACACACGTAATTTTCCATTCTTTTTGTATACAGGCACAATGTTAGAAATCCATTCGGCGTAGCGGCACTGCCGAATAAATCCTGCTTCAATCAACTTTGTAATTTCGGCCTTTATATCAGGTAGAATCTTGGGGTTACACCGTCGTGCAGGTTGCTGATATGGCCGATATCCTGATTTTATAGGTAACCGGTGTTCAACAATAGACCGGTCTAGTCCTCGAATCTCATGATATTCCCAAGAAAAGCAATCCTTGAATTCTTTTAGTAAACTTATCAATTTACATTTGTACTCAGGATCCAAATTAGCACTAATGTACGTCGGCCTTGATTTGCTGCTATCTCTCAAATCTACCATCTCCAATAAATCGGCCGACGTAAACCCATGCCCAAGCTTCCCATCTTCTCGGACGAGCTGATCCATTTATTCTGAATCTTCACAACCGACTGCTTGGATAGGCTGTAGACTGAAATCGGACACTTTCAGGAAGTCAGTGTCCCAAGTCCTGCCAGATATACACTTGACGTGCTCGCAGCTCCACTGTTGCGTGTCGGCCCCTGCAACGCTGTACACGGAATCGGCAGCGACTATCTCTGTGCTGTCGCCGACCCATTGCACAAGGCATTGATGCATTGTAGATGGGACACAGCAGTTTGCGTGTATCCAGTCGCGACCAAGCGGCATGTTGTAGGACCCCTTGCCATTAATAACGAAAAAAGTGGTAGGGAGGGTCTTACTGCCGATGGTGAGGTCGACGCAGAGCGCTCCACGGGCGGGCGACACGTTGCCTTCGAAATCCTTCAGCATCATGTCCGTCTTGGTGAGGTCTTCATCGCCCTTGCCTAGCTTGCGGAACATGGCATACGGCATGATGTTAACTGCAGTGCCTCCATCTACTAGTAATCTAGTGACGGGTCTTCCGTTGACATAGCCTTTGAGAAACAGCGCTTTAAGATGCTGTCGTTTTTCCTCTTCTGGTTTCTCAAACGTAGCCGTCATCGGCTCCAACACTAGTTGTGCCATTTGTTCCTCCTCCGTTCTTGTCACTTTATCTCGATCGTTGGGCGCCATGAACTCCATCGGCAGTATGAACACCATATTGATTTCGGCTGTCGATTCCTGATTACTTGTTTCATGATCATTTTTCTTTGGGTGCCACACTCGAGACTTAACATTTCTTTTCTCTGGCACCTGCCTCTGTTCTTCTTCTTGATGCTCCCACTGGCGTAGGCGTTGGATCTTCTCTTCTGGGATCTGGATAGGCCATCGGGACACCACCTGGGATTTGCTGGTTTGGCCGATGATCTGGCGTGTTCCCAATCTGGTTCCCTTCCTAGGGGATCCTCGTCTGATACCCTGTCCTCGGCCATCTCTTCCAGCCGATCGTGCGCGCTGATCCTGCCCCCCAGTCCATCCCGCTGGCCGATCTTGCTTTTTGACCGGTGGTACTGGTCAACTCTGGCCCCCAACCGATCATGCACCAAAACGCGTTGTTCCTCTCGTCCGCGCTGATTTCTGCTGATCGGCTCTGATCCTCTGTCCCTAGAGTGTGGCTTCGGGCGATCGTTGCAGCTCAATCCGTTACACTCCGGGCAGTTATCGGCAGACGGCAATCTGATGTCGTTCTCCCAGCAATGGATAAAGAACGGACATTGCCAGTGATCTTCATGCCGGCGTATCATCTCTTCCTGGTATCTTGCTTGTTCTTGCTGCTGCCGATACTTACTGAGTAAGAATTGGGAGGTGACGGGCTTGCGTGGTCGTCCTGGCCCCCGCCTGTTCCTTCTGATTTCTTCCATCGTGATCTGCCTCCTGGGATCGATGGTGCCGCCTCTTCTCGCCGATTCCGACGTCACCACCTTGGTTTGACTTGAGTCCCCTCCAGCGTTAACCATGTTGGCCCGGAAGGGATGCTGATCTATCTTCATCGGTTTTGCCGATTTAGCTGGAGTTTCAAATTTAAGCCTCCCCTGCTCGATGGCCGATTGTATCTGCTGACGGAAGACTTTGCATTCATTTGTATCATGAGAAGTGGCATTGTGCCACTTGCAATATTTCATCTTCTTAAGTTGATCGGCCGAAGGAATGGTGTGATGTTGAGATAGCTTAATCTATCCTTCCTGAAGCAATAAAACAAAAATTTTATCGGCTTTTGATGTGTCAAAGCCGAATGTTTCTGGCTCCTTCTTCCCAAAAGGGCATGATATCGGTTTTTTCCCTTTAACCCACTCTGCCAGGCCGATTTCCTCTTCCCCATCGGATTCTGATCCTTCCAAGTATGCCACCTTCTTTTGGAAGTTCCTCCGCTGTTCAAACGGTCGGACCTCTTGTCCTGACAATCGGTGGACAATTTGGCTCAGGCTTTCAAATTCTTGGGCAGCATATCTTTCTTTGATTTGTGGCAAGAGGCCTTGGAAAGCGATATCGGCCAACTGTGCATCGATCAGAGCCAGACTGTAGCATTTGTTCCTGACTTCTCTGAACCTCTGTTTATACCCCATTACTGGTTCATCGCTCCTCTGCCTGAGACTGGTCAAATCTGAGAGCTTCATCTCGTGTACTCCTGCGTAGAAGTACTTGTGGAACTGTTTCTCCAGATGGGCCCATGTAACAATAGAATTTGGCGGCAAGGTGGTGAACCACTGGAAGGCCGACCCGGACAGAGACGATGAAAACAAACGCACCCTCAGAGCATCTTGTGTGGCAGCCTCCCCGCACTGAATGATGAATCGGTTGATATGCTCCACAGTAGATGTATCATCCGTCCCTGAGAACTTGGTGAAATCAGGAACTTTGTAGCGGTGTGGGAACGGCAGCAAGTCATAGGCCGATGGATACGGCGTCTTGTAGGTGTAAGTTTGAACTTTTGGCTTCAATCCAAACTGATCCTGGATTACTTCTGCTATTCTTGCTGTCCAGTCCACCTGCTGCTGATGAACAGCTATTCGCGGTGCAGGCATGTGCTGAAGAGCTGGCACGGCTGGGTGATGAATCGGCGAACTTTGCTGAGCAGCCGATAGTTGATGGCGAAGTGAATCCGCCCCCCCATCGTACGTCATCGTTGGCGCCGCGCCTCTGAATGCTTCTACAGCGCTTGCCCCCCTGCCGATTTCTGATGAGATCGGCTGATACTGGGGAATCGTTGGCCGAGCGGCCGATTGATGTGGCACCTGGATTGAATAACTTCCATATCCGTTCGCTGGCTCGGGAAAATACGTTGTCGCTGATGTTCCCCAAGGTGCTGAGCTTGTGGGCAGCGACTGCATACAAGCAATTTGGACGGGCTGAATCGGTGTCTGTGATGGGAGGCATGGTGTACTGCTGTATCTAGGAGACGCTGGGGGCTATGGAGAGTTGTACCCCTCGCGTTGCGTCAATATCGGCTGAGGAGCCGATTGGGACGTGTATGGTAAGCTTTTGGCTGGCAGAGTGGTTGGCGGGGCATATGCTGGTCCCTGATAGCCTTGGACTGCTCCGCTGGCCAGAAAGCTGACGACGGAGTTATACACCGTGTTGGTCATCACTGAGGATTGGTCGATGAATGCCTGATAAACGGATTGTTGGATCATCTTTGACATTTTGCCCGAGTCCTCAGCAATGGTGATGTGGCGGGGAACTAGAATAGGAGCCTTCTTGACTGTCTCCCCGCTTCTGGTACGACTGAACGATTGGAGGTACATCTTTTTGTAATCTTCTAGATGTTTGGCCAATTCTTCCCTCTGGTCGTCCTTGAGATCCGCTTCTGTGACCTCAATGATGTTGCTGTCGGAGATTTCTGCGTTCTTCGACATATCAGATCTTGGATGGTCCCACCGGGCGTGCCAAAAGTGTGTTGGCGCTAAAATCGGCCAGACAGGAATCGGCCGATAGTCTTCAGCGTCGGACACACGACCCGGGAGAATCTGCTTAGCTCCTGTTCGGGTTATCGCCCTGGTACGGTTTGCGCGGCGTGCCAGTCAATCTGACCTGTTGATTGACAAGGAAATAGAGTATTAAATTCCAGGCGCGTCGATCGGCTGGAGTTCCGATCTGTCCTGAGGAGCGCGTCGGCGGCGAATCGGCCGATTTGCTGTAAAGATGATCGGCTATGGATCAGCCGATAATCGTGTAGTAATTGTAAAGAGAACTGCTGGAGCGATCTAAACGATTACTACAGAAACAACACTTGAAATAGATCTAATCGGCTGTAAGATGATAAATCGAAGGAAAGCGATAACGAAGCCGATTGCTCTGATCTCAAGCTGGATAACTGGTGATAATACTAGAACAACAGGTCAAACTTGCAATTCTAGTAAATATCGATAACTGGTGAATAAATCCAAACGAAACCACAGCGATGCGCCCGTAGTTAAAGCTCGGATATTACTCGGTAAGCGGAACCTACCAATTGGCCGGAGATCAGGTTGATGCAGCCCTGCCAATCCGTACGAACTCGTGAAAGAAGAAAAATATTGGCGAAGTCGCCGACTTGAAAGTAAATTGCTGGAAAAGTAGAAGTATTGTTGTTGATTGATGTGTTGATGTCTTTTGCAAGACCCTGACGACTCCTATTTATACCCTAAAACTAGGACTCCTGGTCGATCACGACTTGTTACGACCTTATTTAAACAACAGGAAAACTACTATATCTATAAGAACTTTAAAAGGAAACGGACTCCCGCAGAATCTTCCGCCGCCGTTCCCTAATCCAATCAGGATTCCCTTCAATTGCTCCTTGACCGACTTAGCGTGCCCTGTTGACCAACTTTTGACCAGGACCCTCCGAAATAATCCCATCCTGTTGGCGAAGGCTGTATCACCAATCGGCCAATTTCCAACTGTTACCTCAATCGGCCGATTCCTTACTGTAGCCTTCAGATCTGCCGCATCGGCCAATCTTCACCTCCTGACACCGATTCAACACGTGTCAAAATCTGGAGACTTCAGATCTGCCGCATCGGCCAATCTTCACCTCCTGACGCCGATTCAACACGTGTCAAAATCTGGTGTCAACACATCTAAACGTCGAGCCTTATACTTCGTGTTGAACTAAACAAATTAAATTACAAACACATTTCAGTTGATATCATTCAAGTTACATTAATTATGAAAACCGGAGTCTAGATCTAATTGGATTTTAATTTGAAACTAGATGAGAGAAATTTAATCAAAATAAATTTATATTTAATTTTAAAATAGTAACTACGGTACAACAACACTTCTAAACTATAGCTTACGCTAAAAGAGAACTTACACAACAAGAACCGATCAAAACGGATCTAAAACGCGGAAGCTATGGCACAAGGCTTCAGGGACCTAGTCGCAATTAACCATAGATTTGAAGGGCTAGCAGAAAAGATTTGCAACACACAGAAAATTATGCTCACAAAAAGGTGAAAGTTTAGGGTTAGATCTGTAAAAGATTAGGGTGGGGCGGGGTTGGTAATAGATCAGGGGGTTTTCTACGATATTTGCAAGACACAAGAAAAACAGCCAAAATTACAAGATCTCTTGGGGGCTAATCTGCAAAAAGCTCGGAACAGCCCCCATGGAACTGTACCATGAATTCCCGGCGTTCTAGGGCACAGGAGAGCGTGGGGAGCGGAGGAAAAGAAAGAGAAGAGGGAGGGGAACCCGTTTCACCTCTTATGTGCAGCGGAGAGGCACGGAATCGGCCGGATTTGACTCAAGAAGGAGGTGGCGGCATTCTGCTCGGCGAGCAGAACTGGCGGCGGCCACTGCCTTCTCAGGGGAGGGTAGGAGACGTGACAGCAGGGGTCACGGGGAGGCAGGGTAGGGCACGTGGCCTGGGCAGCAGCGGCGCAGGGGCGGTGTCGGCCCTTCCCGTGCACACTAGGGACGGCGCTACTCCGCTCATCCCTTGGCTATGCCTCTGGTGGCGGCGCATGGGGCGCAGGGAGGCCCACGAGCAGAAAGGTGAGGGGCGGCGGTGGCAGGGAACGCGAGCAGGGGGACGGCTGCAGCAAGGGCAAGGGGAGGACTTGCCCTGTGTTTTATAGGGCTAGGGCTACAGCTGGGCTGGCGTGCTGTGTACGTGCAGAGCATGGTGTGCAGTGCTTGGGCTCAGCTTGAGTCCATGTTGTGCACGACGGAAAGGAGATTGGGCTGGCTAGCGAGACCCACAAACTGGCTGTGACCTGAACTGGTTGACCAGTACTACTAGACTGAGGGATAAACAAAGAAAGCGAGAGAGAGGGATCGGGTTGGGTCGTTGGCAAAAAGATGGAGAGGGTCTGGTCGGGAGATGAGGGGCCTAGGTTGACGCTCGGGCCAACCTGGTTAGAGTTCTGTGCATGGAGTTCGCGCTATCCGCGTGCACGATTGGGCCTTGAATAGAAAGGAAAAAGGGGAAGCAGAAGATGACACGTGGAACTGTGACATCAAAGAGAGAAGGAAAAGAGAGGGAAGTGAGAGGTGCTCGGCTGGGGCCGACATTGATTTGGGTTGATGGACAAAATTCGGGGAGCAGAGAGAGGGGCAAAGATAAGGAAAAAGGCTGGGCGACTAAGGAGGATTGAGTTGGGTCTAGGGTTTTAGAGCGACGGTGCTGGTTGCCGGAGGTGACGGTGATGGAGCATCACTGGAAAAACACTGAGACCAAGCTACCAGGCATTGTTTTTTAGTGTGATTTGGTCAAAGAGAAAAGCTAGAGGATGGGAAACTCGATGGGGCATCCAGGATGGCGGAGAGGATAGAGGAAAAAGGACGGCCGGTGAAGAAACAGTTCGGTTCGACTACGACGAGAAATTTAGAACAGAAGAAGGAGACAAAGAGAAGGAAAAGGGCCTTGGAGCTTCTACCCTCACCGGAAAGCTTCTGGACAACACCAACTTGGCGAAGGAAGGCGATCAGTGGTGAGTGTAGGTCAGGTAGCTTCGATGAGCTATTAATCTTCGGAAAGGAAAGGCAAAAGGCGAAAACAAGGGCGTTTGCTTGGGTACAACAACGAGAAGCTTTTGATTTACTTTTTTGTCAATGGAAAAGCAATGAACGACGAGATCAGGGCGGTGGTCGAGCTCAAGCTTACGCGTGGCACGATTCTAGGATTTATGGCGGACTAAACCCAAAACAGTGGAATCCAGCTCGAGATGAAAAGAAAAAGAATTCATTTCCCAAAAGATATTTTCATGATTAAATAAATCTAGAAAATTCTAGATAAATCTTTTAAACCACAAAAAATATATCCAGAAGAATCCCAAAAATTCTAAGGAAAACACCGGAGATAATTTGGGACACGAGGAATCCAAAGAAAATACTTGGAATTTGAGAAAAATATTTTAGAACTTTCCAATAAATGGATTTATCTCTACGGAAAAAAAGAATAATTGCTAGAAAAATTTGGAAAATTCTTGAAAAACCCTAAAGATGGATGAACACATTCTAAAAGACATTCACATCCTAAAATTAAATATTTTAGGGTGTGACATGATGCTCGTTACGGACCAAAAATAAGTGTCAACTTGACCTCAACTAAGGAGGAATTTGCATTTCTTATACACATGCTACTAATAAAAATCTCTACATTCCATATGTCCTTGGAGAAATTTATGTATGCAGGAATTTAGCTGAAAATATAGGAGATAGCACACCCTTTGATCCAAGGAGAAAAGCCTCAACCAATCACGTGTCGCGACATGGACATCACATGGATTGGAGGGCCCACAACTGAAGCAAACCAACTCAACTTCAGCCCTCTCATCAACCAGAGACACAAGGGCCCACCAGGAAGTCACCCAATCGAAGATGAAGTCGGTTGCCCTCAAGACCAGTTCTAGTTTAGCAGCTAACCAACTGAAGCTTCCACGTGGCGCCTCCACAGCTCACCTCAAGGTCGGTTCCAGGGAGCTTCTGCTATTTTGCCGGCTGATAGGAGTCGTGCCACACCTATAAATACAAGGGGGGTCCTCCTAATTGAACACACCAAGATGTAGCCTCCCTCTCCTTTGTAAAGCTCTCTAGGCTAGTGGAGTGTAGGTGGAGTGTAGTTATTCAAGGTCTTCTAGTCTTGATGAAGAGTTTTCTATGGTCTTGTATCTCCTCTTTTATGTAATGACTTTGAGTTTAGTAATAAAGTTTATTTCATTATCTTAGCTTGTCTTTGGTTCATATGCTTATGCTTAGCATGTGATCCTTTATAGTTCATACTTGATTCACGTGCCTTGCATACTTAGACGTGGTAAGACATTTAGACCACGACAACGGTTTTATCCCCCTCAAATGGGCGCTCTAGAACTAGGGCTCCTGATAGAGACGGATATCCTTGCGCGAGGCTAGAGTGGTAATCGTTAATGTAGACGTGGTGTCTGGGTTAAAGGTTACATTTTAATGCGGTCCTATCCCATGGTTAGATGAGGTAGGTTGCAGGTGGTGACAGCCCTGTCCGTCCAGTGTAACCCTCCCCGTTTGGATAGTGGCGGTAGGAGGTCCATAAAGTAGCTGAGTTGGTTGGCGGCTCCTCTGCCAGTCATGTGCAGTTCTCCCGGTAGTGCCTAGGAGCCTAGAGCCCGATCCTAAGCATGTGTATGTTTATGTGTATACAAGTATGAGTTATGCTTGCCTAGATAGGAATAATCTTTATATGCCCTTGAATGCTCTCTTCTCTCTCTGTAATCCTAATACCTTATATTGGAGTGGATATATCTTGTATCACACTACCTCTCAACTATATTATCAATTACCATTGTTCAGATCTTGGATATTTGATCATGATATCCTCCTAAACTTGATAACTCTTTAAACCACCGCCTTCCCTGCAGAAATATAAATATGACACCTGAGATTACTCATGGGTAAAATGCTACAAAGGTATTCCGTGCGCTTCCGGATCTATCGGTGACGTAAGAAATACCACAAGCATTTCTGAGGTTGTTGCCAAGGATATAACGATCCTGGTGATGATGCTAAGAAACGCCAACAGTAGTCTCGGGTACGATTCCTGTGAGACTCTTTTTGCTGACAAATTTACTCAATTTTCCACCAGAATATTCGTGATGGAGTAAAAACATTTTTTATTGGTGAAACTTGAAGTAAAATCACTATCAACTTCACAATCAACCATTTGTTTGGAGTATTCGTGATGGAGTAAAAAAAATTTGGCAAGCGTGTCGGAACCAACACAATTTGACAAAGTCACACAAAATCCACATGGTTCACCACAGATAGGAACTTCACAAATTCAAAAAAAATCCACATGGTTCACCATAGATTGGAACTTGCTAAACTCAGACATCATGGTAGCATCTAGCAATTCCACATCACTAAAATAACATCAACACTTACTGTTATCCATATCACTCCTTTGCATTTTCACAATTGCCCTCATCTTTTTTTTTGCTTTCAATTTCTAAATCCCAGGTTCATCTTCAAGTGCAGCAATCCTGGCTTGCGCTTTTGCAAGCATCTTCCTCTTCTCGTAGAGTTCATCACCTATCTCATTCATGTGCTTCCTCATGAACTCCAATTCGTCGAAGGAGTCAGAGGAGTTGTCGTTGAAGGTGGAGAAATCCTTGTTGGAGGAAAACATCTTGGCCTCGGATGGCGCCTTCTACGGTGGCCAATTGCGGGCCCGCTTAGGCAGCAGCGAGGCCCTCGAAGGAGCTATGGCCCTGGGCGGCCATCCACAGGGTCGCTTCCCCAGCGACGAGGCCGTGCGGGGAGCTTTTGGCTTTGGTGGGCATTCGCGGGGACGCTTGGCCGGCGGCGCGTCCTAGGAGGGCGACTTTGCCATCGGTGGCTGACCACGGAGGCGCTTGGCCAGCGGCGAGGCCGAGGAGGGTGAGTCTGCCTTCGGCGGGCGACCACAGGGGCGCTTGGCTGGCAGCGAGGCCAAGGAGGGCGACTCAGCCTTCGACGGGTGACCACGGGGGCGCTTGGCCGGCGACGAGGCTGTTGAAAGCTCCATGCACTTCGGTGGGTGACCGCGGGGCCGCTTGGCCAGCGGCACCAGCGGCAATGTTGGGTCCCCCAGCGGCTAGTTGGGTCCCTTCCCGTCGCCAGCAAATGCAAATCTGCCGCCTTAGGGAAACCCATGCCGAAGTCGGCATCGGTGTTGCTGGTTACCTCGATGAGGATCATTTCGCTCGCCATGTTTGCCGGAAAGGGGGTCCTAGTCGAAAGAGATAGGGGAAGGGGTGGAGGGGTAGGCAGGGGAAGGGTCTGCTCAGGGATATTTAAGTAATTTCCATGCACTCAGGATTTCAATCACAATGCATTTAAGCCTAGGTTGTTGACGTGTCTCGGCACATTCCACACCAAAGAACCCTTCTGTCCCTGCCTTATCCTTTAGGCCTACCTGAGCCAGACGAGCCTCACTGCTGCTTCTCTGCTCGCTGCCAGCCTTTGCCGCCGGAATCTGCCCCTGCTGACCGCCCGCATCTGCCGGCGATGCAGAAGGATGTCGCATGTTGCAGAGTCCTCATCAAGAAGAAGGAAAATGTCAAAGCTTGTTGGCGAGGAGACTGGTTTGCCCCTGATGATTTGCCAGAACTGATAGAGGGCAAGGGTGCGTGAGGCTCAGTCAAAGAAGGAGAATAAGAACGTCGGTCGGGTGTACGTCAAATGCCCGGGGAGTGGATTCAGCTTTGATTTGGTTTTTGTGCTTTGAGATCTCTAATAGGGTTTAAGCAAGGGTTTCTTGTTCATTTAGTTGTGTGGCTACTTAAGATGGCAGATGGTTTACTTCAATGATTTGGTGAAAGAAAAGATAGTCCACGTACGTTTTAATGATGAAGAAGAGATTCAAGAAGTCCATTCCATGGAACGGATTCATGCTGATGGGAGCCGTGCAGCAGGTGGTGGCATGCTGAAGAGAAACAAATTGGAAGCAAAGGTGGAGAAAATGACCCAAGCTATGATTTTCTTCTGTCTGTTGGCTGTAGCCTTTCTTGCCATGGGAGTTGGTTATGCATTGAAGTAGAATGTAGGTGTGATGAAGTGACATCAGATTTTTCTTTTATTATGTGATGAGCACAAGTGCTTCGATATGTATCTGTGTTTGATGAACACTAGTGACTTTGATATGTAAGTGGGTGGGATGAACAATTTGAAGATGTGTATGTTTTCACACTCATGGAAAAAGCTCTTAAGTGAAAAGAAACATGTCAATTTCAAAAAAAAAACAGTGCATTTGCATAGAACGAGAGTGACACAGAGCAACGATTAGATCGAGCTTGATTTTAGCCGCACTTTACAAAAAGAATCAAGTCATTTTGAGGTTGTACGAGGGAGAAAGTCTAATCCAAATCTCAAATCGAAGATTAAAAAAGAGAAAGAGTCATGTTCACAAGAAATGGCCGTAGCATTCATAAGGGATTCAAAGAACACCGACATGTGGGGTCCATGGGTTAGAGGGACACCACGCTCCGAAATTTTCACCGGGCACCAACTCTGACGCCGAAGCCGAAAACTTTTCCCGCAAAATGTCCCTTGAACCCTCATGCAAAAGCCACACCGCTTCGGTGCTAACCAAACTCTAAAGTGTATATGTGACAATCGCCCCCCCCCCCCCCCCCCCCCCCCGCGCCCCATATCCATTGCCCCTTCTCTATCCCTCCGTCCGGTTTCGCCTCCACCTCTCGCCTTTCCCCTCCACCTCTCTCGCCTTTCACCTCTGCGCCGGCAGGCTCCAATGCGCTGGCACTCGACCCTCCCCTCCACCGAAGACCACCGCGCTGGAGCTTCAACCTCATCGATGACGTTGAGTGCACCGAAGTTGTTTCCACGTCAGCCACTATCGTCGCACCGGAGCTGCTTCCCCGTCGACCACTACTGCCGCACTGGATCTGCTTCCCCGTCGACGACTACCGCCGCACCGTTTCTGGTACCCCTTTGACAACGGTCGCCGCACCGGATCTGCTACCCCTTCGATGACGCCCGTCGCACCGAATCTACCACAACGTTGGCGATGACCGCAGCATCGTAGCAGCCTCACCATCTTCGACGCATAGCTACCCCGACGATTGACAATGGTCAAACGCCAAGGCCCTGCAACAAGAGGTATGCAAAATCCATGTACCTTTTGTGGTTCTAGGTAGGGACACATTCATCCACGGTTCGGGATTGTAGGTTCTAGTGGGTCTGCATTCTACATCCAAACATCAATCTGTAATCAACCTAGCTCCCTAACACCTAAAATCTGTTTCACACATGTAAGAACCTCCACAAAGTGAATACGAAGCCCGTGAATATGAAATGCAACGGGAAGCCCGCATTAGGGAAAATAACAGAATAATGATGGAGCTTGGCATGAGTGGTTTATCTACAAAATTTAGTTCATTGTCTCGAAAAAAACAACTTCAAAGGGTCAAAGTCCAGGCAGCAAGAGGAAAAGGTCTGGCAGGGGTGCTTGTCATGGTGAAGGGTCCAATTTATCAGATTACATCCCTGAAGTTGAGGAGCCTTATGATAGAGATGATGATACGGACTTAGAGGAGGAGCCGACACCCCTAGCAAATGAGGTGCATCTTCTATCTTGGATGTGCGGTGGGGGATGCAGGGACTAGATATTTCCGATGCTTAGAAGCAACACTACTTATTTCCAATGCAAGGACTACATATTTCCACTGCTTATAAGTGCTTCTAATTTATTCACATGCTTACAACTTATGCCTTTTGAAATCTACAGGGCCCTGTGTGAACTGGACATAGGAAGATCTATGCAAAGAGGGGGAGAAGAAGTGTTGCCATGGCTCCTGGAGGAAGACAATCCAAGAGGGTGAGGTCAATCCCACCAATAGATGTCACTCCTAGAGCTTCATCAAGGATACTGAAAAGGCTAGACATAGCATGAGCACCTCAATAGCCTGCGCATCAAGAATTGTCGACAATTGTAGAAAACAGCAGCGATGGTGATAATGCTTTGCAGGAAGAACCGCCAGCAGTTGCAGAAAACGCTAAGTGTCATGAGGACTTGAATGGTTGTTCAACTCCTTTGAGGGACTGGACACCATATCCAGATGATGGTAATGGCGTCAACGAAGATGAGACCAGACAGAATACCGACTCTGGGCAGTCGGATTCCAGAACTGAAGGTTGGTTCGTTGACCCTAAAGCTTTTTAGCGCTGATGGTTTTATATTTGATGAATGCTGAGAATTTGAATGTAACCTCTGCAGCACCTACACAAAGTGGTGGCCCCCGGAAGGCGAGGCTAGCAACCCGGGGAATTGTGCTTGACAAGATGAACAAAGCTATTGGGGAAATCTGCAGCACCTACACAAGATGTTGCTGAGGGGAACCAAAGGCCGCATGATCCGGTGCAAGCTGCCAAGTTTGCATCAGAGGCTGGTGTCATTGTTAGGTCTCAGGTTCCTATCCTGACCCATTGGAAAGAATACAAAGCACAGTCTGAACATTTTGATGGCTTCGTGGGAAGGCTATCTGTGAGTGCCTATCAACTAGTCCTTATTTTACATTCAACTCTTACATGGCCCTTGTGTAACTCGGATTTCTATTCTAATCACCAGGGGAAGTTAGCAATTCACACAAGGCACCAGCCAACAGCAGATGCTTGTGTTAGTGTGTTCAACTCATCCATACGGCAGAGGCGATATAAGTTGAAGCAGCAATTCTTTGTTGGCGTCCCTGCTAATGAGATCCCCACAACCTCTCCTATTTCCTACATGACTGATGCACAGTGGTGTAAACTTGTTGACAAGTGGTCAACTGCACACAACAAGGTAATTTCTCTAGGTGTGCCTTCGAATATGTACTTATGATGGAGACTAACACATACATCTCTTGCAGGCAGTTTCTGACCAGAACAATCAAAATCGGGCCAGAGTCCTGTTGCCTCAAGCAACAGGATCTCGCTTCTACGTTGCACAGTTGCATTCATATGTAAGTGTCAACACTCTTCTAATGGAACCTTTCCATTCTTATGCTTCCTTAAATGAGTATACACATACACACTTGCACTTCAATCTGTCTCTCGTAGCAAGTCCCGTTATTCTTTAAGTTTGATGCATGCAGTTGGTATAGTGAATCAAAGTATTAGGGTATAGTGTTTATCAGTTCTTCTATGTTTTGTTGTTTGTCTTATCACCATTTTGATACATGAGAACAAGAATAAGAACAAGGATGCAGAACCCACTGAAGTCAACGAGGGTGAACCCCAGTACCAAGTTGATGAAGCTGATGAAGAAATGGATGTTGTGGAAGCCTTCAAGGTCTGCCATGCCAGCCGCAAGAAGGGTACGAGTGACGCGGCTAGAGACACAGTTGTAAGTCCATGTACATTCCTTTTGCAAGATTTTTGTCCTTCTTTGTCCAACACTCTGTACATGCTTCATCATATATTAACACTATTTAGTAGCAGTTATCCAATCTGCCTTTGTTCCCAGTTTGTTTAATGTACTCCTTTTTTTTAGTATAGTCAGTAAACTAATAGTTCATCTTTACATTTTCTAGATATCAATGGAAACTATGCGGGCAAAAGCTATTGTTGATGGGCAGCCACCATTGCCTAGTGTTGAGGTTGTTTCCAAGGTCCTCTCCTAGAACAGCTCCAACACCACTTTCTTGAAGAATTCTAGTATAGCCACTCCCTCCTCGAAGTCTCCGTCAGCTGGTGAAGAAGCGCTTCATGAAGGACTTGTTGCTGAAAGACAAGGTTTTTAGTTGTTCTGCATCAGGAATTGGAAAAACTAAAGAAGAAGAGTGAAGAAAATGATGAAGCGCTGGAGAGAACTCAAAGACAGTATGAGGAGCTGAAGAAGCAACAGAAAGATAGCAATCGCATCCTTTCGCAGCTCCTGACCCAGAACAACCCTGGTATCTCTTCTCAGCCCTGATCCTATGTGTGTGGAACTATTGTCGTGACCTCCCGGTGATTGTGTTATGTTGTAATGTGGTTCTGAACAGTCAGTTAACTAATTGTCATGGTGTCATGAACTTATTTGGTTGTAACTTATTTGTGGAATAATTATGCTGTAACATTTGTTGTTCTGTGATGAAATGGTTCTGTATGGCGTGCATATGTATGATATGGCACGTGTAACATCCAGAAAATAACACGCGTCATACACGTGGGAAAATAGGAGACCGACACGTGGGCGAGTCAGGAAAGGACACATGGAAAAACAAGAAACAGACACGTGGGGAGAACACGGAAAGGACACGTGGGCAAACATGAAATCGACACATGGGCGAAAGAGGGAACTACACGTGGAGAAACAGAAAACTGACACATGGCCGAAACAGGAAAGGACACGTGGCCAAATGGGAAAACGGCATGTGGCCGAACCAGGAAAGGACACATGGGAAAACGCCAAACCGCCATGTGGCCGAACCCGGAAAGGACACGTGGGCAAACCGGAAAACGACACATGGATAAACCAGAAAATGACACGTGGACAAACCGGAAACCGACACGTGGACAAACGGGAAAATGACACGTGGTTACGTCCCGAATTGACATGTGGACAGATTACAAGATGACACGTGTCTGAAAGAGATGAGAACACGTGGGCGGATAAAATAATGACATGTGGCGTAATGCTAGCTTGCCACGTGTAAGTTCCCTTTGCGACACGTGTCGCCTGACGCGTCATTTGCCAGCGTGGATGAAGCCACGTGGTGTGCCAGCGTGTCCTAACCACGTCACTTGCCAGCATGGACGGCGCCACGCCAGCTGCCAATGTGGACCGGGACACGTGGATCCGGTTATTTTTTGATATTTTGCGTCGCGTTATAGAACGGGAATATGCATCCATGATGAAAGTTTTTTCGTCATAGATAAAATCAGTTCTGTGACGTTTTTGGGAATTTCATCACAGTAGAAGAAACATGACGCGACTTCTTTAACGAAAAAAATTCGTCACAGAACTGACTTTATGATGTATTTAGCCTTTACAGTGACGAAAATCGTTCGTCACTTAAGCATCTATTTCCACTAGTGGTGACACGTCGCAATTTTAGTACGGTTTTCCTAAATTAACCGAGCGATGTAGAGTTTTGCCTTATTTTTCATAAAAACGGGACCGTTGATTTGTGGTCTGCCATACTATTTTAATACAATTCAGGTCGGTATGATCTCCCCACGGTGATCAATTAAAAAAAATGGAGGGGGCTGGGCTAGGGTTTCGGCTGGGGACCGGTGTTAGGGCTTAAAATGGGGTGAGGGCGAGGGCGTTTTTTCGCGTGCAACCTAGCCACTGTGGCCAATGGGCGGTCGCCGGCATGGCGCTGCCGCCCATGGCGGCCAACCATGGCGCGTGCTTGCGCAGGAGAAGGGGAGGGCGACGCTGACGAGTCGGCCCGGAACCAAAGAAAAAGTTTAACTTGAAAAATGCAAAACAGTGAGTTCCCGTGCCCCAAATATCACCACAATTTAACACAAGCAAGATAATTTCGTAAGGAACACACTGCAACTTCAAACACTCAAAAAGGATTGCAGGTTTGATCACAGAAAAAAGAACAATACAACTACTTAAACAGGCTTACAAGAATTTATGCCTAGCATTAGTTGTCACAAAATTCAGCAAAAACATTCTAAATTCATATTTTCATGTCTAGTATTTGATTAAATTAAGTGGAGGCACAATTTCTTAACAAAAATTAAAAATGCTTCACAAACATACCATCACGCCATAAAAAAATTAATAAACACATGCAAACAACATGTCCATGATGCTCCATTATGCACTAATAATGATCATGATGCTCTTGATTAAATGGTAATCATGTTTAAATTTTTAGGGTGTGACAGGATACTCCCTCCGTCCCAAAAAGAATGCAACACTCGCTTCCTGATGAGTCAAATAATTTTAAATTTGACTAAATATATATAAAATAATATTAACATTTATGTTACAAAATAAGTATCATTAGATTAATTATGTAATATATTTTCATACTAAATCTATTTGGAGATATAAATCTTAATAATTTTTTATATAAATTTGATCAAACATGAAATTATTTGACTTCTCGGAAAGTAAGAATTGCATTCTTTTTGGAACAGAGGGGTATTGGATTCCCGTACATGTGGATCTGATTTCTTCTCCTTTTGGAAGTTGGTACCTACTTCAATAATAAGTCGAATCATTACCACTAATATTTCCAATTTTACTTTATTGAAAACTAAGTTGATACGTAGTTTTTTTATTTATTGAAGTGCTCATGGTAACGAATCTGTGTATATGAGTATATGATTTTGGCCAAAACTGATAGGACACATTATAGTAGTGATTGGTTGCTTGGTTTAGGACTATCCAGGCTCGGACCTAACCCAGGCAGTTGAAGCCTGTCTTGCACAATGCAAGATGCTGTTGTTTGGTTTGCCTGCATGAGCTAAGCCTGGTCTAGAAAGTTTGTGTTTGGTTAGCTTGCTAAAGTGATATGGTGACCTTGGCTTTTGTGGAGGTGAAGCTACCCCCCTGGTTGGCTTCTGGGCTAAATTTTGGTCACGTCTCTATGCAAAAGTGAAATGAAAAACTCAGTAATATTGGCACAATGAAAATGAATCAAATTTCCAAGTCCACATTAGTTTGCACGAATCTTACTCTCACAAGGATGATGATAAATGTAAAAACAATGGCACATGAATGGACAATCGAACTCAATAATATATCACTTGTTTAGCACCTCAACAAGCTCTTTTTGGTGTAGTCTAGTATTTTCAACTCTCTGCAATTGGCTAAGAACAGGCAAGCTTCGTTGAGATAGATATACATTTCACTCCCCTCCAAGTCGCTTCCTACTACTACTAGTAAACAACCTGAGTATTTCGAACGGGTGCTGCAGAGCATGCACACTGCTCACGGCCGCTATTTCTGGCTGCTACAACTGCTAGCTCTGGCTGCTATTTCTCATGGTAGTAAATATAGTGAGGGTGATGTTGAGAGGAGGTGGCAGGTGTGCATAATCAATTAATCATGATATCTGATGAGCAAAGGACAACCGCGGTCAATATGTGAGGATAGGATTGTTGTTGACAACATTTCATCGATCATTCGACCCCCATCAGTTTAAGTATATCCGCATTTTACATCCAATGTTTTCTATCTGACATACTTGGTACTTTGTAGATACCAACCCAAACATGATTTTCCAAAATATCCCTGCCATGGGTGACCACTACAGATCCACCACGTTATTTGGGAAGCATGCGTTCAGCAATCTATTTCCACAATTTCAATTTTCAAAAAACCTATATTCCTTGTTTTTACTGCAGTTCTTCTCAACAACACTGGACAATAAACATTGGATCCAAGCCTGGTAACACCCTATTCCTATTGGGCAAATTGTACAGAGTAAAAGGAGCTCTAGGGGTCAAAACGCGTGGACCAACATTATTAGAGCTGCACATGCATGACAAGTACCGACCAGAACTAGTGCTCAGCAGGGCAGATATCCTCCAAGCTGCAAGGCAAAAGGTCGAGCACATGAAAATGGAGAACTGAAGTACAGATCATTCAAAATGGGGTGCAAGCACACAGACCTTTTGCCCAAGAACTCGATGATGTCTGTGGTGACTGTTGATCGCTTGTTCTTCTCAAAAGCAAGCGATGCAGCTTTTCTTAGCAGTAGAGAGCCAGCTATGCACCCAAGTGTCGTAGGATTGACTCTGCATTGCAGAATGAAGCCAAAATTTGATTTAGGATGAGTCAACTCAAAAAAAAGCAGGAATGCAGCATTACCTCTTCTCCGTAGGTAGCTCATTTGACAAGATAAAGTGTCGTGCCCAAGATGTAAATACTGCCACACTGCCACCGACAAACAATATTAGGAAAGAACCATAGGCAATGCTAATGCCAAGTGTTTTAAGGTTTACGGGGGAGAATGTATGCTCACGCAACAAAAGGAAAAGACATCCAAGTGGATTCACTCAACAAAAAGAACAGGCATCATATGATTGTGAACATCAATATTGTGACGACTAAAAAATGTCTTATGTATTAATGTTACAAAATGTGCCACATTAACTGTGGTAGTATTGCATTTGATCCAGAGAATAGTCATAAAAAAGTTATGCAATGAACAGGAACCATACAATTATTACCAATATTTCAAAGTACAACCCGTAAACGCAATGCACATCATATATTGCAACTACAATTACATAAAAGGCAAGTCAAAATATAATTGGAGGAGGGAATAATCAGCATTCAGCTCTTAGAACGTAACATACCTTCCAGAAAGGATGTCCCCTTGACCACCACATCGCCTTGGGGAACCAAAAGTACTCACTTGCGTCACTTCAAAAACAAGATGATACAAATATAATGAAAATAATGAAAAGGTATTTGTGCCTAACGTTTCTAGCCTTTTAGTTAAGAAGCTGTCTAGTGTCTACAATACCTGTTTTACCATCACTAATGACATCTGCCTTTCCTTTCTGCATTATTGTCACACCACCAATTCTGAATGCACAAAATAACCAGGAAACATTAATTACATTACGTCTAGCATTAAGAAACATGATACAAATGTTATGTTCATACTTTTGGCAAAGCGCAGTCAGTTGCTCAGAAGCAGTTTCCTCATTTACGTCACAGTTAAGGACCTTCTGAACAAGACGTTTGTATTCATATACATTTGGTGTTAAAATGGCAAGAGGGTTGCCCTCGACAAGACCAAGGTTATTGGTTATAAGAAAAAGGCCATCCTGCAGGTCACATTAATATAAATTAAATTAAAATAGAGTAATAACTTAAGATAAAGGAAACAAGGGGCAAAAACTTCAACTAGTACCCCATCAACAACAGTAGGAATATTAGCCTGCCTTGCATGCTTCATAATATTACTCACACAATCCTAAAAATAAGATATATGAAACAAACATTAGAAAGCAGATAGATCTCAATATTATTTGTATTTAGATTGTGCTCACAGAACCTAAAAAAATGGAAAATTTTATAAAGAAAAAGATCAATGGTATGGGGAAAGAATCAAAAGAGTTCCCATCAACAGTTCCGTTAAAAACTATCCCTTGCTTGTACTGCAAATATGTAGCTTCCATGCCTAACAATCATGCCTAAATTGTTGGAAATCCATGTACAAACTGCTGAGAAGCAAGTTAGAATGTTAGATCGCATTGACAAGTTGGCTAATCTTTAGAAAGTATCCTTTGTTGCAGGGTTCTAACTATCAAGTTATGTTATATTACTAAAATCTACATGTATAGTGGAAAGATTACGCAATTATTTAAACTTTTTTCGCGTGTGTGGGTTGGGGTGCGGCAAATCCATTTGCTGCCTTTGCAACTTCCCTTAATCCCTAATTTACCACTGATGGAAAACAATGGATGGCAAAGTAGTGACAAATAAGAGACTGCCCAGAACTTAAACAAACACAAAACAAGAATAAGTATAGTATCACTGAACCTACAGGATTGAAAGTTCAAGCAGAACAAGAAAAATAGTTGCAATCAATAACACTCAATAGGACAGAGGTATATATTATATTTGTTAAAGATGACATGTAAGCAAGCAAACCAGAAGAAATGAGTCCCTTCCAAGGCCAGGACCAACGACAATGCAATCAAAACGCTCCATCCACTTCGCAACTTCATTGAGAATTTTAGAAGAAACAGATGCTCTTTCGTCATCTCTGACAAAGTTATTTATAGAATGAGATCCTAAAGAATATTAAAATGATTGTACCATAAGCTTGGAAACAAAAGGAAAATCAAGTTACCTTACACTGTATGATTCCTCCAGTATCGGATGTACAATAAGCTCAGGGCTATAACTCTTAATTACTGTTGCAGCATCTTTTGTGCAGAAAACATGTGAAAGATCTGCACCCTGAACAACATCATGTGAAATATTTGCATGTATGTGTAGTCCATGTGATGAAACATTAAGAAGATACTGACAACTTTCAATGCAGAGATAGCTGCAAAATATGGAGCACCGGTGTACTCACGACATCCACCAATTACTGCTATCTTCCCTGGAATCGAGAAACATATTTATATATTACCAAAACAGCTTTTGCGAATTGAATTTTTCATTTGAAACACACCAGAGTTAATTGGAACGCACAAAGCAAATTTCCATATGAGATGTAAACACATGAAACGCTTTTTGTAAAATTCGTGATTCCAAATGAGAACAATAAAAGGCAAATCATGGTAGAAAACAATCTCCGCACCCTAGAATTGCGTGCCATATTATCCTTGTGAATACTGTATAACAAGGAACAATTCCTTCCCATGGATGAAAACCCTACAGCTCTGTGAACCCATTTAACACCCATCAAGTCTAACATTAACCAAACCCATGACTCTTGCAGTAGTATACGGGCATACAGCTTTAGCGCACAACAAATCGACAGGGAAAACACAGATTGATCTCCAGAGATGGGCTTCCACACTTGAGCGTTTGAGCCTACTGAGCTTGAATTCATCCTACCAAAATACCAATTTTCACCAAAGATGTCCGGTGTTGACCCTACTCCCAACAACCCAAAGCTTCCTCCATCAAATTGGAACCAACACAATCCTGTCTACGAAATTACCCCACAATCGACGATTATCGACCCACCGAGTCCGCAGCACAACAAACAATCTGCCACCATTCCTCAACCACAAACCTACCACGGCGGGGCATTCCTACAAACACCGAGCGCGCACGCACCAGCAGCACCACCGCCCAAAACCCAACCGCCGAACACGCGCGCTCAGAACCAGACAAGCACAGCCCGCGGAGCCAGAGACGGAGGCGGACGGCCGCGGCTCACCTGCCTGGCCCTTGTGCCTGGCGCGGTCGAGAGGGGGCGTGATCCGGCGGACGACGGCCTCTGCGTCAGCCTCGTACACCGCCGCCGCCGCCGCCATCGCGTGGGCGGCCCGGAGGGAGCCAGAGGTGCCCGAGGGGGAGGACAGGGGGGCGAAGCGGCGGCCGGCGACGGAGGAGGGCGGCGAGGAGGGAGGAGACTGGGGGAGGAGGGAGCGGAGCAGGACGAGCTGCCTGCGGAAGACCGGGGAGGCGGCCCACATGCGCCCCCGGTGCTGCTGCTGGTGTCGCCACGCGCCCGTGGGCCGGCTCATGGGATGATGCTGCGGCCGCCGAGTCGGGGGAAGCTACTGGAAACTGTTGGCGTGGTGGACGGCTGTCTGGACGCCGGGGTGCGGTCTGAAATTTGGAGTTTTTTGTTGGGGACAAAAATTAGAGAAATGAAAATTTGAGCATGGATTTGTTGGGCGAGTTTTTTTTTTTTTTGAGATACATTTGTGGGGCTAGTTTGGGCTTTATTTGGAAAGTCGGGCTGGGCCATATTTTGTTTCCCTTTTCCATTCGTCAAGGTTGGGTCCATTAAGGCTGGCTATAGGCTTGCTGGGCCCGGACCAAACTTGTCTTAAAATCCATTTTCCATACGATGTTTCAAATTTCTGTTTTGAATCGTCATAAATATATATATTATTGTTATTTTGAATGGAATGTTGAATGTTTTAAACGCACTAGTTTAACTTTTTGGTTGAAATTGCTCCGTTTTTTGAGATGTTAAAATAACCTATTTATAATGTAGGATTAGGTTTACAAGACGATTGAATTTAGTTCAAAAGGTGAATTGAACATAGCTCAGATGGTTATGTTCGTTATGATGAAACTTGTCAACTTGGTTCAATTTCTTACTTAGCATATGTGCACCCATTTTTGGCAACAATAAGGCAACGCATGCCCTTTTTTTTTTGTCCGAGTCCATGCCTCACTCTGAACATCGATACATGTGACCTACGGTCCTGCAGCAACTTTTTTTGCTCCTGCTTCAAAGTGTAATGCATGCACGGCTGTCTATGTATATATACGCATTTATATTAAATATATTTTTGACATCATGCATGCTAAGGCAACCCAAAATAAATCACATAGACACAAATGGACTAGGACTCAGGCATTTATATATACGCATTTATATTAAATCTTTTTGACGTCATGCATGCATGCTAAGTCTCTTGGTCGTGAATCAAAAAGACAAGGCAACCCATGCCTTGTAATTGTTTTTGTCTCGGGCACCAGATTTTTCAGTTCACATTCAACACTGTGTGGGTGTGGGTATGGACGATGGGACACATAGTGGAGGTAGGATGTCATTGTTGGTCACATCATATCTAGAAAAGCATGCCAAACCTTCCAATGGCCAAGATGAGTGGTCGTTTCCAACGGCTGGCGACTTCGACTGTTCAGGTCGGATTATCGTTGATGCGGAAGTGAGAAAAGGAAGAGAGAGAAGAGAGCCAGCGACTACTGCTCCCTTTACTTTTATTTATATATCATATTAAATTTGTTTTAAATTAAATTTTATTAATTTTAACTAAATTTATAGAAAAAATAATAACATTTATAATATCAAATTTATCTCATTAAATCTACCGTAAAGTATATATTAATAGTGCATATATCGGATAGTATAATTATTGCTATACTTTTTTATAGATTTAATCAAAATTAGCTGGCTTTAGCTTAGGATAAACTTAATACGATACCTAAATAAAAACAGGGAGTAACATATGACACGTTTTTTCACGTTTGTGGGCCATTTCCTCCTCTCTCGTCAACTACGGAGTACAACACATGACCAGCAGGTGGAGGAGGCGAGGCCGTGCAGTACAGGGCGTTAGGCGGCCGGCGGCGCGGATGGCGGGCGCCGCTCGCCCACGGCTTCTCGGTGGTGGTGAGGCCGCCGCGCGGCGGGCGACCGACGGTCACAGCTTGACCCCGGTGGCGCGCAGGCGCCCGCAGTTCGTCGGCTCGTAGCTGGTCGGCGGTGGCGGCATGACGGTTGCAGCTTGACCCCAGCGGCACAACGGTCGCAGCTTCCTCGTCCTAGGCTTCTAGCCCACCGCAGCTCACCTGGTCGATGGCCGCAAGGCTGCAGCGCCGCGGTGGTCAGCAGATGCAGCTCGTCGCCGGCGTCGCGCACGCGGACGCAGCTGGCCCACAGATGCGGGAGGGGTGCGCCCACCGCCGGCGCCGGCGCAAAGCTTGAACGGGTCGCGAGCAGATAAGGACTCAAGATAATGAGAGAGATTGGTATGCTTCGGGAGGCGAGAGAGGTAGATAAAATAAGTGTTGCTGTGGGTCCCACGCATGGAGGGTAAAAAATTCTTGTCGGTGACATGGACTGGCTCATAGCTACCAGCTGACAAACTGTTTGGAGAGAGCCTTAGGAGATCTTATCCTAAAATACCTTCGCCTACGATGATAAAGGCGGCAAAGTAAAAAAAAACGGAAATACTACTGCTAGGGCGTCGGACGCGGACACCGTGTGACCGTAACGCTACCATCCGACGTCCGGACTGTGGTAAAAATATTGGATGCGAATCCACACCAATAAACATGGATGACTCCACCGCATATTTGGGCTGACCGTTCATCCATCGTTATCCTTTCATTCCATCTCCTGTGACTCTGACTCTAAGCATTCCTTCATGAAGAAGCTGCTCGCTTGTTCCTCTTGCTCATTCAGCCTGTGCACGAGATTAATGCGGGCGAGGCTGTAGTGCTCGCACCCCATGTCTCCCACTAGAGCTCCTACCACCACCGTTAACATGTGCAACGAGCTCATCCATTTCTCACCAGAAGCGCTGGCGTCTGAGTCGTGCGCTTCTCCTACGCCCCTGCCTGCCGAGGAGGAGGACAAGCCAAAGAGAAGGGTGGAAGGAGGATGCGGTCACCATGACTCCATAGGAAGCTCTTACCATGCTTACCATGCTGAAGGAGGAAGAAAACTCCACACGAGATGCGCCAGCAAGCCGGAGGCACCGAGAGTTTTTATGTTGCATCTGGTATTTTAGTATGTTAGGATTAGTGTTTACTGATGTTGCATTTGATGATCTTCGATGTTGCAAGATTCGTTTGAGATGTCCAGTTCTATGTTTGATTTTTCGATGTATTCAACGATTTTGAGAGGTTGGGATAAGTATTTAGTTGCATAAGGTGTTTTCGGTTGTTCTAACAACTAATTTTGTAAAATTGTCTTACGGAAAAAGAGAAGATTCTGATTGAATTTGAATGTTTCGTGAAACATTTGTATTTAGTTTGTTGAGGTGGGAATTTGTTTTTCTTAAAACTAAATGCTAATAAGTTGTTATTTCTATCATACACTTTGGATGTTACATTAGTTACGTTTGAATGTTGCAGGCTTTATTTCTGTACGTTGACGGGAGATCTCCGTCTGTCGTCCGAGCCCCGTAAAAAAAAAACAAAAAGCGAGGCACAGCACACATGTAGCGTGCCACAAGCCATGGGGGCCAATGCATTAAATTGATCTATTCATGTTTGAGGGAGTGCGCTCCGCGCCTGCCGCGCGTGATCGGATTGTCGCGGTCACGGCTTATTAGCTGGTGCCTCAAGGTTGCCCAGCCGATGTGGCACTAAACAAAACGGAACTGCTTATACGTCGCGCCGTCTATAACCCGAAATCTGCACTTGGGCCGACCAACGGATTCTGGGCCTGGCGCAGTCTAGCTTGCTTTGGGTCGGCTTGTGTGAGGTGGCCGACTATGGGCTTCTAATCCAGCTTATCAAGCGGGATGACATGTGGCACTGACGTTCGTGCCGGCGTCGGGAGACGGCACGACTATGCATCGCGCGCGACAGATCGGCGTCTATCGCGCGCGCAGGGCGCTCATTCGGCCCGTTAGTGTATCTCGGCCTGCTACGATGACGTAATCAGCCAATGAGAAGTAGTAGGATTTCGGTCCACTTTCTGCTTTAGTTGCCCACGAAGATAATAAACGGCCCAGTTTTGCACATGCTATTTATTCTTATTCTTTTCTTTTGCTTTCTTTTTTTCTTCACTATTATTGGTTACCATTAAGTTTCTATTCATCATTCTTTTTTTCCTTTATTTTTTTACTCTTATTTATTTTTCTTTACATGAAATATTTATTTTAATTTTCCATTTACTTTTGTGTTTGTATACTAATATTTTCGATATGCATACTTATTTTTCCTTTCCCTTTTTTTCTTCGCCACTCTTCTTTACTTTTAAGAATATCTTGACTTTTCTTTTCTATCCCCATATTTATTTTACTTTATATTCTTTCCTTTATTTGTTTCTTTCTTCCTTTTTATTTCCATTTCTGTTATTTCAGTTTTCCTTTATTTTCTTTTCATTCCCTTAGTATATTAATTTTTTCATGTATATATATTTTGTTCGTCATGTATACATATTTTGTTCATCTCTAAGGATGATTTGTTCGTGATGTGGAAGAGTTTGTTCTCCGTGCAGGACTATTTGTTCGTGTATGGAAATATTTTGTCCACTTTGTATACTAATTTGTTTTGGATGTTAAAACTATTTGTTCATATGTAGGTTTAATTGTTCGATTATAAGAATAATTTATTCTCAAGTAGTCTATTTTTTCACTATATAAACTAATTTATTCTCATGTTAAATTATTGATTTATTTTGTAAAAGAAATCAGCATTGTGAATGGCTGGGAGCTTGTCGCGGAACCAGGTTTAGATAGAGGCAAATGTCTATTGTTGTCACATCGACAGTGCTAGTGCAGTGGTTTTGTGGACTTAGTGTTTCTGAAACATGGGTTCAAAGCCTATCATCATTTTCTTTAATTTTATTTTTCCAATTTACCAGCCCAGGGACTATGCGAGATGGGCATTCAATGGGCTGACTGCGCGATAAAATAAGCTGCCTACCCTACGCTCTGCTCTTCGGCCCACATTCCTAAAAATAGTCGGCCCACTATCGTCCGCGAAACAAGTCCGTTGGCCCATGTTGTCTCACATTGATGGCCTGCGCTCTAATTATAGTGCTCGGGCAGGTCAGGCCGATTCTTCAGGTGACATGGGATGAATATGTCGCCTCATGCGATCTATAACCCTCCCTGCCCCCTACGGAGTCTATCTGTCGTGCGCCCAAGTGGCAGCCAACACATTGCATAAGAAATGTTACGTCGCTTAAAGGATCTTGGTGATGCCTGCAGAAGGTGAATAGGCGTATCTGAAAATCTTCGCAGCGATTAAACATGTCGGAACTTCCGACTCTGGATCGGAACTTTCGACGAAAATAAAGTTTCTTATATGAAATTCAAAATTAAACTTGAAACTGCAGAACCTGACTGAATCACCGTCTATCAAGTAAATCGGCGTCTTTTCACGCAAATATTTCATTTCATTGAATTTTAACCTATCCAACACTTAATAATCTTATTAGCTTCTTAATTATGCATATCATCAACATCAAAACCTACTTAGAGGGCAAAATGCACTTTCAATCTCTCCCCTTTTTGTGATTGATGACAATACAATTAAGGCTCATAAGTAATAGCATAAACCATTTTGAATTCAATCATATGGTTAAACTCCCCCTTAATATGTGTATTTTTTAAGATAAAATCAAGAATGGCCTCAAATGCCATTTGCACATATTAAAAGAGCTCCCCCTATATCATTGCATTCGTGGGGTGCAAAGTATGAGAAATATCATCGTGATGCATATGACAAGATATATCACAACAACAAAGTAGAAATAAACATTACTTCAAGTCATGATCAACACAAGAGCAATAAGTTCTAAGATCACACTAGCATAGCAAATTATGAATAAGTCTTACAAATTTAAAGTCTCACTTAGCACACCACCACACATAACATTAATACAAGTCTCATTTATCCACAATCATAAGAGTTCAAGATCCAAGATTCAAAGCTGCTAGATGCTAAGAAGGATAGATAAAGGACACATCCACCATATGGTCCAGCTCACTCCCTATTTGGTATCAAGCGCCAAAAAGGAGAGACCCTGTCATAGCTACTACTCATCGTCCTCATCATCTTCATCATCATCATCTTCTTCGTCCGTGGGTGTCTCGGCCGCTGGCACTTCCTCCTCCTCCTCTTCTTCATCTGACTCCTCACGCCCACCCAAATCTTCTTCAATGTCATCATCATCCACTTGGGGCGCACCAAACATCATGGAGGGGCCTCCCATCTCCTCCCAAGGATTGTAGAAAACCGGTGAAGGAGGAAAATCCATAGGAGCACGAAGAGGAGAATGAGGTATGTCATTCTTGGCCATGATCTCCTTTTGCATAGCCTCAATTTTTAGGAGCTGCTCATCAACATATTTCTTGTGTGCATGCATCTCCTTGGCATTGTGGCGACCCACATTGAATCATGCAAAGAGACCTTGAGAGATAAAACTCAGAATTCCCTTCTTCTTTGGAGCACGAGGAGGAGGACCCCAGGAGCTTGAAGGACCATGAGATGTAGAAGGACCATGGGAACTAGATGGAGCTTGAGATGACCCTTGAGTGGAGCGGCGAGGTGCATATGATCCAATCTTAAGAAGACGCTCGAGATGACCCTTCTTTGGTTTGTATACTTGATGACCCTTGTCATTCAAGATCTCAACACCTGTCACTTCTTTGATCATAACAAATATGTAAGGTGCATAGTGACAACTCTTCTTGGGTGACATGGAACAAATGATAATCTCCTCCCAAATGAAGTCAAAAACACTGAATTCATGTTGCCCGGGAGCCATTCTTGCAATCAAGTTCTTGGACATATTTGAAATGTTGTTCGAATCACCTCCCTTGGGACACAGAGTGTAGCGGAAGAATTGGTTGAGCAGCTTGTAATAATGTGTCAACCCATGTAGAGTCCCAAACTTGATGTCACCATAAGCACTATCATACATGTAGTGGAGCTCGCCATCCTCTAACATATTCTCCATCTCATGTATCTTCTCCCTCATGAGATCAGCATTAGAGAATTCAAGAATGCTAGCAAAGTGTTCATACTCAACGGAGAAGGGCTTGCCTTGAATGGTCCAATGAAAGGTCTTAGTTGAGCGGTCAACATAGAGAGTTGCATAGAACTGAGCAATGACCTCCTCATTCCAATCACAGTTGAAGGATATGATTGAGGACAGATTCATCCTCCTGCAAGCATCTTCAACTTCCCTCATTACCGGCAAGCAATTTCTCCCAAATAGTCCCAATTTATAGACTTCATCTCGGTGGTAGGATGAGATTTGCGGAGAATCACTGAGTCATACCAATCTGCGTGAAAGTTCATCCAAAAGCAAACATCCCCTTGCTGCTCCTTGTCATACCGAGAGGGATTGTCATACCTTAAAGCATAAAGATCATGCTTGCCCTTAGTATAGTTAATTGGACGAATCCCGTTAAAATGCATACCAGTCTCCCTAATGGGTGGCTGCATCCGAATGATAATCCGCTCAAGATACTCGAAAGACTCCCCTGCATCTACCATATGAGAGCCCGGAGCGGAAGCACGCTTTATGGGAGTGCGATTGTCTTGACCCAAAGTTCTTTGAGGATTTGGCCTCCCACGACCACGAGACCGCAAAGGAACCTTGGCAACTGCTTTTCTCTTTCCTGTGGGGTGAGAAATGGGAGATGCTTCTTCTATTGTCTCTTCAGATGAGGGTGATGAGTCAATCTCTGGAGTTGCAGCCCTCTGTTTCCCTCTCTTTTGACAAGCCATCTGAAAAATATATGTTGGAAATTAGGATGGAATTGAAAGAGGAATAAAAAAAAGCCAGAATTGGGCAACTCAGGCACCTGTCGGGACTTCCGATCCTGGGTCGAAACTTCCGACAGAACCCGAGCCGGCCCAATAATCCATGAATCGAGAGATTTAGCCCACCAAACTTGACAAGATTTTAGACAAGAGTTCTATGATGAATCTAGATGCTATCCCCAAAAGGAAATCATCTAACTCCTACATTGAGAGATGGGGCGACGGGATGTTTAAATGAATTACCTGAAATCCCGTGCGAATCGGAGGAAAGATGATGGGGACCGAATATTCCAAGGAGCGGAGAATCCAAAGAACTTAAAAGCAATAAAATCCCTTGGTTGATTCTTGAAATCCCCTTGAGGGATTGAGTGGAGAGAGGGGGTTTGAGGGGTTGTCCAACGGGTATTTATAGGTTCAAGATTATTGTCGGAAGTTTCAATGGGGCATCAAAAGTTCCGACAAAAATAAAATTCGAACCCGAGGACCCTCGGTCGGAGAAATGCTGAAAGATCCGACGATTGTTGGAAGTTCCAACCTAGCGTCGGAAGTTCCGATGGATATTGAAACTGTCTCCCGAGGACCCTTGATCAGAACAATCCTGATACTTCCAATGGACGATGGAAGTTCCGACATGGTGTCAGAAGTTCCGACAGTAGCTTATTTCCTCAGGACAGATCTTGAGATTGAATAAATTTGGAGATTTTGAGAGATATGGCTTGTAGACATATGAGATAACTTGACACTTAGTGATCAACCACAATCAACAATACATAACAATGATCACAAGGGTCAAATTTTGATCCAAAGATCAACAACCAAAATTTTGAAAACAACTCAACACAAACAAATCCATTGTTCCTATCTAGGGAACAACCAAGTATGTGCAACAAGTCAAGCCAAGTTACGTGGATCCAAGATATTTAGTTCATTTCTCAAAGCACAAAATCTTTGCTCATCTAGAGGCTTAGTGATGATATCGGCAAGTTTCCGTTCGGTGCTCACATGACGTAAAGCAATATCTCCCTTAAGAAATGATGTCTTATATCTATGTGCTTTGTTCGGAAGTGTTGCACCAGATTGTTAGCTACCTTGAGGGCACTCTCATTGTCACACAAGAGTGAAATCTTACTAAACTCACAACCGAAGTCACTCAAGGTTTGCTTCATCCATAAAAGTTGGGCACAACAAGCACCTGCTGCAACATATTCCGCTTCCGCGGTGGATAATGCCACCAAATTCTTTTTCTTAGAGCTCCAAGACACCAGGGACCTTCCAAGGAATCGACAAGTCCCCGCTGTACTCTTTGTATCTACCTTGCAACCGTCATAATCCGAATCGGAATACCCAAGTAGATCAAAAGTGGAGCCTTTGGGATACCACGAGCCAAGGTTAGGAGTGTGTACTAAATATCTCAAAATTCTCTTAATAGCAATTAGATGACATTCCTTAAGATTCGCTTGAAATCTTGCATACATGCACACACTAAGCATAATATCGGGCCTGAATACACAAAGATAAAAAAAAGAGCCAATCATGGAGCAATATACCTTTTGATCGACCGATTCCCTTCTTCATTGAGATCAAGGTGACCATTTATTGCCATGGGTGTCTTGATGGGCTTAGCATCGGCCATATCAAACTTCTTGAGCATATCCTTCACCTACTTGGTTTGACATATGAAAATCCCTTCCTTCATTTGCTTGACTTGAAATCGAAGGAAGAACTTTAATTCACCCATCATAGACATCTCAGACCTCTTGATCATGATTCTACTAAATTACTCACAAAAGTTTTTATCAATAGAACTAAATATGATGTCATCGACATATATTTGGCAAACGAAAATATACTTATCAACTTTGTGAGTGAAGAGAGTAGAATCAACTTTGCCCATTACAAATTCATTCTTGAGATGAAAATCCTTAAGGTATTCATACCATGCTCTAGGAGCTTGTTTAAGCCCATAGAGCGTCTTATGCAGCTTATACACATGGTTTGAAAATTTTGTATCTTCAAAACCCGGCGGTTGTTCTACATACACCAACTCGGATAGGGGGCCGTTCAAGAATGCACTCTTCACATCCATTTGATAAAGCTTGAAATCATGGTGAGTAGCATAGGCTAATGAAAATCCGAATTGACTTAAGCCTAGCTACAGGTGCATAGGTTTCACCAAAATCCGAACCTTCAGTTTAGGTGAAACCTTGTGCAACTAACCTTGCCGTGTTCCTTGTGAAGACACCATGTTCATCTTGCTTGTTCCGGAAAACCCATTTGGTGCCGATCACATTTTTCTTGGGTCTTTCAACCAACTCCCATACCAAATTTCTTGTGAAGTTGTTTAGTTCTTCTTGCATGGTAATCACCCAATCCGGATCATCGAGTGCTTCTTCTACCTTGAGAGGTTCCAAAGAGGAAACAAACGAGTAATGTTCACAAAAAGTTGCTAAACGTGAATGAGTAGTTACCCCTCTTCGAATACTCCCAAGGATGTTGTCAATGGGATGATCCCGCTGAATACTTTGATGAACTCTTAGATGAGGCACTTGTGGTTGGGGTTGAATTGGTCCAATATCATCATCTTCAACTTGTGGTGCATCTACTTGAGCTTCTCCACCTTGTTCTCCCCCTTGATCAATGCCATGAACTTGATCGTCACCATGAACTTGACTTTGATTTTGAGATTGTTGAGAGCTTGGTGGTTCAACTCTTATGGATGATGATGGATCATTGTTTCTTTCTTCAACCAGAGTTTGAGCTTAAACTTCATGAGGCCTCACTTCACCCAAGCCCATCCTCATGATTGATAGACTTGGGGGTTCCTCCTCATCTACAAGATTTTTATCAACCTGCTCTACTTAAGAGCCGTTGGATTCATCAAAAGTTACGTCACAACCGGTGATTTTGTTGGAGACACGATAGGCGTGTTTGTTAGCACCATAAGCAAGTAGAAATCCTTCATCAACCTTTGGTGCAAACTTTGACCTTTTGGTTTTCTTGTTAAGTATATAAAACACTTACTCCCAAAAACTCTAAAGTAGTACGCCTTAGGTTTGTTACCGGTGATTATCTCGTAGGGTGTCTTGCCCAAGTATTGTGAATTTAGAGGCGGTTGATTGCATGGCAAGCCGTGTTGATTGCTTCGGCCCAAAAATATACGGAGTCTTGTACTCATCAAGCATGGTTCTTGCAGCTTCAATCAATGTCCTATTTTTTCTCTCCACTATACCATTTTGTTGAGGAGTGTATGGAGCGGATAATTCATGCTTGTTCCCTTCTTCATTAAGAAATTCCTCAACATTGGTGTTTCAAAATTCCGAGCCATTGTCACTTTTTATGCTCTTGATTTTCAACTCATACTCATTTTAGGCTCTTCTAATGAATTTCTTGACTATTCCTTGAGCTTCACTTTTATCTTCTAAAAAGAATACCCAAATGAAACGAGAAAAATCATTAACAATAACAAGACCATATTTATTACCACCAATGCTAATGTATGCAATGGGTCCAAACAAATCCATGTGTAGAACCGTCAATGGTCTTGATGAAGTCATTATGTTCTTGGCTGGCTGTGGAGCACCAACTTGCGTCCCGGCTTGGAATGCACTGCACAACCTATCTTTCTTAAAAATAACATTGGTTAGTCGAAGGATATGCTCGCCTTTTTGAAGTTTGGCCAAGTTTCTCATCCCGATATGGGCTAGTCGACGATGCCAAAGACAACCCAAATCGGATTTTGCCACTAAACATGTCTTGGGCTCAACTTTCTCAATAAGATAAAGTTTGCCCTTCAAGCGACCCGTAAAAGCAATAGAGGAATCCTCCCTTCTAAAGACGGTCACACCCACATTAGTAAAGAGATAATTGTAGCCCATTTCACAAAGTTGTGAGACGGATAATAAATTGTGCCCTAAAGATTCAACCAAATAAACATTTAAAATTGAGTTGTCATTTAAGAGAGCAATTTTACCCAATCCAATTATATCCCCTTTGCTATTGTCTCCGAAGACAATATTTTCTTTTGGTATGTCATGAAGCTCTAGGGAAGTGAACAAACCCTTCTCTCTGGTCATATGATTTGAGCATCCACTATCAAGCAACCATACGGTGCCACCCGAGGAGTAGGCCTTGTTGTTTCTTGCCATGAGGCAAAAAAGAGTGTCATATTCATCTTCGGAGATGTTATTGACGAGCTTTCTTGATATCTTGGGTATTGCTAGAGTTGCCATACCTTCTTGATCGGAGTCTTCATGACTGGACTCCCACTCTTGACCAACATGAGCATGACCTTGATATTTCTTCTTGTAGTCCTTGCTCTTCTCCTTGTATCTCTTCTCCTCCTTTTCTTTATTCTTCAATTGTGGACAATCGGCATTGTGGTGACCCACTTCTTTGCACTCATAGCATCTTCTTTGTGATGGCTTCTTCTTGTCATCACCACCTTTCTTGTAGTACTTCTTCTTTATGAACTTCTTGAAGTTCCTCAACACCAAGGCCATCTCTTCATCGGTGGAGCCCTCATCACTAGAGTCTTCCTTCTTTGACTTGAGAGATTTTGGGCTTGATTCAACCTTGTCACTTGAGCTACCATTGAGTGCTACATTCTTGTTCACCTTGTGACTAAGTGACTTGACTACATCCCTTTCAACCAACTCTTGATGGAGAATTTCACCAAGAAGTTGATTAGGTATCTTGATTTTGAATTTGGGATCTCTTCTAATCATTGTTGTAAGAGTAGGGTTCCTTGGTGTCAAACCTCTAAACAACTTCATTATCACCTTGTGATCATCCCACTCCGTGCTTCCAAGAGATCTAGTGTTCGACACAAGGATCATTAGTCTATCATACATTTGTCTCACAGTTTCTTCATCATGCATGACAAAGTGCTCTAACTCTCTTTGCAACAAATCCATCTTTCCTTCTCTAACTTCATCGGTCCCCTCATGAGCTTCTCTCAGTGTGTCCCAAATCACCTTGGCAATTTCAACATTACGGACGTTGTTGAATTCTTGAGCACAAAGTGAGCTTGTGATGACCCTCACAGCTTGCACATTGCGGAAGTAGTCTTGAACTTGCTCGGCCGTAGGTGCATCATTTTTAGGCGGAGTCACACCTACAACCACAACTTTCCAAATAGAGGGGTGAAGCCCGTAGAGATGCATTTTCATGTCGTAAGACCACTTGGGATAATCCGTCCCATCAAAGAAAGGTGGTTTTCCCAAGTGGACCGGCTGAAATTGTGAAGAAGGATATTGAGATGACGAATAGTTATGAGGATGCTTCTCGCTTTCTTCCTTGATTCGGTTCTTATACGAAATTTAAAATTCAAAATTAAACTTGAAACTGCAGAACCTGGCTGAATCAAAAGTTGTGCAAAGATACTAGAAGACTTCTGCAAGTGATCTTTGCAAGCATAACAACTTGAGTACGTGGATCGGCACAAAACAAATTGTAGGTCAACAAGAACTAAATGAATGCAATAAGCACAAGACACAAGAGTTTTGTTTCCGAAGTTCACTCCCACTAAGGAAGCTATGTCTCCATTGATGAGCTCACAAAGAGCCGGGTCTTCTACTAACCCTTTACCTCACTCAATCAACCACAAAGGAGGATTGAGTCACTTACTATGAAATTCACGAAGGATGGGTGATACAAACTTCCCGGGGCGCACACACGAGAGGACGCTCAATCGGGCAACGCTGAACTGTCTAGAAGCAAGCTTCAAGAGTAACAATGGATAGAGATTGTTCAAGTGCTCTTTCGATGAACGTGGCTGCCTTCTCACTCAAGTGCTCAAGCCTCACACCTCAATCTTTCTGTCACCCAAGCCGTAGCTCAAATCAACTCAAGGATTTGCTCAAAGAAAGGATTGGGGAGTGGAGTAGAAGCTTGTGGAGGTGTTTTTCATAGGGAAGAACAACAACAAATGAAGGAGGGTCTGAGGGGGTATAAATACCCGAGCCCCAAAAACTAGCCGTTAGTGGGCTGGTTAAGTGATTGTCGGAACTTCCGACACTAATAAAAACAGCCGGCCGAAGACCGTCGGAACTATGAAGCAACTTACGATAGGGGTTGGAACTTTTGACACACACTTAGTCAGTGAGAAAACTAAATGCACAAGTGTGTGATTTTATGTCTCTCTTGGGTAGTTAGCATCTCAATTAAGCACTTTGACATCTTCAAGCTATCCATTAGCATCCCTCTTAATAGTACGCTATTTCCTATACTCAAATTCAAAATAGAAATAAATGAAGATCTTCTTTTGAGCTCCATCACCGTCTATCAAGTAAATTGGCATCTTTTCACGCAAATATTTCATTTCATTGAATTTTAACCTTTCCAACACTTGCTAATCTCATTAGCTCCTTAATTATGCATATCATCAACACCAAAACCCACTTAGGGGGGCTAAATGCACTTTTAGTCGCTGCAGGTGGACTCGCACACACTGTTCTTCCTCCTCCTCCGAGCTCACGATGGTGATTGGCTACCAGGGTTAGGGGAGGGAGGTATCCAGGGATGTGATGTCCACCGGGCTTAGAAGGTAGTTGGGGGCGGCTGGGAAAACCGGAGGAGCGGTCTACACGAGTTCCAGGGGAGCAGTCGTTTCGCGCGCCCGGTTCGAGGGAATTGCAATCATTGTGCCGCGGAACGGAAGAAGATTTTTACTGCGCCCGTTTCGAAGGAGAGGATTAAAGAAAAGAGTTTCGAAGGAAAAGCTATATTTTACTCCGAAACTGGGGGGCATGTGTTGACGCCAGATTTCGACACGTGTTGAATCGGCGTCAGGAGGAGAAGATTGGCCGATGCGACAGATCTGAAGGCTACAGAGAGGAATCGGCCGATTGAAGTAACAGTTGGAAATCGGCCGATTGGTGGCCCAGCCTATGCCAACATGATGGGATTATTTCAGAAGATCCTGGTCAAAAGCTGGTCAAAGGGGGCACGCTAAGTCGGGCGAAGAGCAATTAAAAGAAATCTTGATTGATTAGGGAGCGGCGGCGGAAGATTCTGCGGGAGTCCGTTTCCTTTTTAAAGTCCGTATAGATATAGTAATTTGAATATGGTTGTAACAAGTCGTGATCGACCAGGAGTCCTAGCTCTAGGGTATAAATAGGAGTCGTCAGGGTCTTGAAAAAGGATCAATACATCAATCAACAACAGCACTTCTACTTTTCCAGCAATTTACTTTCAAGTCGGCGACTTCGCCAATATTTTCTTCTTCCACGAGTTCGTACGGATTGGCAGGGCTGCATCAACTTGATCTCCGGCCAATTGGTAGGTTCCGCTTACCGAGTAATATCCGAGCTTTAACTACGGGCGTATCGCTGTGGTTTCGTTTGGATTTATTCACCAGTTATCGATATTTACTAGAATTGCAAGTTTTACCTGTTATTCTAGTATTATCACCAGTTATCCAGCTTGAGATCGGAGTAATCGGCTTCGTTATTGTTCTTCTTCGATTTATCATCATACAGCCGATTAGATCTATTTCAAGTGTTGTCCTTACAGTAGTCGTCTAGATCGCTCCAGCAGTTTTCTTTACGATTACTACACGATCATCGGCTGATCCATAGCCGATCATTTATACAGCAAATCGGCCGATTCGCCGCCGACGCGCTCCTCAGGACAGATCGGAACTCCAGCCGATCGACGCGCCTGGAATTTAATACTTTATTTCCTTGTCAATCAACAGGTCAGATTGACTGGCACGCCGCGCGAACCGCACCAGGGCGATAACCCGAACAGGAGCTAAGCAGATTCTCCCGGGTTGTGTGTCCGACGCTGAAGACCATCGGCCGATTCCTATCCGGCCGATTTTAGCGCCAACACACTTTTGGCACGCCCGGTGGGACCGTCCAAGATCTGATATGTTGAAGAATGCAGAAATCTCCGACAGCAACATCATTGAGGTCACAGAAGCGGATCTCAAGGACGACCAGAGGGAAGAATTGGCCAAACATCTGGAAGATTATAAGAAGATGTACCTCCAGTCGTTCAGTCGTACCAGAAGCGGGGAGGCAGTCAAGAAGGCTCCTATTCTAGCACCTCGCCACATCACCATTGCTGAGGACTCGGGCAAGATGTCAGAGATGATTCAACAATCCGTGTATCAAGCATTCATCGACCAATCCTCGGTGATGAGCAACACGGTGTATAACACCGTCGTCAACTCTCTGGCCAGCGGAGCCGTCCAAGGCTATCAGGGACCGGCATATGCCCCCCCAACTACTCTGCCAGCAAGAAGCCTACCATACACATCCCAATCGGCTCCTCAGCCGATATTGACGCAACGCGAGGGGTACAGCTCTCCACCACCTCCGGCGTCTCCAAGATACAGCGGTGCACCATGTCTCCCATCGCAAGCGCCGCTTCAACCCGTTCAGATGGCTTCTGTGCAAACACTACCTACAAGCTCAGCGCCTTGGGGGACGTCAGCCACAGCGTATTTTCCCGAGCCAGCGAACGGGCATGGCACTTATTTGGTTCAGGTGCCATACCAACCGGCCGCCCGGCCGACGGTCTCTCAGTATCAGCCGATCTTATCAGAAATCGGCAGGGGGGCAAACACTGTGGAAGCATTCAGAGGCACAGCGCCAGCAGTGACGTACGAAGGGGGTGCAGACTCGTTTCGCCATCAACTATCGGCCGCTCAGCAAAATTCGCCGATTCATCACCCGGCCATACCAGCCCTTCAGCATATGCCCGCGCCGCGAACAACTGTTCATCAGCAGCAGGTAGACTGGATAGCAAGAATAGCAGAAGTGATCCAGGATCAGTTTGGATTGAAGCCGAAAGTTCAAACTTATACTTACAAGACGCCGTACCCATCGGCCTATGACTCGCTGTCGTTCCCACTCCGCTACAAAGTTCCTGATTTCACCAAGTTCTCAAGGACAGACGACACATCCACTGTGGAGCATATCAACCGATTCATCATCCAGTGCGGAGAAGCTGCCACGCAAGATGCTCTGAGGGTGCGTTTATTTTCATCATCTCTGTCCGGATCGGCCTTCCAATGGTTCACCACTTTACCGCCAAATTCTATCGTCACTTGGGCCGATCTGGAGAAACAATTCCACAAATACTTCTATGCAGGAGTACACGAGATGAAGATCTCGGATTTGACCAGCCTCAGGCAGAGGAGCGATGAACCAGTGACGGTATATACAGAGGTTCAGAGAAGTCAGGAACAAATGCTACAACCTGGCTCTGACCGATTCACAATTGGCCGATATCGCTTTCCAAGGTCTCTTGCCACAAATCAAAGAGAGATATGCTGCCCAAGAGTTTGAAAGCCTGAGCCAAATCGTCCACCGATTATCAGGGCAAGAGGTCCGACCGTTTGAACAGCGGAGGAACTTCCAAAAGAAGGTGGCATACTTGGAGGGGTCTGAATCCGATGCGGAAGAAGAAATCGGCCTGGCAGAATGGGTAAAAGGGAAAAAACCAATATCTTGCCCCTTTGGCAAGGAGCCAGAGACATTCGGCTTTGACACGTCAAAAGCCGATAAAATTTTTGATCTACTGCTTCAGGAAGGGCAGATTAAGCTATCTCAACATCACACCATCCCCACGGCCGATCAACTCAAGAAGATGAAATACTGCAAGTGGCACAACGCTACTTCTCATGACACAAATGAATGTAAAGTCTTCCGCCAGCAGATACAATCGGCCATCGAGCAGGGGCGGCTTAAATTTGAAACTCCAGCTAAATCGGCAAAGCCGATGAAGATAGATCAGCATCCCTTCCCGGCCAACATGGTCAACGCTGGAGGAGACTCAAGCCAAACCAAGGTGCTGACGTCAGAATCGGCAAGAAGAGGCGGCGCCGTCGACCCCAAGAGGCAGATCACAACGGAGGAAATCAGAAGGAACAGGCGAGGGCCAGAACGACCACACAAGCCCGTCACCTCCCAACTCTTACTCAGTAAATATCGGCAGCAGCAAGAACAAGCAAGATACCGGGAAGAGGCGATACGCCGGCATGAAGATCACTGGCAATGTTCGTTCTTCATCCACTGCTGGGAGAACGATATCAGATTGCCGTCTGCTGATAACTGTCCGGAGTGTAACGGATTGAGCTGCAACGATCGCCCGAGGCCACACTCTAGGGACAGAGGATCTGAGCCGATCAGCAGAAATCGATGCGAGGAACAGCGCGTTTCGGTGCATGATCGGCTGGGGGGCAGAGTTGACCAGTACAACAGGTCAAAAAGCAAGATCGGCCAGCGAGATGGACTGGGGGGCAGGATCAGCGCGCACAATCGGCTGGAAGAGATGGCCGATGATAGGGTATCAGACGAAGATCCCCTAGGAGGGGAACCAGATTGGGAACACGCCAGATCGTCGGCCAAACCAGGAAACCCCAGGTGTTGTCCCGATGGCCTATCCAGATCCCAGAAGCGAAGGATCCAACGCCTACGCCAGTGGGAACACCAAGAAGAAGAACAGAGACATGTGCTAGAGAGAAGGAATGTTAAATCTCGAGTTTGGCGCCCAAAGAAAAACGATCAGGAAAAGAACAACCAAGAATCGGCAGCCGAAATTGATATGGTATTCATACTGCCGATGGAGTTCATGGCGCCCAATGATCGAGATAAAGCAACAAGAACAGAAGAAGAGCAAATGGCACAACTGGTATTAGAGCCGATGGCGGCTACGAAACCAGAAGAAGAAAAACGGTAGCATCTCAAAGCGCTATTTCTCAAGGGCTATGTCAACGGGAGACCCGTCACCAGGTTACTGGTAGATGGAGGCGCGACAGTTAACATCATGCCGTACGCCATGTTCCGCAAGCTTGGCAAGGGCGATAATGACCTCACCAAGACGGACATGATGCTAAAGGATTTCGAAGGCAACGTGTCACCCGCCCGCGGAGCGCTCTGCGTCGACCTCACCATCGGCAGTAAGACCCTCCCTACTACTTTCTTCGTTATTAATGGCAAGGGGTCCTATAATATGCTGCTTGGTCGCGATTGGATACACGCAAACTGTTGTGTCCCATCTACTATGCATCAATGCCTTGTGCAATGGGTCGGCGACAGTACAGAGATAGTCGCTGCCGATTCCGTCTACAGCGTTGCAGCGGCCGACACGCAACAGTGGAGCTGCGAGCACGTCAAGTGTATATCTGGCAGGACTTGGGACACTGACTTCCTGAAAGTGTCCGATTTCGGTCTACAGCCGATCCAAGCAGTCGGCTCTGAAGATTCAGAATAAATGGATCAGCTCGTCCGAGAAGATGGGAAGCTTGGGCATGGGTTTACGTCGGCCGATTTATTAGAGATGGTAGATTTGGGAGATAGCAGCAAATCAAGGCCGACGTACATTAGTGCCAATTTGGATTCTGAGTACAAATGTAAATTGATAAGTTTATTAAAAGAGTTCAGAAATTGCTTTGCTTGGGAATACCATGAGATGCCAGGACTAGACCGGTCTATTGTTGAACACCGGTTACCTATAAAATCAGGATATTGGCCATATCAGCAACCTGCACGAAGGTGTAACCCCAAGATTCTACCTGACATAAAGGCCGAGATTACAAAGTTGATTGAGGCAGGATTTATTCGGCAGTGCCGCTACACCGAATGGATTTCTAACATTGTGCCTGTATACAAAAAGAATGGAAAATTGCGTGTGTGCATCGATTTCAGGAACTTAAATCAGGCTACATCGATGGATGGATATCCGATGCCGACGGCCGATATCTTGGTGGATGCTGCCGCAGGCCACAAAGTCATAAGTTTCATGGATGGGAATGCCGGGTACAATCAGATATTAATGGCCGAGGAAGATATTTCGAAAACGGCTTTTAGGTGCCCCGGCCATCTTGGTTTATTTGAATGGGTGGTTATGACTTTCGGCTTGAAGAACGCCGGTGCTACATATCAACGGGCCATGAACTACATCTTCCACAAGCTCATTGGTTCATCGGTGGAAATTTATATAGATGACATCGTGGTCAAGTCAAAAGGTCACCAAGATCATCTGGCCGATTTACAGGAAGTGCTGGAGTGCACAAGGAAACATGGGCTGAAGATGAACCCAAACAAGTGTGCATTTGGTGTATCGGCCGGACAATTCTTAGGATTTATGGTCCATGAGCGCGGGATAGAAGTCAACCGCAAGACCATAGACGTCATCAATAAAGTGGTGGCCCCACAAAATAAAACTGAACTGCAGTCACTCATCGGCAAGGTCAATTTTATCAGAAGATTCATATCCAATCTGTCAGGACGTATTCAGGCTTTTACCCCTCTGTTGAAATTAAAGCCCGACCAGGAATTCACATGGGGAGAAGGACAGCGCAAGGCACTGGAGAATATCAAGCAGTATCTGGTTTCACCTCCGGTGTTAGCTCCACCACAGCCTGGTAAGCCGTTCAAGTTATATTTATCGGCTGATGAACAGGCTATTAGATCGGCGTTGGTACAGGAGTTTGAGGGGAAAGAACGAGTGGTATACTACGTCAGCAGAAGACTTTTAGACGCCGAAACAAGATATTCCTCGGTGGAGCGATTATGCTTGTGCTTGTACTTTTCATGTACTAAGCTCAGGCACTATTTGCTATCGGCAGAATGCATAGTCGTGTGCAAGGATGATGTGGTGAAGTATATGCTATCATTGCCGATTTTGAAAGGGCGGATTGGAAAATGGATCCTGGCTTTGTCAGAATTCGATTTAAGGTACGAATCGGCCAAAGCCGTCAAAGGTCAAGTAATGGCCGATTTCGTAGTTCAGCATTGTGGACAAGAAATCGCCACCGTTGAACCAGTTCCATGGACTCTATATTTTGATGCTTCTTCGTGTGGGGTCGGATCAGGAATCGGTATTGTTCTTGTGTCGCCTCGGGGGGCAAGTTATGATTTCTCTCTGCCGATAGAAGCCTCTGCAACTAATAACCAGGCGGAATATCGAGCTGTTCTAAAAGACATCCAATTATTAAGGGAAGTCGGAGCTGATGCAGTCGAAATTTTCGGAGATTCCAAGCTCATTGTGGATCAGTTGACGGGGCGATCTGAGTGCAAGGATGATATCTTGAGGATTTATTATGAGGATTGTCTTCAACTTTTAAAAGAGTTCAAGTTTGCAATAATTGAGCATATCCCCAGGGATTATAATGAAGAAGCCAACAGACTGGCCCAACATGCTTCTGGATATCGGCCGATTCAGGGAGCAATGACGCTAGAGCTCGCGGCCGATGACTGGCGAAAGGATATCGCCGATTACTTGAGAAATCCATCCCAAAAGGTGGATCGGCGAACACGTTTTCAGGCTACAAAATATGTATTGCTTGAGGATGATTTATTTTATCGGACGATTGATGGAGTCCTTCTCAAATGCCTGGGAACAGAAGAGGCAAAGGTTCTGATGGGAGAAATCCATGAAGGTATGTGTGGAGCTCATCAATCGGCTTACAAAATGAAATGGATGATCAGGAACAATGGATATCACTGGCCGACCATCCTTGAAGATTGTTTCAAGTACTACAAAGATTGCCAAGACTGTCAGAAGTTTAGCAATGTGCAGCGCGCACCAGCATCGGCTATGAATCCGATAATTAAGCCGTGGCCGTTCAGAGGTTGGGGAATAGATCTCATCGGACAGATTCATCCTCCATCTAGGAAAGGGCATAAGTTCATATTGGTGGCTACAGATTATTTTACTAAGTGGGTGGAGGCAGTTCCTTTAAGGAACGTGACATCGGCCGATATGATTGAATTTGTTAAAAGCCATATTATATATCGATTTGGTATTCCTCAAACCATCACAACTGATCAAGGGACAATGTTCACTTCTGGAGAATTCGGAGAGTTCGCCGCCGATATGGGAATTAGATTATTAAACTCTTCTCCATACTATGCTCAAGCCAATGGCCAAGCAGAATCGTCTAACAAGGGGATAATCAAGCTAATCAAGAGGAAGATAGAAGAGCAACCCAAGAAGTGGCATATGTCTTTGGCTGAATCTTTATGGGCATACCGGATGGATTGTCATGGGGCCACTAAAATATCCCCTTATCATTTGGTTTATGGTCATGAAGCGGTCTTGCCATGGGAGATAAGGGTAGGGTCAAGACGTATATCGCTACAGGATCAGTTAACGGCCGATGACTATTCCTTTCTCATGAAAGACGAACTTGACGATTCGGCGGGTTTACGGTTAAGAGCCCTGATTAGTATAGAAGAAAACAAGAAAAGGGTGGCCAGATGGTATGACAAAAAGGTCAAGGTTAAGCAGTTCTCTCAAGGAGATTTGGTATGGAAGTTGGTGCTGCCGATAGGGTCTAAAGATCCCAAATTCGGTAAATGGTCACCCACTTGGGAGGGGCCGTATAGAATCGGCCGGTGTGTCCCTGGGAATGCATATATTCTGGAGACAATTGAAGGGGAGGAATTCCCAAGAGCTTTAAACGGATGATATCTGAAGAGGTACTATCCAAGCATCTGGGTAGATGCATAACTTACAGTAAAGTATGTCAAGGTAACATGGCCGATTTCTCATCGGTTTTCTAGCTACACATCTGGTGAAAGAAACATTGGGATTCATTATTAAATGGAAATTACAGATTACATGGCCGACATGGTATAAGTCGCCCTTAGAATAAAAATACTGGTGTATCTACTGATTACGCCTACGCTGGATTTCTCTCTCGATGCGACCCAGTTTTATCATAACGGTGAGCCTTTTCTCTTTCGGGTCCTCTGCAGTGGCTCCAGTCTCAGCTTGGTTGCAGAGTTCTTTCAGCAGGCGGGTCTTCTCCTCTTCCAGATCTTCCGTGGCGACTTCAGTTTTGGCTTTACAAGGAAGTGAAGAGCTTTTTTCGGAAGATGGTCGCTTGCGGACCAAAAGATGAGCATTTATGAGATTCGAATATTCCTGGACAGCGGCAGGGATATGATCTTTGAGTTCCTCAGCATGAGTTCTTATCAGATTTCTGTCTGCCTGTGATAACGGCTCTTCTGAATGCATGATTTCTATCGCTCGTTCTAGACCGGGGCTGAGACGGTTTGGCTAAACAGAGATAAAAGGAGTTACCCAGTAGCAGAGCGATTGGGATGCTTAAGAAAAAGGTAGAGGGGGAGTTCATTCCTGGTTAACAGAGGAAGAGGATGAGGAGGACGAACAAGACATCTTGCCATTCAGTTGGAACAGTAAAAGAAGGAGAAGAGATAAGTGATGCGTGTGCCTCTAGAGATGGTGAACGGTCTACGTATAAATGAAGAGGAGGTAGATGGATGGTGAGATACGTCCTATCGAAGTAAATACACACATAAATGCAAGGCAAACTGAAGAAGCAGTTCAAAACCAAATCGGCGCAGTGACATTGAAGGAGCAATAATGTTTGACATATTTTTTTTACAACCCAAGGAAAGCATCTATGGCTACAATCGCTCGTCGTCTAATTTGATCGGCCGAGTCTACTATTCTCTGATCATTATCGGCCGATCCTGGTACTTCTGACACGCGGCGACGGAGCCTTATTGTTTCACGGGCCAGATGTTGTCTTTCTTGCTTCAGCTCGCTGATCATGGTTGGGAGTTCTTGGAGCTTCTTCTCTTCAGCGGCTATCTCTTTGGTTATCTGTTCCATCTCCTTGGCTAGTTCTACTCTCCTCCGTTTCAGGCGATCTATTGCGCCGACGATGTCCGGACGGCAGTTCTCGAGGAAGTTGATCCTATGGTGTACTTCCTGAGTCCGATGCTTGTACGAGTCGACCTCCTCCTGAGTTTTGGCCATCGGAGCACGATCGGCCATACATTGCAGCGCCCTGGAAACCGGAATCTGCATGCCCTCTATATAGGCAGCATACCCCAAATTTTCCGACACTTCATCCAGGATGTGATCTTTGACCTCGTTGAAAAGTCATCGGATCGGCGATGCATCTTCCACCAACCGGCCGATGTCATCTTGGAGGAGAGTACGAATGCTTTCGAGCTTGGAACGGACATCGTCGGAGGAAAAGCTCGATGGAACTGCATGTGAGGCGATTTCTTCTTCATCGGCCAAGGAGACAGCAAAAGAAAAGATGCTATTGTTGGGGGTATCTTGCTCCTGTAGGGAAACAAAGTAAAGGGTAAGCAGGCGGTGAAAGGAAATCGGCCGATTCTAATGGTAAGATTGTTACCTCTTTGAAATGAATCTCTCTTGCCTGCGCCGGTGGAAGTGTTTCCCTTGCTTCAGGGATTGGTGCACTCGGTTCGCCGGAAGAAGAAGATTCAATCGTTATTAGTGCTCCGCTTGGGCCGGCTTCCTGAGAAAGACATAAAGTCCCGTGAGAATACTATGGGGAATTGAAATAAGATGGTAATAGAAATTTGCCATGCCTCTGTGGGTCTCCCGGCCGATGCCTGTTGTGGAGTTATAATCGGCGTACCCAAATCGACCTGCGTCAAAATTGGTTAAGTTTTCTGAATGTTAAGGATTCAGGGTAAGAGATCGTGTACCTCAGCAACAGGAGCTGGTGGAATCTCAGTCCCCACTTGAGATGTGGCCGATAGTTGTGGGGACTGCGGTGACATAACTTGTGCAGCCTGGCAAAGGAGTAGAATTGATGTCAGTAGAAGATTTGGAGAATATATGAGATAAATAAGATTACCTGAACAGCTTCTACTAATAGTGATGCTGCAGCAGCCCCGACCTCGGCGGTGACTTGGGGATCAGCCATCGCGACAAATGGTAAGGGTAAAGGACCCGAGGTCTCGGCGGGTGTCACCTCTACTTGATCGGCCGATCCAACGCGGGGAGTCTCGGCCGATACCATTGCCATCTGGCTGGCCGATCCGATGCGGGAGATTTCAGCCGATGCTATTGCCGTCTGATCGGCCGATCCAATGCGAGCTCGCACCCGACGGCTGGTTATCTTTGATGTTGGCCTCTTTGGTGCTCGCCTCGATCGGCCGGTGGAGATATCTCTGACAGTTGGAGCATGGAAGCCGATGAGTGGGTACGGCGTGTATTGGTGATGGCTATCAATCGGCCGGCCGCTTCGGCTCCGCATCGGGGGAACATGGCTTTCAGACTGAAGGGATAAACATAAGTTAACAACAAGATGATAATGTAACATTGGAATCGGCTAAGGAAAAAGGACATACTGCTGCATTTGGGTCGATGTTCTCTGGGTCCAGGATGTTGCAGTAAGATGATGGAGATTTACAAAAAAGATGCTGCTTCCATTCTGCCCACCATAATTTATACTGCTGGGTGGCAAAAGAGGCAACTGACCAGCCATTCAAGTCAATGGTGCTGGAGTCGGGTACTAGATCGCACAATCGGCTGTAATCAAGACTTGAAGTTAGTCCATCTCTGAATTTTGCCTGGCCGGCGAAATAGACTCGAATCGGCAGTTGGCCAAAACCCAGTTGCCTTGCCGCAGCCGATGGACAGTAGAACTCATAGGTGGGTGAGTCCTTTCCTTAGAAGAAGTTGGCCGGCAGAATTCCCGGCTTGATCAAGACATCCATTAATTCTCTGTCAAATATGTGAGTGGAGAAATCAAAGCATACGGGCAATTCGAAAATCGGCTCTGCGATTTGATATGGATGCCAGTTGATCATCTCTTCACTAAGGCCATTGTAGAAACATCTGAAATATTCAGCTGTGCGGGTGGCAGTGAATTGGCAGCTGGGAAAGGCCGATACCGCTTCTCCAAAAGATCTGCAGCGGCGACGGACCGATGGATTATCCTCTGACTCGATGTTGGGAAAGGTCTTTGTCTCTATGCGCTGCTGAGAGACCTTGCTCATGCGTAAATTGAGCCAGAGGGTGATGAACCACCAAGGACCGCCTGGGTTCCCTATCGGCTCCCCCTTCGACAACTTGACGCCAATTTGGTGCATCAGATGGTACGCCGATCCCAGCAAATGTTTACCAAGGGGGATGGCCGATCCTTGTGAAACAGCCTCTGCCAAGGCTTGAGTGTTGGAAGAGGGGCCGACCGCTCTGCCACAGAAGAAATGCTTCTCCAACCACATCATCAAGAAGGCAGTATGCTCCCTCTGCGAGACTGTCCCTGTCTTCATGTTTTTACTGATGTATCCTTTCCACCCGCCGATTCCTTTGGTCTCTAGCCGATGAGATGGCTTGAACAGATAATTGAAAGTCGGCAATTTACTTTCAAGTCGGCGACTTCGCCAATATTTTCTTCTTCCACGAGTTCGTACGGATTGGCAGGGCTGCATCAACTTGATCTCCGGCCAATTGGTAGGTTCCGCTTACCGAGTAATATCCGAGCTTTAACTACGGGCGTATCGCTGTGGTTTCGTTTGGATTTATTCACCAGTTATCGATATTTACTAGAATTGCAAGTTTTACCTGTTATTCTAGTATTATCACCAGTTATCCAGCTTGAGATCGGAGTAATCGGCTTCGTTATTGTTCTTCTTCGATTTATCATCATACAGCCGATTAGATCTATTTCAAGTGTTGTCCTTACAGTAGTCGTCTAGATCGCTCCAGCAGTTTTCTTTACGATTACTACACGATCATCGGCTGATCCATAGCCGATCATTTATACAGCAAATCGGCCGATTCGCCGCCGACGCGCTCCTCAGGACAGATCGGAACTCCAGCCGATCGACGCGCCTGGAATTTAATACTTTATTTCCTTGTCAATCAACAGGTCAGATTGACTGGCACGCCGCGCGAACCGCACCAGGGCGATAACCCGAACAGGAGCTAAGCAGATTCTCCCGGGTCGTGTGTCCGACGCTGAAGACCATCGGCCGATTCCTATCCGGCCGATTTTAGCGCCAACAACGGCCAACGAGCCGCGTGACTCCTTTTGGCGAAGGGGCCTAGGCTGGTGCGGCTACGGGTGCCGGCAGTCTGGTGCTGGGCTGGTGTGGAGGCTAGTGGCATCAGCCCTCGATAGCATAACCGACGTATCTGGTGCGGGTGATGCCAATGAGCTGACAGGAGGTCGTCCAACCGACAAGGATGGACTTTTTTTTATTTCTATGATTTTGGTTGTGATTTGTGTGAATTTTTTGTTGTATCCGTTCAATCTATAAATAAACCGGATAGTTCGGTCAAGACCAATAACCGAACCGAACTTATTGAACCCGAAATGCTCGGTTTTTATATTATTGATTACCAATCAGTCTTCATTCTTTTGGTAACCGAATTTTGAGAAAAAACAAGGAATCGAACCGATCTATCTTGGTTAACCGAATGCCCACCCCGATGCATAGCCGAGGGTACTGTATGATTGTGAAAGAAAAGAGTTAGTGCATGCGTGCAAAAAAGACAAAATTTATAACATCATCCCACATGCAAAAAAGTTTAGAACTTAAAAAAACTAGATCTTAAACTGTTTATCCAAATTAAATTTAGATTGCACCATTTAGTTTGTTACATTGTTACAACAGGATCTTTAAAACAAGATTTCATTTGACTATGTTTGTTTTATTTATATTGTTTAGCAACAGGTCATCTGACACAAATTTACAAACTCAGGGAACAAAATAATTGGACATGTCGAATAAATTATACAAATTTACAGAACAAATTATTCAAACTCATAGAATAAATATATGTATTACTCATGCAAATTATATGAACTCTTGGAACAAATTAATTTACATAAAAAATAAATTATATGAATTCATCAAACAAACATTTATATCCCGAAAATAAGTTGTACAAACTAAAAGAATAAATACACGCACATTCAAAATGAAACTTCCAAATTACCAATAAACTATTATTAGACGCCAACAATTTAGTCCACAAAATTGCGTCACGAACAAATAGTCTAATACGAGAAATAAATATGCATACATCTCATACAAGTAATATACAAAATAAAAGGAAAATAAAAATAAAAGAGAAACATAAAAAGAATATAAAAAGAAGAAAGAAAAATGAAAGAAAATAAATAAATAAAATAAAAAAAAAGTAAAAAATGAAAGATCCACACGTGATCTACAACAAAAGTCTGCATCACAAACAAATAGATCCACACGTGAACAAAAGTTCACCATAAAATAATTTAATATATAAATAGAAATAGAAACCTTCGCCACTGAAATTATATACAAAAGGAAAAAACAAGGAAAAGAAGAGAAATAGAAATAAGAAAAAGAAGATAAAGGAAAATAAAACAAAGGGACAGAAGAAAAGAAAGACAATTTACATATCTCACTAGGAATACCTACAAAGGAGTTAGAAATAAAAACGGAAAAAGAAGAAGGAAAAAAATAAAAGGAGATAAAGATGTATGATATGAATTAGGAAAATTCGAAGTACATGTAAGATTTATAATAAAAAAATAGAGAGAAGAATAAATAATAATATATACTCCCTCCACTACTAGAAAACAATTTGTAAGAGAGCTGGACCCCGCTTGCACAAACACGAGTCAATTAGTGTAGCTTTCGAGCCATATCTGGAGATGCATTTTTCGAGGTGGATGACGGAGCGACCTGTCCTTGGAAATAGCCAACATTTCTAGGGGCGGGACGGGTGACGCCATCACTCGGCCCTGGAAATAGCATTTCTAGGAGCAGGTCACTCCATCGTCCGCCTTGAAAATAAGAACCATCACCCGCTCCTAAAAATGATTTTTAGGGATATGTCCGCCCATACAAATGGTCCCACGCATATAAATTCATAATTTTTTGATATGATCTCGGATGAAGTCAAACTTTATATCAAAATTGTAGAGATTGATGAGACCTAAAATTTTATGGATGATAACTTTTTATTTAATGCCATTTAACAGTCCAAAAAATTATTATAAATTCTATAATTTTATAATCTAGAAGTTTTAATTTTTTTTTCAAACAACCTTAAATATAGAGTAGCTCCATATCAAAATTGTAGTTGTAAGATATAAAATTTCATAGTTTATACATTATTCATTTAGGATTGTTTAGGATCTCAAGATCATTTAGGCATAGTTGTGCTCTACACATGACTATAATTATGGATATGGATAGGGCATTTATATATACACTAGACTACATAGTTAGATTGAAGTGTTATACTTATATATAGTTTTATATATACACTATCTACCATATTGGACACGCAGGACTAGAATATCTACGATTGAATTGTCATACTCTACAGTACATGTGTCGTATTATATAGTATGGATTTAGTATAAATGTGAAAGCAATTTGAAATGTGTATTGCGATTGTGATATTTTGACCAATTGAAAAAACGCTTGAGATATGTGAAATATATCTTGTGTGAGTATATACATATATATATATTTATATTTTCAATAAAAAGAATAAAAATAAAAATAAATAAATAATTGTAGGTGCGGTGATGGCGTCACCCGCTCCTACAAATTGATTTCAAAGTTAATACAGAAGAATAGCATACCTCATAGAGTCATAAGTGACTATAATATGGTGAAGAGAAGGTTGCGCGCGAGGTTTGAAGTAAGCGGTTAGAACCCTATCTAGATGGAAAAACTATGTACCTAGAAAAGATAGAATGATCCATAATTTGAAAAGCAGGAAGTACATAAGATTGGAGGAAAAAGAAAGGAAAAACAAAAAACAAAAAGAAAGACATAAAAAGATAAGAAAAGAAAAAGGAGAAATAAACCTAAAGAAGAAAATATAATATCCAGCTCACCAAGAGGCTTGGCAAGAAAAATAAATATTAAAGGAGAAAAAATAAAGTAACTCACCTGCTGGAGTTTTGCCCACCACATCCTGTAGCGCAGACCTACAGGTGCAAGCTTTTAATCACTGCATGCATGCTCGTATGCCAATTGCCAGCGCTACTGATACCGGTATTGTTAACTGGGCCAGTTACCTCCATCGGTCCATGCACACGTCTTCAGGTGACATTGCCGGGCGGGGTTTGCATGGCATCGGGCCAAAGCCTTGCGACGCTGACACCTTTAGGCGCCACGCTCCTTGGAGGAGTCGATTTGATGACTGCTCTTCCTTCCCTCCGACGGGAGTTTCTCTCCGGTTGGAGCGGTGATGACGACGTCTGAGGATGATGTTTCTCTTATTGGAGGCATCATTTTGGAGGATCCCTTGGTGGTAGTTCCAGTGTCTGCTTGCTAGAGCAGTCGTGGATGGGTTGGCGGTGGTCTGCAGTGGCGGTCGCTGGTCGTTGTTCTTGGCGGTGGTATGCAGTGGCGGTCACTAGTCGTTGTTCTTTGAGTGGTGTGGTCGGGTTGAAACAATCTAGCCGACTAGTGTACGGTGCCTGTCGACGTTCCAATCTGATCGGCCATAGTTGTTGGAGATGAGTTGATTTGGCGCGTGTTGATGCCCCAATCTAACCGGACGACGTTAAGTTCAGTTGAGTAGTTCAATAGCGTTGTGTGGTACGTGCTGATGCCCCAATCCAGTCAGCCGATATCGCTCTGTAGTGTTGTAGGTGTTATACGGTTTTCGAGCCCGATTTACCTATAAACTGAGTCAATTCTCTTCTTTTTATTAATATACCCCGAGATCTTAAAAAAAAAATACTGAACGCAGTGATGCTTGGCTGACGCTTGGGCGCTGGGGCACTGCTGAGCTGTCAGGCCGCCAAACTCCCGACGACCGAAGAGGGACGTCGATTGCGGCGGGACGGGGACTCTGATGGTGACAGCGGCGGCGACGGCATCCGCGAGGCAAGCCAATAAGAAATGAAGCTACGGGTTCTTGCGTGTCTTGCGGGTTTATTCTCTTATCCGCGAGCTTTAGCAGGATAGCCAATATCGGGCCACCAATATTTTGCAGCTGGGCCGCAGCAACCACAAGCAACAATTTCACTGGGCGGGTTTGCGGGCTCGTAGTAGAAGAACTCGCCCCGCCTGCAATCTGAGGAGAGCCTTCAGCGCCGTGCTCACCAGCTACCGCGCTTGTCATGGGGTTAGGCAAAAGCAGCTGCATGCAACTAGCGGCGGAGCCGTAGAGGAACGGCGGAGGAAACGATGCTGTCTGTAGTCGCTTCTTGAAAATCTTTGTTCCCACGATACAATGGAAGATGGTTGCTCCGGCCTTCCCGAATTCAGGATACACTAGAAAGATGGCGCGGCGTTGCCGCGAGTAATGACCCCCCAATGAAGATTGGAGAGTTATCTTGAATTTTGACGTGGAGTTTGAATTTATTTAATACGTACATGAAGTTTGCATGGATCTTTGACTTGTAGAGAGTAGTAGTTGATGTTCTACATGCTGCGGCCATAATTATGTATTTCTATACAAGATATCAGTCACTAATATGGAAGTTTACACTCTTGCTAATGGATTTATGCCTCTGAAAGCAGCATGGATATATACTTTTTGATTAACAATTCATTTGGAATATTTTGAATAACAGCATGGATATAAATTTCCCGATTAACAACTGTTTGGAATATTTTGAATAAGAAACTGCTCATTACATACATAGGGACAGGGATCTAAATTGCACTCATGCCAAATGAGCCCGTCACTAATGTCATCGAGCAGCTTAGAATTTCTGTTCCCTGCATTACACAAAGAAACTATGAAGTGTTAGGATTTTCCAAAGCATAGGAAGGATATTCAACTCAAGGTGCTAACATTCAGCATAAATAATAATTCTGGTAAGGCAGTGCAACGTGAAAACTGAAATTTGCATTTTACCTCTGAAACAAATGGTTGCAACTAAGCACAATAGCATCATATCCAGTTAATTTGGGGAAGCAAGTGATCCAGCACGTATATTTAATGAGGGACATGATGATAATCTGACTTTAGTATATATAAAACTTTTTTGTTAAATAAGGAATTGTGGTTGTTTGGCGAGCTAAAATACAATTTTAAGTAGCAACAGCAAATCTAAAAATTTATATGCTTTAACAGTAGTGTTAGTTTTGTTATCTCAAATTGTCTTAGAAAGCTTGCTCTGCTAAGAGGCATTATAATTATCATATGTGTAGATATATTTGAGAAGGTTTTGCTTTCCCAAATCTTGATTATTTATCTTCAAACACAACACCTACTATTTTGGATTTATATGCTTTATGACTCAAAAAAAAAGATTTCCAAAATATTTTACGACTCAAAATCTTCATCCACAGCACCTACTATTTTTGAGAATTTTTTTTGAAACCCATATATTTCTTACCTCTCTTTTGCTTACTAACAAACAGTTATCATGTAAGTATTGTATTTATGAGCTACACCCATTTAAATCAGACCAAACATAATCTCCTATAGTTTGGCTATCTGCTGATGCAGCAGTTGGGTCTGTCAGAGCAAAGTATAATGCATAGCATCCTAGGCAAACAGTAATCTTAGCAGAAAAAGAAAAAAACTTGATCAAAAAGTACCTTAATTATCAATGCAGTGTTGTCTTGTGTTTTCCAAAGAAGGGTATTTGCCAAACTTAAGGTATCTGCTTTGAATTGCTGCAGTTGTAATGATTGAACAATAAAAGAGCCCCATCAGATGCATGCTGTGATGAGAGCAAGTCCAAAAATATTTAGTGCATGTCCTATTTTACATTGAAAATACTGGACTAATCACTAAAAAGCAAAAATTATTCAGATGTTTCTGGATGCATTAATTAAGACATGTCTTGTATCACCAATCCAATATGCAGTGGCATTGTTAAAGTTGGAAAGAGTATCATTTAGGATGTAATCAGGAAATTTGTTTTTGATGGACTGAATCCAAAGATATCAGCACACAATATTGTTGAAAACACTTTGTTCCGAAGTGGCAGTCATCAAAGATGAAATTATTTTACTGATAATGGTGGATCTCTGAAAACTGACAAACTGTAGAATTAGGACTAATAGTTTGAGGTCTGTGTTTGGCAAAGTAAAAAGGTTATATAAAAGAGAAAAAGAGGTGATTGAAAATAGATACATGCAAAACTGAGAGTTCATAAGCCTCGATAATCTTAAACGAAAATGAACTCCAGTCATCAGCCAATCCAAGCAAATCACGTTGCCAATAATGGTAAATTTTTCTAGATGCATAATTCATCTAGAAATGTAACCTGCAGTAAGCTATTTCAACAACCAAATGGTATAGACATGAGAATACATGGAAATTAGAAGTAAACAATACATAGCTGACAGTATTTAAAAGGAGCCTATTGCACAATATTCAGTCTAAGATAACATAATATCCAGTTCGAGTGAATTACACCATTTAATGGAATTATGCTAAAATTTGTGTAGTGTCTAAATTCTGAGTCAAAATACATTTTAATTCTGAAACATGACACCTAGCAACAGGTTTGTAGCAAAAGAACCTGTAAGTCAAAATACATTTTTTCAGTACTCTTCTGGCCTGAAGTTGGTATTTTCGTCGTTTTAAGTTGAAGCTAAACAACAATGATTGGATAACGGAAGTCTGAACTGTTGGGGAATGGAAATATTTAACATTGAAGTATCATATTGGATAATACTATGATGATTAATTAATGTATACTACAACATATGAATTGTTACTATGTTCATGTTTCGGGTTTGTGCCATCAGGAACTAAGTCGCTACTTCACCATTTGTCGATAGATAAATACGTGAACGAGGTTAGCTAATGTATGATCCAGGTTCTAGGGGAGAAGCTGTGAGCGTACCTGGAGATGCTTATTGTCTCTGGCATCTTCTGAAGGCTCCTCCTTTTTCATGCTCTCATATCAGATCAAGGCTTGGGTTACGTCTTCTGAAGGCTCTTTCTTTTGTACGTTCCCAGACCAGATCAAGGTTTGTTCTTTCTCATCACAATCTATTTAGGTCGAGGCTTGGTCAGGGAGGGCCGGAGGGAGCTGACATGGCGCCACCGTAGCGTGGGAGCGAGATGGAGAAACGGCAGCAGCCCAGCTGGTGAAGGCGACGTGTGCGAGGAGCTGAGGAGGGTCGTGAAGTGGAGGAGCAACCATGGCGAGGGTGAAGGGGAATTACGGCATGGGCCGCGGGTTGTTGAGCTCTAGGGAGGAACCAGAAGATCTATCTGCCGTAGTGCCTTTGTTGTTTTTCTCCTCGCCAGCTCCGCAGGATTTCGATGACTCAACAGGGGCGCAAGGAGAAGAATGGTCGCGCCGACGACCGCCAGCGAGGAGCAAAGTTGCGAGAAGGACGATGCGCGAAGCGCCGAGAGGATGGGCCGAGGGACGGCTCGCGCCTACGCCCTCGTTTTCACCATAGATGCAAGATCCGACGGCCGAAGTTTGCAGGCGACGTGGCCCAATGGGGTTACCCGGTTTGGACCTAGGATTCGTGTTTACAAGATTTTATTATTTTTCTAAGAACACAAAAAAAGCGAGGCACAACACATCTAGTGTGCCACACAAGCCATTCGGGGGCAAATGCATTGAATTGATCTATTCATGTTTGAGGGAGTGCGCTCCGCGCCTGCCGCGCGTCGCCACACCGTCGCGGCCACGGCTTATTAGCTGCTGCGCTCCACGTTGCCCAGGCAATTTGGAACTAAACAAACGGAACATGTCGCCGTGGGTGTGGGTCTAACCCGTCATGCGCACTTGGGCCGGCCAAACCGTAGGGCGATTCCAGGCCTGGCGCAATCTAGCTTTTTGTCGGACAGACTTGGCTTGTGAGCTGGCGACTATGGACATCTAGTCCAGATTCTCTGATGGGCTAAAGTTAGTCCAGACTCTACTGGAGCCGACGGTGCTATCCGAGTGTCGCTTGTGTGGAAAGCGGAGCGCCGCGAGCCTTGCCCGTGTGGGAGCCCAGCGAGCTGTAGGCGTCGGCTCGCTTCCGTGGCCACGTGGTGGTAGAAATTAAGGCTAACGGGCAAGTTCTTACAATTATGTGTCAATGTATGAGATTGTTTACTAAACGGTTTCAATGTACTTGCCAACCTTCACCGGATGTATCTTCGCATGATATAGTTTGGAGCCTGTCTGGCTGTCTCAAATGGATTTTTTTTTTCCGATGATGTGATGGAGCCGAGCCGAGCCGCGCCGGAGTGATGATCACTCCGAATTCCAAACCTCTCCCGTGTAGCTGAGCTTTCGATTAACACATATAAATTGACGTGGATCGACCTAATTAAACATGGGCATCATCGAGTTCCACTCGTAAAAGGAGGGTTCTCCAGCAAAAGCGCCCGAGCTGGATTGTGGCTGTCAGCTGCGCCGCTGGTGCTGCTTTCCTTTTGAGCAACTTGCATCGAATCTGGCTTCTCCCTCCATTTTTTTGGCTGCTTAACTATTTGCAGCACACAATGAGCCAAATCTGCCGACTTAGAATAATGGGGCACTGAACTGCAGATTACAAGAGTTTGTGGAGCAGTATTCTTATTAATTTCTTCTGCCACTATCGTTACAATCTTGCATTCTTAATTTCTTGGCCCACAATTGTTACTATCTTAATAAAGGGGATCACCTGTGATAAGTAAGAGCGCGCTATGGACTCCCTCTGGCTTTTGACTTACTAACTCCTAAGTAAAACTTGCAAATGCTAGCTACATGTATATATTACCCTTCTTTTTTCCCTTTTTTCTTTCTCTCTCTCTCTCTCTCTCTCTCTCTCTCTCTCTTTTTTGCAAAACACCTATATATAACTTGATCAAGCGACTGTATGCTGGATGACAAGTACTCTCTCCAAAATTTGGACCCGCCACATGAGATAAGTTGGTGGGCGGTATCCATCACTTGGCGATCCCTTCACCAGCACATGCACATACATAGTATCGGTAGATGCATGCATGCATGCCTGTACCCAACCGCATTTGAGACGCACGGCATTTATTCATGTCGTGGGGTGCACCGTGCCACGCCCTATATGGCTTGTATCCCAAGGATGCCAAGGGGATCACCGTGACTCAAAATTCGTCACGTCAAGTAGCAGCATGAAGTGACTCACCTCTTGATGAGTCACGCCAAACAGATGCATGACAAAAATCCGGACGTAGAATACAAGAGTAGTCCGGATAAGGAGAGCTCAAGGAGGAGAGAATACCAGCCTTGTTCTACTTGTCGTCCTCTCTGCGTGTCCAAGTGGCGCATTGTTTGCGCGGCCGTGCAACGTACGTGTGTACCCACGTAAGCAGTGTGCCGACGTGTGCTCGCAAACCAGCAGCGGCCGGGACAGTCAGCGGCTCGCCGCCTGCCAATTTGGATGCCAGATAGAGATGGATGCGTGGCGCAACCAAGCTGCTGATGTGGTCCATCCAGGATAAGATTCCGTCGAGTCAGCAGCACCTCGCCGCTGCTGGCATGTTTGCCGATTACGGCCGCCGCATCTCTTTTCATTTTTTTCCGTATTGGTATGTAGCAATGCATAAGAAATTCTTTCCGTAGAATATAATATAGATGTACACACCATATACATGCACGTAGCACTCACTACTTAGAGAGCGGCACATCGATCTCGTGCATTTGATTAGTCCCGGCCACATTTAGACCCGCGACTAATCTAAGCATTAATCCCGGATCTAATAGTTAGGGGGCGGGAGGAAATATTAGTTCCGGTGGAACCTCCAACCAGAACTATTGAGGCTGGCACCTTTTACTCCCGATTGGAGGCTCCAATCGGGACTAAAGAGCTCTCCAAGTGATAGTTCAACACGATTTGCATCATTCCAATTAATTAACGCGTCCAACACGGTCAAATCTGTCTCAGCTATTTAATTCTGGCTCATATAACTAGAATAAATGTGCCAGTCATCAAATAGACCGGCACAATAACTATCCTTTGACGCACGAACCCGCGGGCAGAAATACACAGTAGATACTTGCACGAACGGACGTATTTTTAAACAAAGGCAGCTGCTCAATTAAGGCGAAAGAAATTATGTACAAGAAAGATTAGCCCAACGAGATACCAATAGGACTTCTGAGGGGCTAACCAACCCACGCGAAGCAGTTGAGCACAAACACGACGCACTACCACAGGTCATCGTTGCCGAGCGTGGAAGCAAAAGCTGCCCGCAGCTCCGTCTTTTTCATGGCAGGCCACCCACGAACCACGCACCGACGGTTTCGAAGCAAGCGGCCACAACCGGTTATCATTGCCAAGCTCAACCCCTAAGGAGCAGCTCCGACATCCGGTCATGAACCTACGCCTCACCCCCAGCGGATGTAGACCCTAGCAGAGTCCCAGACTACGACGAAGAGGGAGGGTCGCCACGTGTCATCATTGCCGAGCCACATCCCTGACGCAGCAGCTCTGAATTCACGTTGCAAAAGCTGCCCCCACGCATTGACCAGGCGCCGAGAAGCGACATCCGCCCAGAAGATATCGAAGCCACGACGAAATCCAAATGTGACGCCTTCAGGAAGGGAGCGACACCAATGACGCCGCCATCGCACGTCCAAAATGGATCAGGTTTTCACTCTTGGATGTCAACGCCAGGGGGAAACACGACGCCCCCAACAAGGAAAGCGGCGTCGAACAGCGTCGCCGTCGCCAAGGCTTTCGCTCATGACCCTATTAGCGCAGAAGCCAAGCCAAGAAGCCAAACCCCACGCCATCATCACCTTCAACGCCGCTGTCCCGGCGCCCCACGGAAGCCTCATAAGAGGGGCATCAACACGCCGGCTGCACGCGGCAGCTGCACAGCTGCGTCGGCCGCCACCCCCTCCAATGGGGCAACATATAGGGCCAGACCTGACTCCACCGCTCGTGCGACACTGCCGCACGTCGAGACAGTCGCCGGCACTGGCACCCGCCTCCATCGCTGTTGACCTACACCAGCAGCTACGAGGAGCACGCCCCACTACCATGGGCTTCGCCTCTGCCTTGAGGGTGCCGGCCTTGGCCCCGGCGCCTGGCCGCCGCCACCACTGCCACCAGCGGACCTCGGTCGGATCTGCAACAGTAGCAGCCGTAGCCACGGGAGGCCGGATCCGGAGGAAGCATCCCGATCACCGAGCGCTGCGCCCCCAACGGCAGCCTCCCCACTCCTCTACGCGTAACACCCGCCGCGCCCGGTCTCGGCGATGTCCTGGCCACCGAGCCCCCTTCCCGCATAGTGGCACTCACGACCCTTCTGTGTGAGAGCCCCGCTGTCGCCATCCTAGGGAGCCGTGCAGGCTTCCGATAGCTCCCTCTAGCGGCACGAGGGCAGGGGAGGGCTGGAGGGGTGGGTGGTGGCGGCAGCGGCGGCTATGGTTTCCTGCCGCCTGAGTCGCCTGTGTGGGTGGGCGAAGCGGGGGCTTCGTATGATGACCACACCTGCACGAACGGACGTAGTATACAGTATAGTATACCACTGCTAGAATCCTTAGCATATGTACTGGGCGGGAACTCCCTGTTAGTACCGGTTCCCCGCCTGGTACAGTCCGGGCGGTACTAACCCGGCATGAATTGCGCCCGGTACTAAATGGCGTATTTAGTACCAGCTGGAAACAACAGCCGATACTAAACTGCTCTCCACGCAAGGCGTATGGGCGGCAGTTTAGTACCGACTGGTATTACCGGCTGGTACTAAATGCTTTGTTTTTTTTATATATTTGCTTTTGTTTCTTTTCTTTTCCTTTTCTTTTTAGTTTTAATTCGAATTCGTATTCGTATTCGTATCGGTTTGTGTATAGCTAGCATTCGTACTCGTATTTAATTTGTATTCGTATCTTGCATAGCAAAGATGACTATATATATTATATATATACAATTTATATACACTTTAATATTACAAGTAGTCACACAAGTTGTTTCCTTACAAGTACTTCAAATATTACTAGTCTTCATCGTCGTCGTTGACCCTGTTTGGATCAAGCTGACCCACACTTATCCTATGACCTGCATAAAATTCTCTCATGGTATTTATGACCTCATCGAGCAGGAATCCACAAGTGCTTCTTGAATTGCCCTGATTCTTTCTGGTTCGATGAGGTCGTCTTTTATTCGCAAGATCTGTCATGTGCAAACATCATTTTTTAAATCAATACATGTACGGAATTAAATGAAAGAAATTATTCTTGATTTTTTACATACATCGAATTCTTTTTGCGTCATTTTCTTTGGACCGCAAAATGTGTGGATGAACTCACATACGTAGTACCCGCATAAGTTATTTCCTTCAGCCTATCTCAAACACTATATATATATATACACATACATGGGTTATGAAATATTAATGGTGTTTAAAGAAATGGAACTAGATGTGCCAATTGTATTCATACCGGAAAGTCCGTTTTGATATAAAGCACACCCGGGTCCTCTGTGACTCCTATGTGCTTTTTGAGGATGCGAGCCCATGCTTTTTGGAGGATGTCTATGAGGTTTTGATATTCTTCTATCAGTTTTTTCTTAGGGTCGAATGCCATAACTCGGGATCGATCAATCTCAATAGAGAGCAAGATCCAGTGAAAGCTGTTGATACACATATACAGATAAAATGTTTGATATACTTATTATCAAATTGAAGGTATGGAAAAAATAGTCGAAGGGCTTACTTGAAGTTGTACAGCAAAAGAATGAATGTACAAGTATTCTACCCATCCAAGGCCATGAATATATTGTTCTCGGTCCGATTTGGCCATTTGAGTACACTATTCTCGTTTATAATATCCGGGTCCATGAAGCCGATGTTATAGTACCCCTTCTTCGGCATTCTTGCACCTTCATCCTATACATGATACAAAACAAAAGAGGGGATGAGAAAGCACAGAAGTAGTAGTGCTAGAATATAGAAATGAGAGGAAACACTTACATAACAAATGCACTGATAAGGGACTTGTCTAGGGCGTCTTGATGATATAGAAACCAAAGACTCACAAACTCGATCCATACTTCAGTGAGCCCCCCGATATAAATCAGTATGTTTAACCCGAGCTGCGAACATTACATCTCCATCTGCAACGGCCTTCAAGTACCATTTATGCAACTCACGCATTCTCGTTGGTAGCATCTCCACCATCTCTGGCCACATAAGAGGTTCACCCAATAAAAATGGTTTTCTTCCTTCCCCTGGGTGAATCGGGATTTGATCCTCCACTCAGAGTTGACCTTTTGTGAGATTCGTTTCCACCACAAACTCGGCCGTAGCTTCATCCTCTTTTGAAAGCACTTTTAGTGGAGGTATTGATTGTTTCGGTTGTTCTCCGAGCTGGGGGATTTTGTTGTACCGACGATTACTCTTCTTCTGATAAGACTTTGTGATTGAGCGGTCGTAGCCCGACAGTGTTTCTTTCGCCCTTGGTTGGCACATGGTTACGAAGAACTTCTGCCTGGCTGGATCCACTGGTTGCTTTGGCTCAGGCTTCCTCGGTGCGAAGTGATCGATAACCTCCTTTCTCACATGTGCGTGCAATTCCTCGTTAGTCATTTCATATGCTAACTTTGAAGGTGGAGGCTTCTCTTTCTTCTTAGCTGGGTTCTTCTTCGCCTTTGGAGAAGGGGGTGGCGGGACCCAAGCCTTTGAGATCTTTTTCACCTTAGGAGGTGGCGGACTCATGCTAGGGTCCCTTTGAGCAGCTGGTGACGGCGGATCCATGCTAGGATCCCTTTGTGGAGATGGTGATGGCAGATCCATGCTGGGGCCCCTTTGTGCGGGTGGTGATGGTGGCGATCTTGGCATTGGGTTCTGAGGCGATGCTGCAGAATCCGTGTTTCCTTGCGGAAATCTTGTGTAGCGCTTGTTCCAACAGATCCAGGTGTGGAGGGCATGTTGTAGTTCCTCTTCTCCATCGCCTCCAGGAATCTCAAGGTCGAGGTCTTCCCATCTTTTCTCGACTCGGTCAACCATGACTCTAGCATAACCTTTAGGAATCGGCGCGCCATGAATTGTCCCACCTTGAGCAAGTACTTCAACAATACCATGAGCCACTACTTTGATCTTTTTCCTTTGCTGATAAAGAAGCTCGCAGGGGGTCCTCACGGTGAAGTCATCCACGGGGTAATGTTGTTGGTTGTCCGCAACCATTTCAGTTCGGTCTCCGGCTGGGTGCTCCGTGGAAGCGACGCTGCTTTAGCGTTGAGAGCCGGGGCTGCTCTCCATATTAGGTACTGATGGAGCTTCTTGTTGTCGATGGCTAGCTGCCAATGCACCTTCAATCGAAGCTACTCGTTCTTCAAGGGCACACACTTTTTCTTCCTGCTGAGCCTTCCTTCTGCATCGGCTTCGATAAGTCCCGATATCTGCACTGAAGCCATGCTTCCATCGAACTACGCCCATGCCTTGGACATGTCTTGTGTGTTTCAGTGTCCCAAGAGCGTATGTTAGCTTGTCTTTCTCTCTGTCAGGCTTCAAAGTACCTTCGGCAACGGCCTTTAGTGCCGTATCGAGCCTGTCGGCCGCTTCTCTTAGTCGATCGGTAGTCACGAACGATCCATCTTCCATGTTTAGTGTGTCTCCATGAGCATAGAAGAAATACTTTGCTCGCAATGGCCAGATGAAAGTCGCCGGTATGATTCCTCTTGCAATTAGGTCTTCTTCCATCTTCTGCCATTTCGGAATGGCCGACGAATAACCTTCTTGCCCTAGATGATGGAAGTGCTTCTTCTTGCTCGCATTGTCTTTGTTCCGTCTTGTTCGCTCCTCGCTGTCCTCGGACAACTTGTACTGCACGAATTCATCCTAGAAAACACGTTGCTTCTTGAATTTTTTCTCAAAGTCTGGCGTGAGGCCCTTTTTGGTGTAGTCTTTGTTCAAGTTTTTCTTGAACGTCTAGAAAACAATAGCCATCTTCTTCATGATCATTTCTTGAAGACTTCCTCTTTGTCAACTGGAAAATTGAAGTGATGTTTCACCTCTCTCCATAACATTTCCTTCTCAGTGTCGGGGACGACATCTACATCATTATCAGTGGTTTTGTTTTTCTTCCATAGCTTGTAGCTAATGGGGATGTTTCCCTGACATAAAATCCACATTGATTGACCACTATCCTATCAGCACCCTTGGGACCCTTTGGTTCACCGTCTGAGTCCAATAAGGTTCATCCGTTTTGGCTTCCTCGATCCAGATGCCTGGAAAAATATCTATTAATATACGCTGTACATATGTAGAGAATTCTCGTCATGTTTATAAATGCACAAATTTCACGCATATACCTCGGCACCAACGTCTGGCTCACCAATTTCTTGCTGCTCAGCATCACCATCACCAGTACCGTTGAGATATTGGCTGCCATCATCCTCGAGTGCTTCATAATCTTCGAGGGAAGCTTGTTGCTTCGTACCTTCACGAATCATATTTTGAAGAAGGAAGCTAGGTGATGAAAATCGATCGAGATCGACGATGCTAAGTCCTAGGGGGCTTATATAGGATTGCTAGTTTAGTACCGGACCGTGGCTTTGCCTGGTACTAAACTGGCCCTTGCGCCTTGTGCAGTTTAGTACCGGGCGATGCCTAGGCCCGGTACTAAACAGCCTCCACTGGCGGGAAATTTCGGTGAAGGCAGTTTAGTACCGGGCATAGCCTTGGCCTGGTACTAAACAAACACAATCCTATTTACTTTTATTTTTGTTTTAAGTGTGTTTTGTGTGTGATAAATTAAATAAATGCATAACAAATACAAATATATAATGTTTTGGCCATGCAAAATTATAGTATTATACTTTTGTACATCTCTTCATTACATGGAATATAGGTTTATGCGGTTAATTCGTCATATTGAGTCCAAATTTTCCTTTATATGTGTTTTAAATGTATTTTTTAAGTAGTAAATTAAATAGAGGTGTAAAAAATACAAATACATAATATTTTGACCATGCAAAATACATAATAGTTTCAACACATCGAATATCGTTATTCGAGATATACCACAATATATATTACATAAATCACTTCATCACATGAACACCAAAATACAACATAATGGTTACAACATAAAACTACTCATCATTATTTAATGGAACATTGACAATTTTCCTTTTGATGAACATCCCTTGGTTGTGATCGCGGCGGAAGTAAGGAGCGTCCTCTTTGGATAATAGGATGCTGGGGTCAACATCAACTGGGAATGGACGACGGTCGTCAAAATGATCAAAGTCTTCTGACTTGTCCAAAATGTCCTCAACTCCAATGATTTTTCGTTTTCCTGGAAGAACTATGTCGCGTTTTGGCTCATCGTCGGACTTGGCATGATTTTTCTTAAGTTTGCTTGACATGTCCTTCACATAGAACACCTGTGTTACATCCTTGGCTAGGACGAATGGTTCATCTTTATATCCGATCTTTTTTTAAATCCACTATTGTCATCCCATACCGGTCTATGGTTACGCCTCCTCCAGCGGTTCACCCACTGGCAGCGAAACAAAGGAATCTTCAAAGGTCCATAGTCTAGTTCCCATATCTCCTCTATAACACCGTAGTAGCTATCCTTTTTTCCATCATTGCCTATTGCACTTATACGCAAACCACTATTTTGATTCATGCTCTTTTTGTCTTGGGCTCTCGTGTAAAATGTATATCCATTTATCTCGTACCCTTGGTATTGCATGATTATGATCGATGGTCCCCTTGCCAGCCATTGAAGTTGTTCATCAATCGTGTCGCCACCCATTAATTTTTGTCTGAGCCAAACAACAAAGGTATCTATGTGATGACATGTAATCCAGGCCTCAGACTTCCCCGGGTTCTCAGATCGTACAGTAGTAATGTGCTCATCCATATATGGTGCCACCAGATATGAATTTTGTGGAACCATGAAGTTTGCTTTGCAGATTTCATTGTCAGGGATGTGCATATTAGATTTCTTCCCTAGTGTGCCATTTCCCTTCAGTCTCCCTTCATGGCGTGATATGGGGACCCCCGATTGGACTAAGATCATCAATAAAGTCAACACAAAACTCAATGACCTCCTCTGGTCCGTAGCCCTTGGCGATACAACCTTCTGGACGAGAACGATTGCTTATGCACTTCTTTAGGACTGCAATGTACCTCTCGAAAGGGAACATATTGTGTAGGAATACATGGCCCAAAATGCTTATCTCTTTCACAATGTGGACGAGGAGATGTGTCATAATATTAAAGAACGAAGGTGGAAACTCTATCTCAAAGCTGACAAGACATTGGACCACATCATTCTGTAGCTTTATGAGCTTATTTGGATCGATTGTCTTCTACGAAATTTCATTGAGGAAGGCACATAGCTTCACGATTGTCAATCTTACATTCTCCGGTAGAATACCCCTCAATGCAACCGGAAGCAATTGTGTCATCAGGACGTGGCAGTTATGAGACTATAAGTTTGTGAACTTCTTCTCTTTCGTATTTATTATTCCCTGTATATTCGAGGAGTATCCGGACGGTACCTTCATACTGTTCAAACAATCAAACATGCTTTGCTTCTCCTCTTTGCTAAGAGTTTAGCTAGCAGGATGCAAGTAGTGTTGTCTATTGTCTCTCTTTTTAGGATGTAGGTCTTCTCGTTGTTTCATTTCTTTCAGGTCACGCCTTGCTTCCATTATATCTTTTGCCTCCCCATATGTGCCCATGAAACCTAGCACGTTCATGCAGAGTCTTCGTCAGGTGCATCACGTCAATTGCGTTGCGGACCTACAAGAATTCCCAATAAGGTAGCTCCCACAATATAGACTTCTTCTTCCACATTGGTGCATGTCCGTTTTCATCATTCGGAATTTGTTGGCTGCCACGACCCTTTCCAAACACTACATGCGCATCCTTTATCATTGAGAAAATAAGCTTTTCGTCATAGAACATAGGCTTAGGATGAGTTTCTGGTTCCCCTTTAAAATGTTTTCCTTTCCCTCTTAAGGGGTGGTTGAGGGGAAGAAATCAGCGATGGCCCATATACACGACCTTCCGACAATTTTTCAAATAAAAATTGTCAGTTTAATCTAGACTGGGTGCAGGCCTGGTATCCCTTGTTTGACTGTCCCGACAGGTTGCTAAGTGCAGGCCAACCATTGATGGTTACGAAAAGCAATGCTCGTCCCGCATACATACACCATCTTCCTTCCACAACAGTAAAAGTTCATCAACCAACGGTCTAAGGTACACGTCAATGTCGTTGCCAGGTTGTTTTGGGCCTTGGATAAGCACCGACATCATGATGTACTTCTGCTTCATGCATAGCCAAGAAGGAAGGTTGAACATACATAGAGTCACATGCCATTTACTGTAACTGCTGCCCCACTCGTCGAATGGATTCAATCCGTTCGTACTTAAACCAAATCTTATGTTCCTTGCGTCCTTTTCAAAATCTGGGAATTCTCTGTTCACGTTTCTCTACAGGGACCCATCTGCGGGGTGTGTCAGCATCTGATCCTGCTTACGCTTTTCTTTGTGCCACCGTATCAACTTAGCGTGTGCCTTGTTTCTGAACAAGCGCTTCAAACGTGGTATTATAGGAAAATACCACATAACTTTAGCGGGAATTTTTTGCCGACATCACCAGTATTATTTTTCCTGATCTTATAACTCTTTGCGTCGCAAACAGGAAAAGCATCCAGATTCTCATATTCATCACCGCGATAGAGGCTGCATTCATTAGGACATGCATGAATCTTTTGTACGTCCAATCCAAGAGGGCAAACAACCTTTTTTTTGCTTCGTATGTTGATGAGGGCAGTTCGTTACCCTCGGGAAGCATGTTCTTTATGATTCCCAGTAGCTTCTCAAAGCCCTTATCGGTAACACCATTTGCTGCTTTCCACTGCAGCAATTCTAGTGTGCTACCCAACTTTTTGTGCCCTTGTTTGCAATCTAGATACAATAACGTTTTGTGATCCTCCAACATCTTCTCAAACTTCTTTGACTCCTTCACAGTTTCACTGTCTTTTTGTGCATCTAGCAACACCTGACCTAGTTCATCATGTGGTAGCTCTTCTACGGCATTTTCTTCGGCCTCTTCCATTAGTTGTTCATCAAAAGCACCCGCTTCATATAAGTGATCCAAGTCTGGATTATAGTTATCATCATCATCTTCATCGTCTTCCATCAGAACTCCAGGTTCACCGTGCTTGGTCCAAAGAGTATAGTTATCCATGAAACCCCTTTCAATAAGGTGGACGTGTAGAGTGTTTCTTTTAGATAATTCCTTGTTATTTCTACAAGTGCGACATGGATAGCACATGAAACCTTTCAATGACCTGTGAGCCTCAGCCGCATCAAGAAAAGACTTTAAGCCATTAATCCACGCCATGGTGCACCAGTCACCATACATCCATTGTCGGTCCATCGGCAATCATATTTTTCCATTGAGGAACACTTTGGATGAGCTATTTACGTCAATGGGATAGGGCTTCACACTTTCTTAATAAGGAACTATAATCAAAGATGCACATCTTCCTTAATATGACGAAATCATATTACTAATACAAAGGACCAAAATCTAAATAAATGCATTCTTTACAAAAAGCTCGTATTCTCAACATCCTGCACAATTTAGTTAACAGAACATAAATCCATTCAAACAAACAAAAAATTATTATCCCAACAACCAACATGCAACTTAAAAATGTCAAAACTATTTAGTCAACAGAACAAAAATTCCATTCAAACAAACACAAATATCCATCACATTAAAATATTAACATAATGAAGGATGAAATTTGATAATAAAATTAAAAGTTCCAAATATCCATCACACACCATGACTAATTAAAAGGTCCACATTATTTTGACACTCTTCAGTTTGAGGCGAACACTCATCGTCCCACGCCATATGAGATGCAATCATGGTTCTGAACATTTATTCAGGCTCTATATGCAAAAACTATCGAGAAGAAAAAAAATTTTTGTTTAGAATATGTATATGTCGCTAACCATGACCCTACGGTGATGACACTATCATTCGGGACCAACATTGATATCCGCGACATGGTGCGGTCTAAGGAGGTAATGAAGCAGTACGACCTTGGTCCGAATGGTGGCATCCTCACCTCGCTCAAAGGTGAGGATTTCTTCATTGGGATCAAGGTCGTACTCCTTCATCACGTCCCTATACCGCACCGTATCGCGGACATCAATGTTGGCCCAAATGGTAGTATCAACTCCATATGGTCAAGGTTAATGACAGATATATATCCGAAACAAAGATTTTTTTTAACTTCTCGATGGTTTCAATAGGAGCCTCAATAAATACATCATTAGAGTATCAAAATAATTCATTCATAATACAAAATAAATACGAAGTATACATCTTTTTTGCACTTTCAATAGTTATTCAATTTGACATTTCACATAAACATTCACACATTTAATAAATAATAGCAAAACTAACCATAAATAAAGGTTGTAATGTAGGATGTGGCAATCTATCCAAAAATTGTAAATTTCTCTAGCTACAAAGCATAACACAACTAGCGAACTAACCATGTATCCAATAAACCTTCAAAAAATCATGCTCATTCTCTCACTCTTTCTAAAAATCACAAATTTCTCTAACTATAAAGCATGAAAGGAGGCATAAAGACCATCAAAGAAGAGAGGATGAAGTTGATAACCTTTTGAGCACTTGGATGAGTGAAATTCCCACAAAATTTGGAAAAAATGGAAATGGGCAGCACCTCCTCTTTAAAACGGCGCCATGGAGAAGAAGCCCGAGCTCGGTCAAATGGTTTGGCTAGGGCTCGAGGAGGAAGAAGATACTGATATATAGAAGGCAAATTAGTACCGGCTGGAGCTGCCAGCGGTACGAAGACTCATCAGCTCCATTAAGTACCGGCTGGAGCCACCAGCCGGTACTAAAATGCCGCCGGGGGATATAGCCATTGCTCCCGATGTCGGTGACGCACTTTAGTACCGCCTGGACTCTCCAACTGGTACTAAATGGCTTCCGGGACACCGTACCTCCGGCTTGGTACTAAATATATGCGTTAGTACCGGCTGAGCCGGTATTACGGCGCAGACAAATACTCCGTTTTCTGGAAGTGTACTAATCCGGATAATAACGAGAGCTGGACACGCCACACCTATCTGCGACCTTGTTCAGCACACGGTACTTGCGTGCCAACTTGTCATTTATTTGTATCCTCTCCGGTGGCCACGTAAGCAGCAGTAGTGGGCCGACGTGTACGCGCTCGGGAACCAGCGGCGGCCGGGCCAGTCACCACCTCGCCGGCCGGCTGCCGAGTCGGTTATAGAGGCCAGAGGTTGCGTGGCGCAACCTATAATAAACAAGCTGCTGCTGATGCGTGTGGGCATCCATCGACCACCTCCCGTCCTGAATCGGATTCCGCGGGGCCTGGCCGAGTCAGCAGCAGCAGCCTTCGATTCCTTTCTCGGCAGATTCGCATCGCGCGCCGGTGGAGATGCTGATGCCGATGCTCCGGCCACGATTTCTTATTCGGATGAACGAATTAATCAATGTAACACTCCCGGCATCAGGGTCGGGTCGTTGTCTTAGTTTTGTTTTTTTTCACTGTACTGCCTATCGCGCCTACGTGGAGTTGACTGTATGGCTTCGTGCCTCTTCTTCGCGACCGGACATCGTTATCGCTTAAGGTAAGGGCATCGAAGTTGTCTACAGTCTCATATATTATATTAACACATATTCTTAAGTAATATAACAGACAGCCTCTCTAATAGGTAGTATTTTTATTTATCTTGTAATAACATCGTACCTATTAATTTATAAAATAAAAAATTATTGTGAGTTGTGTGATAATAACAGACAACTCCACATTATAGAGAGAATGGGGAGGATTTTTTTGGGAGGGGGGATATTTATAAACAGCACATTCAAATAGGGGTAACCAAAAAAATAATATGTGGGTTGGGGGGGATGGGGGGGCACGAGTAAAGGACTGATTGAGGGTTCCTTTTTCTCTGGAACCATTGAGAAGGTCATATCAATATTTGCTTCACGAAAACTCATCCAGATAATTTCGTGTTGGACATACGAGCTTATTATGTCATTTCAACTATTAATCCTACATGGTATTGATTTAACATCAGATATTTTCTTATTACCGCAACATCATTAGATGCTAAAATAGATATTCCTTTTCACAGTAGGATGAAATATCTTTTCTACATTGCGTCTAACACCATGCTTTCGTATCAGGTGTCAATGTAATAATATACAATATGATATGGAAACACAAATGTCTCATTCATATGATTTCTTTTGTTGAACAAACATAAGGTTACATCTTTTATTGTGAGTACTACCTCCGCCCCGACAAAGAATGCAATTTTGATTATGCATATGGATGTATGTGATGTCTAGGTGCATACCTAGAATTCCATTTTTTTTGTTGGAACCGAAGACTACATGATTAATTAAGGGTTCTTTTTTCTAAAACCTTTGAAAACTTCATATCATTATTTGCTTCATGAAAATTCATATACATAATTCCGTGTTGGAGATGCGAGCTTATTACGTCATTTCAACTATTAATGCTACATGTCTTGGTATTAATTTTCCATCAAGGTATTTTCTTGTTACCGCGACATAATTAGACTGTAAAGTGTAGATTCCTTTCACTGTACGATGAAATATCTTCTTTACGAAGCTTCTAACACCACGCTTTCCTATCAGGTGTCAATTTAATAGCAATATGCAAGACGATACGGAAATACAAACGTCTCTTTCGTATGGTTTCTTTTGTTGAACAGTACAAACGCAAGGTTACATCTGTTATTCTTATCCACATGTGCAACTGGACATTTTCTTCGACACTTAAGCACATGCACATTTGCAGTTATATAGTCAATCCATTTTTCCTCTGGTCAAGACGTACATAACCCATCAGCCAAGATTGACTATATAACCCAAGACGTATATCAACAATAATGCCTCTTTGCCTATATTTTTATGTTTCAGAGATGCTACTTTGTTACTACGCATCCCCTTGTCTCTGAAGCGGTTCTTATTTTCTCCAGAAAAAAAAATCCTAGCTACCTACTAGGGGTTTTTTTTTATGCCCTACAGGTCCAAGCACATAACATGGCGCCATACTATCTTGCTTGTGCTACTAAAAGAACGGCATGTGCACAAGAGAACACGGCAAGATACCTAGAATTGCGTCCTATCTGATCAGGTGCAAGCATGTCCATGCATGTGAGCACGTGATGGTTCCCGCAATTGGCGTGGAGATACCTACAGAATGACCCACTTTGGTTGGGACATGAGTTGATCTCTAGTTAGATATGCATGTTGTCATCAATTGGTTTACCTGTTTTAATCAGGATGGGAGGATCATACTGGGCTATGCCAACCACAAATTTGGATACCTGCAGATCGTATATATTGTAGGATCATGCTTCACTTATGCATATTAGTCATGGAACCCTACTAATGCAACCATACATTGTTAATTGTACGGTAGAAAAAAAAAGTTTCTTTACCTAATGGCAGTCCACCCACACATCAGCACATCTTAGAAACTATGAAACAAATGATAATAACTATCAATTGCCCTATTTGTAAAAAAAAATCGATTGCCCAACTCTTGCACCAGTGTCATGTTTTTCGACAAGTAGATGAACTGCTATATTGAACATTAGCATATAATGCGTCAATTATCAAATCATTGATAGGACCAATTGCCGCCATATTTGATGCGCACGCACCTTCTAGCTTAAGCCAACACTCACCCTTTGCGTATGTCATCATATTATTGTTGCAACTTGTTTCCAAGTCGCAGAAGAAAAGATGTTTTCTTAGTAAAATTAACTTAACGTAAAAAACACTATTCCTATAGCGCCCCGACATGTCCATGTGCTTGGCATGCTTGTGATCAAACAGGATGTCCTGATCTAACTATAGACATCTAGCTTGCGAAGATTGAAAAACGCAAAAACTATTATTTAGCTATCGTCTAAACCCCACTGTAATCATGAGATCTAACAAATAAGAAAGCAGGACTTTACATTAGGAGCGGTAGATAATGTGTACCACCTCAAAGAAACCCTCCGAAAGGGAGGCTTATCCGAGCACACCTGAGTTTGTTGGATTCTTGTTAATGAGTGAATAGTGCTGCTCTTTATTTTGAGCAACTTGCATCAGAGTGATTAGTGCCGGATCTGCGAATCTGCCCACTGAAATGGGTGGAACACGATACTGGTGAAGCAGAGTGGAGCGGTCGCTGAGGTATTTGTCCAGACCGACTTGCGGCCGGAATGCAGAGTTGACTTGCTCTGGGATAGGAACTGGAGCTCATGGCCGCAGGCCCGCTGCTGGTAAGCGGTCTCGCTCGGCCGGCCATGTGATTTGTTGGTCGGTACCTGTCCAGCTCGCATGTACACCCGTGAAATTAAAAGCCAATATTTTTTAACCCCTTTGACTTTCATGCACTTAGGGTAATAATCCATGGCGCGAGGGTGTGGCCACGTAAGCAATCATCCTCGTACCGACAGACGTTTGTTTATCTTAATTAGACTGTGGAAAGCTGATGAGGATCCAAAACCCGACAGCTGTTTGGCAATTTGGATTCCATCATAGCCTCTCTCTCTTACATGTGGACACAATCTGTATCTGCAAGAAACAGGGTCTTACATGGCACTGTCAAGTTGCTAGAGTGCTAGTGATGGTGCCCCTGCGGGGCATCCCCAGCCCGGAATCAGATTTCGTGGAGCCGATCGAGTCAGCAAGCATGCTAGCCATCTTCGAATTTATTCCCGTTGATTCGCATCGGGAGGAGATGCTGTCGCTGATGCTCAGATGCTAATGTTCCGTGCCCACCTGCATCATGTGGTCGCCGGCCCCGGTCCTATCACTCTGCAGCCCTGTGTCCATCTAGCTACGAACGTGTGTGTATGTTACCAATGGTGTGACTTTTACCTCCTTAATCCTTCCATAGAATTTTTGGAAATGAGACAGCTGAGCTTGCTATTATATTCTTTTGCTGCTGTAATAATTTAACTTTACTTTCTCGCCTGAATGAGATTAGGATGGCATATGCGAAGTGAGTGTAGCTCAACTGGTAAGTTCTTGTGGTGGAATCTGCCCATCCGGGTTCGAGTCCGCTTGCATTTTTCTGAATTTATTCTAAGATTTAACCGGCGCTATTCTTTCAGTGCTAGGCGACGTGCCAATCGAGAGCGAGACGTCTGCGGTGACTTCGTCAATCTCAAGGATCAGCTGGCTCAATCTCTCGAAGGTGTTTATAGGGGTAGGGTTGCGTGCGTGTATTCATAGAGGTGAGTGTGTGTGCGTGTTTGTGAGCGCGCGTCTGCGTCTGTACTGTGTTTCTAAAAAAGTACCGTGTTTCAAAAAAAAAGATTAGGATGGCATATACATATTAAGATTGATGAATTTGCCACCGGTGTCTTGCTATCAATAAGTAGGTCGTCTACTGCTACAAGAATATTTAACAAGAAATATGAGCGCACATTCTGAGTTGGAGACTAGAAACCAAGTAGACATGGGTTTACTTGTGTTTACTCCTGTTTTACGAACAAAACTGGCACTGTATGCCCATTCAGTCAATAAAATCTCTTATTCTAAAACTGCTAATTGTACCTTCCATGTTTGCCACTTAATTTTTTTGCCAATAATATAAACGCTATTAGTTTCTTTCACATTTTTCAGTATCATGTTGTTTTGACTTTGCACCAAAATATCTCTCTCAATATATCGTGTAAAACAAGTTCCTTCAGTGTCGATGGAAGACTTAATGATAAACAATAGTATATGTAAACTCACACATCCGCTTCGTACGTTGATAGGATATATGTTTTTTTTCTGAAGCAAGGCAACCTTGCCTCTCAGTTACTCAGATCCACGTGTGCAACTTATCACTTCCATCCTTGCGGATCTCAAAATACATTTAAGTATCTTCTTTATCATGTTTATGTAGAACCTCGTCAGCATGAAAGCTAAATTATTAATAATGTGCTACTTTATAAATTTGTAGCCAGTTAGTTCCATATAGTTGGTACTTAGCTATTATAATAGGTTTATTAACTTTCTATGATATAAAATGCATCATATATACATCTTTTCAGGTTTTCATTTTCGTATATCTAACTAAATATGCATTTATATAATAATCTTCAGCCATTAGTTACTTACTTCTGTTATAGTACACAGTACCATGACCTATTACATATATATACATGTAAAAACATATATGCTTTTCGAGAAACCAGAATACTGTAAGGGTCGTTTGGATTGTCTCATTTTGGAGAAATTGGAATCTACTTAATAAATTAGGCTATTTGGCTTAAAATTTGACATACCACTACTTTCCAACCACTTTCCAAAGTTTAGATATAAGGCTATCCTAAATACATAGGATGAGAGATGAAAATTGATTCTATACACCACCAAGCTATGTTTCTATTCCGTCATTTATAACACGCTCTTTGGCTCAATTCTCTATAGTAGAAATATAGCACATAAGTATCTCCCTCATATGGCCAACAATAGTATACAAATATATTTTGTATATAATCATCACTACTACAAAAAGGGTTTTTAGGGGCGGGTAAAAATATATTTTAGGGGCGGATGCGGTACCCGCCCCTACTTCTCGCAGCTAAAAATAGCTATTTGTAGGGGCGGGTAACGGGCCAGCCCCTACAAATCAATTTCCAGAAAATAAAAAAATAAAAAAAGCAAAATAAAAAGGAAAAAATATTCCAGCCAATTAGCGACCACCACAAGCTCCTGTGCTATAGAGGTGCACACTTACATCACCCAGGGTTCGAACCCCTTACCTCAAGCCTCACGCGTGCCTTCATCTCCATCACACTACACAGTCAATTGTGACTCTATGAGGTATGCTATTCTTTTATATTAACTCTAAAATTGATTTCTAGGGGTGGGTGACGCTAGCACCCGCCCCTAGAAATTCATTTACAGGGGCGGGTGACGCCACAACCCGCCTCTAAAATATTTTTTCTATTTTATTCCAAAAATTTATTTAAATTTGTACATCTAGCAAAAAAAATCAAAAAAGCTTCTACACTATGGTTATTGTGAACTATAGATAGAAAATATACCAAGTATATTTCAGTGTATATAAAGGTTAATATTGTGGAAACCTCAAAGTATGACTTGAGTTGTATGAGATACTATATAGTCATAGTCATATGTAGGGTACAACTATTAAATGATGTTGTGATTCTAAAAGATCTTAAATGAATAATGTATAAACTATAAATTTTAGATCTTACCACTACAACTTTGATAAGAAGCTACTCTATATCCAAGATTGTTTGAAAAAAATCAAAACTTCTAGATTTTAAAATTAGAGAACTTATAATAATTTTTTGACCATTAAATGACCTTAAATAAAAAACTTATCAATGAAAAAGTTTTAGATCACGTCAACCTCTACAGTTTTGAAATAAAGTTTGACTTCATCCGAGACCATATCGAAAAGTTATGAATATTTTTGCGTGGGACCATTTGTAGAGGCAGGTTATGCCATCACCCACCCCTAAAAATATATTTTTAGGGGCGTATCACGCCATCACCGCCTCGAGAAATGGCCATCATTTTTAGTGTCGGGTGGTGGCGTCACCTACCCCTAGAAATACTATTTTCAGGGGCAGGTGTCACCATCAGCCGTCCCTGAAAATGGTGGTCATTTCTAGGGCGGGTGACGCTACCACCCGCCCCTAAAAATGCTCTTCTAGTGGCGGATCGGATGCTACAGTAACCATGCTCTATTTGTAGAAGCGGTTACCTTTTAACCACCAAAAAGGCGGGACGTTCTTACGTATCATTTTTGTAGTAGTGCATATTAGCTTAATAGATTTTGTGTCTAAATTAAATTATAATTATTAGAATGGAATTAAATTTTAAAGTTCCAAACGGGATCTAAGATATCTTGAAAGGGCCCACACAATTGGCACGAATCTAGGAATCTATAATGACTGAGGAGGTACATTCAGACATGGCCATGAGTAAGTTGTAGACCTTTCGGTAATGTACTGGGGACATTGTTGCATCGCCATGAAATGAATTACCTACTGAATTCCTCATGTAATGGAATTGCATGATGAATTAAAAAAAATCACAGAGATTCAACTTGTGGAAAAATTTATTTGTTCTTCTCTCACTTCATATTCTCATGCTTACCCTATGTTCCAAACAAATTACCACTATTGTATAGTATATGTTCTTTTGCTCTTTAAAAAGTCTGGGAAGGAATTAAACAAATGTCACTCTAATGTTTATAAGAACTATAAAAAAATTTAAATTCAATTAAATTTCATGTGACCAAGAATATCTAAGTCTTCTACATGTCAACACAACTTAGAATATCATAGTCCTTCCATCCCAAAAAAACAAGTAGTCATCTCAATCTATCTAAATATTAACCCTCGGATTTTCAGGTTTAGTTTCACTCACTATTTGATATATATCACATGTATTCCAGCATTACCCTTTGTGGTATTGCAAGGTAACTTTCTTTCCCATGTCTTATTTTCTAAGTGCACTTTCTTGAGACTACTTGAGGAGAGGATGGCCACTAATTTCACCCACACCTCCTTATTTTCTTTGTTCCTAACATATTAAAGTGCCATACAATTGTGATCTGCGGTTAGCACAGATATGGTCTAATTAATATTAAATTAGGAATCTAGAATATTAAGTGTATTAGCATTAATAATCATTTTGGATATAAAAAATCTGGATTCATAGATCAACAATAAAAAAACACTGGTAAATTTCTGAAAAAAGATTAAATACGTGTACAAAGACTTTCAAATTTCATCTAAGCTAGTTGTCATCTTACTTCAAAGTTACTTTTGTACTAGGTTGTTCGTTCAAAAAGAAACTTTTGTACTACTAGGTTGGTCTTGTGTTGCTGCTCCTTAGACGAATGAACAAACTTCAGCTAGTCAAACATCATCATAATCATTATATATTGAAGCTAGTATATTTATGAAGTGCCCCCATAAAGCCAGAGTAAACTAATGTGAAACATTACTAAAGTGGAGCGTGTTCTTCAAGCACCTGAGTTGGATTCTAGCAGTCCTAATAGCGCGGCACTCTGAGAACCAGGCATTAAATTAATATTCAAATAACAAGACTAGCCGAGCCCGACTCTTTCATCTCAACTTAAGAATGCTGGTTTTAAGCTCCTGCTCCAGCATTCTGCACTGCTTGCAACCTTACAGTGTTGGCAACTAAATGGAGGGCACAATATGTTAGTGAAGATGCTGCAGAGGTCCAGTTTAGTCATTAACCAGATCAATATGTCCATAATCGGTTTGATCGAGATAGCATCAATCTAGTCAATAGTAACATACTGTCCAATTTATGATGCCTTGATCAAGTCAATATATTCATAACTGGTTTGATTGAGGCAATCTTCTATTGAAAAAAACAATCTTCATATGTAGTTAGTTAATGAGATTGAAATTAATTACAATGGATCCTATTTTGTTCACCTCTTTCGATGTATGCCTCTTGGAAACTATGAAAACTCCATACTGGGAATGGTCTTACTACAATGTGCATATAGATCGCATTATTTTCATCAGTCCATATATAAGTGACCGTTTCTAATGGATGGTATTTTGGACTTTTTTTTTGGGTCCAATGATTATTTTACATGCAAGTTCAATTTGCTTTAAAAAGGTCTGGGAGGGAATTGAATTAAGTGTTGCCGCACAATGCAAAGTATATAATAGCTTTAACTTGATTTTAATAATTACATTAGACTCGATGCGACCGAGAATATCCTGGACCCAAATGTCAGTATATCAAGAATCTGGAAAAACAAACAATAACTACTGGTCACCTAACTCACCTCATGTTCATATTCTTCTACAAGTAGACCAACCGTTGTGGAGCATTATTCAAGATAATACTAACCACTAATGGTCACCTAACTCCCGCACCTCACGTTCATGTTGTTCTTCCACAAGTGGGCCTGCTGTTATCGAACACTAGTGTCGTATCAATCAATTATCAAATTCCTGGTAGGCCCAACTGCCAGCAAATGATTAACCACGCCTACTGCTACAGCTACTCCAACGCCCATGCTCCCAAACTATCTTCAATAATATTTATGTGTATTGCAACTTGTTTCGCAAGTTGCAGCAGAAAAGATGTCTGTGCAGTTCATTTAAACTTGAAGCCAAATGTGCACGCGGCTATTCCGTGTGGATCAAATCAAATCCATGTGGTGGCCATGTTAAATTTGTCCTTTTTGACCAATATAGAAATCTCTTGGATCTACACATACATACCCAATAAAGAACAAAACCAAGATTTATCTACTATACATGTCCCCTTCTTCTGTAGACACTACTGCAGTAATCGCCAGGACAAAAAAATAAGAACTAATATGACACTGGTAGGACTGTGAGTTGATAGGGCTTTTTTATTTTCCGACAAGGCGGTAGAAGGATGAGTTTCTAGATATGCACTAATAACACGCCTAAGCAACACGACCGTCTTATACAGTTACATGATAGAAGAAAAAAAAGAGGAAAACTAGCCAACGGCTCCGACAACTCACATCCGGAGATGCTAGCCATTGTTATTTGTTGACAACTAAAAAGAGGGACACGTAATGGCTGTTTTGGTAGTGAGTGTATATGTATTAATTCTGATCATTTGGATCTAAATAACCTAGAAGCATCAAACCCCTAAGAAATCAGTTAGATTTATCAAAATGAAAAAAAGGTCCGCCGAATACATGTGTACTATTACTTCCAAAACTGATCCAAAGCCGGGATTAGGGTTCCCGCCATCTTATTTTAACGTTACTTCTGTACTAGGTTTGCACCTGGGTTGCTGCTCTTTAGACGAACAAACCTGAGCCAATTAAACATGATGCATCATCATCACCATCGTCAAAGGCAGTGCATTATGCACTGCCCCAGAAAAGCAGGAGTACACTAATGAGCAACATTACCAAAAAGGGGTGTGCTCTCCAAGCACCTAAGTTGGATTCCCAGCTGTGCCACTGCTGCCCTCTTCTGAGCAACTTGCATCAAAGATAGACTACTCAAACAACAGACCAAGCCCAGCTGATCCCTTCTCCTCCATCATCGTCCCCCCTGCCTGCTGCAACTTTACAGTGAAGAACGCGGCAAATCTGCCGACGGAAAGGGGAGCACAGATGACAGAACACTGCGTTATTGGAGAAAGCACAAGACGAAGCGTGGTTAGTTTAGTCGTTAACACGCCGCTGGCAGACCACATAATGGGATGGACTAATGATGTTGTTTGCACTGCTGTCTCGATGTGCTATTTTAGTGCGGATCAAGCAAGTCTGTCAGTGTTGTTGCTGAACCCATCTGAAAGGGAATCTGAAAATCTAGGGCAGCTTGCCAGCGCAGCAGTGTGTCCCATGCGAGGCACGGGGCCATGGCTGTCTCTGGAGTATTCTAGTGCTAAGCGACATTGTTAACTTCATAATTAAGGGATTGACAGTGACCGGCCGGCTGGACGGAACGGGGAGGAGTCACTGGTTTGGCCAGCGGTGCGTGTGGATTCGTTCGGATGGCCGGCCTAGAGCTGCCGTGGAAAGACATATTCTTCATCTACAAAAATGTGGAAGGTTTCAGTCTTTCAGACCTACTAGCTAAATTCTACAACAGCTGGGTGAGGATGCATTCTAAGGGGAATATAGTATGAAAATGCTCGAAAATAATTGTATTAGTGCGTGGAGAATGCTAGGGCCTCACTGGAACATGCATGAATTTTCCCCAATCATGCATCAGTTAAGATTCTTGCGTAGTTCGTGCGAAATGTCCGCGGTTAAAATACATGTTCCATGGTGCAACGTGTGTTCCCTACAAGAGTGATCATCTTCCCCCAACAGCTTCTATTTTTAAGATGACCAAAAAGAGTAATAATCTATTGGAAAAGTGTAATTTTAATTTCATCCTTTAAGTATCACACTGTGACTAGGCTGATTGCATCTCCTAAATTGCTGTCAGATTGTAAAAACTGTTGTTAGGCAGAGGCATGGATGAAACATAACAATGAAATTAACATTTTCGCAATGCTTAAAGGGATGCATACCTTTTCCTAATCTATTATAATTGTGGGTGCATGTTATGCTTCTTGAGAATGACATTGTTTACGATTCATTAAAACTGTTACAAGAGATAAAAACAAATATATAGTAAACAAATATCTGTCACTCGGGAAAAATACTAAAGATTTATTAAAATTGTTGTCCACTTATAAAATTACTCCTAGGAAATATTAGAACTCTTGTAGGAATGATTCAGATGGTTTCAGATATAGTTCAGATTGCTTCCCAAGCAGGGAAGGATATATGTTCAAAAGAAAGGTGTGGAACATTTAACTATCGCAATTGAATTAGTTATTAATTCATGTGTTTGTTTATTTTTTAATAGTAGAGTTAAATCCCTGCATGATCATAGGAGGCTTAAATTCTCTTTTGAGACACATGTCTTAGAGCCCCTTTGGCAGGGCTTCTTGAGTGGCTCCATTGAAAACCGGCTTCTCATGGAGCCCTGCCAAACTGTGGAACTGGGAAGGACTTCGGTACCGGAGCTCCTGAAAACGTGGTGACTAGAGCAGTTTGGTTGAGCGGGAGCTATAAAACGTGACTCCGTCGGGCTCCTGTCCCTGTCGGGCTCCTGTCCCTCACTTACCTTTTTGACCTTCAGATGGCGCGTGCGGAGGCCTGCGGCGCAAGCAGAGGCTGTCGGGGGCGAGTCCGATGCGGAGGCGTCGGCCACCGGCGCAAGCCCGAGGCGGAGGAGGAGGCGGCCGCCGGCGCAACCCCGAGGTGGAGGAGGAGGCGGCTGCCGGCGCGAGACTGAGACGGAGGAGGAGGCGGTGGCAGCCAGCACGAGACCAAGGCGGAGGATGAGGAGGCCGCCGGCGCGAGCCCGAGGTGGAGGACGAGGCGATCACCGGCGCAAACTCGAGGCGGAGGCCTGAGGCGAAGGCAGCATGTGACGGCGTGCTAGCGTGATGCGGAGCCGTGGAGGAGGCCTGAGGCTGGGGCGGCGTGCCGACGCGGGTGGCGGTGCGAGCCCGAGGCGGTAGCGGGGGGCAGCCGGTGCGGGGAACAAGGGGATAAGGAGGAGAGAGAATGAGAGGAAAGAAAATAAGAAGGAAATTGAGAAAAGAAAAAAATAGAAAAAATAAGGGTATTATGGATATTTAACCTATTTAAACAACTGAAAAAATTATTTTGCCAAGCTTGTTTTTCAAAACGATTTCAGCTCCACTAGACAGGCCGCTTTACCAGAGAAGCCGGAACCGGAGCTATTTTTTGAGAAACCGGAACCTGCCAAATGCTCTGAAACACCTTAATTGCCAATTTTAAATCGACCACCCCCGCAGTTAAAATCAAATTCCCATTCGCAACGCGTGTTGCCGCCGGAGCGATTACACTTCCTTGGTTGAAACGGAAAAAAAGGTAAAGAAAAAGAAACAAAGCGTTGGAACTGGACAAGGTTTTACAGCTGGGGCGGGTGACAAGACCCCGCCGCCGCCGCCACGTCATGGGCACATGATCCCCCATGGCACACCCCGTTCAGACCAGAGGCCCACCACCCCGACAGCTCATGCGTGTGGGCCCCACCCCGCACCCACCGGGTCCCCACCTCTCCCTCTCTCACACCAGCACGCCTCGTATTTATACCCCCTCTTCTCTCTCCCGCGAAGCGACCAACCGGAGAGAGAGATAAGAGAGAGACGCGGAGCAGCCGCGTGAGAAACAGAGAGGAGGAGAGCAGCAGCCGGGAGCCCAACCTGCCGGCAAGATGATGTGGAGCTCGGACTCCGACCGCGACGAGCCCGTCGCCATCGCCACCGCCACCACCTCCTGCCCCTCCTCGCCCGCCGCGCAGCAGCAGCCGCCCTCGACGCCGCCGCAACCGCCCCGCCGGCGTCGCCACCAGCGCGCCCGGCGCCGGGCCAACCGCCGCGCCAGGAACGCGGTGGAGGAGCAGGAGCAGGATCTGCCGGCGGAGGTGGAGGCGGAGGACGTGTGGCGCGGGCTTCAGCTGCAGCGGCAGCAGCGGGAGGCGTCGCCGTGGCCGCGGCGGGCGTCGCGGCCCGTCGTGGTGGCCGGCGAGGCTGAGGGTGGCTCCCCCGACGCGGCCCTCTCGAGGGAGGGGAGCGGCGTGGGGAGGGCGCGGAGCCTCACCGACGACGACCTGGAGGAGCTCAAGGGGTGCGTGGATCTGGGCTTCGGCTTCAGCTACCACGAGATCCCCGAGCTCTGTGGCACGCTGCCGGCGCTGGAGCTCTGCTACTCCATGAGCCAGCGCTTCCTCGATGAGCACCAGCAGCTGGGGAAGCCCGAGGAGGCGCCGGCGCCGGCGCTCGCTCCGGCCTCGCCGGCGCAGCCCGTCGCCACCAACTGGAAGATCTCCAGCCCTGGTAATAAGCTGTTTCCAACCGTTCCACTTCTACCTCTGCTGATCGGTGATTGATAGTGTTCTTGATTTCTGTGAAAAGCAACTCTGATCAAGATCGTAGAAATTTAGCAAATATCATCGCCTTTAGTTCATAAGAATCTTTTAGAAATCATTCCAGACCTCTTTTCTTGACTGCAAACAATGACAACCGAGCCTTGATTTGCTCTTGGATGAATAATGAACTCGTGTTCTTGATTGTGTTGCTGCAGGGGACAGCCCGGACGAGGTGAAAGCGAGGCTCAAGTACTGGGCGCAGGCGGTGGCGTGCACCGTGAGGCTCTGCAGCTGATCAATGGCGCCACCACGACGAATCACTCGAAACAAACACCGGAAAGAACAACGAAGAACTGAATAAGGCAATGGACTCATTCAACTGAATACATGGCATCTGCTGAAACTACATGAATCGCAACACCAGGATGATCGATATCATCAACAAACACAAAGAGCATGATGTGCTACCAATCAAATGGCCTGCAGATATCATCGAAACTCCACCGCCATGACGACAATTCATCAGAAGCACACAAGTTGCCAAATCAAAAATCTTGCCGTCAGAAATTTTGCCAAATTACGCTGGGAAAGGAGGAGGGTCAGGTCCCCATCCCCCCAGCCATTCTCTGACGTTGTACTCACATGGATCCTTGATTCTCGCCATAATTTTTGCCCTTGTAAAACACCACCTGTAAAATAGTATATTCATGAACCTCGATCAGACAGAAAAAAATAATCGCATCATTCCAGGCCGAGCTGTGCCGTCTTTGATTTTGTCTCTGTTCTAGTGTGTTCTTTGTCATGATACGCTCAGCCAGCTAACATGCCTTCATCATGAGGCTAATGGACCGGATCACCCGGAAGGTGTCCGAAGAACATGTCCATCGATCACTTCGTTCCTAATCATCATAAGCCAGCGGCTCGAAGCTCGATACAAGTTGTTTGTTCCTTCTTTTCGCGAACCTAAAGGAAACGTTATTTAATCCAAGTGTGAATGCGCCCAACTTGTCCGGTTGGAGATTCAATCTGAGATCTGCAGGTTTGCAGCTGTGCTGCGGCTGTCTGCTTGGGGTGGTCTGCTTTGTTCAAAAAAGATATGTGATCAGAATCAGATTCGGATAGACCGCCGCACTGGGATAACTGCTCCTGCATGTGCACATCTGACTCTGAAGCCTCATTTTGCATGCTTGACAAAATCAGGTTCTTCTTGGAGAAAAGAGGTGGAAACGCCTGCATATAACTTGGCCAGTATGCTGAGAATCATTACAGTATGCAAGTGTTCAAAAAGATCTGCATCTTGAACAATTTTCTGATATTACACAGGTTGCTAACTGTTGCCGCCACAAACCGCTCGGCCGATGATGATCCTCGTGCGCAACTTCTTAGCTTCTTGAGGTTTCAAGGCGTGCCACTCAGTTTGATCCTGCAACTGTTAGATAGAAAGAGTTGATAGGCCGATAGACCGATGTAACGGATCAGCCGATGTCGATAAGATTTTAAACGATCGGTATATATCTGATGTAGGTGATGCATCTGGCCTAGGTGGGGTTGGCTGAGGCCCAATAAATTAAGGTTGCCCGGACCCCAACAGTTCTTAGACACACCCACTCGGGGAAATACCCAATCTTCCTAAAAGATTAGTCCAATAGGGGAAGGGTGGCTCTCCCTTTAAAGATGGCTTCCTCCTCCTAAGCTAAGCAAGGTGAGATTATTCAGAGTCTCACACGATCGCCGCCCGACTACAACTGGGCCACTCGGCCCCCTTTGTTGCGTCTTTGCCAACGGGTAATAGTTTAGGATGTCCTCATCATTCCCACCCCTTAAACAAGGGTCCAGCTCTGATACCAAATGATGCATCCGGTCCAGGTGGGGTTGGCCGAGGCCCAATAAATTAAGATTGCCCGGACCCCAACAATTCTTAGGCACACCTACTCGGGGAAAGGCCCAATCTCCCTAAAAGATTAGTCCAATAGGGGAAGGGTGGCTCTCCCTTTAAAGGTGGCTTCCTCCTCCCAAGCTAAGCAAGGTGGGATTATTCAGAGGCTCACACAGTCGCCGCCCGACTACAACTGGGTCACTCGGCCCCCTTTGTTGCGTCTTTGCCAGCGGGTAATAGTGGAAAATATCCTCATCAGTAGGTCCTGACAGATAAATAATCATATGAACTAATCGGCCGATATTGATACAGAATATTAAATCCAGGCATGATGATTACAACACACATCGACTGTGAATCCGATGTAAAAATAACTTAGCGGCTAGTTCTCCGATAAAAGCTATCGTCTAGCAGTCCGATGAGGATGGAGTGATTACTGAACATCCACCTTGTCGAAAAAGAACCACCAAGCCGATAGCATTAATCTACCGTCACCACCAATCAGATCAGACCTAACCGAGACAATGTTTGCAGCAGGGCGATAAACTAAAGGCTACAAACCAATGGATCTAGCTGTGACAAGATACACGTACAGTAAATGCTAAAATAAGACCAAGATAAGAAATTATCGGCTAATGAGAACTAATCTAATGCTGACAACAAAGAAATCAATCCTCTACTAGCAGCTAAGCAGCAGATTCAAAAGATATAATCCGATAGGTCTAAATAAGGCCAAGATAACCGTGATTCTATCAGATCTAGCAAGAGGTCGAACGATGCAGCCTTACAAGACTTGATATGAATCGATAACTTGTAGGCAATTATACCAACCGAACGAGAGCAATCCATGAGATCGAGACGATGCAGCTTTGAACAACACTAATGTAGCCGAAACAATTGCCAGGGCCGGCGGAACTTAGGACTTACCCCTTCGCCGGAGATCGAACCGATGCAGCTTTGCGTTAGGTGCCAAGTTCCGCCGGTGATGAAAACCTTGAAAAAGAGGGTGGCGATGCGCTGAAAGTTGTGTTGTATTGATCGAGAGATCTTTTACACTAGCTGAGGTGCATATTTATACCCTAGGCTGACACAAAACTTGCTGAACAAGAAATATCTAAACAAAACTTGCCTAACAAGAAATATCTAAATAGAAATAAATAGAAAGAAATATTAAGATACACGGACTCTAATTTTCTTTTTATAGAGCCTTTGCTAATAAAGCTTTCTTGACCGTCCTTCCTTGATATCAAATCACCAACTTCCTTCCATATACTTCATTGGCCATAAAATTACCAAATTTTGGTGGCAACACAGCCCCCCAGTTTCGGAGTATGAGTGCGTCATTCTTCGGAATTAATCTTAGCTGATGTCCGATGCTTGTCTCTTGAGCTGATGACTTTAACGTGCTGTTGCATCGGCCTAGAAACGGTCAACTATCTCCATGGCACTGACGTGACGCAAGGCTGATTTGCCTTGTTGACCATCGAAAAAGCCAATATGTACTAAAGTAGCTTACAGATCATGGCAAAGATGCAGAGATCAATCTTTTGGCTGCACTTGGCCGATGTATCCCATCGGCTTCCCCTTTGCCCACAGGATATCTATGTGGAAACTTCTTGATCGAGCAACAACCAAAAATCACAACGTGCATAGCCAATACTATGCAATTTTCAAGAGCCGATACAGATCCCATCGGCTTTCAATGTCAATATGGAGATAAATTTAACAATTTTGGAGTTCGAGAACTCATGCTTTAGAATTATCCTGTTTCTGATCTTGATAACTCGAAAATTGTTCCTCCTCCATATCTTGCAATCGGCTTTCATAAGCCGATATTGTCTGCATCAGATGAGCTAGGCTGTCAAACTCTTGAGAGAATTTTTTTTCTTTGATAGTCATTAATAGTCCTTGGAATGCAAGATCTGCTAATTGCTCATCACTTAAGCTCAGGCTATAACATCGACTGCGGATACTACAAAATCTTTGAATATATTCTAAAGCCGATTCACCATCTTGCTGCTCAACCGATATTAAGTTTGAAAACTCCATCTCATCGTTTCCAGTAAAGAAATATCGGTGAAATTGCTTCTCAGGATCGACCCATCCTCTCATAGAATTTGGTGGCAATGATGAAAACCATGTGAAAGCCGATCCAGCTAAGGATAATGGAAATAATCTAACTTTTCAGAGCTTCTTCAGTTGATGCCTCCCCGCATTGAGCTAAAAATTGGCTGATGTGTTCAATTGTAGATATATTGTCCTGCCCTGAAAACTTAAAAAAGTCTGGAACCTTGTATCGGCATGGAAGCGGAACCCTATCAAACCACTCAGGATACAGTTGCCGATACATATGGATCTGTTTCGTAGGTCTGATCCCAAACTGTTCCCACATTATCTTAGTAATTGCATTGGCCAAATCATCACCTTGTCGTTGCTTGTACTTGTGCCTTTGAAACCCTTCTGGTCGATACTGATATAATTGAGACGACAGCAACAATTGATGATCTTGCATTATATCATGTTGTACTATCATCATCTTTGGGGCCTAAATGTATCCGGTAAAACTATCGGCTTTTTGCTTGCTACAATAGCCGATAACTCTGGTTCATCCATCTGCTCTTCGCTTGTTTCGACAACCGATTGATGTAATGTGTCCATCGGCTTCATGCTTATTTCAGCAGCAGATTGATGTGGTTCATCACACTGATACCGATACGATTGCTCATGCCGATGATGTCATACTTGGTCATCGGGTTACTCCCCGAGCCATATCATCGGCATTGTCTTCTCCTGAATTGGCCCTTGCCGTGTCATGATGAAGGAATCTAAGCAAAGCTTCTGAAAACTAATGATATATTGCTCCATCTGTTGCTTCTGTTCTTTCGTCAAACTTTCTATTGTGACTTCCTCCGCAGACATGCTGGCTCAATTTAATCGTGTCCCACCAGGTGTGCCAATTTGTGTTGCTGGCAAAAACCTCTCGGCCGATGATGATCCTGGCGTGCAACACTCTAACCTGGGAGATCTGCTTAGCTCCAGTGCATGTCCTTAGCTTCTTGAGATTCGAGGCGTGCCAGTTAGTTTGGTCCTGCAACTTACAAGATAGATAGAAAGAGTTGATCGGCTGATAGGCCGATGTAATAATATCAGCCAATGTTGATAAGATTTTAAACAATCGGCTATATGTCTTATGTAGGTCCTAACAGATAAATAATGTTATGAACCAATCAGCTGATATTGATACAGAATATTAAATCCAGGCTCGATAATTACAACACACATTATGTCAGACCCAGGGTCACGGGACTGCGCACATGGCATACATATTCTAGGATAAGGTATGGGACATGGCCTGCACCCTACACCAATTGTAACTACTCGTATAGTAGTAGGAATAGTCGGAACAGAAGGAAACTACCCCAGTAGTACTCGGGTAGGCCTCCTAAGCTAGTATCGAACTAGGATTTCTACGTAACCCTGTACCTCCAAACTATATAAAGGTGGACAGGGACACCCTCAAACCAATCATCATCTAAGGCAATACAAACGACCACACAGAACGTAGGGTATTACGCATACTGCTGGCCGAACCTGTCTCAAGTTTCATGTTCCTTGAACCTTCGAGTTCTTGATCTCTGCGACACCCTACCTACAATCAACCACCTTAGGGGTATCCTTCGGTGGGTTTGAAGGTTAGACACCGACACATCGGCTGTGAATCCGATGTAAAAATAACTTATCGGCTAGTTCCGCGATAAAAGCCATCGGCTAGCAGTCCGATGAAGATGGAGCGATTACTAAACATCCACCTTGTCGCAAAAAGAACCACCAAGCCGATAGCAATTAATCTACTGTCATCACCAATCGGATCGGACCTAACCGAGACAACATTGGCAGCAGGGCGATAAACTAAAGGCTACAAACCAATGGATCTAGATGCAACAAGATACACGTGCAGTAAACGCTTAAATAAGATCTAAGATAAGAAACTATCAGCTAATGAGAACTAATCTGATGATTACAGTAAAAAAATCAATCCTCTACTAGCACCTAAGCAGCAGATTGAAAAGATATAAGCTGATAGATCTAAATAAGGGCGAGATAACCATGATTCTATCAGATCTAGAAAGAGGTCGAACGATGCAGCCTTACAAGACTTGATGGAATCAATAAATGGTAGGCAATTGTACCATCCGAACGAGAGCTCTCCAAGAGATCGAAATGATGCAGCCTTGAACAACACCAATGTAGCCGATACAATTGCCGGGGCCGGCGGAACTTAGGACTTACCCCTTCGCCGGAGATCGAACCGATGCAGCTCCGCGTCAGGTGCCAAGTTCCACGGTGATGAAAACCTCGGAAAAGAGGGTGGCGATGCGCCGAAAATTATTTTGCGCCGAACTTTATATTGTATTGATCGAGAGATATCTTTTACAATGGTCGGGTGCATATTTATGCCCTGGGCTGATACAAAACTTGCCGAACAAGAAATATCTAAATAAAACTTGCCTAACAAGAAATATCTAAACAGAAAGAAATATTAAGATACACGGACTCTAATTTCTTTTTTTGAGCCCCTGCTAATAAAGCTTTCTTGACCGATTATGTTCTTCCTTGGTATCAAATCACCAGCTTCCTTCCATATACTCCATTAGCCATAAAATTACAAAATTTTGTTGGCAACACTAACTAAGCAAACAGACAATTCTAGTGATTCTAGAATTCGTTTATTCAGCTTGGAGACACAGCATTAGTCATGGCTGCCTGCTCAGGAGGGCGGAGGAGCACGGCATTACTGACAAGGTCGTGATGTTAGGTCACGACTAATGAGCCATCCAAGGTTGAATGTATGCAATCACTGGCGGCACTACTTGTGTCAGCTTGCCGTGTTTGCGTTTTCGTGGAAGCTTGACCCTAATTGTCAGGTAGCTCCAAAAGCGTGGAAAAGTATGGGGTCTTGGGCCCGCTGATACAGAAGCGGTAAACGTGGATGGAAGATCGTATTGCTCGAAAGCGAGGTCGTTGACACGATCGCGTCTGAAGTTGATGGATGATTTCATTAGTGGATGGCATGGAACTCGGGGAATAGGACGGTTTGAACCTGGAGGGCTTCGGACAGACATGGAGTGTCCTGGCGTGGACGGATCTCCGTATATGCGAGTTGCTTGGAAATAGTGGTAGATGAGCTGAAAGGAGGATGGAAGACGAAGCAAATTTTGCTGTAGGACGTCCTGTATATAGCATGAACATGGATCCTGTGATGGGAATGGTAGCTGCCTCTGATCCCAGTCGAGATAGGAATGTGTAACACCCAAAAATATAGGAATTAAAACTTTAAAAATATATTTTTATAAAAGCCACAAGATAAAATTGTGCATGCATCTTTATCTCTTTTTCTTCTCCTATTTTTTCTTTCAGCCCAGCCCAAATCCTTCTCTTCTCTTCTCCTTTTCTTTTCTCCCCGCAGCCCAAGCCAGATAGCCCAATCTGCCTTACCTTCCCTCATCTCTCTCTCACCGACAGACGGCGCCTTCTCTTTTCCTTCCTTTCTTCTTCCTCAGCATCGCTTCCCTGTTTCCTTTCTCTGCCGCGACAGCAGGCGTGCCGCGCCGTCGTCCGCGCTCCATCCCCTTCCTTTTTCCTTCCTCACCCCGAGTCCGAATCGACTCCGCGCCGTCGCCCGCGTCTCTCCTTCCTTCCCCGTGATGCAGGCTTGCCTTACTAGCCGCAGTTCCGCCCCTTTCCTTCACAGGCCGCCGCGTGATCCGCCGTCTTCCTTTTCCCCGCCCAATCCGCCCCTATAAAACCCCGCCGGAGCCCCGCTTTGCACCCAGAGCCGTCCTCAAACTCTTTCCTCTACTCTACACCGTCGCACACCGCTGGAAGTCGCACACCAGAGGAACGCCGCCGCCCCATGTAGCCGCCTCTCCGTCGACTCGCCGTCCCGCTGTTTCTCCGCCGCCTTCAACTCTCGCCGGAGTTCCGTGAGTTGTTGAGCATCAAGCCGCACCCGTTTCCTCTCTCTCTCTCTCTCTCTCTCTCTCTCTCTCTCTCGCTCCGCCGCAACCCTGATTTCTCGCCGGACCTCTGTTTCCGCCCGCCGCCGTGGCCGCCGGTCTACAGTCGCCGCACAGCTGTCCCGTGACCACCCTCACCTTCGCCGTGCCGCCCACTCTCTCCCCGGCATAAACCCAGCTTGAACCGAGCCTCGGAACACCGGATTCGGTGAAGCTCCGGCCGTCCGCCGCCGCACTCGCTCGCCGCCGGCGCCCAGCGTAGCTCCGATTCGCCCGACCCTTTTCACTCCGTCGAGCCGACCCTTCCCCTGCCACTTGATCTAGATCTAACGGCCAGAATCGACCCTTACCCCGCCGATTCGTCCGACCCTTAAACCGCCGCCCGATTTTGATCCAACGGACCAGATTCACCCGACCCTAGCCGTCCACAGAACTTTTGCAGAAAGACCCCTAGGTTTCCCAGAAATCAATCCGTAGTCTAGATCAGTAGAAAATAATTAGAGTTGAGCCCTTTCTTTTTCTATCCCGACCCTTGACTTTTCTAGAATTAGTACCCGTCGTCCAGAACCTCTAGTTTTGCACCCCGACCCTCTGTATAAGGTTTAATTATGTTTTAGCCCCTGATTTCTTCAGATTTAGCCCCTGGAAGTTCAAAACTCTCACAGTTAGGTCCCTAGATCACTGTTTTAGCCATATCTTCATCGTTTCAACTCCGACTTCAGCGATTCTTGCGCCCACGCGATCCTTGCATCATGAACTACAACTTTAGCATCTTTTTACTCTCTGTTTCTACTGTTTGTTGTACTGTTTCTTATTTGTTTGTGTATGCTTGTTTGTGTGATCGCGTAGACAACGTGACGTTCGAGCAAAACCAAGAGCAAGCTTACGAGGAAGAGAACCATCAGCTGTTTGAGGAAGGCAAGTGGATTTCCCCCTGCATATTCTATTTGATCCCAACAACAGCATGATAATTCACTTTACTTTACTGTTGCTTGCATAAACTTGATGGGTTATCTATGCTAAGGACATACCTAGTCTTTTACCCCAAACCTTGAAACACCTGGGTTTACTATTCATGTTGGGTAGTCACGCTTAGGTGCAAACTTTGGGATTGGTATTGGTTTACTCTTATGTCAATGTTGATCATGTTTCATATTGTTGTTATACCGCGTTAATTCAAGATCAACTTTGTTTAATGGGAACATGGAGAACCACCCAAGAAAACAGTGCAACCACAAAGTCATATGGCTCTGAACATAGCCAATTAATTAGATGTGTAGTTTGCTGGTGGCCTTATCGAAAGGGCAAGGAGGGGGTCGGTGATAGGGATCATAGCCCGGTCCTCTTGGGGTAGCTGCCTTTGCTAAGGAGCTGACCATTAGGGAGGTTTATGGACCACACTGCTACTGAAACTCTAGCGGGCTGCTTAGCTCTCGACATGTCTTTGTAAAGGCTTCGTAGTGTACCCTCGCCACTCACGTTGGAAGTGTTTAAGGGCCTTGCAAACCCGGGCGACTCAGGGGAACACGATTTGTGGGTAAAGTGTACAACCTCTGCAGAGTGTAAAACTGTTATAACAGCCGTACTCACGGTTAAGAGTGGCTTGGACCCTCACATGATAATGAAACTTGAAGATTAATTGAATTGTGGTTCGTGGTTTATGTTTATGTTAATGGTACCTTTATGTTTTTGCTAAAGTGGGTTGGTATAAACTTAAACCTAGTTAATATGCGCTTGTTAATAAATACTTGACCAACTAAAAGTGACCGCTGCTGCAAACCTTAGCCTATCCTTGATGGCCTTGCATATTCACCCCACTTGCTGAGTAACAACCATAAGAGTACTCATCCTTGCCCCCTGCTGTTCAGAAGAGAACCTTGAAGAGGAGATCTTCGACGACTTCGAGGAGTTCTAGGCCCTACGTTCACCAGTCATCGCCTGTGGAAGACGGAGTTGTTGGAGACTTCGTATAGGGTATAACGGTTTATCGTTTAAAGACATTTGTGTCTCTTTTATACGGAGTGTAATATTGTTAAATACTTTATTTAGTTACTTTTTGAGAATTGTCTTTGATATATTATACTACCCGTCTATCATATGTGTGTGAACATGATCCTGGCGCACATATGAGATGCATCTGGTTCTTTCTAGAATCGGGTGTGACAGAATGGAAGGTGATTGAATTGGGGTATATGGAGATTGTGGTTTAACTTATCATTATCTTTTTACGCGAACTACAGCTGGCAAGATGCTAGCCTGATGCTAACCTGACACTAGTACAGAAACCCACATCCATCTCTTTCATCCATCTCTTTCATTTGTCTCCGTTAGAGTTTGGATCAGGAACTAATGGCCTCGTTACTCCCGGGTCTAAATTTTATGAACGTTAAAGGACTTCTAGTTCCAGTTCCGGTTGGTAACTCGTTAGTCCCGGGTCTAAATTTTATGAACGTTAAAGGAGTTACCAACCGGGACTAAAGAGTTCTTTGCGAGTTAGTTTAAATACAAAGCATCCCATCTATAGTCACATGTGCTGTATAGGTGGGATGATAAGGAACCTACAGGCGAGGCAAAAAATCTTGGGTTCGAGTCCCATGGAGCGCAGGTGTTGGAAACCGGGAGTAAAGGAGCTTTCCAACAAGGATAAAATGCCATTTCTGTACTAGTGTGAACTGATCATTCTGTACTAGCTTGAACTGATCATTAATAGATTTGGTAAACCACATATTACAAAGTAGAAAAGTACATCTCAACACAAAAAAAAAGCAACAAATACAGTTGAATAGACATCCCATGACACAGACTAAGGGATGATCGCCGATCAATTAGAGTCGCCACCACCAACAACATGCTCATCTGGTATACTGCAGCTATTACGCATCCACACCACAACCTTGTAGTTATGCCACGCTATTGGCACCCTCGAGCGACGGACCATCCAATGGAATGGGGACTAAAGGTACTGGGAGGTAAAAAAATAGATGCATCGATCACAAACAAGCACATCTTTCGCCCGACAATCGATTATTGGCCCGTCACGCGCACTGCAAAATCAAAGGCGTTTCCAGCCTCAGGACATCGAAATAAGTCAAGCAGGGCAGGTTAATTAGCTTTGAAAGATGCTTCTATATGGTCGGCGGCTTGTGGCCCTATCAAAACAGTAGTGCTTGAGCTGCAGATGATGCGTTGCCGAAGACCAGCATGGTGTCTGGCTTAAGAGTCCGTGCAAGTCGGCCGGCGCCATTTACGGGCGCCAATGGCGAAATGGTCTGGAAGTTGTGGTGGGGGCTGCACGAAAGCTCAGTGTCTCCAGTGTTATTAGGAGTAGAGGTGCAGAACTACGTTCCAGGAACTGCTACAAATTCTGAAGTCAACAGCTGGTAAGGTGCTGCATTGCCTAATAGAAATCCATGTCCTACCGAGACAGAATTTCGAACTTGCTATCCTCTTGCCTAATAGGCAAAGATTGACCTCTGTAGAAAGACTGATTCATTCGGATCGATATGAGGACCCAACTCCGTTGCATTGCCAGAATCCATGTTCCATATTTGAAGCGGGTTGACCTCTGTGCTTCTCTCATAGTACAATCCTCTTCCTGCGGAGCCCCCTCGGTCCATAGAGAAAAAATGTAGAACTGGTGCCGACAGTTCATCACGGAAGAAAGAACTCACAGAGCCAGGATCGCCATGCTATATTTATGTTTGTTCCTGAAGGGAAAACCGTTCAAGCTGTTCCTGAATAGCTTCCTTCAAAAGGGTTTCTGCTTGCTCGGTGAATGTCTTGCTAGAAGATATTATTTCTTGGAATTGAGGTTTAGTATCTTTTAGGTGTTTACGTAACTCATCCAGAAATTTCTTTACCTGTTCAATTTCTAACGAATCAAGATATCCTCTCGTTCTGGTATAAATGGTAGCTACTTGCTCTTCCACTGGGAGAGGGTTTGATTGGGATTGTTTAAGCAATTCCCGTAATCGTCGACCCCTTGCCAATTGATTCTGAATTATTTTATCGAGAGCAGAGGCGAATTGTGCAAAGGCTTGTAACTCTGCGAATTGAGCTAATTCTAATTTTGATTTGCCAGCTACTTGTTTCATGGCTTTAATTTGAGCCGCGGATCCTACTCTGGAAACAGAAATACCCACATTAATAGCAGGTCGAATTCCGGCATTGAATAGATCCGCGGAATAATTTCCACAAGCTCGGCACCATTTAATCCATAATCATGGGCAAATGCATAAATATATTCCTGAAAGAGAAGTGGGTAGACGAAGTATTGTTGACGAGTTTTCTGTTTTTCTGAATACCCTTCGAATTTTTCCATTTGTATTTCTACTTGAATCAGAGAAAAAAAGCATTTCTCGGTTTATCAAATGATGATACATAGTGTAATATGGTCAGAACAAGGTGTTGCATAATACAAACCCCGGAAAGAAAGGGAGTCTGATCCATAGATCTTTTTCCGCTCCTTTTCTATCCAATTAGTTTATGTTTGTTGCACAACACTACGCACAGAGTGAGATGGATTTCACTTTTCAAGGAGCCAACCAAGAGAGACTGCAATAAGGCATATTCACCATTGGTGACGAATTTCTTGTGCGCGCGAGGATGCCCGCGGATCCGCGCTGCTTATTGACGGGGCCCTTGGTCGTCGGGACCTGGCTAAGGGATGGAAACTGGAACACAGATATCCGAAATATCCGAATGCGTTTCGATACGAATCCGATCCGCTTCCAGTGGTGGAAACTGGAAGGTAGTAGAAAGATAGATATCCGAAATATCCAAATTCGTTTCCATATGAATCCGATCCGCTTCCATCCTTAATCCTGTGGATATGTCAAACTGCTCACCTTTGCCAATTGGGGAATTGGGCCGTAGCACTCAACAAAAAAAACATACTAGACCAGACCAGAACAATGGCCGTCTGTCCCCCCCCCCCACCCCCCCCCCCCCACACACACACACACTCTCCTCTCTATGAGAATAAATATAATGGGCCTGGCCCATTGATAATTCATATAACACCATGCCAAGAAATATGAACTTCTTTGGTTCCGTTTTACCCCCATAGCTAGAGGCTTACATGCCCGGCAAATCTCTTTGTAAAGCTGGGAAGCCTAGCATTCACTGATTCTGATGTGTCATGTTGGTGAAAGATATCCGTATCGGCAAGAATATAATAGATTGGTGCCTGACACTACCCCATAGCCTTTAATTTCATGACTCGTCAAGAGCTGGTATGCATCCGGAACTTATCCCCTCACCCTTCCACATTAACCCTCTCCGACCAAAGACTCACCTACCTCCATTCCAGAGCATTCAAAAGCCCTCCCCACTCCCTCCTTTGACTTCTAAGCTAGATTTGGTGAGGGGTTTGAGAGGAAATCCAAGGGAGAGCAAGTGAGAGTGCTAGTGAGCTGATTTTCCATCTCTTGAGCACTTTGTTCTTCGTCGAGCTAGTAGATTTCGTGTTTGCTACTCTTGGAGCTTCAAGCTCCTAGCCGGCTAGATGTCGCCCGTCGAGCACCCAAACTTGTGGCGTGCCTCGGGATATTTCTTGTAAGTGACCTTAGCTAGACCTTGGGATCGCTAAGGGAGGCTTCATAGCTTTAGAAGAAAGTGGTCTTTTTGGGTGCCTCTACGAGACGTAGGTTCCTCTTGAGGAATTGAACTTCAGAAAACAAATTCTCGAGTCTTTGTGCATTTACTTTGTGATTTGTTGAAGTTCTTGTTACTTGCTAAAATTTTAGGGTTTGCTCTCGATCTACTTGTTAGAAAGTTTTTGACTGCAGCCAGTTGGAGCAAAGGGGTAGAAACAAGCCCATAAATCTTGGAAATTTCTTCAATCTACTTTTGGTTGAGGTTTGATTGGTCTAGTTTGATTTCAGCATATTTCTCCGGAGTGTCCGGATATTTCTTCAGAATCTCTGGAAGTTGCGGAGATTCCAAATAAATATCCAAAAACTCCGAAAGTTACTGACATAATTATTTTAAGTGTTGTAATTTTTCAGTTTCGACTATTTACCCCCTCTAGTCGATCTCTAGATCCTTTCACGTGCGGCTTTGCCGCTGGAGATGCAGGAGGCGCCAATGGTAGGGGCGAGTTGGAGGTGGCCTTCTACGATGCTGCTGCTCGCAGTCGCACATGCGATCCCGAGCAGCCCCGTTGCATTGATCAATAATGACCGCAGCTAATAAACATGTACAAGAGAGGCCAACGGCCTATAGACTCATGCGGAGTCAAAATCAGATTCTTGGTAAAAAAAAGCTGTCTGATGAATTTGTTCGGTACTATTGGACTGATAGTACAATATGGAAGCTTTTAAAAGAATTGCATTTTCTGTATGATAGAGCTGGCTAAGAAACCAAACAAACAGGCATGGTACGTTAATGATATGCATTTGGAATTGTATATATGCACTTTTGGGGAGCTCCAATGATCATGGTAGCCTAGTGAATAGGGCACAGAACACGGCATTACGTACAATGCCATGATGTTAGGTTATGACTACCGAGCCATCCAATGTTGAACTAACATGGGTGGCGCTACGTAATTATGTAAGCTAGCCTTGTTTGTGTTTTTATGGAAGCTTGACCCAAATTGTCAGGTAGCTCCAAAAGCATGGAAAGGTATGGAGTCTTGGCCCCGCTGATGTCAGAAGTAGAAATGTAGAATACTTGGATGGAAGATCATATTGCTCGATAGCGAGATCGTTGACGATCGCTTGTGAGGTCGATGGATGATTTTATTAGTGGACGGCATGGAGCTCGGGGAATAGGACGCATTTGGACATTGAGGGCTTCAAAGTTCAGACAGTGTCCCGGTGAGGACGATCTCCATATCCATATATATATATAGGGATGCAAGTTATATATATTTTGGGTTATTGGATCGACCTAAAATATTTATAAAATAATCTAAAATAGTATTCTACGTAAATAGTTTAGGAGCAGAAATGAACTAGAGTGGTATGCCATCGTAATTAATTAGCTGATCTATAAAATACTATTGGGTATCCACTTACATCCTTACATACATATGAATTGCTTGGAGCGAATGCTAGATGAGTTGAAAAGAAGGATGGAAGATAAAGACATACTCCCTCTGTTCCATGAAAAGTGAAATCCTACGTTTGGAAAAAATCTCATAAAAAATACAATTCTAGAGATTCGATCTCAACTACTTGCCTAATTAAGTGGTCACATTTGATTTGCATGTAAAAACTAATCGCATATGGCAAACAAATGAGGGCATGGGAGTATTTTCACGCCACCACTAATCTGTCCGGAGAAAAAACTAGAATTGCTCTTCATGGATGGAGGGAGTAAGCAAAATTGGGTGCACAGAAGGATGGTGGATGAGTTGAATTCTATTTTTTCTTTATTGGATCCAGTTTTTAGCATGAGCACAAACTTTTGACAGGAATTATAGCTGGCTCTGATCCCAGTTGAGATGGAAATGGCTGTAGTTTAACTTGTCAGTTAACTGTAGCATCACCACAGAACCACATCTTACATCTGCACATTGCAAACTCAAAGGCGTTTCCAGCCTAACGATCTCGAAATGAGTCAAACAGAGAGACTGGATGCAGGCAGATCAGAGAGATGGATTCAAAATGGGTTGTTCTAGCTTGTAGTGTTTCTGCATGGGATTGCATATGGGCATGGAAGTGTTAGTTGCAGCGGTAATGCATTTGCGCTGGCAACCCTCTGCTCCAAACTTGTTTAGTTGTTGTTTATTGTGCCTGCACATTCCTTCTGAAATTAAATTGGAGTGAGAAATTGAATAATCCTGCTGGACCGGAGAATGACCGATCCGAGCCCATGATGGAGAAGGTAGTTGGGAGACGAGCGTGGCCCAAGCACGGCGGCCTCTTGAGGCCGGAGGCTGTGTCAATTGTACTCGGCTTTGCCAATTGGGCCGTAGAACTTGGCAAACCATGGACCGGACCAGAATTATGAGGTAAACTAGAAAGAGGGATCCCTGATGCGCTAACTATGTGTGCTTTTACTACTACTTCTTACCCAAATTTAATCACAAATAAAATACGAATACCCAGACTGACGAGTGGAGAACTCTCAGCTAACTTTCCCTCTAACTCTTGAGTTGTTTGGAAGACGTTTTCAGGACCATGGGCCCGGGCTGGCAATCAATGTTTTCTTTAGGAACAGCAGATCAGCAGCACGTGCAGGCCCATTGAGGCAAAGTTGGGGGCAAGTATCTGACGTCGTGTTGACATCATTATTAGGCGTTTTTTCAGAATCAATGATTCGTTCAACTCTGTAAGAAACGTACAATTTATGCTGGGTTTAAATGAACCGTCGGCTATCCTCGTAGAATGACAGCTAGCACATACTCAATTTACGTTCTATGTGCTAACCCACATCTAAATACCACATAATATGATATAATATTCATTTAAAACGAAAGCAAATCCGATAGTTCTGGTACGTGCTTCCACATGTTCAGAATAAGAATAAGTTCCGTTTACAATTTGCACATCATCACATGAACTTTAGAGAGCAATTTAGACATCACACAAGTTCAACATTCATGATTATAAGTTCATAACATAAGAAGATCCGAAACTTAGGTATAAGGGCTACACACTACAAGTCTTGGGCTCACAAAAGGCAATATATGTATATCATAAATTAAGGTTCAAGTTTTCCCATCACGATCTCACAACTACGGATAACTTAAAGACACACGATAAGCAATGGTCTCTTTTCCCAAGGACACCATCGATCGGAGCAAGTATTGGCCGCTCAAGTCTCGGCGGGATAAAAGTGACCAAAACAACTTCACCTACAACTTAGGGTCAAAAGTAACATGAGTACAAAGAGTACTCGCAAGTCTCACGCAATTATATACACAAGGATCATGGATAGGGATAAAGCAAGGAGTAAGATTATAGGGATAAAGCAAGGAGTAAGATTTTAAGGTTAAGTAAAGTTTACAAAAGTCTAACTCATTCTATCCTTAGATTTTGACCATTAGCACGTGATTACAAGTAAAGGACAGCTAGCAAGTTTCCTTAATCTTGCCCAAAGCCACCACAAATTTAAGTAATGAACTAGTACAACACCAAGTGAAACTAAAAATAAATTATCTATGGCAAAAACATAACCATTTGATAACTTTAGAAGAATTCATGGGACTTGACTTTGCTCATAACCGAGAGAGCACAATTCAAATTGATTATTTAATCTTGAAGGGTGTACTTGCTTATCCATACAATACAAGAACCATGCGGCTCGCCCAACCGACCATAGATGGACAAGGAGTATTGGTGTCAACCTTCCCCAATTAGCCCCAAATATTGAGATATACGCCTTGCACCAAGGGTGACCTAGGTCCACTAGGGACACCCCTAGACTCTTCTACAAATTCTAAAGACCACGCATCTAGGACCGTGCCTCAACGATCGGAGTAAAAGAGATAGTATGCTTATTCATACCATGATATGATATATGGTAGCACGAAAAGGGAACCCCCCTCCCCAGCTACGTTGTAGTAGCTACGCAGGTCGAAAGCGTCACTATGTCGGCACCTAAAGATGTTTTTTGATACGTTTTCGAGAACGTGCAACAGTGACACAATATTAAACACACACTTATAGCATTAATATGCTTATAAAGAAAATCTTTAACACATTATAAAATCATCTCAAAATGACACGTTGGTAGATACACTATTAAGCATCAATAATCAGTAGATATGTCGTGAAGCGTATAAGACAATTGTCTGAAGCCACATAAAGCCACATAAAGACGCTTTTTGACATGATTTTAAAAGTGTATAAAATGATACTAGGAATGCTTTGAACCGTGAATAGCATGTACGCACGGTGCATATCGTATCAAATAACCGTACATAGTCATGTAAACATGCTTTATGATGTGATGGAAATGTATAAAAAACACACTCATGCGAAAAAAGGAGTGGACGAGAAAGATAATTGACCGATGGTGGCAACTCGGATGGTCATCGTTGATTCATGTGACATAGTATCCATCGGAAAATGATGACGACAAAGTTACATGACCGATAGCGGCAATGAACCACGTTGATACAAGTGACGTAGGTTCTCATCGGAGAGACTAACAATGCAAGTACAACTTTTCAGTAGATGCATATCTATTAGAGCTGAAAATGAATGTATTCCAGCAATCATATAGTCTTTATATGTTTTTATGGCATAAGATTTGTTACTATTGTAGGATAATACATTAGAAGTGCTATCGGAGGCTGAAAAGAATGTCAGATTTTTTTAAACAATATTGTAGTAAAAAAATGGAAATAAAAAATAGCAAAAATATATGCTACTAACACAGAATCGAACTGTGACTGATATGTTGCACTGCCAAAACCATTCCATTGCGCTAGCAAATATATGTGTTTATTAGATAACTGAATCTTTATTTGTTATGTAAAATCTGAAATAAAGGTATCTGAGTCCACGTCTTCCATGTCGGCACGGACTTCTTTTTTTCCAATAAAAAATCGATCTGGGCTGTGCGCTGCGGCTGGCGAACTCTTTCCAATCCATCTGCTATCTGATATACAGGTGTTTCCAGCCCAAGTCGGCGTTCCTAGGGAGGCAAAAATGGCCCCCTCGCATCGCGGTGGCAAGCCACAGTTCGAATCCTGGGGCAGCATGTTTTTTATTTTTGTATTTCTCATTTTTTTATTCATCCTGCATACGAATTCAAATACATGGTTTGGCACCATTTGTTTTCACGTTCCTTTTATTTCCCAGTTCTAATAGGTGATTTCTTATTCATTCCTCAATTCATGTTCATGTATATAGTCTCAGCCATTCGTTCATGTATGCCATGTGGGATCCCTACAAATTTCATTCTAAAATTGCTTCAAAGGTTGAGATGGTTCATATTGAAGCACACCTTTATTTGTGTTATAGTAACATGATCCAAATGTTTGGTTTGTTAATTCACTATTTTTGTCAATTCGGAGATAAATCTACGTCAGCTCATCTCTGTCCAGCCGCTCGTCCTCGACCGCCCACACATCTTCTGCCCGACGTGCTCGTGCTCGCCTACATGCCGGCCGGCCTCGCCCGATATTTGCTGCTTGGCGGGGTCGATTCATACTTTCATCTTGAAAATACAACTATATAATAGATTATTTATGTATCTTGTACAAGGACAGTCAAATGAGTGTGTCACCTTTAACTTGGAAGGCTATTATAAATATGGAGCCACAACGTAGCATGTCACATCTCTATCATTCAGTCTTTATCTGTCCTTTTCTTACAAATATAAAATGAATATTCCCCATGCTTAAAAATAAAATGAAAATTCAAAATCGCATAGATGTTCACTTATATGTATGAATAAATTTTACATTCAAAAAACTACGATCCCAAGAATGTTAAATTTTTTCCGTGCTTAGAAATAAATTTATAATATGTAAGTCCATGGGCATTCAATAACATACATATCATTAAGTACCGTTAAAAAATTTTCTTTTGCAATGGTCGAAAGGCAATGAAAAGTAGAATTTTGGATGAGCATATTTTCTTCCCGCCTATTAATTGCTCGCGAAAAAGTACTTCCCGCGCTACCTGCGGTGCTAACCCTTTTCATTTGCCTCCTAATCATCCGAGAATTTGATGGTTTGAGCGGAAAAATGGGTCAGTTAACCTCCTGATCCGCATTAGACTCACCCCGTCTCCCCTGACCCCTTCTGCATCTCGCTAGATCGAAACTGCAGCCACGAGCTCCTCCACATCTCACCGCAAGAACCAGCACCCACGAGCACCACATTCTGCACGCCCTCGCCGCCGGTTGCAGTGGCCGTGCCCTCTCCCGCTGCTGCCGTACCGACGTACCGTCTCCACCAACTCCGGCAACCAGCAGCTGCCGTCCACATTCGGACTCTGGCCCTGCAACATCAGCTGCTAGGCACAGGAGCGAAAGAGATCGTCGCTGCTAGGAGATCAACGAGGAGGACAGCCACCGAGACAGCGATCTGCGTTTCCCTGCATCGAGGTAGCATGCTTGCCGGCCAGCTGCCCTCTCTACTCCCCTTAAGCCTTTTGCTAATTTTTGCTTCGTTTGATCAACTCTGTTCACCAATTATCAGCCAATGGAGTTGACCTGTTCAGTTATCTTCTAATTGGGGTCTGATTATATTGCGTTGAGGAGGACATTGTGAACTGAAACGAGACTCTAAAGATTTAATTTTATCTCGTAATATTCACAGATTGCACTCACAAAAAAAGCAACCTACAACAGTTTCAGATCTTGATGAGGGCTGCAATCAGCATAGTATAGTGGCTTTTTTTGCATGCATGATGTCCTCAGGTGTTGTTCATAGAGTCTTCTGCTTCCAATTTGACTGCACTGAAGTTTCTGAACAAGTGAATTAATTGTGCCATCTGCTGCGCTTGAATACTGCTTCAACACTGTTTGATAATTATTTTTTTATGATCTTATGACTGTTAGTTTTATTTAATTCCTCTATGAAATTTTGAATTTATTTATACATCATTACTGAATGATCCTATAATATTGTTATCTACTTCATTGCTTGCTTAATCAAATGATACTGAATACATGATTCTTTTGTATATCATTATGCTGTACACTTTTATGTTCTACCATTTTCTTTTAACAACCTTCAGATGCCGAACGAATTAGACCATCTTCGTTTTGAAACTGTGTTGAAATCACTGTCATCTCCTCCCCGTGGCAGACTTGGAACACTTCTATATTCACCTCATTGCTAAATCTCATAGCACAATTTTATTAAGGATAAGTGCTTAGATGCAGAATTAGGCTACATGAGAGTAATATGCAGCGGGTTCTAAACTTTCTGATTTTTTTTATATCAAGTAACATGCATATTACTTCTGAATTCATGGGTCAAGTTAATCATCTAAAGAATTGGGAACTGTTAGCATGTAAGGACTTCTAAAAGTGTACTGAAAAACTGACCCCTAGCCCTGAAAATAGATTGAACCTATCACTAAACTGAAACAAAAAAAGTGAGCTACAGTTTCTGAACTGAGTGTGTCAATTGCTAGTCAGTAGGATTAATTCACAGCAGGTTATATGATCTATTCTAATTTCTGAACCTGTGAGTATCAGTTGTGTCATGTTTCTTAGTAGCATCCTTATCTGAAGGTTTGAAACTATAATACTCTTTGCTCTGTTAATCCTGAGAGCTATGGTGTTGCAGTAGTTTGAATCCCAGAAAGTGGAGTACTAGATGAATTTAAATCTGAAAATGTGCTGCTTGTAGTTGCTAACTGAATTATTTGTGCCATCTGCATAGCTTGAAGCACAAGCTGCATGTCTCTAACTTGGATTCTGTTAATTTCATTTCTTAACACTCCTAATACTATAATGATTGTCTGATCTTGCAGCATGATTATTAATTTCCATGATCTTATGTAGAGAAACACCGCACACCCTAATCAGGGGGGGTGACCTTCATTATATAGCCTAATAGGCTAGGGTTACAATGTACAAGGCCTATGGGCTGTACACCCAATATGGGCCGTTACTATTACATTCTAACACCCTTCCTCAGTCTAAGCGGGAGTGTCACGAACACAAAGACTGGACCTAAAGTCAGTGAACAACTGTACAGGTAACCCTTTGGTCGTAATGTCCGCGAACTGATGAGACGATGGAACATGGAGCACCCGAACCTATCCCAAAGCAACCTTCTCACGGACGAAGTGAATATCTATCTCAATATGCTTCGTGCGACGATGATGAACTGGATTGGCGGTCATGTAGACAGCACTGACATTGTCGCAGTAGACGATCGTCGCCGAAGAGATGGGTGCGTAGAGCTCCTGAAGTAACTGACGAAGCCAACAAGTCTCAGCCACAGCGTGCGGAACAGCACGATACTCAGCCTCCACACTCGAATGAGAGACCGTAGTCTGTCGTTTGGAGGACTAAGAGACTAAGTTGTCGCCGAGGAAGACACAGTAGCCTGAAGTGGAGCGCCGAGAGTCTGGACAACCAACCCAATCAGCATCGGAGTAGGTGGTCAAGCTGGTGATGCTGCCGGTGCCGATGTGAAGCCCGGTGGACAGGGTGCCCTTGACATACCGTAGGACACGCTTGAGCATCGCAAGATGAGGCTCTCGCGGGTCGTGCATGAAGAGGCAAACCTGCTGAACTGCATAGGCGAGGTCCGGACGAGTCAACGTGAGATACTGTAGCGCACCGGGAGGCTGCGGTACTGAGTGGCATCCGCCACCAGAGTGCCGTTCGTAGCAGAGAGCTTGGCATGAGTGTCAACAGGAGTCGCCGTAGAAGGACACTCAGCCATGCCGGCGCGCTGGAGCAGGTCCACAGCGTACTGGCGCTGAGACAGGAAGAGGCCGTCAGCAGAACGCGTGACAGAGATCCCGAGGAAGTGATGAAGATCCCCGAGATCTGTCATGGCGAACTCGGAGTGAAGGAGCTCGGTGATGCGACGAAGAAGCGGGGTCGACGAAGCTGTCCGGATGATGTCGTCGACGTAGAGCAGCAAGTAGGCAATGTCGGCACCCGCTTTGTAAACAAAGAGAGATGTATCGGAGGTCGAAGCAGTGAAGCCGGACCGCTAGACGAAGCCGGAGAACCGCTGGTGCCACGCCCTGGGTGCCTGCTTGAGTCCGTACAAGGACTTTTGCAGGAGACAGACGTGGTCGGGAGCCGCCAGGTCGACGAAGCCGGGCGGCTGCTGGCAGTAGACCGTCTCGTTCAGATGGCCGTGAAGAAAAGCGTTCTTCACGTCCAGCTGATGTATCGGCCAGGAGCGAGAGGTGGCGATGCTGAGGACGACCCGGATGGTGGCCGGTTTGACAACCGGGTTGAACGTCTCGTCGTAGTCGATGCCGTACCGCTGCGAGAACCCACGAACGACCCATCTGGCTTTATGACGAGCCAGTGAGCCGTCGGCACGATACTTGTGCTTGAAGATCCACTTGCCGGTGATGATGTTGGCACGAGGCGGTCGAGGAACAAGACGCCAGGTGCCATTGTCCACGAGCGCCTTGTATTCTTCGGCCATGGCCGCGCGCCAATTCGCATCGGCGAGCGCGACGCGAGAGTTGCCCAGCAACGGAGAAGCCAGACTGGAGGCTGCCGCAGTGAAGCCATACCACTGCATGGGCAGCGGCAGGGAACCCGTCCGGGAATGAGTCGCCCGAGCAGGAGGCTCTGGAGCCTGGGGCACCGCCGCCTGCGGTGCTGGAGCCGGGGTTACCACTGCCTGCGGTTCTGGGGCCGGAAGTACCTCCGGCGGCGGCTGTGGAGCCGGTGCCGGATGCTGACGACGGCTGTAGTGGATGCCATACCGCTGCCGGACAGGGGCAGGGGCGACGGCACCTGCTGGCGGAGGAGGTGCGGGAGCCGTGGCCTGCCGAGGCGCCTGGGGCAGCCAGTGGGCAGTGCCGTGCCACAGGATGGCAGGGTCGAGCCCAACGGGGTCTCCGGCATCGTCTGAGGCAGGCGCAACCGAGGCCCGCGAGTTCCAAACATCGGAGGTAGACGGGGCAGGCGCGGGAAGTATATCCTGTAACAAAAAAATCAAAAGAATCCGGTCGGGGCTTGGAAGCCGCAAACGGAAAGTGAGTCTCATCAAAAATAACGTGGCGAGAGATGATGATCTTGCGAGTGGAAAGATCAAGACTCCGGTAGCCCTTCTGAGAAGGAGGGTAACCTAGGAAGACACACGCTGCTCAGCGAGGAGACAATTTATGGGGAGTCGTGGCACTGAGGTTCGGATAGCACAGGCAACCAAAAACTCTAAGGATGGAGTAGTCTGGCATTTTGCGGTGAAGGAGATGATAGGGAATACCATTATGTATGGACGATGAGGGCCGCCGGTTGATCAAAAACATAGCGGTGGAAAGAGCTTCGACCCAATAGGATGGAGGCATGGCGGCATGAAACAGAAGCATGCGAACAACATTGTTCAGTGTGCGAAGCATCCGCTTAGCTTTGCCGTTCTGGGCGGATGTGTAGTGGCACGAGGTGCGAAGCAGGATGCCGCGGCTAGCCAGGAAGGTAGCGGAGGCATTGTTGATGAACTCGGTGCCATTATCTGCCTGAAAACAGCGTACAGAAAAGCTGAACTGTGTGTGAGCGTAAGCAACAAACTGAACAATATGTTCATGAACTTCGGATTTATGGCGAAGAGGAAACATCCAGCAATAATGAGTATAATCATCAACTAGCACGAGATAAAATTTATAACCAGAAACGCTCGAAATTAGAGAGGTCCAGACATCACAGTGAACAAGTTCAAAGGGTGCAGATGTACTAGAAACCGAACTAGCAAATGGCAGCCTAGCGTGTTTGCCTAGCTGGCAGGCATGACAAAGGTGGCGAGCTGCTTTATTACACTGGATAGCTGATAGCTTATTTAGGATAGTGACGACGGTAGGTGCAGGATGACCAAGGCGGAAGTGCCACAGCTCCGGGGAAACGACGGCGACATGGCAGCGAGGTGGCATGCGATGTGGAATGGTGTAGAGGTCCCCGTTGCTATTGCACCGAAGGAGGACCGTCTTGGTCTGCAGATCCTTAACAGAAAAACCAGAGGCGTCAAATTCAATTGAACAGTTATTGTCGCGAGTAAGCTGTCGAACAGATAACAGGTTACGAGTGAGTTGGGGAGCGACAAGAACATTATCGAGATGAAAAGGACGACCAGCTATTTGAATAAGAGAAGTGCCACGACTAAGAATAGGAATTGATTGACCGTTGGGTGAAAGACAAACCCCTTCGTGCAATCACAGCCGGAACCCTGCAAAAATTCTTTTGGCAGAACATTGTATGTCTCTTTGGTGTTCCGAAGGAAGTGACTGTAGACAATGGGAAACAGTTTGATTGTGCCACCTTCAGAACATTTTGTGATCAACTAGGAACAAAGTTGTGCTTCGCATCGGTGTATCATCCTTAGTCCAGTGGGGCAGTAGACAATGACAATGGGATGATATTCACTGGCATCAAGAAGAACATCACAGAACAGCCGAAGGGCAAGTGGGTGGATGAGCTACCGAGGGTCATCCGGTCACACAACACAGCCGAGTCAAGGGAAACAAAATTCTCACCATTCAAGCTTTTGTATGGAGAAGAAGCCATGACCACGGAGGGGATAAAATTTGGCTCCTGGAGAATAGGGAACACTACGCACGAAGACATGGCGGTAACCATTGACATCATCAAGACGGCGAAGTTGCAAGTAGCCAAGAACCTGAACAGGATGAGACGCGAAGGTGGAAGAACAAGAAGGTGAAGCCAAGGGATATCAAAGAAGGAGATCTCGTACTACGACGTGTGCCGAAGGGGAAAACGAAGGGCAAGATGAACAGTAAGTGGGAAGGACCATTCCTCGTGATGGAAATGTCAAGACCAGAGGCCTGCAGACTTTGGACGCTCGATGAGGTCTATGAACCATACTCGTGGAACAAAGATATGTTGAAAAAATACTTTGTATAGGAAAAAAATGTAAGAGTCCCTGGAGGGTTGATAACAGAAGGGGCTCGTAGAAAACTTTTCTGAATTTTGTTTTTCATTTACTTCTTTTGTATCGAAGATGTATGAGGACCCGTACTCTTTTCCTCAAGGGGGAAGCCTTCATGGCGGCTGTCACGGTCTCTGAAGGTGTGAGGTTTTTAACAAGGTGGGAGTCTTGTGTAACCCTTTGTGAAATATAAATAAGGATCCCCCAAAGAGAAACGTGTACCTGAAGGGGGCAGAGAGCAATGAAGCAACTACCCGCTTTAGTCAACGGGGGTTTGTCATTGGCGCGCAGCATCCAAGAAATGCTAAAGAATAAGTGAGCACGGGTCGCCGAAGCTAGACAAGCTCGGCACCCCTTAGCTTCACTTAAAGAATGAGAAATGAAATCCTCCCGAGTTAAAGGCCGAAGGTATTCGTAAAAATGAGAAACGAAACCCTCTCGAGTGAAAGGCTGAAGGTATTCGTAAGAATGAGAAACGAAACCCTCTCGGGCGAAAGGCCGAAGGTATTCGTAAGAATGAGAAATGAAACCCTCCCGGGCAGAAGGTCGAAGGTATTCATAAAAATGAGAAACGAAACTCTCTCAAGAAAGGTTGAAGGTATTTGTAAAAATGAGAAATGAAACCTTCTCGAGCTTCAAAATGAACGAAGTCTTATCCAGCGAAAGGCCAAAGACGTTCACCACCTTGATTCCCTGATCAAGAAGGTGGGAGAGGGTGGCACTTCGCGACTGTTTCCATGCTTAATCACGACATCGAATTGTTGAAGACACACGCAGCAACCAAATGTGTTACGAAGCTCACGAAACACACAATTCGAGAAATGCCGATAGGGCTCACATATAACAAATGTGTTCGAGACACAGTAACAAATATGTTACAAATGAAGGCTTGTGAGTCAAGAACAAGTTTGTTTATGACATTACACTTTCAAAACTCTTACAAATCACAATTGATCAAAGCTATCACATATTACACAGTGTACAACTCTCCACAGCATTATTGTTCTTTGTCAAATACAAGATGATCTATTTCGTCAATTAGCTCTCTTATGGCGATATTGATTGTTGATGGTCCTTAAGTCACAAATTCAACCGTCAACTCTTGCACCTTTTAATATAAAAATAATCACAAACTTAGCTATATGGTTTGATTCTTATTAGTTCCACAAGTTTTGGTGAAATATGTTTTGCAGGAACCGACAAGTGAAATACAAGAGAAAAAACAAGTGAACACAGAAGAAACACACAGAAGATCCCATCCTGCGTTCCACTTACAAAAAGGGCCCATCAGATCAAACCGACGTTTCAAGGCGGCAAACACCCGAAGGATAAGATCAAGACCCACCGGTTAGCCTGTGGAACAAAGTTGGTGCAGGGGAAGGCCCGCCAGGGGTCGGCCAATCCCTAGGGTTGGCCGAACCTGGCTTGACTCCCGTCCAGGTGCAGCTTGGTGGGAGATTCGTTCTTATCCTCCTAAAGGCGGTGCCTAATGTTTCCTTGTATACCACGGTCCCAAACCGACCTTGAAGAGTTTAAAAGGAGGAGAGCCTTCACCAACAACACAACACATTTTTGGGAGAAGAAGAAGCAGAGGGACTCCACCACCCTTTGTAAAATTAGGATAGGGAGGTTGTGAGGAGGAGGATTGGGAGAATAGCTAGACTTGTCGGCCTCTCTCTTCTTCCTTGTACGTCGGTAGGTACAAATCTTTTGAGTAAGTACCTAAGTTTATCTAAGTAGTAAGTCCTTGGTAAGGTTATTCTCTTGTTGTTATTCGTTTACGAGATCATCATCCATTTTTGTAGCGGATACTCTAGTAGAGGGCCCCTGATAAAGACAGGATTACCCTGCACGACGATAGAGTAGTAGTCGGCGGCATAAACGTGGTGTTTAAGCCTTAGATTACCATTGTTTGCCTCGAGCCCCACGGTGTTGTAGGGGTAGATGGCAGGTGGTGACAGCCCTGTCCGTTGTTGACGGTCCTTAAGTTACAAGTCCGACCATCAACTTATGTTGCATTCAAACATAAATAACCACCAAAACCTATAGATAGAGGTTTAACTCTAACCATTTCCACAAGCTTTGGTGAGTCGTGATACGCAGGCACCCGTAAATAAATACAAAGGGAAAACACTAAAGAATACATAGAAGATCACACCCTGCGTTGCACAAGGATAGAAGGGCCAATTTGGCAGAACAAATTGACACACAAAGGCAGCAAACACCCAAGGGATAAAGCAAGGACCCACCTATCAGTGCACCATGCGAAGGCGGTGGCCAAGGGATAAAGCAAGGACCCACCTGGACTGGCCCCCGTTGAGGTGCACTTTTGCTGGAGATTTGATCTTACCCTTCTGAGGTTAGTTGCCAAAGTTTCCATACAAAACTCCCCCGGGAACCGATCTATCCAAGCTATAAAAGGAGGAGAGGAGACCCCGCACAACACACCATTTTGGAGAAGAGGAAGAGAAGGGGGACTCCATCTTTTAGAGCTACTTAGTAGAGTAGGTTAGGGAGTGTGTGGAGGAGAAGTCCAAGAGGCGAGCCGAAGTTGTCGCCCTCCCTCTACTTGTACCTCGACAGATACGAACCTCCTTTTGAGTAAGTCTCCAGGTTCGTCTATGGTGCTGAGTTCTTATTAAAGCTAAGTCTTTGTTATCATTCATGTGTGGGATCATTGTCCGTTCTTTAACGGTTGTTTCTAGCTTAAAGACTTGATTCTAAAGACGGAGTCTGGTCGGGGCTAGAAGCAGTAATCGATAGCGTAGACATGGTGTCTAGGCTTGAAGTTATCTTTGATTGCTACCCTTCCCCACGGTCTGAGAGGTAGGCGGTAGGTGGTGACAGCCCTATTCGTCCCTCGTGTCCCTCCACATTCGGGTTGGGCATGGAGCTAATAGCCGGAGGCACTTGGCAGACCAAGTGTAAACCGGTGCCAGAAGCAAGCGAGTAGTAGCTAAGCTTATCTTTCCTAAGAATCTCTATCCTTAGACAACCACACTACCTAGGACCATCCTACTTTCTCTCTTTTCCTTGGGTAATTAGCTAGAAGACCGTTACACCTCCATTCCCTGAGCAATATACGATACCCTGAATACTCTCCGGGTGAAGTGCTTCAGCGGTATATCCGTGCGCTTGCGGATTTATTCGTGAACATTAAGAAATACCAACAAGCATTCTGGCGCCGTTGCCGGGGAATGGTTGTTGTAGTTCTCTTTGAACCTAGTTTGTCCGTGTATCCTTCTTTTCACCTTTCTCTTCTTTTTTATCATTTTATTACCATGGATCACCTCTCTATTCAAAAACTTTTTGCTCCCAAGTGGACTTCTTAGAGCCACCACAATCTTCCAAGCCCATCACAGCTTCGGGCTATGAACTCCATCCTGGCTTCATAGCCATGGTTCGGGAACAATCCTTTTCAGGTTTTGATAACGAAAATCCCTACCACCACTTACAAGAGTGTGAGCAATTGTGCTCGTGCCTAACCATTGCGGGAATGATAGAAGAAACACCTTGGTGGAAGTTTTTTCCTTTCTCCATTGATGAGAGAGTGAAGCAATGGTACGCCCATAATGTAGGGAAGGTAAACAGAGAGTGGGATGAACTAAGGGACAGGTTCTGTCTTGTGTTCTTCCCTGTTTCTCGCATTGCTTCCCTACGGAAAGAGATCCTCGACTTTCATCAAGACGAGAAGGAAACCTTAGGTGCAGCCTGGCCCAGGTTTTCGCATCTAACCCATGCTAGCCTAGACTTGTCTATTCCTAACCATGTGTTGCTTCAACACTTTTGGTTAGGGCTTAGCAAGGAGTCCACCCTATAGCTTGATATCGCTGCCGTAGGATCGTTCACCCACAAAACCACTGCCGAAGGAGAAGCCCTTTTAGAGCGCATCCTATAAAACACCTCCTTCACCGCGTCCCTCCCGGTAGTAGAACTCTCAAGCCATGAGGAAGTCCCGCTAATTGAGTCAGCACCCTTACCCTTTACCTACCCAGACTCATCCCCGGAGCCTTCCCCCGAACCAAAAACCATGGAGGAAGAAGAAATTCAACCTCCTGAGTTTCTTTTGAATTTGAGGAAGATTTTTTTGAAGACTTCGGAAATATCTCGAATTACTTTCATCAAAAGAGACCCCCAGTTCCAGTAGGACCTACCGAGCCTCTTGATAAGGATTTCCTTGAAGAGACCATTAGAGACCTAACTGCTGTCTTCTGAAGCAATTCAGATATGCGCTCCCTCCTTAACCATTCAATGCCATATCCAGGGAACTTTAGGAAAAGTCTTATACAATCCCATGGTTGTAGCGAACATCATGTCTGCCTCCTATGCATTTTCGCATCTGGGAGAGCGACCTTTGGTTCCAACTAATAGAACCCTTAGGGATGTGCCAGGTTCCGTCCGAGAAGGGATTGGGATTTTGCATGTCATGTGGTTACTCCACGACAACGTCGAGGTCACCCTTGATTTTCATGTGTTCGATGTCCATGACTTCGACATTTTAATCGGGAACCTTGTCAAAAAGTGTTCCTAGAAGTACCCACGCTAGGAACCCTCAATGTAAGACTGGGGAGAGAAATATTTTCAGTTCCGATTTCTCGGACAAAGAATTCTCCAGCAGAACTTTTCCCACAGTCACAACCATTTGAGGAAGTGAAGGCCATTTCACCCTTTGAGTCCTTTGAGTCATCCTTAGAAAAAGATGCTGAATTCTTCATCCAAGAAGAGGATGATTTAGAAGAAACTCTTGATCTCCTAATTCACGAACGGCCAGCACAACCTCCAATCGAGTTGAAACCCCTTCCTTCTGGCCTTCGCTATGCTTTCCTGAATGGTGACACAGAATCTCCCATCATCATTAGCAATAGACTTTCTAGTAAGGAAACAACCAAGCTATTAGCCATCTTAGAGAAGCATTGTCCTGTTTTCGGTTACTCACTCCAGGACCTCCAGGGAATCAGCCCTACGCTCTGCACTAATCGCATTCCTATAGACCCATCCAGCACACCTTCTAGGGAGCCTCAGCGTAGGCTGAATAATGCGATGAGAGAGGTCGTCAAGAAGGAGGTTCTCAAGCTTTTGCACGGCGGGATAATCTATCTAGTGTCTCATAGCGAGTGGGTGAGCCCCGTTCAGGTAGTGCCGAAGAAGGGAGGAATGGCGGTCGTTGAGAATAGTAAAAATGAGCTTATCCCACAACGAACCGTCACGGGGTGGAGAATGTGCATAGATTACCGTAAGCTCAACTCAGCAAACAAAGAAAGATCACTTCCCGCTGCCCTTCATTGACAAAATATTAGAGCGGCTAGCGAAGCACTCTTTCTTTTATTTCCTTGATGGGTATTTGGGTTATCACCAAATCGCCATCCACCCCGACAATCAAAGCTAAACCACTTTCATTTGCCCTTATGGAACGTATGCTTACGGAAGGATGCTGTTCGGGCTTTGAAATGCACCCGAATCATTCCAAAGGTGCATGATGTCAATTTTCTCTGACATGATAGAAGAAATTGTGGAGGTCTTCATGGATGATTTCTCCATTTATGGGAAAACCTTCAATCATTGTCTTGAGAACTTTGACAAGGTTTTGCAGAGATGCAAAGAAAAGGTCCTGGTGCTAAACTGGGAGAAGTGCCATTTCATGGTCCGAGAAGGTATCGTGCTCGGGTACCTTATGTCCGAGAGAGGAATTGAGGTGGACAAAGCAAAGATTGAAGTCATAGAAAAGCTTCCACCTCCGGTAAATGTAAAAGGGGTCCGTAGCTTCCTAGGTCACACGAAGTTCTATTGACGGTTCATTAAGGATTTTTCTCAGGTCGCTAGACCTCTCATGAATCTTCTAGATGATGCGTCTTTGAGTTTACTGATGAGTGTTTAAAATCTTTTTCAAATTTTAAAAGAAGCACTCATTTCCGCTCCAATCATTCAACCCCCTGATTGGACGCTCCCCTTCGGAATAATGTGTGATGCAAGTGATTATGCTGTTGGGGCGGTCCTTGGCCAAATCAAAGATAAAAAGCATCACATAATTGCTTATGCGAGTAAAACTTTGACCGGAGCTCAATTAAACTGTGCAACCACTAAAAAAGAGCTCCTGGCTGTTATTTTTGCAATTGATATGTTTAGATCTTACTTGGTTGGTGCAAAAGTTATCATTTTTGCCTATCATGCTGCTTTGAAATACTTGCTCACCAAGAAAGATGCTAAGCCTCGCTTGCTAAGATGGATCTTACTACTCCAAGAATCAAAGATAAGAAAGGAGTAGAAAATACTGTTTCCGATCATTTGTCGCATATGCCTATCTCTAACATGCAGGATCTTCCCACTGACGATTTCCTACGCGACAACATGCTGCTAAAGGTAACAGACCGCAACCCATGGTACGCAAACATTGTGAATTTCATGGTTTCAGGATACGGACCACCTAGAGAAAATAAGAAGAAGCTGTTGTACGAGAGCAGACGCCACCTATGGGATGATCCATACCTTTACAGGGTATGCACCGATGGCCTGCTCCGAAGATGCGTCCCGACAGCTGAAGGGTTCCAAATCATTGAGAAGTGCCACACCGCACCATATGGAGGCCACTTTGGTGTATTTCACACTCAGGCGAAAATATGGCAAAGTGGATTCAATTGGCCGTCGATGTATGAGGATACCCGACAGTTCATCCGATGATGCTATTGACGGTCCTTAAGTCACAAAATGAACCGTCAACCTGTGCATCTTTTAATATAAAAATAATCACTGAACTTTGCTATAGGGGTTGATTCTAATTAGTTCCACAAGTTTTGGTGATATATGTCTTGCAGGCACCTACAAGTGAAATACCAGAGAAAACACGAGTGAATGCAGAAGAAATACACAGAAGATCCCATCCCGCGTTTCACTTACAAGAAAGGCCCACAAATTAGACCAAACCATCTTACCAAAGCGCGAATCATCAAGGATCATCACCAGGGCCCACATGTCAGCTATCTATAGGAAGGCGGTACCGGGGAGGCACCACCTGGGGTTGGCCGAACCCCAGGTTTGGCTGAACGTGGACGCCTTCCTGTCTGCCCAATCTTTGGTGGGAAGATCATCCTTATCTCCTCAAAGGCGGTGGCCAAGATTTCCATTCATATTGATGGCGGGAACCAACCTTGAAGGGTATAAAAGGAGGAGAGCCCATCACCCACAACAAACAACACATTTTGGAGAAGAAGAAGTAGAGAGACTCCTTCCACTTGTATCATTAGGATAGGGAGTGTGTGAGGAGGAAGTGTGGAGAAGAGCCGGACTTTTCGGCCTCTCTCCGACCTTGTACTTCGACGGGTTCGTCTATTGGTAAGCACTTGGTAAAGTTATACTCTTGTTGTTACTCATTTGCGTGATCATCGTCCGTTCTTATAGCGGATGCTCTAGTAGAGGGCCCCTGATAAAGACAGGATAACCCTGCGGGATGCTAGAGTAGTGGTAGATGGCACTACTAGATTTTTACCCTATTGCCACGAGACGCAATACAACAACACAGAATTTGTTGCAATAGGTAGGTGTTATTGCCACTATTTCAAAAAATGGTGCAATATGTGGATAATATTGCCACGAATATCTTGTGTTTCTATAATCTTGGTTTCCGTTGCATTAAGTATGTGTTATTGCCACCATTTTGAGATAGGGTTGCAATATTTCGACAATATTACCACAACTATCTTGTGTGGCGATAATATTGAATTTCATTGTAATAATCTCAACTTTCGTTGCAATAATGTTTATTATTGCCATATTTTCTAGCTATTGCAACCCTTTTTTGTGCATAGAGAGAGTGTAAAATAAAATTACTAGTAAAAATACAACAAATGTGCCTCTAGTGTAGTGGTAAAGGGCCTGTTGTGTGTTTAATATGTCTTAGGTTCGATTCTCATGGGTAGCAATTTTTTACGTTTTGGATTTCTGATTATTATTTTACCATGAAAATATTTGGTTGCAAAAATAACTTTATTGCCACAGCATTTGTTGTTGCAACCACGATATCGGAAGTTGCAACAACTCTCAAATGCAATGCTTCATTACATGACAATTACAAGTATTGCAACACGACAAAATAATATTGCAATGCACCTATTGCCTCGGAAGTAATTGCAATGGCTCGCAACAAAACTTTTGTTGTTACAATTTGCACCTATTATAACTATATTAGGCATATTGCCACGTTTTTGCACCGTTGCCATAGGCCTAAAATGTAGTAGTGTGGCATAAACGTGGTGTTTAGGCCTTAGATTATGTATGTTTGCCTCGAGCCCCATGATGTTGTAGGGGTAGGCGGTAGGTGGTGACAGCCCTGTTCGTTCGTCATGTTCTATCATGGTTTGTGTATTCCCCATGTTCGGGTTCAGTGTAGAGCTGTTGGCTAGAGGGTCCTACCAGACCAGGATCAAACCGGTGTCTGAAGTAAACAAATAGCAGCAGAGTTTGTCCTTCCTTGACCTTTCTCTTAGATATAAGCACGATACCCAAGGCCATTCTATCTCTTGTTCTCCCAGGTAATCTAGTTAGAAGACAGTTACACCTCTGTGCCCTGAGAAAATATGATACCCTAAATACTCTCCGGTGAAGTGCTACAGCGGTATATCTGTGCGGTTGTGGATTTATTCGTGAACGTTAAGAAATACCAACAAGCATTTCTGGTGCCATTCCAGGGAACGGTTCTTGTAGTTGTCTTCGAACCTAGTTTTCCCGTGTATCCTTTCTTTTACCTTTCTCTTTATTTTATCCTTATACCATGGAAAACCTTTCTATCCATCAAGTCTCTGCTCCCGAGGATGAGTTCTTTGAGCCATCATCCTTTCCAAAGCCTATCACAGCTTCTGGCTATGAACTCCATCCTGGCATCGTTGCCATGGTTTGGGGACAAACCTTCTCCGGATTAGAAAATGAAGATCCCCACCATCATTTGCATGATTTCGAGGAACTGTGTTCGTGCTTGGTAATCTCTAGCATGACACAGAAAACCTTGAGGTGGAAGTTGTTCCCTTTCTCTCTCGTGGAGAAGGTGGAACAATGGTACACTCACAACGTGAGGAGTGTGAATGGTGATTGGGAAGAGCTTCGAGATGACTTTTGTCACTCATTCTCTTCTTTATCCCACATATCCTCTCTCCGAAGTGACATCCTTGGATTTGAACAATTAGAGGAGTCCATAGGTTCTGCATGGGCTAGATTCTCACACCTTTTGGCATCAAGCCTAGACTGGACTATACCCGATGATATATCTTTACACATCTTTTACATGGGTTTAGACATGGACTCTGCTGAAGATCTCGACATTGCCGCCAGAGGTTCGTTTGCACGTAAAACTCCAACGGAAGGAAAAGAAATCCTAGATCACATCTTAGGGAACTCTTCTTTTCTCACCTATCCTTGCGAGCCCCAGCAAGAGTCCAAGTCGAGCCTTGAGAGCCCCTCAACAGCCAAATCCAACCCTTTACCTTCCACATCTCAAGATTTGTCTGTTGAGCCTTCTCTCGGACCACGAACATCGAAGGAAGAAGAAATTCAACCTTCGAAGTTCTCTTTCCCATTCGAGGATGATCCTTATGAAATCCTTAGACACACCTCGAAGTACCTCTATGAGAGGAGATCTATGGCACCCCCTTCTTCTCCCAAAAAATCTTTTCTCAAGAAGGCCATGAAGGAGGAAAGGTTAGAAGAAGTGAGACGTTCTTCTGAAGCAATTTGAATTAGCTCACCTTCCACGACCATCTGTTGTTCTATAGGAGAAACTGCCGTAGAAGCCCTTCATGATCCCCCTGCCGAGGCTTGCATCATGTCCGAATTCTTCATGGACACATTCATAGGAAGCATGCCTCTAGTCCCAATCGTCAGACTCTTCAAAAGTCCCTCGGGACTTATCTTTGAATGTCGAGGGATCGCAAGGGCAGTGCCGATCAAGATAGACAAAATTGAGGTTCACCTAGACTTCCACATCTATCCAATCCTTGATTTGGATCTTCTCTTAGGCAACCCTTTTGAAAGACTTCACCTAGAAGATTTGTCTCAAGGGAGCCTTGATAAAAAGCTTAGAAAATCCCCTTCCACCACCACTAGCTCCTATTTAGAAAATCCTATGGTGAAGCCTTTTCCCGAACAAAACCCGCTTGAGGAGGTGATGCATAAACCTCCATTCAAATCATCTGAGCCTGTTCCAAATAAGGGCGCAGAACCCTCCGCGCCCAAAGAGGACGACTCGGAGGACTTTCACCTTAGTGAAGATGAGCAATCATCACCATCCTCGCTCAAGTTTGAGTTTCGTCCCGCTGGCTCGCATTATGTTGTTCTCGACCATGATCGAGACCCGACCATGATCTTTCACAATGAATCTCTAAAAATGGAGAACTCATGGGCAATGAAATTTCCTGAGGCACTAACTCTAGAGTCCGAGTAGGGAAGCTTCATTCTTGAAACACCGCAAGAACCAAGCTCGCAAAACATATCTCCAAAGTCAGCCACACTTTGTGCCACAAGCACATTCAGGGACTACAACCACACTTTAGTCCTTGTTTGCAAAATGTTTAGGAGGTTGGTTGTAGATACTTTTGTTTACCATAAGCACTGCAAATTTTGTGGATGCTCTGTGGCACTAACCTTGCAGCTTGAATAACGATGATAAATCAACAAATGGTGGTGAAGCAGAAAGCTATATCACCATTAATAGCTGCATGATGAATACCATGGTCGAGCTTGTGACCATAAACAAAGCACCGCCGGGAGATAGCCCGGATCATAAAAAAAAAATCCATATCAATAAAAGCAAGAACATGCTTTCAGGATAGTATGCACCTTCGGGTATTCTTGGTCCTAACCATTTCAGGTTAAGATTAACAAGAGCATTGGACATATGATACCCAAGAACATGGGAGCTCCATCTATTGTACACCTTGATGCTATTTGGTGATGAAACATACTCGAAAGGAGACCCCGACATTGCACACTTCACTTTCGCACAGAAGTCCAAGTATGGGGAAGGATGGTGAGAGTCTCGCTAAAAGTTCCACTCATACCGAAGTCTATCCTGGTTTAAAGATGGTGCCAGTTCTGCCTTGCTAAAAAAGGAGGGAAGATCAAAAGAAAAGAGAGAAAAAAAGAGAAATGAAAAGAAGGGAGAGACAAAAAAGGAGACAAAAAAAAGAAAAAAAGACAAAGGAAGAAAAAGAGAGAGAGAGAGAAAGAAAAAGAAAAAAAAAGATAAGAGAAAGGAAGAAAAAGATAGAGGGAGAGAGAGAAAATGAAAAAGAAAACAAATAGGAAGAAGAAGAAGAGAGTGAGAGTGAGCCAACATGCTCCACATGGATCAAAGGCCGCATTATGAGTGTGCCTCCAAGCCATAGCATTATACCTTGCTAGATATCATCTCGCTGCCTGGTTCCACCAAGCCTTGCTCTCGCTTACGCTTGCAAAGCCTTGGCATAATCCTCATCTACACCCAGCTTTCCGTAGCTTTGCTCTAGCAGCTTCTGCGTGCATACAAGCAAGAGGAATGCTCCTCTTCCTTTCTAGGCCTTTGCTGCTCCATTCCGATTGGCACTTGCTCGCATGCACAAAAGGAGACTTACTTTGCGCCTCCAATCCTAAAGTTATTGTGCCAACGGATCATGCCTCCAAGGCCCATGGTTCCTACACACTAGACGTGTGTACGACCTAACCTTATTGTTCCCCTAAATTGACGTGGTCAGAGTACTTTCCTCCACTGCAGTCTGCATCAAAGTGGAGAAACCATCGACAACCATATGTGGCCACGCCACCGCTGCAGCAATTTCAAATCATCCATCCTCACATTCTACCTGTACGAATACTCAAGATTGTGAAGGTAAAGATTCACCAATCCCTCACTCATATTTACCTCCATATGAACATAGCTTGATCTTCCAAGTTCATACTTCCTTTGTTTACATTCGTATGTTCTGGTTTGGATGTATTCAATTGGTACATCCATACGATGTTTAAATTAAGCATGGTGCTTAGGTTAAAATAGCCTTCTTTAATAAAATTAGACATGGTGTCGAGTTTGATTAGTGGACCAACGAGTTCATACTTTCATAGACTTTGGATGTATATCTTTTGCAGACTAACCCCTGCAGGGAAGATTTCAAATAAATGGGTAAGTTCTCAAGCTAAATTCATACTATAGATAAACCAAGGCCCGGGACGTACTTCAACAAAATTGCACAACATACAAGGAGGCACCCATCACCTTTGAAGGTGCACCGTGAGTATATTTGTCAAAATACACCTTTGTTATGTTCATGCAATTTTATCTCAGCCTTGTTTGAGTTATACTAGAAAGATAAGAATTTGGTGAACAATAAAAGAGAAAAAAAACTTTTCAAAATAAAAGAATCTCTCTTGAAAAAAAATAATAATGAAATAAAAGGATGGCAAGCATTTTGGGATCCATGCTAATTGAATCTTTGAATTTGTTTTTCCTTATGCATGGATGTGAACAACTAATCTAAGGGCAATAGTAAAATTCTTTAAAAACTCTTTAAGCGTACTTTGAGTATTTGTTGACCACTAACCTTTTGCAGAAAATAAAATAACCAACCAAGGAGGAGTGTACAATAATTCCAACATTAACACAATGTTGACGATTCTTAGCATCATCACTAGGATCATCATTCCCTAGCAATGGTGCTAGAAACGCCGTGTGGTATTTCTTACGTCACAGATAAATCTGCAAGCGCACGGAATACCGTTGTAGCATTTTATCCGTGTGTAATCTCAAGTGTCGTATCTATGTTTCCACAGGGAAGGCGACACTTATAGAATAGGTAAGTTGATGATCAAATCTTGGTTGAATATTCAATTGCATAAATAGGGGTAAGATAATATATGGATAATGAGGTAGTGTGACACATAAATTACTCAAGCTCAAACTCAAGCAAAGATATAGATAGGGAGAAAGGAAGAAGAAAGCTAGCTACTCGGGACATAAGTACTTCTATCTAGATATACAGCTTCTACTATACACTCATACACATACACATGATTATCCTTAGCTCTAGACTCCCAGGCACTACTGGGAGAACCGTACATAACTCGTAGGGGAGCCGCCAGCCAACTCGGCTACTTTATGGACCTCCTACCGCAACTACCCGAACAGGAAGGATTACGCTGGACGGACAGGGCTGTCACCACCTACCGCCCACCTCATCTAACCATGAGATAGAGCCGCATCCAGCAACACTAATTAACCCAGACACCACGTCTACGTCTACGTTAAAAAGTGATACTCTAGTATCCCGCCTGGAGCCCCCACCCTCCGGATGGACAGACATCATACTAGAGCAAACATACGAATACCGAAACCGTTGTCGTGGCACTAGATTTACTCTTCTAATCATGTAGGGTATAACGTACAAGTATAAACTAATCATAGCATACATGTTTAACACCATAGAATATAAACTATGCGAATATATAAATCTAGAAGATAACTCTATTTAAGATATTCGAGAATTACACAGGAAAGGAAGACCTAAACCCATACTTAATACTCCTAGGTGACCTCGGGAACCCGAAGAAGAGGTACTTCAACCTAAACTCCACTATCCTATGGACTAAGGAAGAGTGAAACTTGAGAGAGAGCAACTTGAGGTGTGTCTTTATTTGGAGCCCCTCCCCTCATATTTATAGCTATGACCATGGGGTGTTTCGGCCGGCAAATGAGGGGCTATCACCTGGAACCGACATTGGGAACCAATGGGGGAACTCCACGTGGAAGAGGTAAGTCGGTTGTGCCTGAACTGGTTCGGCCGACCCAGACAAGCCGCTTCTCCTCTTCTCCTTTGGCAGGGTGACCGCCTAGTGGGCCCTTGGGTCTGTCTTGAATGCACCGGTGCTGTCTTAAGTCGGTTGCATGCTCTGGTGGGCCTTTTCATCCATGTGAGGTTGAACGGTGCGTTCTAATTGGTTGATAACTTTTTCCTTGGATTCAAGAGTGTGTTTTCCCTCCATTTCTACTCAATTTCCTGTATAGCACTATTTTTCGGAGGACATGTGGAAATGATATTATTCTGAATAAATATGCGTGTAAGAACTGTTAGTTCTCCTAATTTTGTGATCAAATTGATAGTCAAAATTGGTCCGTAATGAGCGTCAACAAGATCCCCCAAGCTGTCCTTTGCTCGTCCCGAGCAAAGCAGGACATTTAGGTTGTTGATCAGAAAATTACTACTACTCGTTACCTATCATCGTGCCATGTCTTGTAGCTAAGATGATCTCTATGAGGCTGAATAAATTAGCAGTAGTACCTTACCTTTGTTACCTTAATCATCCGTGGGCCGTACTTCTTCTTCATTCAAGACGGTCGATAGAGCAAGACTTACTTCTTCTTCATTCAACAATCCATCTGGAGGTTTTCTTTTGAATTTTGTAAATCAAGACCAAGTTCCTCGAATGAATCTCTTTGGTCACTCATTGTGTTTGAATCCTCACCAGGGCATTTCTTGCCTCCTCATATCTAAAGCTTTTGTAGGGCTCTAGGTATGGGAAGAATGAGGCGTACCTGTATCTCATATGTTGCAAAGACAAAGAGTGGATCCATGGAGAAACAAGTCATAAACCAAGATCAGGATGTGCATGTGTGTGGATGGATGATGGCATGATTACTCCTTTTGTATGTCCCTCTCCTCCTATTTTCTTTGGCAAAGCTCAATGAAATAGCAAGTAGTATATGTATAGGATTTTCAATGTATATGGCATATGGCTCTAATAGGATTTTCTTTTTAGCATCATTGAGGAACTTGTATTTCCCTTTTATTTTGAAAACAAAGACTCCAGATATCATGTCTCACTTAGAAAGAGATTGTAAAGCTCCTTCTACCATATCTATGCTCACAACAACTTAGACATGGATGAAGCATGCGCAACCCACAAGATTTTCAGGTTCATGGCAAAGGTTTAAGCAGCCAACAAACTCAAACTCAGAAAACACTAAGGTTGGGACTAGGCAAACAAACGAGTAAGAGAGCAGCAATTATTCCTCCTTTCAACTTAGGAAAGCTAGAGCATTCTTACCGCGCATATGAAAGGGAAATTTAAGCAGAAAATATTTTGTTGTTTTTATGGTTTTCATTTTCATTGAAATCAATAAAGATACAATTCATTTGGTGGAGATCCTCCCCCAAGCTAGCTCTTGGTTTAAGGTCCGATGAGCAGGACTCTCTCCATACCTGTTTAACTTGAGGTCCAATCGTTCGTACCTGGAGAGGAGGTTGAGGATGGCGACGTTTTCTTTGCTTGGCACACCTTCTTCTTCTTCTTTGATTTTGGTGGTGTGGGTAGCGGATCGTCGGATTGGAGCCATGGTTCTGCCCACAACCCATTTCCTTCATTATCTTGATGAATCAGGTACATCTGTTCTTCCTTGGTTTGGAACCTGAACATCATCTTTTTGCCAATGATGAGAAGGTGAATCTATCTTGCTCTGACATTGATCCTGGCCTTGGCGTCTCTTAGAAATGGTCGCCCAAGAATGAGCGATATTCCCAAGTCTCCTTCCATGTCAAGGACTATGAAATGTGTAAGGATAAAAGAATCCTCGACTTGTACTAGTAGGTTCTTTACTATTCCCTCGGGGTACCGGATCGTGAAATCAGCCAGCTGCACACACATACAAGTTAGGGAAAGAGTAGGATAGCATAGATTTTCAAATTTCACCTAGGGCATGATGTTAACGCTCGCTCTAAGGTCACAAAGGGCTTGCTCGAAGTGGCAATCATAAATTGAGCAGCTGATCATCCGGTATCCTGGATCTTCTGCCTTGGTGCTACTAGACTGCCTCGGCAGTCCCTCCTTGAGCGTATGAGATTCTCTGCATAGTTAGTGAAAGGTGGACCATGTGATGGCTTATCCCAATCGGTGGTTACCGCATTAACACTCTCCAGGGAGACTTCGGGTTGCCTCGAAATCTTCCCTGTTTCAGCAGACAGAACAGCGGTAGCCAGCTGAGCTAGTTGAGTTTCAAGAATTTTGTTGAAGCTCAGCTGGTTCTTGATAGCAGAGGAGATGCCATCCATCTTTGCCTCAATGGTCTCCAGGGATTTGTCATTGGTGGCCAGCTTCTTTTGTAGTGATTCATTGAGTTTTGTTTGTCCTAGGATAAGATCCCTCAAGGAAGGTTGGTTAGGATTAAACTAATTTGAATTACCATTACCTCCTTGGTAGTAGGGGCGCGATTGATTCCACCCCTGACCTCCTTGCGGACGAAACCCATTGTTGTTGTTGTTGTTCATGTACATGACATCTTCACGGGTTTTGAGGTAGTCGTGCGAGCATCTAAGGCTTGAAGTGCTTGCATCGGAGCCGTCTTGGGGATGTTCATCTATCTTCTTTAGGAGGAGGTCAAGCTTAGCGGCCAGCCTATCTGTCTCCTTGACGGTGTGCATGCCCTACTGGCGTGGTTGGAGATGTTCATCATTCCAACCTTGGTTGGACACTATCTTCTCGATCAAGGTGGTCGCGGGCTGTTACAGTCAGCCCATTGTAGAAATTCTGAAGAATAAAGCAATCGTCCATCCCATGGTGAGGACACGTAAGGAAGTACTCTTGAAGCCTCTCCATGCTTCAGAGATTGACTCATTAGACGTCTGCTGGAAACTGGAGATTCTTCCCCAAAGAGCATTGGTTTTGCCCATCGGGAAGAATTTGGCGAGGAATGCCTTGGTACATTTTTCCCATATGTCCACTGCACTTCTGTTGGCATAAAACCACTGTTTTGCTCTCCCCAGAAGAGAAAACAGGAACAGTCGGAGTCGGATTGCATCCTGAGTGACTCCCTTGATGATAAAAGTACTGCAGAGTTTCAGGAATTGTTGGAGATATCCGCTGGCATCCTTATTGGCCTTGCCACAGAATGGGCTGGCCTGCACCATCGTAATGAGACCCGTCTTGATCTCGAAATTTTCAACTCTAGTGTTGACAGATGGCCTGACTGGGACATTGTCAGCGGAAGGAGCAGAGAATTCATGGAGCGTCTTCTGGGCCATGGTGTTGGAATTTGATGGAGCAAGACGACTGGTTCGGCTGTCGAGAGTGAAATCTGAGGAGGTACGACATGAGGTTGAACTTTTCTCAAAAATGACTCCGGATCCTCCGTGAAATTTTGCAGCAGATCAAAACCAGTCATACACTACCCTATTTTCACATCAGAGAGATAGAGAAAACAAAGTCAAGTTAGCTTGTATAAACATTGAATACCAACTAAGAGATTAATCAAGAACTTTATCTATTCTTTTAACCAATGCCTTCCCTGGCAACGGCGCCAAAAATGCTAGTTGGCGTTTCTTAGCGTCATCACTATGATCATCATTCGCTAGCAATGGTGCTAGAAACGTCTTGTGGTATTTCTTACATCACAGATAAATCCGCAAGCATACGGAATTTTGTTTTAGCATTTTACCCATGAGTAATCTCAGGTGTCGTATTTATATTTCCGCAGGGAAGGCGGCGGTTATAGAATATATAAGTTGATGATCAAATCTTGGTTGAATTCAATTGCATAAACAGGTGTAAGATAATATATGGATAATGAGGTAGTGTGACACACAAGTTACTAAAGCTCAAACTCAAGCAAAGGCATAGGCAGGGAGAAAGGAAGAAGATAGGTAGCTATTCGGAACTTATGTACTTCTATCTAGATATACAGCTCATACTATACACTCATACACATACACATGATTATCCTCAGCTCTAGGCTCCTAGGCACTACCGGGAGAACCGCACATGACTGGCAGGGGAGCCGCCAGCCAGCTCGGCTACTTTATGGATCTGCTACCGCAACTATCCGAACGGGGAGGATTACGCTGGACGGACAGGGCTGTCACCACCTGCCGCCAACCTCATCTAACCATAGGATAGAGCCGTATCTAGCAACACTAATTAACCCAGACACCACATCTACGTTAAAAGAGCGATACTCTAGTATCCTGTGCGGAGCCCCCACCCTTCGGATGGACAGACATCATACTAGAGCAAACATACGAATAACGGAACCATTATCATGGCACTAGATTTACTCTTCTACTCATGCAAGGTATAAGATACAAGTATAAACTAATCATAGCATACATTTTTGACACCGCAGAATATAAACTATGCGAATATATAAATCTAGTAGATAACTCTATTAAAGATATCCGAGAACTACATAGGAGAGGAAGAGCTAAACACATACCGAATACTCCTAGGCGACCTTGGGAACCCGAAGAAGATCTACTTCAGCCTAAACTCCACTATCATAAGGACTAAGCAAGAGAGAAACTTGAGAGAGAGCAACTTGAGGTGTGTCTTGATTTGGAGCCCCTCCCCTCATATTTATAGCTGTGACCATGGGGTGTTTCGGCCGGCAAATGAGCGGCTATCACCTGGAACCGACATTGGGAACCAATGGGGGAACTCCACGTGGAAGAGGTAAGTCTGTTGTACCTAGTGGTGACCGCCTCTCCTTTTCTCCTTTGGCAGGGTGACTTCCTAACGGGCCCTTGTGTCTGTCTTGATACCAAAAGAAGCTAGTATGTGTAGAGGTACAAGTTGGAGAAGAGCGCCGACAGGCCCTGCGCTTCCCCCAAACTACCTCACTCTATCTCTACTCTAAACACAAGCTAGGCAATGTTTTCCCTTTGGAATGAGGCTTAAGGCTCTCTTGGATGGTGTGTCTCAAATGTAAGCCCCTCCCCTCATATTTATAGGGGTGTACTAGAAGCTCTCGCCTGCAAAATAGCGTAGGCTCCTTGGAACCGACCTTGGGGAGAGCTGTGGAGGTGCCACATAGAAGATGGGCTCGATCGGCGTCAAAACTGGTTCGGCCGAACTATTGGTTCCGCCAAATACATTCTCCAGAATAAACAATAGTTCACAACTAGTGTTGGGTGATCAATAGTACTAAAGCTATATTATGTATGCTAGGGAAAATATAATTATTCCTCCAGCATTTAGACATGGGAGTCTGCACTTCTGTCTCAAAAAGCATTGCACTTTGCTTGTGTCGACGATTTCCAAGTGATCAATTCAAGATGAAGGTTCCTGCTGCATAAAAGAATTCACATGCATTAGGAAATTTCATTATTAATTCAAAGCCACATAAGTTCTGTTAAGTCATTAGAATAAAGCATTAGTTCTTACATGATCATATTAGCTATGTACATCACGAAGTGCAAAAGTGCTAAGGTCATGACATTTTGGAAAATCACATAATGAAAAAACTGGAGTTGCAATTACACTAAGGGAAAGATCCTACTGCTCTCATTTTTTTAATTAAAAGTAGAAAAAGGTGTCGTAGCAGCACAGGATAGAAAGGGGACACTTGGTCCTAAAATACAAGCAGCTATACAGTATACACTGGCCGACCTCAAGTATTAATTTCAATCAACAAAGGATAGCTAAGATCATGAGCTAGCAGGACTATCTTCTCCAATCAATAGCAACATTACAGCAGATAATTCTAATAGTTTGAACAACCAAGGTAACAAGTGATATTAGCAACACGCATGAAACCTTACTAGATAGTGAATAGCAACAAAACTTGATGACAAGATAATTCAACTCTGATGGGCTGATTAATCACCTATACACCAATAGTAGCAAATATGAAGGGATTTAATTAAAATGGAAATAGCATGTCAAGCCCTAAAAATATCCATATAATTAGATATTAGTTCCCTCATCCCTATAATTAGATTTTAGTTCACAATAATTAAAACTAGATTATCAAGATGGATTCTTGTAAAATAATTCTGGTTTTGCATTAAAATAAATTTGGTAGTGGGTGCATCATGGTTTAATACACTAGAAACTTTTGGGAACAGTCAAGGTGTACAACACAAACTTCAGTGACAATCACAGAGTAATAAATCTATGATGGACAGAAATATTAAACAAAAAGCAAAATATCTTGATCTGGCTAGAATCTAAATAATAATCAGCTCTAATTTTATCTTCAAGCTTAATCACTGAAGAGTAATAAATCAGATTTGCTTTTCCATACCAGTTGGCTTCTAGTGCATCATTTCGTAGCAGCATTCAGCAATTGATGTTGAGTAATAAAACCTCCAGTCACATTGCTGTTGCTGTTTTGAAAAAGACCTCGAGACACATTACTAGTTTTGGATTTGTTAGCATTTTTGTCAACGGCTGGCGTAGCTGCACTTGAGATGATGCTACGGGAGTCAGTCTGCATAGGAAAAACAAATAGAAGGAATTTAACTATAGAACACATTTCAATATTCTCATGTGTGTAACAAATATCAAAATTGCTATTACCTGAAGTAATGGGGTTTCTCTCTGTTCAGCCATTTTTGATAGAAGTTCTGTCATCATTTCTTCCTTAAGTGCTTCTCTTTTCTTTCTGTCTTCTTCTTGAAATTGTGCCATTTTTTCTTCCAATATCGTTTCACTTTCAGCCCTTTCATTTGCAAGTTGTTCTTCTAACTTGTCAATCTTATCTTGGAGCATATTATTTCTCTGGTTGGCTGCTTTTGTAGCACGGGCTTGCTCTTGGATCTGAGCATTCAGCAATTGATTCCTTGTTGGATTTTTAGATAGCTACCCATGACCATGTTTTTTGGAGGTTTTGCATCCCGTGCTCTCCTTGTAGGACGTCTGGAACACATTGTTTTCCTCTGTAGTCGATAGGACATATGCACCATCATTATTGAGTTCTCTCTCTGCAAGTATTACGCATGCATTTTCCTAATAGAAACAACAACATTTGTGTTAGCGTTGGACATGAAAAATATTAGAAATCATGCTGTTAACAATGAACTCAGTAAATTAGTTACGTAGACATCCCTTGATGCTTTGTTTGACCATTGCCCATTCCTCATGTGAGTACTCATCCAAAGATTCATATCACTTGGTTCTTCCCCTGTTTCTGGGTCTCTCTAAGATGGCAAGAATGTAGCACATTAGCTGGACACCTATGAAAAAAAATCTTACAATATGTTGAATCATTACCTGCTCATGGCTAACTTTAGAAAATGGTTTGGACCCCACGAGATGCTTGGTCTTTTGTTCCCCACGGTTTTTGGAGTTCCGTTTGCTCTTTTTCTGGATAAGGTTTATGTAAAGAAAAACATTACTAGTGCACTAATCAAAACAATAGTTGTCACATGTGATTTATGAAAAGAAAACAGGAAATGCTATCAGACCTGGAAATCAGGAGATCTAAAGTACAAGATCAGGTAGTGCCATTCAACAATGTCAATGTCTTCTGGCTTGTTTTTCATTCTTGCAGAATAATTGTTGTAAGCTTTGTACGTAGCAATAAATGTTGATCTCCATCCTTTGTACCGCTCCTTCGCTATGGCCCAAATCTTTTCATTTTCATCATCTACGTTGACAAGCTCCCACCTATTCTGTTTAATTAAGAACACATGTAAAAGGAGTAGTATTTGGTTAATTGAGATTTCATATAACGATGAGGCAATAGAATTAAACATCGTACATACCAGTATGTCAGATGCTATGGAATTTTTCGCATTTTGATCTATATCTTTCCACTTCGTAACTCCAATAAGTGGAGCCCTTTTTCTTGTAAATATTACCACTTCATCCACAAATGTCCGGCTATTAGTGCATGCGGGACCTCCCATCTTTGTGGAAAATTCAACTTTCAGTTTCTAGGAGCCACTCCTTATTCTATTTGTGGCTGCTGATAAGCTCTTGAGGGTACCATGTCCGCCTTTATTACGCCCTTCACCCGAGTCTCCTACTACAAGACCATTAAGTAAAAATTATCAAATAGTTTTAGCAGGGCAGATGACATTAAAAAAATTTAACATGAATAACACACCATTTGTTGCTTTTTTTTATGTCGAGCATGAGATGGCCTGGTAGCAGGGCCTTCGTCATCAATAAGTTCTTCATCAGCATTGTCATCCTGATCTAAGTAAGATACTGCATTTCATACAATAGATCCATCAGCATAGCTATACAATTTTTAATCGCACAAGTAATATTATATTTTAGTGCTTAGTGAATGAATAGAAATTACTAATATCTTGAAGATAGTCTTGATGCCTTAACCATTCTTTATATGTCTTGATGGTTTCATCCCTATAATTATCTTTAAATTCTGCACATAATGAATATGTAAGTGCAATGGATAATCTGACACATAGCTTATATAAATTGTGATTGGAGGAATTGGTCATACCTGTGTCTGGTTGATCTTGCTGCAGGTTTTGAAGCCATCTCTTGTAAGCATCAATTTGTTCTTGGGTAATTGGACCATCTAGTGGTCCCTGTGTAGTTGTTTGCCTTCGTCGCTTCAATGGAGTGATGGTTACCTGCAAGTTAGTTTGTTGATCCATGATTAACAATATCCTGATTTTCTTCTCTCTCACATCATTATCTAACATAGCTTAGATTTGGTGGTCGTAATCAAGTGCGACGAGGCTTGCTGTGTCCCTGCCACATTGCTCCTTGTAGTACAAGAGGTCCCATCCACAGTACCCTAGCTTTGATTTTATACAAACCAAGTTGTAAAATGTGATGTCAGCCTTATCACACTTGAACTCAGCAATCTCTTAACCCGAAGGTGCCCCGATGCATTTGATAATTACATTCCACATCTCACCAGTGGGTCTGCAACCACAATTTGGACATAGTTATGTAATTTAAACCCTATTCATAAATCAGTAGCAGATATGTTTTATCCATGACTATATTCATAAATTGGTTCCATAAATTTAAACCTTACCCATGAATAAGTAGGAGAGATGTATAGCATTTTCATAATATTATTCGGCCACATCTTTATTTCCATTATTTTTCACTTCATATGCTTTATTTTTTATTCGAATTTATAATTGCATCAGATAACTTACCTGGTTGGGGGAGCATCAAAAAAAATCTCAGCCTCATTATTCGATGCTGCAGTGTGCCAAGTACGAGGACGAATGGATGTGTTAGTCCCTTTGTTGCCGGCGGCATTAGAAGTCCGCAGACTCGTTTCATCGTCTTCTGTTGCTGGAACCATCTCGTCAAGGAAGACACGTCGCCCCCCTCTCAGTTCCTTGACATCCCAGAGAAAACATGGATTAAGATTAGGGCTCAAACAGTACTGAATGCTAGCACAAGAATTTTTGTAACAGTATATGATCTGTGCTAGCCCTGGGGCCCCAGGAATGATAGCACAAGAAACAGTACTGAATGCTAGCACAAGAAACAATTTCGGTAACTTCTATAAACGACACTTGAACTGACGGCCTGACAAATTCCGGCCGGCGGCGTGCACCCCAGCGGCACCGACCGCACGCGACGAAGGAGCTGACGAACCAATCAACGAGCTACAAGGGCGCCTTCACGAGTGACGAGGGCTCCGGCCTCCGGTGGCCGGCGGCCGGCGGCCAGCAGATGCGAAATGCGCGCACACGGCAGCGGCACCCACGCCGGCAGACGGGCTGTCGCTAGATGTGCCGCAAGAGCCAAGAGGCGAGGCTAGGATGTGTGCGTTCGTGAAGTGCTAGAACGGCTGCAGGCTGCTTGCCTGCTTGCCCTAGTCTCCGCCCGTGAGTGCTAGGGACAGAAATTGACGACGAAAGGGAAAATCAATCCAAGAACAGATGGGCCACTCGAAGCGGAGGATGGGTTTCCTTACCAACGAAACGGAAAATCAATCGACGAAGAGCACTGCACACGCCGGCCACTCGAAGTGGAGGATGTCGATGAGTTGATGTCGATGAGAAGGGAAGAAATCCCGATCGGAGACGTCGCCCGTCTCTCCCCAATGGATGTGGCGGCAGTGCGCGATTAGGGTAGGCGCGATTAGTAGATTGGTTTCCAAAATATGGAAGGGTTATTTGGTTTCCCAATACGGATGTGTGGCGGGGTTGGTGGGACTCGTGAAAATATTTGGGCAGGGCAAGCGGGAACTCGTGGTACACTTATGTTTAATTTTGTAAATTTTTACATGTTGCATCAACGTATCATAATAATTCTTGGCACTAGATTAGAAAATTTCATGATAGGTGGATTGGACCCATTAGAGTGGGCAATTATAGTTTTATTTAGTACGCGCACTTTGTTATTGTACTGTTCCAAAATGAAATCTTGGATCAAAATAAAAACTAGGACCAAGACAAATAATTAATTGAGGTAAGTCAAAATAGTCAAAGTAAAACTTATAGTACTCCTCCGTATACAAAAGAATGCAATTCTCGATTTTTGCTGAGTCAAACTGTTTGAACTTTAACTAAAGTTTATAAAAAAGTTATAACATTCATAATACAAAGTTAGTACCATTTGATTAGTTATAAAATATAATTTGGTAATTAATTTATTCGGAGACATAAGCGCTAATACTACTATAGATTTGGTCAAACTTAAACTAGTTTGATCGGCACGGATCCCATAATTGTATTCTTTTACGGATGGAGGGAGTAACACTTCTTCCATCTACTAAATAATGCAATTATAGGATCCGTACCGATCAAACTAGTTCAAATTTGACCAAATTTATAGTAAATAGTATTAGTAAGTAATTCAATAAAATATTATTTTAAATTAAAATTCTGTTATAGTTCACTAAAATCTTCTTACAAGTAATCATGAAGTGTACTTCACTGAAGTAGGTGGAGGTAATGCACTAAACAATTCAAACGTATACTTACACAAATATGTCAATAAAACATATGTAGGTCTAAAGTGTTCCATTTTTAAATTGAAAGCATGTGTTGTAAACTATCTTTATATATATTTAATATAGTACCCAAAATGTGTTGACACGTATTTATTAACTAAAAGAATACAATTATGGGATCCGTGTCCATCAAACTAGTTCAAATTTGACCAAATTTATAGTAAATAGTATTAGTAGGTAATTCAATAAAATATTCCAAATCAAATATATCTGTTATAGCTCACTAAAATCTTTTACAAGTAATCATGAAGTGTACTTCACTGAAGTAGGTTGAGGTAATGCACTAAACAATTCAAACGATAGTTAAGAGGATCTTCACACAAATATGATAAATTATATGTAGTTCTACCCCGAGCTGGCGACTCCGTGACGATCTGCGCCGCTCCTGCTCGCCTTCGATTCGCGGCACCGTTGACCTCCCCCATCCTCCACGACGACACTGCGCCGCAATCTCGGATGAAAATTGTCTGCGACGGTGCCGCACGGCGCACCGGTGTGACATCGTCCAAGATGCTGACGCGTGGCGATTTACACCATCCGGAGATTGCGACTCCGCGAGAGTTTCGTGTTGTTCCTTGCCGCCTCCACCGCGCCCGCACCGGGAAAGCCGAGCACTCGAGCAGCCTGCTGTCCTGCGATCGAGCCGATTCCATGCCATCCGACGTCCCGTAGATCGAAGACAGCTCCGTCAAAAACGGATCAGGCGGCACAGCCGCTGCCGGCCAATCGGATGCCCTGATTTTGTATTGGCTGTCATCGATCAGAATTCTGCTACTGGGCATTCGATCGTGTGCAGGTGCTGGGACACATGGTTCTTGCATTTGCGATCGATAGAGACTTCATACAGCTAGAGTTCTTGCATTTGTGATCCATGTTCTTGCATTTTTTTTATCGATACACACTTCATATAGCTAGTGTTCTTGCATTTCGTGATCCATGTTCTTCCATGATATAAGCGCAATCATTATCAACTTAAGAGCACCGAATACAGAAATACAGTCTGCATAGCTATTTTTTTGCCCGTCCAATAACAAGATCGTTGGCTTGTTGATTTCGCTACAGAGTTGCTGCAGACGAGCGGAGCGATGCATGTGCCCCCAGCTCAACAATGAAGAATGACCTGCGGCAGGTGGCGTCTGCAGTCCTGGGGCAACCATCCAATCGACAAGAAGGGAGCGGCTCCATTTATTCGGAAGATATGCTAGCTGCGGAATCAGTTCAATCGCAAGACAGCAGATCGCTCGAGAGCGCTCGGCTCTCCTGGTGCGGGTATGGTGGAGCCGGCTCGCAACGACGCGAGGCTCCCGCGGAATTGCAATCTTCCGATGGTGTAAATCGCCACGTGTCAGCAGCCTGGGCGGTGTCGCACCGATGCACCGTGCGGCACCGTCGCAGAGAATTTTCCTCCTTGGGCGGCGGTGGATGTTGGGCACGGGCGCACGGCCATGGATTGGGTTTGGGGGCAGGCTAGCTGGACAGGGACAGGGCGTCGCACCATCGCTGGTATGGCACTCCTGCGCTGGATTGTCTCCTCAAACCTGGATTCCCTGCCGCTGTCAAATTACTGCAATCCATTGTGAGCCAGCACCGCTGTTGCCTCCGTTCGGAAACTGCCCCTCCAGATCACTCACAAAGGTCAGTGGACGTGTTGATTGAATGTGAGATTCGATCAGTATTGCATCATGATCAATGCAGTGTCCAGATTTTTCTAACGAGGTCACGTAGGGGCTTCTTGTTATTAGCGATGGCAGGTCTCCTAGCGCTTCTAGCTGAACATGGAACCAAAAGCCATTCACAAAATAGAAAAATTCACATCAAACGAAATATACAATTGGCGGGTTAATAATGTAACTACTAGAGATATTCGACGATATATCACCATCTCTGGTAGGAAAAACAGTAATTGGTTTGATGCTTAATATTGTTTTCTCCTTTTGATAATGCCACTACGATAGATACCTTTGACAAATGAAATACCTTTGATAATCGCCCTAAGATAAGTAAGGTGCCAAAAATAATTATACTTATACTTAAACAAAAAATACATCCTCTGCTCCTTCCACGGTAGAATTGACAGGTGCAACGTGTCCATCATGGATGTAATCATCAGTGTCATCTTCTTCTTTTTCATCTGCTAAGCCATTAGCTCTTGGTTCTGGTGCCGATTGAGCAAGTGCCCTTTGAATAACAGAAGCGTCACCGATAACTCCTTCAATGCCTGACCTTGTCCAATTTGTCAACTCTTCATGTCTGAACGACTCAATCATATCTCCCACTCCGACATCCAGTGAGTCAAACATCAATTTCTTCTTCATTATCTGTACTTTCTGATTCGGGCATAGCAAACAAATTTCTAGGATTCATTCTGATAATAGAGCACCAATCTGGTTTCTTTGAACCTTTAACATAAAACACTTGTTGAGCCTGTGTCCCCAAAATATAAGGTTCATTTAAATATCGCAATCGAGTAGTATCGATATCTATGATACCATACTGATCCTTATTGAATCCTCTACCTTTGCTCCTACTGGCAGCAGGCACGTCAAACCAGTCACAATCAAACAGTATGACTTCCTTTTCTGTAGGAAAATCAAGTGCGTAAATTTTTTTGACTACACCATACCAATCAATGTGGCTAGTTGCCGCATCACCTTTAACAACAACACCACTATTTTGTGTAACGAGATTCTTCTCTATATGTGTTGTTCTGAAGAGAAATCCATTGATGAAGCACCTATTGAAAACACGTGCCCGATGGTCTGTTCCCTGAGAAGGTGCATGCATGACATCACTCATTTTCCCTTCTGCATGGAGTTTGTTGATCTGCAAAATGAATAAAACATTTTGTAATTGTAAATTAAACTAACCATCAAGATACAATAAGCACACGTGCACTGAAGGCAATGAAAGCTAAATTAATAAACTGTAGCTCACTGTACGCTCAAACCAGCCTACAAATTGATCCCTATGACGTTGTTCAACATTCCTGACAGACTGTTTTCGAAGTAAATCCAGATGCTCACTACAATAAAGGGAAAAGGAGGGCAATACCAAGTTAATTAAAACAGCATGTGAGTAACAATTGCAAACGCAAGTAAATTAAAATCACCACTTACTTGACCCATGGAGTAGCCTCATCGCAATTTGTTAATATCCAGTGCCTCATCCGCTGCATATCTAGCCTAGAAATTGACTCGATTGTAAATCCTTTCTTAGTATAATCAGTGTTGCTAAATATGCTTAAACCAGATGGTGGTTCATTTACTGCAGCGCTTTCATGACGCTCCAGACGGTTGATCTTAGTGTCGACATCCTCCAAGAAATGAGAGCAAAAAGCCATGCACTCCTCTAGTATACATCCCTCTGCTATTGATCCTTCAGGATATGCTTTGTTCTGCCCATAGCCTTTAAACGTGCGTAGATACCTCTCTATTGGATACATCCATCTATAGCATACAGGTCCTCCTAGTTTTGCCTCTTCAGCGAGATGAACCGGCAAATTCATCATGATATAAAAAAAGCTGGTGGGAAGACCATCTCAAGTCGACAAAGAGTCTCTCTAATCGAAATACTCAATTTGTCTAACTCTTCAGTATTCAACTCCTTTGAACATATTGCAACTCCTTTGAACTTATTGCATTGAAGAACCTACTAAGCTCAATCAGCGGCTTAACAACCTCTTCTGGCAGTATGTTACGAACAACAATGGGTAGTAGATTCTGAAATATAACATGACAGTCATGAGTTTTGAGTCCAGAAAGCTTACACCTCGCCACATGCACGCATCTCCTGATATTAGACGCGTAGCCATCAGGCATCTTGATACCTTGCAGAAATTTGCATAAATATACCTTGTCATCTGGATCCAAACTGTACAATGCTGGAGGCAAAGTGTATTTGTCATTCTTCACCAAAGGATGTTGATCTTTCCTCATGCCCAAATGTTCCATGTCAAGGCGAGCCTTCTCGCTGTCCTTTGATTTACCAGCCATGTCGAGCAAAGTCCCTAGTACGCTCTCACAGATACTTTTTTCAATGTGCATCACATCCAAATTATACCTTACAAGCAACTTTTCCCAGTAAGACTGTTCAAAAAAAAATATTCTTCCTCTAATTGTGCCATCTAGTATCCCCTTCACGCTGCTTCCTCTTTCTTGTTGTGTTCCCAAATGTCACTTGCTCAAAACTTTCAAACTGTTGTAGCACCCCTGCCCCATCCAGTGGCACCGGAGGTTCCCTGGTTGTTAAAACTAATCTTGTTGCGATGCCATTTGTGGTCCATTGGCAAAAAGTGGTGATGGCCCATGTAGCAATGATTCGAACCAAATTTCAACCATAAATAGTCAGTATCTTTGTGGCACTATGGACACGCAAACTTGCCTTTTGTGCTCCAACCGGATAACATGCCGTATGCTGGGAAGTCATTAATTGTCCAAAGTAGAATAACACGTAGAGTGAAATTCTTCTTTACCTTTGCATCCCATGTCTCAACACCGTTCAGCCACAGTTCTTTTAGCTCATCGATGAGCGGCTGCAAATACACATCAATGTTATTTCCTGGAGATTTTGGGCCCGGTATCAGCATCGACATCATCCAGAATGGTTGTTTCAAACACAACCAAGGAGGCAAATTGTAGGGGATCAGGATCACAGGCCATGTAGTGTATGCCACGTTCAACAACCCGAAGGGATTGAAACCATCAGATGCAAGACCCAACCTTACATTACGAGGATCCAAAGCAAAATCATTATAGGTATCATCCACGTGCTTCCATGCCATGGAGTTAGCAGGGTGCCGGATTTTCCCAACTTCGACCAGTTCCTCCTTATGCCAACACATATATTTAGATGTGTTAGCTCTCATGTATAACCTCTTCAAACGAGGAGTGACTGGGAAATATCTTAGGATTTTTTGTGGAACACGCTTAGCATCACCACTTGTTGCGTCCTTCTCACTTGAACCAGTAGATTTCCATCTAGACTCACCACATGTTGGGCATTTATCCAAGTCAGCATACTGCTTTCTAAATAAAACACAATCATTGATACAAGCATGTATCTTTTCATAGTCCAGGGCAAGATCACGAACTACCTTCTGCACTTTATCCAAACTATCTGGAACACAATGACCTTCAGGGAGCACAAGCGAGAATAGGTGAAGTACAGCCTCCAGTGCACTATTACTAAGACTGAACATACACTTAATCTGAAATAGCCTGACAATGAAAGAGACCTTAGTAGCTTCCTTGCAACTTGGATATAGTTCCTTCTGTGCCTCTGTTAATAATTTAAAGAATTTCTTAGTGCTTTCATTTGGCTCTTCATTTTCACTACTTCTGATGTCTCCATGAGTTGCACCACTGATTAGTGAGGAAACCAAATCCTTTATAGAAGGACCATCACCTAACTCACCGTCATTGCCAAATGTGCTACTCTCATATGCATCCTTTTCTTCTCCTTCCCCTTGGATGAAACTTTTAGAAAATTCTCTGAAAATCAAATGACTTTTAACTTCTGTAACTATTCTGTACGCCATGAAACGACATCTCGTGCATGGACAGGGTGTCGTTTCTCTGTTTGAAGTGCCAGCAAATCTGCTATCTATGAATTGCTTAAATCCTTTTTGCCACTCTTCTGCTTGTTGTGGCAGACGCATCCAAGACTTATCATCGCGCGAAGACATGCTCCCAATCTTTTCAATTAAAATGCCACAATAATAATTAACGTGATCAATGGCCTGCATATACGACAATGAAAAAGTCAAACAATTAAATTAACCTCTAATACCAAAAGGTAACTATATAAGTCCAATATAAGAATATGTCATGTTATATGTTCTATGTACTACATCTCAATTAGAATTGAAAAACAGTAACTTTATTTAAAACATGCCACAAAAAATAGCTAAATTAGCACCTCATTTAATTTACATCCTCTTGCTGCCGCACATGGTTTTAAATCAAATTAAAACTACAAATGACATAAAAATACAGTTATATGCACCATCTCCTGTATGCAAAGGAATCATATAACTAGTTTGATATTCAGCCTAAAGGAATCATGTAACTAGTTTGATATTCTTTAAAACAAATCGACCAAGAGCACCCTTCTGATTATGAACAAATAGTTGAAGTAATTTTTTCTTCTTTGGACTTTTTATTACCGGAATCATATTTTGATACTCTATCAGACATGAGAAATAAATAAACATCTTTAGATTTCATGAATTAAAAACTACAAAACAAAAAAAAATAGTCGGTGACCAACGAAGAATTGAATATTACCACTAAAGAGGAAAATTTTACACGTGATCGAACCTTAATGCAATGGTGAGGAGTGACTAGAATTGAAGCACAAGATTCAGATTTTGGGCTCAGCCCCAAACCTCTTATTGGCGGTATAAATACATAATACAGAAGACGTTTCATTCATGAGATGACCCATCCAGGTTTCGCAAATAAATCTACATTTACTTAGTGCAAGCAAACAAATATTGGAGCCGCAAGTACTCACAATCACAGCCACGTACCTCTGGCTACCTGCAGTTCTCAACTCCTGCATGCACTGCTGTGAGCTAGTTGATACTGCTCGTCGACTCGCGGACTTGCTGTGCGGCGCCAGCGGCTGTCCGTGGCGGTCGGCGATGAGACTACGAGCGAGTAACAGGCGGACTTGCCCGCCGCCTGCCAGGTCGCACCACGATGGATGGCGCGCTGCCTGCTGGCCGCTTTGCCCGCTTGTCGCCGGCCGGCCACGAACCCTTGATGGATCGCCCCTCCTCCAGGAACGGCGCGGCGAGAGTTTGCGACGCCGACGTATAGAGATCGTCCAGTTTCGTGGGTCCAGTTTTCCAGAGGTAAATCTCCGTTGTGGTTATTCTCAGCCCAATAAAATTTCGTTCCTGGACCATCAGGTGTACGGGAAGGTGCCTTCACGCCCCTTATGGTTATTCTCAGCCCAATAAAAGCAAACGGACCACTGTTTTAAGCTTTTTTAATTAGACCATCACATTGAAGAGGTAATATAAGTGAGACGTTGCAGCCGGCCATTAGCTAGCTAATAGAGTCTTAGTCTGAATACGCCAGGTGTTGGTTATTTGGGTCCATCTATTCTTTTCTTCCTAGCCTAGGTGTTGGTTATTTGGGTCCACCCATATTTGAGGCAACGAAATATATTTAGTTGCAATACACTAATCTATTGCCACAAATGGAGCCACCATATACCAACAATTATAATCGGTGGCAAAAGCATCATCTTCATACAACCACTTAGTTTTTTTTTGTTGCAATATAGACAAATATATTGCAACGTACGTGATAATTTATTGCAGCACAATAAATTTCGTAGTAATATCTTTTACTACTCGCAACCACTTTAAATTTTGTGGCAATAACTCTTACATATTGCAACGAAAATAAAAATTATAGCAACAAAAAACAAATGTGGAAATAATATGACCTACTCACAACCATATTTTAATTTGTTGCAATAGCATCTATTTTTTGCAACGGAAATACAAAATGGTTGCAATATCACCTATCTAATGCAACATATTTTGTGTTGTTGTCATGGACTCCGTGGCATTAGCCCTATAATCTAGTAGTGCCTGTCTAGGTGCACATTGGCGGGAGATTTGATCTTATCCTTCTGAAGTTGGTTGCCAATGTTTCCATACAAAACTCCCCGGGAATCTACCTATCCAAGCTATAAAAGGAGGAGAGGAGACCCCCCACAACACACCATTTTGGAGAAGAGGAAGAGAAGGGGGACTCCACCTTTTAGAGCTACTTAGTAGAATAGGTTAGGGAGTGTGTGGAGGAGAAGTCCAAGAGAAGAGCCGGAGTTATCGGCTTCCCTCTACTTGTACCTCGGCGGATACGTACCACCTTTTGAGTAAGTATCTGGGTTCGTCTATGGTGGTGAGTTCTTATTAAAGCTAAGTCTTTGTTATCATTCGTTTATGGGATCATTGTCCGTTCTTGAACGGTTGTTTCTAGCTTAAGGACTTGAGTCTTAAGATGGAGTCTGGCCAGGGTTAGAAGCAGTAATCGATAGCGTAGACATGGTGTCTAAGATTGAAGTTTGATTGCTACCCTTCCTCACGGTCTGAGAGGTAGGCGGCAGGTGGTGATAGCCCTATTCGTCCCTAGTATCCCTCCACGTTCAGGTTGGGCGTAGAGCTAATAGCCGGAGGAACTTGGCAGACCAGGTGTAAATCGGTGCTCGAAGCAAGCGAGTAGTAGCTAAGCTTATCTTTCCTAAGAATCTCTATCCTTAGACAACCACACTAACCAAGACCATCCTATCTTCTCTCTTTTCCTTAGGTAAATTACCTAGAAGACCGTTACACCTCCGTTCCATGAGAAATATACGATACCCTAAATACTCTCCGGGTGAAGTGCTACAGCGGTATATTTGTGCGCTTACGGATTTATTCATAAACATTAAGAAATACTAATATTCGTCCACCATGTTCCGACGTGGTTTGTGCATCCCCCCACGTTCAGATTTCGGAGTAGAGCTGTTGGCCAGAATTGTTTGGCAGACCAAGGAGAGCTGGTGCCCGAAGTAAGCAAATAGCAGCAGAGTGCATCCTACCTTGACCCTTCCCTTAGGGAAACCACACTACCTAAGGCCATTCTATCACTTGTTCTTCAAGGTAAACTTGTTAGGAAACCGTTACACCTCCATTCCCTGAGAAATTATGATACCCTGAAAACTCTCCGGGTGAAGTGCTACGGTGGTATATCCGTGCACTTGCGGAGTTATTCATAATCGTTAAGAGTGATGATGTCTTCGGTTAGGCAATGATGGGCATCATCGGTAGGGATCCCTACAGCTGAAGGTAACGCAGGGTTAGGAGACGTAATGGTTTCTTTTCTTCATCAAGACATGCGATACATGAACTCCATGGGTCCACAATTGTATTCCTCGGGCTCTGGTTTGGGCTCCCGAAGCCCTTCGAGCGGAGGGCACGATCAGCAAGAGTCTTGGCGTGCGCGGCGTGATCCCGTTCGAATTCAGCAAAGAAGTTTTTGAGGTAGCATTGCGGATCTCATATCTACGAAGCTTATGTGCCCAAAAGTCATGAAAAGACACTGAAGGAATCATGCGGTGAAACCTTTCCCAAGTACGTCCAGACATAAAAACACCACCATGATTCATCATCACTGGCAATATACCTTCGATGACCCTCGTAGGTTCCATTGTAGGGTTTTGCGCAGGGCTGAAGGTGTTAGTATCTAAAAGTGATACATTACAAAACACAATCACTCAAAAAATAGCCCCTCACACCTCTCCGGTTCCGGCCTCCTCAGCAATCGAAGGGTTTTCACGGTCATCAGATCCATCGGCACCACTTTGTGTTGACGAAGGATGTACTGGCACGTCGGGCTGGGTAATAGCCTTCGGAGCAGCTGTGGCAGCCTCTGACGAAGGGCCCACAGTCGAAGCCGAACAGAGCACCTGTTTGGCATAGGCCTCCACCTTTAGCTGTATTTGTAGCAAAAAAATGAAACAAGTTTCAGAAGAAAACCCAGAGTATGCCGACAGCGATGAGGCCAGAGCCGCGTACCTATTCTTTCAATCGGTCACCTTCGCGGTGCACAAGAGCGTTGCCTTTTTCTTTGAAGAATGGCTAAATGAAATTCTTCGCAATATTCTTGGGCAGCAGGGGTAAGCTTCCCGGTTGGACGGCTTCCTCCGAACGCTATTCAAAATTGCAGTCACGAAGCGCACGAAGTTGAGCCTTGAGAATACCTTGAGAAGCACCACCTTCTGCGGGCATAAGGTTGCAGATTGGAGCAGCCAAGGTACGGGCCGAGACAATGGCACACAAGTGCCCATAAAGGTGGCTCCTGGAGTCAACCATGGCAAGACAGGCCCGAAGCCATTTGAAAACCTGTTGTATTTCTAAGTCTTCTGAACCGGCAAGCTTCAGAGCGGTCAACCATAGGAGGACACGAGGCGGGGAACCTCCTCTCAGAGCTGTGCGATGCCAGCGAAGAGAGCTTAACGGTAGACCCTAAAAGTTTCTTGAGAGACGTGGCATTTCTCTTCTGCTTTGGTGGCTCGAGCTTCGGCCGTCTCATACCGATCTTGTGCTTCGGCCAGTTGATCATTAAGAGAATTGTTCAGCACAATCACGACCTCAGCTTCGGTGCACCCGACAGCGTGTTGGCTTCGCTCAGCTTCGAAGGCCCTCTGGAGCTCCAGTTTTTCTCATTCCAACTTGGCAATTTTCTCCTCCAACTCCGCCACGTGAGAGCGAGCAGAGCTTCAACCTGGAGCTGGCGACTGGCACAGCGATCGGCAACATATGCCTTTAGGGATAAATCCTCAGCGCAACGAAGCATGTTGGCTGGTCTTTGCCAATTCTTTCTCCATTAACGGGAAGCAAAAATACCAACTAGCTTTATGCAGGAACCCATGCTCTCTATCACCGCTCTTGAAGTGAAGGCTACCAATCATCTGCCCTCCGATGAGCTTAGCTTCGGATGCACTGAGTTCAACAATGACCGCAGTGGGGTCCTCGGAGCTCACAAAGTACCCATCACTATCAGTCAAGCCCAAGCTTCCTTCGGCTTCATTGTTCCCGCCCGTAACATCTGTGGCAAGGGCTGCTTGCTCGGAGGGTGATCCATCATCACCTCTGGCATCCTCTTCACTGCTCTCAGATGAGGACGACAAGCTGGAACTAGAGGAACCAGAAGTGGCCCCGCTGGAGCTGAGAACAATATCCTCGTGAGGTCGAGCGGACTGACCCGAAGCATCATCAATGACAATTTCTTCAGTCCCGTCACCCTCTTTGTCGCTTTCCGCCTCTTGCTCACTCAGGTGAAGATTCATGGGGTCCTTCACAGCAGGCTCGATCGGAGGGGCGGGGCGCTACGGACACAGGGGTCGTAGCGTCGGGACTTCGCTATACACATCTTCGGAATCTCCTTTGTCTTGAAGAGGGAGGGTCTCTTAGAGCACTATGTCAAGGAGGCAGGAGCACTTCGGCCCGCTGCCGGCCTTCGCCCCATGCTTCCTTTTCTTGTTTTCAAGTCATGTGGTAGCGGAGCTGCCAACACCGCCTTTGGAGACCTTCGCCCTCTTGCTCAATTGTTTGTCCTTTTTCTTATCCTCGGCTGCCTTGTGCTTCATGGCAGCAATGCGTGGGGGTGGGGGGGGGGGAGCTTCGACCCCGATGGCCTGGAAAATGCAATTTGTGTGCGTCCCACCCAGCTTTTGCTTGATAACTTTATATTCAGTGGAGGTCTCCAAGCCAAGGATATTGTCAGTCCGGCGCTCAATAGCAACAGGATCAATCGCTGTGCTACCAAAACCCAGTATAAGCAGAGAGAGATGAAGGTAAAAAGTGTACAATAACCGAAGTACAACACTTACTTGCTTTCGACAGAACGAAAGAAGAGCCGAAGTCCGGCACCGGGATCGCTCCGGTTCCCGTCACCTAGGCCTTATGGTCCAGCGAGCCCTCACCGGCCAGCAGTGGCACGCGACAAACTCCTCTATGATATCGCGAGTACCAAAGACTTTTGATACCTCACAAAGCATGTTTACGAAGCCTTGACGGTCCGGCATCTCCTTAACATAAGTGCTAGGGGTGGACGAAGGAAGATTCTCAATTTGCTTCACGACTAGGGGGTGGGTCCCGATGGCAGGATCGAGAGGAACCTTGTGGTAGAACCAATATGAGGTCCAGTCTTCCCACTTATTCCTGTAAGCTATTACTAGACCGCAAACAAAGTCGCGGTAGATGAAGTTGTAGCAACCGTACTGGGCTTCAGCTTCTTCGCCATCCGCCAAGATAGACGAGATGGGCTTTGGCTGATAGTGGACCTTATGAGCATAGGTAAAGCCCTCGGCGGATGGTCAGAACTAGCAGGTGTTGGCCAGCCAGAAATATAAATTCAACCGAACGAAGGCGTTCAGCGTAAGCTGATGTGTGTAGATGTTATACAGTCGAAGGATCTCCACCAGGGCGGGGTCTACCGGGAAGTGAAGCCCCACGATAAAGAAGTCGCGATAGACGATGACTTCATCATCTTGTGGGTGAGCCGAAGTCTCTTCCCTCGGGTGGCTCGGGCATCACCGTCAACAATCATGCCCAAGCTCACCATGTTGTAAATCAAGCCTTCGGTCATCTTGCTGTGGCCAAGGTTGGTGGTCGGGGGCAGCTTCGGTCGATCATCCGTTGGAGCCATCAGCTTCGGGAAGCAGAACCAAGGATGCAATTCGAGGATCCGAAGGAGCGCAACAACATGCGAAGGGCACGGAAGGCTACCTGGAGGTAGAAAGATGGAGAGCTCTGAAGGGTTGAAAGGAAGAGCAAGCAAGGCGAAAATGACAGCAGGCGGGGATCGATAATAAAAAGACAATTTTACCCTCCCACATATGGCCTTCAGATTTTACAATCAGTATGATTCCGATGGCTCAAGGGGGGCTCCCCAAGTCTTTTCTCCTTGCTCCACTTTTTTCTTTTCCATGATTTTATTTTGGTCCCCTTTTTACTCTTTCTTTTTCTATTTTTGTTTTCTTTTGATAGGAATACTACAGATCTTTCCATGTTGCACTAGCTTCGTGGCAGAGAATCCGAAGGGTGGCGCTTCAGCCCGCATTGCACGTGTCCAGGTGTCGAGGACTCAGGCCTCCCAAGGAAGGCCCTCGTCCTCAAGGGGCTACTATTGGGGATGCCACCTTTGGATCCGCCCGAAGGCCATGAGCCGAAGGTCAAGACAACTTCCAACCGGGCAACCCAAGGGGCGTGGGGCTTCGGAGGTGCCCTGAAGGAGTCCCGAAGGATCGAAGTGACGAAGCCCATGCGAGGTGACTTGGCGTTGACTGGCCACCCGAGATCCAACGAAGCTCGGAGGCCGAAGGCTAGGCGTCGAAGGGGGCCTTGTAGAAGGAGACTGGGGCGGTGGGCGTGATGAGCTGTAAAGTAGGGTTAGAGAGGAAATTACTGCATACCCCTGGAATATTCGGAGAATATAGTCGTTGAGGGGTAAAAAGGTGTAATTATGGTGGGGGTAGGTGAACCGCCCCTTATAAATACCCCTGTAACTGTAACTGATGGGACGGTTGATCCCTGCTTAATAGAAAACTGGTTTCTATCTGAAGGGTCTCTCTACTTTTGTCATTAGTGATCCACGAGATGTTGTGATGCTTCTTCACTTCGAAGGGTACTCTCCACCAACATAAGGTAGTCTCTAGAACAAGGAATTCTTTTTCCACAAGGAATCTGCTGGAGCAGGTACACTTCCTTTGCCTTTTCCTAGAACAACTCTTAGTTTGCTTACCTTTTTGTATATCTCGTTCCCATTTAGGTACTTGGGAGCTGAACGTTCCTCCCTTGTACCATCAAAGGATTTCTTGTTCCAACGATATGGGTGAGACTTCGGAAGGAACCTACGATGACCCATGCAAACCATTTTCTTGCTATTGCTCAACCAACTTGCATCTGTATTATCCAAATAGACCACACATCCCTTGTAACCCTTCGTAACTTGGCCTGACAAGCTACCTAGGCCGGGAAGAGCTATGATTGTTATGAATAACAGTGCCTTTAGAGTGAAGTGTTCTCGTTTGTACTCATCCCACACCCTGACACCATCTTGCCACAACTTCATTAGATCATCCAACAATGGTTCCAAATACACTTCGATATCATTTCTAGGTTGTTTTGGCCCTTGGATTAGTAACAACATCATGATGTAGGTCCGCTTCGTACACAACCAAGGAGGGAGGTTGTATATGCAAAGGGTCACGGGCCAAGTGTTGTATTTGCTGCTCACCATGTTAAAAGGACACATCCCTCTCGTACTCAAAACGAATCTTACGTTTCTTATCTCCTTAACAAAATGATTCTTGTATTTGTAACTAATAGCTCTGCACTGTGAACCATCTGCTGGGTACGTGTCTGAGTTTTCCATCAACAAGTTGGTCTTCGGCATGCCACCTCATCAGCTTGGCAGTCTTTGGGTTTGCAAACATCCGCTTCAAATAAGGAATAATAGGAAAATACCACACGATCTTGGCAGGAGGTCATTTATTGCGGTCACCTTTCATTGATGTTGGCGAGTCTGGACACTTGTATCGTGAAGCTGAGCACACTGGACACACATCCAAATCTTTATATTTGCCGCGATACAAGATGCAACCATTGGGGCATGCATGGAATTTTTTTTACCTCTAGTCTCATTGGGCAGATCATTTGCTTGCCCTGGTATGTGTTTTCAGGCAACCCGTTAGGACTCGGAAGCAACTTCTGTAGTAAAGTGAACAAATAATCGAATCCTTTATCTAACAAACCATTACTGGACTTCATCTCCAATAGCATCAGATCTGCTTCAAGTTTTGACACGCTGCACCCCGGGTAAAGTAGTGTTTTTGTATCCTTTCTCATATGCTCCAACTTCATCAAATTCTTTTCATCAAGGAAATCTGGTTCATCATCACGTATCATCTAGTCTAGTGCATCTACAACATCATCAGCAAGTAGTGTTTCCTGCATGGTTTCATTGACGTTTTCATGTCAAGTTACTTGCACTGTTTCTGGGATAGTTATTTTCTCCACTGTTTCATGTCTGTTCTCTTGGATGGAGTGCATTGAGAATTGAGTAGGTTCATTCTCACCAACCTCACCGTGCTTGTTCCAAACTTGATAGTTAGGCATAAAACCCCAAAGCAGGTCTGCTCAATGTAACTGCATCTGATTTTTGCGATCAATGCATGGGCAATACACGTAGCAGTCATCTTATAGGTTCTTGTACGCCTTGGCGGTCTGCACAAACGAGTCAACGCTGTTGACAAAATCCAAATTTCAGTCTTCGTACCGTACATTCATCTTCGATTCCTCTATGCATGAAAAATTTATAAGAATTTAAATTTAATAAAAATATCATCTCTACATATAGATTTTTAATTTGTCAATTTTCATAATGAATATCATACTTTACATATATCTACGTCATCCGACTTTGTGAATAATGAACTTTAAAAATTAATTATTCTTGAAATCGAATCAAACAATTAGAGAATTTTAAATAAAATACAAAAACATCCCGATCATCACAATTAAGAAATGCCCTCTAAATTAATTAAGAAAGATCCTTTACATCCCGATCATCACAATTGTGACAACAATCTAACCATGAATAGCTAGTTCCCTACCTTGAATCAAGTATGTGAATGCCAACCATCAATTCATCACAAAATGCATGATTAATCCTAAGATAAAGGGTATGAATCCAATGGATACCTAGCCACTAACCTAGCACAAGTTGGCGCACTCAAACAATAAAAAGAGGATTCTCCATGATGAATTTTGATGAGAAATGATCCTAAAATGAAGAAAAATGCTTTCAACAATCAATTCATCACGAAATGCAAGATTAATCCAAAGAAAATGGGTAGAAATCCATTGGATTGATGTTTACTAACCTTAGAACAAGTTGGTGGAGTACATATATCAAGAATGGGGAGATTTCATGAGAATTTCTGCAAAAACCGGCCACAACAATGAAGAGGGGTGTGGCCGTTGGGTTAGAGAAGAAAGGTGGTGGGAGGAAGAAGGGTTGGGGTTTTCTACTATACAGCCTTATCATCGCCGGTTCGTATTATGAACCGGATGATCGTGGCTGGAACCGGCGGTAATGGCTGGCGACAACATCACCGCCGGTTCGTATTACCCGAACCGGCGCTGATGAGGACTATCACCGCCTGTTCCAACGGCCACTACGGCCACTACAGCCACCAACTTTGGAACCGGCAGTGAAAGTCCATTTGCAAAGACTAATTCTGTAGTAGTGAACTAACCGTGCAACACTTTGGAATTTTGCAATTTCACTGATATTGCATCAATGGGAAGGAAATTGTTCTAACTTAGTTATTATTTCAGATGCAACTAAATTGCAGTTTGAGTTAAATTACTGTCATGTAGAAGTTTGGGAGATTGAATGCATCATTGCCAAGCTGTAAGTTTTGGTCACAGCTATAGTTTTATTAAGCCATCTTAATACTATTTCAGGTTGCTGAACGGAAAGTAAATAGAAGAAAAATTGAAAATAGCATGAAGCTTTTGCAAAATTTGAAGACGACCATGGTGGTTTCAATCGGTTGAAGAGCCCTTAGGCTACCTAATTTAAACTTTGTTTTGATAATATGTTCAGACAAATTATATGACTTTGCTATTTTTGTCGATTGAATAAAAAACGAGTACTACTATGTGTCTTCTATGAGCTCGTAGCCGCTTCGTCCGCCTGTGCTATTTCTTTACAATAGTGCAAGATTGACTCTGGTAATAGCTTAGCCTGTAGTGCATCCACGTTGGTGAAAACATACAGAATCGGCTAGTCGTCAGTGAAATATTTTTTTTTTTGCAAAATAGCCGAGTAGGAGTAGGTACTGCCAACGAAAGTTCTTATCATCAGTTGGAATTTTAAAATCGAAGCGACGTCTATATATTGTGCCTTGTGCATTATTTTTTGTAATCCGATGGATACGGCCGAATGCCATGACTTTTGCTTGTGCGATATTTTTGTTCTTTACCCTGCTTGGAAAATGTCAGGCGCCCAGTTAATAGATGTTAAGTAACCAACAGAGCCGTAATAAGGATACCCAGAATTATTCTTCAACAAGCATAAATTGATTATTCATGATCTTTGCCTTGGTTGGTGTCGTTTCACTTTCCTTGGACTTCCTTTCTCAGGACCTAGTGGTTCAATTCCTTCGTCAGTGGACACTGGCTTCCTTTTGTTAAGCCTCCTTTCACGACCTTTTATCTATCAATCACCAGAGAGAACACTCGCTAGACATATCACCTGCTAGCAGCAATCAAACAAGCTTAGTTTGCGGATCATAATCAGAGAGAGAGAGAGAGAGAGAGAGAGGGAGAGAGAGAGAGAATGGGCAGTTCATCCGGGCTTGTGGACTGGAGAGGACGGCCGGTGAACACAAAGAAGCATGGAGGAGTGAGAGCTTCAATCTTCATTCATGGTAAGCCACTGGTATTTAAGTGCTCTCTAGTCTCCGCCACTAAGTGTCTGCGAATCTAGTCATCATCATCGATGATACAAAGTTATTCTTTTGGCTTCCGGTCTGTTCTCTGATAATCTAGAAACAACTGCCGATTCTGTTTTCTCTGCCACTATATATAAGGCTTAAGCAGATTTTTGATCTACTCTCTTTTGTAATCCAAAATTTTGTACATACTCCCTCTCTGTTCTTTATTAAATGAGGTTTAGAAAAGCTAATTAGTTAAAAATGAACTAATTAGCTTGTACAAACGTCATTTGTTTAAGGCCGGACAGAGTACTTAGTATTACACCAGACAATTTGTTCAGATAGATTCTTCGACAAGGTTCATCTATCACAACATAAGAAATACTTTCCATAGCTAGCTTTCTATTCTCACCTGCTCCCGATTTATTGCTTAACGTGTGTATTCGGCAAAATTTGGGACTGACCTGATGACCTATTATTCTTTTCTACTCGATTTTGACATCCATGCTTGTTGTGAGCCATCGGTGTCTCGATCAAACCATCCACACGCTAAACGCTCTAGTGCTTGCAATGATTCTGACGTCTACAGTGGCCACTTCCTTGTAGCGCTCGTGCTGCTCAGCAACGCAGCCAACATTGCCAATATCTTGAATCTTGTAAGCTACCTGCGCAATGAGATGCACATGGACGTCGCGAGGGCCTCCACCATGGCGAGCAATTTCTTCGCCGCGCTGCAGATGTTCTCCATCCCAGCAGCCTTCCTTGCCGACTCCTACATCAAGCGCTTCTACACCGTCCTCATCTTTGGCCCTATTGAGATACTGGTACAAGTTCTACTCCATTTTTTCCCAAAAGATATATACCTCCAATTTTGTTTACTTTCGAGGAACAAGTTGGATTAAAAACAAAGAATCTTCTTTTTTTAAAAAAAAACTAATATTCTACGCGTGTTTAATAGCTTGCTTGTCACGCCAGCTAGTGTGTGTAGTGGAGATATTAGTCTTGTCGTTTTCATCATTCTTCCACAACCAATGTAATTATATCCAGGTTGGACCAGTGCAATCAGATCCATCAAGACACATGCCCATGCATAAGTCGCTGCTCAGCGAAGTGGCACAAAAAAAACCAAACGGATAAGATTATAACATACTTTTGCTTTCTCTGAGCTGACATGATGCAATAATGGACTAGACTATGTGCAAACTTTGCAGAGGCTGGGACATGTTTCTATTTTCTAAAAAACCAATATTTAAGGGATCGGAATAGTTATTGGTAGTATTATTTTTCCAATTGAGTTTGTTGATTCAGATCTGCACTACATGCATGGGCACATGACAACCGTCATTCTGAAATATTGGTGTGCTCTTGGACAAGGGGGGCAAGATAAGGTCCGGCCTATAAAGCGTTTCCCTTTACTTTTTCAGTGCTTGTGGTGTGCTGTCCCTATTTGGTTTGTTGGTCTATTTGTCCATGTTTTCCAGGTTCTTTAGCTTCTATGTTAATTTGAATGATGCTATTGTATTTTTCGGCCTAGAATATGTTCCTTTTCGTACCTTAAAACTAATAAATATTATTTTATTGAAAATGTTCATTAATGATGGCTTTATATATGTAATCTTCCCCACCTGATAATCTTCAGTCACAAAATTCCAAATCATGCAAGTCAGACAACAAACATTGGTGATGGAAGAACCAATTTAACTAGAATGATCTTTAAACAGCTTAAACGAAACACAGTACGGTGTAACTCACAACTGCGATGCAGGGCTACATCCTTCTGGCGGTGCAAGCACATGTCCCGTCCCTGCACCCACCACCGTGCAACCCTGTACAGCAGACAACCACTTGTGATTCTCTCCACGGCTCAAACCTGAGCCTGCTTCTCCTGGGCCTGTACCTGATCCCCATCGGTGATGGGGCGGCACGGGCGTGCCTGCCGGCTCTTGGCGGGGAACAGTTCAACAAGTCCGATCCCGTGGAGCAGAGGCAAGAGGCGAGCTTCTTCAACTGGTACACCTTCGCCGTGTCGACCGGTGGATTTGTGGGGCTCGTGTTCGTGGTATGGGTTGAGAACAGTAAAGGTTGGGACATCGGGTTCGTTGTGTGTGCCTTGTGTGTGCTCCTGGGGATGCTGATATGGATTGCCGGGTTCCCGTTCTACAGGAACCAGCTGCCAACTGGGAGCCCCATCACAAGAATACTGCAGGTATGCATTGCATTTAAATTTCGAAGTTGGTCCATTTTCAATGCCTTCACATGAAGTATTATGTTGGAAAACACAGAGAAATATGCATGTCTTAGTTACTACAGACTCATTAAGCCCACCATTATTGTTTTCATATTATTGATTTTCTGATGTACTAGCCCATATTAAATCTTATTGCCTTATCATCCGATCCATGTTAGGTTCTTGTAGCAGCATTCAAGAAAAGAAGAGTTAAATTACCAGAAAACCCCAGTGATCTAAAGCAAATAAACCATGATGAAGCCAGTGCCATTGAAATACTACATAGAACCCAGGGATTTCAGTAAGTACATAATATTCTATCGATCTCTCCAAGCATTGATGAAATGCAATAAAAGGTTGAAAGTGTCTTCTCGTTACTTTTTTTTTTTTCAGTTGCCTTGATAAAGCTGCAGTAGACACCGGAAAGACTGGTGCCTGGTCTGCCTGCAGCATAACTCAGGTGGAGGAGACCAAGATCATCCTTCGCATGGTTCCCATTTTCCTCAGTGCCATCCTTGGATACATTCCGGTGCCTCTGATCCTCAATTTCACCGTGCAGCAGGGCAACACAATGGACACCAGGCTCGGTTCAATTCACATCTCCCCTGCAACACTCTTCGTAATCCCTACGGTCTTCCAGATGGTGATACTTGTCGTTTACGACCGGTTTATTGTCCCCTTCCTGAGAAGAATCACAGGCTATGTGGGTGGCGTCACACACCTTCAGCGCATCGCCATTGGGTTCCTTTCAGCCACAGTGGCCACAGGCATTGCTGCCCTGGTGGAGATCAAGAGGAAAAAGGTGGCAGAAGATAATGGCCTTATGGATGCGACCTCTGGGATTCCAATATCTGTCTTCTGGTTGACAGTGCAGTTCTTCCTCCTTGGCATTGTTGATGTCACCTCCTTTGTAGGGCTTCTAGAGTTCTTCTACAGCGAGGCATCCATGGGGATGAAGTCCATTGGGAGCTCCATCTTCTACTGCATTCTTGGGGTGTCTGCTTGGCTGGGGAGCTTGCTGATACAATTGGCTAACCGAGTTACAAGACACAGCGATGGTACAGGAGGATGGCTTGATGGGACAAACCTTAACAGAGGGAAACTTGATCGGTTCTATGGGTTGCTAGCAGTTCTTGAGCTAGTGTCGCTATTTATCTACGTGTTCTTTGCGAGGAGGTATGTTTACAGGAATGACCAAAAGGTTGTGGTTGATGAGGACAATAAGGTTCCATCAGAACGAGGCATAAATGACATCTGATCATCTGCAAGTATTTCTAAGGCAAACATGGTGAGATGCTTAATTTACAGAAGCTACGGTGATGTCAGGAATAGAAGGATGTTATGCGCTTATGCAATCTGTGTTAGAAATATTGGGCCTGTATTGATTGTGTTAGAAATATAGGACATCTTAATGCAATTTCTACTATGCAGGAACTGGATGCTAATAAGCTGGTCCATCGTCCACATGAAAAAAAGTATAACCAGATATTCTAATAATTGAAATACATGTGTTGACCAGATATTCTAATAATTGAAATACATGTGTTGTCTCATTTCATCTTTTTTCGTTTATTTGAGTAGATCCATAAAAATATATTTCGGGGATGTGTTGTGGTCGACCTTTATGATCCAAACATACCACCTATTAAGTGGGATATGTGAATATGGGCCCAAGGGGAGCATGTCCAGGTTCAGCCGAACCTATTGTTCGGCCGACCACCAGGGCCACCTCTCGCACCGCCTTTCGTCCGTGACACTGTCTTGTCCTCATGTGGGTACAAAGTTTGGTCGGTTCTGCTCCATTTGTGGGCCCATGGATCTATGTGCTTCCCTCTGATTGGTCGGAGGTGTGTTTTCTACTTTAATTTGTTTACTTAGCCTTTTATGTGTGATTGCAGATATGGCCTCCTGAAATCAATGATTCACCAAAACTTGTGGAAATGGTTAGAATTAAACTTCTATCTCTAGTTTGGTGTTTATTATATCATTATTTTATACAAGAGTTGACAGTCGGACTTGATACTTAAGGACCGTCAACAATGAGATTGAGATGTTTTGGTGGGGGTCCCTGCCCGGCCTTATATATTCCGGAGGGCAAGGTTACAGGTCGTGTTTTTGGTAACTTCTAGCTAGATACGACCTAAGGAGTCCTACTCGGGTTTGTCCAAGCGGTTTCCTTCGATACCGACTAGGTCTACCCGTGTCCGAATAGTTTACAACAGCTTTTACAGGTAAGGTACAAGGAGTTTTTCTATCCCTACTAAGAGGTAATGCATGGCATGTTAGTAGTCCCATGGATGCTGATCTAACAGATGCTGCCTAACACATTGACATTAAGTTTTATGTCGTGAAAGTTAGAATCTAGGATCACACTATTGAGTTAGAGCATATAAGTACTAAGAAAAAACCAACGGATCCATTAATGAAAGGCTTACCTCCACGTACATTTCGTAAACTAAATGCTGTTATGGGATTATTTGATAGTGTAACACCCTAGGTGTTTAGAACCCTAAGAAAGAAAATCTAAACATCGCATCATGCATAATAACCTACAATCATTGAAATAATGCATCTAATTATGTGTGTGCATATGCATGTGTATGAATGTGTATGTGCATGTGTATGTATGTGTGTATGTGAGATTTGTTCCTTTTGTGTTTATTACCTTTCATGCTCCACCTTTCATGAAAAATGTAACATAAAAACACACTAATATTTTAATACCTTATAAAGTCTACTTCAAACACCATTTGCAAATCAAAATTTAACACAAGAAATGACTAGTAATTCAAATCCTAGTAGTCTTGAATTTAAAATAACTTTTAAACCCCGGCTCAAATCAACTTTTGGCTAAAACAAAAGTTATAGATTTTCAAATTCCCTACAACTCTCCTGTTCAAAGTTTTTTCAAGTTTATATTCGAAATTTTGAGAAAATTTAATTTGAATCCCAACCCTTCTCTCTCCCCCTCTCTCTTCTCTCCCCTCCCCTGTTCTGTCCCGTCGAGGGGCAGCGGCCGCCGGCCACCTGGCCGACGATGCCTGCCCCGGCAAGCCGCGCTAAGGCGCGACCCCCAACGGGCCCTGACCGGCCACCGACCGGGCCTGCTGCTGCCAACTCGCACGTGCCACCCTCCGTTGTGTCACGCCTAGCTCCAGCTCCCCTTCCTTGTGTTCCTATAAAAGGGCTGCACCGAGCCCCTGCTCACACGCACCCGAGTACCACCACCGCCCCACCATTAGCGCCGCCACTCGACCCCGCCGTTGAGCCCCACTTTCCGCTCCTCCTCCACCCAAACTGAGGCTCTAAACGGGTCGCCCTCAACCTGCTGGTGCTCCCCAACTTCCCCACGCCGCTCTTCCTCGCCAAACCACCGCCGTCCATCACCCGCACCTCGCCGGAGCTTCTGCTCACAGCCAACAGCCCAACTCCAGCCAACCCAGCCCCAACCAAGCACACCAATAGGTTTTCCTCGACCGCCTCATGCTCCCCCACCCCTTTCCCCTCGCTGTCGACTAGTTCCCTCGTCGGATTTCGGCCGGGAAACATCTAGCCCCACCTAGGGACTACATTGTAATCGCCAAGTTCTTTTTAGGGTCCTTTCTGCTAGATCCAGGGACCTATCTGCGAGAACTCGAGTACTTTTGCTTTCATGAGGCTGTCACTTGTAAAATTAATCTAAAATCATAGAAAAATCAGAAAAATGCAAACTAAAATTTCTTGTGACCCTCTTGATGCATTCGACTACTTTTGAATAGATGGATAACCATTTACAAATTAAAACTTGATCTAAAATTAATCTTGGTTTAAATAGCCCATAAATGTATCTCTTGATCTAGGATAGTATTGTGAGCTAGTCTCTGCTTGTTAAGACTTGTATAAAAATTTCAAGGCCAGAACATGTCTCTACGAGTAGTTTTTATGGGATCTTTTTTGATGTGCTATTTTGCTAGAGTTATTTGTTCATGCTGTTCTACTGATATTTTAGGGTTGAAACTTTTATAATAGAGTAACCTTGATGCATAAATGTTATGAACAAAGTTTGGAACGTTTTACTTCTGTCTAACTTGCTCATATGTTTTTAGTTAAGAAAAACTACATTAAATCAAAGTAACTAGTCTGTTGCTTAGAAAAATAAGATATTTTAACCAGAGACTACCTTTGAGTAGATTATCATGTTGGAAAAGTTTGAGACACAGAAACTTTGTGGAACTACCTGTAGAAATAAATCTCTATTAACGTAGAGGTATCTTGACTTATTTCCTATCCTTTGTATCTTGCACACTAAAACATGAAAAATTTACAGTAGACTCACCATAAGTTTAGGTGTACTCAGTAAAATGTTGAGCACCAGTTTTTGCATGGTTTGTTCTGTATAAATGGATCTTGATTCGAGCAGTAGTTTTTTAATGTATTTTTCATGCTTAATCTGCTGAATGAAAATGGATGAAAATTTTACGGTGAGTTTGTACTTAACTAATGTGCTCTGCATAAAAATCTCAATACAAGAAACTATCTCTACAAGTTGTTTTGAAAATCCATGCTTACTTTTGGAAAAATGGCCATTTATGAAATGACAAAACCACTCACTTACTTAATCAAGTTAGTTAATCCAGATACTACTCGATAAATGACTGCCTAAGGAAAACAAAATGAAGTGCTTTACAACTTAACTTGAGTTTTGTTGAAAAACAACTTTATAGAGAAATAAGTTATTTATCTTGTACCATTAAAACCACTCATACATATGCATTCATATATAATCGACGACTCTCGCTGACGGAACCTACGAGCTGGTGCTAGAGTCCGAGAGTGAGCAGCGCAAAGCTCAAGTTAATCTAAGTGAAGTTGCTGAAGACTCGAATTAAAGTTCAGAAGAGCCCAAAGCTAGCTTTGCTCAGGAAGGCAAGCCCCGGAGCATAACCCCTACTTTTAAACTTATGCAACTTTTATTTATATACGGTATTGTGCATTAAGTTTGTAGGATTTGATTGAAACCCTAGTTGCATGATCCTAGTACCTATGATATGAACACTAGTCTGTGTCGATCGCTAGATTGCCATGCTAATGGGACTCCGGTAAAAGACGAGTGGTTTCCTGCCACTCGCGAGATATTGGAGTTGCTTGTTTTACCTATGTTGGAATCATAAAGTCGACGGATGGGGCTATGTTACGATATTTCTGTTGATGATTGAGGCCCCATCTGTTTAGCAAAAATGATAAGGTCGTGGCGTGTGGTAGTGGTGGTTAAGTTTTTAAACGTACTAACCACATGCCGAGAATATGGTAATCGGTAAGCTTAAGTACCTGATTGAACCGGTGCCCGGACATACCTCCCACCGTCTTGACATCGTTCCCATGGGCACATGGTGAGTGCAAGAGCAGCCACGGCCCAGCTTCATTCCATGGTTCGTGGACCTCTGTACTCGAGGACGGTGGCCCTGATCCATGAAACGAGAATAAAGGGGAAAAGTTGCACGTGTGACTCTGTGAGTAACCACATGACGTGTGTTTAGGTTTCCCTTGCAAAGTTAAGAAATTCGATTCGAATCGTTCATTTCTCGCGACCATTGAGACTGCTTAACCCTTTTACCTCATAGAGTAAGAAGAGGAACAACGATGACGATTAATCTGGTTGGATGGTTAGTTAATTATTTTTCCACCATGTGTGATTTGGATAGTTGCTTACCTAGAATGGTTAATCAACAAGAACTTGATGCTAAAACTTGAAAGCAAGGACTCACTCTTAGATGCTTTTTGGCAAAAACTACCCTCAGCCAAAAGCCTTGCATGTCTAGGAGTCGGCTAAGTATATACCACTATTCGGGTTAGCCTTGCTGAGTATTAGTATACTCAGCCTTGCTTGTAGCTTTGTTTTCAGGTAAGACCTTTGAGAACATGGTTGCTAGTTTGACTTGGCCGTGTACTCTTTCTTCGGGTTGGTCGGTGGAATGGGATACGTCTGTCAGACCCGGGCACACGGGACTGTGCGCGTGGCTTACTTCTCTTAGGATACGGGATGGGATATGGCCCACGCCCTACATCTGTTGTAACTACTCGTTGTGCAGTAGGATTACTCATACAGTAGTGAAACTAGTCGGACACGGTAGGAAACTACCCGAGAAGTACTCGAGTAGGATTCCTGGGTTTGTACCCGACCAGAACTTCCATGTAAACCTATCCCCTCGGACTATATAAGGGCGGATAGGGACCCCCTCCAAACAGAGGAGGACACCCGATCACCATCAAAGGCAATACAAACCACACAGGACGTAGGGTATTACGCTCTCGGCGGCCTGAACCTGAGTAAACCTTGTGTTCCTTGCACCTTGAAGTTCCTGATCTCGGCGACACCCTACCTACAAACTCACCACCTTGGGGCTATCCCTCAGTGGGCGTGGCGGTAAAACATCGACAGCTGGCACGCCAGGTAGGGGTGTTCATCGAGAATTCAATGGCATCGTTCAACTTCTCCAGTGCCGTGCTCGACGAGGGCACAACTTTCATCTTCGGCTCCTGGATCTGTGTCGCCAACGGCTTTGGTGGCTTCAGCAGCCACCTAGCCAACTCCAGGGAGCTGGAAGTCTCTTCATCGACTCGAAGCAGCGATCTCGATGAGTTCATCAACAACCTCGGCGAGCTGTTGTTTCCTGATCTGGCCCTGCAGATAGAAAAGATATCCGTTTTCGACGTGACTTCCACTTGTGATGCCCCATAACTAGTTGGATCGAACTCAAACCGATCTGAGGGAACCACACAATCTAAGTCCCTCTCCGACTTGGAGGACTTAGATCTGCTGCTCAAGCTTAAGGACGTGGGAGCCACCGCTTGTCGGGGGCCCCCATTTTCGACAACTACTCGGACTCCAACAAAGAGTACGTGTCGATCAGTACTAGACCTTCAAGCCAGTGTGGAGGAGGACTCGAAGATGAGGGAGACACGCCTGTCAGGCGGCCCCTGCTCTTGAAAACCACTCGCAACCCGATGGCCACACGAAATCGTTTTTGGGCAGCCATCTGGGTTTAACCATAACATCAACGCCGCAAGGCCGTTTCGTGTACCGGAAGGGTTTTGAGCCCTCCGAACTACTTGATTACGCGTCCTGCCTTGTGGCCTTCATGCAGGAACTGCCTTTCCAGGAGGGCAAACCTCTCTCTTCCGTCGCGGAAGAGGGAGAAAGTAGCACAGAGCTACTCGAGTATAGTCTTACGGCTAACAACTTGCTGGATCATCAAGTCTGCATGGCCGCCCTTCGCAACGCGGAGGACGAAGAGCTGGACCCCGAGTACGACAACGAGCAACTCGCAGACGTCTCAGCCAATGAGCCCACAGTTGACGCCCCCCAGGATGAAGACGAGGAGCATTGAAGGATGCAGCGGGTGAAGAACGACAAACGCACCCAGCGCAGGCAGAATGCGGAGAATCGCGCCCGCGACCCAATGTACCAAAGGGATCTCAACAATGCTTTTGCAGCGGTCGCTGTTCAGGAGTACTGTACACTGATTGGCGCCATCACAGAAGCATCCCTACTAGGTCAACAACTCCCACCCAACCCTCAGATACAAAGGCTGCAGTATCTGACCCAGCGTGCGCTCGTGCAACTCGATGGGCAACATCCAGTGTCTTCCCCTCGGAATGCGCCCTCGAGGTCAGTGCGCCATGGCGAAACCGTGCTGATCAGCCGCACCCCTGAAGGAGGCTCCGGGAGCCGGAGGAACGACAACCGCCAGCGCAACGAGGGCCACCCGGTAGCGTGTGGCAACGATGAACAAGAAGTACAACTATCTACTCGCAACCAGCGTGGTGCAAGGCATCAAGGCCAAGCTCCACTCGAGGCCAACCTTCACGACATCCCCAGACCGACCTCAGGAAGAAGACCAATGAAGGCCACGACGCGCGGCGTGTTATCGAAGCAAGGCGAAGGGCCTGTACCGGCACATACCACGACGATAACGACAACGACCGCTTCCCTGCCTTCACCTCCAACATCACTGACAAATCCTATGCCAAGGAGTTCAAACCAGTCGGAATCCCCAAGTACGATGGTAAGCAGGACCTGCGCCAGTGGATTTGATGCTACTCCGTTGCTATTGAAGTTTCAGGGGGATCCAACTCCACCAAAGCTCTCTACTTCCTGGTGTCTCTGGAGTCCACACCGCTCACCTGTCTTGAAAGCCTCAAGTCAAACTCCATCGACTCGTGGGAGGACCTCAAGCGGGCCTTCATCAACAACTTCCAAGGATCCATGATTAGAGCGGGCACTCGCCACGATCTATCCCAGGTGAAGCAAGAGATGAACGAGACCCTGAGGTCCTAAACTCGGTGTTTCTTCGAGACACGCGCCACCATCGCTAGCATCACCGACGAGGACGTCATCCGCTGCTTCCAAAACAGGCTCTTCTCGAAGCACACTTACCACAACTTTGGACGCAATCGCCCTGTCAGACCCGGGCACACGGGTCTGACAGGGTCTGGGCTTTTACCGCCACGCCCACCGAGGGATACCCCCGAGGTGGTGAGTTTGTAGGTAGGGTGTCGCCAAGTATCAGGAACTCGAAGGTGCAACGGAACACAAGGTTTAGACAGGTTCGGGCCACCGATAGCGTAATACCCCACGTCCTGTGTGGTTTGTATTGTCTTTGATGATGATTGTCTCCGAGGGGGTGCTTGTCCACCCTTATATAGTCTGGGGGGACAGGTTTACATGGAAGTCCTAGTTGGGTACAATTCCAGGAGTCCTACCTGAGTACTTCTCGTGTAGTTTCCTACCGTGTCCAACTAGTTTCACTACTGCATGAGTAATCCTACAGCATTACGAGTAGTTACAACAAATGTAGGGCATGGGCCATGTCCCATCCCGTATCTTAGGAAAAAGTGTGCCACGTGTACAATCTCATGTACCCGGGTCTAACAATCCCCCGAGCTCTTCGTAGCCGAGTACTACAGGCGTCCAAGTACTTCTGAAGGCATCTTTGAGTTCTTCATGAACTTCGTCTTGAAGGTGTCCTCCGAGTACTTCCGTCGCTGCGTCGAGGCTGTGAGGTGCTCATGCCCCGAGTAGTTTTCCAGTCTTCCTTATATGGGGTGCGTTTAAACTCGCACTCCATATGGAGTAGCCCCTGAGCCTTAGGTTGTCCTGTAGAATCAGGTTGAGTGTCAATTTGATCTTGAGTCTTCTGTCCTTATCTTCCAGCAGATTTGAAAAATAAGTCGCTGATGACACGTGTCCCACAGCCCCCGAGCCTTGAATCCAAATCCCCAAGTTTTGGAATCTAGGATCCAAAGAGTCGTGGCATGCAATGTGTAACGACAAAGATTTGATGGTGAACATGAGCAAAATTGGTGTAGTAAATTTGAAAACCTCTTTTTTCGGGATGAGTTCCTGAAAAAATGGTGACACAAATAACATCCCAACAAACACCCAAAATTACCTCTCAAATAAATCTTTGTGCCCTGAGTCAATGACTAAATAAATCCTCTGGGTAATATTTTGAACAAACCCCTTATTTCGGAATAAAATCCCTAAAATAATGGTTAACAAACATATACCTAAGAGAAGTCTTAAAAGCCTCTTGGATCGGGCATTGTCAAGTAACTGTACAGCGTCCATCATGTAAGCATGAGAGCTGTCCCCTAAGGCACGCTGAGTTCCTTGTCTTATCAAGCCTCCGAGCCAGAAGCCAGATAATAAGCATAAAATAGTCGTATCCGACCGGTGGCGCCAGCCCCCGAGTCCAGGCATGGAGCAAGTAGCCGCTGGTGCTTGAACAATCGATGAAGGCATCTTGTCGGAGTCGTTCTGGACTAGGATTGTAGTCAAGAAGAGTAGTCGAAGTAGTCGAACATGTGCAGAACTAGTCGTAAACTGATAAACTTCTTATCATGGGAGTGAGGCCCCTTCAATAACATTGTGTACAAGTCGAAAACAAGTAATATGTTAATGAAAATAAGGGAGCGAGTCCCCTTCAGCAAAACTTGCGCATAATACCAGTCGTAAACCAGTAAAAACAGAGTTATACTGGAAGTATGAGCACAAAGGCCCTTCAGGAACCCAAGAGACTAGTCAGAGACTAGTAATTAGGAACTGCAAGTATGGGAGTTGTAAAATTGCGCGTAGTACCAGTCGTAAACCGGTAAAACGGAGTTGTACTGGTAGTATAAATCTCCACGCACCAATAGAAAATGTCCCCAATTGATCAAGGATGAAACCGATGTAGATGTTTAATATTCCAAAAATTTGGTACCTCCTGGCCATCCGGGTACTGTAAATGATAAGATCCAGGGCCTGTAACCTTGAGCACAATGAAAGGTCCTTCCCATCGTGAGTTAAGCTTGTGTAGTCCAGTATGATCCTGGATTCATCGAAGAACCATATCTCCAATGTTGAAAGAGCGTAGTTGAACGTTCCTATCATGGTAACGATGAACTCCTTGTAAGTAGCGGGCCGACTGCAACAATGCATTGCATCGGATTTTCTCAGCTAAGCGAAGCTCGAGATGTCTTGCAGTGTCAGCCTCGCCTTCTTCGAACATCGTTAGTCATGGAGATTTCCACATCATGTCAGCTGGTAATATGGCTTCAGACCTGTATACGAGAAAGAAAGGTGACTGGCCTGTGGCTTTCCTTGGTTGTGTGCGAAGCCCCAGACTACTGATGAGATCTCATGGATCCACCTGCCGCCCTTCTTTCTATTGTCGTCGTAGAGTTTTTTCTTCAATCCATCAAGAATCAATCCGTTGGCGCGCTCAACCTGGCCATTGGCCCGCGGGTGAGCTACTAAAACATATTTGACTTCAATGGAACTTCGTTCACAAAAATTCCAGAACTGATGCGAGTGGAAATTGGATCCCAGATCTGTAATGATGGTGTTGGGGAAGCCAAAGTGGTGTAATATCTCGCAGATGAAAGTAACCACTCGATCTACAGTGAGCGTTGCAATTGGCTTGTACTCGATCCACTTGGTAAACTTGTCAATGGCCACCAACACGTGTGTGAAACCTCCTGGCGCGGTTGTTATGGGCCCTACCATGTCCAGCCTCCAGCATGCAAGCGGCCATGAGGGTGGTATGGTGATGAGGTTATGAGCCGGAACATGAGGCTGTTTGCCAAAGGATTGGCAGTTGGTGCACCGGCGAACGAGTGCTTCGGCATCTCCCAAAGCAGTCGGCCAGTAGAAACAATATCGAAACGCCTTGCTGACTAGTGTGCAAGAAGCTGTGTGGTTCCCGCACACGCCTCCGTGAATCTCTTGGAGTATCTCTTTGCCCTCCTCCATGCTGACACACTTCATGAGTATGCCTGATGCTGATCGATGCTTCTACAGATTGCCCCCGACTAGAACATACCCTTTGCTACGCAGTAGGACGCGAGTAGCTTCAGCGCTTTAAGGGTCGACGCCGGGGGGTAGTTTGTGCTCCTGGATGTAGTCGATGAAGGCCATCCTCCAGTCGACCTCGATCATCAAGACCTCTCGATCGGGTTCCTTGAGACCCTGAGCGATGGAACTTGAGTCTAGTGCCCCGATAGAAGGGTGATGCAACTCGTGAATGAAAACTCCCGGTGGGACGTTAGCTCGATCAGAACCTAGTTTGGAGAGCACATCCGCACCCACATTGTTGTCGTGAACCACATGGTGAATTTCCAGTCCCGAGAACATTTTCTCGAGCTTGCGTATTTCCATAGCGTAGGCGTCCGTGGTGTCCTTGTTGATGTCCCACTCCTTATTGACTTGTTGAACCACCAGCAAGGAGTCGCCATAGACGAGTAGTCGCTTGATGCCCAAGGAGATTGCCAGGCATAGCCCATTTAATAATGCCTCCTACTCGGCCTCGTTTTTAGAGACCTCGAATAGTATTTGAAACACGTACTCGAGCTATTCTCCTCTTGGGCTTATGAAAAGTACTCCCGCACCACTGCCACTGAGCTTGAGTGAACCGTCAAAATACATGACCCAATGCTCTGGCTGGTTGGTTGGGGCTTCCACTTGGTTTTCTCGCAACTCCGCCATGAAATCGACTAGTGCCTACGATTTGATGGTTGTCCAGGGCTTGAAGTTGAGTGTAAGGGCTCCCAGCTCCACTGCCCACTTGGAGATGCGCCCGGTAGCGTCCCGATTGTGGAGGATATCCGCCAATGGGAAGTCGGAGACCACGAGGATATTATATGCATCTAAGTAGTGGTGAAGCTTCCTGGAGGTGATGAGTATACTGTAAAGTATTGTCTGAATCATTGGGTAACGGACCTTAGATTCAGAGAGGACTTCACTGATGAAGTAAACTGGTCGCTGCACCCCAAAGGTGTGGCCTTCTTCCTGTCATTCCACCACGATTGCCGTACTGACGACATGAGTAGTCGCAGCGATGTAGAGTAGTAGGTTCTCGCCTGGTTGGGGAGCCGTCAGGATGGGTGGCGACTGCAAGTGGTGCTTGAGATCTTGTAGCGGCTGGTTTGCCTCCTCGGTCCACTTGAACTTGTCGTTGAGCTTGAGTAATTTGAAGAAGGGTAGTCCCCTTTCTCCAAGTTGGGAGATGAATTGATTCAGCGCTGCCATGCAGCCTGCGAGCTTCTGGATGTCCTTGATCATTTTCGGAGCATCCATGTTCGTGATGGCGTTGATCTTCTCCGGATTTGCTTCGATCCCGCGGTGACTGACAATGAACCCAAGAAGTTTGTCCTGAGGCACGCTAAAGACGCACTTTGTTAGGTTAAGCTTCCTACAAAACCATCGCAAGCTGTTGAAGGTCTCCTCGAGGTCGGAGATGAACTCATCGTGGGATCTGGTCTTGATGACCATATCATCCACATAAGCTTCAACATTGCGGTGCAGCTGGTCCGCAAGGTACAGTTGGATGGCCCGTTGGTAGGTGGCTCCTGCATTCTTCAACCCGAATGACATCGTAGTGTAAGCGTATGCTCCAAAGGGGGTGATGAACGCCATTTTGATCCGGTCTTCCTCCTTGAGAGTGATCTGATCATAGCCCGAGTAGCAGTTGAGGAAGGAGAGCAAAACGCAGCCAGCCATAGAGTCGATGACTTGGTCGATGTGAGAGAGCGTGAAGGGGTCCTTCGGGCAGTGTTTATTGAGATCGGTGTAATCCACACACATCCTCCATTCATTATTATTCTTTTTCAATACAAGTACAGGATTAGCTAACCACTCGGGGTGGTATACTTCTTTAATAAAACCAACCGCGAGTAGTTTTGCTAGCTCCTTCTTGATCGCCTCCCTCTTGTCGGGGGCGAAGCGTCGTAGTCGTTGCTTCTTCGGAGTGGCTTTAGGGTCGAATTTTGGGCAGTGCTCGATCAACTCCTTGGGCACCCCTGGCATATCCGCTGGTTTCCACGCGAATATGTCACAGTTGGCCCTAAGGAAGCTGACGAGCGTGCCGTCCTATATGTCGCCTAAGCCGCCTCCAATTAAAGTAGTCTTGGACGGGTCTTCTTCTTGCAGCTGGATGGTCTTGATGCCGACATTGCTGGGGTTAGGTTTAACTCTCGACTGGCTGGGCCGCTGGTTGGAGATCTCCATCTCTGTGTTGGTCAGCTTCAGCGCGGCTGCAAGTACTTCTGCAAATGGCTCTGGGACGCATGAAGTCGTGGCGTACTCGATCGCCTCCTGGTCGCAGTCGTACGACTTCTTTAGGTCACCACGGAGTGTGAGTACACCTATCTTCCCTGGCATCTTGAGCAGTAGGTAGACGTAGTGGGGCACATCCATGAATTTGGCTAGTATCGGTCTGCCAAGGATGGCATGGTACAACGAGTTGAAGTCCGCCACCTCAAACTTGATGTACTCGGTCTGGTAGTTGTCTTTTGTCCCAAAGGTTACTGGCAGGACCACTGACCCAAGTGGTGTAGCCACATTACCCGGGACGATGCTGTAGAAAGGAGCTTGGCTGGGAGTGAGCATCTTGGAGATGTCCAGTCACATCTTCTTGAGAGTACTCGCGAAAAGCAGATTGAGGCCGCTCCCACCGTCGATGAGTACTCAGGTTAACTGTGAGCCCGCCATGACAGGGTCTAGGACGAGCGGGAATATTCCCAGCACAGAGAAGCTGGTCCATTGATCGTCCCTGGAAAAGGAGATCGGGACCTCGCAGTATCTCAGAGGCCTTGTCGTGGCTGGCTCCACAGAGAGTATTTCGCGCAGGGTTAGATTCTGCGCGCGCTTGGAGGGGAATCCGCCGTCCCCGCCGAAAATGACGTTGACACCTCCTTTGTCATCCTCCTTGTCCTTTCGCTTTCTTGCTTGAGGAAGGGGTGGTGCATTTAGGGATTTGCAGATGGTGACGCGCTCGAAGAGCGTATGCCGCGACTTCGGGTGTATCAGGCATTGTTTATGCATGACTTTCTCGTAGTATGAATGGTTTTCCCCGACTTCTTGCCATGCGGATTGCGCTCGACAGTCTTGATTTCATGGTCTGGCTTGCGCTTTCGGGTGTTCCCCGAGTGGTTCTGCTGGCTTTTGTCGAAGTGGCCGTTGCCATTGCCTGGCTTGTCGTGGTTGCGCTTGGGGAAGCGGTCGTTTTCCTCATCCTCCTGGTCAGCCCACCGTGCCATCATGTCATGCAGCTCCACGGCAGTAGTCGGGCGGTTGCACCCAAAGTCGTGGTACGTGTTCTTCGAGAAGAGGTCATTTTGGAAGCAACGAATGACGTCCTTATCGGTGATGTTGGCGATGGTGGCACGCGTCTCAAAGAAATGCCGTGTGTAGGACCTCAGGGTCTCGTTCATCTCCTGCTTCACCTGGGATAAGTCGTGGTGAGTGCCCGCCCTGATCATGGATCCCTGGAAGTTGTTGATGAAGGCCAGCTTGAGGCTTTCAAGCCACGTGAGGGGCGCGAAATCCATGGCCACCGGGAAGTAGAGGGCTTTTGTAGAGTTGGATTCTCCTGAAACTTTGATGGCGACGGAGTAGCAACGAATCCACTGGCGCGGGTTCTGCTTAGCGTCATACTTGGGGATCCGGACTAGTTTGAAGTCTTTTGGATAGAACTTGTCGGTGATGCTGGTGGTGAAGGCGGGGAAATGGTCGCTGTCATCGTCATCGTGGTGCGTGCCGGTACGGTCCTTCCTCCTCGCTTCAATGACAAGCCGCGCATCGCAGCCTTCATTGATATTCTTCCTGAGGTCGATTGTGGGAGCGTTGTGAAGGTTGATCTCGACTGGATCTTGGCCGTGGTGCCTTGGCCCGCGCTGGTTGCGAGTGCGTTGTTGTGCTTCTTGCTCATTGTTGCCGCGCGCGGACGGGTGGACCTCGTTGCTCTGGCGGTTGTCGTTCCTCCGGCTCCCGGGCCTTCCTCCAGGGGTGTGACTGACCAGCGTGGTATCACCATGGTGCTCGGACCTCGAGGGCTGATTCTGAGTGGAAGACACTGGGTGTTGCCCATCGAGTTGCACGAGCGCGCGCGAAGTCAAGTACTGCAGCCTTTGTCTCTGAGGATTAGATGGGAGTTGTTGAGCTAGCACTGCTACTTCTGCGATGGCGCCAATCAGCGTACAGTACTCGCAATCCGGCACCGCCGCAAAAGCGTTGTTGAGATCCCTTGGTTTGCCGGCGCAATTCTGCGCGTTGCGCCTGCGTTGGGCGCGTATGGCATTCTTTGCCCGCCGAATCCTTTGGTGCTCCTCATCTTCATCTTGGGAAGCGTCAGCTGTGGGCTCATCGGCTGAGACGTCCGCGATTTGTTCGTTGTCGTACTGGGTGCCTGCTCGTCTTCCTCCATGTTGCGAAGGGAGGCCATGCAGACTTGTCGATCCGGCGAGTGGTTAGCCCTAAGGCTGTACTCGAGTAGCTTTGTGCTACTTTCTCCTTCTTCCGCGATAGGAGAGAGAGGTCTACCCTCTTGGAAGGGTAGTTCCTGCGTGAATGCCACAAGGCAGGATTCATAATCGAGTAGTTTGGAGGGCTCAAAGCCCTTCTAGTACACGAAACATCCTTGCGGTGTTGATGTGACGGTTAAACCCAGAAGGCTGCCCGAAAGCGTTTCGGTGTAGCCGTAGGGTTGCGAGTGGTTTTCAAGGGCGGGGCAGCCCGACAAGCGGTGCCTCCCTCGTTTACGAGTCCTTTCTAGAACCAGTTTGAAGGTGTAGTACTTCATGGAAAGTACTCTTCGTCGGAATTCGAGTAGATGTCGAAAATGGGGGCCTCCCGGCAAGTGGTGGCGCCCACGTCCTTGATCTTGAGCAGCGGATCCAAATCCTCCTCCATGTCGGAGAGGGACTTAGATCGTGTGGTCTTTACAGATCAGTTTAAATCCGACCTGACTAGATCTGGTGCGTCACGAGTGGAAGTCACGTTGAAAACAGACATCTTTTTGAGTAGTTACAACAGATGTAGGGCGTGGGCCATGTCCCATCCCGTATCCTAGGAAAAAGTGTGCCATGTGGGAGGACCTCAAGCGGGCCTTCATCGACAACTTCCAGGGATCCATGATCTGGCGGGCACTCGCCACGACCTATCCTAGGTGAAGCAAGAGATGAACAAGACTCTGAGGTCCTACACATGGCATTTCTTCGAGACGCGTGCCACCATCGCCAACATCACCGATAAGGACGTCATTCATTGCTTCCAAAATGGCCTCTTCTCGAAGAACACGTACCACGACTTCGGGTGCAACCGCCCGACTACTGCCATGGAGCTGCGTGACATGATGGCACGGTGGGCTGATCAGGAGGATGAGGAGAACGACCGCTTCCTCAAGCGCAACCACGAGAAGCAAGGCAATGGCAACAGCCACTTCGACAAAAGCCAGCGGAACCACTTGGGGAATACCCGAAAGCGCAAGCTAGAACATGAAGTCGCGGCTGTCGAGCACAACCCGCATGGCAAAAAGTCGGGAACAACGACTCGGAATATGAGAAAGTCATGCATGAACAATGCCCGATACACCCGAAGTCGCGCGACATACAACAAGGTCCCGATCTCCTTCTCCAGGGAGGATGAATGTACCAGCTTCTCCGAGCCGGGAAAATTCCCGCTTGTCCTAGACCTTGTTGTGGCGGGTTCAGAGCTAACTCGAGTGCTCATCGACGGCGGGAGCGGCCTCAACCTGCTTTTCGTGAGTACTCTGAAGAAGATGGGACTGGATATCTCCAAGATGCTCACTCTCAGCAAAGCTCCTTTCTACGGCATCGTCCCGGGTAACGCAGCTACACCACTCGGGTCAGTGGTCCTACCAGTCACCTTTGGGACGAAAGACAACTACCGCACCGAGTACATCAAGTTTGAGGTGGCGGATTTCGACTCGTCATTCCATGCCATCCTTGGCAGACTGGCACTAGCCAAATTCATGGCCATGCCCCACTACGTCTACTTGCTAGTCAAAATGCTTGGCAAGACAGGTGTACTCACACTTCGTGCTGATCTGAAGAAGTTGTGCGACTGCGACCAGGAGGCGATCGAGTACGTCACGACATCACGCATGCCAGAGCCACCTGCAGAATTACTCGCAGCCTCACTGAAGCTGACCAACATAGAGATGGAGATCTCCAACTAGCGGCCCAGCCAGTCGAGGGTTAAACCCAACCCCACCGACGTTGGCATCAAGGCCATTCAACTGCAAGAGGGCAACCCTTCCAAGACTGCTTTGATCGGGGGCGGCTTAGGCGAGAAATAGGAAAGCGAGCTCATCAACTTCCTTAGGGCTAACCGGGACATATTCGCGTGGAAATAAGCGGATATGCCAGGGGTGCCCAAGGAGTTGATTGAGCATTGCCTAAAAGTCAACCCTAAAGCCACTCCAAAGAAGCAACGGCTACGACGCTTCACCCCCGACAAGAGGGAGGCCATCAAGAAAGAGCTAGCAAAACTACTCGCAGCTTGTTTTATTAAAGAAGTGTACCACCTCGAGTCAATGAGTCTATGAGTCAACCTAAGGCTCGGGGGCTACTCCATATGGATTGCGAATTTAATCGCACCCCATATAAAGAAGACTGGACAACTACTCGGGGCATGAGCACCTCACAGCCTCGACGTAGCCAAGGAAGTACTCGGAGGAAATCTTCAGGACGAAGTTCGGGAGAATTCGAAGACGATTTCAAAAGTACTCGGACGCCTGCAGTACTCGGCTACGAAGAGCTCGGGGGCTTGTCAGATCCGGGTACACGGGACTATCCGCATGGCACACTTCTCCTAGGATGTGGGATGGGATATGGCCCACACCCTACATTTGTTGTAACTACTCGTAATGCAGTAGGATTACTCATACAGTAGTGAAACTAGTCGGACACGGCAGGAAACTACCGGAGAAGTACTCGGGTAGAACTCCTGGGCTTGTATCTGATTAGGACTTCCATGTAAACATTTCCCCCTAGACTATATAAGGGCGGACAGGGACTCCCTCGGGGACAATCATCATCAAAGGCCTCTAGAAGTACTCGACGCCTGCAGTACTCGACTATGAAGAGCTCGGGGGCTTGTCAGACCCGGGCACACGGGACTGTGCACATGGTATACTTTTTCTAGGATACGGGATGGGACATGGCCCACGCCCTACATCTGTTGTAACTACTCATAGTGCAGTAGGACTACTCATACAGTAGTGAAAGTAGTTGGACACGGTAGGAAACTACCCGAGAAGTACTCGGCTAGGATTCCTGGGTTTGTACCCGACTAGGACTTCCATGTAAACCTATTACCCCGGACTATATAATGGCGGACAGGGACCCCCTCCAAACAGAGAAGATCACCCCATCACCATCAAAGGCAATACAAACCACACAGGACGTAGGGTATTATGCTCCCAGCGGCGCCAACCTGTCTAAAATCTTACGTTCCTTTGCACCTTCGAGTTCCTGATCTCGGCGACACCCTACCTACAAACTCACCACCTCGGGGGTATCCCTCGGTGGGCGTGGCGGTAAAACACCAACACGCCCGACTACAGCCGTGGAGCTGCGTGACATGATGGCACGGTGGGCTGACCAGGAGGACGAGGAGAACGACCGCTTCCCCAAGCGGACCACGACAAGCAAAGCAATGGCAACGACCACTTCGACAAGAGCCAGTGGAACCACTCGGGGAACACCTGAAAGCGCAAGCCAGACCAAGAAGTCGCAGCTGTTGAGTGCAATCCGCGTGGTAAGAAGTTGGGGAAAAACGACACACAATTCGAGAAAGTCATGCACAAACAATGCCCGATACACCCGAAGTCGCGACACACGCTCTTCGAGTGCGTCACCCTCCGCAAGTCACTCAATGCACCACTCCTCCCTCAAGCAGGAAAGCGAAAGGACCAGGAGGATGACGAGGAGGGTCACAAGTCGGGGGTTCAGGACTTCCAGGATCCGAAGACGTCGTCAAAGTCATCTTCGGCTGAGACGGCGGATTCCCCTCCGAGCGCGCGCAGAAGTTGACCCTGCGCGAAATACTCTCTGTGGAGCCGGCCACGTCCAGGCCTCTGAGATACAGCGAGGCCCCGATCTCCTTCTCCAGGGATGATTAGTGGACCAGCTTCTCCGAGCCAGGAAAATTCTCGCTCATTCTAGATCTTGTCGTGGCAGGCTCACAGCTAACTCGAGGACTCATCCACGGTGGAAGCAGCCTCAACCTGCTTTTCACGAGTACTCTTAAGAAGATGGACCTGGACATCTCCAAGATGCTCTCCCCTAGCCGAGCTCATTTCTACGGCATTGTCCCGGGTAACGCGGCTACACCACTCGGGTCAGTGGTCCTGCCAGTCACCTTTGGGATGAAAGATAACTGCCGCACCGAGTACATCAAGTTCGAGGTGGCAGACTTCGAATCGTCATATCTTGCCACCTTGGCCATCCAGCTGCAAGAAGGTGACCCGTCCAAGACTGCTTTGATCGGGGGCAACTTAGGTGACAAATAGGAAAGCGCGCTCATCAGCTTCCTTAGGGCCAACCGTTACATATTCACGTGGAAACCAACGGATATGCCTGGGGTGCCCAAGGAGTTGATCGAGCACTGCCCAAAAGTCGACCCTAAAGCCACTCCGAAGAAGCAACGACTACGACGCTTCACCCTCAACAAGAGGGAGGCCATCAAGAAGGAGCTAGCAAAACTACTCGCGGCTGGTTTTATTAAAGAAGTATACCCACCCCGAGTGGTTAGCTAACACTGTACTTGTATTGAAAAAGAATAATAATGAATGGAGGATGTGTGTGGATTACACCGATCTCAATGAACACTGCCCGAAGGACCCCTTCGCGCTCCCACGCATTGACTAAGTCATTGACTCTACGGCTGGCTGTGTCTTGCTCTCCTTCCTCGACTGCTATTCAGGCTACCATCAGATAGCTCTCAAGGAAAAAGATCAAATCAAAACGGCGTTCATCACCCCCTTTGGAGCATACGAATACACTACAATGTCATTCGGGTTGAAGAACGCAGGAGCCACCTATCAACGGGCCATCCATCTATGCCTCGCGGACCAGCTACACCACAATGTTGAAGCTTATGTGGATGACGTGGTCATCAAGACCAGATCCCACGACGAGTTCATCACTGATCTCGAGGAAACATTCAATAGCTTGCAGAAGTTTTGATGGAAGCTTAACCTGATAAAGTGCGTCTATGGCGTGCCACAAGAAAAACTACTTGGTTTCATTGTTAGTCACCGAGGAATTGAAGCAAACCCGGAGAAGGTCAACACCATCACAGCCATGGATGCTCCAAGGACGATCAAGGACATCCAGAAGCTCACAGGCTGCATGGCAGCTTTGAATAGTTCATCTCCCAACTTGGAGAACGGGGACTACCCTTCTTCAAATTGCTCAAGCGCCACGACAAGTTCCAGTGGACCGAGGAGGCAAACCAGATGCTGCAAGATCTCAAGCACCATTTGCAGTCACCCCCCATCCTGACGGCTCCCCAACCAAGCGAGAATATTCTACTCTACATCACCGCGACTACGCACGTCGTCAGTATGGCAATCGTGGTGGAACGATAGGAGGAAGGCCACGCCTTCTGAATTCAAGGTTTGTTACCCGACAATTCAGAAACAACTTTACAGTATACTCATCACCTCCAGGAAGCTTCACCATTGTTTCGATGCATACAATATCCTGGTGGTCTCCGACTTCCCATTGGCGGATATCCTCCACAATCGGGACGCTACCGGGCGCATCTCCAAGTGGGCCGTGGAGCTAGGAGCCCTCACAGTCCACTTCAAGCCCCGCACGGCCATCAAGTCGCAGGCACTAGTCGATTTCATGGTGGAGTGTCGAGAAAATCAAGTGGAAGCCCCGGCTAACTAGCCAGAGGATTGGGTCATGTACTTTGATGGCTCACTCAAGCTCGATGGCGGCGGCGCGAGAGTACTTTTCATCAACCCGAGAGGAGAACAACTCAAGTACGTGTTCCACATACTATTCAAGGTCTCTAACAACGAAGCCGTGTATGAGACATTATTGCACGGGCTACGCCTAGCAGTCTCTCTAGGCATCAAGCGACTACTCGTCTACGGTGACTCCTTACTGGTGGTTCAACAAGTCAACAAGGGGTGGGACGTCAACAAGGACACCATATACGCGTACGTTATGGAAATACGCTAGCTCGAGAACAAGTTCTCGGGGTTGGAAATCCACCATGTGATTCGTGACAACAATGTGGTCGCGGATGTGCTCTCCAAACTGGGTTCTGATCAAGCTAATGTCCCACCGGGAGTTTTTATTCACGAGTTGCATCACCCTTCCATCAAGGCACCAGACTCAAGTTTCATCGCTTAGGGTCCAAAGGAACTCGATCGAGAGGTCTTGATGATCGAGGCCGACTGGAGGGTGGCCTTCATCGACTACATCCAGGAGCACAAACTACCCCCCGGCGTCGACCCAAAAAGTGCTGAAGCTACTCGCATCCTAAGGCGTAGTAAAGGGTAAAGGGTACGTTCAAGTCGAGGGTAACCTGTTGTTGACGCCAGATTTTGACACGTGTTGAATCGGCGTCAGGAGAAGAGATTGGCCGATGTGGCGGATCTAAAGGCTACAGTAAAGAATCGGCCGATTGAGGTTACAGTTGGGAATCGGCCGATTGGCGATGCAACTTGCGCCAACAAGATTGGGACCACAATAGAGGATCTCGGTTGAAAGTGGCCTAATGTTGGTCAACAGAATAATGCTGATTCGGTCCAGAGGCAAAAGAAAAGAGTCCTGATTGGATTAAGAAACGGTGGCAGAAGATTCTGCGGGAGTCTGTTTCCTTTATAAGAATATTATAGATATAACAGTTTTTAATAAGATTGTAACAAGTCATAATCGACCAGGAGTCCTGGTTTTAGGGTATAAATAGGAGTCGTCAGGGCTTTGTGAAAAAAAAGATCAACAATCAATCAACAAAACACATCTACTTTTTCCTAGTACTTTACTTTCAAGTCGGCGACTTTGCCAATACCTTTTCTTCTTTCACGAGTTCGTACGGATTGGCAGGGCTGCATCAACTTGATCTCCGGCCAATTGGTAGGTTCCGCTTATCGAATAACATCTGAGCTTTAACCTCGGGCGCATCGCTGTGGTTTCGTTTAGGTTTATTCACTAGTTATCGATATTTACTAGAATTATAGGTTTTACCTGTTGTTCTATTATTATCACCAGTTATCCAGCTTGAGATTGGGACTATCGGCTTTATCATCGCTCTTCCTCGTTCATCTTCATATAGCCGATTAGATCTATTTCAAGTGTTGCATTTGTAATAATTGTTTAAGTCGCTCCAGCAGTTTTCTTTACAATTATTACGTGATTATCGGCTGATCCATAGGCGGTCATCTTCATAGCAAATCGGCCGATTCGCCGACGCGCTCTTCAGGACAGATCGGAACTCCAGCCGATCGGAGCGCTTGGAATTTAATACTTTTATTTCCTTGTCGATCAATAGGTCAGATTGACTGGCACGCCGCGTGAACCACACCAGGGCAATAACCCGAACAGGAGCTAAGCAGATTGTCCCGGGTCGTGTGTCCGACGCTGAAGACCATCGGCCGATTCCTGGCCGATTTTTAGCGCCAACACCTGTACAGGCATGGATCAGCTTCAGGCACGGAGGAGGGCAAAGAGATACTCCAAGAGATTCACAAAGGCATGTGCGGGAACTACGCGGCTTCTCGCACACTAGTTGGTAAGACTTTTCGATCTGGTTTCAACTGGCCGACTGCTTTGGCAGATGCCAAGCGCTCGTTCGCCGGTGTACCAACTGCCAGTTCTTTGGCAAACAGCCCCATGTCCCGGCTCATAACCTCATCACCATACCACCTTCATGGACGTTTGCATGTTGGGGCCTCGATATGATAGGGCCCTTAAGAACTGCGCCACGTGGTTTCACACACGTGTTGGTGGCTATCGACAAGTTTACCAAGTGGACCGAGTACAAGCCAATCGCAACGCTCTCTACGGATCGAGTGGTTACTTTCATCTGCGACATCTTACATCGTTTTGGCTTCCCCAACACTATCATTACAGACCTAGGATCCAATTTCCAATCTCATCAGTTTTGGGATTTCTGTGAATGCAGTTCCATTGAAGTGAAATATGTTTCAGTGGCTCACCCGCGGGCCAACGGCCAGGTTGAGCGTGCCAACGGCTTGATTCTTGATGGATTGAAGAAAAGAATTTATGACGAGAAAAACAAAAAGGATGGCAAGTGGATTGATGAGATCTCATCAGTAGTCTGGGGGCTTTGCACACAATCAAGCAAAGCCACAGGACAGTCTCCTTCCTTCCTCGTATACGGTTCTGAAGCTATATTACTAGCTGACGTGATGTGGAAGTCTCCTCGAATGGAGTTGTTTGAAGAAGGTTAGGCTGACACCGCAAGACATCTTGAGCTCGACTCAGCTGAAGAAATCAGATGCAATGTCTTGTTCCAGTCGGCCCACTACTTACAAGGAGTCTGTCGTTACCACAATTGGAACATTCAACGACGTTCTTTCAATGTTGGAGATATGGTTCTTCGACAAATCCAGGATGACACCGGGTTACACAAGCTTAACTCGCGACGGGAAGGGCCTTTTATCGTCCACAAAGTTACAAGCCCTCGATCATATCGCTCACAGTACCCTGATGGCCAGGAGGTTCCTAATTCATGGAATATTGAGCATCTATGCCATTTTCATCCTTGATCAACCGGGGCATCTTATATTGGTACCTGGAGATTAATACTTCCAGTACAACTCCGTTTTACTGGTTTACGACAGGTATTTTATGCAAGTTTGCTGAAGGGGTCTCGATCCCATACTTCCAATAACTAATTACTAGTTTCCGACTAGTATCTTGTATCACTGAACGGGCCTCGTGCTCATACTTCTAGTACAACTTTGTTTCACTGGTTTATGACTGGTATTATGCGCAAGTTTGCTGAAGGGGCCTCACTCCCTTATTTCCAGTAACATATTACTAGTTTTCGACTCGTACACTATGTTACCAAAGGGGCCTCCCTCCCATGGCAAGGGATTTACTAGTCGGGGAATGTAACAACCCTGATAAATTACATTTCTAAAGCAATGTCATTAGCCCAACCCTATGCTTAACCAACTAATTAAAGGGTGAAAAGAATTAGAACAAGTTAAGTTGAAATTCAAATTGAAATTGGGCACATATGAATACTTTTGAATTTTTAAATTCACTTTCAAACCACAAGCCAAATGAGGTGTTACCTGAAACCAAACTTGTAGAACTTTTTATTCTGAACAACTTTCATGTTCAAAAGTTTTTGAAATTCAAATTAGAAAGTGGAGAAAACATCCTGTTTGCAACCAGCCCCTTGGAACTTTTCAAATTCTCGCAAATAGGCCCTTCTCCGCTCCCCGCCCGACACACCGGCCAGGTGGCCGGCGATGCCTGACCGGCGCAAGCCGCCAGGCCAGTGGCCGCCGGCCCTCGCCCCCAAGCCCGGCTTTGCCCCCCCCACCGCCGCGCTACCCAGCCCCAGCTCGCCACACGCGCCACGCCAGCCGCGCCTCTGCTCGCCGCCCGCGCGCCCAACGGCCGCGCCGCGCCGTGCCGCACCGCCCGCCGCGACCCGCCCGTCGCTGAGCTCGCCTCCCGCCCGAGCCGCTGCTGCAGCTGTCCCCCAATCCCGCGCCGCGCTATCTCCTTGCTCCCCCACACAAATCCCCGCGCCCAGTCACGCGCCTCCGCCCTCCGCACGCCGCGCCGGTGAACCGAGCCGCCCACCGCGGCCAACCCCGCGCCATTACCGTGCCTCCACCCCCGCGCGTCGCCCGGCACCCCTACCTCCTTCCTGCCCCTATAAAAGGTGCCCGAGGCCGCCCGCGCGAGCTACCAGCAACCAGAGAACGTCGCCGCCGAGCTCCACCCGCTCGTGGACAGCCCTCTACAGCCATCCACCGCTCGAATTGAACCTCCAGCCACCACCACATCATCCCACCGGAGCTCACCGACCCGCTCAACACCGCCCAGGACCGCCGGAGCACCGCCGCCCGCGCTGTCGCCGCCGCCGCCGCCCCTGGTCACCGCGGACAGCTCGACCCCGACCCCCTCCGCCCAAGCCAAGCACCGGAGCAGCTTCCCCATGCGCCACTGAAGCTCCCCGTCCAGATCAGACCGCCCCAAGCCCGCCGGGGCACTGCCGTCGACGCGTACCGCCGCCGCCGCCCCTGCTCCAACGCCGAGGAGCTACTCCCGGCCGTCCTCCACCCCGACCAAGACCCCCACGAGGTAGCCCTCGCACCCCTGATCCTTCCCCGGCCCTCACCCCTCGCCGCCGGCGAGCCCCTCGCCGGAATTTTGGCCGGCCACCGTACCCGAGCCACCCAAGGACCCAATTGCAGTAATCGAAATCTTTAGAAGGGTCTGCACGTAAGATTCCAAGGACCCAGATGTAAGAGAAAGATTCAAACTTAGATTCAAAATCAGTGAACTTGTAAAATTCGTATAAAATTGTAGAAAATTCAGAAAAATGCAAACTTAACTACTCTGGAGACTTTAGGATAAACTCCACAACTTTTGTTACATGCATCTCCTCAGATTCTAGCTAATTTATGCTCTAAATTAAATAGGTTGTTTAATGACCTTTATTCACAACCATTGTTGTAGACAAGTACTGGTCCTAAAAATTTTACAGTAGGATATTTACTTGTTATATAAGCCAATGTAGAAAGATCAGGCCCAAATTCCATCTCTATCTACACTGTTTATTAAACTTAGTTTCATACCATGTTTGGATAGAATTAATTGTCCCTGCAGTTAGGTTATGAATCACCTAATGAAATTTTTTCTATACTGTTGTAATGGTACCTAGAAGCCATAGAAAAATTTAGAGACTTTTTATCTCAAAGGAACCTTTTTATTTGATTTATGTGCTAATAAAATACATTAAATCAAGAAAATAGTATCTTAGCTTGGAAAATTCTCATGTTTTTACTAGAAGATACTCAGTGGTAGAGGATGCTGTGTCAAAAGTTTCATGGACAAAAACCCTATGAAGTATCCTGTAAAAATAAATCTTTAAATAACCTAGGTGTGTAATGTCATATTTATTATGCTCTGAAAACGGCATAATAAATCCTATAAAAATTACAGTAGCTCCTGCATGATTAAATGAAAGCCCTGTAAAAAATCTTAGTCTCAGTTTTTGTACCATTTGTTCTGTACAAAAAGAACAAGAATCTAGCAGCAACCATGTATTATATTTTTCATAATTAATCTGCTGCAGGAAAATATCTGAAAATTTTACAGTAAGCTTATCCTTCCCTGTTGTGTCTAGATCCAAGGTTTCATGACCAGAAACTACTCCCTGTAGTAGTTGCACTTAAATCATGTTTCCATGAGGAACATAAGTTCCCATGAACACCCACCCCACCTTGCTTAACGAAGTTACTTATTGTACTATTCTACTCTAATAAAGATTGCCCACGAATGATAAAGTAACTCACTTCACAAGAAAATTCTTGTTTTACAGACTGCAACTTTATCGTGAAGGAAATCATGTCGTTTACCATCACCACTACTTAAACTTGTGCATTCATGTAGAAACGACTACTCTCGCCGACGGGACTTACGAGCTGGTGCCTGAGTCCGAGAGTGAGCAGCGAGAAGCCCAGGCAAATTTAACTGAAGCAGTTGAAGACCCGGGTCAACGTTCAGACGATCCCCGGACTAACTTTGCACAAGAAGGCAAGCCCCGGAGCAAAACCCATTTCCTTTCCTAAATTATGCAACTCACTACTCTTTTGCTTGTGCATTAAGTTTATAGGAGTTGAATGAAAACTTAGTTGCATGATGTTAGGAACCCATGCTTGAAAACTAGATGTAAGGTTCGATAGAATGCTGTGCTAATAGGACTCCGGTAAAAGCCGAGTGATTTCCTGTCACTCGCGAGAAAATAGGAGTTGAATGTTTACTACACGCTGCAATCATAAGGACAACGGACGGGCTATGGTACGATGTTTACGATTGAGGTCCGTCTGTTTAGTGAAAAATGCTAAGGCCGCAGTGTGTGGTAGTGGTGGTTAAGTCTTTGAACGTACTAACCACATGCCGAGAATATGGTAATCGGTAAGCTTAAGTACCTGATTGGCCCGGCAAGTGGACGACAACCTACCCTTTGAACTTCGGTCCCATGTGCATATGGCGAGTGCACGAGTGGTCACGACCCGGCGCCGAACTGTGGTGTGGGGCTCTTGTACTCTCGGAGGGTAGCTCCGATCCATGTGCAGATGGCGAGTGCACGAGTGGTCACGACCCGGCGCCGAACCGTGGCGTGGGGCTCTTGTACTCTCGGAGGGTAGCTGCGATCCACAACCCGGAAAGAAAGGGGAAAAGTTGCACGTGTGACTCTGGGAGTAACCACGTGACGTGTGTTTAGGTTTCCCCTTGCAAGGTTAAGAAATTCGATTCGAATCGTCCGTTTCTCAAGGCTATTGAGACTGCTTAATCCCTTTTACCATACAGAGTAAGAAGAGGAACAATGATGAGGAATAAACTTGTTGGATGAAATTTAATGCTTCACCATGAATGATATTGGATAGCTGCTTATCTAGAATGATTAATGAAACTAGAATCTTGAGCTAAAAGTTGAAAGTAAGGACCCACTTGTAGATGCTTTTCGGCAAAACAAACCCCTGAGCCAAAAAGCCTTGCATATCTAGAGTCGGTGGAGTAGATTCCACTACACGGGTAAGTCTTGCTGAGTATTAGTATACTCAGCCTTGCTTGTGGCTCGTTTTCAGGTGAAACCTTCGAAGATATGATTGCTAGCTTGACCTGGCCGTGTACTCTTCCCCCTGGTTGGTTGGTGGAATGGGATACGCCCCCGGCCAATGGAGATAATGCCGAGTGATGTCTCGTACGGGCTTCACCGAGACATCCTGTATCGTCGAGTAGTTTTCGTTATTTTATTTCCGCTGCAACTTAAACTCTGAAGAACTTATTGGTCCTGATCACTGAAGTACTTGATTACTAAACTCAAACATGGTTTGTAATATTCACTTATGATAATTTTTGTAATATCTGCTGGAATGTGGTATTCTCTGGGCTCATCTTTGCATGAGCATTTGTATGTATGGCTTCGATCCGCTTTACCGTGGTTGTATCGGGAGGTTACCCGACAGACCAGTGGATTACTCCGTTTGAAGTGTAAGGTTAACCGAGATTGCCCTAATGGTGATGGTTAATACACTTGAGCCGGATTAATTCAGGTGGTTCTGCCACAGGGAAGGACCCCATTCCACTGTCCAACCAGTCGACAAGGCACTCGGCCAAGCCAAACCAGCTACCAAATTTTCAACAAACATACCTAAAAATATTGCCACAAGCAACGCTAAGTATACTAATACTCACCAAGGCTTACCCGACTAGTGGTATAGAAATACCGACTACTAATCATGCAGAGCTCTAAGGTTCTAGGGTTTTCTTTTTGCTGAAAAGCAACAAAGAGTAGGTCCTTAATTTCATGTTTTAACTTCCCATATTCTAGTTCATTTAACCAGTCTAGATGAGCATCTAATTCTAATCAAACATGATGGAAAATAATTAATCGACCAACAAGTTTCATCATAACCATAGTTCCTCTAGTTACTCTATGTGGCAAGAGTGTTAAGCAGTCTCAACTACCTGAGAAACGGACGATTCGAATCGAGTTTCTTAACCTTGCAAGGGAAACCTAAACACACATCACGTGGTTACTCCAAGAGTCACACGTGCAACTTTTCCCCTTTATCCCCGCTTTATGGATCAGGGCCACCGACCTCGAGTACAAAAGGTCCATGAACCACGGACGATGCCAGAACATGAACCCTCTTGCACTCACCATTGGGCCCATGGGATAGCGTCAAGATGGTAGAGCCTGTCCACGCACCGGTTCAATCGAGTACTTAAGCTTACCGATTACCATATTCTCGGGATGTGGTTAGTACTTTCAAACTTTTAACCACTGCTACCACACACTGCGGCCTTAGCATTTTTCACTACTCAGACGGGGCTTCAACCATGAGTATTTTACCACAGCCCCGCCTGCCAACCTTATAGTTGCATTATGCGGTAAATCATTCAACTCCTATAGTTCTCGCGAGTAACAGGAAACTACTCGACTTTTACCGTTCCTATTAGCATAGCATCTACTCGATCTTCCTATTCTAGTAGTCATAACAAAGGTACCTAGGATCATGCAGTTAGGATTCCAATCAACTCCTATGAACTTTAAATGCACAGGTAAAAGAAATAACAGTTGCATAATTTAAAAACTAGGATCATGCACCGAGGCTTGCCTTCTTGTGAAAAACTAGCCGGGGGCTCCTCCGAACGTTGGTCTAGGTCTTCAGCGGCTGCTGCTGCACTACCTTGAGCTTCTTGCGGCTCACTCTGGGACTCAGGCACTGGATTGTAGATCCCGTCGGCGAGAGTAGTCGAGTCTATATGAATGCACAAATATGAGTGATTAAACTGGTACAGGATTGCTTTATAAAGTAGTCAAAACTTAGGTTTAGCAGTCAAGTACTTTATTTTCTTTTTCCTAGGCAGTCATTTATCGAGTACTTATCTGTATTAACTGACTCTATTAAGTGAGCGGGTAGTTGTGCATGTTGTACGGCCGTTTTAACAGGGAGCATTGGTTGACCTAAACTACTCGCAGGGTAGTTTCTAGGTTGCAGAACTACTCGTAGAGGTAGCTCCTGAGTTGGGATTTTTATGTAGACCTTGTCACTTATTTACAACCTTACTGTAAAAGTTTTAGACATTTTCAATCTGCAGATTAATCAAGAAAAGTTCATTACACGGCTGCTGCTAGATACAAGTTCTATTTGCATAGATCAAACCATGCAAGAACTGGTGCTCATCTTTTTACTTGAACAAATCTACTCGCATGAGTAGTTTACTCCATATTTTTGTAGATTTTGTTGTGCAAGAAACAGAGGTTAACATTTTAGTTTAAAAGGGATCTAGCTTATAACAAAAGCACTCGAAACCACTCGATAATGGGACTGATTTGCAGTAAACAAAAATAGCGGAGGCCTGGGTGAAAAAGAAGCTAAAACTCATTCTTCCCAGGGTCAAAACTAAAACTTTTGAATACCAAAATTGTTCAGCTTTTCAAGACAAACATTTTCTTTGTTATGACCATCTTCATTTGAGTAGTGCATAAAAAGTAATTTTGAATTTCCGCAAACAGGTATTTAAATGACACGTCATTTCATGTGGATTTTTGCACTGTTAGCTTTTGAGTTCAACTAGACTTTTGTTGCTCCTGTTATGACGGGCGTGCCATTCAACTTTCAGAGTCATTTGTTATAAATTTTGAAAGTTACAAGGGTTTGCTTTTACGGGTTCAATTGTTTCATGCATATATACATATACACATATTCATTTGGCTCTAAGGTATAGTTGATAGGTGCTTTCATACTTTTCTTTCTCTTTTGTGACTGGTTCCAAGGTTTGGATCTTTGCTAAATCTTTTAGATACCTAGGGTGTCACATACTCGGAGGACACCTTCAGGATGAAGTTCGGGAGAACTCGAAGACGCCTCTAGAAGTACTCGGACGCCTGCACTATGAAGAGCTCGGGGGCTTGTCAGACCAGGACACACGGGACTGTGCACATGGTATACTTTTTCTAGGATACAGGATGGGACATGGCCCACGCCCTACATCTGTTGTAACTACTCATAGTGCAGTAGGACTACTCATACAGTAGTGAAACTAGTCGGACACGGTAGGAAACTACCCGAGAAGTACTCGGGTAGGATTCCTGGGTTTGTACTCGACTAGGACTTCCATGTAAACCTGTTATCCCGAACTATATAATGGCGGATAGGGACCCCCTCCAAACAGAGAAGATCACCCGATCACTATCAAAGGCAATACAAACCACATAGGAAGTAGGGTATTACGCTCTCGGTGGCCCGAACCTGTCTAAACCTTGTGTTCCTTGCACCTTCGAGTTCTTGATCTCGGCGACACCCTACCTACAAACTCACCACCTCGGGGGTATTCCTCAGCGGGCGTGGCGGTAAAACATCGACAACGTCCCCGGCCAACGCTGATAACGCTGAATGATGTCATGTACGGGCTACATCATGATATCTTGTATCATCGTTAGAACTATCATTTATTTTCCGCTGCACTATTAAACTCTGAAAGTATTTGTTTATGCATGAATTTGAACTTGGTTTATAATAATAATTCAAGTTGAACTCTATGATGTAAAATTTGTGGACTGTTGTAATCCCTAGGCTCACCTTCGTGTGGGTTATATGTATGCATTATTTCGATCGAAATTCCAGTGGTTGCATCGGGATGTTACCCGACATACTGTCATTTTACTCCGTTTTAAGTGTGTGTTAGCCTGGATTGCCTTTATGGTGATGGTTAGTGCACTTAAGCCGGATTAATTCGGACGATTCTTTCACAGCTGGCATCAGAGCCGAAATGCATACACCAGAGAGTACAAAAAGCCTTATACAAATGTTTTCATAAAACTCGACAACAAAATTGCATTTGCAAAAATATGTTGGTTCGTTAAGGATGACGCCTAGTTCGTAAAAGCCCTAGAGGATTATGGGAACTAACTATGTGGCTATCTTAACTATAATATATATAACTGACTTCCAGCACATTACTTTCTGTCAAAACTTACTTTTGTAAACAACCAAACTTTGATTTCTGTAACGACGCCCTCATCACTAAGGTAAGAAGGTAAGGATCCTCAGTCAACTGAGAGAGCTTGACCCTCACGTCGATGACGCGAACCGAACGCTGTCCTCAAGCAGTGGCTTACTTGAGGTGCTGCCAATATACGAACCACTCGTTGATTATATTGGGAGTAAAAGTTTGGCGCAGGGTATGGCGATTGTTGTTCATACCCCCGTCTCATTAAGTGACGGTACCACCATGAATACGCTATCCCGGTAGCGTATGCTAACATTGTCCGTATGGTGGGAATTGTACGGATGTCGTTTCTATAGTGAACGGTAATGAATGGGGACATTTTCACGAGTGCTGGCATGAAAGGTTCAATTTATATTCAGTCAATCTTCTGCAGGTACGCTAAACTGCGATTACGTAAGCTAAGAATGTTAGAAAAATTCGGCTAGTTAATATAAGGAGAGATTTATTATGTACGCCACCGTAATAACCACATAAGACCAAAGTTATTTGGCAATTGTTTTACTTTGTGAGGATGAATAGGACGTGCATGCATCATGACCATACATGAAAATTGAATGAAAATTGTCATGGGTTTATAAGGGAGTAAGTTGCACTAGAGCACGTTTGAGCACTCACTTAAGGGCTATCTAGAAATCTGTTTGTTTGCCATATCTAGATAGAGGAGTTAATTAGACTTAGGAAATGACCTTATCTGAAGAAAAGCTCAACAGGGAAGTTGCTTCAAATTTTGCCCCTTTTCTGCTGCTAAATTTTGAGAATTTTTGGACAAGTACTCAGCGGGCAACACTAGAAACTTCCACACCTTAGTCTTTCTAACTATTTTGAGCACTTCTGTCACCTAAATTTTTCGAGCTTCTTAGAGAAGTCTTCTGCAGAAGTGTTCAATACAAAACTTGTTGCAAACTTACTCAATCAACTACTGTCAAATTTGGAAAGCTTTGGTTGAGTAGATTTTCCCTGGTGATCAAAATATTAGCTCTCTGTCCACTGAAAAACCACCAAAACAGAAAACCAGTGGGAGATGTAGTTGAAAGGGTGGAAGATGTAGTCGTAGAAGCTGGAGATGTAGTTGAAGCAGTCGGAAATGTAGTCGAGGTGTTGGAGATGTAGTTGAAGTAGTCAAGGATGCAGTCTAAAGAGTCGAAGATGTAGTCGTAGTAGTGGGATGTGTAACTGAAACAGTCGGTGACGTAGTCGTAGTAGTCAGAGGTACAGTTGAAGTAGTCGGAGATGCAGTCGATGTTGTCAAAGATGTAGTGTAACTGAAAATGTTGTCTAAGTAGTTGGAGGTATAGCAGAAGCAGTCAAAGATATAGTCGTAGTAGTCACAGACATAGACGAAGCGGTCAGAAATGCAGTCGAAATAGTCAAAGGTAGAGTGAAGTCGAAGGTGTAGTCGAGGTAGTCGATGATGTAGCCTTAGCAGAAGGAGATGTAGTCGTAGTAGTCAAAGATGTAGTTGAAGCAATCAGAGATGCATTCGAGGTAGTCAAAGATGAAGTGTAGTCAAAACTGTAGTCGTAGTACACGAAGATACAATTGAAAAAGTCGAAGATGTAGTTGAAGCAGACAGAGATGTTGTTGAAGCAGTCGGAGATGTTGTCAACGTAGTCGGAGATGTAGTGAAACAGTCGGAGATGTAGTCCATGAAGCCGTAGTAGTAGTCGATGTAGTCGGAGATGTAGTCGAAGTAACCGGTGATGTAGGCGTAGCAGTCGGAGAAGTAGTCGTGGTAGCTAGAAATGTAGTAGAAGTAGTCGAAATATAGTCGTGGTAGTCGGAGTTATAGTTGATGTAGTCGGAGATGTAGTAGTCGGAGGTGTATTTAAATACCAAAGTTGTAGGCCACTAAATTTCCTAATCACTTCCAAAATTTGTAAGGATTCGGATGAACAGACTCGGAGTTACGATTTTTCTTTCAACCAGCAATATTTTGTCCACAGTTTATATGTGAATCCTTGAGTTCTAAATCTTTCACACTTATGACACTCAGCCTTGGTGGTATTGTGGATTCCCGAATTAATAAAAAATTTGCACCTTGCCGATGGTTCAAGAGACCCGCAACACTTCGAGCGGTTTTGGTGCTCGTGGTAGCAGACAACCGCAGCAGCCGCCACCACCGCCCAACATGGCTGAAGTAATGGCCGCCCAGACCGAGTTGCTCCGCTAGCTTGTTCACTGACAACAAGCATTTCAACAATTCTAACAACAGTGGGGTGGGCACAATGTCCACCAACCTCAGCCTGCTGGCTACCTAGACTTTTCGGGCACTCAGCCCCCCTCTGTTTCACAAGATGGAGGAGCCCTTGGATGGGGATGCTTGGATTTGCACAATCGAGTCCAAGTTTTCTCTACTTGTGGTGCCATGTTCCGATGCAAATAAGGCCCGTTTTGCCACGCAACAACTTCGCGGTACCACGCGCCTTTGGTGGGACAACTGTTTCGTCATGCTCCCAGCCGATCATGTTTTGACTTGGGAGGAATTCAAGAATGCATTCGGAGCCCACCATATTCCAAAAGGGCTTATGGAGAGGAAGTTGAATGAATTTTTGGCTCTTACTCAGGGTACCCGCACCGTACTCCAGTATGCCCAGGCTTTCAATAACCTTTGTCAGTACGCGGGCTATCACGCTGACACCGATGCTAAGAAGCGTGATCGCTTCCGCATTGGCCTTAGTACCAAACACAAGGACCGCTTAAACCCCATCAAGGTAGACACTTATAATCAGCTGGTCAATCTGGCAATCACTCAGGAGGACTGTATTTTGGCTCACCATGCTGAGAGGAAGAGGAAGGCACCAGCTGGACCGTCTAGTGCTCCGCCAGGTATCATTTGGTGCAGAATGCTACTTCCAAAGCTCCTCAGAAGGCCCCTCAACAAGGGCGTTGAGTTTTCATGCCCTCACAGCAGCAGGGCGTTGCACGACCCCCTATGCCTCAGCAAACTGGCCCAAGGCCAATTGCTCAGCAGCCAGCTCGTCCGAGCAACGCAAATCGTTGCTTTAATTGTGGGAGTTCGAGCCACTTTGCACGAGAATCCCCCCAGCCTAGGCAGACAAATCAGGGGTAAGGTTCTAATCAGAACAATAAGAACAAAGGAAAAAGACAAACTATTCAAGTTTAGCAAGGAAGGATCAATTTCACTACACTTGCTGATCTTCCAGAAGGTGCACCAGTGATGTCGGGTACATTCTCTATCCACAACAAGCTTGCAATTATATTATTTGATTCTGGTGCATACCATAGTTTCATTAGTGCAAAATTTGGTGCAAAAGTGGGCTTGGATTTTTGCCACACAAAAGGGTCATACATGACATCAACACCGGATGGTAAAATTGCTTCCATCCAATTCATGAGGCACGTACCGATCAAGATGGGTAGTAAAACTATCCAAATCGACCTTATCCTTTTGGCACTTGAAGGCATGGACATTATTTTGGGGATGAATTGGATGGCTCTGCACGGGGTTACATTAGATATTTCTTCCTGAGCCATGGAAATAAACTCACCTAGAGCCACTACTCTTTACCTACCTTCTCGGGAATGCATAAGTTCCTGTGCTTTCACGATGGAAGGAGTCAAACTAGAAGATATTCCAGTGGTGTGCGAGTATGCTGATGTTTTTTTGGATGACTTCCCAGGAATGCCACCAGATAGGGAGATTGAATTCATTACCGAACTGCAGCTAGGCACTACACCTATCTCAAAAAGACCCTATAGGATGCCACCCAAGGAGTTGGCTGAATTGAAACTACAACTGCAGGAACTTTTAGATAACGGTTTCATTCGTCCTAGTGCATCACCTTGGGGTTGCCCAGCCCTATTTGTGAACAAGAAGGATGATAGTTGCGGATGTGTGTGAACTACCGACCTCTTAATGCGGTGACAATCAAAAATAAATATCCAATTCCCCGCATTGATGTTCTCTTCGATCAATTAGTGGGAGCTAGAGTCTTCTCAAAAATTGATCTTCGCTATGGCTATCATTAGATCAAGATTCGTCCAAGTGATATCCCTAAGACTGCCTTTTCCACACGATACGGGCTATATGAGTATCTGGTCATGTCTTTCGGGCTCACAAACGGTCGTGCGTACTTCATGTATCTCATGAATTCGGTATTATGCCCGAACTTGACAAATTCGTTGTGGTTTTTATTGATGACATCCTTATTTATTCCAAGAATGAGGAACATCATGCTAAGCACCTGCACATTTTTCTCCAGTGTCTTAGAGACCATCAGCTATATGCTAAGTTTTCGAAGTGTGAATTCTGGCAGGATAGTGTAAAATTTTTGGGCCACACTATTTCCAGCGAAGGCATAGCCATTGATCCTAGCAAACTACAAGAGGTGATGGAATGGAAACCTCCCACCTCCGTCCATCAGATTCGCAGTTTTCTTGGTTTAGCTGGCTATTATCACCGCTTTATTCCGAACTTCTCCAGAATTGCTAAGCCTATGACTGAACTATTGAAGAAACGAGTAAAGTTTGTGTGGAGCGAGAAATGTGAAAAAGCTTTCGACACTCTTCGAGAACACCTGACTACAGCCTCAGTCTTAGCTCAACCCGATAACACCAAGCCATTCGATGTTTATTGTGACGCATCCGACACTGGTCTTGGTTGCGTGCTTATGCAAGACAATCGAGTCATTGCCTATGCTTCACGAGCTCTTCGATCTCATGAGCAAAATTATCCAACACATGATCTCGAGCTAGCAGCTGTCATTCATGCTCAAAAGATATGTGTTAGGGATAGATCCCCAGGTACCCACAAGGAAGGAAGAAGTAGGACTCCTACTAGGATTCCTCTGTAATCCTAATAGGACTCATACCTTGTAATCCTACTAGGACTCCTACCTTGTAACCAACTAGGAACCCCACCCCCTGGAGTATATAAAGGAGGGAGGGAGCACCTAGATCGGCAGACCAATAGAGCGGCCAACAGGCAACTCAACACTCAAGCGCAGGGCGCAATATACAACACCACACAGAACGTAGGGTATTACGCTACTCTAGCGGCCCGAACCTACTTAAATCTGTGTCTTGTGTCTTTGCGTTTACCTTCAAGTTCCAGATCCGGCGATCCCTCACCAAACAATCACCTACCTTGGGGTGTCCCTAGGTAGGCTGATGGTAATAAGCCATTGATGACACGTACCCCGTAGCCCCCGAGCCTTTAATCCAAATTCCCAAGTTTGGAAAAAAGGATCTAAAGAGTCGTGGCATGAGTTGTGTTTTGAAATGAATTGATAGTAATTATGGGTTAATTGGTTCTGAAATTCGAAAAACCCCTCTTTTCGGAAGTGTATCCCTGTGAAGATGGTTGGTCAAATAACTTTCTCAAAAAACCCTTGAATACCGCTCAAATCAAATCTTATCCCAGGAAAGTCGCTTCATGCGCCCAGCCCCCGAGCATGGGAGGCAGACGAGCTGCCGAAGTTGCGCCGAATACCCTGCATGCCCAGCCCCCGAGCGAGGGAGCCAAACGAGTAGTCGAAGATAGGATCAGTGCCCTGTCGCACCCAGCCACCGAGCGAGGGAGCCAGATGAGTCACCAAAATCATGTGAAGTAGTCGATGTGGCCAAGCCGTCGTGGCCGAGCGGGCGGCTGACGGAGTAGTCGGTGAGGCCGAGTTGTCGTGGCCGAGCGGACGGCTGATGGAGTAGTCGAAAACACGGTGAGTGCCCTACAAGGTAAACATAAAAATATGCCATAACTGATATACATGATATCGAGTCGGGAATGAATCCCAGCATTGTAAAATGCATATAAAAATTCTCGTGTCTTGCTCTTGTTAGGTTGTGTAATTTCCCCGGGTAGTTAGCCTGTTACGTTTAAACATCTGATCCCTGATCGTGGCCGTAGTCCATAGCGCAGGGAGCTTGGCCGCGTGCACGGGTAGGAACATAGGCATACAGAAGAGTCGAGGTTTCACGGATTAAGGCATGTGTTACCCGAGTACTTTCGTAACCATTAAGAGAAAATGACGAAAAGTAGAAATAAATAGTCGGCATGCGACAAAGAGAATGCGCGATGCGCATAAAGCAGTCGGCAAGAGCGCGTGTTGTAGCGCATATGGCCGTAGGGTGTAGCTGCTGTGAGCCCGACACACCTCAGTGTACCAAACACATGGGCAGCATCCTACGAACTCGATGTACCAAGCGTGTGGGCTGTTAGCAAACCCTAGAAGTAATCGATCATTGCGTAGCCCCCGAGGGTAATTCCCATCAAGAGGTGTACCAAAGTAATAGCCGATCCTGTTAAGAACAAGTCGGGAAAGGTACAAGTGACTTAGCTTGATTCGCGGACGATTGCCGATGAAGCTACAACGCTCGTCGATGAAGGCACGGCGATTGTTAATGAAGCCCGACTAGTCGGAGTCGATTCCGACTAGTTGTTGACGGTGCGAGACCCGCTCCCGACTAGTTTTCTAGTCGAGGCGAGTAGTCGAAGTAGTCGTCGACGGGTCGTTGAGCGTCCTCGCGAAGTCGAAGTAGTCGTCGGCGGGTCGCCGAGCACCCACGTGAATTCGGAGTAGTCAGCGAAGCCAAGTCATCATTGCCGAGCGGGCGGCTGACGGAGTAGTCGGCGGCGTGTCATCATTGCCGCATCGTTGAGGTCGGCGGAGACCGCGAGCTAAAATCCACGTTGCACTGATGTTGCAACACAAGCCGAGGTCAAGCCAGGTGGTCGAGGTTGGTGAATCCATGAGTTGGGATGATGGCGGCTACATCTCCCAGGTGTAGGCCGTTGGAGCTCTGACTGACGGCATGGGCGATGCTTGGTGAGAGGGCAGTTCTCGCGTGCATACTTCTCCGGCGTCTTGGATGCCAACACGCATATGGCAATGAAGCTTGCTTGCATCGCAGTCGTCTCGTATGCATGGTTAGAAAATAGATCTATTAGGATAGTTCTTGGCAAGAATAAAATAAGCCATAAATCAGATTGGATCTGTTATATAGAAGATAAACAAAGGAACAAATCTTCCCTGCATGCTTTGCGCAGCTTTCTGGATCCACACGTGAAGGGAAATTGAATTTTCCATTGCACAAGGACCTGCAGCCGCACGTAGGAGTCATTGGACCCGTTGAGGTAGATCGGCGGCAGGCCCTGTGCCTCTATCACGTGCATGCACAGTAGCATCAGTGCATCGTGGTGGCCACGCTCCGTGTGACCGGGAAGGCCACCGCCGCCGCCCTCGCCATCCGCGGCCTGACGCGCCGACGAACTGAGCAGTTAAAAGTTGTTGACATGAGCTGAGTTGACGCGATTACTAGTGGAAGCCGAGTTGGATCGCCTTCGTGGTTTTTAATTGGATCGGAAAATTGAATTTCGCCGAGATCGTCGATGTCGCGGCTTAATGCTGGAGCAAATGCCTCCGGCTCCCTGGTGTCGGAGAGGTGGCTGTTGAAGCCATCATGGCCATTGGTGATGTAGATCCAGGAGCCGAAGGTGAACGTCAAGCCCTCATCGAGCACAGCGCTGGTGAAGTTGAATTATGCCATCAAGTTCTCCGGTGGATACTCGATGAACACCCCTACCTAGCGCGCCAGCTGTCGGTGTTTTACCGTCAAGCCCACCGAGGGATACCCCCGAGGTGGTAAGTTGTAGATAGGGTGTCGTCGAGATCAGAAACTCGAAGGTGCAAGGGACACAAAGTTTAGACAGGTTCGGGCCACCGAGAGCGTAATACCCTACCTCCTATGTGGTTTGTATTGCCTTAGAGGTTATGAGATTGTTGGTTATGCTTTGGAGGGGTCCCTGCCCGCCCTTATATAGTCTGGGGGGACAGGGTTACATGGAAGTCCTAGTCGGGATGGCCTGACGAGTAGTTTCCTTACGTTTTCGCCAAGACAAGAATGGAGTTCTATGGTTTGAATCTCACATAGTGGTTCCAAAGAATCATGAGCTCCGAAAACAAATTCTTGACGAGGCAGATCTTTCCAAGTTCTCTATTCACCGGGTAGTAGAAAAATGTATGAAGATCTTAGGCAAAATTTTTGGTGGACTAGAATAAAAAGGGAAATTGCCAAATATGTCTCGGAATGTGACACATGTCAGAGGGTTAAAGCTAGCCACTTGAAAGTAGCTAGTACACTTCAATCCTTACCTATACCATCATGGAAATGGGAAGCTATAAGTATGGATTTCATTGTTGGATTGCCCAACACCTCCCAAAAGCACGATTCCATATGGGTTATCGTGGATAGACTCACGAAAACGGCATATTTTATTCCAGTACACACAACCTTCACTACCAAGAAATATGCTGAGATTTACCTTGATCACATTGTTTGCTTACATGGAGTACCCAAGACAATTATTTCAGATCGTGGTGCTCAATTCGTAGCACGTTTTTGGGAACACATACAAGCTTCTCTTGGCACCAAATTGATTCGAGCTCAACTTACCATCCTCAAATGGATGGGCAAACCGAGAGAGTAAATCAAATACTCAAAGACATGCTTAGAGCTTGTGTCATCCATTATGACAAAAGTTGGAAGAAATGCTTACCCCTAGCAGAGTTCTCATACAATAATAGCTATCAGGCAAGTTTGAAAATGGCACCGTTTGAGGCCTTGTATTGTCGAAGGTGTTGAACTCCTTTGAGTTGATCCCAAACCGGAAAATGTAAAGTATTTGGACTAGACTTGGTAATAGAAGCAGAGGGAAAAGTAAGAGTAATACAGGAGAATCTAAGAGTTACATAGTCTAGGCAAAAGAGCTATTTGATAAAAGGAGAAAGCCTTTGCAATTTGAAGTTGGTGATCATGTCTACCTTCGGGTTTCACCAACCAAGGGTGTGCAAAGGTTTGGAGTGAGAGGGAAGTTAGCTCCACGATATGTTGGTCCTTATGAAATCACCGAAATTTGCGGACCCGTGGCCTATAGAGTGCGACTACCCCCTCCGCTTGCAGCCTTCCATGATATCTTCCATGTCTCTCAACTCAAGAAGTGTATTCGAGTTCCAACAGAAATTGTTGAACAAAAGTAAATATTGGTAGAACCGTACTTCTCTTATGTTGAATATCCTATCAAAGTTCTTGATCAAAAAGAAAGGGTCACTAGAAGGAAAGTGGTTAAAATGTATAAAATCCAATGGAGCCACCACACCGAAGAGGAAGCCACATGGGAAACTGAAAGCTATCTAAATCAAAATTTCCGTGCTTTTCTAAATTCGCCTAAAGGTACACTCACTTTCCACACTAGGCGTACTTATCCAAAACTCGGGACGAGATTCATTTTAACGGGGGACGGCTGTAAAACCCTAGGTGTTTAGAACCCTAAGCAAGAAAATCTAAACATAGAATCATGCATAATAACCCAGAATCATTGAAACAATGCATCTAATTATGTGTGTGCATATGCATGTGTATGAATGTGTATGTGCATTTGTATGTATGTGTGTATGTGAGATTTGTTTCTTTTGTGTTTATAACCTTTCATGCTCCACTTTTCATGAAAAATGTACCATAAAAACACACTCATATTTTAGTACCTTACAAAGTGTACTTCAAACACCATTTGCAAATTCAAAATTTAACACAAGAAATGACTAGTAATTCAAATTCTAGTAGTCTTGAATTTAAAATAACTTTTAAACAGTGGCTCAAATGAACTTTTGGCTAAAATAAAAGTTGTAGATTTTCAAATTCCCTATAACTTTCGTGTTCAAAATTTTTTCAAGTTTCTGTTCGAAATTTTGAGAAAATTTAATTTGAATACCGGCCATTCTCTCTCTCCCTCTCTCTTCTCTCTCCCTCCCCTGTTCTGTCCCGTCGAGGGGCAGCTGCCGCCGGCCACCTGGCCGACGACGCCTGCCCCGGCAAGCCGCGCCAAGGCGCGACCCCCAACAGGCCCCAACCAGCCACCGACCGGGCCTACTGCCGGCGATATTCCGCGCCCCATATCCCGCCCCTGCCAACTCGCACGCGCCACGCGGCTGTCGATTCCCGACGGCCAAGCCACGACGTGCCGGCGACGCCGCGCCCTTGCCGCGACCTTGTCGCAGCTGCGCCTCCCTCCGTTGTGTCGCGCCCAGCTCCACCTCCCCTTCCCTATGCGCCTATAAAAGGGCTGCACCGAGCCCCTGCTCACACGCGCCCAGAGTACCACCACCACTCTGCCATTAGCGCCGCCACTCGACCTCGCCGTCTAGCCCCAATTTCCGCTCATCCTCCACCCAAACCGAGGCTCTAAACGGTCGCCCTCGTCCTGCTGGTTCTCCCCAACTTCCCCACGCCGCCCTCCCTCGCCGGACCACCGCCGCCCATCGCCCGCACCACGCCGGAGCTCCTGTTCACAGCCGACAGCCCAACTCCAGCCACCCCAGCCCCAGCCGAGCACACCAACAAGTTTCCCTCGACCTCCTCGTGCTCCCCCCACCCCTTTCCCCTCGCCGTCGACTAGTTCCCTCACCGGATTTCAGCGAGGAAACACCCAGCCCCACCCAGGGACTACATTGCAATCGCCAAGTTCTTTTTAAGGTCCTTTCTACTAGATCCAGGGACCTATCTGCGAGAACTCGAGTACTTTTGCTTTCATGAGGCTGTCAATTGTAAAATCAATCTAAAATCATAGAAAATCAGAAAAATGCAAACTAAAATTTGTTGTGACCCTCTTGATGCATCCGACTACTTTTGCATAGATGGATGACCTGTTACAAACTAAAACTTGATCTAAAATTAATCTTGTTTTAAATAGCCCATAAATGTATCTCTTGATCTAGGATAGTACTGTGAATGATTTTTGGACTGTAAGCTAGTCTGTGGTTGTTAAGACTTGTGTAAAAATTTAAAGGCCAGAACATATCTCTACGAGTAGTTTTTGTGGGATCTTGTTTGATGTGCTTTTTTGCTAGAGTTATTTGTTCATGCTGTTCTACTGATATTTTAGGGTTGAAACTTTTACAGTAGAGTAACCTTGACGCATAAACGCTATGGACAAAGTTTTAAACTTTTTACTTCTGTCTAACTTGCTCATATGTTTTTAGTTAAGAAAAACTACATTAAATCAAAGTAACTAGTCTGGTGCTTAGAAAAATAAGAAAGTTTAACCAGAGACTACTTTTTAGTAGATTATCATGTTGAAAAGTTTGAGATACAGAAATTTTGTGGAACTGCCTGTACAAATAAATCTTGATTAATGTAGATGTATCTTGACTTATTTCCTATCCTCTGTATCTTGCACACTAAAACCTGAAAAATTTACAGTAGACTCACCATAAGTTTATGAGTACTTAGTAAAATGTTGAGCACTAGTTTTTGCATGGTTTGTTCTGTATAAATGGATCTTGATTCTATCAGTAGCTATTTAATGTATTTTTTATGCTTAATCTGCTAAATGAAAATGACTGAAAATTTTACAGTGAGTTTGTACTTAACTAATGTGCTCTGCACAAAAATCTCAACACAAGAAACTATCTCTATGAGTTGTTTTATTTTAATCCATGCTTACTTTTGGAAAAATGGCCGTTTATGAAATGACAAAACCACTCACTTACTTAATGAAGTTATTTAATCCAGATACTACTCGATAAACGACTGCCCAAGGAAAAGAAAATGAAATGCTTTACAACTTAACTTGAGTTTTGTTGAATTACAACTTTATAGAGAAATAAGTTATTTATCTTGTACCATTAAAACCACTCATATATATGCATTCATATAGAATCGACGACTCTCGCCGACGGAACCTACAAGCTGGTGCCAGAGTCCGAGAGTGAGCAGCGCGAAGCTCAAGTTAATATAACTGAAGTTGTTGAAGACCCGAACCAAAGTTCGGAAGAGCCCAAAGCTAGCATTGCTGAGGAAGGCAAGCCCCGGAGCATAACTTATGCAACTTTTATTTATATGTGGTATTGTGCATTAAGTTTTTAGGAGTTGATTGAAACCTTAGTTGCATGATCCTAGTACCTATGATATGAACACTAGTCTGTATCGTGGACCTTTGTACTCGAGGATGGCGGCCCTAATCCATGAAACGGAAATAAAAGGAAAAAGTTGCACATATGACTTTGTGAGTAACCACGTGACGTGTGTTTAGGTTTCCCTTGCAAGGTTAAGAAATTCGATTCGAATCGTCCGTTTCTCACGGCCATTGAGACTGCTTAACCCTTTTATCACATAGAGTAAGAAGAGGAACAATGATGATGATTAATCTGGTTGGATGGTCAGTTAATTATTTTTCCACCATGTGTGATTTGGATAGTTGCTTACCTAGAATGGTTAATCAACTAGATTTTGATGCTAAAACTTGAAAGCAAGGACTCACTCTTAGATGCTTTTTTCGCAAAAACTACCCTCAGCCAAAAGCCTTGCATGTCTAGGAGTCGGGTAAGTATATACCACTAGTCGGGTTAGCCTTGCTGAGTATTAGTATACTCATTCTTGCTTGTGGTTTTGTTTTCAGGTGAGACCTTTGAGGACATGGTTGCTACTTTGACTTGGCCGTGTACTCTTCCTTCTGGTTGGTCGGTGGAATGGGATACGTCCCCGGCCAATGATGATAACGCTGAATGATGTCATGTATGGGTTTCATCATGATATCTTGTATCGTCGTTAGAACTATCGTTTATTTTCCGCTGCACTATTAAACTCTGAAAGTACTTGTTTATGCATGAATTCGAACTTGGTTTGTAATAATAATTCATGTTGAACTCTATGATGTAAAATTTATGGATTGTTGTAATCTCTGAGCTCACCTTCGTGTGGGTTGTATGTATGCATTGTTTCAATCGAAATTCCAGTGGTTGCATTGGGATGTTATCCGACAGACTGTCGTTTTACCCCATTTTAAGTGCGTGTTAGCCAGGATTGCGTCTATGGTGATGGTTAGCGCACTTAAACCGGATTAATTCAGACGGTTCTGCCACAGATGGCTTGTTAAGGGTCACAAGTCAACCGTCTCCCATTGCAATAGGTGGCTTTGTGCATTGTGGACTTTTGTCTTCCAATGGGATTCAATCACCATTGCGGCACATTATCACTCTATATAATTTTGCTTTAAGGATGGTACAAGTTATAGACCTTTAGACCAAAGACGATAATGTTGGAAAACCGGAGTGGTCGAAGAGCCTGAAAATAAAGGAAAATGGGAGAAAAACCCTTGACTCGGCCCTCTCCGGACCTTAATCGGAGGCTCAACCAATTCGAGATTGCCCAGCGCCACAATAAAAGGGCTACGGTTGCCCTGCCTCGTTTTGGATCTAGTGAGGACAAATCAAAACACCGACACAACTCACATTGCCACCCAATCTCTGGCGGCGCTAGAGCCATCTGAAGGTTGTCGCCGTCCCTAGGCAAACAAGGCGGAAGCTAGAAGGCCGTCAAGTACATCTCTGCCGTACACCGACCACCCGAACGTCTTCACCGACCCCTGCTCCAACCAATAAGATGGCCGGATCGGGATCTGCAATCTCCGCTGGTTGTTATTTTAACCCATTTCTAAGTCATGCTCATGTTATGAGGTGTTAAGATCCTGTTTTAAATTAAGTCCAAGTAATGTAGGTTCTTACACAGGCTTGTCACGTGTCTGTGATGAGGTGTTCTGACATAGCGTGGGACATAAACTCGCAACTCAAGTTCTTACTCATCTCGTAGTCATTTGGACATGTTACAGTTTGAGTTATAAAGGGTAAGATCGACATGGGGTAAATATGGTTGGGCTTGATAATTTCTTCTCCTGTCCGCTGCTTCTTTCTTTTATTCTTGGGTCTTGCGTACGTAGAACCTGTGCTTTTCCTCTTTAATTGATCGAAGAATATATTTCCATGTGCTAGCAGTGAATTGAGCTATAAGTTTGTCCCCCTCCTTTGCTCAACTGTGATCTGTACAGATTCAACAAAAGAAAAAGACAGTATGAGTGTCGTACAGGTGAAAGGTGCTTGGTCGATGATCATCACCGATTCATTAATAGACGTACTGGCGTCCCCCTCTTCCCCCACTACTTACCTTACCTAACACAAGAAAGCGCCCTCCCTTGAAAGAGAGAGCGAGCTATGGCTACCTAGAGAGATCATCACTTATTGCAAGTACGTGATGGATATCAACATCTCCGGTACTCAGGATTGGTTGGACATCTGGAAGCTCCGCATCCTTGTCCTTGTGAGCACCGTAATTCAGCTGTTCCTCCTCATGTACGGCTCGGCACGAAGAGCCCCGGTGGCTCGATGGCTTAGGGTATGCATCTGGCTAGCGTACCTCGCTGGGGACTCTTTGGCAATCTACGGCCTGGCCACCCTCTTCAATCGCCACAGCCGAGCGGCCCCGGTGCGGTCCACGCTGGAGGTGCTGTGGTCACCCGTCCTCCTCATCCACCTTGCCGGTCAGGACCAGATCACCGCCTACAGCATCCAGGACAATGAGCTGTGGGGCCGGCAGGTGGTCACCCTGGTGAGCCAGGTGGCTATCGCCCTCTATGTGTTCTGCCAGTCGTGGTCCGGCGACAGGAGGCTGCTGGTGGCAGCCATTCTGATGTTCATCATTGGCATCTACAAGTTCAGCACCAAGCCCTGGGCATTGAAGAGGGCCACCTTCGGGAACCTGGTCGCCTCGCCTCCTAGTGTGGCCCAGAGAAAGAAACTGTCCGGTTTCAGGCATCGTTTCGCAGACTGCTGGAAGGAGGTATTCACGAAACCCATTGGGATGTTGCGGAGCACGCCCGAATTGTTTCTTGCAGATGATATTGAACAATGTGACGGGTGGTTACAAGCCTGGGCCGAACAAGAGGAAATCGAAGCAACAGAAGAAGAGCTCAGCCTCCGTGAGTACGTGGAAAAGGTCCAACAAGCAGCAGATGCCTCGGTCTCGTCGGTTTTCCTTCACGAGACCGAGGCATTCGCGGCGGACCTCCTTGTCCCCTACTCTCGCCGCTTCAAGATACTGCAGTTTATGCGGAACATTGCTTGCAAGAAGGATAGATCCGTATCTGTAGTTATGAGGGGGCTCGACGAGGTATATTACCGCCTGTACACCAGGGCGAAGGTCGCCTTGACACCGATCGGCGCAAACCTCCGGCTCCTCACCTTCTCCCTGGCGGTCGTGGCCATAGCCTTGTTCGCCAGGACCCCGAAGCCCCACGACGATTGGGCCGACGTCAAGGTGACGTACATCCTCTTCAGTAGCATCGCTCTGTTAGAGCTTCTCTCCTTCTTGAACTTCTCCACATTGAAATTCGGAATAGTGCCTTTTCCGGCTTCTTATGCTGACTTCGACTTGATTTACCAACAAAGCCTGATATCTAGCGCGGCCCGGAGGAGGAAACCATCGAGGCTCCTCTGGCTCGCCGCGCTCGTCTCCTTGGATGACTTGGTCATGCGGCGCTGGTACATCAATCAGACGCCTGGCATGAAGCGCATCCATTGGGCAGTGCTTGCCCATATCACCAAAGGGTGGGGCGAGTACATACACGGCGACCCTGCATTGTACAGGGAATTCAACAACCTGAGGGGCCAGTGGGCCGTGCGCAACCATCAGGAGGTGCTCAGCTACATTGTCAACTGGCCGTTCGACCAGAGCGTCCTCATCTGGCACGTAGCCACGGAGATGTGCTTCCACCACGCCGACACCGGCGGCGGGCCGCCGAGGAAGATCGCCCAAGCCATATCCTGCTACATGATGTACCTTCTCTCGGCGCGGTCCGAGCTGCTGATGCTCGGGACCAGACGCCACCTCTTCTCCAACTCCTTGGACGACATCAAGATCATGCTGCAGTACAGCGACCTCGACGACGCCTGCAGCGACCACCGCAGCATCGCATCGGCCATTCTGCGCACGGAGCGGCGTGGGACCTTGCTGCACCGGGACTCCATCGGGCCCCTCATCCCCAAGGCATGCCAGCTCGCGGAAGCGCTTCTCCAGGAGCTCCAGCACCAGAAGGAGGAGACATGGCAGATGGTGCAAGACGTTTGGGTCGAGATGCTCTGCTACGCCGCCAGCCGGGGCCGGGGCTACATGCACGCCGTGAGCCATGGCGAACGCTGGGAGCTGCTCAGCCATGTATGGCTTCTACTGTGCTACATGGGAATGGAGACCTTGGCCGACCGGCTGCAGAGGGCCGGTGATGAAAACAAATGAGCACGGAGACACTGCAACTCAGGTCAACGTGCGTACAGGTTTGCCCGGCCGCCAATTTCTTCCCTGCCACTCGTTTGGCTGTCGCTACGACCTTCCCTGCTTGATCGTTCATTTCAATTCCAGTTTGCCACCTTGATTTCGTCTGTGTGTAATGGCATTGTCTGCCAGTAAGTTATGCGCTCCGGGTGTGAGCTTATTTCAATTTCCACATAGAATGGACTAGTGTGATTTGTAATAAATTGAGGTGCGAGATATTAACAATATGGCATTGTGTGTGGTTTGGACTTGCTTATACTCCGTCTCTCTCCATCTTGTGAGCCGACTATAAGTACAGACTAATGGGGAACAAAAAAACTTCCAAGGCCCTCGATCAAGCCTCGGGACCAGCTTTTGTTGATGCGACTTAAGGCTGCTAAATTTTGAATTGGTGCAAAAGATAGAGATTAAAGATGGTGCTAAACTTTAGCATCCATTAGCACTTATATCCTTGCTAAAATTTTTAAGTCTTAGCTAAAATTTAGTCCACCTTATTAGTAATCCTGCTTAGATGCGCTAGTTAACTTTAGCACTTTTAGCTATTAGCACTTGGACCCAAACACCATCTAAATAAATAGGTGACTACTATTTAATCGTCTTACATTTATAGATAGACAAATTTCAATCGCTAGATGTCCTTGTATTTTACTGTATAATAGTACCACCAACAATGAGCGAACAGGACGCACTGTTGTAAATTCTGTGTTGGTGGTGGCTTCCATCAACAAAGCTATTCTCACCATATGAACGCCCCCTAATTAAGTAATGGACGGGATAGTCATTGGTAACAGTCACCAGACCTGTTACCAGAGATGTATTACAAATGATCCATCAAAGGTAATGGGCAAAATACCCGTAACATATAGTAGAACATGCATCAATTACTATTATAGTAACGCTCTATTTTTTCTAGAGACGGGTCAAAAGGTAGCCCGTTCCTATAAATAGATCGGGATGCTGTAGCATCGGACCACGCAAATCCAATATTACAGTCACGCGCTATATGGCTTCGTGGCGCGCGACGTTACAGCGGGACGCAGTTGCCTGCTTGTCTATGGCCACCCACGTGCAGTATTAATTTGCTTTCAGCTTTTCCTTTCCAATTTTTTGATTTACGTTCCGGAGTGGCAAGTGTCATCATTTTTTTTCATTTCAGGTTTTCCTTAACTTCTATTATATTTTCTCTAGAGAAATTCTCTTGACAACTATTTTATGAAAATTGTACTAAACAAACTATATCGAGGATGTGCTTAGAAGTTGTAGTTAACTTTTACGAAAAGGTTGTTCTGATAACATCTTCATAGAAGTTGTACTAAAAAATTATCCGCTACAAACTCTTTGTAAAGAGTTATGCATTAAAATTGTAGGTTTCGTAAAAGTTGTACCAAGAAATTATCCTTTAAGAAGGTGTTAGAAAAAAGCTATGCGTAAAAATTCTATGGACTGTAAAAATTATGATGAAAATTCATCCTCTCAAAAGTTATTAAGTTATGCGCAAAAATTTATACGTATAATCATATTTAAATATATTATATCTGTGCAAATATAGAAAGATATGGAGAAAAAAACTTTCCATAAAAGGAAACGCTGCAACACCTGTCGAGAATCGAGCGCCGCGAGCGGTCCTGGCGCGCTCTCACGGATTAGCAAGGCCCATCCAACCCGTTCCTAGAAAAATATTTTTAAGAGCGGATTACGCCATCACCTGTCCCTGCAAATGGGTATTATTTTCAGGGGCAGGTCATGGCATCACCCACCCCTAAAAATAGCATTTCTAGGGGCGGGTGATGCCACCACCTACCCCTAGAAATGGTGGCATTATAGGAGCGGGTGATGGCGTCAGCCGTCCCTAAAAATGCATTATTAGGGTCGGGTGATAGCGGTTTCACGTAAAAAAAATCATAATTTTTTCATATGATCTCGGATGAAGTCAAACTTTGTATTAAAATTGTAGAGAATGACTAGATCTAAAACTTTGTAGTTGATAACTTTTTCGTTTAAGATCATTTAATTATCCAAACAATTATTATGAACCTATATATTGCTATGACTTTAATGTTTCAATAATTTTAAGCTTTATATACACTGAAATGAATCGTGGCTACTAATTATATGTCTTATATTATAGATAGATAAATTTCAATCGCTAGATGTCCTTGTATTTTACTGTATAATAGTACCACCAACAAAGAGCGAAGAGGAGGCACTGATGGAGGCCAAAGGGCAAAGTTGTAAATTCTTTGTTGGTGGTGGCTTCCATCAACAAAGCTATTCTCACTATGTGAACGCTCCCTAATTAAGTAATGGATGGGATAGTCATTGGTAACAATCATCAGACCAGTTACCAGATATGTATTAGGGCAAGTACATTAGTCTAGCCTGATAGACGGTCTCATCCATTGCCACATCATCTCGAGATGATATAACAAGCAATACATACAATAGGTTATCTTATAATCTGTCTCACAGTAAATACATAATTCCATAATTTGTGCATAGAAAAAAGAAATATTATGAGTTGCATGGCAACAACAACTCGTACAATGGTGAGAAAGTGATCTCATAGTCCTAAATTTTAGCCTATGAGGCGGTTGTCTCGCGAAACAATCACCTTGTTCTCTCTTCTCCCTCTCTCTCCGCCACCTAATCAAAAATCCTACTGTTGACGCCAGATTTTGACACGTGTTGAATCGGCGTCAGGAGGAGAAGATTGGCCGATACGGCAGATCTGGAAGCTACAGAAAGGAATCGGCCGATTGAGGTAACAGTTGAAAATCGGCCGATTGGTGGCGCAACCTATGCCAACAGGATGAGGTTATTCCAGAAGATCCTGGTCAAAAGCTGGTCAACAGGGCACGCCAAGTCGGTCAAGGAGCAATTGAAGGGAATCCTGATAGGATCAGGGAACGGCGGCGGAAGATTCTGCGGGAGTCCGTTTCTTTTTAAAGATATTATAGATCTAGTAGTTTTCTTGTTTTAAATAAGGTCGTAACAAGTCGTAATCGACCAGGAGTCCTAGTTTCAGGGTATAAATAGGAGTCGCTAGGGCTTTAGAAAAACATCAACACATCAATCAACAACAATACTTCTACTTTTTACTGGTACTTTACTTTCAAGTCGGCGACTTCGCCACTATTTTCTTCTTCCACGAGTTCGTACGGATTGGCAGGGCTGCATCAACTTGATCTCCGGCCAATTGGTAGGTTCCGCTTACCGAGTAATATCCGAGCTTTAACTACGGGCGCATCGCTGTGGTTTCGTTTGGATTTATTCACCAGTTATCGATATTTACTAGAATTGCAAGTTTTACCTGTTATTCTAGTATTATCACCAGTTATCCAGCTTGAGATCAGAGTAATCGGCTTCGTCATTGTTCCCCTTCGATTTATCATCATACAGCCGATTAGATCTATTTCAAGTGTTGTTCTTGCAGTAGTCGTCTAGATCGCTCCAGCAGTTGTCTTTACGATTACTATACGATCATCGGCTGATCCATAGCCGATCATCTCTACAGCAAATCGGCCGATTCGCCGCCGACGCGCTCCTCAGGACGGATCGAAACCCCAGCCGATCGACGCGCCTGGAATTTAATACTCTATTTCCTTGTCAATCAACAGGTCAGATTGACTGGCACGCCGCGCGAACCGCACCAGGGCGATAACCCGAACAGGAGCTAAGCAGATTCTCCCGGGTCGTGTGTCCGACGCTGAAGACCCATCGGCCGATTCCTATCCGGCCGATGTTAGCGCCAACACACTTTTGGCACGCCCAGTGGGACCATCCAAGATCTGATTTGTCGAACAACGCAAAAATCTCTGACAGCAACATCATCGAGGTCACAGAAGCTGATCTCAAGGACGACCAGAGGGAAGAATTGGCCAAACATCTGGAAGATTACAAGAAGATGTACCTCCAGTCGTTCAGTCGTACCAGAAGCGGGGAGGTAGTCAAGAAGGCCCCTATTCTACCACCTTGCCATATCACCATTGCCGAGGACTCGGGCAAGATGTCAGAGATGATTCAACAGTCCGTGTATCAAGCATTCATTGACCAATCCTCGGTGATGAGCAACACGGTGTACAACGCCGTCGTCAACTCTCTGGCCAGCGGAGCCGTTCAAGGCTATCAGGGACCAGCATATGCCCCTCCAACTACTCTGCCGGCCAGAAGCCTACCATATACATCCCAATCGGCCTCTCAGCCGATATTGACGCAACGCGAGGGGTACAGCTCTCCACCACTTCCGGCGTCTCCAAGATACAACGGTGCAGCATGTCTCCCATCGCGAGCGCCGCTTCAGCCCGTTCAGATGGCTTCTGTGCAAACACTACCTACAAGCTCAGCGCCTTGGGGGACGTCAACCACAGCATATTTTCCCGAGCCAGCGAACGGGCATGGTACTTATCCGGTTCAAGTGCCATACCAATCGGCTGCCCGGCCGACGGTTTCCCAGTATCAGCCGATTTTACCAGAAATCGGCAGGGGGGCAAACACTGTGGAAACATTCAGAGGCACGGCGCCAGCGGTGACGTACGAAGGGGGTGCGGACTCGTTTCGCCATCAACTATCGGCCGCTCAGCAAAATTCGCCGATTCATCACCCGGCCATACCAGCCCTTCAGTGTGGCAGAACCACCTGAATTAATCCGGCTCAAGTGTATTAACCATCACCATTAGGGCAATCTCGGTTAACCTTACACTTCAAACGGAGTAATCCACTGGTCTGTCGGGTATAACCTCCCGATACAACCACGGTAAAGCGGATCGAGTGCCATACATACAAATGCTCACGCGACGATGAGCCCAGAGAATACCACATTCCAGCAAATATTACAACACTATCATAAGTGAATATTACAAACCAAGTTTGAGTTTAGAAACCAAGTACTTCAGTGATCATAACTAAGAAGTTCTTCCGAGTTTAAGTTGCAGCGGAAAATAAAACAACGGAAGCTACTCGACGATACAGGATGTCTCGATGAAGCCCGTACGAGACATCACTCGGCATTATCTCCGTTGGACGGGGGCGTATCCCATTCCACCGACCAACCAGGGGGAAGAGTGCAGGGCCAAGTCAAGCTAGCAATCATATCTTCGAAGGTCTTACCTGAAAACGAGCCACAAGCAAGGCTGAGTATACTAATACTCAGCAAGACTTACCCGTGTAGTGGAATCTACTCCACCGACTCTAGACATGCAAGGCTTTTTGGCTCAGGGGTTTGTTTCGCCGAAAAGCATCTACAAGTGGGTCCTTACTTTCAACTTTTAGCTCAAGATTCTAGTTTCATTAACCATTCTAGATAAGCAGCTATCCAATAGCATTCATGGTGAAGCATTAATTTCCATCCAACAAGTTTATTCATCATCATTGTTCCTCTTCTTACTCTGTGGGTAAAGGGGGTTAAGCAGTCTCAATAGCCGTGAGAAACGGACGATTCGAATCGAATTTCTTAACCTTGCAAGGGAAACCCAAACACACGTCACGTGGTTACTCCCAGAGTCACACGTGCAACTTTTCCCCTTTCTTTCCGGGTCGTGGATCGGGGCTACCCTCCGAGAGTACAAGAGCCCCACGCCACGGTTCGGCGCCGGGTCGTGACCACTCTCTGCACTCGCCATATGCACATGGGACCGAAGTTCAAAGGGTAGGATGCCGTCCCCTTGCCGGGCCAATCAGGTACTTAAGCTTACCGATTCCCATAATCTCGGCATGTGTTTAGTACGTTCAAAGACTTAACCATCACTACCACACACTGCGGCCTTAGCATTTTTCACTAGACAGACGGGCCTCAATCGTAAACATCGTACCATAGCCCGTCCGTTATCCTTATGATTGCAGCGTGTAGTAAACATTCAACTCCTATTTTCTCGCGAGTGACCGGAAATCACTCGGCTTTTACCGGAGTCCTATTAGCACAGCATTCTATCGAACCTTACATCTAGTTTTCAAGCATGGGTTCCTAACATCATGCAACTAAGTTTTCATTCAACTCCTATAAACTTAATGCACAAGCAAAAGAGTAGTGAGTTGCATAATTTAGGAAAAGAAATGGGTTATGCTCCGGGGCTTGCCTTCTTGTGAACAGTTAGCTTGGGGCTCTTCCGAACTTGGGCTCGGGTCTTCAAGAGCTTCAGTTAGATTTACTTGAGCTTCACGCTGCTCACTCTCGGACGCGGGCTCCAGCTCGTAAGTTCCGTCGGCGAGAGTCGTCGATTCTACATGAATGCAAAAGTTTAAGTAGTGGTGATGGTACACGACACGATTTAAGTGTAATTACTACAGTGGATAGTTTCTGGTCATGAAACTTTGGATTTAGGCACATCAGGGAAAGATATGCTTACTGTAAAATTTTCAGACGATTTCATGCAGCAGATTAATTATGAAAAATATATTACATAGTTGCTGTTAGATCCTTGTTCTTTTTGTACAGAACAAATGGTGCAAAAACTGAGTCTAAGATTTTTACAGGGCTTTCATATAATCGTGCAGGAGCTACTATAATTTTATAGTATTTATTATGCAGTTTTCAGAGCATAGTATATGTGACATTATACACCTCGGTTAGTCAAGGATTTATTTTTACAGGACCCTACACAGGGTTTTTGTCCATGAAACATTTTACACAGCAACCGCTACCACTGTGTATCTCCTAGTAAAAATTTGAGAATTTTCCAAGCTAAGATACTATTTTCTTGATTTAATGCATGTTATTAGCACATAAATCAAATAAATAGGTTCCTGTGAGATAAAAAGTCTCTAAATTTTCCTCTGGCATCTAGGTGCTATTACACCAGCATAGAAAAATTTTCATTAGGTGATTCTTAGCCTAACTGCAGGGATAAAAATATTTAGCCACTTATGGTATGAAACTAAGTTTAATAAACAGTGTAGCTAGAGATGGAATTTGGGCCTGATATTTTTACACAGTCCTAAACTAGCTTACTGCCCAAAATTTAGGGTCAGTATTGATCTACAACAGTGGGTATAAGAGAAGTCCATTAAAGCTTCCATTTAATATAGAGCAAAATATGTTAAGAATCTGAGAAACTTTATGTAACAAAAGTTGTAGAGTTTCTTCTAAGGATTCTAGAACAGTTTAGTTTGCATTTTTCTGAATTTTATACGATTTTACACGAATTTTACAAGTTCACTGAATTTGAATCTAGATTTGAAACTTTCTTTTACTACTGGGTCCTTAAATCTTACGTGCAGACCCTTCTAAAGATTTAATTCTTGCAATTGGGTCCTCGGGCAGCTTGGGTACGGCGGCCTGCCGAAATTCCGGCGAGGGGCTCGCCCGCAGCGAGGGGTGAGGGTCGGGGAAGGATCAGGGGTGCGAGGGCTACCTCGTGGGGGTCTTGTTCGGGTGGGGGACGGCCGGGAATAGCTCGCCGGCGTTGGAGCAGAGGCGGCGGCGGCGGCGGCGCGCGACGACGGCGGTGCTCCGGCGGGCTTGGCGCGGTCTGGTCTGGTCGGCGAGCTTCAGTGGCGCGTGGGGAAGCTGCTCAGGTGCTTGTCTTGGGCGGAGGGGGTCGGAGTCGAGCTGTCCACGGTGAGCAGGGGCGGCGGCGGCGGTGACAGCGCGGGCGGCGGCGCTCCGGTGGTCCTAGGCGGTGTTGGGCGGGTCGGCGAGCTTCAGTGGGATGATGTAGTGGTGGCTGGCACTCCAATTTGGGCAGGGGGCGGCTGTGGAGGGCTGTCCATGAGCGGGCGGAGCTCGGCGGCGGTAATGGCGGCGGCTAGGTGCTCTAGCTGCTGTGGCTCGCGCGGGTGGCCGGGGGCGCGGCTTTTATAGGGGCAGGAGGGGGTGGGGGTGCCTGGGCGACGTGCGGGGCGGAGGCACAGCAAAGGCGTGCCACTGGCCACGGCGGGCGGCAGCAGGACGCCGGCGCGGCGTGCGGCGGGCGGAGGCGAGCGACTGGCGGCCGGGGATTTGGCGTGGGAGCGAGGAGATAGCGCGGCGCGTGGATTGGAGAAGCAGCTGCAGCAGCGGCTCAGGCGGGAGGCAGGCACAGCGATGGGCGGGGCGCGGGGGGGTCGGGACGGCACGGCGCGACGCGGTGGTTGGGCGCGGCGGGCGGCAAGCCGGGGCACGGCACGGCGTGCGCACGCGCGGGCGCGGACTGGGCAGCGCGGCGGTGGGGTGGGGGGGGGGGGGGCAAAGCCGCGCTTGGGGGTGAGGCGTGGCGGCCACTGGCCTGGCGGCTCGCGCCGGTCAGACATCGCCGGCGACGTGACGTGCGCTGTCGGGCGGGGAGGGGAGAGAGAGAGAGGAGCGAGGGGCCTAAACGCGAAAATTTGAAAAGTTTCAGGGGGCTGGGTGCAAACAGGGTGTTTTCTCCTCTTTCTAATTTGAATTTCAAAAACTTTTGAACATGAAAGTTGTTCAGAATAAAAAGTTCTACAAGTTTGGTTTCAGGCAACATCTCATTTGGCTTATGGTTTGAAAGTTAATTTAAAACTTCAAAAGTATTCAAATGTACACAAATTCAATTTGAATTTCAACTTAACTTGTTCTAATGCTTTTCACCCTTTTATTAGTTGGTTAAGCATAGGGTTAGGCTAATGACATTGATTTTAGAAATGTAATTTATCAGGGTTGTCACAGCCTTCCCCCCTTAACAAGAATCTCGCCCCGAGATTCGGTAAATCTTAGTGTGGACATGGGTGCACATACCAGTGGTTGAGATAAGAAACCCAGGGAAATTTTGGTTTAGGTAGCTCTCGATTTCCCAGGTGGCTTCTTCTTCAGTGTGATGATTCCATTGAACTTTATACATTTTAATCAGTTTCCTCCTGGTCCCTCTTTCTTTTTGATCCAAAATTTTAACTGGGTGTTCGACATACGAGAGGTCGGGTTCTAACAATATTTCTTGCTGTTCCACAATCTCGGTAGGGACTCGAATACACTTCTTGAGTTGAGATACGTGGAAGACATCATGGGTGGCCGTGAGCTGAGGGGGCAGTCGTAATTTGTAGGCCACGGGTCCGCAGCTCTCAATGATTTCGTAAGGACCAACGTAACGGGGAACTAGTTTGCCTTTGATTCCGAATCTTTGCACTCTCTTGGTTGGTGAAACTCGAAGATAGACATGATCACCAACTTCGAATTTTAGGGGCTTCCTCCTTTTGTCGGAATAGCTCTTTTGTCGGGCTTGTGCGGCTTTACGATTTGCTTGTATTACCTTTACTTTCTCCTCTGCCTCGATTACCAGGTCGGGTCCAATTATTTTACGTTCTCCGGTTTGTGACCAGCTCAAAGGAGTTCGACACCTTCGTCCGTATAGGGCCTCGAATGGTGCCATTTTCAAACTCGTTTGATAGTTATTGTTGTACGAGAACTCTGCTAGGGGTAGGCATTTGTCCCAATTCTTGTCATAGTGAATGACGCAAGCTCTTAGCATGTCTTCAAGAATTTGGTTTACTCTTTCCGTTTGTCCGTCAGTCTGAGGATGGTATGCTGAGCTGCGAATCAGTTTAGTGCCAAGAGACGTTTGCAGTTGTTCCCAAAAGCGTGCTACAAACTGAGGACCACGATCAGAAATAATTGTCTTAGGTATTCCATGTAGACAAACAATACGATCGAGGTAAATCTCGGCATATTTCTTGGTAGAATAGGTGGTGTGTACCAGAAGAAAATGTGCCGTCTTCGTGAGTCTATCAACGATAACCCATATGGAATCATGTTTCTGGGAAGTTTTTGGTAGTCCAACGATGAAGTCCATACTTATGTCTTCCCACTTCCAGGATGGTATGGGTAACGGTTGAAGTGTACCGGCTACCTTCAAGTGGCTAGCTTTTACTCTCTGGCACGTGTCACATTCTGAGACATACGTAGCAATTTCTCTTTTCATTCTAGTCCACCAGAAGTTTTGCCTTAGGTCTTGATACATTTTGCTACTGCTGGGGTGGATAGAGAATTTGGAAAGATGTGCCTCATCGAGAATTTTCTTGCGGAGTTCACGATTCTTCGGAACGACTATACGACTTTCGAACCATAGAACTCCCTTATGGTCCTGGCGGAAACATTTATACTTCTCCTCACCTAGAGAGAGTTTTTGTTTGATGATCTTAATTCCTTCATCATGTAGTTGGGCCATGACGATTTGGTCGTGAAGAGTGGGCTCAACTGAGATGTGATTTAGAGTGCCTTGGGAAACCATTTCCATGTTAAGCTTCTTCATTTCTGCACACAACGTCTCATTGTAGGATTCCATGGATAAGCAATGGCAATGGGACTTGCGGCTTAGTGCATCCGCGACTACATTAGCCTTGCCGGGGTGATAGTGCACTTCAAGGTCATAATCCTTGATTAATTCTAGCCATCTTCTTTGTCTCATATTCAGATCGGCTTGTGTGAAGATATACTTGAGACTCTTATGATCCGTGTAGATATTGCACTGTGTACCCATGAGATAGTGCCTCCATATTTTCAGAGCGTGAATGACAGCTGCAAGCTCAAGATCATGAGTGGGATAATTCTGCTCGTGGGGCCGAAGGGCTCGTGAGGCATATGCAATCACTCGATTCTCTTGCATAAGCACACATCCTAGACCAGTACCCGATGCGTCACAATACACATCGAACGACTTGGTATTATCGGGTTGAGCTAACACGGGTAGAGTAGTCAGATGCTCTCTGAGAGTGTGGAAAGCTTCTTCACATTTCTCATTCCATACAAACTTTACTTCCTTCTTTAGCAGTTCGGTCATGGGCTTAGCAATTCGAGAGAAATCCGGGATGAAGCGACGGTAGTAACCGGCTAAGCCGAGAAAACTGCGAATCTGATGAACAGAGGTAGGGGGTTTCCAATCCATCACCTCTTGTACCTTGCTGGGGTCAACAGCTATGCCTTCGCTGGAGATCGTGTGACCCAAGAACTTTACAGTATCCAACCAGAATTCACACTTAGAAAACTTAGCATAGAGCTGATGGTCTCTGAGTCGCTGAAGAACAATGCGAAGGTGTTTGGCATGCTCTCCCTCATCCTTGGAATAGATAAGGATGTCGTCGATGAACACTACGACGAATTTGTCAAGTTCAGGCATGAATACCGAATTCATGAGATACATGAAGTAGGCAGGGGCATTTGTGAGTCCAAAGGACATGACCAAGAATTCATATAGTCCATATCGTGTGGAGAAGGCAGTCTTAGGAATATCGCACGGGCGAATCTTGATCTGATGATATCCCGAACGAAGATCAATTTTTGAGAAGACTCTGGCTCCAGCTAATTAATCGAAGAGTACATCGATACAGGGAAGTGGGTATTTATTTTTAACAGTTACCGCATTGAGAGGTCGGTAGTCAACGCATAACCTCAAACTGTCATCCTTCTTCTTTACAAATAGGGCTGGACATCCCCAAGGTGACGCGCTAGGGCGAATAAAACCTTTGTCCAGAAGTTCTTGGAGTTGAATTTTCAGCTCTGCCAATTCTTTAGGGGGCATCCTATATGGTCTTTTGGATATAGGTGCAGTGACTGGCTGTAGTTCAATAACGAACTCAATGTCCCTATCTGGTGGCATTCCGGGTAAGTCGTCCGGAAAGACATCGGCATACTCGTTTACTACAGGAATATCCTCTAGTTTAAGTCCTTCCATCGCGTAAGCACAGGAATTCGTGCAATCCAGGAATGGTAGGTAAAGGGTAGTGGCTCCGTGACTAGGTGAATTTATCTCAACGGCTCGGGAAGAAAGGTCCAGTGTGACTTCATGCATAGTCATCCAGTTCATTCCCAAAATAATATCCATGTCGTCAAGGGGTAAAAGTACGAGATCTGTTTTGATGACTTTACTCCCCAATTTTATCGGTACCAGCCTTATTATTTGGTTGGAAGCAATTTTTCCACCCGGTGTTGATATCATATACGACCCTTTGGTGTGGCAAACATTCAAGCCTACTTTTGCACCAAACTTTGCACTAATGAAACTATGTGATGCACCAGAATCAAACAATATGACTGCAGGCTTGTTATGGATAGAGAATGTACCCGACATCACTGGGGCTCCTTCAGGAAGCTCTGCCAGCGTGGTGAAGTTAATCCGTCCTTGCTTGACTTGCAGGGTCTGTCTCTTGCCCCTGTTCTTGTTGTTTGGGTTGGATCCCTGACCTTGGTTGGGCGGCCCAGACTGAGGGCATTCTCGTGCAAAGTGGTTGGAACTCCCGCATTTGAAGCAACGATTCGCGGGGCTGGGTCGAAGAGACTGTTGAAGAGTGGGCCTCGGGCCATTCTGTGGAGGCATCGGGGGTCGTACCATGCCTGGCTGTTGTGGGGGTCTGGCAATCCATCTCCCTAGCTGAGGGGCCCTTGGTGGAGCTTTGGGTGCGGCATTTTGCACGATGCGATACCTTGGTGGCTGAGCACTTGAAGGTCCAGCGGGTGCCTTTCTCTTCTTCTCTGCCCGGTGTGCCATGATACAGTCTTCCTGGGTAATGGCCATATTGACCAATTCGTTGTATGTGTCAGCCCTGGCTAGGTTCAGACGCTCCATGAGCTTGGTATTCAGACCTCGGCGGAAACGATCACGCTTCTTGGCATCCGTATCAGCGTGATAGCCCGCATACTGGCACAGATTGTTGAACGCCTGGGCGTGCTGCAGCACGGTGCGGATGCCCTGGGTAAGTGCCAGGAACTCGTTCAACTTCCTCTCCATGAGACCCTCGGGGATATGATGTGCTCGGAAAGCGGTCTAGAATTTATCCCAGGTGACAATGTGATCAGCGGGGGGCATAGCAAAATAGTGGTCCCACCATAGACGAGCTGTACCGCCAAGCTGCTGCGCGGCAAAGCGGGCCTTGTTGGCCTCTGAGCATGGGGCCACAAGTAGTGTGAACTTGGATTCGATGGTGCGAATCCATGCGTCTGCGTCCAAGGGTTCCTCTGTCTTATGGAACAAGGGAGGCTGGGTCCCCAGAAAATCCGTATATCCTGCAGCTTGGGGGTGGTGGACACTTTGCCCACCCCGCTGGTGGTGTTGCTGTCCTTGCACGAGCTGGCGAAGCAACTCGGTTTGAGCGGCTATTACTTCAACCAAGCTGGGTGGTGGCGGCGGCTGTGGTTGTGATCCACTAGCGCTAGCACCAAAACCATCCGGGTTACCACGAGTTGCTCCAACCATCTGAAAAGGCGAATGTTCTTCATTAGCAACGTGATCCATATTGCTTCCATGACTCAAAAAAAATCTAACGCGGAATAGTAGACTTCCGAAAGGTCTTGGATGGAATCATGGGCATAAAAACTGTCTGCCATAAGAATTTTATAACTCCTGGTAGGTTCATCCAAAGTTTCTCATCTTCTGGCAGTGGATAGGGAATTTAGAAATGTACCACTTTGGTATTCAGCCAAGATGCTAAATCGATGGCTAGGATGGTCAAACGATTCACTCCTTCCTTCGATGGTTTGACTGTTTTTCAGCAGAACGAGTTATAGTACCTGGCCTATAACTCAAACTAGCAAGATCCAATAGGGTTGAAATTTTGTGGGAACCTAGATCACAGAATTTAGGACAAGTTTGGTATTCAACTCACAGCTCAGAAATGTAAGGAGACATGGATAAAATTTTCGACAAGTTTCAGCGATTGTGGATTTCATCGTTTACCAACTTACAACGAAATCACCCAAGTTTATCGCCGTTCCTTACATGCTGAGGGTATCCACATGGTTCAGGTGTACCCATCACAAAAGAGTTACTCAACTCCTAGTTAGCCTATTACAACACTTGCCAAAAGTTAGGCTACCCTATTGAGGAGTATGTGCAAAAGTCCTTCTAGGTCATCATCTAGAAGTCATCCAAGTCGTTGACGGACGACTCGCTGTGAGCAGGAGAGTGAGCTCCCATCTGAGGTGCCTGTGGTACCTCACCCTCGAAATCCATACCGGAGGCACTGTCAACCTCCTGTGGCTCCTCTTCATCTTCCTCCATGTCCTCCTCATGGGGATGGTCGTTCTGATCATGGTGCCACTGAATGTGCTCATTAGCATCCTCCAACTCAAGGCTCAGATCATGGAGCTGCTCCTCCAAGTGTGCTATCGTGTCATCTCTCTCACCCATGAGAGTGTCCTGCTCCTGAATTTGGCCCTCCAGTTGGCCAATCCGAGCATCGCTGTCCTCAAGATCCTTACTGAGCTCCTTAATCTGCTCATCCCTGGTATCTGCCATCATGTGGTAGGCCTGAGCAAGATCAGTGAGCTGCTCAAGCACCTGACTCTGGAGAGTCTGAAGTTGGTAGAGTGCACTCATGCACCGCACGGAGGTATGGGTAGTTTCCTGGGCGTGAAAATCTACCAAGTACTGTGCGTGCTGCACCCTGTTGAGCCAAAAGGGGTCGTTGTCCTGGGCAGCAGGAAACAAACCAATGGGAGTGAGTGTGACAACCTCGGGACGCTGCGCACAAAAAGTGGTGAGCGCCCTCATGGCTGCAAGCTCCCAAGTATCGGCCAAACAGCGACCAACAGCCTCAAGCTCCAAGGCGGGCCACTCCGGGTGTAGCGGGTGCGGAAAAATGGTCACGTTGACACGGCACTGGGTAACTCCATTGTCTGCAAACTCCAGTCCGGCGTAACGTGGGGGAATTAGATAGCCCGCTGTACGCAGAACATCCCACAAAATAGAGGGAAAGCCCTCCCAGTGGAGACACTGCGAGTGAACGCGTCCATCCTCATCCACCATCATAGCAACAGGCTCGGCCATTTGAACAAAAGATCAAATGGAGTGAGATAGTGAAAAACTGTGAACAGCACAGGGACAGATTCTGTATAGTGTGCAAAAATAACCATAACTTCCACAGTTCTCTTCCAAAAATTCTCAAATTTCACCAGATCACTCCTAAGGTATTTGTGAACAACTTTGCTAATCAACTCCAGAGCTAGATAGGTTTTTAAGATGGTCTTTCTTTTCAGGTTTTACCCTACTGTCTACCCAGAATTTTCAGTGAACAGAGGGCTAGAGTTTCATGCACCAGGGAAAATCTACCCAGCCAAAATTTACCACATTTTAACAGCAGCTACCTGGGTAAATTTGGAACAAGTTTTGTGTTGTACTCTTTTGCAGAAAACCGTAGGAAGAGGGCCTAAAAATTAAAGGGGCAGAAGTGCTTATTCTGGACAGAATTCTGACATTCCGTGGTTTCTGTTATTTCTTACTATCCATAAGTTCAGAATTTTTGATTTTTGAACAGGGGATAGAACATGAAATTTGGAACAATTATTTCAACATGAACTTTACCAGAAAAGGTCATTTTCTTTGATCAATAAATCTCTCTTTTCGGTCATGGCAGATTTGTGACAGATTCGCTAGATAGTCCTTATGCAAACCACCCTTAGATACGCAAGAACCTTACCACTCTCATACAACGCATTTCGATTTCAGATATATGTGGTCATGATGCATGCACGTCCTATTCGTCCTCACAAAATAAAATAATTGCCCAATACTTTTGGTCTTACGAAGATAGTTTCGGTGGCATACATGATACGCCTCTCCCTATAATAGCTAGTCGAGATTTTCTAACCGTTCTTTAACTTATCGTAATCGCGGTTAGTGTACCTGCAGAAGATTGATAGAGCATATATATTTCATGAACCTTTCATGCCAGCACTCATTAAAGCGTCCGTATTCATTACCGTTTACTTATAGAAACGATATCTGTACAATTTCCGCCGTACAGACGACGTTATCATACGCTATCGAGATAGTGTATTCACGGGGGTACCGTCATGAGACGGGGGTATGAACAGCGATCGCCATACCCTGCGCCAAACCTTCTACTCCCAATATATTCAACTAACAGTTGGCATATTGGCAGCACCTCAAGTAAGCCACTGCTTGAGGGCAGCGTTCGGTTCGCATCACCGACAGGAAGGCCAAGCTCTCTCAGTTGGCTGAGGATTCTTACCTTCTTACCTTAGCGATGAGTGCGTCGTTACAGAATTTAAGGTCGGTTGTGCATGAAAGTAAGTTTTGACAGAAAGTAATGTGCTGGAAGTCAGTTGATAATATATAGAAGTTAGATAGCCACCTAGTAACTTTTCCCATAATCCCTTAGGGCTTTACGAACTAGGCACCATCCTTAACGCACCAACGTATTTCGCAACACATCCTTCTAGTCAAGTTTTATGAAAATAAGTTTTTAAGGCTTGTGGCATTCTCTGGCGTATGCAACCTGGCTCTGGTGCCAGCTGTTCCCAGCTGTGGCACCAACTTTGGCTCTGATACCAGCTGTGGCAGAATCACCTGAATTAATCCGGCTCAAGTGTATTAACCATCACCATTAGGGCAATCTCGGTTAACCTTACACTTCAAACGGAGTAATCCACTGGTCTGTCGGGTATAACCTCCCGATACAACCACGGTAAAGCGGATCGAGTGCCATACATACAAATGCTCACGCGACGATGAGCCCAGAGAATACCACATTACAGCAAATATTACAACACTATCATAAGTGAATATTACAAACCAAGTTTGAATTTAGAAACCAAGTACTTCAGTGATCATAACTAAGAAGTTCTTCAGAGTTTAAGTTGCAGCGGACAATAAAACAACGGAAGCTACTCGACGATACAGGATGTCTCGATGAAGCCCGTACGAGACATCACTTGGCATTATCTCCATTGGACGGGGGCGTATCCCATTCCACCGACCAACCAGGGGGAAGAGTGCAGGGCCAAGTCAAGCTACCAATCATATCTTCGAAGGTCTCACCTGAAAACGAGCCACAAGCAAGGCTGAGTATACTAATACTCAGCAAGACTTACCCGTGTAGTGGAATCTACTCCACCGACTCTAGACATGCAAGGCTTTTTGGCTCAGGGGTTTGTTTTGCCGAAAAGCATCTACAAGTGGGTCCTTACTTTCAACTTTTAGCTCAAGATTCTAGTTTCATTAACCATTCTAGATAAGCAGCTATCCAATAGCATTCATGGTGAAGCATTAATTTCCATCCAACAAGTTTATTCATCATCATTGTTCCTCTTCTTACTCTGTGGGTAAAGGGGGTTAAACAGTCTCAATAGCCGTGAGAAACGGACGATTCGAATCGAATTTCTTAACCTTGCAAGGGAAACCCAAACACACGTCACGTGGTTACTCCCAGAGTCACACGTGCAACTTTTCCCCTTTCTTTCCGGGTCGTGGATCGGGGCTACCCTCCGAGAGTACAAGAGCCCCACGCCACGGTTCGGCGCCGGGTCGTGACCACTCTCTGCACTTGCCATATGCACATGGGACCGAAGTTCGAAGGGTAGGATGCCGTCCCCTTGCCGAGCCAATCAGGTTCTTAAGCTTACCGATTCCCATAATCTCGGCATGTGTTTAGTACGTTCAAAGACTTAACCATCACTACCGCACACTGCGGCCTTAGCATTTTTCACTCGACAGACGGGCCTCAATCGTAAACATCGTACCATAGCCCGTCCGTTATCCTTATGATTGCAGCGTGTAGTAAACATTCAACTCCTATTTTCTCGCGAGTGACCGGAAATCACTCGGCTTTTACCGGAGTCCTATTAGCACAGCATTCTATCGAACCTTACATCTAGTTTTCAAGCATGGGTTCCTAACATCATGCAACTAAGTTTTCATTCAACTCCTATAAACTTAATGCACAAGCAAAAGAGTAGTGAGTTGCATAATTTAGGAAAAGAAATGGGTTATGCTCCGGGGCTTGCCTTCTTGTGAACAGTTAGCTTGGGGCTCTTCCGAACTTGGGCTCGGGTCTTCAAGAGCTTCAGTTAGATTTACTTGAGCTTCACGCTGCTCACTCTCGGACGCGGGCTCCAGCTCGTAAGTTCCGTCGGCGAGAGTCGTCGATTCTACATGAATGCAAAAGTTTAAGTAGTGGTGATGGTACACGACACGATTTAAGTGTAATTACTACAGTGGATAGTTTCTGGTCATGAAACTTTGGATTTAGGCACATCAGGGAAAGAACGATTTTATGCAGCAGATTAATTATGAAAAATATATTACATAGTTGCTGTTAGATCCTTGTTCTTTTTGTACAGAACAAATGGTGCAAAAACTGAGTCTAAGATTTTTACAGGGCTTTCATATAATCGTGCAGGAGCTACTGTAATTTTTATAGTATTTATTATGCAGTTTTCAGAGCATAGTAAATGTGACATTATACACCTCGGTTAGTCAAGGATTTATTTTTACAGGACCCTACACAAGGTTTTTGTCCATGAAACGTTTTACACAGCAACCGCTACCACTGTGTATCTCCTAGTAACAATTTGAGAATTTTCCAAGCTAAGATACTATTTTCTTGATTTAATGCATGTTATTAGCACATAAATCAAATAAATAGGTTCCTGTGAGATAAAAAGTCTCTAAATTTTCCGCTGGCATCTAGGTGCTATTACACCAGCATAGAAAAATTTTCATTAGGTGATTCTTAGCCTAACTGCAGGGATAAAAATATTTAGCCACTTATGGTATGAAACTAAGTTTAATAAACAGTGTAGCTAGAGATGGAATTTGGGCCTGATATTTTTACACAGCCCTAAACAGTGGGTATAAGAGAAGTCCATTAAAGCTTCCATTTAATGTAGAGCAAAATATGTTGAGAATCTGAGAAACTTTATGTAACAAAAGTTGTAGAGTTTCTTCTAAGGATTCCAGAAAAGTTTAGTTTGCATTTTTCTGAATGTTCTACGATTTTACACGATTTTTACAATTTCACTGAATTTGAATCTAGATTTGAAACTTTCTTTTACAACTGGGTCCTTAAATCTTACGTGCAGACCCTTCTAAAGATTTAATTCTTGCAATTGGATCCTCGGGCGGCTCGGGTACGGCGGCCGGCCGAAATTCCGGCGAGGGGCTCGCCGGCGGCGAGGGGTGAGGGTCGGGGAAGGATAAGGGGTGCGAGGGCTACCTCGTGGGGGTCTTGTTCGGGTGGGGGACGGCCGGGAATAGCTCGCCGGCGTTGGAGCAGAGGCGGCGGCGGCGGCGGCGCGCATCGACGGCGGTGCTCCGGCGGGCTTGGGGCAGTGGTCTGGTTGGCGAGCTTCAGTGGCGCGTGGGGAAGCTGCTCAGGTGCTTGTCTTGGGCGGAGGGGGTCGGAGTCGAGCTGTCCACGGTGAGCAGGGGCGGCGGCGCTCCGGTGGTCCTGGGCGGTGTTGGGCGGGTCGGCGAGCTTCAGTGGGATGATGTAGTGGTGGCTGGCACTCCAATTTGGGCAGGGGGCGGCTGTGGAGGGCTGTCCACGAGCGGGCGGAGCTCGGCGGCGGTAATGGCGGCGGCGAGGTGCTCTGGCTGCTGTGGCTCGCGCGGGCGGCCGGGGGCGCGGCTTTTATAGGGGCAGGAGGGGGTGGGGGTGCCTGGGCGACGCGCGGGGCGGAGGCACGGCAAAGGCGTGCCACTGTCCACGGCTGGCGGCAGCAGGACGCCGGCGCGGCGTGCGGCAGGCGGAGGCGAGCGACTGGCGGCCGGGGATTTGGCGTGGGAGCGAGGAGATAGCGCGGCGCGTGGATTGGAGAAGCAGCTGCAGCAGCGGCTCAGGCGGGAGGCAGGCACAGCGATGGGCGGGGCGCGGGGGGTCGGGACGGCACGGCGCGACGCGGAGGTTGGGCGCGGCGGGCGGCGAGCCGGGGCACGGCACGGCATGCGCACGCGCGTGCGCGGATTGGGCAGCGCGGCGGTGGGGTTGGGGGGGGCAAAGCCGCGCTTGGGGGCAAGGCGCGGCGGCCACTGGCTTGGCGGCTCGCGCCGGTCAGACATCGCCGGCGACGTGACGTGCGCTGTCGGGCGGGGAGGGGAGAGAGAGAGAGGAGTGAGGTGCCTAAACGCAAAAATTTGAAAAGTTTCAGGGGGCTGGGTGCAAACAGGGTGTTTTCTCCTCTTTCTAATTTGAATTTCAAAAACTTTTGAACATGAAAGTTGTTCAGAATAAAAAGTTCTACAAGTTTGGTTTCAGGCAACATCTCATTTGGCTTATGGTTTGAAAGTTAATTTAAAAATTCAAAAGTATTCAAATTTACCCAAATTCAATTTGAATTTCAACTTAACTTGTTCTAATGCTTTTCACCCTTTTATTAGTTGGTTAAGCATAGGGTTAGGCTAATGACATTGATTTTAGAAATGTAATTTATCAGGGTTGTCACATTCAGCATATGCCCGCGCCGCGAACAACTGTTCATCAGTAGCAGGTGGACTGGACGGCAAGAATAGCAGAAGTAATCCAGGACCAGTTTGGACTGAAGCCGAAAGTTCAAACTTATACTTACAAGATGCCGTATCCATCGGCCTATGACTCGTTGCCGTTCCCGCACCGCTACAAAGTTCCTGATTTCACCAAGTTCTCAGGGACGGACGACACATCCACGGTGGAGCACATCAACAAATTCATCATCCAGTGCGGAGAAGCTGCCACGCAAGATGCTCTGAGGGTGCGTTTATTTTCGTCATCTCTGTCCGGATCGGCCTTCCAGTGGTTCACCACTTTACCGCCAAATTCTATCATCACGTGGGCCGATCTGGAGAAACAGTTCCACAAGTACTTCTATGCAGGGGTACACGAGATGACGATCTCGGATTTGACCAGCCTCAGACAGAGGAGCGATGAACCAGTAACAGGGTACATACAAAGGTTCAGAGAAATTAAGAACAAGTGCTACAGTCTGGCTCTGACCGATGCACAGTTGGCCGATATCGCTTTCCAAGGCCTCTTGCCACAAATCAAAGAGAAGTATGCTGCTCAAGAATTTGAAAGCCTGAGCCAAATCGTCCACCGATTATCAGGGCAAGAGGTCCGACCGTTTGAACAACGGAGGAGCTTCCAAAAGAAGGTGGCATACTTGGAGGGATCTGAATCCGATGCGGAAGAAGAAATCGGCCTGGCAGAGTGGGTAAAAGGGAAAAAACCAATATCTTGCCCCTTTGGCAAGAAGGAGCCAGAGACATTCGGCTTTGACACGTCAAAGGCCGATAAAATTTTTGATCTACTGCTTCAGGAGGGGCAGATTAAGCTGTCTCAACATCACACCATCCCTACGGCCGATCAACTTAAGAAGATGAAATACTGTAAGTGGCACAACGCAACTTCTCATGATACAAATGAGTGTAAAGTCTTCCGCCAGCAGATACAATCGGCCATCGAACAGGGGCGGCTTAAGTTTGACACTCCAACCAAATCAGCAAAGCCGATGAAGATAGATCAGCATCCCTTCCCGGCCAACACGGTTAACGCTGAAGGAGACTCAAGTCAAACCAAGGTGCTGACGTCAGAATCGGCGAGAAGAGGCGGCGCTGTCGACCCTAGGAGGCAGATTACAACGGAGGAAATCAGAAGAAATAGGCGAGGGCCAGAACGACCACGCAAACCCGTCACCTCCCAATTCTTACTCAGCAAATATCGGCAGCAGCAAGAACATGCAAGATACCTGGAAAAGATGATACGCCGGCATGAAGATCACTGGCAATGTCCGTTCTTCATCCACTGCTAGGAGAACGATATCAGATTGCCATCTGCCGACAACTGTCCGGAGTGTAACGGATTGAGCTGCAACGATCGCCCGAGGCCACACTCTAGGGACAAAGGATCAGAGCCGATCAACAGAAATCGGCGCGAAGAGCGGCGCGTTTCGGTGCATCATCGGCTGGGGGCAGAGTTGACCAGTACAGCAGGTCAAAACGCGAGATCGGCCAGCGAAATGGACTGGGGGGCAGGATCAGCGCACGCGATCGGCTCGAAGAGATGGCCGATGACAGGGTATCAGATGAAGATCCCCTAGGAAGGCAACCAGATTGGGAATACGCCAGATCATCGGCCAAACCAGTGAATCCCAGGTGCTGTCCCGATGGACTATCCAGATCCCAAAAGCGAAGGATCCAACGCCTACTCCAGTGGGAACATCAAGAAGAAGAACAGAGACAGGTGCCAGAGAGAAGGAATGTGAAATCTCGAGTTTGGCGCCCAAAGAGAAACGATCGAGAAACGAGCAACCAAGGATCGGCAGCTGAAATTGATATGGTATTCATACTGCCGATGGAGTTCATGGCGCCAAGCGATCGGGATAGAGTGACAAGAACAGAGGAAGAACAAATGGCACAACTGGTATTAGAGCCGATGACGGCTACGTTTGAGAAACCAGAAGAGGAAAAACGACAGCATCTTAAGGCGCTGTTTCTCAAAGGGTATGTCAACGGAAGACCTGTCACCAGATTACTGGTAGATGGAGGCGCAGCAGTCAACATCATGCCGTATGCCATGTTCCGCAAGCTGGGCAAGGCGACGACGACCTCACCAAGACGGACATGACGCTGAAGGATTTCGAAGGCAACGTGTCACCCGCCCGCGGAGCGTTCTGCGTCGATCTCACCATCGGCAGTAAGACCCTCCCTACAACTTTCTTCGTTATTAATGGCAAGGGGTCCTATAATATGCTGCTTGGTCGCGACTGGATACACGCAAACTGTTGTGTCCCATCTACAATGCATCAATGCCTTGTGCAATGGGTCGGCGACAGTACAGAGATAGTCGCTGCCGATTCCATCTACAGCGTTGCAGCGGCCGATACGCAACAATGGAGCTGCGAGCATGTCAGGTGTATATCTGGCAGGACTTGGGACACCGACTTCCTGAGAGTGTCCAATTTCGGTCTACAGCCGATCCAAGCAGTCGGCTCTGAAGATTCAGAATAAATGGATCAGCTCGTTCGAGAAGATGGGAAGCTGGGGCATGGGTTCACGTCGGCCGATTTGTTAGAGATGGTGGATTTGGGAGATAGCAGCAAATCAAGGCCGACGTACATTAGTGCCAATTTGGATTCTGAGTACAAAGGTAAATTGATAAGTTTATTGAAAGAGCTCAAGGATTGCTTTGCTTGGGAATACCATGAGATGCCAGGACTGCACCGGTCTATTGTTGAACACCGGTTACCTATAAAATCAGGATATCGGCCATATCAGCAACCTACACGACGGTGTAACCCCAAGATTCTACCTGACATAAAGGCCGAGATTACAAAGTTGGTTGAGGCAGGATTTATTCAGTAGTGCCGCTACGCCGAATGGAATTCTAACATTGTGCCTGTATACAAAAAAAATGGAAAATTACGTGTGTGCATCAATTTCAGGAACTTAAATCAGGCTACGCTGATGGATGGATATCCGATGCCAACGGCCGATATCTTGGTGGATGCTGCCGCAGGCCACAAAGTCATAAGCTTCATGGATGGGAATGCCGGGTACAATCAGATATTAATGGCCGAGGAAGATATTTTGAAAACAACTTTTAGGTGCCCAGGCCATCTTGGTTTATTTGAATGGGTGGTTATGACTTTCGGCTTGAAGAACGCCGGCGCTACATATCAACGGGCCATGAACTACATATTCCACAAGCTCATTGGTTCATCGGTGGAAATTTATATAGATGACGTCGTGGTCAAGTCGAAAGGTCACCAAGATCATCTGGCCGATTTACAGGAAGTGCTGGAGTGCACGAGGAAACATGGGCTAAAGATAAACCCAAACAAGTGTGCATTTGGTGTATCGGCCGGACAATTCTTAGGATTTATGGTCAACCGCACGACCATAGACGCCATCAACAAAGTGGTGGCCCCACAAAATAAAACTGAACTGCAGTCCCTCATCGGCAAGGTCAATTTCATCAGAAGGTTCATATCCAATCTATCAGGACGTATTCAGGCTTTTACCCCTCTGTTGAAATTGAAGCCCGACCAGGAATTCACATGGGGAGAAGAACAGCGCAAGGCACTGGAGAATATCAAGCAGTATCTGGTTTCACCTCCGGTGTTAGCCCCGCCACAGCCTGGTAAGCCGTTCAAGTTATATTTATCGGCTGACGAACAGGCTATTGGATCGGCGTTGGTACAGGAGTTTGAAGGGAAAGAACGAGTGGTATACTACGTCAGCAGAAGACTTTTAGACGCCGAAACAAGATATTCCTCGGTGGAGCGATTATGCTTGTGCTTGTACTTTTCATGTACTAAGCTCAGGCACTATTTGCTATCGGCAGAATGCATAGTCGTGTGCAAGGATGATGTGGTGAAGTACATGCTATCATTGCCGATTTTGAAAGGGCGGATTGGAAAATGGATCCTGGCTTTGTCAGAATTCGATCTAAGGTACGAATCGGCCAAAGCCGTCAAAGGACAAGTGATGGCCGATTTCGTAGTTCAACATTGCGGACCAGAAATTGCCACCGTTGCACCAGTTCCATGGACTCTATATTTTGATGGTTCTTCATGTGGGGTCGGATCAGGAATCGGCATCGTTCTTGTGTCGCCTCGGGGGGCAACTTATGATTTCTCTCTGCCGATAGAAGCCTCTACAACTAATAACCAGGCGGAATATCGAGCTGTTCTGAAAGGCATCCAATTATTAAGGGAAGTCAGAGCTGATGCAGTCGAAATCTTTGGGGACTCCATGCTCATTGTGGATCAGTTAACGGGACGGTCTGAGTGCAAGGATGACATCTTGAGGATCTATTATGAGGAGTGTCTTCAACTTTTAAAAGAATTCAAATCTGCAATAATTGAGCATATCCCTAGGAATTATAATGAAGAAGCCAACAGACTGGCTCAACATGCTTCTGGGTATCGGCCGATTCAGGGAGCGATGATGCTAGAACTTGCGGCTGATGACTGGCGAAAGAAGATCGCCGATTATTTGAAAAATCCATCCCAAAAGGTGGATCGGCGAACACGTTTTCAGGCTACAAAGTATGTGTTGCTTGAGGATGATTTATTTTATCGGACGATTGATGGAGTTCTTCTCAAATGCCTGGGAACAGAAGAGGCAAAGGTTCTGATGGGAGAAATCCACGAAGGCGTGTGTGGAGCTCATCAATCGGCCCACAAAATGAAATGGATGACCAGGAACAATGGATATTACTGGCCGACCATCCTTGAAGATTGTTTCAAGTACTACAAAGGATGCCAAGACTGTCAGAGGTTTGGAAATGTGCAGCGCGCACCAGCATCGGCTATGAATCCAATAATTAAGCCGTGGCCGTTCAGAGGGTGGGGAATAGATCTCATCGGACAGATTCATCCTCCATCCAGCAAAGGGCATAAGTTCATATTGGTGGCTACAGATTATTTTACTAAGTGGGTGGAGGCAGTTCCTTTAAGGAACGTGACATCGGCCGATATGATTGAATTTGTTAAAAGCCATATTATATATCGATTTGGCGTTCCTCAAACCATCACAACCGATCAAGGGACGATGTTCACTTCTGGAGAATTCGGAGGGTTCGCCGCCGATATGGGAATTAAATTATTAAATTCTTCTCCATACTATGCTCAAGCCAATGGCCAAGCAGAGTCGTCTAATAAGGGGATAATCAAGCTAATCAAGAGGAAGATAGAAGAGCAGCCCAAGAAGTGGCACATGTCTTTGGCTGAATCTTTGTGTGCGTACAGGATGGCTTGTCATGGGGCCACTAAAATATCCCCCTATCATTTGGTTTATGGTCATGAAGCAGTCTTGCCATGGGAGATAAGGACAGGGTCAAGACGTATATCGCTACAGGATCAGTTAACGGCTGATGACTATTCCTTTCTCATGAAAGATGAACTTGACGATTCGGCGGGTTTACGGTTAAGAGCCCTGATTAGCATAGAAGAAAACAAGAAAAGGGTGGCCAGATGGTATGACAAAAAGGTCAAAGTTAAACAGTTCTCTCAGGGAGATTTGGTATGGAAGCTGGTGCTGCCGATAGGATCTAAGGATCCCAAATTCGGTAAATGGTCACCCACGTGGGAAGGGCCGTATAGAATCGGCCGATGTGCTCCTGGAAATGCATATATTCTGGAGACAATAGAAGGGGAGGAATTCCCAAGAGCTTTAAATGGACGATATTTGAAGAGGTACTATCCAAGCATTTGGGTAGACGCATAACTTACAGCAAAATATGTCAAGGTAATATGACCGATTTCTCATCGGTTTTCTGGCTACACATCTGGTGAAGGAAACGTTGGGATTCATTATTGAATGGAAATTACAGATTACATGGCCGACATGGTATAAGTCGCCCTTAGAATAAAAAATACTGGTGTGTCTATTGATTATGCCTACGCTGGATTTCTCTTTCGATGCGACCTAGCTTTATCATGAGGGTGAGCCTTTTCTCTTTCAAGTCCTCTGCAGTGGCTCCAGTTTCAGCTTGGTTGCAGAGTTCTTTCAGCAGGCGGGCCTTCTCCTCTTCCAGATCTTTCATGGCGACTTCAGCTTCAGCTTCAGCAAGTCGATGTGAAGATGAGGAATTCTCGTGAGAGGTTGGCATTTGTTCAAAGCAGGCGAGATCCATATAATCCAAGATTGGTCGGATATTGGCAGGAGCATGATCTTTGAGTTCTTCAGAATGAGCTTTTATCAGATCTATGTCAGCTTGCGATAATGGTTTGTCTGAATGTAAGATTTCGATCGCTCTCTCCAAACTAGGGTTAAGATGGTTCGGCTGAAAGAAAGGACAGATAAACATGTCGGAACAAAGCAAGATGTCTCCGGAAGGAATGGAGGGAAAATTAATACCTGGTTAACAAAAGAAGAGGATCGAGAAGACATTTTGATGTCTGACCGAAGAAGGCGAAGGTCGGGATTCAGAACGAAAAGAAGACCAGCGAGGTGAGTATTTTTGGAAATAGTACGAAGAATCGTGTTTACAGAAAGGAAGAGACAAAGGGTTGGCAAGATGTGTACCATCGGAGTAAAGGCATCAGTAAATACAAAGCTGCCAGGAGAGATGCCACGCTTGCAGAAAAGAACATTAATGAAGTGAAGGCATTGATAAATGTAAAGCTGCCAGGGGAGATGGTCAAAGTTTGAGTCTGCACGCCAACATGATGTTTATCCTATTACCGGATTTCATGTCATTGAGCCGATTCTGGAGAGAAGATCAGATGCAGAGGAAAAAGTAGCGCAATTGATTTTGAGGTTTACTCCAGTCACAATTGGGGAGCTTAAAGAAGAGGATTAAAGAAAAGAGTTTCGAAGGAAAAGTTATATTTTACTCCGAAACTGGGGGGCATGTGTTGACGCCAGATTTTGACACGTGTTGAATCGGCGTCAGGAGGAGAAGATTGGCCGATGCGGCAGATCTGAAAGCTACAGAAAGGAATCGGCCGATTGAGGTAACAGTTGAAAATCGGCCGATTGGTGGCGCAGCCTATGCCAACAGGATGGGGTTATTCCAGAAGATCCTGGTCAAAAGCTGGTCAACAGGGCACGCCAAGTCGGTCAAGGAGCAATTGAAGGGAATCCTGATTGGATCAGGGAACGGCGGCGGAAGATTCTACGGGAGTCCGTTTCTTTTTAAAGATATTATAGATATAGTAGTTTTCTTGTTTTAAATAAGGTTGTAACAAGTCATAATCGACCAGGAGTCCTAGTTTCAGGGTATAAATAGGAGTCGCTAGGGCTTTAGAAAAACATCAACACATCAATCAACAACAATACTTCTACTTTTTACTAGTACTTTACTTTCAAGTCGGCGACTTCGCCAGTATTTTCTTCTTCCACGAGTTCGTACGGATTGGCAGGGCTGCATCAACTTGATCTCCGGCCAATTGGTAGGTTCCGCTTACCGAGTAATATCCGAGCTTTAACTACGGGCGCATCGCTGTGGTTTCATTTGGATTTATTCACCATATATCGATATTTACTAGAATTGCAAGTTTTACCTGTTATTCTAGTATTATCACCAGTTATCCAGCTTGAGATCAGAGTAATCGGTTTCGTCATTGTTCCCCTTCGATTTATCATCATACAGCCGATTAGATCTATTTCAAGTGTTGTTCTTGCAGTAGTCGTCTAGATCGCTCCAGCAGTTGTCTTTACGATTACTATACGATCATCGGCTGATCCATAGCCGATCATCTCTACAGCAAATCGGCCGATTCGCCGCCGACGCGCTCCTCAGGACGGATCGGAACCCCAGCCGATCGACGCGCCTGGAATTTAATACTCTATTTCCTTGTCAATCAACAGGTCAGATTGACTGGCACGCCGCGCGAACCGCACCAGGGCGATAACCCGAACAGGAGCTAAGCAGATTCTCCCGGGTCGTGTGTCCGACGCTGAAGACCCATCGGCCGATTCCTATCCGGCCGATTTTAGCGCCAACACCTACATAGACTTGCATAAGACGACCTATAAGACCGCTTACTTGTAGCAATGTACTTGCCCTTACAAATAATCCGTCAAAGGTAATGGGCAAAATACCCGTAACATATAGTAGTCTGCATGTAACAGGCATCAATGAAGCCTATTACCAATTAGGCGAGACCCGCGGGATGCATGAACCTTTTGATAATGGGAGATGGACAGCACCTTACATATATTTTGGCATATTTAATGGCTTAATTCATGGCCTCTTACATATAATTTACATGTAACAGGCACCTATGTCAAAAACCTCCTAGTAGCAACAACATCGCTTATTTTCATGAACTGCAGTGTTAGTGTCTCATGGACATCCTTACTAATTATCGTCTCATCTTTTATAAACAATGGAAAGTGCAGCACATCACCGAATACAAGAATGACCCAACTCTCATCGACAAGATCAAAGACCGAGTCCCCAAATATCTGAGGTTCCATGTTTAACGTACCAAGAGTCCATCTGGATCCATCAAGACATGCTTTTGGTGCCATTACTTTTTTCCTTGCGCAATTGCTTACAGAACGTCTACAATTTTGAAATGGAGGAGCGGATTGTATCTTTGTCCAACGTTATATGTAACTCATATAACAGGCAACAACAAAGCCTGTTACCGTTATCTGCAGCTAGGTTTTAATCTTTTTGACGCCCCTTACAAGTAGTACAAGTAAGGGGCGTTGTTGTAACCTGTTACCTATATAGAGAAAGGTAATGGGCTACTCTGGCCGGGACGCGTGGTGAGATAGAAGCCCATGGCATATAAGAATACATCTAGTGCTGCTATTTTTCTAGACTCACGAGTGTGATTGATCTGATAAAGAAGGTTCATCATTTTAATTTCTAGGAGGCAAATTAACTTTTTATGTAGATGAAGTGAAGAACTTATGTGTAACATAACATAATTTGATTACGGTCTGTTGGTGAAATTTTTGTGCATTTTTAAACTTTTTAGTGCAGGTGCTTACATGTTTTAGTCTAGTTCATTATAAGAGTGCCTTCATGTCTTTCCCCCAAATTCTTAGTTAATTTAAATTTTAATTTGAATATAGGTGTATTAAATTTTTAGTGTGCTACTTGGATTTTATTTGGTTCTTTCAGTGTGAATTTAAATTTGAATTTGTTATTCAAATTCTAAAGCTAACTTAAGTAACTTGGGCACTAACTCAACCTGTTTATGGACCTAACACTAACTCGGCCCAATGCATCTACCAAAGGCCAGCTAAAACAGCCCGGCCCACCTATCCTAATCAACCCGAGCAACCTAGCCCACTCCGCCGCACAGTCCAACTAAAGCCGGCCCAAGGCACCTACCCAGCTCGTACACCAGCACACTCCGGCCTAGCCAGTCCCTCATGTCGGTGGCACTGTGCCCCTTTCCCCCCGCTCTATATCCTCCTCTCTTGTCGCTCTAGTTTGCATACGTCATGGCCGACAAGCACACTGGACAACGCCATGGCCACACCTTCCACTCTATTTTCATTTCTCTGTTGTCGATGTTTTACCTCTAAGCCCACCGAGCGATACTCCCAGGGTGATAAGTTTCAGGTGAGGTGCCGCCGATATCAGAAACTCGAAGGTGCAAGGAACACAAGATTTAGACAGGTTCAGGCTGCAAGGAGCGTAATACCCTACGTACTGTGTGGTGGTTTGTATTGCCTTAGTGTTTGATGTGGGTTGACCCGTTTGGAGGGGTCCCTACCCGCCCTTATATAGTCTGGGGGATAGGGTAACAAAGAATCCCAGCCACATACGAGCTTAGGAGTCCTACCCTAGTGCTACTCGGGTAGTTTCCTTCTGTTTTGACGAGTCCTGCTTACGTACGTAGTTTACAACAGGTATAAGGTATGGGACATGCCCCATCCCTTATTCTAGAAAGTCTATGCCATATGCGCAGTCCCATGGTCCTGGGTCTGACAAGCCCCCGAGCTCTTCGTAGTAGAGTACTGCAGGGTTCCGAGTACTTCTGAAGGCGCCTTCGAGTTCTTCCGAAACTCCATCTTGAAGGTGTTTTCCGAGTACTTTTTTGGCAGCCTCGAGGCTCTGAGATGCTTAAGCCCCGAGCAGTTCTTCAGTCTTCTTTTATATAGAATGTGGTCAAACTTGCACTCCATATGGAGTAGCCCCAAGCCTTAGGTTGAATCGAAGAAGAATCAGGCTGAGGGTCCAATTAGTCTTGAATTTTCCGGTCTTTATCTTCCAGAAATTTGAAAAATAAGCCTTTAATGAAAGGTATCCCGCAGTCCCTGAGCCTTAAATCTAAATCCCAAGATTTGGAATAAAGGATCCAAAAGGTTGTGGCATTCATTTGTAGAAATAATCCTGATTTTGACTTGATAGTTAAAATAAGCATATTGCTTCAAAAATTCAGAAAACCCCCTTTTTTCGGGATGACATCCCTGAATAAATAGTTAATCTTCTATTGTAGCATCCACTGGCTATTTAACCAGATGGTAAATCTAGGGTTAATTCCCCTTCACTCGCCTGCTCTTGCTCTTGCTTTCACATTCCAGATTTGCTCCGAAAGAACCCTAGCGGCGCCATCATACTCTTAGATCCACGAATCCGCCAAGATTTTGTTGGACATTCCTTCCACCTCAGAGCGATCAATCACTTCTTCCTTCCCAGCCCCCGAGCACATTCGAGTACGATACCTCGTTAGATCGAAAGGTGGCTCTTAAAAAGGGCACCTACAAGGGAAAAGGGAAAGAATCCCAAGCCGTAGCATCATCTGGTGGATCATGGAAGAAAAGTAAGTGTCCTAAGGCCATCCTCCAATCATTAGTCGATGAGTTCCTTCTTCAACCGAAAGAGATTGTTCAATGGTGTGCTACTGCTAAAGATGGTCAACCATAAGAGGGTGCCGACGAGATTGTGATGTTCCAAGATTTCATAGAGCGCGGATTAGTAATTCCGACTTGCGATTTCTTCCACGGCGTGCTCTTTTTTGATGGAGTCCAACTTCATTATTTCGACCCCAACTCTATTCTCAACATGTCCATTTTTGTATACCTTTGCGAAGCTTTCTTAGGCATAGAACCCCATTTCGACCTCTTTTGCTATCTCTTCTGTCGGTATTTTACCGCCACGCCCACCGAGGGATGCCCCCGAGGTGGTGAGTTTGTAGGTACGGTATCATCGAGATCAGAAACTCGAAGGTGCAAAGGAACGCAAGGTTTTAGACAGGTTCGGGCCGCTAGGAGCGTAATACCCTACGTCCTGTGTGGTTTATATCGCTCTTGATGATGATTGTCCCCGAGGGGGTCCCTGTCCGCCCTTATATAGTCTGGGGGGACAGGTTTACATGCAAGTCCTAATCGGATACAAGCCCAGAAGTCCTACCCGAGTACTTCTCAGGTAGTTTCCTACCGTGTCCGACTAGTTTCACTACTGTATGAGTAATCCTACTACATTACGAGTAGTTACAACAGATGTAGGGCGTGGGCCATGTCCCATCCCGTATTCTAGGAGAAGTGTGCCACGTGGACAGTCCCGTGTGCCCGGGTCTGACAAGCCCCCGAGCTCTTCGTAGCCGAGTACTGCAGGCGTTCGAGTACTTCTGAAATCGTCTTCAAATTCTCCAGAACTTCGTCCTGAAGGTGTCCTCCAAGTACTTCCTTGGCTGTGTCGAGGCTGTGAGGTGCTCATGCCCCGAGTAGTTGTCCAGTCTTCGTTATATGGGGTGCCATTAAATTTGCACTCCATATGGAGTAGCCCCCGAGCCTTAGGTTGACTCGTAGAATCAGGCTGAGGGTCAATTTAATCTTGAGTCTTCTGTCCTTATCTTTCAGCATATTTGAAAAATAAGTCGCTGATGAAAAATAAGTTTTGGAATAAAGGATCCAAAGAGTCGTGGAATGCAATATACGATGGTAAAGATTTGATGGTGAACATGGGCAAATTAGTGTAGTAAATTTGAAACCTCTTTTTTCGGGATGAGTTCCCTGAAAAAAAGGTTAAACAAATAACATCCCAAAAAACACCCAAAATTACCTCTCAAATCAACTTTTGTGCCCTGAGCCAGTGGCTAAATAAGTCCTCTGGGTGATAAATTGAACAAACCCCTTATTTCGGAATAAAATCCTTGAAATAATGGTTAACAAATATCTACCCAAGATAACTCTTAAAAAGCCTCTTGGGTCGGGTATTGTCGAGTAGGTGTACAACATCCAGCATGTAAGCATGAGGGTTGTCCCTTGAGACGCGCTGAGTGCCTTGTCCCATCAAGCCCCCGAGCCAGGAGCCAGATGATAAGCATAAAGTAGTCGTAGTAGAACGGTGGTGCTAGCCCCCGAGTCCAGGCATTAAGCAAGTAGCCGCTGGTACTTGAACAATCGATGAAGGAATCCAGTCGGTGTCGATCGTGACTAGGATTGTAGTCAAGACAAGTAGTTGAAGTAGTTGAGCATGTGCAGAGCTAGTCGTAAGCTAGTAAACTTCTTGTCATGGGGGTGAAGCCCCTTCAATAACATAGTGTACAAGTCGAAAACAAGTAATATGTTACTGGAAATAAGGGAGCGAGGCCCCTTCAGCAAACTTGCGCGTAGTACCAGTCGTAAACGGGTAGAACAACGTTGTACTGGAAGTATGAGCACAAGGCCCCTTCAGTAACCCAAGATACTAGTCGGAAACTAGTAATTAGTTACTGGAAGTATGGGTGCGAGGCCCCTTCAGCAAACTTACCCGTAGTACCAGTCGTACACCGGTAAAACGACGTTGTACTGGAAATATGAGCGCAAAGCTCCTTTAGTAACCCAAGAGACTAGTCGAAAACTAGTAAGTAGTTGCTGGAAGTATGGGAGCGAGGCCCCTTCAGAAAACTTGCGCGTAGTACCAGTCGTGAACTGATAAAACGGAGCTGTACTGGAAGTATCCTTCTCCAGGCAACAATAAAAGATGTCCTCAGTTGATCAAGGATGAAAACGACGTAGATGCTCAATATTCCAAGAATTTGGTACCTCTTGGCCATCAGGGTGCTGCAAGCGATAAGATCCAGGGCTTGTAACCTTATGCATAATGAAAGGTCCTTCCTATCGTGAGTTGAGCTTATGAAGCCTGGTATCATCCTGGATTCGTCAAAGAACCATATCTCCAACGTTGAAAGAGCATCGTTGAACGTTCCTGTCGTGGTAACGACGAACTCCTTGTAAGTAGCGGGCCGACTGCAACAATGCATTACATCGGATTTCCTCAGCTGAGTCAAGCTCAAGATGCTTGCAGTGTCAGCCTCGCCTTCATCAAACATTTCCAGTCGTGGAGACTTCCACATCACATCAGCTGGTAATATAGCTTCAGACCCGTATACGAGAAAGAAAGGTGACTGTCCTATGGCTTTGCTTGGTTGTGTGCGAAGCCCCTAGACTACTGATGAGATCTTGTTGATCCACTTGCCGCCCTTTGTGCTTTTCTCGTCATAGAGTTGTTTCTTCAATCCGTCCAGAATCAAATCGTTAACTTGCTCAACCTGGTCATTGGCCCGGGGGTGAGCCACTTAAACATATTTGACTTCATTGGAGCTGTGTTCACAGAAATCCCAGAACTGATGCGAGTGAAAATTGGATCCCAAGTCTGTGATGATGGTGTTAGGGAAGCCAAAGCGGTGTAAGATGTCGTAGATGAAAGTAACCACTCGATCTACAGTGAGCGTTGCAATTGGCTTGTACTCGATCCACTTGGTAAAGTTGTCGATGGCCACCAACATGTGTGTGAAACCTCCTGGTGCAGTTGTTAAGGGCCCTATCATGTCAAGGCCCCAGCATGCAAACGACCATGAGGGTGGTATGGTGATGAGGTTATGAGCCGGAACATGAGGCTGTTTGGCAAAGAATTGGCAGTTGGTGCACCGGCGAATGAGTGCTTTAGCATCTGCCAAAGCAGTCGGCCAGTAGAAACCAAATCGAAATGCCTTGCCAACTAGTGTGCGGGAAGCTGCATGGTTCCCGCTCACACCTTCGTGAATCTCTTTGAGTATCTCTTTGCCCTCCTCCATGCTAACACACTTCATGAGTATGCCTGATGCCGATCGATGCTTCTACAGATTGCCCCCGACTAGAACATACCCTTTGCTACGCAGTAGGACGCGAGTAGCTTCAGCGCTTTTTGGGTCAACGCCGGGGGGTAGTTTGTGCTCCTGGATGTAGTCGATGAAGGCCACCCTCCAGTCGACCTCAATCATCAAGACCTCTCGGTCGGGTTCTCTGGGACCCTGAGCGATGGAACTTGAGTCTGGTGCACTGACAGAAGGGTGATACAACTCGTGAACGAAAACTCCCGGTGGGACATTAGCTCGATCAGAACCCAGTTTGGAGAGCACATCCGCACCCACATTGTTGTCGCGAACCACATGGTGAATTTCCAGCCCTGAGAACTTTTTCTCGAGCTTGCGTATTTCCATAATGTAGGCGTCCATGGTGTCCTTTTTGATGTCCCACTCCTTGTTGACTTGTTGAACCACCAGTAAGGAGTCACCATAGACAAGTAGTCGCTTGATGCCTAGGGAGACTGACAGACATAGCCTGTGCAATAATGCCTCGTACTCGGCTTCGTTGTTGGAGACCTCGAATAGTATTTGAAACACGTACTTGAGCTGTTCTCCTCTCAGGCTGATGAAAAGTACTCCCGTACCACCGCCACCGAGCTTGAGTGAGCCGTCAAAGTACATGACCCAATGCTCTGGCTGGTTGGTTGGGACTTCCACTTTGTTTTCTCGCCACTCCGCCATGAAATCGACTAGTGCCTGTGACTTGATGGTTGTCCAGGGCTTGAAGTCGAGCGTGAGGGCTCCCAGCTCCACGGCCCACTTGGAGATGCGCCCGGTAGCTTCTCAATTGTGGAGTATATCCGCCAACGGGAAGTCGGAGACCACCAGGATATTGTATGCATCGAAATAGTGACGAAGCTTCCTGGAAGTGATGAGTATACCATAAAGAATTTTCTGAATCATTGGGTAATGAACCTTAGATTCAAAGAGAACTTCGCTGATGAAGTAAACTGGTCGCTGCACCCCGAAGGCGTGGCCTTCTTCCTGTCATTCTACCATGGTTGCCGTACTGACGACGTGAGTAGTCGCGGCGATGTAGAGTAGCAGGTTCTCGCCTGGTTAGGGAGCCATCAAGATGGGTGGCCACTGCAAGTGGCGCTTGAGATCGTGCAGCGCCTGGTTTGCCTCCTCGGTCCATTTGAACTTGTCGTGGAGTTTGAGCAATTTGATGAAGGGTAGTTTCCTTTCTCCAAGTCGGGAGATGAATCGATTCAACGCTGCCATGCAGCCTGTGAGCTTCTGGACGTCCTTGATCGTTCTTGGAGTGTCCATGGCTGTAATAGCGTTGATCTTCTCTGAATATGCCTGGATCCCGCGGTGACTGACAATGAACACGAGTACTTTGCCTTGAGGCACGCCAAAGATGCACTTTGTCGGGTTAAGCTTCCATCCAAACCATCGCAAGCTGTTGAATGTCTCCTCGAGGTCAGTGATGAACTCATCGTGGGATCTGGTCTTGATGACCACGTCATAAATGTAAGCTTCAATGTTGCGGTGTAACTGGTCCGCAAGGCACAATTGGATGGCCCGTTGGTAGGTGGCTCCTGCGTTCTTCAACCCGAATGACATTGTAGTGTAAGCGTATGCTCCAAAGGGGGTGATGAACGCTGTTTTGATCTGATCTTACTCTTTGAGAGCTATCTGATGGTAGCCCGGGTAGCAGTCGAGGAAGGAGAGCAATACGCAACAAGCCGTAGAGTCGATGACTTGGTCGATGCGTAGGGGCGCAAAGGGGTCCTTCGGGCAGCGTTTATTGAGATCAGTATAATCCACACACATCCTCCATTCATTATTATTCTTTTTCAAGACTATTATAGGGTTAGCTAACCACTCGGGGTGGTACACTTCTTTAATAAAACCAGCCGCGAGTAGTTTTGCTATCTCTTTCTTGATGGCCTCTCTCTTGTCAGGGGCGAAGCGTCGTAGCCGTTGCTTCTTCGGAGTGGCTTTAGGGTCGACTTTTAGGGAATGCTCAATCAACTCCTTGGGCACCCCTGGCATATCCGCTGGTTTACACACGAATATGTCCCGGTTAGCCCTAAGGAAGTTGATGAGCGCGCTTTCCTATTTGTCGCCTAAGCCACCCCCGATCAAAGCAGTCTTGGACGGGTTGCCCTCTTGCAGTTGTATGGCCTTGATGCCGACGTCGCTGGGTTGGGTTTAAACCTCGACTGGCTGGACCGCTTGTTGGAGATCTCCATCTCTGTGTTGGTCAGCTTCAGCGCGGCCGCGAGTACTTCTGCAGACGGCTCTGGCACGTGTGATGTCATGGCATACTCGATCGCCTCCTGGTCGCAGTCATATGACTTCTTCAGATTGCCACAGAGTGTGAGTACACGTTTCTTGCCTGGCATTTTGAGTAGCAGATAAACGTAGTGGGGCACGACCATGAATTTGGCTAGTGCCGGTCTGCCAAGGTTGGCATGGTATGACGAGTCGAAATCTGCCACTTCGAACTTGATGTACTCAGTGTGGTAGTTGTCTTTCGTCCAGAAGGTGACTGGCTGGACCACCGACCCGAGTGGTGTAGCCGCGTTACCCGGGACGATGCCGTAGAAAGGAGCTTTGCTGGGAGTGAGCATCTTGGAGATATTTTGTCCCATCTTCTTCAGAGTACTCGCGAAAAGCAGGTTGAGGCCGCTCCCGCCGTCGATGATTACTCGAGTTAGCTGTGAACCCGCCAGAACAGGGTCTAGGACAAGCATGAATTTTTCTGGCTCGGTGAAACTGGTCCATTGATTGTCCCTGGAGAAGGAGATCGGGACCTCGACGAATCTCAGAGGCCTTGTCGTAGTCAGCTCCACAGAGAGTATGTCGCGTAGGGTCAACTTGTGCGCACGCTTGGAGGGGAATCCACCATCTCCGCCGAAGATGATGTTGACGATGTTCTTCAGATCCTGGAAGTCTTGAGCCCCCATCTTGTCACCTCCTTCATCATCCTCCTTGTCTTTTCGCTTTCCTGCTTGAGGGAAGGGTGGTGCATTGAGTGATTTGCGGATGGTGACGCACTCGAAGAGCGTGTGCCGCGACTTCGGGTGTATTGGGCATTGTTTGTTCATGACTTTCTCATATTCCGAGTTGTTGTTCCCCGACTTCTTGCCACGCGGATTGCTCTCGACAGCCGCGACTTCATGGTCTGGCTTGCGATTTCCGGTATTCCCCGAGTGGTTCCGCTGGCTTTTGTCAAAGTGGCCATTGCCATTGCCTTGCTTGTCGTGGTTGCGCTTGGGGAAGCGGTCGTTCTCCTTGTCCTCCTGGTCATCCCACCGTGCCATCATGTCACGCGGCTCCACGGGAGTAGTCGGGCGGTTGCGCCCGAAGTCGTGGTACGTGTTCTTTGAGAAGAGGCCGTTTTGGAAGCAACGAATGACGTCCTCATCGGTGATGTTGGCGATTGTGGCGCGCATCTCGAAGAAACACCATGTGTAGGACCTCATGGTCTCGTTCATCTCTTGCTTCACCTGCAATGGGTCATGGCGAATGCCCGCCCTGATCATGGATCCCTGGAAGTTGTCGATGAAGGCCCGCTTGAGGTCCTCGCACGAGTCGATGGAGTTTGGCTAGAGGCTTTCAAGCCACGTGAGGGGCGCGGACTCCAGAGCCACCTGAAACTTCAATGGCGACGGAGTAGAAATGCATCCACTGGCGCGGGTCCTGCTCACCTTCATACTTGGGGATTCCGACTGGTTTGAAGTCCTTTGGGTAGGACTTGTCGGTGATGCTGGTGGTGAAGGCGGGGAAGCAATTGCTGTCATCGTCATCGTGGCGCCTGCCGGTACGGTCCCTTCTCCTCGTTTCGATGACAAGCTGCGCGTCGCAACCTTCATTGATCTTCTGCTTGAGGTCGATCATGGGGGCGTCGTGAAGGTTGGCCGTGAGCTGGTTGCGAGTGGGTTGTTGTACTTCTTGTTCATTTTTGCCAGTTGCGGACAGGTGGCCCTCGTTGCGCTGGCGGTTGTCATTCCTCCGGCTCCCGGGGCCTCCTCCAGGGGTGCGACTGATCAGCGCGGTATCACCATGGCGCCCAGACCTCGAGGGTTGATTCTTAGTGGAAGACACTGGATGTTGCCCATCGAGTTGCACGAGCGCGCGCTGGGTCAAGTACTGCAGCCTTTGCATCTGAGGATTGGATGGGAGTTGTTGGGCTAGGAGTGCTGCTTCTGCAATGGCGCCAATCGGTGTACGGTACTCGCGATCCGCGACTGCTGCAAAAGCGTTGTTGAGATCCCTTGGTTCGCGGGCGCGATTCTGTGCGTTGCGCCTGCGTTGGGCGCGCTTGGCGTTCTTTACCCGCCGGATCGTTTGGTGCTCCTCGTCCTCATCTTGGGGAGCATCAGTTGTGGGCTCGTCGGCTGAGACATCCACGAGTTGTTCATTGTCGTACTGGGGGTCCAGCTCGTCGTCCTCCCCGTTGCAAAGGGAAGCCATGCAGACTTGACGATCTGGCGAGTGGTTAGCCATAAGGCTGTGCTCGGGTAGCTCTGTGCTACTCTCTTTCTTTCGCGATAGGAGAGAGAGGTCTACCCTCTTGGAAGGGTAGTTCCTGCGTGAAGGCCACAAGGCGGGATTCGTAATTGAGTAGTTTGGAGGGCTCAAAGCCCTTCCAGTACACGAAACCTCCTTGTAGCGTTGATGTGATGGTTAAACCCAGAAGACTGCCTGAAAACGATTCGTTGTGGTCGTCGGGTTGCAAGTGGTTTTCAAGGGCGGGGGCCGCCCGACAAGCAGTGACTCCCTCATCTTTGAGTTCTTTTCGGAACCGGCTTCAAGGTGTAGTACTGCGGAGGAGTACTCTTCGTTGGAGTTTGAGTAGGCGTCGAAAATGGGAGCCTCCCGACAAGCCGTGGCGCCCACGTCCTTGATCTTGAGCAGTAGATCCAAATCCACCTCCAAGTCGGAGAGGGATATAGATCGTGAGGTCTTTTCAGATCGGTTTGAATCCGACCTGAATAGATCTGGTGCGTCACAAGTGGAAGTCGCGTTGAAAACGGACATCTTTTCGATCAGCTGAGCCAGATCGGGAAGCAGCATATCGTCGAGGTTGTCGATGAAGTTGTCGAGATTGCCGCTTGGAGTTGATGAAGAGGCCTCCAGCTCCTTGGAGTCTGCTAGGTGACTATCGAAGCCACCCGAACTGTTGGCGACGCCGATCCAGGAGCCGAAGATGAAGGTTGTGCCCTCGTCGAGCACAGCGCTGGTGAAGTTGAAGGATGCCATCGAATTCTCTGGTGGATTCTCGATGAACACCCCTACTTGGCGCGCCAGCTGTCAGTGTTTTATCGCCATGCCCACTGAGGGATACCCCCGAGGTGGTGAGTTTGTATGTAGGGTGTCGCCGAGATCAAGAACTCGAAGGTGCAAAGGAACGCAAGGTTTTAGACAGGTTCGGGCTGCTAGGAGCGTAATGCCCTACGTCCTATGTGATTTGTAATGCCTTTGATGATGATTGTCCCCGAGGGGGTCCCTGTCCGCCCTTATATAGTCTGGGGGGACAGGTTTACATGGAAGTCCTAATCAGATACAAGCCCAGGAGTCCTACCTGAGTACTTCTCGGGTAGTTTCCTACCGTGCCTGACTAGTTTCACTACTGTATGAGTAATCCTACTGCATTACGAGTAGTTACAACAGCTGTAGAGCGTGGGCCATGTCCCATCCCGTATCCTAGGAGAAGTGTGCCACGTGGACAGTCCCGTGTGTCCGGGTCTGACATCTTCCACCTTTAGCCTCAGCAAAAAGCAAGCAGCATCACCGAAGTTGGTGGAACCAGCCTCCAACTAAGGCTCGGTATGGAGACGAAGTATATCCCATACAAGCTTTCGAGTAGTTTACCCGGGTCAAAAGAACGCTGCTTTTATGTCAGGAACCATGAACCCGCATTGCCAGAAAGAACAACTGGAACAACCGTCGAGTGTACAGTGAGCCCCCGAGACTTGAGACAAGTCAATGAACTACTCGGAAGAATCATGAAACTCAAGGATGAAGGGATTATTGGCGCTTCAGTGGTGTACTCATGGATCAGCAGGTGTATCCAACCGTTACAGAAACGAGCTCATTTCAGTGTTGAGTACCTTGGATCTTAGACCCATCTCGGTTACTGCAGACAAAATTCATCAGAATGAAGCTGTGAGGCGAGTGAGCCGAGTACTGCTGGACGCTGAGACATTTCCTTATGTGCCCAAGCTCTTCCATGTGAAGAATTCTCCAAAAGAGGTAAAGACGAGTAGTTGTCTAATTCTGTCGAGTAATTATTGCCTTCCTAAATCTGAAGTGTACTAACAGACCTTGTAATCCTATCACAGGATTATGAGAATGTATATAGGAGAATGCCTCCTATGTCGAATACCGAGCATCCGCACCACACTCTGCCATCAGCACATCAGCCGCCCTTCAACTTTTGGCCTGCTCAGGATCTAGTGAGCGGGGAAGAAGAAGAATAATCTGATGACCATCGCACGTTGGCAGAGGTAATTAGAAGCAATAAGACAGGTACATCTCAGGAGGGATCAAATTCTCCCAATATTGATCTGCTGCCGAGCCACCCAAAGAAATCTCGTGTGACTACTCGAAAATGCAGAGCCAGCGCCTCTCCAAGTGATAGTGATAGTACACCAAGGTCAGAGCCTTTCTTGGATTCATTAGTAATGTCCGTAGTTATCACTTGCTGAGTTTTGTTGACTCTCCCCTTTTTCTTAAGCGTATGAAGCAAAAGGTCGAAGAAGTGCTCGAGGATGATGCTATAACGGCTCATGACATGCCCGCCGTTACATTGGACCCATTGTTGGGTTCTACCAGAACCGCACAAGGGAAAATGCTATCCTCGGGTGGACCAAAGTCGTCGCCAGCTGCAGCGGCCACCGCGACGAGGCAAGCATTGTCCGCATGTGACACGGTGATGCCATCAAGTGCTTCGGGTGCAGCTCCAGCACCAAAGCACTTAAATTGACAAGAAATTGCCTTCAAAAAGTCCACGTTGTAAGTTGTTGAATACTTTTCGAGTGCAATTTATAGGTTTGCAATTAGTCAAGCTGACCGTGCATTATGTGGAGGAAATCCTCTGATCCGGGCCTGGAACCGCCTGGTGGCACCACCAAAATAGCCCTTGAACATGAGCCTGGTGTTGCGGCAATGGACACGGCGATAGCGATCAGTAATTGTGTGGACCCAATACCATTAATTGCAGGGTCCACCGCCCCTGCTGCCGCCGAAGTTGAAGAATCAGTGGTGAAACATAAAGGCAAAGTGGTAGAGGGTCCTAAGATGGTGGGGCTAGCCCCCGAGGTTCCATCAATTGCGCCAATTGTGCCGCCCCCGCCCTCGAGTACTTATTTGCTAGAGGCGACACTAATTGTTGCGGGTGAGGTGACAAGTACTCAGCAGCAGAGGCCAAATGTCGAAGAAACTGGCACTGCGGACGCTGTATCGAGAGGCATACTGGTTACACCCCCTAAGTCTTGATACGTTGTCCCGCTAGAGCTTGTGGATGATCCAATGCTGAATCCTGATGTCTTGAAACACTTTCAAGACACCTTTAAGGAGCTGTACAAATTCTCCACAGTATGTATGCTTGGTTTGTCTTGAGATGCTTTGTTGAAATATCCTGCTTGATTTACTGACCCTTTATTTTGTTAAAAAACGCAGACAACGACCAATCGGTCCCGGGAGAAATCTGACAAGTTGAGAGGTGTCAAGGACGGCCTCCGCCAATTACAGGAGAAGGACCGCAGAATTGGAGAGGAGGTCATGAAGAATGTTGAACTGCGGAACCAGCTTGATACTGTCAAGCTGGAGCGCAGCAGAGAAGTCTGGCTCCTCAAGAAAGGATTGAGAACCTGGAGGAGAAGAACAACTACCTGGTCCAGTCGCACCAAGGTAATACTTTTCTGAGTACTGTAACTGGTTTTGGTATATTCATGTAGTGGTGACTGACGTCGCGCGAGTACTCTGTTGTCCAGACGAGGTTAAACTCCCGACGAGGAAGCTTGAGGAAACCAACAAGCAACTCGCAGAGTGTATGCAACAGATGAAATCAATGACCGAGGAAAATAGTTCGAAGAGGAACAGCTGGAGGAGCTTGAGGATGCTGCTCGAGTAGTTGTTGACATGATGGAGTCTACGGAGGAAGAAGATATCGATAACTTGACTCTGCTAAAGTGTCTCCGAGAAGCTCTGCAGAGGGTTTCCACCTACCTTTCGGAGACCACCAAGTCGTATATCATGCAAGTCCTTGGGCTCATGAAGTCTTTTTGGCACAAGTGTAATCTGAGCACGTTAACCGACTGTCACACCCTAAAATTAATGAATTTTAGGATGTGATTAATAATAATAATAATAATAAAGCAATGATTTTCACATAATTATAAAAATTTTAACGTTTAATTTCTTTACAGAGAATTTAGTCTAGGAAAAATAAATGATTGTCTTTCTGAATTAAATAAAATGCTTTCTATGTATGTTGCATTCATGTCGTTGCATTGGTTCTGTTTGTTTGCGTGTTTGAGGTTGCAAATAAAAATACCCATAAACTACCCTAAAATCTCTCTTTCTCTTCTTCTCTCCTTTTTCTCCACGCGACCCAAAACTGCACGGCAGCCCAACCCGCAGCGCCCTCCCTCTCTCACTGCCGCCAGGCCCACCTGTTGGCATTGTCTGCTCTCTCCCGCTCCCTCTTTCCTTTCTTTCTCCTTCCGCGTCTCTCCTTCCTTTCCTTTTCCTTCCCTTCCTTTCCTTTTCCTTCCTCACCGCGTATCCCGGCCGCGCCCGTCGCCGTCGTCTTCGACCGAACTCCGCCCCTCCTTCCTTCCTGTGTCAGCGCCTCCTTTTCCTCCCTTGCCTATAAAGGATGAGCACCCGAGCTCCTGTGCCCCTACTGCCCCGGCGCCCCCAACCCCGCGCGTTCCCTATGCAGCTCTCTCCTCCCGTGCTCCTCTGCAGCTGCCCCTGCGCCACTACTACCCACGCACGAGCGCCTTAGCCTCTCTCGTTGCCCTACCCTCTGACGTGCCGCGTCCCCTTGCTGCTGCCGTCGCACCTCAACCAGCGCCGCCGCCCAGTTCTGTACGTGAAGGAAACAGAGGTCGCCGCTGCTTCTTGCACAGTTGACTCCGGCCGCCACGGTGCATCTCCGCCAAGGGTAAGCGGCGGAACGGACTCCCCTCGACCTCCTCTGCCTTTTCCCCATCTTTCCCTGCTTCCCCAAGGTCTAAATCATGGCAATTTTGGCCAACAGGAAGGTTTCCGTGCACCAGCCATGGAGAAGATGGAGCTTTTGCGATCTAGCCCCTGCCGAATAGGGTAATTTCTATTCTTTTCTTGTGTCTTCAGAAATCTGCAAAAAAACCCCTATAGTCTTGTTGTGTTAGTCTTGTTTTAACGAAAGCTATAATTTAATCGTATTATTGTGCCATAATTCCTGATTTTTATTTAATTTAGATTTAATTTCATTAATGACTATTTTCACTAGTTTTTCAAATTAAAAGCTAATTAGACTTACTCTGATTTTTATAATTCATGTTAATTTGATTAATGAATGTGTTTTAGTTATAATTGTTAGGTTCACCCTGAATCCAGATCGACCCCGCGCCGTCGTTCGCGCCCCTTCTCTTTCTTTCTTCTTCCTTCCTTACCCCGAGTCCTGATCGACTCCGCGCCGCAGCCTTCCTTTTCCCGGCCGCTCCGTCTCCTCTCTGCCCCTATAAAACCCACGTCGGAGCCCCGCTTTGCACCCGAGCCATCTTCAACCCCTTCCTCTACTCAACACCGTTGCACGCTGCTGAAGACCGCACACCGGAGGAACGCCGCCGCCCCGTGTCGCCGCCTCTCCGTCGACTCGCCGTCCCGCTGCTTCTCCGCCGCCTTCAACTCTCGCCAGAGTTCCGCGAGTTGGTGAGCATCAAGCCGCACCACTTTCCCATCTCTCTCTTGCCCCGCTGCAAACCCAATTCCTCGCCGGAGATCTGGTTCCGCCCGCCGCCGTGGCTGCCAGTCTACAGCCGCCGCACAGCCATCCCGTGACCACCCTCACCTTCGCCGTACCACCCACTCACTCCCCGGCATAAAACCAGCTTGAATCGAGGCCAGGAACACCGGATTCGGTGAAGCTCCGGCCGTCCGCCGCCGCACTCGCTCGCCGCCGACGCCCAGCGCAGCTCCGCTTCGCCCGACCCTTTTCGTCCCATCGAGCTGACCCTTCCTCTGCCGCTCGATCTAGATCTAACGGCCAGAATCGACCTTTACTTTACACTGCCGATTTACCCGACCTTTTCCTTACTCGGCCGATTCGCCCGACCCTTACCCCGCCGATTCGTCCGATCCCTCGCACGATTCTGATCTAACAGATCAGATTCACCAGACCCTAGCCTGAAACTTTTGTAGGAAGATCCCTAGGTTTTCCAGGAATCAGCCCGCAGTCTAGATCAGTAGAAAATAATTAGAGTTGAGCCCTTTCTTTTTCTGTCCCGACCCCTGACCTTTCCAGAATTAGTACCCGCCGTCCAGGACCTATAGTTTTGCACCCCGACCCTTTGTTTAAGGTTTAATTATGTTTTAGGCTCTGATTTCTTCAATTTAACCCCTAGAAGTTCAGTTTCTTCGCAGATAAGTCCCTAGAGCCTTTTAGCCATATCTTCGTCGTTTTAGCTCCGTTTTCCGTGTTTCTTGTAATCGTAGCAGCAAGCCTTATCCTTTAGCATGCTCTTTTAAAAGCTTTTGTTTTGTGATTGGTGTATTGTTCTTAGCTGTACTTGTTTGTTATTTTGTATGTTTGTGCTCGTTGTTTGCTTCGAGTAGAATGATCGCTGACGAAGCTTGAAGAACAAGGTTTCCAAGTAAGCAAGAGCTGAAGAGCAGTAAGAGTAGCTTTTCGTTGGAAAAAGCAAGTGACCCTAACCATCCTCCAATCCGTGCTTATTTACAAGAATACCATGTATTAATTGGAACATGGAGAACCACCCAGGAAAATAGTACAACCATGAGGACCATATGGCTCTGGTCTTGGCTAATTAATTAGAGACTTTAGTTTGAAGCGGTCTTACCGAAAGGGCAAGGAGGGGGTCGGTGATTGGGGTCATAGCCCGGTCCTCTTGGGGTAGCAGCCTTCGCTAAGGTGCTGACCATTAGGGAGGTTTATGGACCACGCCGCTACCGAAACTCTAGTGGACTACTTCTTATTAGGGAATCTTTGTAAAGGCCTCGTAGCGTCCCTATGTAATCACACCTCGGAAGTGTGGTATTGTGCCTAGCTAGCACAACATGGTTGGGTCCAAAGTTCTTTTGAACTTTTACGCGACTTGTGGTGAAAGTGTACAACCTCTGCAGAGTGTAAAACTGTTATAACAGCCGTGCTCACGGTTAAGAGTGGCCTGGACCCTCACATGATTAATAAACTTAAAGATGGATATAAATCGTTACTCTGGTTATTTCTTGTGGCCTTGCTCAGTACCAACCATAAGTGTACTCACCCTTGCCAACTGCTGCTCAGAAGAAAAAGGTGTGAAGTCTCCTGAAGATGATGAAGAGTTCTAGGCGTACGCAACCCCCAGTCGTCTGCCTGTGAAGTTTGGAGCCTTCGTTTCCATTATAAGTGCATATCTCTGATAGTCTTGTAAGTCTTTATTTATATTTCTTTACGTGATACTGTTGCTGTTATTCACTAATGATGTCACTATATGTATGGAACTTGATCCTGGCATACATATAGTCATGCATTCGGTTTTATCCTTAAACCGGGCGTGACAGAAATGGTATTAGAGCTGTATCGACTGTAGGACGTAAGCCTAGATAGCAATGGTCGCTCCTTAAGGTCTATTTTATTATACAACTTATTCCTGTCTTACCCTTGACCTTCCCGATAAATATTCTCGCTCCTTGATCATTTTCTTTTCTCAACCCGCCTTGATAACTCACCTTTCTCACCTGACCTTCTTTTTCATTTGCACATCCTTGTTTTGCAAATGTAAAACCCCCATCCTTATCTATTGACTTACTCTTTCCTTGATAACTTACTTTGATACTCGACCCCCTTGACAATTACACTTTCTAGTTTTTGCTAAACCCTCAACCATCATCTATTTCCTCTCTCCTGGATGACTTCTTGCTCTTAATCATACATCTCATTTGATGAATGATTTTCCTATCTCTTGCATCTGACCTCCTTTTGATTAGTTGGTGATATTGTTTACCCCTACTCCTTAATATTTTCTTATTCCTATATATCTTTTCAAACATATCCCCTCCTTGATTTTATCTATCCTCCACATTCTACCTCCGACCCCCTTGCATCTTAAGCACGACCATTTTGGATTCTTTCCGTTGCCTTTTTCATTCCAAGATGACCATCTACTCTCCTTTTATTCAAAATGTTTAGATCAGTCGTGCCACCTGACCCGAAGCCTGCTCAAGACAGCTGAAGAAAGGAGTGATCACCTCACACCCAAAGAAGACAAAATCGGCAGCGAAAGCCTATGTCACCCGCACCCGAAGAGCAAGATTCCACGCTGCACAAGCTGAAGGATGCCTCTATCAAGAATGTTGAACCTGAAGAGACGACCCATGCCTAGGAGTACCCCTTCGAGCCCTATTAACAACGTTTAGCATCGTTCCTTGACTATGTGTTGACTAGTGTAGTTCTGTGTTTGCGTGATGTTGCTTTTCTTTATGACCTTGCCTGATTTGCTTCTTTGTAATGATTGTTGGTGTATTGTCGGTCTTCTACCTACAATGACATCAGTTGCTTAGTTGGGTTCTTCTCTTGTATCTCCCACATCCTTGTTCTTTTCCTTTCTTTCTCCCTATTCCAAAAGAGGATGATGAGAAGGAAGCTAAAAATGTCAACAAGCAGAAGTTATTTTCACCACCATCGTCTGGATAGAAGCAAGTCAAAGAAAAGAAGACCCTACTCTAGTTCCTTTACCACCTTGCAGCTTGCTATTCTTCAGTCTACCTTACTTCGATGATGACCTCAATAACCCAGTAGGAAGTTGAAGGCAACACCGGCATGTAACACCCAAAAATATAGGAGCTAAAATTTCTAAAAGTATTTTCATAAAAATCATAAATTAAAATTGTGCATGCATCTTTACTTCTTTCTTCTCCTATTCTTTCTTTCAGCCAACCCAATCCGTCTTTTATCCTTCTTTTCTTTTCCCGCGGCCAACTCAGTGGCCGATTCGCTCACTCGACTCTTTCTTCCACCGACAGCTAGGACCCACCTGTCGGTGCCTTCTTCTTCTTTCTTCTTTACTTACCCAGAGTCCGGATCGATCCCGCGCCGTCGTTCGCGCCCCTTCTTTCTTTCTTCTTACCCCGAGTCCTGATCGACTCCGCAGCACCACCTTCCTACTCTCGGCCGATCCGCCCCTATAAAATCCCGCTGAAACCCCACTTTGCAACCAGAGCCAAGCTCAAATCTTTTCCTCTACACAACATTGTCGCACGCCGCTGGAAGTTGCACCTCGGAGGAACGCCGCCGTCCCGTGTCGCCGATCTGCAGTTCTCCGCCGTCTTCAACTCTCGCCAGAGCTCCACGAGTTGGTGAGTATCAAGCCGCACCAGATTCCCCTCTCTCTTTTGCTCCGCCGCAAACCCGATTCCTCGCCGGACCCCTATTTCCGCCCGCCGTCGTGGCCGCCAGTTTACAGCCGCCGCACAGCCAACCCGTGATCACCATCACCTTCCCCGTACCGCCCACTCACTTCCCGGCATAAATCCAGCTTGAATTGAGCCCCGGAACACCGGATTCGGTGAAGCTACGGCCGTCCGCCGCCGCACTCGCTCGCCGCCGACGCCTAGTAAAACTCCACTTCGTCCCGTCGAGCTGACCCTTCCTCTGCCGCTCGATCTAGATCTAATGGCCAGAATTGATCTTCACTTTACTCGGCCGATTTACCCGACCTTTTCCTTACTCAGCCGATTCACCCGACCCTTACCCCGCCGATTCGTCCGACCCGCCGCACGATTCTGATCCAACGGATTAGATTCACCCGACCCTAGCCGTTCCTGAAACTCTTGCAGAAAGATCCCTAGGTTTCCCAGGAATCAACCCGCAGTCCAGATCAGTAGAAAATAATTAGAGTTGAGCCCTTTCTTTTTCTGTCCCGACCCCTGACTTTTCTAGAAATAGTACCCGCCGTCCAGAACCTATAGTTTTGCACCCTGACCCCTTTGTTTAAGGTCTAATTATGTTTTGGCCCCTGAATCCTTCAGATTTAGCCTCGGGAGATTTAAAACTCTAGCAGTTAAGTCCCTAGATCACTGTTTTAGCCATATCATCATCGTTTCAACTCCGATTTCAGCGATTCTTGAGCCCACATGATCCTTGCATCATGAACTACAACTTCAGCATCTTTTCACCCTCTGTTTATACTGTTTGTTGTATTGTTTCTTATTTGGTTGTGTATGCTTGTTTGTGTGATCACGTAGACAACGTGACGTTCGAGCCAAATCAAGAGCAAGCTTACGAGGAAGAGAATCAGCAGTTGCTTGAAGAAGGCAAGTGGATTTCCCCCTCTGCATATTCTATTTGATCCCAACAACAGCATGAAAATTCACTTTACTTTACTGTTGCTTGCATAAACTTGATGGGTTACCTATGCTAAGGACATACCTAGTCTTTTACCCCAAACCTTGAAACACCTGGGTTCACTATTCATGTTGGGTAGTTACGCTTAGTTGCCAACTTTGGGATTGGTATTGAATTACTCTTATGGCAACGTTGATCACGTTTCATATTGTGGTTTTATTGCGCAATTTCAAGATCAACTTTGTTTAATGGGAACATGGAGAACCACCCAAGTGAACAGTGCAACCACAAAGTCATATGGCTCTGACCTTAGCCGATTAATTAGATGTGTAGTTTGCTGGTGGCCTTACCAAAAGGGCAAGGAGGGGGTCGGTGATAGGGGTCATAGCCCGGTCCTCTTGGGGTAGCTGCCTTTGCTAAGGAGCTGACCATTAGGGAGGTTTATGGACCACGCCGCTACTGAAACTCTAGCGGGCTGCTTTGCTCTCGACATGTCTTTGTAAAGGCTTCGTAGTGTACCCTCACCACTCACCTCGGAAGTGTTTAAGGGCCTTGCAAACCCGGGCGATTCGGGGAAACACGATTTGTGGGTAAAGTGTACAACCTCTGCAGAGTGTAAAACTGTTATAACAGCCGTACTCACGGTTAAGAGTGGCTTGCACCCTCACATGATAATTAAACTTGAAGATTAAATAAACTGTGGTTCGTGGTTAAAACTTATGGTTGATGGTACCGTTATATTTTTACTAAAGTGGGTTGGTATAAACTTAACCCTAGTTAATAGGTGCTTGATAATAAATACTTGACCAACTAAAAGCAACCGCTGCTGCAAACCTTAGCCTATCCTTTATGGCCTTGCATTTTCACCCCACTTGCTGAGTACCAACCATAAGAGTACTCACCCTTGCCCCCTGTTGTTCAGAAGAGAACTTTGAAGAGGAGATCTTCGATGACTTCGAGGAGTTCTAGGTCCTGCGTTCACCAGTCATCGCCTGTGGAAGACGGAGTTGTTGGAGACTTCGTATAGGGTATAATGGTTTATCGTTTAAAGACATTTGAGTCTCTTTTATACGGAGTGTAATGTTGTTAAAAACTTTATTTAGTACTTTTGAGCATTGTCTTTGATATATTACACTTTCCGTCTACCATATGTGTGTGAACGAGATCCTGGCGCACATATGAGATGCATCTGGTTCTTTCTAGAATCAGGTGTGACACGGCATCATCAGTAGAAACCTACAAACATCTGCAGTGGTCGACAAATTAAAGAAGCTGATGCCAAGAATGCTCTATTTCCTTTTGTCACCTCTGTGTTATTCTCCTCTCTATCTTGATTTATTTGCTTGATTTTTGAGATGATAGCAAATGAAGATGATATCATGGACTCTACCCTATTCCTCAATCATTCTTTATCATTTTAGTTATTCTCCTTCTCCTCTTATTTCACCCTTACCACCCAACCAGATGGCGAGTCCCAACGGAAATCATGAAGAATGAGCTAATAAAGGTGACCTCAACATTCCACCTGTAGCCTCATCATTTGAGCATAGGATGCTAGAGTATATGGCAGCACAAACTCAAAGTCTACAAGCAATGGCTCAAACCATGATCAATATCCATCAGCATATTACAGAGCAAGCCTCAGCTCCTATGAACCACAACTCCCTTAGTAGTGGTAACCATCAGAATTCACCAACTCTGCCACCATTTGATAAAAGGAAGCTATTAGCCATGCAGGCTCAAGTCTTACGAGGAAGGATGCAGCCCAATTCATCATCCCCTCATAACATGAAGTTGACCAAACTAGACGTTCCTACCGGACCAGTGAAGAGGCAAGTCGCTGAAGCCTGGAACCGTCAAAGGAATAAGAAAAGTCGTGGAGCGCTAGAAATTGAGAGACAATATAAAGATATCAAGACCCCAGGAACATGTCAATGTTGTGAGCATTATGGTCAGCCATATCTTCAAGAGGATGCTAGCCTAATGACAGCTGAAGCCAGACAAAGTTACTATTTAGATATTAATAAGGATTTATCTACCCAAGAGACTTTCCAAGAGGGAGTTACCCAATATCAAGATGGTACTCAGACTATGAACCTTGAGGATTGGAGTATTTCTTTCAAGGAATTTCAGCCTAGTAGAATCAAGCAACGCAAGAAACAAGCAAGCGAAGAAAGCCAAGAGAAGATGGAGTTACCAGAACCATTGGTACATAGCAGTACTCAACCCTGTTCCAACCAACTACAACCTAAAGTTGTTCAACCTCCGCATGACAACTCTATCAAGAAGAATCCTGATGCCCAGATTACTTCACGAGCTATGGTGGAGCAGAAAGGAAGCCAGAATGGATATGTTAAAAGAGTGTGCTTCAAATGTGGTGAAAAAGGTCCAACAAAGCGCAAGGTGACTAGGTCCAACAAAGCGCAAGTGTGGAGAAGACGGACATCTTGCCAGTTGGTGTGCAAAAGAGGATGATAATCAACCCCTGGACCAAAGTTCTAATAGCCCTGCACTCAGTCAGATGTCATCAGTTTGCCCCCTTAGCAGGATAGATGATCAGGAAACCTCAGCTAGACAAGAATGCCATCAATTCCCAATGCCCATTTTTCATACCACATCGAGTCGCCAAGATACCAAAGCAAGTAAAAGTTAGGCTGAGAAGAAGTGAGGATATCTTGGAAGAAGACAGTCAAGCCAAGGAAAAGCGATCATGGAATCAATCCAGCTCTATTCAAATCACTTTATAAATATATGAAGAAGGTTCTTCAAAAGATGGGCCAACGAAGCTGAGGAAGGAATGGATAGTTAAAAGTGGAATTAGACTAAGTATTCAAGAAGTATTTTATGTGGTAGTGGAGCATTAACAAGTGTGATCGAGGAGCTATTGTAAGAATGAACGATGTGGAAGAAAATTGGATGCCACTCACCTAAACCTTTGTCTCTTGCTAGCCTTTGCGAATCTCGGGACGAGATTCCTTTTAAGGGGGGTAGATTTGTCACACCCTAAAATTAATGAATTTTAGGATGTGATTAATAATAATAATAATAATAATAAAGCAATGATTTTCTCATAATTATAAAAATTTTAACGTTTAATTTCTTTACAGAGAATTTAGTCTAGGAAAAATAAATGATTGTCTTTCTGAATTAAATAAAATGCTATCTATGTATGTTGCATTCATGTCGTTGCATTGGTTTTGTTTGTTTGCGTGTTTGAGGTTGCAAATAAAAATACCCATAAACTACCCTAAAATCTCTCTTTCTCTTCTTCTCTTCTTTTTCTCCACGCGACCCAAAACTGCACGGCAGCCCAGCCCGCAGCGCCCTCCCTCTCTCTTCCCCTCCCTCTCTCACTGCCGCCAGGCCCACCTGTTGGTGTCGTCTGCTCTCTCCCGCTCCCTCTTTCCTTTCTTTCTCCTTCCGCGTCTCTCCTTCCTTTCCTTTTCCTTCCCTTCCTTTCCTTTTCCTTCCTCACCGCGTATCCCGGCCGCGCCCGTCGCCGTCGTCATCGACCGAACTATGCCCCTCCTTCCTTCCTGTGTCAGCGCCTCCTCTTCCTCCCTCGCCTATAAAGGATGAGCACCCGAGCTCCTTTTCCCCTACTGCCCCGGCGCCCCCAACCCCGCGCGTTCCCTGTGCAGCTCTCTCCTCCCGTGCTCCTCTGCAGCTGCCCCTACGCCACAACTACCCACGCACGAGCGCCTTAGCCTCTCTCGTTGCCCTACCCCCTGACGTGCCGCGTCCCCTTGCTGCTGCCGTCACACCTCAACCAGCGCCGCCGCCCAGTTCTGTACGCGAAGGAAACAGAGGTCGCCGCTGCTTCTTGCACAGTTGACTCCGGCTGCCACGGTGCATCTCCGCCAAGGGTAAGCGGTGGAACGGGCTCCCCTCGACCTCCTCTCCCTTTTCCCCATCTTTCCCTGCTTCCCCAAGGTCTAAATCACGGAAATTTTGGCCAACAGGGAGCTTTCTGTGCACCAGCCATGGAGAAGATGGAGCTTTTGCGATCTAGCCCCTGCCGAATAGGGTAATTTCTATTCTTTTCTTGTGTCTTCAGAAATCTGCAGAAAACCCCCTATAGTCTTGTTGTGTTAGTCTTGTTTTAACGAAAGCTATCATTTAATCGTATTATTGTGCCATAATTCCTGATTTTTATTTAATTTAGATTTAATTTCATTAATGACTATTTTCACTAGCTTTTCAAATTAAAAGCTAATTAGACTTACTCCGATTTTATAATTCATGTTAATTTGATTAATGAATGTGTTTTAGTTATAATTGTTTAGTTCACCCCGAATCCAGATCGACCCCGCGCCGTCGTTCGCGCCCCTTCTCTTTCTTTCTTCTTCCTTCCTTACCCCGAGTCCTGATCGACTCCGCGCCGCAGCCTTCCTTTTCCCGGCCGCTCCGTCTCCTCTCTACCCCTATAAAACCCACGCCGGAGCCCCGCTTTGCACCAGAGCCATCTTCAACCCCTTCCTCTACTCAACACCGTCGCACGCTGCTGGAGACCGTACACCGGAGGAACACCGCTGCCCCGTGTCGCCGCCTCTCCGTCGAATCGCCGTCCCGCTGCTTCTCCACCGCCTTCAACTCTCGTCGGAGTTCTGCGAGTTGGTGAGCATCAAGCCGCACCACTTTCCCATCTCTCTCTTGCCCCGCTGCAAACCCAATTCCTCGCCGGAGATCTGGTTCCGCCCGCCGTCGTGGCTGCCAGTCTACAGCCGCTGCACAGCCATCCCGTGACCACCCTCACCTTTGCCGTACTGCCCACTCACTCCCCGGCATAAAACCAGCTTGAATCGAGGCCAGGAACACCGGATTGGGTGAAGCTCCAGCCGTCCGCCGCCGCACTCGCTCGCCGCCGACGCCCAGCGTAGCTCCGCTTCGCCCGACCCTTTTCGTCCCATCAAGCTGACCCTTCCTCTGCTGCTCGATCTAGATCTAACGGCCAGAATCGACCTTTACTTTACACTGCCGATTTACCCGACCTTTTCCTTACTCGGCCGATTCGCCCGACCCTTACCCCGCCGATTCGTCCGATCCGCCGCACGATTCTGATCTAACGGATTAGATTCACCCGACCCTAGCCCAAAACTTTTGCAGGAAGATCCCTAGGTTTTCCAGGAATCAACCCGCAGTCCAGATCAGTAGAAAATAATTAGAGTTGAGCCCTTTCTTTTTCTGTCCCGACCCCTGACCTTTCCAGAATTAGTACCCGCCATCCAGGACCTATAGTTTTGCACCCCGACCCTCTGTTTAAGGTTTAATTATGTTTTAGGCTCTGATTTCTTCAATTTAACCCCTAGAAGTTCAGTTTCTTTGCAGATAAGTCCCTAGAGCCTTGTAGCCATATCTTCGTCGTTTTAGCTCCGTTTTCCGTGTTTCTTGTAATCATAGCAGCAAGCCTTATCCTTTAGCACTCTCTTTTAAAAGCTTTTGTTTTGTGATTGGTGTATTGTTCTTAGCTGTACTTGTTTGTTATTTTGTATGTTTGTGCTCATTGTTTGCTTCGAGTAGAATGATCGGTGATGAAGCTTGAAGAACAAGGTTTCCAAGTAAGCAAGAGCTGAAGAGCAGTAAGAGTAGCTTTTCGTTGGAAAAAGGCAAGTGACCCTAACCATCCTCCTATCTGTGCTTATTTACAAGAATACCATGTATTAATTGGAACATGGAGAACCACCTAGGAAAACAGTACAACCATGAGGACCATATGGCTCTGGTCTTGGCTAATTAATTAGAGACTCTAGTTTGAAGCGGTCTTACCGAAAGGGCAAGGAGGGGGTCGGTGATAGGGGTCATAGCCCGGTCCTCTTGGGGTAGCAGCCTTCGCTAAGGTGCTGACCATTAGGGAGGTTTATGGACCACGCCGCTACCAAAACTCTAGCGGACTACTTCTTATTAGGGAATCTTTGTAAAGGCCTCGTAGCGTCCCTATGCAATCACACCTCGGAAGTGTGGTATTGTGCCTAGCTAGCACAGCATGGTTGGGTCCAAAGTTCTTTTGAACTTTTACGCGACTTGTGGTGAAAGTGTACAACCTCTGCAGAGTGTAAAACTGTTATAACAGCCGTGCTCACGATTAAGAGTGGCCTGGACCCTCACATGATTAATAAACTTAAAGATGGATATAAATCGTTACTCTGGTTATTTCTTGTGGCCTTGCTCAGTACCAACCATAAGTGTACTCACCCTTGCCAACTGCTGCTCAGAAGAAAAAGGTGTGAAGTATACTGAAGATGATGAAGAGTTCTAGGCGTACGCAACCCCCAGTCGTCTGCCTGTGAAGTTTGGAGCCTTCGTTTCCATTATAAGCGCATATCTCTGATAGTCTTGTAAGTCTTTATTTATATTTCTTTACGTGATACTGTTGCTGTTATTCACTAATGATGTCACTATATGTATGGAACTTGATCCTGGCATACATATAGTCATGCATTCGGTTTTATCCTTAAACCGGGTGTGACACCGACGGTATGGGTGTAGATTGTTCTGACCAACAATTTGCAGAGTACCTTGAGGAAGCTGGCTTTGTAGCTCAAAAGATAATAGAAAACTTTAGAGTACGCGGAGAACTTGAGAAACCTAGGGCTTAGGAAAAAATTCGAGATACGTAAATCAAACTACACCGAGTGCATCAACTCTGGATGTAGGAAATAACTTAGTGTTTAAAATCTTAGTTCCGTACAGGGACAGAGGCGGACCGATCTTAGCTTGGATCGCAAGCCGCTCTGGTTTAAGCTATGTAGGTGTGAGGACCTCTTCGATGTTCTCGTAGTGACTTGGCGTGACGGATTCTGATGAACCGCGTAGGCCAGTACTAGAAGTAGTCGGGATTTATGCGCAAATACTGTTGCGAGTTAGCCAGAATGGCTTGTAAGAAGTTATCGCGCAGATAAATTTGTCTGTGGTAAGACTAATGCTCGGTACCCTCACCGAGAATATGGGTCTGAGTACCCCTTCAATAACGTAAGCTACGCGTAGTGCTAGTTGTTAACCAATACTTGGAGAGTTATTGGAATTATGGGTGTAGCGACCCCTTCAATAATAAGCTGCGCGTAGAACTAGTCGATGACCAGGGCTCGGCGTGTTACCGGAATTTAGGTGGAAGGACCTCTTCAGTAACAAAGTTGCGCGTAGAACTAGTCGATGACCAGAACTCAGAGTGTCTACTGGGATTATGGGTGTAACAACACCTTCAGTAACAAGCTGCACTAGAACTAGTTGATGACCAAAACTCGGCGTGTTACCAAAATTTAGGTGTAAGGACCTGTTCAGTAATGAAGCTGCGTGTAGAATGAGTTGATGACCAGAGCTCGGAGTGTTACTGGAATTATGGGTGTAATGACTCCTTCAGTAGCAAGCTGCATGTAGAACTAGTCGATGAAAAGAACTCGGCGTGTTACCAGAATTTAGGTGTAAGGACGTCTTCAGTAACGAAGCTGCGCGTAGAACTAGTTGATGACTAGAACTCGGAGTGTCTACTGGGATTACGGGTGTAACAACACCTTCAGTAACAAGCTGCACATAGAACTAGTCGATAACCAGAACTCGGCGTGTTACCGGAATTTAGATGTAAGGGCCTCTTTAGTAACGAAGCTGTGCGTAGAACTAGTCAATGACCAGAACTCGGAGTGTTACTGGATTCTCAGGTGTAAGTTCCTTTTCAGTAAAGAAGGCTACATATGGTACTAGTCGGTAACTAGTACTCGTAGTGTTACTGGTTTCATCCGTCGGGTTACATGAGTCATGTATGAACAACATGATGCCTCTCAGTAATCAGACCTGATTGTGGTAGGGTTCTTGAACCGAAAAAAGGAGCTGGTCCGTTCCTTCCCGATGCCCATCTCTGCCAGCCCTACCCTCAGGCCCCGAGTGAAAATGAAGAGAACTCGTGGCATGAAGGATAAGTGACAAGATATCGACTAGGGAGGAAACGGATTTGCGTTAGCTGCTAGGTTAGTTGGACAATAGAAGAATTACTTTGAAATTAATAGCAAAAAGCGGATGTACATAAAACAATTCCTTGATTAAGTGATAAAAAGAAAAATCTTTAGGTTTTGAGAACCGCTTGTTCCGATACGCGATTACGAAATAATGGTTATACAGATGAACCCTTAAAGATCCTCAAAAAACCTCCTTGAATCAGGACTTTATTTTGGTACATATCGTCGCTCGAGTAGTCCTGCCGCCTTCCTTCATGAGCTTTCATCGAGCCTTTCTTGAGTGGGGGAGCCCCCAAGGCCCTGCACGGGTGGATGCACTCGAAAGCGGAATGATTAGAACTTAGATGCCATGGTGTCACACCCAGTTTTAAGGACAAAACTGAGTGCATAACTATATATATGCTAGGATCAAGTTTCATACATATAGTAACTTCACCACTGAATAATCAACAATAGTATCACAAACAAAAACTAAAAGACTATAAAATATTATGAAGTTATACAGCTTATCCTGGAAAAGAAGACTCCAAACTTCACAGGCAATAGACCAGGGGTTGCGTAGGCTTAGAACTCAGCATCATCTTCAAAAGACTTCACATCAACTTTCTCTTCTGAGCAGCAATTATAACAAGCGTGAGTACATGGTTGGTACTCAGCAAGTGTTGGAAATTATATGACATGAAGGCCAAAAGCAAGGAAAGGCCGACTGGCTTACTGCGATAAGCAAATTTAGTTTGTCAAGTTTTATTAGCACTTGATTACTAAGGTATAAGTACATACCAACCCACATTAAAAGAAACAGAAGAGATATAACAGAAGCATAACGATAACTATAAACATATGGTCGATGATTTATTTCATCTTCAAGTTCAATTATTATGTGAGGGTCCAAGCCGCTCGTAACTGTGAGCACGGCTGATATATTAGTTTTCACTCTGCAGAGGTTGTACCTTTGCCCACAATTCGTGTCTCCCAATTTGCCGAGGTAGCTAGCCTCTTAAACACTTCCGAGGTGAGTGGCAAGGGATTCACTACGAGGCCTTTACCAAGATTCCCTAACTTATGACAATCCGCTAAGGTTTCAAGTCAAAGCGGTCATAACTCTCCCTAGTGAGGTAGTGCCTTAGCCAAGGACCACATATCGAAGCCTCAAGAGGACCGAGCTATATCCCGTCGATGCAACCCCTCTTGCCCTTTCGGTAAGATTATCATAAGGTAGTGTTTCTAATTAATTAGCCAAGACCAGAGCCATATAGTATTATGGTTGCACTGTTTTCCTAGATGGTTCTCCATGTTCCGATTAAACATATGATCTGGTGATTAGCAACACAAATTATCCATGAACATGAAGTAAAACAGGTATACCATAATCATTGTTTTCATCATGGTCATAAATTACTCTCAAACTAGAACCAGTTATAGCAATTAAGCAAAAGCTACCCAACATAAAGGTAAAACCCAGGTTGACAAGAAATGATCATAAAAACTAGGCATATCCTTAATTAGGACACATGCATGCATACAAAAAGCTATATTTATTGTGATTATTAGGATAAAAGAATGATCAAGGAAACACTTGCCTTTCTTCTAGAGAATAGCTGCTCAGAGTCTTCAACTCTTGTTCTTGGAACTCTTAATCTTCAAAGCTCTTGGATTGCGCTCCTTCTAACGTCAAACGAGCATCGGGTCCAAGCATACAAGCAAACAAACAAACAAGAACAACTAAGAACAGATACACCAAAAAAACAAAGCTTAAAAAGAGCATACTATAGGATAGGACTCATTTGTACGGTCACGAGAACGCAAGAAACGCGGAAAATGGAGCTAGGGTTGAAAAGAAACAGCTATCAGAAGATTTACGTTATAGAAGAAAACAAATGAAAAAGATATTCAAATGAGAATATCCCTAATTATAATTAACCCATATTATATTTGTATTAACCACGGGTGGGGCTTGGTTGAAAAGATGCAATGGATCTAGGAGGTTTTCTTCAGATTTCACAAGACACAAAGAAAAACAGATTTATTACACAGTTTCTCAGGGGCTTAGATACAAAAAGCTTGGGAACAGCTCCCATGGTGGCCGGCGCCCACTGTTGGCTGGGTTCCCGGCGATTCCAGGCACGAGAGGGCTTGGGATTTGGGGAAAAAAAGAGGACGATGAGGGGATTCAATTTTACCGCTTACCTATGGCGGAGATGCACCGTGGCGGCTGGAATCTCATCAGGAAGGAGGCGGCTGTGTTCTGATTTTTGTCGAGCAGAACAGGAGGCGTTCTGCATCTTGCCGAGGCAAACCTGGGCGGCAGCGTACGAGGGTGGCAGCGCTGGGCAGGCACACGGGCAGCTGGCAGCAGGGGGGCTAGGGGCGGCGGCGCTCATGGTGCCTCGCGAGCAGGAGGGGGCGCGAGCAGATGGCGTCATGAGCGGTAGGGGAACGGGGAGGCCTGGGCGCTCGTCTTCCTGGTGGCAGCGCTGCACAGAAAAAGGAGGACGGCAGCAGGGAATGATGCAGAGGGTCTCGGGCGGGTTTTATAGTGGCGCAGGAGCCCTGGCATGGCGCACAAGCAGCGGCGGCCGATGCAAGCATGCAGGCAGCGTGCAGGCACTTCCTGGACTCGAGCGGCTGCAAGGCAGGCCGGCCCAGTCATGTCCATGAGAGGAGTGAGGAGACGCGGGGACACGGGGCCTAGGCCGATGACGCCGGGCTGACCTGGTTGGGGTGCTGTGCAGGGAGTCCGAGCTCTCCCCGTGCACGGGTTGGGCCTGAACAGAAAATGAAAGGGAAAAAAGAAGATGACAGGTGGGGCCATGATATCATAGAGAAAGATTAGGGAGAGGAGCGATTGGCTGCCCATTGTGTCGAGGAAAAGAGAGAAAGGTGAGGGGCTTGGCTGGACCAAGACTGATTCAGGCTGATGGGTAGAAATAGATTCGTCGAGAGAAGCGTAAATATAGAGGAAAAAAAAGGCTGGACGGCGGAAGGGCATTGAATTGGGTCTAGGCTTTAAGAGCGACAATGCTACTCATCGGAGCCGACAGTGATGGAGCATCAACGGAAAAACACTGAAAACGAGCCACGAATCATTATTTCAAGCGTCATTTGATCGGGGAGAAAGATTAGAAGATGGGGAATTCAAATGAGCATTTTTAGAGTGTTGGATACGACAGAGGAAAAAGAGAGGATGGTGATAAAAAGGATCGGTCCAAGTACGATGACAAATTGAGAATTACAGAATGAGAAAAAGAAAGGGAAACGAGCTTGGGAGCTTCCTCATCTCATAGGAAAACTTCTTAACAACTCCAGCTCAACGGAGGAGGGAGGTGATGGCGGTGAGTGGCGGTCAGCTAGCTTCGACGAGAAGTTAACCTTCGAAAAAGAAGAGCAAAAGGCGAAAATAAGAGTGTTTTCATCGGTACATCAAAGAGAAGCTTTTGATTTAGTTTTTGTCGATGGAAAAGCAACGAACGACGAGATCAGGGCGGTGGCCAAGCTCAAGCTTACGCGTGGCACGTGTTGACGCCGGATTTTGACACGTGTTGAATCGGCGTCAGGAGGTGAAGATTGCCCGATGCGGCAGATCTGAAGGCTACAGCTTGCACCAATAGGATGGGACTATTTCGGAGGGTCCTGGTCAAAAGTTGGTCAACAGGGCACGCTAAGTCGGTCAAGGAGCAATTGAAGGGAATCATGATTGGGTTAGGGAACGACGGCGGAAGATTCTGCGGGAGTCCGTTTCCTTTAAAAAGTTCTTATAGATATAGTAGTTTTCCTGTTTTTTAAATAAGGTTGTAACAAGTCGTGATCGACCAAGAGTCCTAGTTTTAGGGTATAAATAGGAGTCGTCAGGGTCTTGCAAAAAACATCAACACATCAACCAACAACAATACTTCTACTTTTCCAGCAATTTACTTTCAAGCCGGCGACTTCGCCAATATTTTTCTTCTTTCACGAGTTCGTACGGATTGGCAGGGCTGCATCAACCTGATCTCCGGCCAATTGGTAGGTTCCGCGTATCGAGTAATATCCGAGCTTTAACTACGGGCGCATCGTTGTGGTTTCGTTTGGATTTATTCACCAGTTATCGATATTTACTAGAATTGTAAGTTTTACCTGTTATTCTAGTATTATCACCAGTTATCCAGCTTGGGATCAGAGTAATCGGCTTCGTCATTATTCTTCTTCGATTTATCATCTTACAGCCGATTAGATCTATTTCAAGTGTTGCCCCTGTAGTAATCGCTTAGATCACTCCAGCAGTTTTCTTTACAATTACTACACGATTATCGGCTGATCCATAGCCGATCGTCTCTACGGCAAATCGGCCGATTCGCCGCCGACGCGCTCCTCAGGACAGATCGGAACTCCAGCCGATCGAAGCGCCTAGAATTTAATACTTTACTTCCTTGTCAATCAACAGGTCAGATTGACTGGCACGCCGCGCGAACCGCACCAGGGCGATAACCCGAACACGAGCTAAGCAGATTCTCCCGGGTCATGTGTCCGACGCTGAAGACCATCGGCCGATTCCTATCCGGCTGATTTTAGCGCCAACACACTTTTGGCACGCCTGGTGGGACCAATCCAAGTTCTGATATGTCGAAGAACGCAGAAATCTCCGACAGCAACATCATTGAGGTCACAGAAGCGGATCTCAAGGACGACCAGAGGGAAGAATTGGCCAAGCATCTAGAAGATTACAAGAAGATGTACCTCCAGTCGTTCAGTCGTACCAGAAGCGGGGAGGCGGTCAAGAAGGCTCCTATTCTAGTTCCCCGCCACATCACTATTGCTGAGGACTCGGGCAAGATGTCATAGATGATCCAACAATCTGTTTATCAGGCATTCATCGACCAATCCTCAGTGATGACCAACATGGTGTATAACGCCGTCGTCAGCTCTCTGGCCAACGGAGCGGTCCAAGGCTATCAGGGACCAGCATATGCCCCGCCAACCACTCTGCCAGCCAGAAGCTTACCATACACGTTCCAATCGGCTCCTCAGCCGATATTGACGCAACACGAGGGGTACAACTCTCCATTGCCCCCAGCGTCTCCAAGATACAGCGGTGCACCATGTCTCCCATCACAGACGCCGCTTCAACCCGTCCAGATTGCTTCTGCGCAATCGCTGCCCACAAGCTCAGCACCTTTGGGAGCATCCACGACGACGTATTTTCCCGAGCCAGCGAACGGATACGGGAGTTATTCAATCCAGGTGCCACACCAATCGGCCACCCGGCCGACGGTTCCCCAGTATCAGCCGATCTCATCAGAAATCAGCAGGGGGGCAAGCACTGTAGAAGCATTCAGAGGCATGACGCCAACGATGACATACGATGGGGGGGCGGATTCACTTCACCATCAACTATCGGCCGCTCAGCAAGGTTCGCCGATTCATCACCCAGCCGTGCCAGCTCTTCAGCACATGCCCGCACCGCGAACAGCTGTTCACCAGCAGCAGGTGGACTGGATAGCAAGAATAGCAGAAGTAATCCAGGATCAGTTTGGATTGAAGCCAAAAGTGCAAACTTACACCTACAAGACGCCATATCCATCGGCCTATGACTTGCTGCCGTTCCCACACCGCTACAAAGTTCCTGATTTCACCAAGATTTCAGGGACGGACGATACATCCACTGTGGAGCACATCAACCGATTCATCATCCAGTGCGGGGAAGTTGCCACGCAAGATGCTCTGGGGGTGCGTTTGTTTTCATCATCTCTGTCCGGATCGGCCTTCCAGTGGTTCACCACCTTGCCGCCAAATTCTATTGTTACATGGGCCGATCTGGAGAAACAGTTCCACAAGTACTTCTACGCAGGAGTACACGAGATGAAGCTCTCGGATTTGACCAGCCTCAGGCAGAGGAGCGACAAACCAGTGATGGGATATATACAGAGGTTCAGAGAAGTAAGGAACAAATGCTACAGTCTGGCTCTAACCGATGCACAGTAGGCCGATATCGCTTTCCAAGGCCTCTTGCCACAAATCAAAGAAAAATATGCTGCCCAAGAGTTTGAAAGCCTGAGCCAAATCGTCCACCGATTGTCAGGACAAGAGGTCCGACCATTTGAACAGCGGAGGAACTTTCAAAAGAAAGTGGAATACTTGGAAGGATTTGAATCCGATGGGGAAGAGGAAATCGGCCTAGCAGAATGGGTCAAAGGAAAAAAACCAATATCATGCCCTTTTAGGAAGAAGGAGCCAGAGACATTCGGCTTTGACACGTCAAAGGCCGATAAAATTTTTGATTTATTGCTTCAGGAAGGACAGATTAAGCTATCTCCGCATCACACCATCCCTTCGGCCGATCAACTTAAGAAGATGAAGTACTGCAAGTGGCACAATGCCACTTCTCATGATACAAATGAATGCAAAGTCTTCCGTCAGCAAATACAATTGGCCATCGAGCAGGGGAGGCTTAAATTTGAAACCCCAGCTAAATCGGCAAAACCGATGAAGATAGATCAGCATCCCTTCCCGGCCAACATGGTTAATGTTGAAGGAAATTCAAGTCAAACCAAGGTGCTGATGTCAGAATCGGCGAGAAGAGGCGGCGCCGTTGATCCCAGGAGGCAGATCACGACGGAAGAAATCAAAAGGAACAGGCGGGGGCCAGAACAACCACGCGAGCCCGTCACCTCCCAGTTCTTACTCAGTAAGTATCGGCAGCAGCAAGAGCAAGCAAGATACCAGAAAGAGATGATACGCCGGCATGAAGATCACTGGCAATGTCCATTCTTCATTCATTCCTGGGAGAACGACATCAGATTGCCGTCTGCCGATAACTGTCCGGAGTGTAACGGAGTGAGCTGCAACGATCGCCCGAAGCCACACTCTAGGGACAGAGGATCAGAGCCGATCAGCAGAAATCGGCGCGGACGAGAGGAACAGCGCGTTTCGGTGCACGATCGGCTGGGGGGCAGAGTTGACCAGTACCACCGGTCAAAAAGCAAGATCGACCAACAAGACGGACTGGGGGGCAAGATCAGCGTGCACGATCGGCTAGAAGAGATGGCCGATGACAGGGTGTCGGATGAAAATCTCCTAGGAAGAGAACCAGATTGGGAACACGCCAGATCATCGGCCAAACCAACAAATCCCAGGTGGTGTCCCAATGGCCTATCCAGATCCCAGAAGCGGAGGATCCAACGCCTACGCCAGTGGGAGCATCAAGAAGAAGAACGGAGACAGGTGCTAGAGAAAAGAAACGTCAAGTCTCGAGTGTGGCGCCCAAAGAAAAATGATCAAGAAGCAAATAACCAAGAATCGGCAGCCGAAATCGATATGGTGTTCATACTGCCGATGGAGTTCATGGCGCCCAACGATCGAGATAAAGCGGCAAGAACGGAGGAGGAACAAATGGCACAACTGGTGTTAGAGCCGATGATGGCTACGTTTGAGAAACCAGAAGAAGAAAAACGGCAGCATCTCAAAGCGTTGTTTCTCAAGGGCTATGTTGACGGAAGACCCGTCACCAAATTACTAGTAGATGGAGGCGCTGCAGTTAACATCATACCGTATGCCATGTTCCGCAAGCTAGGCAAGGGCGATGAAGACCTCACCAAGACGGACATGATGCTGAAGGATTTCGAAGGCAACGTGTAACTCGCCCGTGGAGCGCTCTACGTCGACCTCACCATCGGCAGTAAGACCCTCCCTACCACTTTTTTCGTTATTAATGGCAAGGGGTCCTACAACATGCTGCTTGGTCGCGACTGGATACACGCAAACTTCTGTGTCCCATCTACAATGCATCAATGCCTTGTGCAATGGGTCGGCGACAGCACAGAGATAGTCGCTGCCGATTCGGTCTACAGCGTTGCGGCGGCCGACACGCAACAGTGGAGCTGCGAGCACGTCAAGTGTATATCTGGCAGGACTTGGGACACTGACTTCCTGAAAGTGTCCGATTTTGGTCTACAGCCGATCCAAGCAGTCGGCTCTGAAGATTCAGAATAAATGGATCAGCTCGTCCGAGAAGATGGGAAGCTTGGGCATGGGTTTACGTAGGCCGATTTATTGGAGATGGTAGATTTGGGAGATAGCAGCAAATCAAGGCCGACGTACATTAGTGCTAATTTGGATCCTGAGTACAAATGTAAATTGATAAGTTTATTAAAAGAGGTCAAGGATTGCTTTGCTTGGGAATATCATGAGATGCCAGGACTAGACCGGTCTATTGTTGAACACCGGTTACCTATAAAATCAGGATATCGGCCATATCAGCAACCTGCACGACGATGTAACCCCAAGATTCTACCTGATATAAAGGCCGAAATTACAAAGTTGATTGAAGCAGGATTTATTCGGCAGTGCCGCTACGCCAAATGGATTTCTAATATTGTGCCCGTATACAAAAAGAATCGAAAGTTACGTGTGTGCATCGATTTCAGGAACTTAAATCAGGCTACGCCAATGGATGGATATCCGATGCCAACGGCCGATATCTTGGTAGGTGCTGCCGCAGGACACAAAGTCATAAGTTTCATGGATGGGAATGCAGGGTACAATCAGATATTAATGGCCGAAGATGATATCTCGAAAACGGCTTTCAGGTGCCCAGGTCATCTTGGTTTATTTGAATGGGTTTTTATGACTTTCGGGTTGAAGAACGCCGGCGCTACGTATCAACGGGCCATGAATTACATCTTCCACAAGCTCATTGGTTCATCGGTGGAAATTTATATAGATGACGTCGTGGTCAAGTCGAAAGGTCACCAAGATCATCTGGCCGATTTACAAGAAGTACTGGAGTGCACAAGGAAACATGGGTTGAAGATGAACCCAAACAAGTGCGCATTTGGTGTATCGGCTGGGCAATTCTTAGGATTCATGGTCCATGAGCGCGGGATAGAAGTCAATCGCAAGACCATAGACGCCATCAACAAAGTGGTGGCTCCACAAAATAAAACTGAGCTACAGTCCCTCATCGGCAAGGTCAATTTTATCAGAAGATTCATATCCAACCTGTCAGGACGTATTCAGGCTTTTACCCCTCTGTTGAAATTAAAGCCCGACCAGGAATTTATATGGGGAGAAGGACAGCGCAAGGCACTGGAAAATATCAAGCAGTATCTGATTTCACCTCCGGTATTGGTTCCACCACAGCCTGGTAAGCCGTTCAAGTTATATTTATCAGCTGATGAACAGGCTATTGGATCGGCGTTGGTACAGGAGTTTGAGGGGAAAGAGCGAGTGGTACATTACGTTAGCAGAAGACTCTTAGACGCCGAAACAAGATATTCCTCGGTGGAGCGGTTATGCTTGTGTTTATACTTCTCGTGTACCAAGCTCAGGCACTATTTGTTATCGGCGGAATGCATAGTCATATGCAAGGATGATGTGGTGAAGTATATGCTATCGTTGCCGATTTTGAAAGGACGGATTGGAAAATGGATCCTGGCTCTGTTAGAATTCGACTTAAGGTACGAATCGGCCAAAGCCGTCAAAGGTCAAGTAATGGCCGATTTCGTAGTTCAGCATTGTGGATCAGAAATCACCACTGTTGAACCAGTTCCATGGACTCTGTATTTTGATGGTTCTTCGTGTGGGGTCGGATCAGGAATCGGCATTGTTCTTGTGTCGCCTCGGGGTGCAAGTTATAATTTCTCTCTGCCGATAGAAGCCTCCGCAACTAATAACTAGGCGGAATATCGAGCCGTTCTGAAAGGCATCCAATTATTAAGGGAAGTCAGAGCTGATGCAGTCGAAATTTTTGGAGACTCCATGCTCATTGTGGATCAGTTAACGGGGCGATCTGAGTTCAAGGATGATATCTCGAGGATTTATTATGAGGATTGCCTTCAGCATTTAAAAGAGTTCAAGTCTGCAATAATCGAGCGTATCCCCAGGAATTATAATGAAGAGGCCAACAGACTGGCCCAACATGCTTCCGGGTATCGGCCGATTCAGGGAGCAATGACGCTAGAGCTCGCGGCCGATGACTGGCGGAAAGAAATTGCCGATTACTTGAGAAATCCATCCCAAAAAGTGGATCGGCGAACACGTTTTCAGGCTACAAAATATGTGTTGCTTGAGGATGATTTGTTTTATCGGACGATAGATGGAGTTCTTCTGAAATGCTTGGGAACGGAAGAGGCAAAGGTTCTGATGGGAGAAATCCATGAGGGCATGTGCGGAGCCCATCAATCGGCTCACAAAATGAAATGGATGATCCGGAACAATGGGTATTATTGGCCGTCCATCCTTGAGGATTGTTTCAAGTACTACAAATGATGCCAAGACTGTCAGAAGTTTGGCAATGTACAGCGCGCGCCAGCATCGGCTATGAATCCAATAATTAAGCCGTGGCCGTTCAGGGGTTGGGGAATAGATCTCATCGGACAGATTCATCCTCCATCAAGCAAAGGGCATAAGTTCATATTGGTGGCCACAGATTATTTTACTAAGTGGGTGGAGGCAGTTCCTTTAAGGAACGTGACATCGGCCTATATGGTTGAATTTTTTAAAAGCCATATTATTTATCGATTTGGTATTCCTCAAACCATCACAACTGATCAAGGGACAATGTTTACTTCTGGAGAATTCGGAGAGTTCGCCGCCGATATGGGGATTAAATTATTAAACTCTTCTCCATGCTATGCTCAAGCCAATGGCCAAGTAGAATCGTCTAATAAAGGGATAATCAAACTAATCAAGAGAAAGATAGAAGAGCAACCCAAGAAGTGGCATATGTCTTTGGCTGAATCTTTATGGGCATATAGGACGGCTTGTCATGGAGCCACTAAAATATCCCCTTATCAGTTGGTTTATGGTCATGAGGCGGTTTTACCATGGGAGATAAGGACAGGGTCAAGTCGTATATCATTACAAGATCAGTTAACGGCCGATGACTATTCCTTTCTCATGAAAGATGAACTTGACGATTCGGCAGGTTTACGGTTGAGAGCCCTGATTAGTATAGAAGAAAACAAGAAAAGGGTAGCCAGATGGTATGACAAAAAGGTCAAAGTTAAACAGTTCTCTCAGGGAGATTTAATATGGAAGTTGGTGCTGCCGATAGGATCCAAAGATCCCAAATTCGGTAAATGGTCACCCACTTGGGAAGGGCCGTATAGAATCGGCCGATGTGCCCCTGGGAATGCATATATTTTGGAGACAGTCGAAGGGGAGGAATTCCCAAGAGCTTTAAACGGACAATATCTGAAGAGGTACTATCCAAGCATTTGGGTAGACGCATAACTTGCAGCAAAATATATCAAGATAACATGGCCGATTTCTAATCGGTTTTTGTCTACACATCTGGTGAAGGAAACATTGGGATTCATTATTGGATGAAAATGACAGATTACATGGCCGACATGGTACAAGTCGCCCTTAGAATAAAAATACCGATGTGTCTACTGATTACGCCTACGCTGGATTTCTCTCTCGATGCGACCCAGTTTTATCATAAGGGTGAGCCTTTTCTCCTTCGGGTCCTCTGCATTGGCTCCAGTTTCAGCTTGGTTGCAAAGTTCTTTCAGCAGGCGGGTCATTTTCTCCTCCAGATCTTCCATGGCAACTTCAGATTTAGCTTTACAAGGAAGTGGAGGATTTTTTTCAGAAGATGGTCGCTTGCGGAACAAAAAATGAGCATCTATAAGGTTCGAGTATTCCTGGACAGCAGCGGGGACATGATCTCTGAGTTCCTCAGCATGAGCTCTTATCAGATCTCTATCTGCCCGTGGTAGTGGCTCTTCTGAATGCATGATTTCTATCGCTCGTTCTAGACCAGGGCTAAGACGTTTCGGCTAAACAGAGATAAGAGGGGTTACCCAACATCAGAGCGATTGAGATGCTTAGGAGAAAGGCAGAGGAGAAGTTCATACCTGGTTGACAGAGGAAGAAGATGAAGACGACGAAGAAGACATCTTGCCGTTCAGTTTGGGACAGTAAAAGAGGGAGAGAAGATAAGTGATGTGTATGCCTCTGGAGATGGTGAATGGTCTACTTATAAATGAAGAGGAGGTAGATGGATGGTGAGATACGTCCTATCGGAGTAAATACATACATAAATGCAAAGCAGACTGAAGGAGCAGTTCAGAACCAAATCGGCGCAGTGACATTGAAGGAGCAATAAATATTTAACATATTCTTTACAACCCAAGGAAAGCGTCTATGGCTACAATAGCTTGTCGTCTAATTTGATCGGCCGAGTCTAGTACTCTCTGATCATCATCGGCCGATCCTGGTAATTCTGACACACGGCGATGAAGCCTTATTGTTTCGCGGGCCAGATGCTGTCTTTCTTGCTTCGGCTCGCTGATGATGGAGGGGAGTTCTTGGAGCCTCTTTTCTTCAGCGACTATATCTTTGGTTATCTGTTCCATCTCCTTGGCCAGCTCTGCTCTCCTCCGTTTCAGCCGATCTATTGCGCTGACGATATCTGGACGGCAGTTTTCGAGGAAATTGATCCTGTGGTGTACTTCCTGGGTCCGGTGCTTGTATGAATCGACCTCCTCCTAAGTTTTTGCCATCTGAGCACGATTGGCCATATGGCGCAGCGCCCTGGAAACTAGAATCTGCATGTGCTCTATGTAGGCAGCATACGCTAAATTTTCTGACACTTCTTCCGGGATTCGACCTTTGATCTCGTTGAAAAGTCATCGAATCGGCGATGCATCTTCTACCAATCGGCCGATGTCGTCTTGAAGGAGAGTACGTATGCTTTCGAGCTTGGCGCAGACATCGTCGGAGGTGGAGCTCGATGGAATTGGGTGTGAAGCAATTTCTTCGTCATCGGGCAAGGAGACGGCAAAAGAGAAGATGCTGTTGTTGGGGGTATCTTGCTCCTGTGAGGAAATAAAGTAAAGGGTAGGCAAGTAGTAAAAGGGGATCGGCCGATTCTAATGGTAAGTTTGTTACCTCCTTAAAGCGAATTTCTCTTGCCTGCGCCGGTGGAAGCGCCTCCCTTGTCTCAGGGACTGGTGCATTTGGCTCGTCGGAAGAGGAAGATTCAATGGTTATTAGCGCTCCGCTTGGACCAGCTTCCTGAAAAAGACATAAAAGAAGATCCTGTGAATATGCTATGGGAAATTGAAATAAGATGGTGACAGAAATTTGCCATGCCTCTGTGGATCTCCCGGGCGATGCCTGTTGTGGGGTTGTAGTTAGCATACCCAAATCGGCCTGCATCAAGATCGGTTAAGTTTTCTGAGAATTAAGGATTTAAGGTAAGAGATCGTTTACCTCGATGATAGGAGCCGCTGGAGTCTCGGTTCCCACTTGGGACGTGGTCGATTGTTGCGGAGATTGCGGTAGGATAGCTTGTGCAGCCTGGCAGAGGAATAGAATCAATGTCAGTGGAAGATTACGAGAATATATGAGATAAGTAAGATTACCTGAACAGCTTCTATTAATAGCGATGCTGCAGCTGCCCCGACTTCAGCAGTGACTTGGGGATCGGCCATCTCGTCAACCGGCAAAGGTAAAGGAATTGGAGTCTCGGCTGGGGTCACCATTACTTGGTCGGCCGATCTGATGCGAGGAGTCTCGGCCGATGCCACTGCCATCTGGTCGGCCGATCCGATACGAGGAACCTCAGCCGATGCTGTTGCCGTCTGATCGGCCGATCCAATGCGAGCTCGCACCCGACGGCTGGTTATCTTTGATGTTGGCCTTTTTGGTGCTCGCTTCGATCGACCAGTAGAGATATGCTTGATGGTTGGAGCATGGAAGCCGATAAGTGGATACGGCGTGTATTGGTGATGACGATCTATCGGCCGACCGCTTCGGCTCCGCATCGGAGGGACATGTTGTTGGCGCTGAAATCGGCCGGATAGGAATCGGCCGATGGGTCTTCAGCGTCGGACACACGACCTGGGAGAATCTGCTTAGCTCCTGTTCGGGTTATCGCCCTGGTGCGGTTCGCGCGGCGTGCCAGTCAATCTGACCTGTTGATTGACAAGGAAATAGAGTATTAAGTTCCAGGCGCGTCGATCGGCTGGAATTCCGATCTGTCCTGAGGAGCGCGTCGGCGGCGAATCGGCCGATTTGCTGTAGAGATGATCGGCTATGGATCAGCCGATGATCGTGTAGCAATTGTAAAGAAAACTGGTGGAGCGATCTAAACAATTACAACAGAGGCAACACTTGAAATAGATCTAATCGGCCGTGAGATAATAAATCAAAGAAAAACGATGACGAAGCCGATTACTCTGATCTCAAGCTGGATAACTGGTGATAATACTAGAACAACAGGTAAAACTTGCAATTCTAGTAAATATCGATAATTGGTGAATAAATCCAAACGAAACCACAGCGATGCACCCGTAGTTAAAGCTCGGATATTACTCGGTAAGCGGAACCTACCAATTGGCCGGAGATCAAGTTGATGCAGCCCTGCCAATCCGTACGAACTCGTGAAAGAAGAAAAGTATTGGCGAAGTCGCCGACTTGAAAGTAAATTGCTGAAAAAAGTAGAAGTACTGTTGTTGATTGATGTATTGATTTTTCCTTTTTTTCAAGACCCTGACGACTCCTATTTATACCCTAAAGCTAGGACTCCTGGTCGATAAAGACTTGTTACAACCTTATTTAAATTACTATATCTATACGGACCTTAAAAAGGAAACGGACTCCCGCAGAGTCTTCCACCATCGTTCCCTAATCCAGTCAGGATTTCCTTCAATTACTCTCCGACCGACTTAGCATGCCCCCTTTGACCAACTTTTGACCAGAATCCTCTGAAATGATCCCATCCCGTCGGCGTAGGTTGTGCCACCAATCGGCCGATTTCCAACTGTCACTTCAATCGGCCGATTCTTTTCTGTAGCCTTCAGATCTGTCGCATCGGCCAATCTTCTCCTCCTGACACCGATTCAACACGTATCAAAATCTGGCGTCAACACATGCCCCCCAGTTTCGGAGTAAAATATAACTTTTCCTTCGAAACTCTTTTCCTTAATCCTTTCCTCCGAAATGGGCGCAGTAAAAATCTCCTTCCGTTCCGCGGCACAATGATTGCAATTTCCTCGAATCGGGCGCGCGAAACGACCGCTCCTCTGGAACTCGTGTAGACGGCACGGTAAAAATACCATCTTTGCCCTCGCTTCCCTGATCTCTCTTAAGTACTGGCTTTCTCCGCCCATCCTTCCCCATGAATCTAGCATTCTCTCCGTCGCATCACTGTTCATCTTCCTCCAAGCTCTTTCGATTTCCAAGTGCTTCCCCTTTTTCGGCGATCTCATCCGCGGCCTGCCCCGATCCCCAATGGCGTCTCCATCGGCGACCACCCCATCTACAGAGGCTCCATCGGCTACTCCTTTGGCGGCGGCGGCCCAATCGGCGGCTTCCCCAGCGGCGTCATCGGCGACGATGGCTTCCATCCCAGAGGTAAATGCTCGAAATTTTTCTCAGTTTCTTCCTTTTTTCCCTTTTTTAGGCACTTAGGCATCGAATCACCATTCCTCTTTCAGAATCCCCTGACCTTATCTGTCTGGGCCCTATGGGGAGCCCTGATCCAACGGATCTGATTAGTTTAGAAACCCATAGGATCCCCTTTAAGCAGTCATCCATGGATTTAGATCATTGGGTAGGCACTTTTAGATCCTGGCCGAATGAAACACCCGGGTGGAGAGAATGGTACTAGAGGGTAGCCGGGTCTTGGAAGGTTCAATGGGAAGAACTCAAAATCGGCCAGTGCATAGACTTATCCCTGTCTCAGATGGAAAGGAACGAACCTTTGGTTATGGCAGCCTCTTACTTCTGGTCCGATGCACTTAACGCATTCCTTTTTGGACACGGACCCATGACCCCGACCTTGGCCGATGTTCTGCTGTTGACCGGCCTCGACGTTTTCTCCGCCGATACCCCTTTCAATTATCTTTTCAAGCCATCTCATCGGCTGGAGACCAAAGGAATCGGCGGGTGGAAAGGATACATCAGTAAAAACATGAAGACAGGGACAGTCTCGCAGAGGGAGCATACTGCCTTCTTGATGATGTGGCTGGAGAAGCAATTCTTCTGTGGCAGAGCGGTCGGCCCCTCCTCCAACACTCAATCTTTGGCAGAGGCTCTTTCACAAGGATCGCCCATCCCCCTCGGTAAACATTTGCTGGGATCGGCGTACCATCTGATGCACCAAATCGGCGTCAACTTGTCGAAGGGGGAGCCGATAGGGAACCCAGGCGGTCCTTGGTGGTTCATCACCCTCTGGCTCAACTTACACATGAGCAAGGTTTCTCAGCAGCGGATAGAGACAAAGACCTTTCCCAACGTCGAGTCAGAGGAGAACCCATCGGTCCGTCGCCGCTGCAAGTCTTTTGGAGAAGCGGTATCGGCTTTTCCCGGCTGCCAATTCACTGCCACCCGCACGGCTGAATATTTCAGATGCTTCTACAATGGCCTTAGTGAAGAGATGATCAGCTGGCGCCCATATCAGGCAGTAGAGCCGATTTTTGAGTTGCCTGTATGTTTTGATTTCACCACCCATACCTTTGACAGAGAGTTGATGGACATCTTGATCAAGCCGGGGATCCTGCCGGCCAACTTCTTCTTAGGAAAGGACTCACCTACTTATGAATTTTACTGTCCATCGGCTGCGGCAAGGCAACTGGGTTTTGGACAACTGCCGATTCGAGTCTATTTCGCCGGCCAGGTGAAATTCAGAGATGGACTAACTTCAAGTCTTGAGTACAGTCGGCTGTGCGATCTAGTACCCGACTCCAGCACTATTGACTTGAATGGCTGGTCAGTTGTCTCTTGCGCCACCCAGCAGTATAAATTATGGTGGGCAGAATGGAAGCAGCATCTTTTCTGTAAATCTCCATCATCTTACTGCAACATTCTGGACCCAGAGAACATCAACCCAAATGCAGCGGTATGTCCTTTTTCCTTAGCCGATTCCAATGTTACATTACCATCTTGTTGTTAACTTATGTTTTATCCTCTCAGTCTGAAAGCCATGTTCCCCCGATGCGGAGCCGAAGCGGCCGGCCGATTGATAGCCATCACCAATACACGTCGTATCCACTCATCGGCTTCCATGCTCCAACTATCAGAGATATCTCCACCGGCCGATCAAGGCGAGCACCAAAAAGGCCAACATCAAAGATAACCAGCCGTCGGGTGTGAGCTCGCATTGGATCGGCCGATCAGACGGCAATAGCATCGGCTGAAGTCTCCCGCATCGGATCGGCCAGCCAGATGGTAGTGGTATCGGCCGAGACTCCCCGCGTTGGATCGGTCGATCAAGTAGAGGTGACACCCGCCGAGACTTCGGGTCCTTTCCCCTTACCGGTCGTCGAGATGGCCGATCCCCAAGTCACCGCCGAAGTTGGGGCTGCTGCGGCATCACTATTAGTAGAAGCTGTTCAGGTAACCTTATTTATCTCATATATTCTCCAAATCTTCTACTGACATCAATTCTACTCCTTTGCCAGGCTGCACAAGTTGTCCCACCGCAGTCTCCGCAACTATCGGCCACATCTCAAGTGGGGACTGAGATTCCAACAGCTCCTGTTGCCGAGGTACATGATCTCTTACCCTGAATCCTTAATATTCAGAAAACTTAACCAATTTTGATGCAGGTCGATTTGGGTACGCTGATTATAACTCCACAACAGGCATCGGCCGGGAGACCCACAGAGGTATAGCAAATTTCTATCACCATCTTATTTCAATTCCCCATAGTATTCTCACGAGAATTTATGTCTTTCTCAAGAAGCTGGCCCAAGTGGAGCACTAATAACGATCGAATCTTCTTCTTCCGGCGAACCAAGTGCACCAGTCCCTGAAACAAGGGAAACACTTCCACCGGCGCAAGCAAGAGAGATTCGTTTCAAAGAGGTAACAATCTTACCATTAGAATCAGCCGATTTCCTTTCACCGCTTGCTTACCCTTTACTTTGTTTCCCTACAGGAGCAAGATACTCCCAATAACAGCATCTTTTCTTTTGCTGTCTCCTTGGCCGATGAAGAAGAAATCGCCTCACACGCAGTTCCATCGAGCTCCACCTCCGACGATGTCCGTTCCATGCTCGAAAGCATTCGTACTCTCCTCCAAGATGACATCGGCCGGTTGGTGGAAGATGCATCGCCGATCCGACGACTTTTCAACGAGGTCAAAGATCACATCGCGGATGAAGTGTCGGAGAATTTGGGGTACGCTGCCTATATAGAGGGCATGCAGATTCCAGTTTCCAGGGCGCTGCAACGTATGGCCGATCATGCTCAGATGGCCAAAACTCAGGAGGAGGTCGACTCGTACAAGCATCGGACTCAGGAAGTACACCACAGAATCAACTTTCTCGAGAACTGCCGTCCGGACATCGTCGGCGCAATAGATCGGCTGAAACGGAGGAGAGCAGAACTAGCCAAGGAGATGGAGCAGGTAACCAAAGAGATAGCCGCTGAAGAGAAGAAGCTCCAAGAACTCCCAACCATGATCAGCGAGCTGAAGCAAGAAAGACAACATCTGGCCCGTGAAACAATAAGGCTCCATCGCCGCGTATCAGAAGTACCAGGATCGGCCGATAACGATCAGAGAATAGTAGACTCGGCCGATCAAATTAGACGACGAGCGATTGTAGCCATAGATGCTTTCCTTGGGTTGTAAAAAATATGTTAAACATTATTGCTCCTTCAATGTTACTGCGCCGATTTGGTTTTGAACTGCTCCTTCAGTCTGCCTTGCATTTATGTATGCATTTACTCTGATAGGGCGTGTCTCACCATCCATCTACCTCCTCTTCATTTATACGCAGACCATTCACCATCTCTAGACGCACACGCATCACTTATCTCCTCTCCTTCTTTTACTGTCCCAACTGAACGGCAAGATGTCTTGTTCGTCCTCCTCATCCTCTTCCTCTGTCAACCAGGTATGAACTCCCCCTCTACCTTTTCTCTTAGGCATTTCAATCGCTCCGATACTAGGTAACTCTTTTTATTTCTATTCAGCCAAACCGGCTCAGCTCTGATCTAGAACGAGCGATAGAAATCATGCATTCAGAAGAGCCATTATCACAGGCAGACAGAAATCTGATAAGAACTCATGCTGAGGAACTCAGAGATCATGTCCCTGCCGCTGTCCAGGAATATTCGGATCTCATAAATGCGCATGTTTTGGTCCGCAAGCGACCATCTTCTGAAAAAAGTTCTTCACTTCCTTGCAAAGCCAAAACTGAAGTCGCCATGGAAGATTTGGAAGAGGAGAAGACCTGCCTGCTGAAAGAACTCTGCAACCAAGCTGAAACTAGGGCCACTGTAGAGGACCCGAAAGAGAAAAGGCTCACCCTTATGATAAAACTGGGTCGCATCGAGAGAGAAATCCAGCGTAGGCGTAATCAGTAGACACACCAGTATTTTTATTCTAAGGGCGACTTATACCATGTCGGCCGTGTAATCTGTAATTTCCATTCAATAATGAATCCCAATGTTTCTTTCACCAGACGTGTATCCAGAAAACCAATGAGAAATCGGCCATGTTATCTTGACATATTCTGCTGCAAGTTATGCATCTACCCAGATGCTTGGATAGTACCTCTTCAGATATCGTCCGTTTAAAGCTCTTGGGAATTCCTCCCCTTTGACTGTCTCCAGAATATATGCATTCCCAGGGGCACACCGGCCGATTCTATACGGCCCCTCCCAAGTGCGTGACCATTTACCGAATTTGGAATCCTTAGATCCTATCGGCAGCACCAACTTCCATACCAAATCTCCCTGAGAGAACTGTTTAACTTTGACCTTTTTGTCATACCATCTGGCCACCCTTTTCTTGTTTTCTTCTATGCTAATCAGGGCTCTCAACCATAAACCTGCTGAATCGTCAAGTTCGTCTTTCATAAGAAAGGAATAGTCATCGGCCGTTAACTGATCCTGTAACGATATACGTCTTGACCCTGTCCTTACCTCCCATGGCAAGACCGCCTCATGACCATAAACCAACTGATAAGGGGATATTTTAGTGGCTCCATGACAAGCCATCCTGTATGCCCATAAAGATTCGGCCAAAGACATATGCCACTTCTTGGGTTGCTCTTCTATCTTCCTCTTGATTAGCTTGATTATCCCTTGTTAGACGATTCTGCTTGGCCATTGGCTTGAGCATAGTATGGAGAAGAATTTAATAATTTAATCCCTCTATCGGCGGCGAACTCTCCGAATTCTCCAGAAGTGAACATTGTCCCTTGATCAGTTGTGATGGTTTGAGGAATACCAAATCGATATATAATATGGCTTTTAACAAATTCAATCATATCGGCCGATGTCACGTTCCTTAAAGGAATCGCCTCCACCCACTTAGTAAAATAATCTGTAGCCACCAATATGAACTTATGCCCTTTGCTAGATGGAGGATGAATCTGTCTGATGAGATCTATTCCCCAACCTCTGAACGGCCACGGCTTAATTATTGGATTCATAACCGATGCTGGCGCGCGCTGCACATTGCCAAACCTCGGACAGTCTTGGCATCCTTTGTAGTACCTGAAACAATCCTCAAGGATGGTCGGCCAGTAATATCCATTGTTCCTGATCATCCATTTCATTTTGTGAGCCGATTGATGGGCTCCACATACGCCTTCATGGATCTCTCCCATCAGAACCTTTGCCTCTTCTGTTCCCAGGCATTTGAGAAGAACTCCATCAATCGTCCGATAAAATAAATCATCCTCAAGCAACACATATTTTGTAGCCTGAAAACGTGTTCGCCGATCCACCTTTTGGGATGGATTTCTCAAGTAATCGGCGATCTCCTTTCGCCAGTCATTGGCCGTGAGCTCTAGCGTCATCGCTCCCTGAATCGGCCGATACCCAGAGGCATGTTGGGCCAGTCTGTTGGCTTCTTCATTATAATTCCTGGGGATATGTTCAATTATTGCAGACTTGAATTCTTTTAAAAGTTGAAGACAATCCTCATAATAAATCCTCAAGATATCATCCTTGCACTCAGATCGCCCCGTCAACTGATCCACAATGAGCATGGAATCCCCAAAGATTTCGACTGTATCAGCTCTGACATCCCTTAATAATTGGATGCCTTTTAGAACAGCTCGATATTCCGCCTGGTTATTAGTTGCAGAGGCTTCTATCGGCAGAGAGAAATCATAAGTTGCCCCCCAAGGCGACACAAGAACAATGCCGATTCCCGATCCGACCCCACACGAAGAACCATCAAAATATAGAGTCCATGGGACTGGTTCAACGGTGACAATTTCTGATCCACAATGCTGAACTACGAAATCGGCCATCACTTGACCTTTGACGGCTTTGGCCGATTCGTACCTTAAATCGAATTCTGACAAGGCCAGGATCCATTTTCCAATCCACCCTTTCAAAATCGGCAATGATAGCATATACTTCACCACATCATCCTTGCACACGACTGTGCATTCTGCCGACAGCAAATAGTGCCTGAGCTTAGTGCATGAAAAGTACAAGCACAAGCATAGTCGCTCCACCGAGGAATATCTTGTTTTGGCGTCTAAAAGTCTTCTGCTGACGTAGTATACCACTCGTTCTTTCCCCTCAAACTCCTGTACCAACGCCGATCCAATAGCCTGTTCATCAGCTGATAAATATAACTTGAATGGCTTACCAGGCTGTGGTGGAACTAATACTGGAGGTGAAACCAGATACTGCTTGATATTCTCCAGTGCCTTGCGCTGTCCTTCTCCCCATATGAATTCCTGGTCGGGCTTTAATTTCAACAGAGGGGTAAAAGCCTGAATACGTCCTGACAGATTGGATATGAATCTTCTGATGAAATTGACTTTGCCGATGAGGGACTGTAGTTCAGTTTTATTTTGTGGGGCCGCCACTTTGTTGATGGCGTCTATGGTCTTGCGATTGACTTCTATCCCGCGTTCATGGACCATAAATCCTAAGAATTGCCCGGCCGATACACCAAATGCACACTTGTTTGGGTTCATCTTCAGCCCATGTTTCCTTGTGCACTCCAGCACTTCCTGTAAATCGGCCAGATGATCTTGGTCCCCTTTTGACTTGACCATGACGTCATCTATATAAATCTCCACCGATGAACCAATGAGCTTGTGGAAGATGTAGTTCATGGCCCGTTGATATGTAGCGCCGGCGTTCTTCAAGCCGAAAGTCATAACCACCCATTCAAATAAACCAAGGTGGCCTGGGCACCTAAAAGCCGTTTTCGAAATATCTTCCTCGGCCATTAATATCTGATTGTACCCGGCATTCCCGTCCATGAAACTTATGATTTTGTGGCCTGCGGCAGCATCCACCAAGATATCGGCCGTCGGCATCGGATATCCATCCATCGGTGTAGCCTGATTCAAGTTCCTGAAATCGATGCACACACGTAATTTTCCATTCTTTTTGTATACAGGCACAATGTTAGAAATCCATTCGGCGTAGCGGCACTGCCGAATAAATCCTGCCTCAATCAACTTTGTAATCTGCTGGCGGAAGACTTTACATTCATTCGTATCATGAGAAGTAGCGTTATGCCACTTGCAGTATTTCATCTTCTTAAGCTGATCGGCCGTAGGGATGGTGTGATGTTGAGACAACTTAATCTGCCCTTCCTGAAGCAGTAGATCAAAAATTTTATCGGCCTTTGACGTGTCAATGCCGAATGTCTCTGGCTCCTTCTTGCCAAAGGGGCAAGATATTGGTTTTTTCCCTTTTACCCACTCTGCCAGGCCGATTTCTTCTTCCGCATCGGATTCAGATCCCTCCAAGTATGCCACCTTCTTTTGGAAGTTCCTCCGCTGTTCAAACGGTCGGACCTCTTGCCCTGATAATCGGTGGACGATTTGGCTCAGGCTTTCAAACTCTTGGGCAGCATATCTCTCTTTGATCTGTGGCAAGAGGCCTTGGAAAGCGATATCGGCCAACTGTGCATCGGTCAGAGCCAGACTGTAGCATTTGTTCCTGATTTCTCTGAACCTCTGTATATACCCCGTTACTGGTTCATCGCTCCTCTGCCTGAGACTGGTCAAATCCGAGATCTTCATCTCGTGTACTCCTGCATAGAAGTACTTGTGGAATTGTTTCTCCAGATCGGCCCAAGTAACGATAGAATTTGGTGGTAAAGTGGTGAACCACTGGAAGGCCGATCCGGACAGAGACGATGAAAATAAATGCACCCTCAAAGCATCTTGCGTGGCGGCTTCTCCGCACTGGATGATGAATCGGTTGATATGCTCCACAGTGGATGTATCGTCCGTCCCTGAGAACTTGGTGAAATTAGGAACTTTGTAGCGGTGTGGGAACGGCAGCGAGTCATAGGCCGATGGATACGGCGTCTTGTAAGTATAAGTTTGAACTTTTGGCTTCAGTCCAAACTGATCCTAGATTACTTCTGCTATTCTTGCTGTCCAGTCCACCTGCTGCTGATGAACAGTTGTTCGCGGTGCGGGCATGTGCTGAAGGGTTGGTACGGCCGGGTGATGAATCGGTGAATTTTGCTGAGCGGCCGATAGTTGATGGCGAAATGAGTCTGCACCCCCTTCGTACGTCACTGCTAGCGCCGTGCCTCTGAATGCTTCTATAGTATGTGCCCCCCTGCCGATTTCTGATAAGATCGGCTGATACTGGGGAACCGTCGGCTGGGCGGCCGATTGGCATGGTGCCTGGGTTGAATAACCTCCATACCCGTTCGCTGGTTCGGGAAAATACGCTGTCGCTGATGTTCCCCAAGGTGCTGAGCTTGTAGGCAGTGACTGCACAGAAGCAATCTGAATGGGTTGAAGCGGTGTCTGTGATGGGAGACATGGTGCCCCGCTGTATCTTGGAGACGTCGGGGGCAATGGAGGGTTGTACCCCTCGCGTTGCGTCAATATCGGCTGAGGAGCCGATTGGGACGTGTATGGTAGGCTTCTGGCTGGCAGAGTGGTTGGAGGGGCATATGCCGGTCCCTGATAGCCTTGGACTGCTCCGCTGGCCAGAGAGTTGACGACGGCGTTATACACCGTGTTGGTCATCACTGAGGATTGGTCGATGAACGCCTGATAAACGGACCGTTGAATCATCTCTGACATCTTGCCCGAGTCCTCAGCGATGGTGATGTGGCGAGGCGCTAGAATAGGAGCCTTCTTGACTGCTTCCCCGCTTCTGGTACGACTGAACGACTGGAGGTACATCTACTTGTAGTCTTCTAGATGTTTGGCCAATTCTTCCCTCTGGTCGTCCTTGAGATCTGCTTCTGTGATCTCAATGATGTTGCTGTCGGAGATTTCTGTGTTTTTTGACATATCAGATTTTGGATTATCCCACCGGGCGTGCCAAAAGTGTGTTGGCACTGAAATCGGCCGGATAGGAATCGGCCGATGGGTCTTCAGCGTCGGACACACGACCCGGGAGAATCTTCTTAGCTCCTGTTCGGGTTATCGCCCTGGTGCGGTTCGCGCGGCGTGCCAGTCAATCTGACCTGTTGATTGACAAGGAAATAGAGTATTAAGTTCCAGGCGCGTCGATCGGCTGGAATTCCGATCTGTCCTGAGGAGCGCGTTGGCGGCGAATCGGCCAATTTGCGGTAGAGATGATCGGCTATGGATCAGCCGATGATCGTGTAGCAATTGTAAAGAAAACTGGTGGAGCGATCTAAACAATTACTACAGAGGCAACACTTGAAATAGATCTAATCGGCCGTGAGATAATAAATCGAAGAAAAATGATGACGAAGCCGATTACTCTGATCTCAAGCTGGATAACTGGTGATAATACTAGAACAACAGGTAAAACTTGCAATTCTAGTAAATATCGATAATTGGTGAATAAATCCAAACGAAACCACAGCGATGCGCCCGTAGTTAAAGCTCGGATATTACTCGGTAAGCGGAACCTACCAATTGGCCGGAGATCAAGTTGATGCAGCCCTGCCAATCCGTACAAACTCGTGAAAGAAGAAAAGTATTGGCGAAGTCGCCGACTTGAAAGTAAATTGCTGGAAAAAGTAGAAGTACTGTTGTTGATTGATGTATTGATTTTTCCTTTTTTTCAAGACCCTGACGACTCCTATTTATACCCTAAAACTAGGACTCCTGATCGATCATGACTTATTACAACCTTATTTAAATTACTATATCTATACGGACCTTAAAAAGGAAACGGACTCCCGCAGAGTCTTCCGCCGTCGTTCCCTAATCCAGTCAGGATTTCCTTCAATTACTCTCCGGCCAACTTAGCATGCCCCCTTTGACCAACTTTTGACCAGAATCCTCTGAAATGATCCCATCCTGTCGGCATAGGTTGTGCCACCAATCGGCCGATTTCCAACTGTCACTTCAATCGGCCGATTCTTTTCTGTAGCCTTCAGATCTGCCGCATCGGCCAATCTTCTCCTCCTGACACCGATTCAACACGTATCAAAATCTGGCGTCAACACATGGCTTTCAGACTGAGGAGATGAACATGAGTTAATAACAAGATGACAATGTAGAAGGAAATAGCATTGGAATCGGCTGAGAAAAAGGACATACCGCTGCATTTGGATCAATGTTCTCTGGGTCCAGAATGTTGCAGTAAGACGATGGAGATTTACAGAAAAGGTGTTGCTTCCATTCTGCCCACCATAATTTGAATTGCTGGGTGGCAAAAGAGGCAACTGACCAATTATTCAGGTCAATAGTACTGGAATCGGGTACTAGATCGCACAGCCGACTGTAATCAAGACTTGAGGTCAGACCATCTCTGAATTTTTCCTGACCGGCGAAGTAGACCCGAATCGGCAGTTGGCCAAAACCCAGTTGCCTTGCCGCAGCCGATGGATTGTAGAATTCGTAGGTGGGAGAGTCCTTTCCTGAAAAGAAGTTGGCTGGCAGAATCCCCGGCTTGATCAGGATATCCATAAGCTCTCTGTCAAAAGTGTGGGTGGAGAAATCGTAGCTTATGGGTAATTCAAAAATCGGCTCCACTGCTTGATATGGGTGCCAGCTGATGGTTTCTTCACTAAGGCCATTATAGAAGCATCTGAAATACTCGGCTGTGCGGGTAGCAGTAAACTGACAGCCGGGGAAGGCCGATACCGCTTCTCCAAAAGATCTGCAGCGGCGTCGGACTGATGGATTCTCCTCAGACTCGATATTGGGAAAGGTTTTTGTCTCTATCCGTTGCTGAGAGACCTTGCTCATGTGTAAATTGAGCCAGAGGGTGATGAAACACCAGGGACCACCAGGGTTCCCGATCGGCTCCCCCTTCGACAGCTTGGTGCCGATTTGGTGCATCAGGTAATACGCCGATCCCAACAAATGTTTTCCAAGGGGGATGGCCGATCCTTGTGATAAAGCCTCTGCCAAAGCTTGAGTGTTTGAAGAGGGGCCAACTGCTCTGCCACAGAAGAAATGCTTTTCCAGCCACATCATCAAAAAGGCAGTATGTTCCCTCTGTGAGACTGTCCCGGTCTTCATGTTTTTGCTAATATATCCTTTCCACCCGCCGATTCCTTTGGTCTCCAGCCGATGTGATGGCTTAAACAGATAATTGAAAGGGGTATCGGCGGAGGAGACATCGAGGCCGGTCAACAGCAGAACATCGGCCAAAGTCGGGGTCATAGGTCCATGTCCGAAAAGGAACGCATTAAGTGCATCAGACCAAAAATAAGAGGCTGCCATGACCAGAGGTTCGTTCCTTTCCATCTGAGACAAAGATAAGTCTATGCACTGGCCGATTTTCTGTTCCTCCCACTGAACCTTCCAAGATCCGGCTACCCTCTGGTACCATTCTCTCCACCCGGGTGTTTCATTCGGCTAGGATCTGAAAGTGCCTACCCAGTGATCTAAATCCATAGATGATTGCTTAAAAGGGATTCTATGGGTTTCTAAGCTGATCAGGTCCGTTGGATCGGGGTTCCCCATAGGGCCCAAACAAATGAGGTCAGGGGATTCTGAGAGTGGAATGGTAATTCAGTGCCTAAGTGCCTAAAAAAGGGGAAAGGGGAAGAAATACTGAAGCTGTAGAAAGGCGAAAAGGAGAAAATTTCGAGCATTTACCTCTGGGAAGGAGATCATCGTCGCCGATGAGACCGCTGGGGAAGCCGCCGATTGGGCTGCCGCCGCCGAAGGAGTTGCCGATGGAGCCTCCGTGGATGGGGCGGTCGCCGATGGTGACGCCATTGGGGGGTTGGAATAGGCCGCGGATGAGGTCGCCGGAAAGGGGGAAGCGTTTGAAGATCAAGAGAGCTTGGAGGAAGACGAACAGTGGTTCGTTGGAAGAGAATGCTAGATTTGTGGGGAAGGATAGGCGGAGAAGGCGAGTACTTAAGAAAAATCAGGGAAGCGAGGGCAAAGATGGTATTTTTACCGCGCCGTCTACACGAATTCCAGAGGAGCAGTCATTTCGCGCGCTCGGTCCGAGGAAATTGCAATCATTGTGCCGCGGAACGGAAGGAGATTTTACTGCGCCCGTTTCGGAGGAAGGGATTAAAGAAAGTGTTTTGAAGAAAAAGTTATGTTTTACTCCGAAACATGGGGGCATGTGTTGACGCCGGATTTTGACACGTGTTGAATCGGCGTCAGGAGGTGAAGATTGGCTGATGCGGCAGATCTGAAGGCTACAATAAGGAATCAGCCGATTGAGGTAACAGTTGAAAATCGGCCGATTGGTGATACAGCTTGCGCCAACAGGATGGGACTATTTCGGAGGATCCTGGTCAAAAGTTGGTCAACAGGGCACGCTAAGTCGGTCAAGGAGCAATTGAAGGGAATCATGATTGGGTTAGGGAACGACGGCGGAAGATTCTGCGGGAGTCCGTTTCCTTTAAAAAGTTCTTATAGATATACTAGTTTTCCTATTTTTTAAATAAGGTTGTAACAAGTCATGATCGACCAGGAGTCCTAGTTTTAGGGTATAAATAGGAGTCGTCAGGGTCTTGCAAAAAACATCAACACATCAACCAACAACAATACTTCTACTTTTCCAGCAATTTACTTTCAAGCCGGCAACTTCGCCAATATTTTTCTTCTTTCACGAGTTCGTACGGATTGGCAGGGCTGCATCAACCTGATCTCCGGCCAATTGGTAGGTTCCGCGTATCGAGTAATATCCGAGCTTTAACTACGGGCGCATCGCTGTGGTTTCGTTTGGATTTATTCACCAGTTATCGATATTTACTAGAATTGCAAGTTTTACCTGTTATTCTAGTATTATCACCAGTTATCCAGCTTGGGATCAGAGTAATCGGCTTCGTCATTATTCTTCTTCGATTTATCATCTTACAGCCGATTAGATCTATTTCAAGTGTTGCCCCTGTAGTAATCGCTTAGATCACTCCAGCAGTTTTCTTTACAATTACTACACGATTATCGGCTGATCCATAGCCGATCGTCTCTATGGCAAATCGGCCAATTCACCGCCGACGCGATCCTCAGGACAGATCGGAACTCCAGCCGATCGAAGCGCCTAGAATTTAATACTTTACTTCCTTGTCAATCAACAAGTCAGATTGACTGGCACGCCGCACGAACCGCACCAGGGCGATAACCCGAACAGGAGCTAAGCAGATTCTCCCGGGTCATGTGTCCGACGCTGAAGACCATCGGCCGATTCCTATCCGGCCAATTTTAGCGCCAATAGCACGATTCTAGGATATATGGTGCACTAAACCCAAAACAAGTTGAATCCAGCTCGAGATGAAAAGAAAACGAATTCATTTTCCAAAACATATTTTTCAAGCTTAAATAAATCTAGAAAATTCTAGATAAATCTTGTGAAACATCAAAAATATATCCCAAAAACATTTCTTGAAGATAGTTCAGGACACGAGAGTCCAAATAAAAGATTTGGAACTCAGGAAAAAGATTTTAGAACTTTCCAATAAATGGATTTAGCTATAGGAAAATGAGAATATTTGCCAGAAAAATTCTCAAAAACTCTAAAGATGGATGAACACATTCTAAAAGATATTCACATCCTAAAATTAAATATTCTAGAGTGTGACACATGGGCAATACTTGTGGAGGGTTTGTTCGAAGCGTTCTTGCGAATTGAGCGTCTTCTTTCCTCAGGTCGATCACTCCGTTGTTGCATCAGGAGCATCTGGCTTGCGCTTCCGAGTTGGATTCAAGTAATCCTGAGGGATGTGATAGTTTGTGGGGCTGTAAGCTTCCACCTTGATGCTTTCTTGTCGCCCGGCGATGATGACGTTGCGGTCGTCCCGACCAACGTTGATGATGTTGCGGAGGTTCATAGTGGCGAAGTCATAGAGGTTGCCAGGCTGATGTTGGTGCTGTTCCGGTATGCGCTGCCTGTGTGCAGCACTCTTGGTGTTCCTAAGCTTGCGCCGCTCTTTTTGGACGTCGTCTTCATCTTCGATCTTCACGGTACCCACGGTGTCGAGAGCATGTAAAGTTAGCTCGTGATCGGCGAACGCCCTCAACGCGTTTGGGTCCGAACCGGGTGTGTCGGAGATCTAGTCGTCGTCGTTGATGCTGTAGTCATCCAATTGAACGTCCTCAAATCCTTCCTCCCCACGTCTTGGATTTCCTCGATGAATGCCATGAACACCTCACAATCTGGTGCGGAGTTCTTGGCGGGTTGCTCCTCTTCTCCGTCAGAGGGATTGAGGGGCCTCGCTGTCATAGAGATGTAAGTTGATGTCGAATAGCTCAAGGGGTTTCGTGCCCTTCTGACGCACGAGCCCACCCGACCGAGTTAATGCGATCGTCGGGCCTTAGCAGTCGCTTAATAAGGATGTTGCGTCAGGGTTCGTGAAGTTATCAAAGAGGGGAGCCTCCCATTGTACAGTGGCTTCTCCTTCCCCGAGTTGTAGTAGGTAATCGAAGTCCTCCTCCAATTCGCACAGGAACTTAGTGCATGTGGCCTCGGAATGAGTCGAATTCGGTCCGAGGGGCGGTAGCTTGTCGAGTGCGTCGAAGAAGTCATCAAGCTCACGATCGAAGATTGCCGTGGACGCCTCCAACTCTTTAGAGTCGGAGCGCCGGAGAGTAGTTTCCGCGAGCTTGATGCATTCGATGATGTTTTGGCTGACTCGATCGATTGAAGAAAACATGTCCACTACTAGATTTTAGGCCTCTGACAACGGTCGCAAAATAGTAGCAATAGTTCAAATATAGATGCGATAGGTACCACTTGCAACTAACTCAGTTTAGTTGCAAGCCGTTGCAAGTACCTTTGTGGTAATAGCTGCTTTGCAACGGGTTTTTGATCCTGTGGCAATACTAGTAATTGCCATGCAATGAACCATTGCTTTAGAGAGGTATGGCAACTGCTAATGTCGTGGCAGTAGCATGTACTGCCACGCCACTAAGTGTTGCTATAATATGTAGTTGCAATGCTCTAACGCTGTGGCAATAGATTTTTTGGCTACGACCAACATCATGGCAATAGAGAATGTAGCCATGCATATACTATGTTGCGATTGATCCTGTGGCAACACAGATAGATTCATTGTAATTGAAGATATTGCCACGACAACATTGATAGATTCATTGTAATTGAAGATATTGCCACGACAACATTTATGGCGGCAAGAGGGTGACGAGGTATCGTAGGGCGATTCTGGGTCGAGGGACCCGAGTCATAAGAATGTTGGAGAGCAGCCTCCGCAAGCTTGTTGCACCCGTCAATGCTGGAGTCCACCCGATCTATTCCGGCGAGTAGGTCACCGTTGCTGATCTGGGTATCAGAGATTGCCTTGAGGCGGCTTGCGTAGCCTTCGATTAGATCGGAAAGTTGGATTCTGCCGAAATCGTCAGCGAGGTCATCGATGTCCCGGCAAGGTGTTGGAGCAGATGCCTTTGACTCCCTGGGGTCGGCGAGGTGGGTGTTGAAACCCCCTCGTCCGTTGGCGATGCAAACCCAGCAGCAGCAAGTTAACGATGTTGGGCATAGAGCTGGAGAAGTTGAACGGTGCCATTGAGTTCTCCGGTGGATCATCGATGAGCACCCTTACCTGGCACGCCAGCTGTCGGTGTTTTACCTCCAAGCCCACCGAGGGTACCCCCGAGGTGGTAAGTTTTAGGTGAGGTGCTGCTGAGATCAGGAACTCGAAGGTGCAAGGAACACAAGATTTAGACAGATTTGGGCCGCAAGGAGCGTAATACCCTACATCCTGTGTGGTGGTTTGTATTGCCTTAGGGTTTGATGTGGGTTGTTTGGTTTGGAGGGGGTCCCTGCCTGTCCTCATATATTCTGGGGGGTAGGATTACAAAGAATCCTAGCCAGATACGAGCTTAGCAGTCCTACCCTAGTGCCACTCGGGTAGTTTCCTTCTGTTCCGACTAGTCCTACTTAAGTACGAGTAGTTTACAACAGGTATAAGGTATGGGACATGCCCAATCCCTTATTCTAGAAAGTCTATGCCATGTACGCGGTCCCGTGGGTTTGACATCTGCCTAACAGATAAATTCACAAGTGTATGGATACCTATGTAGCTTGTAATCCAGAGTATCAATTAACAGGGGAACGAGAAGTGTACTAAACAGAACTAGTTCGCCTAGGGAGATAAAATTTGTTGTGAGTTACAATGAAGAAGAGATAAAGGTTTAAAGGGTAGAGAGGGTACTTGATTTCTCTCAACTAATCTAGCAAACAAAACCTCAATCGCTTTGCTTACGTCGGGGGAAATAGACGCACCGGCCATAGAAAGGGGTGACAAGGGCGCTGACTTCCGCCTAATGCTCTTATTATTTCCTATAGATCCAGCTGCTCGCACGTGCCGGAATACATAGGCTGGACAAGTCTGTCACCACCTACCGGCTACCACAAGCATTCTGTGGGCCTAGTGTAATTCTAGGTACTATCTAGTCTAGACATCATGCCTACACTATCAAGCACTATTTCACTCTGCTGCTAGCACTACAAGAAATTCCTTAATCCATGACGGTTCAGTTTCATCACATATCATCAAAAAACTGTCACAAAACAATATCTGTGACGTTTTTTCATAACGTCATGTATTGAGCGTCATAGATTAACTCTCGTGACGTTCCTATAAAAACATCACGAATTGAAGCAATCTGTGATGTTTTAGAACCGTCACGTAATAGCATTAGGCCCATGGAGTCCATCCCAAGTACAGTTTTAATGACAAAAATAAACATCACATATTGATGCCACGTGCATCAAATATCCATCACGGATTGATTAGCCAGCTGAGTTGGCTACTGACATGGATGATGACATGACTGCTGACGTGGCTGGTGATGATAACATGGCTGCCTACGTGGATGATGACATGGCTGCCTACATGGATGATGATGTGGCCACAAAAATTCTGGCCCACCACAGCCCATTTCAGATTACAATTCCAGCCCAGGAAGCCCATTTCAGAATTATAATTCCAGCAGAAGATTAGCAAAAAAGCCCATATTGACATCTTCATGATTTTGTACAAGTTTTGTAAATAGAACTCAAAGGCAATCACATGGAAAACTTAGAAGCATAGAAAATATGGAGATAAAAGATCATCTTTGTTCCTTGCATATGATCCTCGGGCTGAAAAGTGCACATTGTCAAAATGTCAAGTACTTTCAGTCGGCAATATTTGCAATAAAAAGAATTGTGAATCCAATGGACTACTATCAAATCATAATAGCAAGTAATAGCTCTAAGTTACTACTGGAATTTAAAGTAGTATCAAATTTGAACAGGCTACAGTAATATCAACTTTACATGAAAAAAGTTACTTTGACCAGATCATGTTAAAAAACCATGCATATCTATGGAAAATACGACACAAATGGCATTATCAGTGCTCAGTCGAAGCTGTCCAAGACTTCTGCCAACATCTCAAATGCATGCCAGAGTACTAGCACAAGTGCAAATTGAAATTATCCAAAATCTATCCCACATGGACCCATCCACGAAGATGCCATGCAACTTATTCACTCACAAGTCAGAAATCACATTAGCTTTCAAACCAGCCCTGTAACTCAGAAAGATTAACCGGTAGTGGCCTATGATTATAAACATCTCTATTCAAGATACCAATGGATATGAAATTATATCTCAATATACGACAGTGTAGAATGAATTGATTAATCTGCAAAGCCAAGCTTCTGTTTATTCAGTGTTTAGTCAATTTGAACTATATAAGTAAGCACGTACATTCCAGGAGTCCTTTTCAGTCATGTACATTAGAAATTAACACCATCTGGAATAACCATGCCCTTTTGGGCATCTCAAAGAACCGACAGATGACAAATGCACAGAAATATATGCCATGAAAAAAATGTGATTTGTTTAAAGCATGCCTGCAAGTCAATCTCACAAGAGCACTGAAATTAATTAACAAAGAAATAGGCTGGAAATAAAAAGAAACCAACACACACAGGTAAATCAACAACTAGCACTTAAATACTAGCAGATTCATATCACGGGTTATCCTTTCTACCAGCACTTAACAACTAGCCTTGGTGGTAGGACGTCTTTGGAATGAGCACACACCAGCATCCTAACATCAAGACGATACAGGGAAGGAGAGAGATGAAGGAGAGACGTACCCTGCCGCCACTTGGAGAAGTCGACGGGATGCAGAGCTCCTCCATCAATCAGGGCCGCCTTCGCGGTGTGCCAGGCCGCGTCACATCCCGTTAGGGGGAGGCCTGCAAAAGGAGAAGACAGAGAGGGAGTTCAGTGTGGATTTGAGGTGCAGCACCACGTGGATTGGATCTGCGGAAGTTGAGGGGAGGGAGGGAGGGAGGGTGAGAGAAAATATTTAATTGTAGGATGCCAGTATCTTTTAGAATGTATTCATCTATCAATAGAGTTTTTTGAGAATTTTTCAGATTTTTCTAGCAATTACTCTCTTTCTCCGTAGAACTAAATCCACTTATTAGAAATTTTTAAAATCTTTTCCTCAAGTTTTAAGTATTTTATTTGGATTTCTCATATCCCAAATTATCACCAGAGTTTATCTCAGAATTTTTGGGATTCTTCTGGATATATTTTTCATGATTTAAAGATTTATCTGGACTTTTCTAGATTTATTTTAAGCCTAAAAATATATTTTAAAAAATAATTTATTTTTCTTTTCATCTTGAGCTGGACTCAATTCATTTTTGTCCAATTCGCCCCAAGATCCTAGAATCATGCCACCTGCAAGCTTGAGCTTAACCATCATCACCGTCTCGTCATTTGTCGCGTTTCCATCAATAAAATATAAACCCAAAGCTTCTCGTTGAGTTCAGTATAGAATCAAACCTCCTCTCGTTTTTCTTTTTCTTTCTATCCTGGAGTTTAATTGCTCATTGAAGCTAGCCGACAGCCTCTCACCATCGATCGCCTTCTTCCACCGAGTTGATGTTGTCTAGAAGCTTTTCCGTGAGGTGAGAAAGCTCCCAAAATTATTTTCCCTTTCTTTCTTTTCCTCATTCTATAGTTCCCAGTTTCTAATCGTTCTCAGACCAAGCTGTTTCATCACCATCCTCCTTTCCTTTTTTACTATGTCGTATCCGATACCCTAAGATGCCTATTCGAGTTCCCCATCATGTAGTCTTTATCCCCAACCAAACCATGCTCAAAAACAGTGCTCATAGCTAGACTATGGTGTTTTCCGATGATGGTCTGATGTCGTAAGTGTTAGCTATAGCGATCTACCACAGCTATAGATCCAAGCATTAGTACCGGACGGGTACCGGTTCCCGGCCCGGTACCGCCTGGGCGGTACTAAAGTGGTATGCATTTAGTATCAGGCCCAATGCCCGGTACTAAATGCCGCATTTAGTACCTGTACTAAGTTCTTTTTTTGTTTTATTGTTTGCTTATTTTTTCTTTCCTCTTCCCTTTTAGTTTTAGTTCGTATTTGTATTTTATTAGTATCCGTCTGCTTATAGCTAGCATTCATATTCGTATTCATATCTCGCATAGCATAGACTACATATATATTAATTATATATATAAGTTTATATACACTTCAAATATTACACTTGGGATTAAATATTACAAATATTACAAGTAGCCACATAAGTTGTTTCATTACAAGTATTTTAAATATTACTCTTGTTCATCGTCTTCCTTATTTTCTTCCAATTGATCCGCGCTTATCCTATGATCGGCATAAAATTCACCGACGGGATTTATCACCTCATCCATCAGGAATCCATAGAGTGATTCTTGAATTGCCCGATGAGGCCTTCTTTCATTTTTCAAAGTTATCATATTAAAACATCAATATTTTAAATTCATACATGTACGTAATTAAATGCAAGAAATTGTTATTAATTGGATACGTACATCGAAATCTTTTTGCGTCATTTTGTTTGGGCTATTAAAGTTGTGGATCCACTCACATACGTAATAGCCAAATAAGTTGTTTCCTTCCGGCTGTCTCATACACTATATATAGATGGGTTATGAAATATTCATGGTGTTTAAAGAAATGACACTAGGTGTGCGAATTATATTTATACCAGAAAGTCTGTCTTGATATAAAGATCACACGGCGCGTCTACGACTCCTATGTGCTTTTTGATGAAGCGAGCCCATGCCTTCTGGATGATGTCTATGAAGTTTTGATATTGTGTTATTGGCGTCCTCTTTCCGTCGAACACCACAACTTGGGCTCGATCAACCTCGATAGTGAGCAAGATCCAGTGATAGCTATTGATACACTTATACAGATTAAATGTTGGATATACATATTATCAAATTGAAGGGATGAAAACAGAGTCGAAGTACTCACTTGATGTTTTACGACAACAGAATGAATGTACAAGTATGCTGCCTATCCAAGGCTCTGAATACATTGTTCTCGGTCCGATTTGGCCATCTGTTTACACTATTCGCGTTTATAACATCCGGGTCCATGAAGCCGATGTGATAGTACCCATTTCTTGGGCATTCTTTCACCTTCATCCTACACAATACAAAAAAAAGAGGGGATGAGAAAGCACACAAGTAGTTGAGCTATAATATAGAAATGAGAGGAAACACTTACAAAAGAAATACACTGATGAGGGACTTGTCTTGGGCGTCTTGATGGTATAGAAACCAAAGACTCACAAACTCAATCCATACGTCAGCTAGCCCCCGATGTAAGTCGCTATCTTTAACCCGAGCTGAGAACGTTACGTCTCCATCTGCAGTGGCCCTCATGTACCATTCATGCAACACATGCATTCTCGTTGGTAGCATGTTCAGCAACTCAGGCCACATAAGAGGTTCCCCATTACAAATGGTCTTCCTGCCCCTGGGTGAATCGGGATTGGAACCTTCCCTCGGAGTTGAGCTTTTGTGAGTTTCGTTTCCACCACAAACTCGGCCATAGCTTCATCACCTTTTGAAAGCACCTGGAGTGGAGGTATCGATTGTTGGGGTTGTTCTCCGAGCTGGGGAATGTTTTTGCCCCAATGATTACTCTTCTTCTGATAAGACTTCGTGGTTGAGCGGTTGTAGTCCGTCAGTGTTTCTTTCTCCCTTGGTTGGCACATGCTTACAAAGAACTTTTGCTCGGCTGGATCCATTGGTTGCTTCGGTTCAGGGTTCCTTGGAGCAAATTGTTCTCGAACCTCCTTTTTCACATGCTCATTCAATTCCTCTTGAGTCATTTCGTATGCTAACTTCGGAGGTGGAGGCTTCTCTTTGTTCTTAGCTGGGTTCTTCTTCGCCTTAGGAGGTGGTCGTGGCGGGACCCAAGCTATTGCGTTCTTCTTCGCCTTAGGAGGTGGCGGTGGACTCATGCTGGGGTCCCTTGGCGTGGGTGGTGACTACGGATCCATACTGGGGTCCCTTTGTGCGGGTGGTGACGGCGGACCCATGTTGGGTGTTGGCGTTGGCAATCTTGGCCCTGGGCTCTGAGCCGATGTTGTAGGATATGTGGCTCCTTGCAGAAATCTTACGTAGCACTTGTTCCAACATATCCAAGTGTGGAGTGCATGTTGTAGTTCCTCTTCTCCATCGCCTCTAGGGATCTCGAGGTCAAGGTCTTTCCATCCTTTCTCGACCCGATCAACCATGACTCTAGCTTATCCTTCAGGAATCGGCACGCCATGAATTGCTCCGCCTTGGACAGGTACTTTGGCAATACCGTGAGCCACTAATTTGACCTTTTTCCTCTGCTGATAAAGAAGCTCGTAGGGGGTCCTCACGGTGATGTCGTCCATGGGGTAACGTCATTTCAGTTCGGTCTCCACCGGCCGGATGCTCCGTGGAAGCGACGCTGCTATGACGTTGAGAGCCAGGGCTGCTCTCCATATTAGGAGCTGAAGGAGCTTCTTGTAGTCGTTGGCTAGCTGCCATTGCACCTTCAATAGAAGCTACTTGTTCTTATGGGACACGCATCTTCTCTTCCTATTCAGCCTTCCTTCTGCATCAGCTTCAATAAGTGTCAATATCTGCACTGAAGCCATGCTTCCATGGAACTACACCCATGCCTCGGACATGTCCTATGTGTTCTAGTGTCCCAAGAGCATATGTCAGCTCGTCTTTCTCTCTGTTAGGCTTCAAAGTGCCTTCGGCAATGACCTTTAGTGACGTATCGAGCCTGTCGGCCGCTTCTCCTATTTGATCTATAGTCATGAATGATCCATCTTCCATGTTTAGTGTGCCTCTATGAGCATAGAAGAAATACTTTGCTCGCAATGGCCAGTTGAAAGTCGCCGGTATGATTCCTATTGCCATTAGGTCTTGTTCCATCTTCTACCATTTCGGAATCGCCGAAGAATAACCTCCTTGGCCAAGATGATGGAAGTGCTTCTTCTTGCTCGCATTGTCTTTGTTCCATCTTGCCCGAGGTGGTGAGTTTGTAGGTAGGGTGTCTCCGAGATCAGAAACTCGAAGGTGCAAGGAACACAAAGTTTCGATAGGTTCGGGCCGCCGAGAGCGTAATACCCTACGTCCTGTGTGGTTTGTACTTAGGTGGTGATCGGGTGATTTCCTGTATGGAGGGGGTCCCTATCCGCCTTTATATAGTTTGGGGGAACAGGGTTACGTGGATACGAGCTCAGGAGTCCTATTCGAGTACTTTTCGGGTAGCTTCCTATTGTATCCAACTAGTTTTACTACTGTATGATTAGTCCTACTATGCTACGAGTAGTTACAACTAGTGTAGGGCATGGGCCATGTTCCTTCCCTTATCCTGTAAAATGTAGGCCATGTGCGCAATTCTGGGAGCGTAGCCCCTTCAGTAACATAGCCTACTAGTCGGAAACTAGTAATCTGTTACTGGAAGTATGGGAGTGAGGCCCCTTCAGCAAACTTGCACGTAATACCAGTCGTAAACCAGTAAAACGGAGTTGTACTGGAAGTATGGGAGCGAGGCCCCTTCAGCAAACTTGTGTGTAATACCAGTTGTAAAGCAGTAAAAAAGAGTTGTACTGGAAGTATGGGAGCGAGACCCCTTCAGTAACACAGGATACTAGTCGGAAACTAGTAATCTGTTTCTAGAAGCATGGGAGCGAGGCCCCTTCAACAAACTTGCGCGTAATACCAGTCGTAAACTAGTAAAACGGAGTTGTACTCGAAGTTTTGATCTCCAGGTGCCGACGGAAGATGTCTATAATATTCATGTTCGAACAAAATATGCAATGTCTTTAATATTCTACAATATTCAATAATTTTCTACAATTTTCTATTACTCCCTACAATTTTCTATTATTCCCTACAATTTTTCACCTTCTTCTACAATATTCTACAATATTCTAAAATAAATATATTTTTTGTATCATATTCTACACTATTCTACAATTGTCTACCATTTTCTACAAATTTCTATAATTTTCTACAATTTTCTACCACAGTTACAAAAACTAAAAAAAAACTAAAAAAGGTTGACGTCAGCGTGGGGCTTAAGTGAGGGAGGCACGGGGACGCGATGGCACGCGAGGGGGTGGCGGGTGGCCGAGGGCATGGCGAGGGCGCGGTGGGCGAGGTGGCGTGTGGAGGCCGGCGGCGCGGCTGGACGCGCGCGGTGGTCGGCGGTGAGGGCCAGGGTGCGACACTACGGTTAGGGGCCGCGGCACGGCGGCGCGGAGGCCGGGCGTGGGGCAGGGCGATGCGCAGCGGGGAGGTCGGGCCGCGGCGGCGTCCGGCTAGGACGGGAACGGGACGGGACAACGGCGCGCGCGGATCGAAGTCCGATCGAGACGACTAAGATGGGACAAGGTGTGGCGCGCGCGGCACCAGGCCGGTAGATGACGTGGGGATGGCGGCGCGCGGCGTGGAGGCCCTGCGGCGGCAGAGCGACGGCGTGGAGGCATGGTGGGTCGGGAGGTGGACCTAGGCCGAGAGGGTACTTGGCATCGATTGAGACCGACACTAGTCATGTGCGTTATATAGGGCAGCCCATTTAGTACCGGGCCATGGCTGTGCCCGGTACTAAACTGGCGCAGTCGCCGTTTAGTACCGAGCACAGCCACGGCCCCGTACTAAACTTCCTCCACTGGTTGGAAATTTTTGTGGGCGATGCCTCGCCCGGTACTAAAGAGCAAAATTCTGATTTCTTTTCTATCTTGCATTATAGGTGTTTTAGATATTTTTTATGTGTAATAAATTAACTAAAGGCACAAAAAATACAAATATATAATATTTTGAGCATGCAAAATTATAGTATTGTATAGTTTACATCACTTGGTCACATCACATATAGTTCTATGCACTTAATTCAACATATTGATTCCAAATTGCCTTTTATAAGTGTTTTAAATATTTTTGTGTGTTATAAATTAAATATAGGTGCAAAAAATGCAAATATTTATTTTTACCACATTGTTCAAATAGTATCGTTATTCGAAAGATACGACAACATACATTACCTAAATCACCAAATAGAACATAACGGTTACACAAAACTACTCATCATTATTTAATCGAACATTGATAATCTACTGTTTGACGAAGGTCCCTTGGTTGTTATCGCGGTGTAAGTAAGGAGCGTCCTCTTTGGATAATAGGATGCTAGGGTCAACATTGACTAAGAATGGTGGAAGGTCATCAAACTGATCAAAATCTTCTAACTTGTCCGAAATGTCTGTCGGTGTTTTACCACCACGCCCACCGAGGGATGCCCCCAAGGTGGTGAGTTTGTAGGTAAGGTTTCACCGAGATCAGGAACTTGAAGGTGCAAGGAACACAAGGTTTATATAGGTTTGGGCCACCGAGAGCGTAATACCCTACGTCCTGTGTGGTTTGTATTGCCTTAGGTGGTGATCGGGTGATCTCCTATTTGGAGGGGGTCCCTTTCCGCCCTTATATAGTCTAGGGGGACAGGTTTACATGGAAGTCCTAGTTACGTACAAGCCTAGGAGTCCTACCCGAGTACTTTTCGGGTAGTTTCCTACCGTGTCCGACTAGTTTCACTACTGTATGGGTAGTCCTACTACACTATGAGTAGTTACAACAAATATAGTTCTTGGGCCATGTCCCATCCCTTATCCCAGGAAAAGTATGCCATGTGCACAGTCCCGTGTGTCCGGGTCTGACAAGCCCCCGAGCTCTTCGTAGTCGAGTACTGCAGGTGTCCGAGTACTTCTGAAGACGTCTTCGAGTCCTCCCGAACTTCATCTTGAAGTTGTCCTCCGAGTACTTCCTTGGCTGCATCGAAGCTGTGAGGTGCTCGTGCCCCGAGTAGTTGTCAAATCTTCTTTTATATGGGGTGCGATTGAATTCGCACTCCATATGGAGTAGCCTCCGAGCCTTAGGATGACTCGTAGAATCAGGTTGAGGGTCAATTTAGTCTTGAGTCTTCTGTCCTTATCTTCCAAAAGATTTGAAAAATAAGTCACTGATGACACGTGTCCCTGCAGCCCCCGAGCCTTAAATCCAAATCCTTAAGGTTTTGAATAAAGGATCCAAAGAATCGTGGCATGCAATATATGACGGTAAAAATTTGGTGGTTAAGACGGGCAAATTGGTTCAGAAATTTGAAAACCTCTTTTTTTGGAATGACTTCCCTGAAAAAATGGTTAAACAAATAACTTCTCTAAACAACATCCTAAATTACCTCTCAAATCAATCCTTGTTCACTGAGAGCTGTGTTGTATCCAGCCCCCGAGCTTGGGAGCTAGATGAGTCACAAGTTGATGGTTAAGATGGGCAAGTTGGCTCAGTAAATTCAAAAAACCTCTTTTTTCGGGACGAATTCCCTGAAAAAATGGTTAAGCAAATGACTTCTCCAAAAAACACCCAAAATTACCTCTCAAATCAGATCTTGTTCCCTGAGTCAATGACTAAATAAGACCTCTGGGTTATAACCTGAAAAAACCCCTTATTTTGGAATAAAATCCCAGAAATAATGGTTAACAATCATCTTCCCAAGATAAATCTTCAAAAAGCCTCTGAATCGGGTACTTCCGAGTAGTTTTATAGCATCCAACGTTAAAACATGAAAGCTGTCCCTGGAGACATGCTGAGTGCCTTGTCACATCCAGTCCCCAAGCCAAGGAGCTAGATGAGTTGCATAAAATATACCTAGCAGTCGGTGGCGCCAGCCCCCGAGCCCAGGCATCGGCCAAGTAGCCATTGGATCTTGAACAGTCGATGGAGCCGTCTAGTCAGAGTAGATCCTAACTAGAGTTGTAGTCGAGACGAGTAGTCGAAGTAGTCGAACAGGTGTCGAACTAGTCGTAAACTAGTAAACCCCTTGTCATGGGATCGAGGCCCCTTGAGTAACATAAGATACTAGTCTCACCCTAGTAATCTATTACTGGAAATATGGGAGTGAGGCCCCTTCAGAAAACTTGCACGCAATACCAGTCGTAAACCAGTAAAACGGAGTTATACTAGAACTATGAGCGTGAGGCCCCATCAGTAACATAACGTACTAGTCAGAAACTAGTAATTTGTTACTTGGAGTATGGGAGCGAGGCCCCTTCAGTAATATAAGGTACTAGTTAGAAACTAGTAATCTATTATTGGGAGTATGGGAGCGAGTCCCCTTCAGCAAACTTACGTGTAATACCAGTCGTAAACCAGTAAAACGGAGTTGTACTTGAAATATGAGCGCGAGGCCCCTTCAGTAACATAGGATACTAGTCGGAAACTAGTAATCTGTTACTGGAAGTATGGGAGCGAGGCTCCTTCAGCAAACTTGCACGTAATAACAGTCGTAAACCAGTAAAATGGAGTTATACTGGAAGTATTAATCTCCAGGCAACGATAGAAGATGTCCCGGTTGATCAAGAATGAAAATGGCGTAGATGCTCGATATTCCAGGAATTAGGAACCTCCTGGCCATCAGGAAACTGTAAGCGTTACAATCCAGGGCCTGTAACCTTGTGCACGATGAAAGCCTCTTCCCATCGCGAGTTAAGCTTGTGTAGCCCGGTGTCATCTTGGATCCGTCGAAGAACCATATCTCCAACATTAAAAGAGCGTCGTTGAACATTCCGGTCGTGGTAACGACGGACTCCTCGTAAGTAGCGAGCCGACTGGAACAAGACATTGCATCTGATTTCCTCAGTTGAGTCGAGCTCGAGAAGTCTTGCGGTGTGAGCCTTGCCTTCTTCAAACATCTCCAGTCGAGGAGACTTCCACATCACGTTAGCTGGTAATATAGCTTCGGACCCGTATACGAGGAAGAAAGGTGACTATCCTGTGGCTTTGCTTGGTTGTGTGCGAAGCCCCAAGACTACTGATGAGATCTCATCGATCCACTTCCCACCCTTTTCGTTGTTCTCGTCATAGAGTCTTATCTTCAATCCATCAAGAATCAAGCCGTTGGCGCGCTCAACCTGGTCGTTGGCCCGCGGGTAAGCCACTGAAACGTATTTGACTTCAATGGAAATGCGTTCATAGAAATTCCAGAACTGATGTGAGTGGAAATATGATCCCAGGTCCGTAATGATGGTGTTGGGGGAGCCAAAACGGTGTAGGATATCGCAGATGAAAGTAATCACTCGATCTGCAGAGAGCGTTGTGATTGGCTTGTACTTGATCCACTTGGTAAACTTGTCGATGGCCACCAACACATGTGTGAAACCTCCTGGCGTAGTTGTTAGGGGCCCTATCATGTCCAGGCCCCAGCATGCAAACGACCATGAGGGTGGTATGGTGATGAGGTTATGAGCTAGGACATGAGGCTGTTTGCTAAAGAACTGGCAGTTGGTACACCGACGAACGAGTGCTTTGGCATCTGCCAAAGCAGTCGGCCAGTAGAAACTAGATCTAAAAGCCTTGCCGACTAGTGTGCGAGAAGCCACGTGGTTCCCGCACACGCCTTGGTGAATCTCTTGGAGTATCTCTCTACCCTCCTCCGTGTGGACACACTTCATGAGTATGCCTGATGATGATACACGCTTGTAGAGGTTACTCTGGACTAGAACGTACCCTTTACTGTGCCTTAAAATGCGAGTAGCTTCAGCGCTTTTTGGGTCGACGCCGGGGGGTAGTTTGTGCTCCTAGATATAGTCGATGAAGGTCACCCTGCAGTCGACCTCGATCATCAAGACCTCTCGGTCGGGTTCCTTTGAACCCTGAGTGATGGAACTTGAGTCTGGTGCCTTGATGGAAGGGTGATGCAACTCGTGAAAGAAAACTCCCGATGGGACGTTAGCTCGATTAGAACCCAGTTTGGAGAGCACATCCATTCCCACGTTGTTGTCGCGAATCACATGGTGGATTTCCAACCCCGACAACTTGTTCTCGAGCTTGCGTATCTCCGTAACGTACGCGTCCATGGTGTCCTTGTTGATGTCCCACACCTTGTTGACTTGTTAGACCACCAGTAAGGAGTCACCGTAGACAAATAGTCGCTTGATGCCTAGAGAGACTGCCAGGCGTAGCCCGTGAAATAATGCCTCGTACTCGGCTTTGTTGTTAGAGACCTCGAATAGTATTTGGAATACGTACTTGAGTTGTTCTCCTCTCGGTCTGATAAAAAGTACTCCCGCGCCACCGCCACCGAGCTTGAGTGAGCCATCAACGTACATGACCCAATGCTCTGGCTGGTTGGTTGGGGCTTCCACATGGTTTTCTCGCCACTCCGCCATGAAATCGACTAGTGCCTGCGACTAGATGGCCGTCCGGGGCTTGAAGTCGAGGGTGAGGGCTCCCTGCTCCACTGCCCACATGGAGATGCGCGCGGTGGCATCCCGATTGTGGAGGATATCCACCAATGGGAAGTCGGAGACCACCAAGATGTTGTATGCGTCGAAATGATGGCGAAGCTTCTTGGAGGTGATGAGTATATCGTAAAGTAGTTTCTGAATTGTCGGGTAACGAATCTTGGATTCAGAAAGGTCTTCGCTGATGAAGTAGACTGGTCGCTGCACCCCAAAGGCATGGCCTTCTTCCTGCCATTCCACCACGATTGCCGTACTGACAACGTGAGCAGTCGCGGCGATGTAGAGTAGCAGGTTCTCACCTAGTTGCGGAGCCGTCAGGATGGGGGGCAATTGCAACTGGTGCTTGAGATCTTGCAGCACCTGCTTTGCCTCCTCGGTCCACTTGAACTTGTCATGGCGTTTGAGCAATTTGAAGAGGGGTAGTCCCCGTTCTCCAAGTCGGGAGATGAATCTGTTCAAGGCTGCCATGCAGCCTGTGAGCTTCTGGACTTTCATCGTCTGTGGAGCATCCATGGTTGTGATGGCGGTGATCTTCTCCGGGTTTGCTTCAATTCATCGGTGACTAACAATGAAACCGAGTAGTTTTCCTTGTGGCACGCCAAAGACGCACTTCGTCAGGTTAAGCTTCCATCAAAACTTCCGCAAGCTGTTGAATGCTTCCTCGAGATCAGCGATGAACCCGTCGTGGGATCTGGTCTTGATGACCACGTCATCCACATAAGCTTCAATGTTGCGATGTAACTGGTCCGCAAGGCACAGTTGGATGGCTTGTTGATAGGTGGCCCATGCGTTCTTCAACCCGAATGACATTGTTGTGTATGTGTATGCTCCAAAAGGGGTGATAAATGCTGTTTTGATCTGATCTTCTTCCTTGAGAGCTACCTGGTGGTAGCCTGAATAGCAGTCGAGGAAGGAGAGCAGGAGGCAGCCAGCCATAGAGTCAATGACCTGGTCGATGCGTGGGAGCGCGAAGGGATCCTTCGGGCAGTGTTTGTTGAGATCAATATAATCCACACACATCCTCCAATCATTATTATTGTTTTTCAAGACTACTACAGGGTTAGCTAACCACTCGGGGTGGTACACTTCGTTAATAAAACCAGTCGCGAGTAGTTTTGCTAGCTCTTTCTTGATAGCCTCCCCCTTGTCGGGGGCGAAGCATCATAGTCGTCGCTTTAGGGTCAACTTTTAGGCAATACTCAATCAAGTCCTTGGGCACCCCTAGCATATCCGCTGGTTTCCATGCGAATATGTCTCGGTTAGCCCTAAGGAAGCTGTTGAGCGCGCTTTCCTATTTGTCACACAAGCGGCCCCTGATCAAAGCAGTCTTTGACGGGTCGCCTTCTTGCAGCTGGATGGCCTTGATGCCGACATCGCTGGGGTTGGGTTTAACCATTGATTGGCTAGGCCACTGGCTGGAGATCTCCATCTCTAAGTCTGTCAGCTTCTGCGCGGCCGTGAGTACTTCTCCAGATGGCTCTGGCACACGTGATGTTGTGGCGTACTCGATCGCCTCCTGGACGCAGTCGTACGACTCCTTCAAGTCGCCACGGAGCATGAGTACGCCATTCTTGCCTGGCATCTTGAGTAGCAGGTAGACGTAGTGGGGCACGGCCATGAACTTGGCCAGTGCCGGTCTGCCAAGGATAGCATGACATGATGAGTCGAAGTCAGCCATCTCGAACTTGATGTACTCGGTGCGGTAGTTATCTTTCATCCCAAAGGTAACTGGCAGGACCACTGAGACGAGTGGTGTTGCCGCGTTTCACGGGATGATGCCATAGAAAGGAGCTCTGCTAGGGGTGAGCATCTTGGAGATGTCCTGGCCCATCTTCTTTAGAGTTCTCGCGAAAAGCAGGTTGAGGCCGCTCCCGCCATCAATGAGTACTCCGGTCAGCTGTGAGCCCGCCACGACAAGATCTAGAATGAGCGGAAATTTTCCCGACTCGGAGAAGCTGGTCCATTGATCCTCCCTGGAGAAGGAGATCGGGACCTCGCTGTATCTTAGAGGATTTTGCGTGGCTGGCTCTATGGAGAGAATTTCGCGTAACATCATCTGCGTGCGCTTGGAGGGGAATCCGCCATCTCCGCCGAAGATGACATTGACAACATTCTTCGGATCCTGGAAGTCTTGAGCCCCTGACTTGTCACCCTCATCGTCGTCCTTCTGGTCCTTCCGCTTTCCTGTCTGAGACAGGGGTGGGGCATTGAGTGACTTGCGGATGCTGACGCACTCGAAGAGCGTGTGTCGCGACTTCTGATGCAACGGGCATTGTTTGTCCAAGACTTTCTCAAATTGTGTGTCATTGTTCCCCTACATCTTGCCACGCGGATTGCGCTCAACAATCGCGACTTCTTGGTCTGGCTTGCGCCTTCGGGGGTTCCCCGAGTGGTTCTGTTGGCTCTTGTCGAAGTGGTTGTTGCCATTGCCCTACTTGTTGTTGTTGCGCTTGGGGAAGCAGTCGTTCTCCTCGTCCTCTTGGTCAGCCCACCGTGCCATCATGTCTTGTAGCTCCACGGCGGTAGTCGAGCGAGTGCGTCCGAAGTTGTGGTACATGTGCTTCGAGAAGAGCCTGTTCTGGAAACAGTGGATGACGTACTCATCGATGATGTTGGCGATGGTGGCGCGCATCTCGAAGAAACACCGGGTGTAGGACCTTAGGGTCTCGTTCATCTCTTGCTTCACCTGGGACAGATCGTGGCGAGTACCCGCTCGGATCATGGATCCCTGGAAGTTGTCGACGAAGGCCTACTTGAGGTCCTCCCAGGAGTCGATGGAGTTTGCCTTGAGTCTTCAAGCCAAGTGAGGGGCATGGATTCCAAAGCCACCAGGAAGTAGAGAGCTTTGGTGGAGTTGGATCCCCCTGAAACCTTGATGGCAATGGAGTAGCATCGGATCCACTGGTGTGAGTCCTGCTTGTCGTCGTACTTGGGGATTCCGACTGGTTTAAACTCCTTGGGATAGGATTTTTCGGTGATGTTGGAGGTGAAGGCGCGGAAGCTATAGTTGTCGTCGTTGTCGTGGTACTTGTCAGTACGGTCCCTTCTCCTTGCTTATATAACACGCCGCGCATCGCGACCGTCATTGATCGTGGGAGCGTCGTGAAGGCTGGCATCAAGTCGAGCTTGGCCTTGAGGCCTTGCACCATGCTGGTTGCGAGGTTGGCGAGTAGATTGTTGTACTTCTTGTTCATCGTTGCCACGAGCTGACGGGTGGCCCTCGTTGCGGTGGCGGTTGTCGTTCCTCCGGTTTCCAGGGCTTCCTCTAGGGGTGCGATTGATCTGCGCAGTTTCGCCATGGCGCTCAGACGTCGAGGGCAGATTCCGAGTAGAAGACACTGGATGTTGCCCATCGAGTTGCACGAGTGCGCGCTGGGTCAGATACTACAGCCTTAGTATCTAAGGTTTGGGTGGTAGGTTTTGGGCTAGTAGAGCTGCTTCTGCGATGGCACCAATCAGTGTACGGTACTCCCGATCCGCGGCTGCTGCAAAAGCATTGTTGAGGTTCCTTTGGTACATTGGATTGCGAGCACGATTTTCCGCGTTACGCCAATGTTGTGCGAGCTTGGCGTTTTTCACCCGCCGGATCCTTCGGTGCTACTCGTTCTCGTCCTGGGGGCGTCAGCTGTGGGCTCATCGGCAGAGACGTCCGCGAGTTGCTCCTCGTCGTACTCGGGACCCAGCTCATCGTCATTCGTGTTGCGAAGGGAGGCCATGTAGATTTGATGATCTGTCGAGTAGTTAGCCGTATGGCTGTAGTCGAGTAGCTCTGTGCTACTATCTCCCTCTTCCACGATGGGAAAGAGAGGTTTGCCCTCCTGGAAGGGCAGTCCCTGTGTGAAGGCCACAAGGCGGGACTCGTAGTTGAGTAGTTCGGAGCGCTCAAAGCCCTTCCAGTACACGAAACGGCCTTGCGGTGTTGATGTTATGGTTAAACCCAGATGGCTGCCAAAAAATGATTCGGTGTAGCCATCAGGTTGCGAGTGGTTTTCAAGAGCGGGGGCCGCCTGACGGACGGTGGCTCCCTCGTCTCCGAGTCCTCCTCAGGACTGGCTTGAAGCTGTAGTACTAAGCGATGAGTACTCTTCGTTGGAGTCTGAGTAGTTGTCGAAAACGGGGCCCCCGGCAAGCGGTGGCTCCCACGTCCTTGAGCTTGAGCAGCAGATCTAGGTCCTCCTCCAAGTTGGAGAGGGACTTAGATTGTGTTGTCCCCTCAGATCGGTTTGAGTCCGATCCGACTAGTTCTAGTGCATCATGAGTGGAAGTCGCGTCGAAAACGGACATCTTTTCGATCTGCAAGGCAAGATCGGGGAGTAGCAGCTCGTCGGGGTTGTCGATGAACTCGTCGAGGTCTCTGCTTTGAGTTGATGTAGAGGCATCTGGCTACCTAGAGTTGACTAGGTGGCTGTTGAAGCCACCCAAGCCGTTGGCGACGTAGATCCAGGAGCTGAAGATGAAAGTTGTGCCCTTGTCGCGCACGGGGCGCTGGTGAAGTTGAATGACGCCATCGAGTTCTCCGGTGGATGCTTGATGAACACCCCTACCTGGCGTGCTAGCTATCGATGTTTTACAGCCACGCCTTTACCGAGGGATGCCCCCAAGGTGGTGAGTTTGTAGGTAGGGTGTCACCGAGATCAGGAACTCGAAGGTGCAAGGAAAAAACACAAGGTTTAGACAGGTTCGGGCCGCCGAGAGCGTAATACCCTACGTCCTGTGTGGTTTGTATTTCCTTAGGTGGTGATCGGGTGATCTCCTCTATTTGGAGGGGGTCCCTGTCCGCCCTTATATAGTCTGGGGGACAGGTTTTCATGGAAGTCCTAGTTGGGTACAAGCCCAGGAGTCCTACTCGAGTACTTCTCGGGTAGTTTCCTACCGTGTCCGACTAGTTTCACTACTGTATGGGTAGTCCTACTACACTACGATTAGTTACAACAGATGCAGGGCGTGGGCCATATCCCATCCCTTATCCTAAGAAAAGTACACCACGTGCACAGTCCCGTGTGCCCAAGTCTGACAATGTCCTCAACTCCAATGATTTTTCTTTTTCTTGGAAGAACTATGTGGCGTTTTTTCTCATCGTTCTTAGATTTTCTTGACATCTCCTTCTTAGGTTTGCTTGACATGTCTGCTATAGAGGATACAGTCATTAGGACAAGCGTGAATCTTCCATACATCCAATCCAAGAGGGCAAACAACCCTTTTTGCTTCGTATGTTGTCGAGGGCAGTTCGTTACCCTCGGGAAGCATGTTCTTTACGATTCCCAGTAGCTCCTCAAATCCCTTATCGGTAATACCATTTGCTGCCTTCCACTGCAGCAATGCCAGTGTGATACCAAACTTTGTGTGACCCTGTTTGCAATCTGGATACAACAACTTTTTGTTATTCTCCAACATCTTCTCAAACTTCTTTGACTCCTTCACAGTTTCACAATCTTTCTATGCATCTAGCAACACCTGACCTAGTTCATCATTTGGTTGCTCTTCTACGACATTTTCTTTAGTCTCGTCTATTGGTTCATCATCAAAGGCACCCGCTTCATACAAGTGAGCCAAGTCTGGAATGTTGTTATCGTCATCAGCATCTTCATCGTCTTCCAACTCCAGGTTCACCGTGCATGGTCCAAAGAGTATAGTTATCCATGAAACCCATTTCAATAACGTGGACGTGTAGAGTGCTTCTTCTATAGAATTCCTTGTTATTTCTGCAAATGTAGCATGGACAGCACATGAAACCTTTCGATGACCTGCGGGCCTCAACCACATCGAGAAAAGGCGTTAGGCCATTAATCCACGCCATGGTGCACCGGTCGACATACATCCATTGTCGGTACAACTGCAATCATATTATCCACGCCATGGTGCCCCGGTCACACTAATTTTAATAAGAAACTATTATCAAAGATGCAAATTTTTAACTATTAAAATAACATAAATAATTAAAAGGTCTGAAATCTCCATCACACAACATGAATAATAAATTAAGAGGTCCAGTATTAAAAGGTCCAAATAACCATCACACACCATGACTAATTAAAAGGTCTATGTTATCATTACCCATTATCAATTACACAACATGATTAATTAAAAGATCCAAAATTCCGAATAAGCTACGTGCTAATACAAACTACTCATGAGACCTATTGAACGATGCCTTGTGAACCCCGACGCTTAACGGTCAATTTTTGCTAACCCCGATGCTTCGTGCCTTGCATTACGTCGAGCCATCAACTCGCGATCATCATCCGTACCATGCAACTCGACATCTAATTCATGCTCAACTTTGCGCCTTGCATTACATAGAGTGAGGCAATCAAATGCTTTCTTAATCCAATGACGAATAGGACCGCTAACAAGTCCATGACGCTCTTCAAGGCGGAACTCAAGGGAATTGATGTGAACCTGCTAGGGTTTGTTCCTAATCTTTCAATGAGAGGCATGGGATAACTCGATTGATGGACGAGTCGACGTTCACGGTCCGACTACAGCCTTCCAAGGATACCGCGCCTTAGCAACCGATACACCACCGACTATAGACGCTGCGATCTTGTGGAGCGCGACACCCCGACCACTAGGGCACTCATCCAGCACGCGCGCTTACCAGCAAATAGCGAGAGGTAAACTTAATCTAAACAAAACCCAAGTGTTCTTGGTGGCGGCTAAGGGGTATAAGGACATGGGAGGATGACCACAGGGGTGCTGAGTCATACTCCAACCCAAGAACGCATCCGTAATGGACTCAACTTGATACACGGCCCATTGGGCTAAAATAGGGTGACACAACACCGTGGGCAGAAAAAGAACTTTGTAGTAATTCAAAGATTGCGTCCGACTCCGAATAGATAGGGATATGAGGCCGGATCCGTTTGAAAGAAAACTTCATAAGCTTTCCATGAAGTACTTGAACGCCCCAATCCGAGTCTGTATGCGACCGTGGTGACCGTCACAAGTTTGAGCTGTTCTGTAGTCCGAATCCAGCCTGCGCGAATCCGTTTCCCTTTCGGTCGTCTCCTTGGTTACTAAGCAAAATAAGAGTGCACGCGTCTCCATGGTCTAAACATGATGGACATGAACTCAAAAGTGAATTCACCTAATGATTAAGTTGACGAACACGAGCACGAGTAATAGGACCAGCAATAGGTACTTGTGTTGGCATGGATGTATTGTTAGTGTTGAAGTCCTCATCAGGAATGGCCGGTGCGCCTCAAATGATTGCATACCGACGCCCGAGCAAAAGCACGGTGCTCCAATGCATCATGCTGCAAAGCCTATTCTATAGATTAAACATTAATTACTTATCAATTAATTACTCATCATGTTGGGTGAAGTGAGCGCCGCTGTGCCTACCCATCCACGCCTCGCCCTTGCTCATCTCGACCCTGCAGCAGCTGCGCCCCGCCCCCTCGCGCCTCGGCCTCATGCAGCGCTGCCACAAGGAACAGCCACGAACAGAACAACTGCCACCTCTTCCCGGCGAGATTCAGTCCGCCATGGTGACTCCCCGCCATGGGTAAGTGGTAAAACGGATTCCCCTCGACCTCCTCTCTCTATCCCTCTGCTCCCCGCGATCTCCCATGCCTTAGAACACTGGGAATTCGTGATACAATTTATTGCAGTTTGGCCCCAGAGAAACTGTGTAATAAATCTATTTTTCTTTGTGTCTTGTGAAATCTGCAAAAAAACCCCCTAGATCTATTGCATCTTTACAAACCAGCCCCACCCGGACCTTTTTCAGATCTAACCATATCCTTTGACCTTTTTGCGAGCACTTTTTTGTGTCTTGCAAAAGTTTCTGCTAACCCTTCACGTCTACAATTAATCACATCTAGGTCCCTGAATCACCGTTTAGCTCATAGGCTTGTTGTTTTAGATCTGTTTTGATCCGTTCTTTTCGTGTTAGTCTTCTAAAACCCTAAGCTATCGTTTAGTACTATTGTTGTACCTTAGTTCCTGTTTTCAAAGTAAATATAAATTTAATTTGATTAATGTTCTCTCATCAAGGTTTTCCAAATAAAATCCAATTAAGTCTTTACTCCGGTTTTCTTGACTAATGTTAACATGATTAATACCAACTCAAATGTGTTTTAATTATAATTTGTTAGTTATACGCTTAGATATTCTCACAAGTCTTCATTCTAATTAATTGTTTAATTAGTGTCTTTTGTACATAGACAATTATAAATAAAATTAGATTAAGTTCTACTTTGTTTTTATAAATGCAAATATAATATGAGTTAATTATAACCAAGGATATTTTCTTTTAAATATCTTTTAAATTTTTTTATTATTAAAATAAATGAACATCATAGTTTTTTTTTCTTCTATAACACTAATCTTCCAATAGCTGCTTCTTTTCAACTCTAGCTGTGTTTTCCATGTTTCTTGCGCTCTCGTGACCGTAGCAACGAGCTCTATCCTTTAGGGTGCTCATTTAAAGCTTTCCTTTTGTTTGGTGTATCTGTTCTTAGTTTCTCTCATTTGTTTGTTTGCTTGTATGCTTGGGCCCGATGCTTGTGTGACGTTAGAAGGAGCGCGATCGAAGAGTTTTAAAGATTAAGAGTTTCAAGAACAAGAGTTGAAGATCCTGAGTAGCTATTCTTTGAAAAAAAGGGAAGTGTTTCCTTGATTATTCTTTTGTCCTAATAATCACAATAAATACAAATTTTCTTTATGGATGCATGTGTCTTAACCTGATGGATCCTAATTAAGGATATGCCTAGTCTTATGATCATTCCTTGCTAACCTGAATTTTACCTTGATGTTGGTAACCATGATAACTATGATGATGCTACACCTGTTTTACTTCATGTTCTTGGTTACTTTGCGTTGTTATATCAAGATCATCTGTTTAATCAGAACATGGAGAACCACCAAGGAAAACAGTGCAACCACAATACTACATGGCTCAGGTCTTGGCTAATTAATTAGAAACACTAGCTTACGACAATCTTATCGAAAGGGCAAAAAGGATTGCATCGTCGGTGTATAGCTCGGTCCTCTTGAGGTTATGATATGGTCCTGGTTAAGGCGTCTTTCTCGATAGGGAGAGATGACCGCTTTCACTTGAAACCTTAGCGGATTGTCATAAGTTAGGAAATCTTTGTAAAGGCCTCATAGTGAATTCCTAGCCACTCACCTTGGAAGTGTTTAAGAGGCTCGTGACCTCGGGCAACATGGGAGACACGAATTGTGGGTAAAGTGTACAACCTCTGCAGAGCGAAAACTAATATATCAGCCATGCTCACGGTTAAGAGTGGCTTGGAGCCTCACATGATTAATGAACTTGAAGATGAATTAAATCGTGGACCAGGTTTATGGTTATTGTTATGCTTCCAATATGTCTCTTCTGTTTCTTTTAATGTGGGTTTTGGTATATACTTATACCTTAGTAATCAGGTGCTAATAAAACTTGACCGACTAAAATTGCATATCGCAGTAAGCCAGTCGGTCTTTCCTTGCTTTTGGTCTTCATATCAAGTCTTTTGAAGGTGATACCGAGTTCTAGGCCTACGCAACCCCAGGTCGATTGCCTATGAAGTTTGAAGCTTTCGTTTCCAGGATAAGCTGTATAACTCTGATAATCTTTATAGTCTATGATATAGTCTTTTAGTTCTCTTTTCATGATACTATTACTGATTATTCACTGATGAAGTCACTATATGTATGGAATTTGATCTTATCATACATGTAGTTATACATTCGGTTTTGTCCTCAAAGCCGGGTGTGACACCGCATGGCGCCAAGATCTAGACGGCATGCCTCTCCCTCGTTCCGCCACCGCTGGCACCGCTGGCTGCCGCGCCCCATGGGCAGTGCGTGTGGACGAGGCGAAGGAGGATAGCCGCCTCCTTGTGCCGGCAGGCAGCACGTGCGGACGAGGCGGAGGAGGAGTCAGAGAGTCGGAGGACGAGGGTACTTGAGGGGCCGCTCCACTAGGTGATGGGAGAGGAGTGAGGAGAGGAGGAGCCGAGGAGGGAGCGGCGGAGGGACAGGAGGTTGGTGGCGGATTTGAGGAGGCGCCAGGAGTGGAGAAGCAGTTAGGGTCTCGAGGCTTAATTTGGTTCGTTTGATCATAGATATACTGTCAAGATGAGTCGGCCCATTGCAGAAAATGGCCCAATCTATGTTTCTCGGCACGTTTAGCCGACAAATTCATTTTTTTTATTATTTAGATGCTGAAATACATTTAAATCGAAAAGGTTGTGAAGTAACATGTAAATCTGATTATTTCATAGCAAAGACATCTTTTACATGAAATCGACTACATATATGTTGTTGTGTACAAGTTTCAAAAAAAAGGAACCGATTCACTATTTTTAATAGTTTAAATAAATTCTGCGTGATTATAGAAAGTAATTACAATTTGAACTACACGTATCTCACATAATATTTAAAAAATTGCACTAAAATATATTTAAGTATCTATATTCCGTTATAGCTCATATTCTAAAAATAGTTGAAAAGTTCAAATGTTTGTTATGGATAATTCAAACTTCTACTTACAACCTTATTACAAAATATTGATAATAATACCTAAAATTATGTAAATTGGTAGAGAATCATTTTATGGATGTACAAGCTTGCCATAAAAGTTCCATAAGATTTTTTAAAAATTGGAGTATACGTTGTTCACAAAATGGATAGATCTCTCACATTGTTTCATACAACTTAAGTCAAACCTTGAAGTTTCGTACAACCCAAGTCCGATATTGCTCATATACACCTCAAATTTGGACACAACCTCGTTAACATTTGTGGATCTATATTGCCACTTGTTGTGCAAAAAAGTTATTTTTCTATTTTTTAACTAACTAATTAATACTCCCTTCGTCCCAAAATACAAGTCACTCTAGAAATTCTATGACAGATTAACAAGAAGGTAAAATGACCATATTTGCCCTATTTATTACCCATATTTGGCAGTAGTTGTATCTTACATGCATATACACTTTCCAAATAGAGTAAGATGACTTGTTTTCTGGGACAAATTTTGAATCCTAGAATGACCTGTTTTATGAGACGGAGGAAGTACACCCTTATGTAGTAACTTGCAACATAATTGCTTTATATACCCCTAATTATATTTTTATATGTAATAAACAACATCTAAGTTTTCATGTAGGAATTTCACGAAATTTTTAACAAATTTAGTATTTTCTATAACTTAAATGAATTTCGACGTGCTTATCCAAAGGAATTCCAAGCTGAACTATGTGTACCTCCAATAAGATTCAAAAAATGCACAAAAGTTATTTTTAGGCTTGTATGTTCAATTCTAGACCATGTCTTGGAGATAGATAAAAAAATTCAATTGTCTTGTACGGACAATTCAGACTATTATATCCAAATTACCACATAATAATTCGAATAATATCTTAATTTGATTGAAAAATTCTACAAATTGATGTGGCAACATATTTTTGGCCCATAAGTTTACAATTAAAAATTAAACTAATTTTGATAAAGTGACACTATACATAGTTCACCAATGGAAACATCTCTCATGTAGTTTCATATAATTCAACTCAAGCATTGAAGTTTTCATACATCTAAACATTTTTTGATTCGTATGTTTCTCAAAATTGGAACCTTAGTTTTAGCTTGGTGTGAGAAAATATGTAGTTACTATACTAATTATTATGCAAGAAAATATCTTGATATTTTCTATTTAGGTGGAAGAAAACAAGTTGCATAAACAAATTCAGAAAAAAGAACCATCAAATTTTTTTTTCCATTTTAGCTTGACAAGGTGGTTGTTGACGTGGCACGCGTGCGTCCGGTGATGTGGCGCGCCACGCGCGCGGGTGCCCCGGCGCATGGCGCCCGCCCGGGTGACGTATGGGCCCGTGATGACTAGTATGGGCCCGTGATGACTAGACCAAGCCACACCAGCAGCAACACCATGCTATCTAGGGAGAAATGCCACGATCTCTCACAAACGTAGCAGGCGCAGTGGTAGGGCGTGCAGGCCTGAAGCTTTAGATTCCGGGTATGAATCCCATCTTAGCCATAATTTTTTCGATTTAATTCCACCATTCCCTTGCTGACATATGGGCCCGTGATTACTGGATAGACACGTGCTGACTGGACCGTACACGTGGGACTGGTGGGTTCAAGATGACTGGACCAGAAAACTAAACTAATGGTCGTTGACGATTTCATTTTCAATCGGGTTCGAATGTGGGCCTCAATGGGCTATTTGCTAATTTGTGACCAAAATTCATAAATCGTCACACTTGGTCCACCGTTTGTGATGTAGTCTGAATCCATCACAGATTAAATAGTTTCTTATAGTGGTGTAGGTTAAATCACCCACTATTAAATTAAAGAAGTGAACGAGAAACCAGTAAACAGAGATAAGTAATAGCTTAAGCTCAATTAATCAAAGTGGAGTAGATTTACAAGACAAAACTCAGATATATTTACTCGAAGATGAATTGCATCCATCAAGGTACAAAGTAGACGATGGGCCAACAACTCCATCTCCTATTCTAGTATTCTAGTGGCAGCTCTTTGCTTTCTGGATATTCTTCTCTTGTGTGTCTGCAACTGAGGCGAGCATCACTATTTATAGCTTGGAGAGGTTGGTCTAGGACTGGGGGTATTTGTAGACGAGCTACAGAGGCGGTTGGGCATGGGCCTATGATTTGCCGAACCTAAAGGGGTCGGCCGACCCTCCGTTCCTACCGTCTTGACGCGTGCATTGCATGGATGGCCTCTTGGAGTTGGTAAGTGTCTGTTTTATGGCAGCTGTGTTTCCGTTGCCGCCAAGGTTAGGTTGGCCGACCCTATTGGTTCGGCCGAACATACCTTGCGGCCAAGCAGCTTTCGATTCACCACCTTGAGTCTTGGACGCCACTGATTGTCGATTAGGTATGTTGGTTAGTGAGATTATCTTCTTGGACTCGAGTTATTGGATCCATGGATCCAAGTGAGGTTCATGCAGTCCCTTGGATGAAGCCAACGTTGATCCAACGCCCGCCCCCCCCCCCCCCCACTCCACCCCACATACTACCACAAAAACGATTTGTAGGAACACTCCGTCTTTTTTCTAGGGCCGGACCAAAGGATGACCCACTCCTACAAATGGAGCGGGGTTTTTTTTGAAATTTGCCAGGAGCACTAGCCCGTCATGTAAGAACACGAATGAGCACCCACGCTGACCGCACGCTCAAACGTAGATGAAGCTGCCCGAGCAGTCTCGGAACGCGCCTACCGCGCAAACTCACCCACACCCACACACGCACTGACGCACACACGCTCAGTCCCTAGTGCGACACCCAGATTTTCTCCTGATGGAAATCGAACACGGGCGGGTAGCGCTCCACCGAGCATTACAACCGCCGAGCAATTGGCTCATTCACAAATGGAGCAGGGTTACTGTTGATGTGGACATCACCAGAATGGATACACCCACATGTAATAAACACACATGGAAGGTATGGAGGACCAAAGAAGTTGATTGGGGACCAAGCCTAAGTCTTCCCAATGTTCTCCATCAGGCCACCACGTCACTTTTGGTGCAAGGAAAGAAAGAGTCCATGTCCAACACGTTTTGGAGGCTGGATTCGGACTGCAGAACAGCACCAACTTGTGACGGACACCACGGTCGCATACGGACTCGGATAGGGACGTTCAAGTACTTCGTGGAAAGCTTATGAAGTCTAGTTTCATATGGATCCGGACTCAAGTCCATATCTCTCCTGATTCGTCCGCAATGACCAAAATACTACCGACTGATTTTCTGTCTAAAGGTGCTGCGACATCTTAATTTGGCCCGATGGGCTTTGTATCAAGTTGGGTCCATTAGGGACGCGTCCTAGGGTTGGAGTGCGACTCAAACACCCTCTTGGTCGTCCTCCTAGGTATTAATAAGGGTTAGAGCCGCCATGAACAGATTGGGGGTTTTTGTTTTGTTGAAAGTTTAGCCATTGCTACTTCCTTGTAGACGCGTGTGTCGACTAGACCATCCGTTCTACTCGATTCGGAACCCCACCTTGTTGATTCCAGATTGGTTATTATCTCCATATTTGCAATTGAGTTTCTTGTTCTACTTGTTCTTGCTGGTTTTTCGATTGCTTGCAGGACAGGTGCCCTAGTGGCCGGGTGTCGCGCTCCACATGATCGCGGCAGCCATTGGAGGTGGTGTATCGGTTGCTAAGGCGCAGCGTCTTTGGAAGGCTGTAGTCGGGCCGTGAACGTTGCCTCCATCTCAAATCGAGTTATCCCCCGCCTCTCATCGAAAATCGAGAACAAACCCTAGCGGGATCACATCAGTTGGTAATCAGAGCAAGGTTTATCGGTGAGAGACTTCTAATTCTTCGCTGTTTTATTTTTCCTATAGTCCAGAAAAGCCAAAAAAAATAGTAGATTAGTTTACCTTCAATCCTATAAACTCGTTTGAGCCTTTGCTAGCACTGCTTAGTTAGGGCTTGTTGAATTTTTGGTTGCATCGGTTGCGTCGAGTTGCTGGTCTTAGTTTAGTCCTTTAGAGTTTCGAGTTCTTGTCACCTCTTTTTGTCTCGGAGTTTCAATTCATCAGTGGAAGAAAACTTTCATTGTTTCTGTGTCCGGTCTCCGATTTGCGAGTTTTAGTACAATCTGGAATGCGTAACTCGTGATCTTTCCAACGGATCTGACCTGGGTCACAAACTCCATCTAAGTGCTCCAGAATCGACTTGGAGATTTGTGCGTCTGGCTGCGTGAAACAAGTTTCGTCAATCTGAGTTGGTAGCAGCTATATGCAGTAATCCTGTTGCGTTGTTTGTCAAACAAAGGATTTTAGTCCTCTACAAAAAAAAAGAAGAAGAAGAAAAAAGAAAACAAAGTGAAAAAAAACAGAAAAGAAAAGAAAAGAAACGAAAAAGAAGAAAGGGGCTGATCCATCTTTTGTGTTCCTGCTATTTTGGTTGGTGCTTTGTGACTTCATTTGTGTCCAGGCTCGCGCCTCTAGTACGGTCTATGCTAGGACCAGCACAGTACCACCGTTGAACAATTATTCAGCTTGCTTTTCTGACTAACGTGGTGCTAGTATTTTCCCTTGATCAGCCCACCTACAGCTCCACATACTCGACTATAGCTTGACAGTTTTCTGTTGCTAAGGCACCGATACACTTTTTTCAAGGTGCTTGACTTGTTGGTTGCCGACTCATCCTGTTTTGCTTGGTAAGAACTGGTAAGAGCTCGTATTAAACAAGTTGAGTTTGAGAGAATTACAACTGACACATTCTAGTAGTTGACAGGAGGATACATATTATTTTTGTGTTCTTGTTTTCTACTGATCATGGCAGGTGATACAGTGATTTTTGAGCGGAGCAAACAACAACAAAATATTCTGGACATTATTCAATGCTTGCCTTTATATCCGGTGAGTTTGATCCTAAAGCTTACATTGATTGGGAGCTAAAAGTAGATAATGAATTTGATGAGCATGACCTGTCGGAGAAACAAATGATTTATATTGCCTCTAATATTTTAACAGAAAATGCTTTGCTAGAATGGAAATATATTTGTAGGCATAACATTATTCCGCAAACTTGGAAAGAATTAAAAATACATTTTAGAGATGCCTATATTCCTGCATATTATGTTGATCATTTGCTTACCAAATTAGAGAAATTAAAACAGGGTTGTAGGATTGTGAAACAATACTACCATGATTTTAAAATTTGTATCATGTTTGGTGGATTGGATGAATGCATGGAAGATGTTATGAATAGGTTCATGAGAGGGCTCAATTCTGAAATTCGAAACTTGTTAATTGGCAAGTCCTATTGCTATATCGGTCAATTATTTTGTCTTGCTCTCCATGCTGAAAAAGAAATTCTTTCATTTGTGAATACTTGCAAGAATGATGTGACTCATAGTGTCCAAACTTTGTCCACTCTACATGCTAACAAAGAGCAACGAATAGTGGAACCTGCTGCTGATTCAACTTTTTCACAAGATGAATTACTTGTTGTTTCTTATGATAAAGAGGACTTGTGTGCTAATACTTCTTTTACTCGTATACCAGAATTAATGAATAAGTGTGATATTTTTGGTTTGGAACCATACGATTGTGCTGTAGATAATCCTTCTCATCCTATTACTTGTGTACAAGATGAACTGAAATTGTTGTCTTCTTTAAATACTTTGGGTTATATTGAATTTAATATTCTGTGTAATCTAAATTTTCTAAAAGAGAAGGTTCAATTAGATTCTAATTTGCCAAGTTTAAATCATTGTTCGCTTCATGCAATTGGAAAAAATGACATCAAAGGAGAATATTTGGTGCATAAAGTGTATATCTATTCTAATCTGAAATATCCTTTTGGGCTACAATACCATGAGCAAATAGGGGGCTGCATTAACACTAATAATATCTTGCAAAGTTTTTCTAGTTTTTCTCTTATGCAACAGGATCAGCCTGAAGAACGGGAGCATTGTTTGTTGTGCCCATGCAGCATAGTCGTCGCTCCATGTTCCAACAACAAAGCAAGCACCTTTGAATGCCGTTGGAGCAAGTCGAGGATGACTTGCAGCCAAGAAGGGGAGAATGATGTGGACATCACCAGAATGGATACACCCACATGTAATAAACACACATGGAAGGTATGGAGGACCAAAGAAGTTGATTGGGGACCAAGCCTAAGTCTTCCCAATGTTCTCCATCAGGCCACCACGTCACTTTTGGTGCAAGAAAAGAAAGAGTCCATGTCCAACACGTTTTGGAGGCTGGATTCAGACTGCAGAACAGTACCAACTTGTGACGGACACCACGATCGCATACGGACTCGGATAGGGACGTTCAAGTACTTCGTGGAAAGCTTATGAAGTCCATATCTCTCCTGATTCGTCTGCAATGACCAAAATACTACCGACTGGTTTTCTGTCTAAAGATGCTGCGACATCTTAATTTGGCCCGATGGGCTTTGTATCAAGTCGGGTCCATTAGGGACGCGTCCTAGGGTTGGAGTGCGACTCAAACACCCTCTTGGTCGTCCTCCTAGGTATTAATAAGGGTTAGAGCTGCCATGAACAGATTGGGGGTTTTTGTTTTGTTGAAAGTTTAGCCATTGCTACTTCCTTGTAGACGCGTGTGTCGACTAGACCATCCGTTCTACTCGATTCGGAACCCCACCTTGTTGATTCCAGATTGGTTATTATCTCCATATTTGCAATTGAGTTGCTTGTTCTACTTGTTCTTGTTGGTTCTTCGATTGCTTGCAGGACAGGTGCCCTAGTGGCCGGGTGTCGCGCTCCACAAGATCGCGGCAGCCATTGGAGGTGGTGTATCGATTGCTAAGGCGTAGCGTCCTTGGAAGGCTGTAGTCGGGCCGTGAACGTCGCCTCCGTCTCAAATCGAGTTATCCCCCGCCTCTCATCGAAAGATCGGGAACAAACCCTAGCGGGATCACATCAACTGTTGCAATTCAACTGTCCCTGGAAATGCATTTTTAAGGGTGGGTGATGGCGCCACCCGTCCCTAGAAATGACCACCATTTTTAATGGCGGGTGACGCCATCACCAGCGCCTGGAAATGGTGGCCATTTCCAGGAGTGGGTGATGGCGTCACCCGCCTCTAAAAATGCATTTCTAGGGGCGGGTGATGACGATTTTTTTTTATTTTAACCCTTTTTATTAATGTTTTAAAAATAACCCATCGTGCATTTAATTTCCACGGCGTGACCCTTTTGGTCACGCTGGGCTGAGCGGCGCAGCAGGACAACGCTGTCACACCACTACATGTGGCGCGACAGCCCTGCCACGCTGGCCGATGCGGGGCGACAAGTTTGTCGCGCCAAGCGGGATGGCGTGACATAAGAACCGGCCCCAGCCTTCCCCCTCCTCCTCCCTCTCTTCTTTCTTACTTCCTCCTACCCGATGCCGCCGTCTCCCACGTCGCTGGCCGCCCGCCACCCCAGATCCACCCCAAATCGGCCGATTTAGGGTGCGAAAAGTAGGGAGAATCGATCCCCTACCTTCAAGGAAGGTAATCCCCCAAAAAAACTTGATTTCATCTATGGGCTTCTTAGTTTCATGGATTGCTAGGTCACCTAGGGTTAGGATGTTGTGATGGAAAAATTTCGTAGTGGATGTATGTTTTGTGGTAGGACGTAGTATTCGTACTGCCCGCGGATTTGACGTGTAAAATTAGTTGCATGTATTAATTTTGGTAGTTAATAATGGATTTCTAGGTATACATGGTATGTTGTTTTTTTCAAGGAGAGTTAGGTTGTCATCGTATGTTGCTGTGCACACTTGTACATATTTGTTGAACACAGTTGGATTAAACTGAATTATAATTACTTTATTTTGTAGATTCATATATATCATATATAGTTGAGCTATATTTTCTAAAATTTGGAAAATGAAGGCACAAGGTTAGAATATTGTTTAACATTCAAATAAACGGAGATGTAGTACCCACAATCTTTAGCAATTATAACAATAATCACTCTAGCTTATAGTGATTGTATTTTGTAGATGGACCGTTTAATCCGTTTGTTTCATGGTGGAAGTGTGAAAGAATATGAGTGTGTTGGCGCTAAAATCGGCCGGATAGGAATCGGCCGATGGTCTTCAGCGTCGGACACACGACCCGGGAGAATCTGCTTAGCTCCTGTTCGGGTTATCGCCCTGGTGCGGTTCACGCGGCGTGCCAGTCAATCTGACGTGTTGATTGACAAGGAAATAAAGTATTAAATTCCAGGCGCTCCGATCGGTTGGAGTTCCGATCTGTCCTGAAGAGCGCGTCGGCGGTGAATCGGCCGATTTGCTGTAAAGATGATCGGCTATGGATCAGCCGATAATCGCGTAATAATTGTAAAGAAAACTGCTAGAGCGATCTAAACAATTAGTACGGATGCAACACTTGAAATAGATCTAATCGGTTGTAAGATGGTAAATCGAAGAAGAACGATAACGAAGCCGATTACTCTGATTTCAAGCTGGATAACTGGTGATAATACTAGAATAACAGGTAAAACTTGCGATTCTAGTAAATATCGATAACAGGTGAATAAATCCAAATGAAACCACAGCGATGCGCCCATAGTTAAAGCTCGGATATTACTCGATAAGCGGAACCTACCAATTGGCTGGAGATCAAGTTGATGCAGCCCTGCCAACCCGTACGAACTCGTGAAAGAAGAAAAGTATTGGCGAAGTCGCCGACTTGAAAGTAAATTGCTGAAAAAAAGTAGAAGTATTGTTGTTGATTGATGTGATGATGTCTTTTGCAAGACCCTGACGACTCCTATTTATATCCTAAAACTAGGACTCCTGGTCGATCACGACTTGTTACAATCTTATTTAAAAAACAGGAAAACTACTATATCTATAATAACTTTTAAAGGAAACGGACTCCCGCAGAATCTTCCGCCGCCGTCCCCTAATCCAATCAGGATTCTTTTCAATTGCTCCTTGACCGACTTAGCGTTGCCCGTTTGACCAACTTTCGACCAGGACCCTCCGAAATAGTCCCATCCTATTGGCGCAAGCTGTATCACCAATCGGCCGATTTCCAACTGTTACCTCAATCGGCCGATTCCTTACCGTAGCCTTTAGATCTGCCGCATCGGCCGACCTTCTTTTCCCGACGCCGATTTAACACGTGTCAAAATCTGGCGTCAACATATGCCCCCAGTTTCGGAGTAAAACATAACTTTTTCTTCGAAACTCTTTCTTTAATCCTTTCCTTCGAAACGGGCGTAGTAAAAACCTTCTTCCGTTCCGCGGCACAATGATTGCAATTTTCTCGGACCGAGCGTGCGAAACGACTGCTCCCCTGGAATTCGTGTAGACGGCGCGGTAGGAATACCATCTTTGCCCTTGCTCTCCCGATTTTTCTTAAGTACTGGCCTTCTCCGCCTACTCTTCCCCACAAATCTAGCATTCTCTTCCAGCGAACCACTGTTCATCTCCCTCCAAGCTCTCTTTGATCTCCAAGCGCTTCCCCTCTTCCGGCGATCTCATCCGCGACCTGCTCCAACCCTCCAATGGCGTCACCATCGGCGACCGCTCCTTCCACGGAAGCTCTATCGGCAACTCCTTCAGCGGCGGCGGCCCAATCGGCGGCTTCCCTGGCGGTCCCATCGGCGATGATGATTTCCATCCCAGAGGTAAATGCTTGAAATTTTTCCCTTTTCGCTTTTCTACTGCTTCAGTACTTTCCGGATCCTTTCTCAGTTTCTTCCCCTTTTCTCCCTTTTTAGGCACTTAGGCACCGAATCACCATCCCCCTCTCAGAATCCCCTGACCTCATCTGCTTGGGCCCTATGGGGAACCCCGATCCAACAGACCTGATCAGTCTAGAAACTCATAGAATCCCATTCAAGCAGTCGCCCATGGACCTAGATCAGTGGGTAGGTACTTTTAGATCCTGGCCAAATGAAACCCCTGGCTGGAGAGAATGGTACCAGAGAGTGGCCAGATCTTGGAAGATTCAGTGGGAGGAACAAAAAAATCGGCCAGTGCATAGACCTATCTTTGTCTCAGATGGAAAGAAATGAACCTCTGGTCATGGCAGCTTCTTATTTCTGGTCTGATGCACTCAATGCATTCCTTTTCGGACATGGACCCATGACCCTGACTCTGGCCGATGTTCTGTTGTTGACCGGCCTCAATGTCTCCTCCGCCGATACCCCTTTTAACTATCTGGTCAAGCCATCACATCGGCTAGAGACCAAAGGAATCGGCGGGTGGAAAGGGTATATTAGCAAAAATATGAAGACTGGGACAGTTTCAGAGAGGGAGCATACTGCTTTTCTGATGATGTGGCTAGAAAAACACTTTTTCTGTGGCAGAGCAGTTGGACCCTCTTCAAACACCCAAGCTTTAGCGGAGGCTTTGTCACAAGGATCAGCCATCCCCCTTGGAAAACATCTGCTGGGATCGGCCTATTATCTGATGCACCAAATCGGCACCAAGCTGTCGAAGGGGGAGCCGATCGGGAACCCGGGCGGTCCCTGGTGGTTCATCACCCTCTGGCTCAATTTACACATGAGCAAGGTCTCTCAGCAACGGATAGAGACCAAAACTTTCCCTAACATTGAGTCAGAGGAGAATCCATCCGTCCGACGACGCTGCAGATCTTTTGGAGAAGCAGCATCGGCCTTCCCCGGCTGCCAGTTTACTGCTACCCGCATAGCTGAGTACTTCAGATGCTTTTATAATGGCCTTAGTGAAGAGACCGTCAGCTGGCATCCATATCAAGCAGTGGAGCCGATTTTTGAATTACCCATAAGCTACGACTTCTCCGCCCATACTTTTGACAGGGAGCTTATGGATGTCTTGATCAAGCCAGGGATTTTGCCAGCCAATTTCTTCTCAGGAAAGGACTCTCCCACCTATGAGTTCTACAATCCATCCGCTGCAGCAAGGCAACTGGTTTTGGCCAACTGCCGATTCGGGTCTACTTCGCCGGTCAAGCGAAATTCAGGGATGGACTGACTTCAAGTCTTGATTACAGTCGGCTTTGCGACCTAGTACCCGATTCCAGTACTATTGATCTGAATAATTGGTCAGTTGCCTCTTTTGCCACCCAGCAATTTAAATTATGGTGGGAAGAATGGAAGCAATACCTTTTCTGCAAATCTCCATCGATTTATTGCAACATTCTGGATCCAAAAAATATTGACCCAAATGCAGCGGTATGCCCTCTTTCCAAGCCGATTCCAATACTATTTCTTTCGATATTGTCATCTTGTTATTAACTCACGTTCATCTTCTCAGTCTGAAAGCCAAGTCCCTCCGATGCGGAGTCGAAGCGGCTGGCCGTTAGATATCCACTTATCGGCTTCCATGCTCCAACTATCAAGGATATCTCTACTGGCCGATCGAAACGAGCACCGAAAAGGCCAACCTCGAAGATAACCAGCCGTCGAGTGCGAGCTCGCATCGGATCGGCCGATCAGACGGTAATAGCATCGGCTGAGACTCCCCGTGTCGGATCGGCCGACCAGATGGCAGTGGCATCGTCCGAGACTCCTCGTATCGGATCGGCTGACCAGATGGCAGTGGCATCGGCCGAGACTCCAATCCCTTCACCTTTGCCAGTTGTCGAGATAGATGATCCTCAAGTCACCGCCAAAGTTGGGGCAGCTGCAGCATCGCTATTAGTAGAAGCTGTTCAGGTAATCTTACTTATCCCATATATTCTTCAAATCTTCCACTGACATTAACTCCATTCCTCTACCAGGCTGCACAAGCTATTCTACCGCAGTCTCCGCAGCAATCGGCTACGTCTCAAGTGGAAGCCGAAACTCCAGCAGCTCCTCTCATCGACGTAAATGACCTCTTACCTTGATCTCTTAATTTTCAGAGAACTTAACCGATCCTGATGTCAGGCCGATTTGGGCATGCTGACTATAACCCCACAACAAACATCGGCCGGAAGATCAACAGAGGCATGACAGATTTCTCACACCATCTTATTTCAATGTCCCACAGCATACTCACAGGATCTTCTTTTATGTCCTTTTCAGGAAGCTGGTCCAAGCGGAGCACTGATAATCGTTGAATCCTCTTCTTCCGACGAGCCAACTGCACCAGCCCCTGAGACAAGGGAGACGCTTCCACCGGCGCAGGCAAGAGAAATTCGTTTTAAGGAGGTAACGAACTTACCATTAGAACCAGCAAATTCTCTTTTACTACTTGCCTACCCTTTTCTTTATCTCTTCACAGGAGCAAGACACCCCTAACAACAGCATCTTCTCCTTTGCCGTCTCCTTGCCTGATGACGAGGAAATTGCTTCACACCCAATTTCGTCGAGCTCTACCCCCGATGATGTCCGCGCCAAGCTCGAAAGCATGCGCACTCTCCTTCAAGACGACATCAGCCGATTGGTAGAAGATGCTTCGCCGATTCGACGACTTTTCAACGAAATCAAGGGTCGAATCCCGGAAGAAGTGTCAGAAAACTTGGCTCATGCTGCCTATATAAAGCATATGCATATTCCGGTTTCCAGGGCGCTGCGCCACATGGCCGATCGTGCCCAGATGGCAAAAACTCAGGAAGAGGTCGATTCATACAAGCATCGGACTCAGGAGGTACACCACAAGATCAACTTCCTCAAAAGCTGCCGTCCGGACATCGTCGGCGCGATAGATTGGCTGAAACGGAGAAGAGCAGAGCTGGCCAAGGAGATGGAGCAGATAACCAAAGAGATAGCCGCTGAAGAAAAGAAACTCCAAGAACTCCCATCCATCATCAGTGAGCTGAAGCAAGAAACACAACACTTGGCCCGTGAAACGATAAGGCTTCGTCGCCGTGTGTTAGAAGTTCCAGGATCGGCCGATGATGATCAGAGAGTACTAGACTCGGCCGATCAAATTAGACGACAAGCTATTGTAGCCATAGATGCTTTCCTTGGGTTGTAAAGAATATTGTAAACATTTATTGCTCCTTCAATGTTACTGCGCCGATTTGGTCTTGAACTGTTTCTTTAGTCAGCTTTGCATTTATGTATGTGTTTACTCCGATAGGACGTGTCTCACCATCCATCTACCTCTCTTTCCTTTATAAGTAGACCCTTTACCATCTCCAGAGGCATACGCATTACTTATCTTCTCTTTCCCTCTTTACTGTCCCAAACTGAACGGCAAGATGTCTTCTTCGTCCTCTTCATCTTCTTCTTCTGTCAACCAGGTATGAACTCTCCTCTGCCTTTCCCCTAAGCATCTCAATCGCTCTGACGTTGGGTAACCCCTTCTATTTCTATTTAGCCAAAACGTCTCAGCCCCGGTCTAGAACGAGCGATTGAAATCATGCATTCAGAAGAACCACTATCACAGGTAGACACAGATCTGATAAGAGCTCATGCTGAGGAACTCAGAGATCATGTCCCCGCTGTTGTCCAAGAATACTGGAACCTTATAGATGCTCACTTTTTGGTCCGTAAACGACCATCTTCTGAAAAAAATCCTCCACTTCCTTGAAAAGCTAAGACCGAAGTTGCCATGGAGGATCTGGAGGAGAAGAAGACCCGCCTCCTGATAGAACTTTGCAACCAAGCTGAAATTGGAGCCACTGCAGAGGACCCGAAGGAGAAAAGGCTTAGCCTTATAATAGAACTGGGTCGCATCGAGAGAGAAATCCAGCGTAGGCGTAATCAGTAGACATATCGGTATTTTTATTCTAAGGGCGACTTGTACCATGTCGGCCATGTACTCTGTCATTTTCATCCAATAATGAATCCCAATGTTTTTCTTCATCAGATGTGTAGACGAAAACAGATGAAAAAATCGGCCATATTATCTTGATATATTTTAGTACAAGTTATGCATCTACCCAAATGTTTGGATAGTACCTCTTCAGATATCGTCCGTTTAAAGCTCTTGGGAATTCCTCCCCTTCGACTGTCTCTAGAATATATGCATTCCCATGGGCACATCGGCCGATTCTGTACGGCCCTTCCCAAGTAGGTGACCATTTACCGAATTTGGGATCTTTGGACCCTATCGGTAGCACCAACTTCCACACCAAATCTCCCTGAGAGAATTGTTTAACTTTGACCTTTTTGTCATACCATCTAGCCACCCTTTTCTTGTTTTCTTCTATACTAATCAGGGCTCTTAACCTTAAACCTGCCAAATCATCAAGTTCGTTCTTCATGAGGAAAGAATAGTCATCGGCCGTTAACTGATCTTGAAACGATATACGTCTTGACCCTGTCCTTATCTCCCAAGGCAAGACTGCCTCATGACTATAAACCAGCTGATAAGGGGATATTTTAGTGGTTCCATGACAAGCCATCCTATAAGCCCATAAAGATTCAGCCAAAGACATATGCCACTTTTTGGGTTGTTCTTCTATCTTCCTCTTGATTAGTTTGATTATCCCTTTATTGGACGATTCTGCTTGGCCATTGGCGTGAGCATAGTATGGAGAAGAATTTAATAATTTAATCCCCATATCGGCGGCAAACTTTCCGAATTGTCCAGAAGTAAACATTGTTCCTTGGTCAGTTGTGATGGTTTGAGGAATACCAAATCGATATATAACATGGCCTTTAACAAATTCAATCATATCGGCCGACGTCACGTTCCTTAAAGGAACTGCTTCCACCCACTTAGTAAAATAATCCGTGGCTACCAATATAAACTTATGCCATTTGCTCGATGGAGGATGAATTTGTCCGATGAGATCTATTCCCCAACCTCTGAATGGCCACGGCTTAATTATTGGATTCATAGCCGATGCTGGCGCGCGCTGTACATTGCCAAACCTCTGATAGTCTTGGCATCCTTTGTAATACTTGAAACAATCCTCAAGAATAGTTGGCCAATAATACCCATTGTTTCGGATCATCCATTTCATTTTGTGAGCCGATTGATGAGCTCCACATACGCCTTCATGGATTTCTCCCATCAGAACCTTTGCCTCTTCTGTTCCCAGGCATTTGAGAAGAACCCCATCAATCGTCCGGTAAAATAAATCATCCTCAAGCAACACATATTTTGTAGCTTGAAAACGTATTTGCCGATCCACTTTTTGGGATGGATCTTTCAAGTAATCGGCGATTTCCTTTCGCCAGTCATCGGCCGCGAGCTCTAACATCATCGCTCCCTGAATCGGCCGATACCCGGAGGCATGTTGGGCCAGCCTGTTGGCCTCTTCATTATAATTTATGGGGATATGCTCAATTATTGCAGACTTGAACTCTTTTAAAAGCTGAAGGCAATCTTCATAATAAATCCTCAAGATATCATCCTTGCACTCTGATCGCCCCGTTAATTGATCCACAATGAGCATGGAATCTCCAAAAATTTCGACTGCATCAGCTTTGACTTCCTTTAATAATTGTATGCCTTTCAGAATGGCTCGATATTCCGCCTGATTATTAGTTGCGGAAGCTTCTATCGGCAGAGAGAAATTATAACTTGCCCCCCGAGGCGACACAAGAACAATGCCGATTCCTGATCCGACCCCACACGAAGAACCATCAAAATATAGAGTCCATGGAACTGGTTCAACGGCGGCAATTTCTGGTCCACAATGCTAAGCTACGAAATCGGCCATTACTTGTCCTTTGACAGCTTTGGCCGATTCATACCTTAAGTCGAATTCTGACAGAGCCAGGATCCATTTTCCAATCCGTCCTTTCAAAATCGGCAATGATAGCATATACTTCACCACATCATCCTTGCATACGACTATGCATTCTGCCGATAACAAATAGTGCCTGGGCTTGGTACACGAGAAGTATAAACACAAGCATAGCCGCTCCACCGGGGAATATCTTGTTTCGGCGTCTAAGAATCTTCTGCTGACGTAATATACCACTCGTTCTTTCCCCTCAAACTCCTGTACCAACGCCGATCCAATAGCCTGTTCATCAGCCGATAAATATAATTTGAACGGCTTACCAGGCTGTGGTGGGACCAACACTGGAGGTGAAACTAGATATTGCTTGATATTTTCCAATGCTTTGCGTTGTTCTTCTCCCCATATGAATTCCTGGTCGGGCTTTAATTTCAACAGAGGGGTAAAAGCCTGAATACGTCCTGACAGGTTGGATATGAATCTTCTGATAAAATTGACCTTGCCGATGAGGGACTGTAGCTTAGTTTTATTTTGTGGGGCCACAACTTTGTTGATGGCGTCTATGGTCTTGCGGTTGACTTCTATCCCGCGCTCATTGTGGCAGAACCACCTGAATTAATCCGGCTCAAGTGTATTAACCATCACCAGTAAGGCATCCGCGGTTAACCTTACACTTCAAACGGAGTAATCCACTGGTCTGTCGGGTATAACCTCCCGATACAACCACGGTGAACGGATCGAGCGCCGTACATACAAATGCTCATGCGACGATGAGCCCAGAGAATACCACATTCCAGCAAGTATTACATCATTTGCATAAGTCAATATTACAGACCTAGTTCTGAGTTTAGAAAACAAGTACTTTAATTAACATAAATAAGTTCTTCAGAGTTAAATTGCAGCGGAAATAAACAACGGAAACTACTCGACGATACAAGATGTCTCGATGAAGCCCGTACGATACATCACTCGGCCTTATCTCCGTTGAACGGGGACGCATCCCATTCCACCGACCAACCAGGGGGAAGAGTGCAGGGCCAAGTCAAGCTAGCAATCATGTCTTCAAAGGGTTCACCTGAAAGCGAGTCACAAGCAAGGCTGAGTATACTAATACTCAGCAAGACTTACCCGAGTAGTGGGAACTACTCCACCGACTCTAGACATGCCAGGCTTTTTGGCTCGGGGGTTTGTTTTGCCGAAAAGCAACTACAAGTGGGTCCTTACTTTCAACTTTTAGCTCAAGATTCTAGTTTCGTTAGCCAGTCTAGGTAAGCAGCTATCTAATGCATACATGGTGAAACATCAAATTTTCCATCCAACCAGTTCATTCATCATCATTGTTCCTCTTCTTACTCTGTGGGTAAAAATGGTTAAGCAGTCTCAATAGCCGTGAGAAACGGACGATTCGAATCGAATTTCTTAACCTTGCAAGGGAAACCCAAACACACGTCACGTGGTTACTCCCTAGAGTCACACGTGCAACTTTTCCCCTTTCTTTCCGGGTCGTGGATCGGGGCTACCCTCCGAGAGTACAAGAGCTCCACGCCACGGTTCGGCGCCGGGTCGTGACCACTCTCTGCACTCGCCATATGCACATGGGACCGAAGTTCAAAGGGTAGGATGCCGTCCCCTTGCCGGGCCAATCAGGTACTTAAGCTTACCGATTCCCATAATCTCGGCATGTGTTTAGTACGTTCAAAGACTTAACCATCACTACCACACCCTGCGGCCTTAGCATTTTTCACTAGACAGACGGGCCTCAATCGTAACCATCGTTACATAACCCGTCCGTGTCCTTATGATTGCAGCGTGTAGTAGTCATTCAACTCCTATTTTCTCGCGAGTGACAGGAAATCACTCGACTTTTACCGGAGTCCTATTAGCACAGCATTCTATCGAACCTTACATCTAGTTTTCCAAGCAAGGGTTCCTGACATCATGCAACTAAGTTTTCATCCAACTCCTATAAACTTAATGCACAAGCAAAGAGTAACGAGTTGCATAATTTCGGAAAGAATGGGTTATGCTCCGGGGCTTGCCTTCGCAGTTCGCTTGGGGATCTTCCGAACTTGGGCTCGGGTCTTCAAAAGCTTCAGTTAGATTTGCTTGAGCTTCGCGCTGTTCACTCTCGGACGCGGGCACCAGCTCGTAGGCTCCGTCGGCGAGAGTCGTCGATTCTACATGAGTGCACAGTTTAAGTCGTGGAAATAGCACTTGATTACGATTTGAGAGTCATCACTTCAAGGGATAATTTCTGGTCATGAAATTTTGGATTTAGGCACATCAAGGAAAGGTGTGCTTACTGTAAAATTTTCAGCCAATTTTATGTAACAGATTAATTCCGAAAAATAGATTTCATTGTTGCTGTTAGACATTTGTTCTTTTTGTACAGAACAACTGGTGTAACAAATGAGTCTAAGATTTTTACAGAGCTTTCACTTAAGCATGCAGAAGCTACTGTAAGTTTTGTAGGATTTATTATGCAGTATTCAGAGCATAGAAAATATGACATTCTACACCTAGGCTTTTTAAAGATTCATTTTTACAGGACCCTACATAGGGTTTTTGTCCATGAAACGTTTTACACAGCAACCTCTACCCTAGTGTAACTCCCAGTAATAAGTTGGGGATTTTCCAAGCTAAGATACTATTTTCTTGACTTAATGTATGTTATTAGCACATAATTCAAATAAATAGGTTACTGTGAGGTAAAAAGTCTCCTAATTTTTCTCTGGCTTCTAGGTACCAATACATTAGCATAGGAAAAATTTCAATGGGTGACTCACCACCTAACTGTAGGGATAAAATATTTTACTTACACATGAATTAAAACTAAGTTTAACAAACAGTAAATCTAGAGATGGAATTTGTGCCTGATCTTTTTACACAGTCCTAAACATCCAGCAACTAGTTCACTGCCCAAAATTCAGGGTCAGCATTGTTCTAGAACAGTGGGTATAAAATATGTCCATTAAAGCTTCTATTTAATGTAGAGCAAAATATTTTGAGATTCTGAGAAAATTTTTGTAACAAAAGTGGTAGAGTTTGTTCTGAGGATTCCAGAATAGTTGAGTTTGCATTTTTCTGAATTTTCTACGATTTTATACGAATTTTACAAGTTCACTGAATTTGAATCTAGGTTTGAAATTTTCTTTTACAACTAGGTCCTTGAATCTTACGCTCAGACCCTTCTAAAGATTTAAATCCTTGCAATTGGGTCCTCGGCGGCTCGGGTGCGGCGGCCGGCCGAAATTCCGGCGAGGGGGCTCGCCGGCGGCGAGGGGCGGGGGTCGGGGAAGGTTCAGGGGTGCGAGGGCTACCTTGTGGGGGTGTTGCTCAGGTGGGGGACGGCCGGGAAGGGCTCGCCGGCGTTGGAACAGAGGCGGCGGCGGCGCGGCTCGCGTCGACGGCGGTGCTCCGGCGGCTTGGGGCGGCGTGGTCCGGTCGGTGAGCTTCAGTGGCGCATGGGGAAGCTACTCCGGGGCTCGGCTTGGACGGAGGGGGTCGGGGTCGTGCTGTCCACGGCGAGCAGGGGCGGCGGCGGCGACGGCAGCGCGGGCGGCGGTGCTCCGGTGGCTCTGGGTGGCGTTGGGCGGGTCGGCGAGCTGTGGTGAGGTGATGTAGTGGTGGCTGGGTGCTTGGTTTGGGCAGTGGGCGGCTGTGGGGGGCTGCCCACGGGCGGGTGGTGCTCGACGGCGGCGATGGCGCGGCGAGGCGTTCTGGTGGCGGGGCTTCGCGCGGGCGGTCGGGGTGGCGTTTTTGTAGGGACAGGAGGGGGCGTGGAGATGCCTGGGTGACGCGCGGGGCGGGGCACGGCAGCGGCGTGCACTGGGCGCGGCGGGCGGCGGCAGAACGCCGGCGCGGCGTGCGGGCGAGCGGGCGCGGTGACTGGGCGGCCGCGATTGTGGCGTGGGCGTGGCGAGATAGCGCCGGGCGCGGAGTGGGGAGCAGCTGCTGCAGCGGCTCGGGCGGAGGGCAGGCGCGGCGGCTGGTGGGGCGCGGGGGCCGGGGCGGCACGGCGGAGCGCGGGTACTGGCCGGGCGGGCGGCAGCCGGGGCGCGGCAGCACGCGCGGGCGGGGACTGGGCGGCGCGGCGTCGGGGCGGGGGAAAGCCGGCCGTGGCGGGGTGGCGCGGCGGCCACTGGCCTGGCGCCTCGCGCCGGTCAGGCGACGCCGGCCACCTGGCGCGCGGCGGGCGGGCGCGCGCGCGCGCGGCGCGACAGAGCAGAGGGGGGGAGATGCCAGGGACCGAAATGCAAAAATTCGAAAAAGTTCAGGGGGCTGGGTGCAAACAGGGCGTTTTCTCCTCTTTCTGATTTGAATTTCAAAAACTTTTGAACACGAAAGTTGTTCAAAACAAAAAGTTCTACAACTTTGGTTTCAGGCAACATCTCATTTGGCTTATGGTTTTAAAGTTATTTTAAAAGTTTCAAATGTGCCCAAAAGTGCCCAAATTTGAATTACAACTGAACCCGTTTTAAATTCTCTCCACCCTCTCATTAGTTGGTTTAACACATAGAGTTAGGCTAATGACATTGATTTCGGAATTTTAAATACCAGGGTTGTCACAGCCTTCCCCCCTTAACAAGAATCTCGCCCCGAGATTCGGTAATTCTTAGTGTGGGCGTGGGTGCACATACCAGTGGTTGAGACCAGAAACCCAGGGAAATGTTGGTTCAGGTAGCTTTCCGTTTCCCAGGTGGCTTCTTCTTCCGTGTGGCGATTCCATTGTATCTTATACATTCTAATCACTTTCTTCCTGGTCTTTCTTTCTTTTTGATCCAGAATCTTAATTGGGTGTTCGACATACGAGAGATCGGGTTCTAACGATATTTCTTGTTGTTCCACAACCTCGGTAGGGACTCGAATACACTTCTTGAGTTGAGATACGTGGAAGACATCGTGGGTGGCCGTGAGCTGAGGGGGCAGTCGCAATTTGTAGGCTACGGGTCCGCAGCTCTCCATGATTTCGTAAGGACCAATATAACGGGGAGCTAGTTTGCCTTTGATCCCAAATCTTCGCACTCCTTTGGTTGGTGAAACTCGAAGATAGACATGATCGCCAACTTCGAACTTTAGGGGCTTTCTCCTTTTGTCAGAATAGCTCTTTTGTCGGGCTTGTGCGGCTTTAAGATTTGCTTGTATTACTTTTACTTTCTCCTCTGCCTCGATTACCAGGTCGGGTCCAATTATTTTACGTTCTCCGGTTTGTGACCAGCTCAAAGGGGTTCGACACCTTCGTCCGTACAGTGCCTCAAATGGTGCCATTTTCAAACTCGTTTGGTAGCTGTTGTTGTAAGAGAACTCTGCCAGGGGTAGGCATTTGTCCCAATTCTTGTCATAATGAATGACACAAGCTCTCAGCATGTCTTCAAGAATTTGGTTTACTCTTTCTGTTTGTCCATCGGTCTGAGGATGGTATGCTGAGCTGCGAATCAGCTTAGTGCCAAGAGACGTTTGCAGATGTTCCCAAAAGCATGCTACAAACTGAGGACCACGATCGGAAATAATTGTCTTAGGTATTCCATGCAGGCAAACAATACGATCGAGGTAAATCTCGGCATATTTCTTGGTAGAATAGGTGGTGTGCACCGGAAGAAAATGTGCCGTCTTCGTGAGTCTATCAACGATAACCCATATGGAATCATGTTTCTGGGAAGTGTTTGGTAGTCCCACGATGAGGTCCATACTTATGTCCTCCCATTTCCATGATGGTATAGGTAACGGTTGAAGTGTACCGGCCACCTTTAAGTGGCTAGCTTTTACTCTCTGGCACGTGTCACATTCCGAGACATACGTAGCAATTTCCCTTTTCATTCTAGTCCACCAGAAGTTTTGCCTTAGGTCCTGATACATTTTGCTACTGCCGGGGTGGATAGAGAATTTGGAGAGGTGTGCCTCATCAAGAATTTGCTTGCGGAGTTCGCGATTCTTCGGAACGACTATACGACTTTCGAACCATAGAACTCCCTTAGGGTCCTGGCGGAAACACTTATACTTCTCCTCACCTAGAGAGAGTTTTTGTTTGATGATCTTGATTCCTTCATCATGTAGTTGTGCCATGACGATTTGGTCGTGAAGAGTGGGCTCAACTGAGATGTGATCTAGAGTGCCTTGGGAAACCATTTCCATATTCAGCTTCCTCATGTCTGCACATAATGTCTCATGGTAGGACTCCATGGATAAGCAATGGCAATGGGACTTGCGGCTTAGTGCATCCGCGACTACATTAGCCTTACCGGGGTGATAGTGCACTTCAAGGTCATAATCTTTGATTAATTCTAGCCATCTTCGTTGTCTCATATTCAGATCGGCTTGTGTGAAGATGTACTTGAGACTCTTATGATCCGTGTAGATATGGCACTGTGTACCCATGAGATAGTGTCTCCATATCTTCAGAGCGTGAATGACGGCTGCAAGCTCAAGGTCATGCGTGGGATAATTCTGTTCGTGGGGCCGAAGGGCTCGTGAGGCATATGCAATCACTCGATTCTCTTGCATAAGCACACATCCTAGACCAGTACCTGATGCGTCACAATACACATCGAATGACTTGGTATTATCGGGTTGAGCTAACACAGGTGCAGTAGTCAGATGCTCTCTGAGAGTGTGGAAGGCTTCCTCACACTTCTCATTCCATACAAACTTTACTTCCTTCTTCAATAGTTCCGTCATGGGCTTAGCAATTCGAGAGAAATCCGGGATGAAGCGACGGTAGTAACCGGCTAAGCCGAGAAAACTGCGAATCTGATAAACAGAGGTAGGGGGTTTCCAATCCATCACCTCTTGTACCTTGCTGGGGTCAACAGCTATGCCTTCGCTGGAGATCGTGTGACCTAAGAACTTTACAGTATCCAACCAGAATTCACACTTAGCAAACTTAGCATAGAGCTGATGGTCTCTGAGTCGCTGAAGAACAATGCGAAGGTGCTTGGCATGCTCTTCCTCATCCTTGGAATAGATAAGAATGTCGTCGATGAACACTACGACGAATTTGTCAAATTCGGGCATGAATACCGAATTCATGAGATACATGAAGTAGGCAGGGGCATTGGTGAGTCCAAAGGACATGACCAAGAATTCATATAGTCCATATCGTGTGGAGAAGGCAGTCTTAGGAATGTCGCACGGGCGAATCTTGATCTGATGATATCCCGAGCGAAGATCAATCTTTGAGAAGACTCTGGCTCCAGCTAATTGATCGAAGAGTACATCGATGCGAGGAAGTGGGTATTTATTTTTAACTGTTACCGCATTGAGAGGTCGGTAGTCCACACATAATCTCAAACTGTCATCCTTCTTCTTTACGAATAGGGCTGGACATCCCCAAGGTGACGCGCTAGGGCGAATAAAACCCTTGTCCAGTAGTTCTTGGAGTTGAATTTTCAGCTCGGCCAATTCCTTAGGGGGCATCCTATAGGGTCTTTTGGATATAGGTGCAGTGCCTGGTTGTAGTTCAATAACGAACTCGATATCCCTATCCGGGGGCATTCCTGGTAAGTCATCCGGGAAAACATCGGCATACTCGTTCACCACAAGAATCTCATCTAGCTTAAGTCCTTCCATCTTATAAGCACAGGAATTCGTACAATCTAGGAACGGTAGGTAAAGGGTAGTGGCTCCGTGACTAGGTGAATTTATCTCAACGGCTCGAGAAGAAAGGTCCAGTGTGACTCCATGCATAGCCATCCAGTTCATTCCCAAAATAATGTCCATGCCGTCAAGGGGTAAAAGGACAAGGTCCGTGTCGATGGTTTTACTACCCAATTTGACTGGTACTTGTCTGACCATTTGGTTTGAAGCAATTTTACCACCCGGTGTTGATATCATATATGACCCTTTTGTGTGACAAACATCCAAGCCTACTTTTGCACCGAATTTTGCACTTATGAAACTATGCGATGCACCAGAATCAAATAATATAACTGCAGGCTTGTTATGGATAGAGAATGTACCCGACATCACTGGGGCTCCTTCTGGAAGCTCTGCAAGCGTGGTGAAGTTAATCCGTCCTTGCTTGACTTGCAGGGTCTGTCTCTTGCCCTTGTTCTTGGCGTTCGGGTTGGATCCTTGACCTTGGTTGGGCTGTCCAGGCTGAGGGCATTCGCGTGCGAAGTGGCTGGAACTTCCGCATTTGAAACAGCGATTTGCGGGGCTAGGTCGAAGAGACTGCTGAAGAATGGGCCTCGGACCATTCTGTGGAGGCATCGGGGGTCGTACCATGCCTGGCTGCTGTGGGGGTCTGGCAATCCATCTTCCTGGCTGCGGGGCTTTTGGTGGAGCTGTAGGTGCGGTATTTTGCACGATGCGATACCTTGGTGGTTGGACACTTGACGGTCCTGCGGGTGCCTTTCTCTTCTTCTCTGCCCGGTGCGCCATGATACAGTCCTCCTGGGTAATGGCCATATTGACCAACTCATTGTAGGTGTCAGCCCTGGCTAGGTTCAGACGTTCCTTGAGCTTGGTATTCAGACCTCGGCGGAAACGATCACGCTTCTTGGCATCCGTATCAGCGTGATAGCCCGCATACTGGCATAGGTTGTTGAACGCCTGAGCGTACTGCAACACGGTGCGGGTGCCTTGGGTGAGTGCCAGGAACTCATTCAACTTTCTCTCCATGAGACCCTCGGGGATATGATGTGCCCGAAACGCGGTCTTGAATTCATTCCAGTCGACCACATGGTCAGCCGGGAGCATCGCAAAATAGTGGTCCCACCACAGTCGAGCGGTACCGCGAAGCTGTTGCGCGGCAAAACGGGCCTTGTTGGCCTCTGAGCATGGGGCCACAAGTAGTGTGAACTTGGATTCTATGGTGCGAACCCATGCATCTGCGTCCAGGGGTTCCTCGGTCTTATGGAACAAGGGAGGCTGGGTCCCCAGGAAATCCGTGTATCCTGCAGCCTGTGGTTGGTGAGCATTGTGCCCACCCCTCTGCTGGTGTTGCCCTTGCACAATCTGACGCAGCAGCTCGGTTTGAGCGGCCATCACTTCCACCAAACTGGGCGGGGGTGGTGGCGATTGTCGCGAGCGGCTGCCACCGGCACCAAAACCCTCGGGGTTGCCACGTGTTGATCCAACCATCTGAAATGTGAAAGGTTACCATTAGCATCGCGATCCATATTACTTCCTTGATTCAGGATTAATTGGTGTAGTCATAGACTTCCGAAGTCTGAGCCAAAAGTATGAACAGAATCTCTGTTTGCTACGAGAAAAATCATAGCCTGCTGTGGGTCCATCCAAAACATCTCAAACATTTGTGGTAGTCAGAGAATTTAGGACTGCACCACTTTGGTATTTACTTCGGTGCTAGAACTATGGCTAAGGCGGTCGAAAAGCTCGTCCTTTGTCTTGCTGTCTTAGCTGTTTTTCAGCAGATTGACCGGTACGGTTCCGCCTATATCTTAAACTAGCGAGGTCCAATGATGCTGAATTTTTGTGAGAACCTAGATCACAAAATTTAGCACAAGTCTGGTATTCAACACTCAGCCAAGAAATGCAAGGAGACATGGGTAAAAACTCCGACAAGTCTCAGCGATTGTGGATTCCATCGTTTACCAACTTACAACGAAATCACCAAGTTTTATCGCCGTTCCTTACAGGCTGAGGGTATCCACATGGTTCAGGTGTACCCAACACAAAAGAGTTACTCCACTCCTAGTTAGCCTATTACAACACTTGCCAAAAGTTAGGCTACCCTATCGAGGAGTATGTGCAAAAGTCCTCCTAGGTCGTCCTCTAGAAATCATCCAAGTCGTTGACAGACGACTCGCTGTGAGCCGGAGAGTGGGCTCCCATCTGAGGTGCCTGTGGTACCTCACCCTCGAAATCCATACCTGAGATACCATCAATCTCCTGTGGCTCCTCCTCATCCTCCTCCATGTCGTCCTCATGGGGATGGTCATTCTGATCATGATGCCACTGAATATGCTCATTAGCATCCTCCAACTCAAGGTTCAGATCATGGAGCTGCTCCTCCAACTGTGCTATCGTGGTATCTCTCTCACCCATGAGAGTGTCCTGCACCTGGATTTGGTCCTCAAGGTTGCCAATCTGAGCATCTCTGTCCTCAAGATCCTGACTGAGCTCCTTTATCTGCTCATCCCTGGTATCTGCCATCATATGGTAGGCCTGAGCAAGATCAGTGAGCTGCTCGAGTGCCTGACTCTGGAGAGTCTGAAGCCGGTAGAGTGCACTCATGCACCGCACGGAGGTATGGATAGTCTCCTGGGCATGGAAGTCTACCAAATACTGTGCGTGCTGCACCCTGTTGAGCCAAAAGGGGTCGTTGTCCTGGGCAGCAGGAAACAATCCGATGGGAGTGAGTGTGACAACCTCGGGACGCTGCGCACAAAATGTGGTGAGCGCCCTCATGGCTGCAAGCTCCCAAGTATCGGCCAAACGGCGACCAACAGCCTCAAGCTCCAAGGCGGGCCACTCCGGGTGTAGCGGGTGCGGAAAGATAGTCACGTTGACACGGCACTGGGTAACTCCATTTTCTGCAAACTCCAGTCCGGCGTAACGTGGGGGAATTAGATAGCCCGCGGTACGCAGAACATCCCACAAAATAGAGGGAAAGCCCTCCCAGTGGAGACACTGCGAGTGCACGCGTCCATCCTCATTCACCATCATCTCAACAGGCTCGGCCATCTGAACAAAAGATCAAATGGAGTGAGATAGCGAAAACTGTGAGCAGCACAAGGACAGATTCTGTATAGTGTGCAAAAATAATCATAACTCCCACAGTTCTCGTCCAAAAATTCTCAAATTTCACCAGGTCACTCCTAAGGTATTCGTGAACAACTTTTCTAGTCAACTCCAGAACTAATTGGGTCTCTAAGATGGTCTTTCTTTTCAGGTTTTACCTTACTGTCTACCCAGAATTTTCAGTGAACAGAAGGCTAGAGTTTCGTGCACCAGGGAAAATCTACCCAGCCAAAATTTACCAAATTTTAACAGAAGCTTCCTGGGTGAATTTGGAACAAGTTTCGTGTTGTGCTCTTTTGCAGAAAACCGCAGGAAGGGGGCCTAAAAATTTAAGAGGCAGAAGTGCTTATTCTGGACAGAAATCTGACATTTCAAGGTTTCTGTTATTTCTTATTATCCATAAGTTCAGAATTTTTCATTTTTGAACAGGAGATAGAACACAAAATTTGGAACAATTCTTTCGACATGAACTTCTCCAGAAAAGGTCATTTTCCTGGGTCAATAAATCGTTCTTTTTGGTGACGGCGGATTTCGGACAGTTTCGCTAGATAGTCCTTATGCAAACCATGCTTAGATACGCAAGAACCTTTCCACTCTCACACAACGCATTTTCTGATTTCAGATACACATGTTCATGATGTATGCACGTCCTATTCGTCCTCACAAAAATAAAATAATCGCCAAATAGCTTTGGTCTTACGAAGATAGTTTCGGTGGCTTACACAATACGGCTCTCGCTATAATAGCTAGTCGAGTCTTTCTAATCGTTCCTTAACTTATCGTAATCGCGGTTAGCGTACCTGCAGAAAATCGACAAGCATTTTTATATCATGAACCTTTCATGCCAGCACCCATGAAAGCGTCCGTATTTATTACCGTTTACTTATAGAAACGATATCTGTACAATTCCCGCCGTACAGACGACGTTAACATACGCTATCGAGATAGCGTATTCACGGGGGTACCGTCATGAGACGGGGGTATGAACAGCGATCGCCATACCCTGCGCCGAACCTTCTACTCCCAATATGCTCAACCAACAGTTGGCATATTGGCAGCACCTCAAGTAAGCCACTGCTTGAGGGCAGCGTTCGGTTCGCATCACCGACAGGAAGGCCAAGCTCCCTCAGTTGGCTGAGGATCCTTACCTTCTTACCTTAGCGACGAGTGCGTCGTTACAGAATTTAAGGTCGGTTGTGCATGAAAGTAAGTTTTGACAGAAAATAATGTGCTGGAAGTCAGTTGATACTATATATAGAAGTTAGATAGCCACCTAGTAACTTCCCATAAACCCTTAGGGCTTTACGAACTAGGCACCATCCTTAACGTACCAACGCATTTCGCAACACAACCTTCTAGTCAAGTTTTAGTAAAATGAGTTTTTAAGGCTTGTAGCATTCTCTGGCGTATGTATTTCGGCTCTGGTGTCCGCCGTTGCCAGCTGTGGCACCAGCTGCGGCTCTGATACCAGCTGTGGCAGAACCACCTGAATTAATCCGGCTCAAGTGTATTAACCATCACCAGTAAGGCATCCGCGGTTAACCTTACACTTCAAACGGAGTAATCCACTGGTCTGTCGGGTATAACCTCCCGATACAACCACGGTGAACGGATCGAGCGCCGTACATACAAATGCTCATGCGACGATGAGCCCAGAGAATACCACATTCCAGCAAGTATTACATCATTTGCATAAGTCAATATTACAGACCTAGTTCTGAGTTTAGAAAACAAGTACTTTAATTAACATAAATAAGTTCTTCAGAGTTAAATTGCAGCGGAAATAAACAACGGAAACTACTCGACGATACAAGATGTCTCGATGAAGCCCGTACGAGACATCACTCGGCCTTATCTCCGATGAACGGGGACGCATCCCATTCCACCGACCAACCAGGGGGAAGAGTGCAGGGCCAAGTCAAGCTAGCAATCATGTCTTCAAAGGGTTCACCTGAAAGCGAGTCACAAGCAAGGCTGAGTATACTAATACTCAGCAAGACTTACCCGAGTAGTGGGAACTACTCCACCGACTCTAGACATGCCAGGCTTTTTGGCTCGGGGGTTTGTTTTGCCGAAAAGCAACTACAAGTGGGTCCTTACTTTCAACTTTTAGCTCAAGATTCTAGTTTCGTTAGCCAGTCTAGGTAAGCAGCTATCTAATGCATACATGGTGAAACATCAAATTTTCCATCCAACCAGTTCATTCATCATCATTGTTCCTCTTCTTACTCTGTGGGTAAAAATGGTTAAGCAGTCTCAATAGCCGTGAGAAACGGACGATTCGAATCGAATTTCTTAACCTTGCAAGGGAAACCCAAACACACGTCACGTGGTTACTCCCTAGAGTCACACGTGCAACTTTTCCCCTTTCTTTCCGGGTCGTGGATCGGGGCTACCCTCCGAGAGTACAAGAGCTCCACGCCACGGTTCGGCGCCGGGTCGTGACCACTCTCTGCACTCGCCATATGCACATGGGACCGAAGTTCAAAGGGTAGGATGCCGTCCCCTTGCCGGGCCAATCAGGTACTTAAGCTTACCGATTCCCATAATCTCGGCATGTGTTTAGTACGTTCAAAGACTTAACCATCACTACCACACCCTGCGGCCTTAGCATTTTTCACTAGACAGACGGGCCTCAATCGTAACCATCGTTACATAACCCGTCCGTGTCCTTATGATTGCAGCGTGTAGTAGTCATTCAACTCCTATTTTCTCGCGAGTGACAGGAAATCACTCGACTTTTACCGGAGTCCTATTAGCACAGCATTCTATCGAACCTTACATCTAGTTTTCCAAGCAAGGGTTCCTGACATCATGCAACTAAGTTTTCATCCAACTCCTATAAACTTAATGCACAAGCAAAGAGTAACGAGTTGCATAATTTCGGAAAGAATGGGTTATGCTCCGGGGCTTGCCTTCGCAGTTCGCTTGGGGATCTTCCGAACTTGGGCTCGGGTCTTCAAAAGCTTCAGTTAGATTTGCTTGAGCTTCGCGCTGTTCACTCTCGGACGCGGGCACCAGCTCGTAGGCTCCGTCGGCGAGAGTCGTCGATTCTACATGAGTGCACAGTTTAAGTCGTGGAAATAGCACTTGATTACGATTTGAGAGTCATCACTTCAAGGGATAATTTCTGGTCATGAAATTTTGGATTTAGGCACATCAAGGAAAGGTGTGCTTACTGTAAAATTTTCAGCCAATTTTATGTAACAGATTAATTCCGAAAAATAGATTTCATTGTTGCTGTTAGACACTTGTTCTTTTTGTACAGAACAACTGGTGTAACAAATGAGTCTAAGATGTTTACAGAGCTTTCACTTAAGCATGCAGAAGCTACTGTAATTTTTGTAGGATTTATTATGCAGTATTCAGAGCATAGAAAATATGACATTCTACACCTAGGCTTTTTAAAGATTCATTTTTACAGGACCCTACATAGGGTTTTTGTCCATGAAACTTTTTACACAGCAACCTCTACCCTAGTGTAACTCCCAGTAATAATTTGGGGATTTTCCAAGCTAAGATACTATTTTCTTGACTTAATGTATATTATTAGCACATAATTCAAATAAATAGGTTACTGTGAGGTAAAAAGTCTCCTAATTTTTCTCTGGCTTCTAGGTACCAATACATTAGCATAGGAAAAATTTCAATGGGTGACTCACCACCTAACTGTAGGGATAAAATATTTTACTTACACATGAATTAAAACTAAGTTTAACAAACAGTAAATCTAGAGATGGAATTTGTGCCTGATCTTTTTACACAGTCCTAATCATCCAGCAACTAGTTCACTGCCCAAAATTCAGGGTCAGCATTGTTCTAGAACAGTGGGTATAAAATATGTCCATTAAAGCTTCTATTTAATGTAGAGAAAAATATTTTGAGATTCTGAGAAACTTTTTATAACAAAAGTGGTAGAGTTTGTTCTGAGGATTCCAGAATAGTTGAGTTTGCATTTTTCTGAATTTTCTACGATTTTATACGAATTTTACAAGTTCACTGAATTTGAATCTAGGTTTGAAATTTTCTTTTACAACTAGGTCCTTGAATCTTACGCTCAGACCCTTCTAAAGATTTAAATCCTTGCAATTGGGTCCTCGGCGGCTCGGGTGCGGCGGCCGGCCGAAATTCCGGCGAGGGGGCTCGCCGGCGGCGAGGGGCGGGGGTCGGGGAAGGTTCAGGGGTGCGAGGGCTACCTTGTGGGGGTGTTGCTCAGGTGGGGGACGGCCGGGAAGGGCTCGCCGGCGTTGGAACAGAGGCGGCGGCGGCGCGGCTCGCGTCGACGGCGGTGCTCCGGCGGCTTGGGGCGGCGTGGTCCGGTCGGTGAGCTTCAGTGGCGCATGGGGAAGCTACTCCGGGGCTCGGCTTGGACGGAGGGGGTCGGGGTCGTGCTGTCCACGGCGAGCAGGGGCGGCGGCGGCGACGGCAGCGCGGGCGGCGGTGCTCCGGTGGCTCTGGGTGGCGTTGGGCGGGTCGGCGAGCTGCGGTGAGGTGATGTAGTGGTGGCTGGGTGCTTGGTTTGGGCAGTGGGCGGCTGTGGGGGGCTGCCCACGGGCGGGTGGTGCTCGGCGGCGGCGATGGCGCGGCGAGGCGTTCTGGTGGCGGGGCTTCGCGCGGGCGGTCGGGGTGGCGTTTTTGTAGGGACAGGAGGGGGCGTGGAGATGCCTGGGTGACGCGCGGGGCGGGGCACGGCAGCGGCGTGCTCTGGGCGCGGCGGGCGGCGGCAGAACGCCGGCGCGGCGTGCGGGCGAGCGGGCGCGGAGACTGGGCGGCCGCGATTGTGGCGTGGGCGTGGCGAGATAGCGCCGGGCGCGGAGTGGGGAGCAGCTGCTGCAGCGGCTCGGGCGGAGGGCAGGCACGGCGGCTGGTGGGGCGCGGGGGCCGGGGCGGCACGGCGGAGCGCGGGTACTGGCCGGGCGGGCGGCAGCCGGGGCGCGGCAGCACGCGCGGGCGGGGACTGGGCGGCGCGGCGTCGGGGCGGGGGAAAGCCGGCCGTGGCGGGGGTGGCGCGGCGGCCACTGGCCTGGCGCCTCGCGCCGGTCAGGCGACGCCGGCCACCTGGCGCGCGGCGGGCGGGCGCGCGCGCGCGCGGCGCGACAGAGCAGAGGGGGGGAGATGCCAGGGACCGAAATGCAAAAATTCGAAAAAGTTCAGGGGGCTGGGTGCAAACAGGGCGTTTTCTCCTCTTTCTGATTTGAATTTCAAAAACTTTTGAACACGAAAGTTGTTCAAAACAAAAAGTTCTACAACTTTGGTTTCAGGCAACATCTCATTTGGCTTATGGTTTTAAAGTTATTTTAAAAGTTTCAAATGTGCCCAAAAGTGCCCAAATTTGAATTACAACTGAACCCGTTTTAAATTCTCTCCACCCTCTCATTAGTTGGTTTAACACATAGAGTTAGGCTAATGACATTGATTTCGGAATTTTAAATACCAGGGTTGTCACACTCATGAACCATGAATCCTAAAAATTGCCGAGCCGATACACCAAATGCACACTTGTTTGGGTTCATCTTCAACCCATGCTTCCTTGTGCACTCCAGTACTTCTTGTAAATCGGCCAGATGTTCTTGGTGACCTTTTGACTTGACCACGACGTCATCTATATAAATTTCCACCGATGTACCAATGAGCTTGTGGAAGATGTAATTCATGGCCCGCTGATACGTAGCACCGGCGTTCTTCAACCCAAAAGTCATAACAATCCATTCGAATAAACCAAGATGACCTGGACACCTGAAAGCCGTTTTCGAGATATCTGCTTCGGCCATTAATATCTGATTGTACCCTGCATTCCCATCCATGAAACTTATGACTTTGTGTCCTGCGGTAGAATCTATCAAGATATCGGTCGTTGGCATCGGATATCCATCCATTGGCGTAGCCTGATTTAAGTTCCTGAAATCGATGCACACGCGTAACTTTCCATTCTTCTTGTATACGGGCACAATATTAGAAATCCATTCGGCGTAGCGGCACTGCCGAATAAATCCTGCTTCAATTAACTTTGCAATTTCGGCCTTTATATCAGGTAGAATCTTGGGGTTACACCGTCGTGCAGGTTGCTGATATGGCCGATATCCTGATTTTATAGGTACCCGGTGTTCAACAATGGACCGGTCTAGACCTGGCATCTCATGATATTCCCAAGCAAAGCAATCCTTGAACTCTTTTAATAAATTTATCAGTTTATACTTATACTCAGGATCCAAATTAGCACTAATATACATCGGCCTTGATTTGCTGCTATCTCCCAAATCTACCATCTCCTATAAATCGGCCGACGTAAACCCATGCCCAAGCTTCCCGTCTTCTCGGACGAGCTGATCCAGCTATTCTGAATCTTCAGAGCCGACTGCTTGGATCGGCTGTAGACCGAAATCGGACACTTTTAGGAAGTCAGTGTCCCAAGTCCTGCCGGATATACATCTGACGTGCTCGCAGCTCCACTGTTGCATGTCGGCCGCTGCAACGCTGTAGGCGGAATCGGCAGTGACTATCTCTGTGCTGTCGCCGACCCATTGCACGAGGCATTGATGCATTGTAGATGGGACACAGCAGTTTGCATGTATCCAGTCGCGACCAAGCACCATGTTGTAGGATCCCTTGCCATTAATAACGAAAAAGGCGGTAGGAAGGGTCTTACTACCGATGGTGTGGTTGACGCAGAGCGCTCCACGGGCGGGAGACACGTTGCCTTCGAAATCCTTTAGCATCATGTCCGTCTTGGTGAGGTCTTCATCGCCCTTGCCTAGCTTGCGGAACATGGCATACGGCATGATGTTAACTGCGGCACCTCCATCTACTAGTAATCTGGTGACGGGTCGTCCGTTAACATAGCCTTTGAGAAACAGCGCTTTAAGATGTTGCCGTTTTTCTTCTTCTGGTTTCTCAAAAGTAGCCGTCATCGGCTCTAACACCAGTTGTGCCATTTGTTCTTCCATTCTTGTTGCTTTGTCTCGATCGTCAGGCGCCATGAATTCCATCGGCAATATGAACACCATGTTGATTTCGGCTGCCGATTCTTGATTGTTTGCTTCCTGATCGTTTTTCTTTGGACGCCACACCCGAGACTTAACATTTCTTTTCTCTGGCACCTACCTCTGTTCTTCTTCTTGATGCTCCCACTGGCGTAGGCATTGGATCCTCCATTTCTGGGATCTGGATAGGCCATCGGGACACCACCTGGGATTTACTGGTTTGGCCGATGATCTGGCGTGTTCCCAATCTGGTTCTTCGTAGGGGATTTTCATCTGACACCCTATTATCAGCCATCTCTTCTAGCCGATCGTGCACGCTGATTCTGCCCCCCAGTCCATCTTGTTGGTTGATCCTGCCTTTTGACCGGTGGTACTGGTCAATTCTGCCCCCCAGCCGATCATGCACTGAAACGCGTTGTTCCTCTCGTCCGCGCCGATTTCTGCTTATCGGCTCTGATCCTCTGTCCCTGGAGTGTGGCCTCGAGCGATCGTTGCAACTCGATCCATTACACTCCGGACAGTTATCGGCAGACGGCAATCTGATGTCGTTCTCCCAGCAATGGATGAAGAACGGACATCGCCAGTGATCTTCATGCCGGCATATCATTTCTTCGTGGTATCTTGATTGTTCTTGCTACTGCCGATATTTGCTGAGCAAGAACTGGGAGGTGACGGGTTTGCGTGATCGTTCTGGCCCCCGCCTGCTCCTTAATTTCTTCCGTCGTGATCTGCCTCCTGGGATCGACGGCGCCGCCCCTTCTTGCCGATTCTGACGTCAGCACCTTGGTTTGGTGTGAATTTCCTCCAGTGTCAACCATGTTGGCCGGGAAGGGATGCCGATCTATCTTCATCGGCTTCGCCGATTTAGCTAGGGTTTCAAATTTAAGCCTCCCCTGTTCGATGGCCGATTGTATCTGCTGACGGAAGACTTTGCATTCATTCGTATCATGAGACGTGGCGTTGTGCCACTTGCAGTATTTCATCTTCTGGAGTTGGTCGGCCGAGGGGATAGTGTGATGTTGAGATAGTTTAATCTGTCCTTCCTGGAGCAATAAATCGAAAATTTTATCGGCCTTTGATGTGTCAAAGCCGAATGTCTCTGGCTTTCCGAAAGGGCATGATATCGGTTTTTTCCCTTTCACCCATTCTGCCAGGCCGATTTCCTCCTCCCCATCGAATTCAGACCCTTCTAGGTATGCCACCTTCTTTTGGAAATTCTTCCGCTGTTCAAATGGACGGACTTCCTGTCCCGACAAACGGTGGACGATCTGGCTTAGGCTTTCAAACTCTTGCGCAGCATATCTTTCTTTGATTTGTTGCAGGAGGCCTTGGAAAGCGATATCGGCCAACTGTGCATCAGTCAGAGCCAGACTATAGCATTTGTTCCTGACTTCTCTGAACCTCTGTATATATCCCATTACCGGTTCATCGCTCCTCTGCCTGAGGCTGGTCAAATCCGAGAGCTTCATCTCGTGTACTCCTGCGTAGAAGCACTTGTGGAACTGCTTTTCCAAATCGGCCCATGTAACAATAGAATTTGGTGGCAGGGTGGTGAACCACTGGAAGGCCGATCCGGACAGAGACGATGAAAACAAACGCACCCTCAGAGCACCTTGTGTGGCAGCCTCCCCGCACTGGATGATGAATCGGTTGATGTGCTCTACAGTGGATGTATCGTCCGTCCCCGAAAACTTGGTGAAATCGGGAACTTTGTAGCGGTGTGGGAACGGCAGCAAGTCATAGGCCGATGGGTATGGCGTCTTGTAGGTGTAAGTTTGCACCTTTGGATTCAATCCAAACTGGTCCTGGATCACTTCTGCTATTCTTGCCGTCCAGTCCACCTGCTGCTGATGAACGACTATTCGCGGCGCGGGCATGTGCTAAAGAGCTGGCACGCCTGGGTGATGAATCGAAGCATGCGGCGAATTCTGCTGAGCAGCTGATAGTTGATGGCGAAGTGAATCCGCCGCCCCATCATATGTCATCATTGGCGCTGCGCCTCTGAACGCTTCTACAGCGCTTGCCCCCCTGCCGATTTCTGATGAGATCGGCTGATATTGAGGGACCGTCGGCCGGACGGCCGACTGGTGAGTCACCTGGGTTGGATAGCTTCCATGCCCGGTTGATGGGTCGGGGAAAGCCGTTGTCGCCGATATCCCCCAGGGTACTGAGCTTGTAGGCAGCGATTGTACAGAAACGACCTGGACAGGTTGAAACGGTGTCTGTGACGGGAAACACGGTGCACCGCTGTACCTTGGAGACGCTGGAGGCAACGGAGTGTTGTATCCCTCGCGTTGCGTTAATATCAGCTGAGGAGCCGATTGAGATGTGCATGCTTAGCTTCTAGCTGGCAGCGTGACTGGCGGGGCATACGCTGGTCTCTGATAGCCTTGGATTGCTCCGCTGGCCAGAGAACTGACGACGGCATTATACACCGTGTTGGTCATCACGAAGGATTGATCAATGAATGCCTGGTAGACGGACTGTTGGATCATATCGAACATCTTGCCCAAGTCTTCAGCGATGGTGATGTGGTGGGGAACTGGAATAGGAGCCTTCTTGACAGCTTCCCTGCTTCTGGTACGACTGAACGACTGAAGGTACATCTTCTTGTAATCTTCTAGATGTTTAGCTAATTCTTCCCTCTGGTCGTCCTTGAGATCCGCTTATGTGACCTCAATGATGTTGCTATCGGAGATTTCTACGTTCTTCGACATATCAGATTTTGGATTGGGTTCCACCGGGCGTGCCAAAAGTGTGTTGGCGCTAAAATCGGCCGGATAGGAATCGACCGATGGTCTTCAGCGTCGGACACACGACCCGGGAGAATCTGCTTAGCTCCTGTTCGGGTTATCGCCCTGGTGCGGTTCGCGCAGAGTGCCAGTCAATCTAACCTGTTGATTGATAAGGAAATAAAGTATTAAATTCCAGGCGCTCCGATCGGCTGGAGTTCCGATCTGTCCTGAAGAGCGCGTCGGCGGTGAATCGGCCGATTTGCTGTAAAGATGATCGGCTATGGATCAGCCGATAATCGCGTAATAATTGTAAAGAAAACTGCTGGAGCGATCTAAACAATTAGTACGGATGCAACACTTGAAATAGATCTAATCGGCTGTAAGATGGTAAATCGAAGAAAAACGATAACGAAGCCGATTACTCTGATTTCAAGCTGGATAACTAGTGATAATACTAGAATAACAGGTAAAACTTGCGATTCTAGTAAATATCGATAACTGGTGAATAAATCCAAACAAAACCACAGTGATGCGCCCGTAGTTAAAGCTCGGATATTACTCGATAAGCGGAACCTACCAATTGGCCGGAGATCAAGTTGATGCAGCCCTGCCAACCCGTACGAACTCGTGAAAAAAGAAAAGTATTGGCGAAGTCGCCGACTTGAAAGTAAATTGCTGAAAAAAACTAGAAGTATTGTTGTTGATTGATGTGATGATGTCTTTTGCAAGACCCTGACGACTCCTATTTATATCATAAAACTAGGACTCCTGGTCGATCACGACTTGTTACAATCTTATTTAAAAAACAGGAAAACTACTATATCTATAATAACTTTTAAAGGAAACGGACTCCCGCAGAATCTTCCGCCGCCATCCCCTAATCCAATCAGGATTCTTTTCAATTGCTCCTTGACCGACTTAGCGTTGCCCTGTTGACAAACTTTCGACCAGGACCCTCCGAAATAGTCCCATCTAGTTGGCGCATGCTGTATCACCAATCGGCCGATTTCCAACTGTTACCTCAATCGGCCGATTCCTTACCGTAGCCTTTAGATCTGCCGCATCGGCCGACCTTCTTTTCCCGACGCTGATTTAACACGTGTCAAAATCTGGCGTCAACAGAGTGAAGACCTTGAATTATTTGATAGCCCTCCTTGTGTCAAAGATCTTGTTGGTCGTGTAACATCAAAATTTGTTTGCCGTGTGTCGGTGTTTTACCGCCACGCCCACCGAGGGATACCCCCGAGGTGGTGAGTTTGTAGGTAGGGTGTTGCCGAGATCAGGAACTCGAAGGTGCAAAGGAACACAAGGTTTAGATAGGTTCGGGCCGCCGAGAGCGTAACACCCTACGTCCTGTGTGGTTTGTATTGCCTTTGATGATGATTGGGTGATCTACTAGGTGATTCCCTGGATGATCACCGAGCTATCCCCTGGAGAGGGTCCTGTCCGCCCTTATATAGTCTGGGGGACAGCTTTACATGGAAGTCCTAGTCGGATACATGCCCTAGAGTCCTACCTCGAGTGGTTTTTTGGTAGTTCCCTACTGTATTCGACTAGTTTGACTACTATAGGAGCAGTTCTTCTAGGCTACGAGTAGTTACACAGATGTAGGGTGTGGGCCACGTCCCATCCCTTATCCTAGGAAAAGTATGCCACGTGTACAGTCCCGTGTACCCGGGTCTAACACCGTGGGGTGAAGTTCAATTGAGGGGCCATTTTGATTGTGGAAAAGCTATGCCGCACTATGTAATGATGAAGTTAAACTTGGAGTCACATTGGAAACAATAGAAGGAGGTGGCAGAACGGTCAAATGTGGTATGATTGTCGCTGACATGTCGCGTATGCCTAGTACACATGAAAATCACCCAACCTATATATTCGAGAACATGACCCAGGAGTCAGCTCTATCTAATGATACACCTATTTTTGCACCGAATAGTCCTCAAAATGAACCTAGTTTTGATTTGGCCGTTGCTGTCGATGATTTTGACAATTGTGATGAGGAACGTAATCAAGATGATGATGAGATATCACTAGGGTCTGAAAATGAAGATGGTGATTTGGAATGTGATGTTAAAGGCGAAGAGAACAAAGAGGATGACGGCGTTGCATCGGAACCAAGTGATATAGGTGATGAGGACGGGATGTCTTGTATAGCTGTGGCAGAACCACCTGAATTAATCCGGCTCAAGTGTATTAACCATCACCATTAGGGCAATCTCGGTTAACCTTACACTTCAAACGGAGTAATCCACTGGTCTGTCGGGTATAACCTCCCGATACAACCACGTTAAGCGGATCGAGCGCCATACATACAAACGCTCATGCGACGATGAGCCCAGAGAATACCACATTCCAGCAATATTACAACATTAGCATAAGTAATATTACAGACCAAGTTTTGAGTTTAGAAACCAAGTACTTCAATGATCATACTAAGAAGTTCTTTAGAGTTTAAGTTGCAGCGGAAAATAAAACAACGAAAGCTACTCGACGATAAGGATGTCTCGATGAAGCCCGTATGAGACATCACTCGACATTATCTCCGTTGGACGGGGGCGTATCCCATTCCACCGACCAACCAGGGGGAAGAGTACACGGCCAGGTCAAGCTAGCAATCATATCTTCGAAGGTCTCACCTGAAAACGAGCCACAAGCAAGGCTGAGTATACTAATACTCAGCAAGACTTACCCGAGTAGTGGAATCTACTCTACCGACTCTAGATATGCAAGGCTTTTGGCTCGGGGGTTTGTTTTGCCGAAAAGCTTCTACAAGTGGGTCCTTACTTTCAATTTTTAGCTCAAGATTCTAGTTTCGTTAACCATTCTAGATAAGCAGCTATCCAAAAGCATACATGGTGAAGCATTAAATTTTCATCCAACCAGTTCATTCATCCTCATTGTTCCTCTTCTTACTCTTTGGGTAAAAATGGTTAAGCAGTCTCAATAGCCGTGAGAAACGGACGATTCGAATCGAATTTCTTAACCTTACAAGGGAAACCCAAACACACGTCACGTGGTTACTCCCTAGAGTCACACGTGCAACTTTTCCCCTTTCTTTCCGGGTCGTGGATCGGGGCTACCCTCCGAGAGTACAAGAGCCCCACGCCACGGTTCGGCGCCGGGTCTTGACCACTCTCTGCACTCGCCATATGCACATGGGACCGAAGTTCAAAGGGCAGGATGCCGTCCCCTTGCCGGGCCAATCAGGGGCTCGCCGGCGGCGAGGGGTGAGGGTCGGGGAAGGTTCAGGAGTGCGAGGGCTACCTCGTGGGGGTGTTGTTCAGGTGGGGGACGGCCGGGAATGGCTCGCCGGCGTTGGAGCAGAGGCGGCGGCGGCGCGGCACGCGTCGACGGCGGTGCTCCGGCGAGCTTCAGTGGCGCGTGGGGAAGCTGCTCAGGGGCTTGGCTTGGACGGAGGAGGTCGGGGTCGAGCTGCCCACGGTGAGCAGGGGCGGCGGCAGCGCGGGCGGCGGCACTCCGGTGGTCCTGGGCGGCGTTGGGTGGGTCGGCGAGCTTCAGGGGGATGATGTAGTGGTGGCTGAAGCTTCAATTTTGGCGGTGGGCGGCGGTGGAGGGCTGTCCACGGGCGGGCGGCGCTCGGCGGCGGCAATGGCGACGGCGAGGGCGTTCTGGGTGCGTGGCTCGCGCGGGCGGCCGGGGCGCGGCTTTTATAGGGGTAGGAGGGAGTGTGGACGGGCCTGGGCAACCCGCGGGCGGAGGCACGGCACGGCGCGCACTGGCCACGGCGGGCGGCAGCAGAACGCCGGCGCGGCGTGCGGCGAGCGGGCGCGGGTGACTGGCGGCCGAAGATTTGGCGTGGGCGCGAGGGGATAGTGTGGCGCGCGGAGTGGTGGAGCAGCTGCTGCAGCGGCTCGGGCGGAGGACAGGCGCAGCGACGGGCGTGGCGCGGGAGCCGGGGCGGCACGGCGGATCGCGGTGGTTGGGCTCGGCGGGCGGCGAGGCGGGACGCGGCAGCGGCGTGCGCACGCGCGGGCGCGTACTGGGCCGCGCGGCGTGGGGAGGGGGCAAAGCCGGGCGTGGCGGGGTGGCGCGGCGGCCACTGGCCTGGCGCCTCGCGCCGGTCAGGCGTCGCCGGCCACCTGGCGCGCAGCGGTCGGGCGGGGAGGGGAGAGAGAGGGAGCGCGAGGGGCCTGAATGCAAGAATTCGAAAAGTTTCAGGGGGCTGGGTGCAAACAGGGCGTTTTCTCCTCTTTCTAATTTGAATTTCAAAAACTTTTGAACACGAAAGTTGTTCAGAATAAAAAGTTCTACAAGTTTGGTTTGAGGCAACAACTCATTTGGCTTATGGTTTGAAAGTTAAATTTAAAAGTTCAAAAGTGTCCAAATGTGCCCAATTTAAATTTGAATTTCAACTTCTCTCGTTCCAATTCTTTTCACCCTTTTATTAGTTGGTTAAGCATAGGGTTAGCCTACTGACATTGATTTTAGAAATGAAATTTTTCAGGGCTGTCACAGCCTTCCCCCCTTAACAAGAATCTCGCCCCGAGATTCGGTAATTCTTAGTGTGGACGTGGGTGCACATACCAGTGGTTGGGATAAGAAACCCAGGGAAATTTTGGTTTAGGTAGCTCTCGGTTTCCCAGGTGGCTTCTTCTTCCGTGTGGTGATTCCATTGTACTTTATACATTCTAATTACCTTCCTCCTGGTCTCTCTTTCTTTTTGATCCAGAATTTTAACTGGGTGTTCGACATACGAGAGGTCGGGTTCCAACGATATTTCCTGTTGTTCCACAATCTCGGTAGGGACTCGAATACACTTCTTGAGTTGAGATACGTGGAAGACATCATGGGTGGCCGTGAGATGAGGGGGCAGTCGTAATTTGTAGGCTACGGGTCCGCAGCTCTCAATGATTTCGTAAGGACCAACATAACGGGGAGCTAGTTTGCCTTTGATTCCAAATCTTCGCACTCCCTTGGTTGGTGAAACTCGAAGATAGACATGATCGCCAACTTCGAATTTTAGGGGCTTTCTCCTTTTGTCAGAATAGCTCTTTTGTCGGGCTTGTGCGGCTTTAAGATTTGCTTGCATTATTTTTACTTTCTCCTCTGCCTCGATTACCAGGTCGGGTCCAATTATCTTACGTTCTCCGGTTTGTGACCAGCTCAAAGGAGTTCGACACCTTCGTCCGTACAGGGCCTCAAATGGTGCCATTTTCAAACTTGTTTGATAGCTATTGTTGTACGAGAACTCTGCTAGGGCTAGGCATTTGTCCCAGTTCTTGTCATAGTGAATGACGCAAGCTCTCAGCATGTCTTCAAGAATTTGGTTTACTCTTTCCGTTTGTCCATCAGTCTGAGGATGGTATGCTGAGCTGCGAATCAGTTTAGTGCCAAGAGACGTTTGCAGTTGTTCCCAAAAGCGTGCTACAAACTGAGGACCACGATCGGAAATAATTGTCTTAGGTATTCCATGTAGGCAAACAATACGATCGAGGTAAATCTCGGCATATTTCTTGGTAGAATAGGTGGTGTGTACCGGAAGAAAATGTGCCGTCTTTGTGAGTCTATCCACGATAACCCATATGGAATCATGTTTCTGGGAAGTGTTTGGTAGTCCAACGATGAAGTCCATACTTATGTCTTCCCATTTCCATGATGGTATAGGTAACGGTTGAAGTGTACCGGCTACCTTCAAGTGGCTAGCTTTTACTCTCTGGCACGTGTCACATTCTGAGACATACGCTGCAATTTCTCTTTTCATTCTAGTCCACCAGAAGTTTTGCCTTAGGTCTTGATACATTTTGCTACTGCCGGGGTGGATAGAGAATTTGGAAAGGTGCGCCTCATCAAGAATTTGCTTGCGGAGTTCACGATTCTTCGGAACGACTATACGACTTTCGAACCATAGGACTCCCTTATGGTCCTGGCGGAAACATTTATACTTCAACTCTCCTAGAGAGAGTTTTTGTTTGATGATCTTAATTCCTTCATCATGTAGTTGTGCCATGACGATTTGGTCGTGAAGAGTGGGCTCAACTGAGATGTGATCTAGAGTGCCTTGGGAAACCATTCCATGTTAAGCTTCCTCATTTCTGCACACAATGTCTCATGGTAGGACTCCATGGATAAGCAATGGCAATGGGACTTGCGGCTTAGTGCATCTGCGACTACATTAGCCTTGCCGGGGTGATAGTGCACTTCAAGGTCATAATCCTTGATTAATTCTAGCCATCTTCGTTGTCAGATACTGCACTGTGTACCCATGAGATAGTGCCTCCATATTTTCAGAGCGTGAATGACGGCTGCAAGCTCAAGATCGTGAGTGGGATAATTCTGCTCGTGGGGCCGAAGGGCTCGTGAGGCATATGCAATCACTCGATTCTCTTGCATAAGCACACATCCTAGACCAGTACCCGATGCGTCATAATACACATCGAATGACTTGGTATTATCGGGTTGAGCTAACACAGGTGCAGTAGTCAGATGCTCTCTGAGAGTGTGGAAAGCTTCTTCACATTTCTCATCCCATACAAACTTTACTTCCTTCTTTAACAGTTCAGTCATGGGCTTAGCAATTCGAGAGAAATCCGGGATGAAGCGACGGTAGTAACCGGCTAAGCTGAGAAAACTGCGAATCTGATGAACAGAGGTAGGGGGTTTCCAATCCATCACCTCTTGTACCTTGCTGGGGTCAACAGCTATGCCTTCGTTGGAGATCGTGTGACCTAAGAACTTTACAGTATCCAACCAGAATTCACACTTCGAGAACTTAGCATAGAGCTGATGGTCTCTGAGTCGCTGAAGAACAATGCGAAGGTGCTGGGCATGCTCTTCCTCATCCTTGGAATAGATAAGGATGTTGTCGATGAACACTACGACGAATTTGTCCAGTTCGGGCATGAATACCGAATTCATGAGATACATGAAATAGGCAGGGGCGTTGGTGAGTCCAAAGGACATGACCAAAAACTCGTATAGTCCATATCTTGTGGAGAAGGCAGTCTTAGGAATATCGCACGGGCGAATCTTGATTTGATGATATCCCGAACGAAGATCAATCTTTGAAAAGACTCTGGCTCCAGCTAATTGATCGAAGAGTACATCGATACGGGGAAGTGGGTATTTATTTTTAACAGTTACCGCATTGAGAGGTCGGTAGTCAACGCATAACCTCAAACTGTCATCCTTCTTCCTTACGAATAGGGCTGGACATCCCCAAGGTGACGCGCTAGGGCGAATGAAACCTTTGTCCAGTAGTTCTTGAAGTTGAATTTTTAGCTCTGCCAACTCTTTAGGGGGCATCCTATATGGTCTTTTGGATATAGGTGCAGTGCCTGGTTGTAGTTCAATGATGAACTCCATATCCCTATCCGGTGGCATTCCTGGTAAGTCATCCGGAAAGACATCGGCATACTCGTTCACTACAGGAATATCCACTAGCTTAAGTCCTTCCATCTTGTAAGCACAGGAATTCGTGCAATCTAGGACTGGTAGGTAAAGGGTAGTGGCTCCGTGACTAGGTGAATTTATCTCAACGGCTCGGGAAGAAAGGTCCAGTGTGACTCCATGCATAGTCATCCAGTTCATTCCCAAAATAATGTCCATGCCGTCAAGAGGTAAAAGGACAAGGTCTGTGTCGATGGTTTTACTACCCAATTTGACTGGTACTTGTCTGACCATTTGGTTTGAAGCAATTTTACCACCCGGTGTTGATATCACATATGACCCTTTGGTGTGACAAACATCCAAGCCTACTTTTGCACCGAATTTTGCACTTATGAAACTATGTGATGCACCAGAATCAAATAATATAACTGCAGGCTTGTTATGGATAGAGAATGTACCCGACATCACTGGGGCTCGTTCTGGAAGCTCTGCAAGCATGGTGAAGTTAATCCGTCCTTGCTTGACTTGCAGGGTTTGTCTCTTGCCCCTGTTCTTGGTGTTCAGGTTGGATCCCTGACCTTGGTTGGGCTGCCCAGACTGAGGGCATTCCCGTGCGAAGTGGTTAGAACTCCCGCATTTGAAACATCGGTTCGCGGGGCTGGGTCGAAGAGATTGTTGCAGCGTGGGCCTCGGACCGTTCTGTGGAGGCATCGGGGGTCGTACCATGCCTGGCGGCTGTGGGGGTCTGGCCATCCATCTCCCTGGCTGAGGGGCCCTTGGTGGAGCGGTGGGCGCGGCATTTTGCACGATGCGATACCTTGGTGGTTGAGCACTTGATGGTCCAGCCGGTGCCTTTCTCTTCTTCTCTGCCCGGTGTGCCATGATACAGTCTTCCTAGGTTATGGCCATATTGACCAATTCGTTGTAGGTATCAGCCCTGGCTAGGTTCAGACGTTCCTAAGCTTGGTGTTCAGACCTCGGCGGAAACGATCACGCTTCTTGGCATCCGTATCAGCGTGATAGCCCGCATACTGGCATAGGTTGTTGAACGCCTGGGCGTACTGCAGTACGGTGCGGGCGCCCTAGGTGAGTGCCAGGAACTTGTTCAACTTCCTCTCCATGAGACCCTCGGGGATATGATGTGCCCGGAACGCGGTCTTGAATTCGTCCCAGGTGACAATGTGATCAGCGGGGAGCATAGCAAAGTAGTGGTCCCACCACAGACGAGCGGTACCGCGAAGCTGTTGTGCGGCAAAACGAGCTTTGTTGGCTTCTGAGCATGGGGCCACAAGTAATGTGAACTTGGATTCGATGGTGCGAATCCATGCATCTGCGTCTAGGGGTTCCTCTGTCTTGTGGAACAAGGGCGGCTAGGTCCCTAGGAAATCCGTGTATCCTGCAGCTTGGAGTTGGTGAGCATTGTGCCCACCCCTCTGCTGGTGGTGTCCTTGCACGATCTGACGCGGCAGCTTGGTTTGAGCGGCCATCACTTCCACCAAACTGGGCGGGGGTGGTGGCGATTGTCGCGGTCGGCTGCCACCGGCACCAAAGCCATCAGGGTTGCCACGTGTTGATCCAACCATCTGAGACGTGAAAGGTTACCATTAGTAACGCGATCCATATTACTTCCTTGATTCATAAATGATTGGTGTAGTCATAGACTTCCGAAATCACAGCCAGAAGTATGGACACAATCTTTGTTTGCTACGAGAAAAATCATAGCTTGCTGTGGGTCCATCCAAAACATCTCATACTTTGGCAATAGTTAGAGGACTTAGGGATGCACCACTTTGGTATTTAACTCCGGCGCTAGAACTATAGCTAAGGTGGTCGAAAGGCTTGCCCTTTGCCTTACTGTCTTAGCTGTTTTTCAGCAGATCGATCGGTAATGGTTCGCCTATAACTTAAACTAGCGGGGTCCAATGATGCAGAATTTTTGTGAGAACCACGATCACAAAATTTAGCACAAGTTTGGTATTCAACACTCAGCCAAGAAATGCAAGGAGACATGGGTAAAAATTCCGACAAGTCTCAGCGATTGTGGATTTCATCGTTTACCAAGTTACAACGAAATCACCCAAGTTTATCGCCGTTCCTTACAAGCTGAGGGTATCCACATGGTTCAGGTGTACCCATTACAAAAGAGTTACTCAACTCTTAGTTAGCCTATTACAACACTTGCCAAAAGTTAGGCTACCCTATCGAGGAGTATGTGCAAAAGTCCTCCTAGGTCGTCATCTAGAAGTCATCCAAGTCGTTGACGGACGACTCGCTGTGAGCAGGAGAGTGAGCTCCCATCTGAGGTGCCTGTGGTACCTCACCCTCGAAATCCATACCGGAGATACCATCAATCTCCTGTGGCTCCTCCTCATCTTCCTCCATGTCCTCCTCATGGGGATGGTCATTCTGATCATGGTGCCACTGAATGTGCTCATTAGCATCCTCCAACTCAAGGCTCAGATCATGGAGCTGTTCCTCCAACTGTGCTATCGTGGCATCTCTCTCACCCATGAGAGTGTCCTGCTCCTGAATTTGGCCCTCAAGTTGGCCAATCTGAGCATCTCTGTCCTCAAGATCCTGACTGAGCTCCTTAATCTGCTCATCCCTGGTATCTGCCATCATGTGGTAGGCCTGAGCAAGATCAGTGAGCTGCTCAAGCGCCTGACTCTGGAGACTCTGAAGCCAGTAGAGTGCACTCATGCACCGCACGGAGGTATGAATAGTTTCCTGGGCGTGAAAGTCTACCAAGTACTGTGCGTGCTGCACCCTGTTGAGCCAAAAGGGGTCGTTGTCCTGGGCAGCAGGAAACAATCCAATGGGAGCGAGTGTGACAACCTCGGGACACTGCGCACAAAAAGTGGTGAGCGCCCTCATGGCTGCAAGCTCCCAAGTATCGGCCAAACGGCGACCAACAGCCTCAATCTCCAAGGCGGGCCACTCCGGGTGTAGTGGGTGCGGAAAGATAGTCACGTTGACACGGCACTGGGTAACTCCATTCTCTGCAAACTCCAGTCCGGCGTAACGTGGGGGAATTAGATAGCCCGCGGTACGCAGAACATCCCACAAAATAGAGGGGAAGCCCTCCCAGTGGAGATACTGCGAGTGTACGTGTCCACCCTCATCCACCAACATATCAACAGGCTCGGCCATCTGAACAAAAGATCAAATGGAGTGAGATAGCGAAAAACTGTGAACAGCACAAGGACAGATTCTGTATAGTGTGCAAAAATAACCATAACTTCCACAGTTCTAATCAAAAAATTCTCAAATTTCACCAGATCACTCCTAAGGTATTTGTGAACAACTTTGCTAGTCAACTCCAGAGCTAGATAGGTCTCTAAGATGGTCTTTCTTTTCGGGTTTTACCTCTCTGTCTACCCAGAATTTTCAGTGAACAGAGGGCTAGAGTTTCGTGCACCAGGGAAAATCTACCCAGCCAAAATTTACCAAATTTTAACAGCAGCTACCTGAGCAAATTTGAAACAAGTTTTGTGTTGTACTCTTTTGCAGAAGACGGTAGGAAGGGGGCCTAAAAATTTAAGGGGCAGACGTGCTTATTCGGGACAGATTTCTGACATTCCAAGGTTTCTGTTATTTCTTACTATCCATAAGTTCAGAATTTTTGATTTTTGAACAGGGGATAGAACACGAAATTTGGAACAATTCTTTCAACATGAACTTCTCCAGAAAAGATCATTTTCTTGGGTCAATAATTCGCTCCTTTCAGTCATGGCACATTTGGGACAGATTCTCTAGATAATCCTTATGCAAACCATGCTTAAATACGCGAGGACCTTACCACTCTCATACAACGTATTTTCACTTTCCGATATATATGGTTATAATGCATGCACGTCATATTCGTCCTCACAAAATAAAATAACTGCCAAATACTTTTGGTTTTACGAAGATAGTCTCGGTGGCATACACAATACGGCTCTCGCTATAATAGCTAGTCGAGTCTTTCTAATCGTTCCTTAACTTATCGTAATCGCGGTTAGTGTACCTGCAGAAGATTGACAAAGCATATACATTTCATGAACCTTTTATGCCAGCACTCATGAAAGCGTCCGTATTCATTACCGTTTACTTATAGAAACGATATCTGTACAATTTCCGCCGTACAGACGACGTTAACATACGCTATCGAGATAGCGTATTCACGGGGGTACCGTCATGAGACGGGGGTATGAACAGCGATCGCCATACCCTGCGCCAAACCTTCTACTCCCAATATGTTCAACGAACAGTTGGAATATTGGCAGCACCTCAAGTAAGCCACTGCTTGAGGGCAGCGTTCGGTTCGCATCACCGACAGGAAGGCCAAGCTCTCTCAGTTGGCTGAGGATCCTTACCTTCTTACCTTAGCGATGAGTGCGTCGTTACAGAAATTAAGGTCGGTTGTGCATGAAAGTAAGTTTTGACAGAAAGTAATGTGCTGGAAGTCAGTTGATAATATATAGAAGTTAGATAGCCACCTAGTAAACTTTCCCATAATCCCTTAGGGCTTTACGAACTAGGCACCATCCTTAACGTACCAACGTATTTTGCAACACATCCTTCTAGTCAAGTTTTAGTAAATCGAGTTTTTAAGGCTTGTCGCATTCTCTGGCGTATGTATTTTGGCTCTGGCGCCAGCTGTTGCCAGCAGTGGCACCATACCAGCTGTGGCACCAGCTACGGCTCTAATACCAGCTGTGGCAGAACCACCTGAATTAATTCGGCTCAAGTGTATTAACCATCACCATTAGGGAAATCTCGGTTAACCTTACACTTCAAACGGAGTAATCCACTGGTCTGTCGGGTATAACCTCCCGATACAACCACGGTAAGCGGATCGAGCGCCATACATACAAACGCTCATGCGACGATGAGCCCAGAGAATACCACATTCCAGCAATATTACAACATTAGCATAAGTAATATTACAGACCAAGTTTTGAGTTTAGAAACCAAGTACTTCAATGATCATACTAAGAAGTTCTTCAGAGTTTAAGTTGCAGCGGAAAATAAAACAACGAAAGCTACTCGACGATAAGGATGTCTCGATGAAGCCCGTACGAGACGTCACTCGACATTATCTCCGTTGGACGGGGGCGTATCCCATTCCACCGACCAACCAGGGGGAAGAGTTCACGGCCAGGTCAAGCTAGCAATCATATCTTCGAAGGTCTCACCTGAAAACGAGCCACAAGCAAGGCTGAGTATACTAATACTCAGCAAGACTTACCCGAGTAGTGGAATCTACTCCACCGACTCTAGATATGCAAGGCTTTTGGCTCGGGGGTTTGTTTTGCCGAAAAGCTTCCACAAGTGGGTCCTTACTTTCAATTTTTAGCTCAAGATTCTAGTTTCGTTAACCATTCTAGATAAGCAGCTATCCGAAAGCATACATGGTGAAGCATTAAATTTTCATCCAACCAGTTCATTCATCCTCATTGTTCCTCTTCTTACTCTGTGGGTAAAAATGGTTAAGCAGTCTCAATAGCCGTGAGAAACGAACGATTCGAATCGAATTTCTTAACCTTGCAAGGGAAACCCAAACACACGTCACGTGGTTACTCCCTAGAGTCACACGTGCAACTTTTCCCCTTTCTTTCCGGGTCGTGGATCGGGGCTACCCTCCGAGAGTACAAGAGCCCCACGCCACGGTTCGGCGCCGGGTCGTGACCACTCTCTGCACTCGCCATATGCACATGGGACCGAAGTTCAAAGGGCAGGATGCCGTCCCCTTGCTGGGCCAATCAGGTACTTAAGCTTACCGATTCCCATAATCTCGGCATGTGTTTAGTACGTTCAAAGACTTAACCATCACTACCACACCCTGCGGCCTTAGCATTTTTCACTAGACAGACGGGCCTCAATCGTAACCATCGTTCCATAGCCCGTCCGTGTCCTTATGATTGCAGCGTGTAGTAGACATTCAACTCCTATTTTCTCGCGAGTGACAGGAAATCACCCGGCTTTTACCGGAGTCCTATTAGCATAGCATTCTATTAGCATAGCAGCGTTCGGTTCGCATCACCGACAGGAAGGCCAAGCTCTCTCAGTTGGCTGAGGATCCTTACCTTCTTACCTTAGCGATGAGTGCGTCGTTACAGAAATTAAGGTCGGTTGTGCATGAAAGTAAGTTTTGACAGAAAGTAATGTGCTGGAAGTCAGTTGATAATATATAGAAGTTAGATAGCCACCTAGTAAACTTTCCCATAATCCCTTAGGGCTTTACGAACTAGGCACCATCCTTAACGTACCAACGTATTTTGCAACACATCCTTCTAGTCAAGTTTTAGTAAATCGAGTTTTTAAGGCTTGTCGCATTCTCTGGCGTATGTATTTTGGCTCTGGCGCCAGCTGTTGCCAGCAGTGGCACCATACCAGCTGTGGCACCAGCTACGGCTCTGATACCAGCTGTGGCAGAACCACCTGAATTAATCCGGCTCAAGTGTATTAACCATCACCATTAGGGCAATCTCGGTTAACCTTACACTTCAAACGGAGTAATCCACTGGTCTGTCGGGTATAACCTCCCGATACAACCACGGTAAGCGGATCGAGCGCCATACATACAAACGCTCATGCGACGATGAGCCCAGAGAATACCACATTCCAGCAATATTACAACATTAGCATAAGTAATATTACAGACCAAGTTTTGAGTTTAGAAACCAAGTACTTCAATGATCATACTAAGAAGTTCTTCAGAGTTTAAGTTGCAGCGGAAAATAAAACAACGAAAGCTACTCGACGATAAGGATGTCTCGATGAAGCCCGTACGAGACGTCACTCGACATTATCTCCGTTGGACGGGGGCGTATCCCATTCCACCGACCAACCAGGGGGAAGAGTACACGGCCAGGTCAAGCTAGCAATCATATCTTCGAAGGTCTCACCTGAAAACGAGCCACAAGCAAGGCTGAGTATACTAATACTCAGCAAGACTTACCCGAGTAGTGGAATCTACTCCACCGACTCTAGATATGCAAGGCTTTTGGCTCGGGGGTTTGTTTTGCCGAAAAGCTTCTACATGTGGGTCCTTACTTTCAATTTTTAGCTCAAGATTCTAGTTTCGTTAACCATTCTAGATAAGCAGCTATCCGAAAGCATACATGGTGAAGCATTAAATTTTCATCCAACCAGTTCATTCATCCTCATTGTTCCTCTTCTTACTCTGTGGGTAAAAATGGTTAAGCAGTCTCAATAGCCGTGAGAAACGAACGATTCGAATCGAATTTCTTAACCTTGCAAGGGAAACCCAAACACACGTCACGTGGTTACTCCCTAGAGTCACACGTGCAACTTTTCCCCTTTCTTTCCGGGTCGTGGATCGGGGCTACCCTCCGAGAGTACAAGGGCCCCACGCCACGGTTCGGCGCCGGGTCGTGACCACTCTCTGCACTCGCCATATGCACATGGGACCGAAGTTCAAAGGGCAGGATGCCGTCCCCTTGCCGGGCCAATCAGGTACTTAAGCTTACCGATTCCCATAATCTCGGCATGTGTTTAGTACGTTCAAAGACTTAACCATCACTACCACACCCTGCGGCCTTAGCATTTTTCACTAGACAGACGGGCCTCAATCGTAACCATCGTTCCATAGCCCGTCCGTGTCCTTATGATTGCAGCGTGTAGTAGACATTCAACTCCTATTTTCTCGCGAGTGACAGGAAATCACTCGGCTTTTACCGGAGTCCTATTAGCATAGCATTCTATCGAACCTTACATCTAGTTTTCAAGCTTGGGTTCCTAACATCATGCAACTAAGTTTTCATTCAACTCCTATAAACTTAATTCACAAGCAAAGAGTAGTGAGTTGCATAATTAGGAAAGAAATAGGTTATGCTCCGGGGCTTGCCTTCTTGCGAAAAGTTAGTCCGGGGCTCTTCCGGACTTGGGCTCGGGTCTTCAAGAGCTTCAGTTAGATTTACTTGAGCTTCACGCTGCTCACTCTCGGACGCGGGCACCAGCTCGTAAGTTGCGTCAGCGAGAGTCGTCGATTCTACATGAATGCACAAGTTTAAGTCGTGGTAATGATAATCGACATGATTTAAGTGTAATTACTATAGTGGATAGTTTCTGGTCATGAAACTTTGGATTTAGTCACATCAGGGAAATATGTGCTTACTGTAAAATTTTCAGACAATTTCATGCAGCAGATTAATTACGAAAAATATATTACATAGCTGCTGTTAGACTTTTGTTCTTTTTGTACAGGACAGATGGTGCAACAACTGAGTCTAAGATTTTTACAGAGCTTTCATTTGAGCATGCAGGAGCTACTGTAATTTTTGTAGGATTTATTATGCAGTATTCAGAGCATAGAAAATATGACATTACACACCTAGGTTATTCAAGGATTCATTTTTACAGGACACTACAGAGGGTGTTTGTCCATGCAACGTTTTACACAGCAACCTCTACCACAGTGTATCTCTTAGTAAAAATTTGAGAATTTTCCAAGCTAAGGTACTATTTCCTTGATTTAATGTAGGTTATTAGCACATAAATCAAATAATTAGGTTCCTTTGAGAGATAAAGTCTCCCAATTTTTCTCTGGCATCTGGGTTCCAATACACTAGCAGAGAAAATGTTTCATTAGGTGATTCATCACATAACTGCAGGGATAAAACATTCTACTTAAACATGGTATGAAACTAAGTTTCATAAACAGTAAAGCTAGATATGGAATTTGGGCCTGGTCTTTTTACACAGCCCTAAAAATTAAGCAACTAACTCACTGTCCAAATTTTAGGGTCAGCATTGATCTACAACAGTGGGTACAAAATAAGTCCATTAAAGCTTCCATTTAATGTAGAGTAAAATATGTTGAGATTCTGAGAAACTTTTTGTAACAAAAGTGGTAGAGTTTGTTCTAAGGATTCCAGAACAGTTGAGTTTGCATTTTTCTGAATTTTCTACGAATTTATACGGATTTTACAAGTTCACTGAATTTGAATCTAGATTTGAAACTTTCTTTTACAACTGGGTCCTTGAATCTTACGTGCAAACCCTTCTAAAAATTTAAATTCTTGCAATTGGGTCCTCGGGCGGCTCGGGTACGGCGGCCGGCCGAAATTCCGGCGAGGAGCTCGCCGGCGGCGAGGGGTGAGGGTCAGGGAAGGTTCAGGGGTGCGAGGGCTACCTCGTGGGGGTGTTGTTCAGGTGGGGGACGGCCGGGAATGGCTCGCCGGCGTTGGAGCAGAGGTGGCGGCGGCGCGGCACGCGTCGACGGTGGTGCTCCGGCGGGCTTGGGGCGGCCTGGTCCGGTCAGCGAGCTTCAGTGGCGCGTGGGGAAGCTGCTCAGGGGCTTGGCTTGGACGGAGGAGGTCGGGGTCGAGCTGCCCACGGTGAGCAGGGGCGGCGGCGGCGGCGGCAGCACGGGCGGCGGCGCTCCGGTGGTCCTGGGCAGCGTTGGGTGGGTCGGCGAGCTTCAGGGGGATGATGTAGTGGTGGCTGAAGCTTCAATTTGGGCGGTTCGCGGCGGTGGACGGCTGTCCACGGGCGGGCGGCGCTCGGCGGCGGCAATGGCGACGGCGAGGGCGTTCTGGGTGCGTGGCTCGCGCGGGCGGCGGGGCGCGGCTTTTATAGGGGCAGGAGCGAGTGTGGAGGGGCCCGGGCAACGCACAGGCGGAGGCACGGCACGGCGCGCACTGGCCACGGCGGGCGGCAGCAGAACGCCGGCGCGGCGTGCGGCGAGCGGGCGCGGGTGACTGGCGGCCGGAGATTTGGCATGGGCGCGAGGGGATAGTGTGGCGCGCGGAGTGGTGGAGCAGCTGCTGCAGCGGCTCGGGCGGAGGACAGGCGCAGCGACGGGCGGGGCGCGGGAGCCGGGGCGGCACGGCGGATCGCGGTGGTTGGGCGCGGCGGGCAGCGAGGCGGGACGCGGCAGCGGCGTGCGCACGCGCGGGCGCGTACTGGGCCGCGCGGCGTGGGGAGGGGGCAAAGCCGGGCGTGGCGGGGTGGCGCGGCGGCCACTGGCCTGGCGCCTCGCGCCGGTCAGGCGTCGCCGGCCACCTGGCGCGCGGCGGTCGGGCGGGGAGGGGAGGGAGAGGTAGCACGAGGGGCCTGAATGCAAGAATTCGAAAAGTTTCAGGGGGCTGGGTGCAAACAGGGCGTTTTCTCCTCTTTCTAATTTGAATTTCAAAAACTTTTGAACACGAAAGTTGTTCAGAATAAAAAGTTCTACAAGTTTGGTTTCAGGCAACAACTCATTTGGCTTATGGTTTGAAAGTTAAATTTAAAAGTTCAAAAGTGTCCAAATGTGCCCAATTTAAATTTGAATTTCAACTTCTCTGGTTCCAATTCTTTTCACCCTTTTATTAGTTGGTTAAGCATAGGGTTAGGCTACTGACATTGATTTTAGAAATGAAATTTTTCAGGGCTGTCACAATAGCAGCCCCTCTAGACCACATCACGATGATGCAGCTTTCCATTCTTACACGTGGGATGAGTTTTGGCTATTGAAGCAAGTTGATGTTGATCTTCCGTCGGTGCCTAATACTATGGATATTTGCATGACCCACAAGGCCGTATGCAATTCTGCATTCGTACCATGGGAGGGCAATAATGAATGTGAGAATCCGAAAATTGAGAGGGGCATGATCTTCGACACTCTTCAAGAATTGCAGTTTTTCTTGGCAGAATATGCAGTTAGATATCATAGGCCATTCACTGTTGTTCATTCGTACAAGAATTCAAGGTATGATATCATGTGCATGCAAGGTTGCCTTTGGCGTGTTTGGTCTCGTCTCGTGAAGAACACCGGGAAGTGGAAGATCACATGAGCTGTGCAACCTCACACATGTTCATCAGCTAAACCTAAGCAAGTACATGCCCAATGCACGACAAGATATCTCGATCGTAATATCCTTGGTTTTGTTCGTGCGGACAATGATATATCAGTTCCTTCTCTCATGGAGTCCATATTTTCTTTTAATGGGTATCGTGTAATGTACTCAAAGCCTGGAGGGTGAAACAACACGCTATTGCATTGCTTTGGGGTGATTGGAAAGAATGATATGGCAGGGTCCCTCGGGTACTTAGTGCTATGGCCCATTTCAACCCAGGAATTAGATGGTTTCCTTTCTATGGAGGGTTGATGCTCCCCGACAACGGTGTCTACAAGCATGTTTTGCAGAGGGTGTTTTGGTGCTTCCCCCAGTGCGTTGTTGCTTTCCAGCATTGTCGTCCAATGATTCTAGTAGATGCTACCTTCTTGACGGGCAAGTATAAGGGCACTTTGATGATGGCTGTGGCGGTTAATCCGGAGGGCCAGCTTGTACCTCTTGCATTTGCCTTCGCAGAGAGTGAGAACAACGGTAGCTAGTCATGGTTCATGAAGCTAGTTTGATGCAATGTACTTGGTCCTTCTAGGACAGTTTGTATGATATCTGACCAGCACCATGGGTTGTTGAACTACGTGAAGGATCACTTGGATGGTTTCCCACTGCTTGTCCATACGTGGTGCATGAGGCACTTTGCAGCCAATATGTGGCGCCATCATAAGAAAAAGGAGGTCATTGAAAAGTTGAAGATATTGTGTTGTGTGCGCGAGGAGAAGGAGTTCGATGAGAAACATAAAGACTTGGAGAAAATTTTGAATGATAGGGGCAAAGAATGGCTGAAGGTAGAAATGCCCGACAAGAGCAAATGGGCCCTAGCTTTCGACAAGGGAGGGAAGCGTTATAGCATTATGACCACCAACAATTCGGAGTCCTTGAACAATGTGTTCAAAGGTATGTGTAGTAGACCAGTAGCCGGCATAATTGAGTACTCCTTTCAGAAATGCATTGAGTACTTTGTGGATAGGTGGAACAAGGCAAGAAGTGCCCTTGAAACTGGCCAAGTGTTGGGTAAAATTGCACATGAACACATCGAGGCTGCTGAACTAAGATTTGTTAATCAAATTGGAACCGCTTTTGGGCCTGAAAGAATGATATATAGTATTCATGGGGCGGGTGGAACCAATATAGGTGGTGAGAGTCATGGAGGTCAGAACTATAAAGTTGACCTAAGAACCGGGGAGCGCATGTGCATGCTACCCCAGTTATTACACATGCCATGCTCTTATCTGATAACAACTTGTAGGTGTAGAGGCATTAATTACAAGGGACCGAGTTATTTATACCCAAGGTACGAGAGGTCGAACACTTTGGGGGTTTGGGAATCTAGCTTTGAACCATCCCTTGATCCAACTCAATGGCCTGACTACAATGGCTTGGACTATATTCCAGATAGAGACCTTGTTAAGGACAGCAAGGGAAGGAGGAAAACCAAGCGGCTGATAGGTGATATGGATGCATCTCAAGGTCGGTTTAGTTCCAATTATGGCACTAGTGATTTTGATGAGGACAAGTCTAGAAACCGTTGCTCAAAGTGCCATAATTTTGCAATAACTGCAAGTGCCATAAGAAAAAAGCTAAGGCGATAAAGAAAGCAAGTAATAGGGCCATTGCCTAGTTGCCGGTAGGTTAGGTACTAAATGAAATTATTTTAGTTGGAGTTAATTAAAATTATTGATTTGCAATGCAGTTGTATTGATTATGTTCGTGTTTTCATAATTTCAATCATATTTAAGTGGTACTTTTCTTCTAACCAAAACTTTTCTTTGCAGGATGGCCCACCCGGTGTACCCCCTACTTGATACGGCCTACGATATGAAGCACAGGGCCCACCTTTTTCTTGACGAGGGCATGGTTGGTACATTTGCATCCTTCATATATTTACATTTTCTTCATTTGGCCCTGGTTTTGTACTAATAAATATGTTGCACGTTTTTTGCAGGATTTGGAGCCATTCCGACCTCGTACTCACTCACCTTTGCAGTGGGATGAGAGGCTACTACCTCTAGCCCGGGTGGTCAATGAGAGACTACCAGCTATGGATGGGCCCCTATTGACAGCTTTTGCACACCGCTGGCGTCTAGAGACCCACACCTTTCATCTTCCTTATGGCGAGAGGACAGTGACCTTGCAGGATGTGGGGATGATTCTAGGGCTGCCATTGGAAGGTCTTGCAGTCACAGGCATCCTACAATCAGAGGGATGGAGAGACATGGTTGAGAACATCATTAGGCTCAAACCACCAACACCGCCAGAAGGAGTTAGAGATTGGAAGACGTCTGGTGTTAGCTCGGCGTGGCTCCGTGCCAGCTTCAGCCACTGTCCGCCTGCAGCAGGTCCAGATTTGGAGGTTTCCTTTTCTCAGATGGGTCGGGAAACATGATCTCTTGGATGCTCATGCCGATACTTGGTCAAGTATGGGACAACATTGGTCAGTACAGCTTGGGGTCCGTGTCGGTGTTTTAGCGCCACACCCACCGAGGGATACCCTCGATGTGGTGAGTTTGTAGGTAGGGTGTCGCCGAGATCAGGAACTCAAAGGTGCAAGGAACACAAAGTTTAGACAGGTTCAGGCCACTGAGAGCGTAATACCCTACTCCTGTGTGGTTTGTATTGCCTTAGGTGGTGATCGGGTGTTCTAATGTTTGGAGGGGGTCCCTTTCCGCCCTTATATAGTCTGGGGGGATAGGGTTATATGGAAGTCCTAGTCGGATACAAGCCCAAGAGTTCTACCCGAGTACTTTTCGGGTAGTTTCCTACGGTCTCCGACTAGTTTTACTCCTGTATGAGTAGTCCTACTACACTACAAGTAGTTACAACTGGTGTAGGGTGTGGGCCATGTCCCACCCCTTATCCTATAAGATGTAGGCCATGTGTGCAGTCCCGTGGGCCCAGGTCTGACAAGCCCCCGAGCTCTTCATAGTCGAGTACTGCAGGCTTCTGAGCACTTCTGAAGGCGTCTTCGAGTTCTCCTGAACTCCATCTTGAAGGTGTCTTCCGAGTACTTTCTTGGCTGCATCGAGGCTGTGAGGTGGTCATGCCCCGAGTAGTTTGTCAAGTCTTCTTTTATATGGGGTGCGATTGAATTCGCACTCCATATGGAGTAGCACCCGAGCCTTAGGATGACTCGTAGAATCAGGCTAAGGGTCAATTTAGTCTTGAGTCTCCTATCCTTATCTTCCAAAAGATTTGAAAAATAAGTCGCTGATGACACGTGTCCCTGCAGCCCCCGAGCCTTAAATCCAAATCCTCAAGGTTTTGAATAAAGGATCCAAAGAATCGTGGCATGCAATATATGACGGCAAAAATTTGGTGGTTAAGACGGGCAAATTGGTTCAGAAATTTTAAAACCTCTTTTTTTGGAATGACTTCCCTGAAAAAATGGTTAAACAAATAACTTCTCTAAATAGCGTCCTAAATTACCTCTCAAATCAAACTTTGTTCACTGAGAGTCGTGTCGTATCCAGCCCCCGAGCCTAGGCATTGGCTAAGTTGCCGCTGGATCTTGAACTGTCGATGAAGCCGACTAGTCGGAGTCGATTCCGACTGGTTTGTAGGCGAGACGAGTAGTCGAAATAGTCGACGACGCGTAAAACTAGTCGGAAACTAGTAAACGCAGTGTCATGGGAGCGAGGCCCCTTCAGTAACATAGAATATTAGTCAGAAATTAGTAATCTTAGCGTTACTAGAAGTATGGGAGCGAGGCCCCTTCAGTAACATAGAATACTAGTCGGAAACTAGTAACCTAAGTGGTACCGGAAGTATAGGAGCGAAGCCCCTTTAGTAACATATAATACTAGTCGGAAACTAGTAATCTGAGCGTTACTAGAAGTATGGGAATGAAGCCCCTTCAGTAACATAGAATACTTGTCGGAAACTAGTAATCTGAGCATTACTGGAAGTATGGGAGCGAGGCCCCTTTAGTAAACTTGCATGTAATACCAGTAGTGAATCAGTAAACGAAGTTGTACTGGAAGTATGGGAGCGAGTCCCCTTCAGTAACATAGAATACTAGTCGGAGACTAGTAATCTGAGCATTACTGGAAGTGTGGGAGCGAGGCTCCTTCAGTAAACTTGCACGTAATACCAGTCGTGAACCAGTAAACGGAGTTAAACTGGAAGTATGAGAGCGAGGCCCCATCAGTAACATAGAATACTAGTCGCAAACTAGTAATGTGAGCATTACTAGAAGTATGGGAGCGAAGCCCCTTCAGTAAACTTGCATGTAATACCAGTCGTGAACCAGTAAAACGGAGTTGTACTAGAAGTATTGATCTCTAGTCGCCTACTGAAGATGATTCCTTGGGCGGGCCATGAGAATTCACATGTTGCCATGTGAAAACATCACGGTTGGCTCGAAGGAAGTAACGACGAGGTCCTTCAATTGGGGATGAGCAGTTCCGTGCATGACGCCACGTGAAGATATCTTGGTTGTCTAAGGATGAAAGCATCATAGATGCTCGATATTCCAGGAGCTTGGGACCTCTTGGCCGTCATGGTATTGTAAGCGATACGACCCTGGCCCTGTAACCTTGTGCACAATGAAAGGTCCCTCCCGTCGTGAATTAAGCTTGTGCAGCCCGGTTTCGTCCTGGATACGGCGAAGGACCAGATCTCGAACGTTGAAAGATCGACGTTGATCGTTCTGGTCGTAATAACGACGGACTCCTTGTAAGTAGCGGGCCGAATGGAGCAAAACATTACATTTGACTTCTTCTGCTGAGTCGAGTTCGAGATGTCTTGCGCTATTAGCCTCACCATCTTCATACATCTCCAGTCGAGGAGATTGTCACATGACATCAACGAGTAATATAGCTTCGAATCCATAGACGAGAAAGAAAGGTGATTGTCCTGTGGCTTTGCTTGGTTGTGTGCGAAGCCCCCAGATTACTGACGAGATCTCGTTGATCCACTTGCCAACCTTTCTGTTGTTCTCGTCGTAGAGTCTTTTCTTCAAGCCATCAACAATCAAGCCGTTGGCGCGCTCAACCTAGCCGTTGGCCAGCGGGTGAGCCACTGAAACGTACTTGACCTCAATGGCACTGCGTTCACAGAAATCCTAGAACTGATGCGAGTGGAAATTGGATCCCAGGTCCATGATGATAGTGTTGGGGAAGCCGAATCGGTGCAAGATGTCGTAGATGAAGCTAATTACTCGATCTGCAGAGAGTTTTGTGATTGGCTTGTACTCGATCCACTTCGTAAACTTGTTGATTGCCACCAACATGTGAGTAAAACCACCTGGCGCAATTTTCAAAGGCCCTATCATGTCCAGGCCCCAGCATGCAATCGGCCATGAAGGTGGTATGGTGATAAGGTTGTGAGCCGGGACATGGGGTTGTTTGCTGAAGAACTGGCAGTTTGTGCACCGGCGAACGAGTGCTTTGGCGTCTACCAAAGCAGTCGGCCAGTAGAAACCGGATCTAAAAGCCTTGCCGACTAGTGTGCGAGAAGCAGCATGGTTCCCGCACACGCCTTCATGAATCTCCTAGAGTATTTCTCTGCCTTCCTCTGTACGGACACACTTCATGAGTATGCCTGATGCTGATCCATGCTTGTACAAGTTGTCCCCGACTAGAACGTACCCTTTGCTGCGCCTTAGAATGTGTGTGGCCTCAGCGCTTGTTGGGTCAACGCCAAATGGATGTAGTCGATGAACGTTACCCGCTAATCAACCTCGATCATCAATACCTCTCGGTCGTGTTCTGTTGGACCCTGAGTGATGGTACTTGGATCTGTTGTCTTGATAGATGGGTGATGCAACTTGTGAACAAAAACTTCCGGTGGGATGTTAGCTCGATCAGAACCTAGTTTCGAGAGCACATCCGCTCCCACATTGTTGTCACGAATCACATGGTGGATTTCTAGCCCCGAGAACTTGTTCTCGAGCTTGCGTATTTCCGCAACGTACGTGTCCATGGTGTCCTTGTTAACGTCCCACTCTTTGTTGACTTGTTGGACCACCAGCAAGGAGTCATCGTAGACAAGTAGTCGCTTGATGCCCAGAGAGACTGGCAGGCGTAGCCCGTGCAATAGTGCCTCGTACTCGGCTTCGTTGTTGGAGACCTCAAATAGTATTTGGAACACACACTTGAGTTGTTCTCCTTTTGAACTGATGAAGAGTACTCCCGCGCCACCGCCTCCGAGCATGAGTGAGCCGTTGAAGTACATGACCCAATGCTCTAGCTGGTTGGCTGGGGCTTCCACTTGGTTTTCTCGCCAGTCTGCCATGAAATCGACTAGTGCCTGCGACTTGATGGCCGTCCGGGGCTTGAAGTCGAGGGTGAGCCCCCAGTTCTACTGCCCACATGAAGATGCGCCCGGTGGCGTCCCGATTGTGGAGGATATCCGCCAATGGGAAGTCGGTAACCACCAAGATGTTGTACGCGTCGAAGTAGTGGCGAACCTTCCTAGAGGTGATGAGTATACCGTAGAGTAGTTTCTGAATTGTCAGATAACAAACCTTGGATTCAGAAAAGACTTCGCTGATGAAGTAGACTGGCCGATGGACACCGAAGGCATGGCCTTCCTCTTGGCGTTCCACCATGATTGCCGTGCTGACGACGTGAGTAGTCGCGGAGATGTAGAGTGCAGGTTCTCGCCTGGTTGTGGAGCCGTTAGGATTGGGGGCGACTGCAAATGATGCTTGAGATCTTGCAGTGCCTGCTTCGCCTCCTCTGTCCACTAGAACTTGTCGGGGCGCTTGAGCAATTTGAAGAAGGGTAATTCCTATTCTCCAAGTCGCGAGATAAATCTATTCAAGGCCGCCATACAGCCTGTGGGCTTCTGGACATTGTTGATCGTCCGTGGAGCGTCCATGTCTGTGATGGCGGTGATCTTCTCCGGGTTTGCTTCAATGCCTCGGTAACTAATGATGAAACCCAGTAGTTATCCTTGTGGCACGCCGAAGACGCACTTGGTTGGGTTAAGCTTCCATCAAAACTTGCGTAAGCTGTTGAAGATTTCCTCGAGATCAGGGATGAACTCATCATGGGATCTGGTCTTGATGACCACGTTGTCCACGTAGGCTTCAACGCTGCGATGTAGCTGATCAGCAAGGCTTCAACCCGAAGAACATGGTTGTGTAGGCATATGCTCCAAAGGCGGTGATGAATGCTGTCTTGATATGGTCTTCTTCCTTGAGAGCGATCTGGTGGTAACCCGAGTAGCAGTCGAGAAAAGAAAGCAGGATGCAGCCAACTATAGAGTCGATGACTTGGTTGATGCGTGGGAGCGCGAAGGGATCCTTCGGGCAGTGTTTGTTGAGATCATTATTGTTCTTTTTCAAGACTAGTACAGGGTTGGCTAACCACTCGGGTGGTAGACTTCTTTAATGAAACCAGCCGCGAGTAGTTTTGCTAGCTCCTTCTTGATGGCCTCCCTCTTGTCGGGAGCGAAGCGTCATAGTCGTTGTTTCTTTGGAGTGGCTTGGGGTCAACTTTTAGTCAATACTCGATCAACTACTTGGGCACCCCTGGCATATCCTCTGGTTTCCATGCGAATATATCACGATTAGCTCTAAGGAAGCTCGAGCGTGCTTTCCTATTTGTCACTCAACCCGCCTCCGAATCAAAGCAGTCTTGGATGAGTCGCCTTCTTGCAGCTGGATGGCCTTGATGCCGACGTTGCTGGGGTTGGGTTTTACCCTTGACTGGCTAGGCCTCTGGCTGGAGATCTCCATCTCCGAGTCGGTGAGCTTTTGCGCGGCTGCGAAAACTTCCGCAGAAGGTTCTGGCACGCGTGATGTCGCGACGTACTCGATTGCCTCTTGGTCACAGTCGTACAACTTCTTCAAGTCACCGCGGAACGTGAGTAAGCCTGTCTTGCCTGGCATCTTGAGTTGTAGGTAGACATAGTGGGGCACGCCCATAAATTTGTCCAATGCTGGTCTGCCGAGGATGGCGTGGTATGACGACTCGAAGTCAGCCACCTCGAACTTGATGTACTCCGTGCGGTAGTTGTCCTTCATCCCAAAGGTGACTGGCAGGACCACTGAACCAAGTGGTGTAGCCGCATTTTCTGCGACGATGCCGTAGAAAGGAGCTCTGCTAGGGGTGAGCATCTTCGAAATGTCCAGCCCCATCTTGTTCAGAGTACTAGCAAAGAGCGGGAATTTTCCTGGCTCGGAGAAGCTAGTCCACTGATCATCCATAGAAAAGGAGATCGAGACCTCGTTGTATCTCAGAGCCTTTTGTATGGTGGGCTCGATAGAGAGGATTTCACGCAGGGTCAGTTTCTACGCACGCTTGGAGGGGAAGCCGCTGTCTCCGCTAAAGATGACGTTGACGACATTCTTCGGGTCTTGGAAATCTTGAGCCCCCGACTTGTCACCCTCGTCGTCGTCCTCCTGATCCTTTCGCTTTCCGTCTTGAGGAAGAGGTGGAGCGTTGAGTGACTTGTGGAGGCTGACGCAGTCGAAGAGCGTATGCCGTGACTTCGGGTGCATCGGGCATTGTTTGTTTAGTACTTTCTCAAACTGTACTTGGTTGCTTCCCACCTTCTTGCCACGCGGATTGCGCTTGACAGCCGCGACTTCTTGGTCTGGCTTGCGCTTTCAGGGATTCCCCGAGTTGTTCCGCTGGCCCTTGTCAGAGTGATTGTTGCCGTTGCCCTGCTTGTCGTTGTTTCGCTTGGGGAAGCGATTGTTCTCCTCGTCCTCCTGGTCAGCCCATCATGCCATCATGTCACGCAACTCCACGATAGTAGTCGGGCGGTTGCGTCCGAAGTCGTGGTACGTGTGTTTCGAGAAGAGGCCATTTTGGAAGCAGCGGATGACGTCTTTGTCGGTGATGTTGGCGATGGTGGCTCGCATCTTGAAGAAACACCGGGTGTAGGACCTCAGGGTCTCGTTCATCTCCTGCTTGACCTGGGACAAATCATGACGAGTACCTGCTCGGATCATGGATCCCTGGAAGTTGTCGATGAAGGCCCGATTGAGGTCCTCCCAGGAGTCGATGGAGTTTGGTTTATGGCTTTCAAGCCAAGTGAGGGGCGCGGATTGTTGGATCCCCCTGAGACCTCGATGGCATCAAATCCATTGGTGCGGGTCCTGCTTGCCGTCATACTTGGGGATCCCGACTGGTTTAAAGTCCTTGGGGTAGGATTTCTCGGTGATGTTGGAGGTGAAGGCGGGGAAGCGGTCGTTTTCATCGTCATTGTGGTACCTGTCGGGACGGTCCCTTCTCTTTGCCTCAATGATGCGCCGCGCGTCGCGGCCATCATTGATCTTCTGCCAAAGATCAATCGTGGGAGTGTCCTGGAGGCTGGCCTCGGGTGGAGCTTCGCCTTGAGGCCTTCCATCGCGCCGGTTGCGAGGTGGGCGAGTGGATTTCTGCACCTCTTGTTCGACGTTGCCACGCGCGGACTGCTGGCCTTGGTTGCGCTGGGGATTGTCATTCCTCCAGTACCCAGGGCCTCCTCCAGGTGTGCGACTAATCTGTGCAGTGTCACCATGGCGCTCAGATCTCGAGGGCATGTTCCGTGTGGAGGACACTGGATGTTGCCCATCGAGTTGAATGAGCGTGCACTGGGTTAGATACTGCTTCTGGGGGTTGGGTGGTTATTGTTGAGCTAGGAGCGCTGGTTCTGCAATAGCGCCAATCGGTGTATGATACTCCCGATCTGCAGCTGCAGCAAAAACGTTGTTGAGATTGCTTTAGTGCATTGGGTTGCGAGCGCGGTTTTTCGTGTTCCGCCTGCGTTGGGCACGCTTGGCATTCTTCAACCGCTGGATCCTTCTGTACTCCTCATTCTCATCCTGGGAAGCGTCCATTGTACGCTCATCGGCAGACATGTCCGCGAGTAGTTCATCGTCGTACTCGGGACCCGGCTCGTCGTCATCCGCATTGTGAAGGGAAGCCATGTAGACTTGATGATCCAGTGAGTTGTCAGCGGTATGGTTGTACTCGAGTAGCTCTGTGCTGCCTCTCCCCCTTCGGAGATGGGAGAGAGGGGTTTGCCCTCCTGGAAGGGCAGCTCCTGCATGAAGGCCACAAGGTGGGAGTCATATTCGAGTAGTTCAGAGGGCTCTAAGCCCTTCCAGTACACAACACGGCCTTGCGGCGTAGACGTTATGGTCAAACCCAGGTGACTATCTGAAAAAGATTCGGGGTGGTCATCGAGTTGCGAGTGGTTGTCGAGAATGGGGGCTCCCGACAAGTGGTGGCTCCCTAGTCTTCGAGTCCTCCTTGGCTTTGGCTTGAAGGTGGAGTACTAATCGACGAGTACTCTTCATTGGAGTCCGAGTATTTGTCAAAAATGGCGGCCCCCGACAGGCGGTGGCTCCCGCGTTCTCGAGTTTGAGCAAATGATCTAAGTCCTCCTCCAAGTCAGAGAGGGACTTGGACTGTGCAGCTCCCTCAGATCGGTTTGAGTCCGATCCGACTAGTCCTGGTGTAGTGCGAGTTGAAGTCGCGTCGAAAACGGACATCCTTTCGATCTGCCTGGCTAGATCGGGGAGCGGTAACTTGTCGAGGTTGTCGATGAACTCGTCGAGGTCGTTGCGTCGAGTTGGTGTAGAGGCCTCTGACTTCCTGGAGTCGACTAGGTGGCTGTTGGAGCCACCCAAGCCATTGGCAACGCAGATCCAAGAGCCAAAGATGAAAGTTGTGCCCTCGTCGAGCACAGTGCTGGTGAAGCTGAGAGATGCCATCGAGTTCTCCAGTGGATGCTCGATGAACACCCCTACCGGGCGCGTCAGTTGTCGGTGTTTTAGTGCCACGCCCACCGAGGGATACCCCCGAGGTGGTGAGTTTGTATGTAGGGTGTCGCCGAGATCAGAAACTCGAAGGTGTAAGGAACATAAAGTTTAGATAGGTTCGGGCCGTAGAGAGCGTAATACCCTATGTCCTGCGTGGTTTGTATTGCCTTAGGTGGTGATTGGGTGATCTAATGTTTGGAGGAGGTCCCTGTCTGCCCTTATATAGTCTGGGGGGATAAGGTTACATGAAAGTCCTAGTCGGATACAAGCCCAGGAGTTCTACCCGAGTACTTTTTAGGTAGTTTCCTACTGTCTCCGATAAGTTTTACTACTGTATGAGTAGTCCTGCTATGCTACGAGTAGTTACAACTGGTGTAGGGCATGGGCCATGTCCCACCCCTTATCTTGTAAGATGCAGGCCATGTGCGCAGTCCCGTGGCCCCGAGTCTGACAGTCCGCAACTTTGGCATGGTTGTATAGGCAGTTTTGTGATGCGTGCAGGCGGAGTGGGGCTGATTCTAACTTAGGTGGTTGTGCATACCTCCTTCAGATATGGATATGGGAGCACTTTCCGATGGGGAGACAGTACCGTGGGCCTATTCGAGTAAGAGTTTCATCTCATTAAATATGGCTTTGTAGCATTGCCTTCGTATTTTAGATTATAACCTAAGTTTATTTATGCAAACTTGTTTTGCATTAGTGGCCACAAGAGGATAAAGGATCAGACCCTACCGTAGCATTCATATGGAAGAATGTGCCAGCAGTGCGTGGTAACCCCCGTCATCGCTACAATCGCTACATGAATGATCTTGACTGCATCATCCAAGCTCAGGTGACTTGCCCTACTAAACCCCGTTCAGATGGTTTACAATTATGCCTCCATCGTAGCCTATTATGTCCATAAGATGCTATGTCACTCCTTTTCGGCAATGTAGGTATTTTGGCAGCCTTACAGGAACCGTCCAGAACTTGTTGATCTGGTGCTGAGTGATGTGTGAAAGGGACAAAGAGCTTGGGCGTTCGAATGTGCCTATGATTTTCTTCTGCATGGTGGAGCTGCACTTGCCTTCCAGGGAGCTGGGACAGTTTGGCACGGCGCAAAATTTCCCTCCTGAGACTCCATCAACATCCAGACAATGGCACAAGTAAGAACACACCGAAAACTACATTATTAATGGAGTTGATGCCTAGAAAATTAACTTGCTCAACTTGATGTTTTTTCTTTTCGAAAATTCTGCAGGATTGACCGAAAGAAGAGGTATAGCGAGCTGATTGGCGTGTTACACACGCGGTGCCTCTCCAGCTTTGGGAGCAAAGTCAGAGGGTGCATCCGGATGATGGCCATGTTCGGCGGGCAGGTAACACTAGGGAGTAGTTGCGGTATTACTTGGTTACAAAGGTCTCCATAAAGCCAGCACGGTACAACCACCCTACTGAAGACCGGACACAGACGAGGAGGACAACATTGTTGATGAGTACGACGACCTGACTCGAGCTGGAGTATAACCAGAGAGGGCTCTCATCCAGAACTACATGATGAGCAGAATTAATGTCTTCGCATTTCTTGTTATGTGCACTTGTGATTACTAATTAACTTTGATTTCAAGCCCAACAACTTGCTCGACTTGCAAATGAAGCAGGGGTAGCAATGGCGCATGCTAGTGCATCTTATCAACAATTAGGGCACCTTCGTGCTTTCGCGGAAGTGAGAACAAAGAACCGTCTGAATTAAAAATGTTTGTAATCAATATCTTCATCATGGTCTTATATTTTTCATTTCCTGAAGTTGATTGCAGAGGGTGCGGAGGAGCTGCTGGCGCATGGCTTACAAGCTTAATTGCATGGCTTCGCCAGATGATGCATTTGCTCCAGGAGGGCAAGAATCAAGTGGCCGTGGTACTGCATCCACGCAACGGACTCCTATCCATTATGGTGGAAGATCCAGGATGCCTACTTCACGGACCGGTACAGCTTCTGCTTCTCAACGATCCCGTGCACGAGGCAAGGCACCAGTGCAAGAAGATAGCGAGGAGTCCGATGCGCTGCAAGATTTAGAGGAAAACGACCCAACTTATGGCCAAGAAGAGCTTGCCATGCCCCAGATGTTTGATGCCCCGCCAAATACTCAGACCCAGGGAGAGTCGAGCCAGGTACATATATAACCACAAGTTTAATTCCTTACTAAGTGTATGCTGTGTACAAAAAAATGAATTGAGTACTTGACCAGGCTGCAGCGGCGTTAGAATCTCCTCGGTAACCTCGCCAACGCCGTACCCGTGATCGGATGGACATTGGTAGCGGGAACATGCTTCCTACGGCTCCTGGAAGGCAGCTGCGGCCCAACAACCCGTTCAGCCCACCCGAGCAGTGGCGCCACCGTTGTTGAAGGAATTGGTGGTCCATGTCGTGTGATGGGCAATATGTCCCTTTTGTTCCCGTCAAGTACTCTAGGCTATGTGGAAATTGTGCCTTGTGTGGAACCACTCTATGTTTGTTGTTTCTTTAAAATATGGTGCTTCAGAATGCTGTGTGAACCCCTGTAGTGCTTGAGAACCTCTTAGTTTAATTTCCTGCAGAATGTTGTGTCAATCAACTACACCCATGAATGAAAAAACCTCAAATGCTCTTTACCTGGCCCCATGTGGTCATGTGTATGAAGATTGTAATCTAATTATGATGTTTTACTCTCTGAGGTAATAATTGATGCTTGTGAATGTACACAAGCAGCGTGGAGTAATTGTTCATGTGGCCATGGGCGTGCCCATAGCAAGCATTTTTGCAGGGCTCGAGTAGTGCAAGTTAAATGTGACTGTCCTAGGGATAGCTCTGTCGCGCCAAGCAACATGGCACGACAGGACCAGACCGCCGCGCCACCAAGGATGGCACGACCGGTGTGGCCCTCGACCCCCAGGAACCTCCTTTGTCCTAAGGCCGCGCGGCGCGACAGGGCCAGCCCATCGCGCCTCCCGGTCTTAGGACACAGGAGGTTCCTGGGGACGAGGGCCACACCTGTCGCGCCAAGCAAGGCGGCACGACAGGACCAGGACTGCCGCGGCACCTTGCTTGGCGTGACAGGGGCGCCCCTCGGCCCCTAGGAACCTCCTATGTCCTAAGGTTGGGTGGCGCGACAACCCACTAACATTTTCTATAGATAAAATTATTTTCTTAATTAACAACTTAATCTTATGGATACAATTTTGTCCAGCTATGGTAGGTGAATGTGATGTCAGCCTTGGTTGCATAGTTCTCCTATTTAGTGCTAATCGGACTGCTGGTTTTAGGGTAGAGCTGTCTATTAGTCGATTAGGAGATCTTGGTAATTTATTACCTTAAGCTTGTCATGTAATATTAATTTACCTTAAGCTTGTCATATAATATTTTTCAGTGGCGAGCATCACCTGTAGGCATGCTCTTAGTCTTTTCAGTGTTCAATCAAAGCACGACCAGGGGGAGTAGGCTTTTCAGTGATGAATCACCTCATGTTGAGGGGCAGTAGACTTTTCAGTCGACTGTTGGACTTTTCAGTGATGAATCACATCATGTTGAGGGGTAGTAGGCTTTTCAGTCGACTCTTGGACATTTCTGTGATGAATCACATCATGTCGAGGGGCAGTAGGCTTTTCAATTGACCGTTGGACTTTTCAGTGATGAATCACATCATGTCGAGGGGTAGTAGGCTTTATCAAAAAATGTACAGAGGCAGTAGGCTTTTCAGACTAGTGACATGTCCTACAGCTCCTTTGTGCACTATAAATCGAGTGTGCACCCATCTTTATCAGGAGCACACAAAAACCACTCCATACAAGCATACCGTGGATGCAGGGCCCCGTCGATCCTCCTCATCCACACCGTCATCTGGAGGTGACAACTAGAGCCTTTTACGGTAACCCCAATGCCCTTCCATGCGAATTTTGGGCACAATGCCATCATGGGGACGATGCTGTTGTTCAGATCTACAAGAATTTTGGGGATGCCGGATGCCGCTTCTTTGGGTGCTCACACTACATGGTTTGATTCATATATCGTCTTAGTGTTTCAATTCATCGACACTATGCTAGTAGTATCTTCTGAAACTCTTTTTAATTCTAACTCCATATAGAACAACGATTGTGGGTTCACTTATTGGATTGATGGGCCCATGGAAGTTCATCTGCAAGAATATATATGTCACTTGCACATACTGAATCAGCATCTGGACCAAGAAAACTATATCAAGCATGATCAAATCAATCAACTATTGCATGAGAATCAGGAGCATGTCCGCCGTGTCAAGAAAGGCGAGGAGGAGAAAACGAAGATGGCCGAGCGCATCACCCAATTGCAAGAACTATGGCAGGAGCGGACCAAGAACTTGACGCGATGCTTCATGCCACCAACAGTTCCTGGCCGACGCAACTATTATGGCTAGTGTGACTAATTGCAATATCTGATGTCATCTAGTTCTCAACGTAATCTTCATTGTTCTATCCATCTTGTTGGTGCAACGTCCTTCTATATGTATTTGCTCTATTGTATTTTATGTACTTCTCAATATAGTGCTCATTTCTCTATCCATCTACCATCGCATGCTGTAGTCTCAAACACATACAAACTCCGTTACTCAAAACTAAAGTTTTGAACACATAAAAAGTTCATCACATAAACAATAAAGGCCGTTACAAAGTCCATTACACAAATAATATAGAATGAATACGAGACATCACTTGCACACCACATATAAAACTAAGTGTTTCAAAGTCCTTAAACCACATACATAGTCCATTAAGAAATAGCATAAAATAAAACCACGAAAGCCTAATCGGAGTCGCCATTGTAGAACAACTCATCCTCACCCCAAACATCGTCATCTTCATTGCCCACCAAATTGGGAATATCCACTCCTTTCCCTTTACGGTCATCACGACCATCTTTGTCTAGGTAAATCACCAACGAGTGCCTGCATTGCCTCCATTTGTGTAGCTCTAACACCAAACTCCTCTCGTTCGTTGGATGACACTCCTTTCTCCAAGTTGGGGACTTGGTCAAGAAAATCGGCAACTAATGCTTGCATTGCCTCCATCTAGGCCTCCCTAGCTAACTCCTCCATCTTTGCCCTCCTCTTGTTAGCCTCTAGTTTCTAGAAATATTCTTCCCATGAACCCTTTGGGTACTTTTCGTTTGGATCAACAATAAAACCTTGCTTTGCCCTTTCCTCCCTCAACCTCCGCTTCTCCATCTCACGCTCTTCCTTCTCCCTCAACACAATAAGTTTATGCTCCGCCCTAGTTTGTGGTCATGGATACTTGTTTCTGTTCCTCCTCCAATAAGCAATGCACTCCTCAAGACTGGCTCTTTCATATGCCTCCTTTCCATTTTCATGACGCAGGTCTTCGCATACGGGCCCAAGTAGAAAAGAATCAATGGGTAATGGAACATCATACTCCTTTCTTATATCTGCAGTTTTCCTGGATTTCCAAGGCTCTGAATATTTGCCCAAGTCCAACATTAGGTCACGCCGACCTTCAAACCACTCTTAATCTCAAGTCCTTCCCTCATGCCCAATCATTTAGAGGCAAATATTCAAGCACGTCAATATGTCATGAAGCACAACAATAATTTAGAGGTAAATAAGACAAAGTCAAATACGTACCCAATAATCTCCGTAGCTATTGCCACAGTACAACCCGTAGCCTAGCTCAGAAGGTACTACGCCTTTCGTGGGTGAAATACCACACTTGCAGCGAACGCTAGGAGTTCTCTCACATGGCCAAGGCTTCTTCCCAGTCTCAAACTCTTGCACTTCCTCTTCTGTGGGCCAATGAGATCTAGGACCGTAAATATACACATTGAAGTCATATACCGTCCATCCATCCTGCATGACACAAAAGGGCAGGCATATTATGGTAAACAAAAATGATCAACCTAATCATGGAAACAATACACAACAAAATGCACTATACTTACAGGTGTCTTTAGCGAGCATCGGGAAAAGGGTGTGAAGTTAGGAGGCACACCAATGTTTGGTCTCTACAGCTTCGCACAAACACCACAATGACACAAGGGAGGATTCTTTACACGCATAATGATAGCATCTTGCTTCTCTTCTTCCGTCATCGGAGCGGGGTTTGGTGGTGGTGGCACCCACAGTCTAAACTCATTGTAAGCCTTGGACTTCCACTTCTTGTAGGGGCCTAGGGTCAAACTTATCGGGCAGATCAATCCATTGGAAAAAGTAGCAATGGCGGGAATTAGACAACGGGGACTTCCACCTACAAACGTAGAATGCTCTCCCGGCAGTTTTAGGATGCCTTGATTGCTTCACTTCTGCGGGAATATTATCAGGATAACACCGACAAAAGGGGACTGGAAGTGCAGGACGGACTGAGGCATCCTCATCGTACTAGGATGGGTACTTTCAATAACCAAGCAGCTTATCCCGATCACATGGGTTGTTCATCATGCCTACATACATTTCGTAATTACCAAACAATGAATACGAAAAATAGATGCAAAAGAATAATTGCGGATTCTACAACTTCAATTGTTTGACTATTAGTCTTTAATTTCAACTTTCTTCGAAAATATATGGTGTTCCAAAAGAAAAAATTAAAATACAATTTACTCTAAGTGTGCTCAAGAACTCTATACAAGTGTAATACATACAACTAATTGTACAAAGGTAATTCACCCTCGGAAAAATTAAAGAACATAACGTGAAAATCTAACACTCAGAAAATACTTCACACCATACTATGCATACCTAAAATCAATTACTAACTACAAAAGGTAATACATGCAACCAATTATACACGTCAAATCTGCGGGCAGTACAAATACTACATCCACAACAAACATCTAAAACAAATAAACTATCACGTACAACTACATCTTTCCAATTTCTCATCCTAACCCTAGGTTACAAACTAACAAATCCACCAATAAATGAGAGATTTTTTAGGGGGGTTACCTTCAATCAAGGGTGGGGAATGATTTTCCCTACTTATCCGACCCCAAATCGGGCGATTTGGGGTGAATCTGAGGCTGGTGGCAGGGGGCGGCGCGGGACCTCTCGGGCTCGGCCAGGAAGAAAGAAAGAAGTAAGGGAGGAGGAGGGGCGAGGCTGGGGCCGGCTGTTAAGTCGGGCTTGCCGCGCCACCCCGCTTGACGCGACAGCCTTGTCGCGCAACATGCGGTGGCGCGGCAAGCTGGGGCCCAGCCAGCGCCACGCTGACTACCGCGCCTCGTATCGGCGAGTGAGGCAGCGCGACAGCGTTGTCCTGCCGCGCCACTTGGCCCGGCATGACCAAAAGGGTCACGCCGTGAAAAAAATCCGCGACGGGTTATTTTTAAAATATTATTTAAAAAAGGTTAAAAATAAAAAAATTCTAAATTGTTTGGATCAGGATCCCGAAGCTGAAGATGCTTCATATGAGTTTATCAACTCCCTAAAATGCCTTTTCAGTTCTTAAAAGGAAGATTATATTATTAATGACATTCCTTCAAAGGGAATATTACCGGAGCACAAATTTCATGGTACATGATCCTAGTATAAAATATGGAATACCCATACCGCTGCGGATTGATTATTACTTTTGCGAAATCGGAAGAAATTTGAGTCAAGGGAGGTTGAAAGTGTTTTGCGGATTCTGTTAATCACTGGGCCATCTTTCGTCTATATTCTAGTTTCATCTTTCTCAAAGAAATAATGCTAAATGCTTCACCAAGTAATGAAGGGTATCTTGGACTGTTTTTGCTTCTAGTGACAACCATCATTGCAACATCCTTTGCTCAACCAAGAAGCACACTAATTAATTGGCTGATGTAGCAAAGTTCATATCTTCAAAATATATATCTGGAGGTAATCAGATCACATATTCCAACCCAGTTGCTGAGACGAGTAGAGTTGATACTTCAATATATGCAGTGGATAGAGGGACCTAAAAATTTTAACAGATGGGGTTATGTGAGATCTTATCTCCATCATGTGCAATATTATTTGTGCAGATCATGCTTGCACTACTACAGACAACCCCGGCCCATCACCGCCGGGTCGAACACAGCATCACTGCCATTCGGCCACCCGTTAGATTAGGGTGGTTCATCATCGCTGGATCAAAAACCGGCGGTGATGCCCATTAAAAAATAAAAAAAAACAACGGAGCTGCTGCTACCCCACACACTGCCGTGGCCCCTGCGCCACGCGCCGCTGCTCCCCGCTCGCCGCCGCTCCCCCGCTCCGCTCGCCGCCGCTCCTCCACGGCCTCGGCGCCACGCGCCGCCACTGGCTGCTGCGGGCCCCGCTCCGGTCGCCAGTGCTCCCCCGCGCCCCCCACACCGGCTACCCTGTGCCACAGTGAGAGAGAGGAATTGAGGGAGATGAGAGTGGTGCAGCAGGGAGAGAGAGGGATTGGGGGAGAGGAGAGCTTATGGAAGAGAGAAAGAGAAGGACGCGAGTGGTAAGAGAAAGATATATAGTAGGCATCACCGTCAGGTCGTATTACGAACCGGCGGTGATGCCCATCGAACCTATCTTCCCCGGTTCGTAATAAGACCCGACAGTGATGCCTATCACTGCCGGTTCATTTCGGAACCGGTGGTGATAGACTACCATCGCCGGTTCGATTCCAACTAGCGGTGATAGGGTATTTGGATTGACAAGTTCGTGTATGCAAGCAAACATTTCAGGATGGCAACCAGACCTTCGCACAAGAAATGCACCATGGTTTAGTGGAGCAATTGGTACAATGCAAAATGAAATAGATCCAAAAATGAGTCCAGTATACGCGAGCTAGGATGTAAATTATTTGTCATGTAAATTGTGTGCAATGGTTTGTCTGCGGCTTTAAAGATTTTGTACTACGTGCATGCATGTTTGCTTCCTTACAACATTTAAGTGTGCTAACCAAAAGAAAATATTCCGGGCCACCTGAATCAAATCATTACAAATTTCCCAATCATATGGAGGCATGGTAGTGATACAAATTTCCCAAACACTTTCCCGCACGCATGCCAAATCGTTGTCCCTAGCTTTGGCAAACAACTGATCGTTGTCGTTCAGCTTCGTTAATTCAGGGGACCTCATCCTTTTAGGTCGGCCAAGCTCTCCAGCCACACCTGGTCGCTGATGGTTGCGTCCACATCGTCGTTACGGTGCCACGTCCAGAGGGCTCTCCTCGCGTCGACAATCCTCAGCCTCCCGTGCCCGAAGCTTTCCTCCCGGCACACCGACAAGTGTGCTAACTTATGGTCACTGATGAACCTTCAGAAGAAAAGTATATTATACTGTTAGTGTTTCATATTGAGTTATGCATGTGCACTCTAATGGTTTTCAGAGGAGCTATTCTGGTCATGATAGATACTTGTGAGCTCTACTGTTGCCTGCGTCGCCAATGGTGATGTACACCGGTCCCTGGCTGTGTGCCTCCTTGTCGTAAATCCTCGTCTGTGTTAAACAGATCAACAACAACAAATCGGCAAATTCAGATTAGTTCAAAAACTCCATTGACAGGGATCAAGTTAGTCACACACTGAATGAACCCACAGGACGTACAGTACAATGGTTGGAATAAATGGTGTGACGCGCAGGTGCTACTTACAAAGCGCTCGTAGGCATGGACGTGGGAGGCGATGAAATGTCGACGCGCCCCTCGAAGAGCAGGGACTCCATGGCCCGGCGCATGCCCTCGGCCTCGTGCTGGTGCGCGTAGTTCGTGTTGTACCACGGCACGTGCATGAGCACCAGCAGCCACGACGTCCGGCGCCGGTCCACCGCGGCCAGGTCCTTCCGCAGCCACGCGTGCTGCTCCGACCCCTCCTCGAACTCGGCGTAGGAGCCCAGCATTACGACGTGCGCCGCGCCGCCCGCCGCGTCGAAGGAGTAGTAGAGGTTGGAGGGCGATCCGCTCTCCTCATGCAGCATGCGCCGCCGCGCGTCATAGGCCACGAAGCGCCGAGGCGGCTTGTTGTCGGCCTCACGCAGCGTCTCCTTCTCGTGGTTCCCCTCCGTCACCATCCACGGCCGCGCGCTCGCCAGCGGCTGCACCAGCCGCCCCCACGAGTCCCACAGCGGCTGCTGCCGGTCCGCATAGGAGAGGTCGCCGGGGAGCAGCAGCATGTCGTAGTCCGCCGCGCTGATCTGGGACAGCGTCGACGCCGTCCACTCCGTCTGCCCGACGTCACCTATGATGACGAACTCGATGGGCAGGGTGGCTGGAGGTGTCCAGAGGCTGAACTCGTCGCCGGCCTCGCCGCACCGGTAGTAGTAGGTCGTGCCCGGAGCCAGCGGGCCGATGGTGACGCGGTGTATGGCGCCGGACGTGTACGACAAGAACTGGTACGTTGTGTGGTAGCCCGCCTCGGAAGCACTGTACTTCCCGGGAGCTGTCCCGTACTCCACCACGGACGGCGCGCTCCGGTAGTCGGTGACCCAGGTGATCCCCTTGCGGCCCTCACCCACAGCTGAAATGTGCACCTGTTGGAGAAGAGAACAGCTAGCTTGTAATCCACCTGGGACTACCGAGCACTGACCGCAACATACATCGGAAACAAAGCCGGCACCTGCTGAGGATGGGATGCCGGCTTGTCGTGCGCCACCGGCACCAGTGGCCGCGGAAGCGGCCGGACATACTCATCAGCAGGGACGGACGGCAACATCAGGGACCCCTTGCCCACAGAGTCGATCGAGCAACCTCAGCGACGCTAGCTAGCTTGCCGGAGGTTCGAATTTGACCGGGGCGGCCGCAATCTTATATGACAGTGGACTTGCGCGTCACGGAATGAACATCCATGGCTCATTTGGCTTGTGGTCCGTTCTAATATTCTATGGAAGCTTGGTTACAGCCGATTCCTTGGCTACCAAGGCGACACGGGCAGAAGAGCATTAGATAATAGATATATGGAAGGTAGGTGAAGGTGACGGCTAGCAGACAGAGTGGACGGGGTCCACCTTTCACACTTGGCCAGTCGACCATGTGGTCAGCCGTCAAATAAAACATAAAACCAGTGTTAGCTCATGTCATTTTTAAACACGAAAACGCGACTAACACACGACCGCAACTATTTTATAGACAACTTAACAAAGATGCCTTAATTTAACATCACGCGTGTTTGCAGAAGTCAATGTTCATATAGATGTGCGGCCATTCATTTTCTATTTGTTGATGAGTACCTTTTGTATTTAGAGAATTCTTAATTCAGAGTCTCTCGTTAATGATCAGTTTTGTGGTTAACGAGTTCATTAGCTCTTGTTAATGAGGAATTAACACATACCAGTTCGGTGGCCTCGGTACGGTTATTGGCCCTTTGGGCATGCATGTATTAATATATAATCACTTCATGAGATTAAAACAACAACCATTCCGCAGCACATCCATGTTCTATGGCTCGAAAACCGTTGGGTTCGGCAACATCCAAGAAGAGGAAGTACACATCAACTACCAAAATGAACCAGGTATCTCGAGGGTAGTTTTGGGAAGCCGAACCACCCTTGCTCTTGTTTCAAAATGAGTAAAATACACTGATGGTCCCTAAACTTGTGAGAGTGTGTCACTTAGGTCTATCAACTTTGAAAGTGCATCTCTGCATCTCTGGATCATCAAACTCATTTAGTTGTTCACTACAGATCCACACATATCCACGTGTGCATATAATGCTGACATAACATGTTGACTGTAGGTCTCCAGCCTCATTTACATCCCTCTTCTCTCAATCTCTCCGATCCAACCCCACTCAGACCGACGGTTGGCCCCAAAATTGTTGTTGATCGGGAGTCGATGTCCAGAGTGGTTTTGGGTGGCTCAATAGGCTGTCCACCATTGAGCCCCTTCCAAGAACCAGGTATCCATCCAAGAACCATTGAGTCCTGGATGATTTCTTGGACAATCATAAATAGGATGGATTAGAGCTATTCAACCATGCCTTATTGTCAGGCTTATGTTAGATTCAGTTACTTTAGTGATAGAGACCTCTTGATTTAGAATAGACGACACACCGATGGTAATTATAGGATCCACAAAAATCTATGTGCAATTATTTGATGGTGATATAAATATATATGGAAACAAGTGTTGATCTCATAAGGCAAAAATGAGATGAATGACAAGCAATGGACATGACCATGGCCACATATTAGTTGGTCTCATTGATGAAAGTCTTGTTGTTGATTCATGAAATATCAAAATTGAAGATAATGAATTTGGTTAAGGAAATGTAAGTTCCCCATATGACAAAAGAAATTAGAAGAAGCAAGCAAGTCTAAATGGTAAAGAGATATGGTTTTAGACATCATTTGTAGTATCTACATGGAAAGCTTGAGAATAAGTAATGTGAGGTTATATTGTGAAGGAAAGATCAAAATGAATGAAGACAAGGATTCCATTGGGTATTTATTGTTCATGATAATACAAACCTTAAGCAGAAGTTGGTAAGATACGGTGAAAAGATCAAGAAAGGGATTAGTAACAAGGTACTAAGTCAAGTGACAACTTGCAACATGGACCTTTAGCTAGGTGAAGAGTAGTACGTCCAAGAACTTGTGTAGTTAAGCAATGTGATGCATCAAATCTTTATTGGAACATGTAGGGCTTGTTTAGCGATCTAAACTTTTATGAGAACCAGACTCCTTAAAACTAGTTTTAATTTTAAAAATCTTTTTTGTTTCCTCTAGCTCACTTCAAGATAACAAAAAATCATTTCTAGGAAACCCAAACTTATCCATTTTAGCAAAAATGACACCAAGGTGTTAATCATATATAATTGAAGATCCTAATAGACTAGCTAAAGATGAATACACCCAGGTGATATGCATTGTTCAAGGCCTCCAGGTTGGGAATGACCAAGTATGGGCATAATTGAGGATATACGGGTTCATGTGATCGAATTGATGCTCTCATTTAATCTTGAGTATAGGTAAATTGTACTATTAAGAGTGGTCAAACATTGGTTGGATAACAACATGAAAAGTGCTCATAGCTGATCTTTGTCACAAAGCCATGAGAGTACCTAACCCCTAGGAAGAAGTGTGCTAATGTGGGTAAAACCTGCCTAATAGGTTTTTTGAAACCGACCTGACCGGTTTTGGGGATTCGAATGTGTGTGAGCACAAGAGAGTAATCATATGGCTTAAATGGCTGAAGTCAAGAAACTCATGAAGCATTTTTTTTGTTCTTAGAGGTGAAGACTCCTAGATTTCTAGGCATCATCTAGGGAGCTCCCAAGCTTTTGGTTAGGTGCTGGCACGTTTGTGAGGTCTAAAATCAAGCCTCGATAAGGAAAAAGATGATCTAGTGGGATGGTAAAATAACTTAACGTTTGGGTCACTATAAGCTTCCTCAACAGAGACGTAGGATTCACATGGTGAACCTAAACTTCAGCAAAATAAATTCTCATGTCTCCAATTTGATTTGCCTCACTTTGTTTATTTCTAGATATTACTTGTACTTCCGCTTCAGTCCAATCGGGTGTGTTTGTCTTGTGTCCAAGAGCTAAGTTAACCTGTTGAATGTTATCTCTAGAAGCATATCTCCAAGTTTGATTTGTACTAGGACACGTAGAGGGGAATTTGCATATCTTGCTGGCTTTTCTTGTCCAAAACTACTATATACTCGGTTTTGGAACACGGATGGCAAGTTTTGCACTAGGTTCATGTAGGTGTTTAACCTCCAAGCCCACCGAGGGATACCCCCGAGGTGGTAGATTGTAGGTGGGGTGTCGCTGAGATCAGGAACTCGAAGGTGCAAGGAACATAAGATTTAGATAGGTTTTGACCGCCGAGAGTGTAATACCGTATATCCTATGTGGTGGTTTGTATTGCCTTAGATGATGTAATGTTTGGAGGGGGTCCTTGCCCGCCCTTATATAGTCCGGAGGGACAGGGTTACATCGAAGTTCTAGCCAAATACGAGCTTAGGAGTCCTACCCAAATACTACTCGAGTAGTTTCCCTCTCTTCCGACTAGATCTACTCGTGCCCGATTAGTTATAACAGGTGTAGGGTGTGGGCCATGCCCCATCCCCTATCCTAGAAAGTCTATGCGATGTGCATAGTCCCATGGGCTCGGGTCTGACAATCCCCCGATCTCTTCGTAGTTGAGTACTGCAAGCCTCCGAGTACTTCTGAAGGCGTCTTCAAGTTCTTCAAAAACTCCATCTGAAAGGTGCCTTCCGAGTATTTCCTTGGCGCGTTGAGGCTGTGAGGTGCTCATGCCCCGAGTAGTTTTGAAGTCTTCTTTTATATGGGGTGCGATAAAACTCGCATTCCATATGGAGTAGCCCCCGAGCCTTAGGTTGAATCGAACAATAAGGCTGAGGGTCAAATTAGTCTTGAATCTTCTGTCCTTATCTTTCAAAAAGTTAGATAAATAAGCTATCAATGACACATGTCCCACAGCCCCCGAGCCCTTAATCCAAATTCCCAGGTTTGGAAAAAAGCATCCCAAAGGTTGTGACATGGGTTGTCTAAAAAGTAAGAGTTTGAATTCATAGTTAAAATGGGTAAATTGGTTAGAAAATTCGAAAACCTCTTGTTTCGGGATGTTATCCCTGAAAAAATAGTTAAACAAATAACTTTCCCAAAACAAATCTTATCCTGAGGGAATGTCTTCAGTTTCCGCATAGTGATAGGTCAAGTTGTTTCCTGTGCCCAACCCCATGTATGGGAGCTAGACGAGCCACCGAAGGTACGCCGAGTGCCTTTTCGCACCCAGCCCCCAAGCATGGGAGCTAGACAAGCCACCGAAGGTACACCGAGTGCCCTGATGCACCCAGCCCCCGAGCATGGGAGCTAGACGAGCTGCCAAAAGGAATGCAGAGTGTCTTGTTTGTAGTCGAGACAACGAGTCGAGGTTGCTGACGGCGCGTCGACATTGCAGCACGAGCGGAAGTCAAGCCGAGTAGTCGAGGTCGTCGTCGCGAGGCGAGATGGGGTCAAGCCGAGGAGCCGAGATCGTCGTCGCAGCACAAGTCAAGGTGTTACTGAGAATATGGGTGTAAGTACCCCTTCAGAGATTGCTTCCGTAGCTACTATCTATATGAGACTTGTACTCGGAACAATTACTGGAATTATGGTAGCGAAACCCCTTCAGTAACATAGACTATGCATAGTACTAGTCGGAAACTAGTATAGGGAATGTTACTAAAAGTGTGTGAGCAAAGCCCCTTCAGTAAATTTCGTGTAATACTATTTGGGAACTAGTAAACGGAGTGTGGCTGGAAGTATGAGAGTGAGGTCCCTTTAGTAAACTATGCGTACTACTAGTCGAAAACTACGGAGTGTTACTGGAAGTATAGGAGCGAGGCCCTTTCAGTGAACTACGCGTAGTACTAGTCGAAAACTAGTAAACGGAGTGTTAATAGAAGTATAGGAGTGAAGCCCCTTTAGTAACATAGACTACGCGTTGTACTAGTCGGGAACCAGTAAATGGAGTGTTACTGGAAGTATGGGAGTGAAGTTCCTTCAATAACATAGACTACGCGTTGTACTAGTCGAGAACTAGTAAATGGAGTGTTACTGAAAATGTTTAAAGAATAACACATGGATGCTTTGTTCGGCTAATTAACAGGTTCCATTAGTCATTGCCAACAAAAGCGACCACTTTTGGTAGTCGTATGGCTCGGCTGTGACATGGTTCCCTGAGATTAGCCTTGAAGAAGTTGTAATTAGAACCTCTATTCCTAAGCCCACCCCCGATGAACCTATCCTTAGCCCCCAAGCATTGGTGAAGAAGACTCGTGGAATAAGGAATAGGTGGCAAGAGATCGACTGCAAAAAAGTTGTACTAAGTAGATTGAACATTCATTGGGCAAATATAGCGAGGAAATCATAATTAACCTGATAGATAATGAAAAACATAAATGGCGATCCTGACTAAGTGGTAAAAAGGGGTGCTTTTAGGTTTAGCGAACCCTTTGTTTCGAGACATAATCCCAAAATAATGGTTAAACTTAACACTCGAAAGACCCTCAGAAAACATCCTTGAATCGGGTACTAATTTATGAATAAATCATTATTCGGGCAGTCTCGTCACCTTTCTTCACAGTTACGTTGAGTGGTGGAGCTCCCAGGGCCCTCCGAAGGGTTTGGCATTCGAAGGTGGAATGCTTGCTCTTCGGGTGCCATGGGCATCGCTTGTGTAGAGCTTCCTCAAAGCGTTCCTTTGAGCTGAGGGTTTTCTTTCTTCGAGTTGGTTGTTCCCTGACTTCTGGCTTGCGCTTCTGATTTGTACCCAGGTAGTTGTGAGGGATATTATAGTTGGTGGGGCTGTAGGCCTTCACCTTGTCATGCTCCCGCTGCCTGGCAACGATGATGTTACGGGCGTCCCGGCCATCGTTGAAGATAGTGCGGAGGTCGCTTGTGGAGCGGTTGTAGAGGTTTCCAAGCTGATGTTGGAGCTCTTCTAATACGTGCTACCTACGTGTAGCACGCTTGTCATTCCTAAGCTATGTCACTCTTTTTGGACGTCATTTTCATCTTCGATCTTTGCAGTTCCCATAGCGTAGCATGTACAGGTAGATCGTGACTGGTGAATGCCCCCGCTGTATCTGGGTGTGGACTGGGTGTGTCGGAGATGTAGTCGTCATCGTTGATGTAGTAGTCGTCCAATTGAACGTACTCCGATCCTTCCTCCCCGACATCCTGAATTTCCTCGATTAACGCCATGAACACCTCGCGATCCAGTGTGAAGCGTTTGGTACTCGCCGCCCGTCCTTCTTCATCGTTGGTAGAACCGAGAGGTCTGCCTTATTGGAATGGGAATTCGCCAGAGTCGATAATGGATCGTGGTGGGCTTGATTCGAGAAATTTGGAGGGCTTTTTGCCCTTCCAATGCTCAAGCCTGCCCGACCGAGTTGGTCCTCTTACCAGACCCTGGCGGTTGCCTATTATAGGTGTTGTGTGAATGACCGAATCCGAATGGTTGTCGTAAATGGTAGCCCCCCGACATGCGGTGGCTTCCCGAGTTGCAGTAGGTGATCAAAGTCCTCTTCCGATGCGGAGATGGTTTTGGGCAGGACCGCCTCATATCGAATTGGACTTGGTCTGGGGGTTTTGAGTTTGGTGATGAGGTCGTCGAAGTCTCGATTGAATGCCTTCGGCTCCTTGGGGTTGATGCACAAAAAGGGTGGTTTCTGCGAGATTGACGCACTCTAAGATACCTTGGTCGACTCGGTCAATGCTGGAGAAGATCTTGCCGGTGGCGACATCAGGATGGTGAGGAGTCTCAGGGCAGTTCCGTGTCGAGTTCGCTGGGTCAGGATGATGGAGAGCGGCTTCCGCGAGCTTGATGCATCCGGTGATGCCATCATCCAACTGATCTATCCTGACGATTAGATCGTCAGGACTAATCGATGGGTGAGGGTTTGCCTTAATATGACTTGCATAGCTTCCAATTAGATCGGAAAATTTGATCTCACTGAGATCGTCGGCAAGATTGTCGATGTCGCGGCTGGATGTCGGAACAGATGCCTCCTATCAGACCAGACCCACGGGACTGTGCACATAGCGTACATTTCCTAGGATAAGGGATTGGACATGGCCCACGCCCTACATCTGTTGTAACTACTCGTAGCGTAGTAGGACTATTCGTACAATAGTAAAACTAGTCGGAGACGATAGAAAACTACCCGAAAAGTACTCGGGTAGGACTCCTGGGCTCGTACCCAACAAGGACCTCCATGTAACCCTACCCCCCCAGACTATATAACGGCGGATAGGGACCCCCTCCAAACAGAAGATCACCCGATCACCACCTAATGCAATACAAACCACACAGGATATGGTATTACGCTCTCGGCGGCCCGAACCTGTCTAAACCTTGTGTTCCTTGCACCTTCGAGTTCCTGATCTAAGAATACCCTACCTACAAACTCACCACCTCGGGGGTATCCCTCAGTGGGCGTGGCAGGTAGGGGTGTTCATCGAGCATCCACCGGAGAACTCGATGGCATCTTTCAACTTCACCAGCATCGTGCTCGACGAGGGCACAACTTTTGTGTTCAGCTCCTGGATCTGCGTCACCAACAGCTTGGGTGGTTTAAATAGCCACCTAGTCGACTCTGGGAAGCCGGAGTGTAACAACCCTGATAAATTACGTTCCTAAGGCAATATCATTAATCCAACCCTATGCTTAATCAACTAATAAAAGGATTAAAACAAGTTAAGTTGAAATTCGAATTTAATTTGGGCACATATGAATACCTTCAAATTATTAAATTAACTTTCAAACCATAAGCCAAATGAGATGTTGCCTGAAACCAAACTTGTAGAACTTTTTATTCTGAACAACTTTCATGTTCAAAAGTTTTTGAAATTCAAATTAGAAAGTGGAGAAAACATCCTGTTTGCAACACGCCCCCTGGAACTTTTCAAATTCTCGCAAAAAGGCCCTTCGTCCCTCTCTCTCTCTTTTCCCTCCCCTGCTCCACGCCCGCCGGCAAGGCATGGCCGCCACTTGGCCGGCGATGCCTGCCACCCATGCCGCGCCAAGCCAATAGCCGTCGCTCCCCGCCGCAGCGGCTTTGCCTCCCCCCCCCCCCCCCCCCCCACGCCATGCCTCTGCCCAATCCGAGCGCACCTTCACGCGCCAAATCCCCGGCCGCTACAGCCGCCCAGTCGCTGGCCGCCACCCAGGCACCCAACGGCATGCCCCCGTCGTGCCGCCCGGCCCAGCTCGGCCTGGACCTCTCCTCCCTCCTTCGTGTCTCTCTAAAAGGCCACCGCGCACTGGTGCTCGCACACAGAACCACCTCCCTCGCCAGAACAGCACCACCATTGCTGCCCATACCGCTGCTCCGCCGCCGGCCACCACCGCCCCACGCGGAACCGCCGTCCCGGCCCCCCCTCCACCCAAACCAAATTCTGAAACGGATTCCCCTCGACGCACTGAAGCTCCCCAGCCCGAGCCCCGCCGCCCAGCTCGCTGGAGTTCGCCGGAATCCCGGCCGCACCTCGACGGAGCCGCTGCTCCATGCCGCGGCACCCCTTCCCGGCCGCCCCAACTCGCACAAAACCCACCCAAAGGTAGCCCCCAACCTCCTCTTGCTCCTCCCCCACCTTGCCCTCGCCGCCGGCGACTGAGCCCGCCGGATTTCGGCCGGACAGGATGTTCCCCGCCATGAATCGCGACCAGGGACCACATTGCAATCGCCCAAATCTTCCTAGGGGGTTTTCTGCTAGTTTCCAAGGACCCCTCTGTAAAGAAAGTTTTAACCAAAATCAGTGAAATTGTAAAATTTGTATAAAATCGTAGAAAATTCATAAAAATGCAAACCCAACTGTTCTGGAACTTTTAGGATAAACTCCACATCTTTTGTTACATGCATCACCTTAAATTCTAGCTAAATCATGCTTTAAATAAAATGGAAATATTAATGGCTTTTATTCATAGACTTGTCTTGAGACAAGTGCTGGTCCTGAAAATTTTGCAGTAGGAGCTGTACTTTTTGTATAAGCCAATGTAAAAAGATTAGGCCCAAATTCCATCTCTATCTACACTGTTTATTAAACTTAGTTTCATACCATGTTTGGATAGAATTAATTGTCCCTGCAGTTAGGTTAGGAATCACATAATGAAACTTTTTCTATACTGGTGTAATGGTACCTAGATGCTAGAGAAAAATTTAGAGACTTTTTATCTCACAGTAACCTATTGATTTGATTTATGTACTTATAACGTACATTAAATCAAGAAAATAGTATCTTAGCTTGGAAAATTCTCATATTTTTACTAGAAGATACTCAGTAGGAGAGGATACTGTGTAAAACGTTTCATGGACAAAAACCCTGTGTAGGGTCCTGTAAAAATAAATCCTTGAATAACCTAGGTGTGTAATGTCATATTTACTATGCTCTGAAAACTGCATAATAAATACTAGAACAATTACAGTAGCTCCTGCTTGATTAAATGAAAGCCCTGTAAAAATTTTAGTCTCAGTTTTTGCACCATTTGTTCTGTACAAAAAGAACAAGAGTCTAGCAGCACCCATGTATTATATTTTTCATAATTAATCTGCTGCATGAAAATATCTGAAAATTTTACAGTAAGCATATCTTTCCCTGATTTGCCTAGATCCAAGATTTTATGACCAGAAACTACTCACTCTAGAAGTTACACTTAAATCATGTTTCCATGAGGAACATAAGCTCCCCATGAACACCCACCCCACCTTGCTTAGCGAAGTTACTTGTTGTACTATTCTACTCTATTAACGATTGCCCACGAATGATAAAGTAACTCACTTCACAACAAACTCATGTTTTATAAACTGCAACTTTATCGTGAAGGAAATCATGTCATTTACTATCACCACTACTTAAACTTGTGCATTCATGTAGAAACGACTACTCTCGCCGACGGGACGTACGAGCTGGTGCCCGAGTCCGAGAGTGAGCAGCGAGAAGCCCAGGCAAATTTAACTGAAGCAGTTGAAGACCCGGGTCAACGTTCAGACGATCCCTGGACTAACTTTGCACAAGAAGGCAAGCCCCGGAGCATAACCCATTTCCTTTCCTAAATTATGCAACTCACTACTCTTTTGCTTGTGCATTAAGTTTATAGGAGTTGAATGAAAACTTAGTTGCATGATGTTAGGAACCCATGCTTGAAAACTAGATGTAAGGTTCGATAGAATGCTGTGCTAATAGGACTCCGGTAAAAGCCGAGTGATTTCCTGTCACTCGTGAGAAATTAGGAGTTGAATGTTTACTACACGCTGGAATCATAAGGACAACGGACGGGCTATGGTACGATGTTTACGATTGAGGCCCGTCTATTTAGTGAAAAATGCTAAGGCCGCAGTGTGTGGTAGTGGTGGTTAAGTCTTTGAACGTACTAACCACATGCCGAGAATATGGTAATCGGTAAGCTTAAGTACCTGATTGGCCCGGCAAGTGGACGGCATCCTACCCTTTGAACTTCGGTCCCACTATATGGCGAGTGCACGAGTGGTCACGACCCGGCGGCGAACCGTGGCGTGGGACTCGTGTACTCTCGGAGGGTAGCCCCGATCCACGACCCGGAAAGAAAGGGGAAAAGTTGCACGTGTGACTCTAGGAGTAACCACGTGTCGTGTGTTTAGGTTTCCCTTGCAAGGTTAAGAAATTCGATTCGAATCGTCCGTTTCTCACGGCTATTGAGACTGCTTAATCACTTTTACCCACAGAGTAAGAAGAGGAACAATGATGATGAATAAACTTGTTGGATGAAATTTAATGCTTCACCATGAATGATATTGGATAGCTGCTTATCTAGAATGGTTAATGAAACTAGAATCTTGAGCTAAAAGTTGAAAGTAAGGACCCACTCGTAGATGCTTTTCGGCAAAACAAACCCCTGAGCCAAAAAGCCTTGCATGTCTAGAGTCGGTGGAGTAGATTCCACTACACGGGTAAGTCTTGCTGAGTATTAGTATACTCAGCCTTGCTTGTGGCTCGTTTTCAGGTGAGACCTTCGAGGATATGATTGCTAGCTTGACTTGGTCCTGCACTCTTCCCCCTGGTTGGTCGGTGGAATGGGATACGCCCCCGGTCAATGGAGATAATGCCGAGTGATGTCTTGTACGGGCTTCACCGAGACATCCTGTATCGTCGAGTAGCTTTCGTTATTTTATTTCCGCTGCAACTTAAACTCTGAAGAACTTATTGGTTATGATCACTGAAGTACTTGGTTACTAAATCCAAACTTGGTTTGTAATATTCACTTATGATAATTTTCATAATATCTGCTGGAATGTGGTATTCTCTGGGCTCATCTTCGCATGAGCATTTGTATGTATGGCTTCGATCCGCTCTACCGTGGTTGTATCGGGAGGTTACCTGACAGACCAATGGATTACTCCGTTTGAAGTGTAATGTTAACCGAGATTGCCCTAATGGTGATGGTTAATACACTTGAGCTGGATTAATTCAGGTGGTTCTGCCACAGCTGGTATCAGAGCCGTAGCTGGTGCCACAGCTGGTAACAGCTGGCACCAGAGCCGAAATGCATACGCCAGAGAATGCGACAAGCCTTAAAAACTCGTTTTACTAAAACTTGACTAGAAGGATGTGTTGCGGAATACGTTGGTACGCTAAGGATGGTGCCTAGTTCGTAAAGCCCTAAGGGATTATTGGGAAGTTACTAGGTGGCTATCTAACTTCTATATATTATCAACTGACTTCCAGCACATTACTTTCTGTCAAAACTTACTTTCATGCACAACCGACCTTAAATTCTGTAACGACGCACTCATCGCTAGGGTAAGAAGGTAAGAATCCTCAGCCAACTGAGAGAGTTTGGCCTTCCTGTCGGTGATGCGAACCGAACGCTGCCCTCAAGCAGTGGCTTACTTGAGGTGCTGCCAATATGCCAACTGTTAGTTGAATATATTGGGAGTAGAAGGTTTGGCGCAGGGTATGGCGATCGTTGTTCATACCCCCGTCTCATGACGGTACCCCCGTGAATACGCTATCTCGATAGCGTATGTTAACGTCGTCTGTACGGCGGAGATTGTACAGATATCGTTTCTATAAGTAAACGGTAATGAATACGGACGCTTTCATGAGTGCTGGCATGAAAGGTTCATGAAATATATGTGCTCTATCAATCTTCTGCAGGTACACTAACCGCGATTACGATAAGTTAAAGAACGGTTAGAAAAATCTCGACTAGCTATTATAGTGAGAGGCGTATCATGTATGCCACCGAAACTATCTTCGTAAGACCAAAAGTTATTTGGCAATTATTTTATTTTGTGAGGACGAATAGGACGTGCATGCATCATGACCATATATATCTGAAATTGAAAATGCGTTGAATGAGAGTGGTAAGGTTCTTGCGTATCTAAGCGTGATTTTGCATAAGGATTATCTAGCAAACCGGTCACTTTCCGCCTTATCTGAAAAGATGAATGTATTAAGCTGAGAAAATGACCCTTTCTGAAGAAACTCATGTTGAAATAATTGTTCCAAATTTTGTTTTCTATCTCCTGTTCAAAAATGAAAAATTCTGAACTTATGGATAGTAAGAAATAACAGAAACCATGGAATGTCAGAATTCTGTCCAGAATAAGCACTTCTGCCCCTTAAATTTTTAGGCCCCCTTCCTACAGTTTTCTGCAAAAGAGTACAACACAAAACTTGTTCCAAATTTACCCAGGTAGCTGCTGTTAAAATTTGGTAATTTTTCGCTGGGTAGATTTTCCCTGATGCACGAAACTCTAGCCCTCTGTTCACTGAAAATTTGGGGTAGACAGAGAAGTAAGACCTTAAGGGAACCGCCATCTTAGAGCCTAATCCAGCCAAAGTGTTGAATAGAAAAGTGGTGCACAAATACCTTAGGAGTGTTCTGGTGAAATTTGAGAATTTTTGGATACGAACTGTGGAAGTTATGGTTATTTTTGCACTCTATACAGAATCTGTCCCTGTGCTTTTCACACTCTTTCTTGGCCTCACCCATTTGATCTTTTGTTCAGATGGCCGAGCTTGTTGCCATGATGGTGGATGAGGATGGATGCGTTTACTCACAGTGTCTCCACTGGGAGGGCTTTCCCTCTATTTTGTGGGACGTGTTGAGCACCGTGGGCTATCCAATTCCCCCACGTTACGCCGGACTGGAGTTTGCAGAGAATGGAGTTACCCAGTGCCGTATCAACGTGACCATTTTTCCGCACCCGCTACACCCGGAGTGGCCCGCCTTGGAGGTTGAGGCTGTTGGTCGCCGTTTGGCCGATACTTGGGAGCTTGCAGCCATGAGGGCGCTCACCACTTTTTGTGCGCAGCGTCCCGAGGTTGTCACACTCGCTCCCATTGGTTTGTTTCCTGCTGCCCAGGACAACGACCCCTTTTGGCTCAACAGGGTGCAACATTCACAGTACCTGGTAGACTTTCATGCCCAGGAGACCATCGATACCTCTGTGCGGTGCATGAATGCACTCTACCGACTTCTGACTCTCCAGAGTCAGGCGTTTGTGCAGCTCACTGATCTTGCACAGGCCTACCACATGATGGCAGATACCAGGGATGAGCAGATTAAGGAGCTCAGTAAGGATCTTGAGGACAGAGTTGCTCAGATTGGCCAACTTGAGGGCCAAATTCAGGAGCAGGACACTCTCATGGGTGAGAGAGATGACATGATAGTACACTTGGAGGAGCAGCTCCATGATCTACACTTGGAGTTCGAGGATGCTATTGAGCATCTCCAGTGGCATCAGGATCAGAATGACCATCCCCATGAGGAGGACATGGAGGAAGATGAAGAGGAGCCACAGGAGGTTGACAGTGCCTCCGGTATGGATTTTGAGGGTGAGGTACCACAGGCACCTCAGATGGGAGCTCACTCTCCTACTCACAGCGAGTCATCCGTCAACGACCTGGATGACTTCTAGATGATGATCTAGAAGGACTTTTGCACATACTCCTCGATAGGGTAGCCTAACTTTTGGCAAGTGTTGTAATAGGCTAACTAGGAGTTGAGTAACTCTTTTTTGATGGGTACATCTGAACCATGTGGATACCCTCAGCATGTAAGGAACGGCGATAAACTTGGGTGATTTCGTTGTAAGTTGGTAAACAATGAAATCCACAATCGCTGAAACTTGTCGGAAATTTTATCCATGTCTCCTTACATTTCTGAGCTGTGAGTTAAATACCAAAGTGGTGCATCCCTAAGTTCTCTAACTACTGCCAAAGTATGAGATGTTTTGGATGGACCCACAGCAAGCTATGATTTTTCTCGTAGCAACCAGAAATTCTGTCCATACTTCTATCTGTGATTTCGGAAGTCTATGACTACACTAATCCTTTATGAATCGAGGAAGTAATATGGATCGGGTTGCTAATGGTAACCTTTCACGTTTCAGATGGTTGGATCAACACGTGGCAACCCCGAGGGTTTTGGTGCCGGTGGCAGCAGACCGCGACAATCGCCACCACCCCCGCCTAGTTTGGTGGAAGTGATGGCCGCTCAAACCGAGCTGCTGCGTCAGCTGGTGCAAGGACAGCAACACCACCAGCGGGGTGGGCAAAATGTCCACCACCCCCAAGCTGCGGGATATACGGATTTTCTAGGGACCCAGCCACCCTTGTTCCATAAGACAGAGGAACCCCTGGACGCAGACGCATGGATTCGCACCATCGAATCCAAGTTCACACTACTTGTGGCCCCATGCTCAGAGGCCAACAAAGTTCGCTTTGCCGCGCAACAGCTTCGCGGTACAGCTCGTCTATGGTGGGACCACTATTTTGCGATGCTCCCGGCTGATCATGTGGTCGACTGGGACGAATTCAAGGCCGCATTCCGGGCACATCATATCCCCGAGGGTCTCATGGAGAGGAAGTTGAACGAGTTCCTGGCACTCACCCAGGGCACCCGCACCGTGCTGCAATACGCCCAGGCGTTCAACAATCTATGCCAGTATGCGGGCTATCACGCTGATACGGATACTAAGAAGCGTGACCGTTTCCGCAGAGGACTAAGCACCAAGCTCAAGGAGCATCTGAACCTAGTCAGGGCTGACACCTACAACGAATTGGTCAATATGGCCATTACCCAGGAAGACTGTATCATGGCACACCGGGCAGAGAAGAAGAGAAAGGCACCCGCTGGACCTTCAAGTGCTCAGCCACCAAGGTATCGCATCGTGCAAAATGCCGCACCCACAGCTCCACCAAGGGCCCCTCAGCCAGGGAGATGGATTGTCAGACCCCCACAGCAGCCAGGCATGGTACGACCCCCGATGCCTCCACAGAATGGTCCGAGGCCCACCCTTCAACAGTCTCTTCAACCCAGCCCCGCGAATCGTTGTTTCAAATGCAGGAGTTCCAACCACTTTGCAAGAGCATGCCCTCAGTCTGGGTAGCCCAACCAAGGTCAGGGATCCAACCCGAACAACAAGAACAGGGGCAAGAGACAGACCCTGCGGGTCAAGCAAGGACGGATTAACTTCACCACGCTTGCAGAGCTTCCTGAAGGAGCCCCAGTGATGTCGGGTATATTCTCTATCCATAACAAGCCTGCAGTTATATTGTTTGATTCTGGTGCATCACATAGTTTCATAAGTGCAAAATTCGGTGCAAAAGTAGGCTTGGATGTTTGTCACACAAAAGGGTCATATATGATATCAACACCGGGTGGTAAAATTGCTTCGAATCAAATGATCAGACAAGTACCAGTCAAGTTGGGTAGTAAAACCATCAACACAAACTTGGTTCTTTTACCCCTTGACGGCATAGATCTTATTTTGGGTATGAATTGGATGATTTTGCACAAAGTCACACTGGACCCCTCGTCCTGAGCCGTGGAAATAAATTCACCTAGTCACGGAGCCACCACCCTTTACCTACCATTCCTAGATTGCACGAATTCCTGTGCTTACAAGATGGAAGGACTTAAGCTAGAGGATATTCCTGTGGTAAACGAGTATGCCGACGTTTTTCCGGATGACTTACCAGGAATGCCACCGGATAGGGATATTGAGTTCATCATCGAACTGCAACCAGGCACTGCACCTATATCCAAAAGACCATATAGGATGCCCCCTAAAGAATTGGCAGAGCTGAAAATTCAACTCCAAGAACTACTGGACAAAGGTTTTATTCGCCCTAGCGCGTCACCTTGGGGATGTCCAGCCCTATTCGTAAGGAAGAAGGATGACAGTTTAAGATTATGTGTGGACTACCGACCTCTCAATGCGGTAACTGTTAAAAATAAATACCCCCTTCCTCGTATCGATGTACTCTTCGATCAATTAGCTGGAGCTAGAGTCTTCTCAAAAATTGATCTTCGTTCGGGATATCATCAGATCAAGATTCGCCCATGTGATATTCCGAAGACTGCCTTTTCCACACGATATCGACTATATGAATTCTTGGTCATGTCCTTCGGACTCACCAATGCCCCTGCCTACTTCATGTATCTCATGAATTCGGTATTCATGCCCGAACTTGACAAATTCGTCGTAGTGTTCATCGACGACATCCTTATCTATTCCAAGGATGAGGAAGAGCATGCCAAGCACCTTCGCATTGTTCTTCAGCGACTCAGAGACCATCAGCTCTATGCTAAGTTTTCTAAGTGTGAATTCTGGTTGGATACTGTAAAGTTCTTGGGTCACACGATCTCCAGCGAAGGCATAGCTATTGACCCCAGCAAGGTACAAGAGGTGATGGATTGGAAACCCCCTACCTCTGTTCATCAGATTCGCAGTTTTCTCGGCTTAGCCGGTTACTACCGTCGCTTCATCCCGGATTTCTCTCCAATTGCTAAGCCCATGACTGAACTGTTAAAGAAGGAAGTAAAGTTTGTATGGAATGAGAAATGTGAAGAAGCTTTCCACGCTCTCAGAGAGCATCTGACTACTGCACCTGTGTTAGCTCAACCCGATAATACCAAGTCGTTTGATGTGTATTGTGACGCATCGGGTACTGGTCTAGGATGTGTGCTTATGCAAGAGAATCGAGTGATTGCATATGCCTCACGAGCCCTTCGGCCCCACGAGCAGAATTATCCCACTCATGATCTTGAGCTTGCAGCTGTCGTTCACGCTCTGAAAATATTGAGGCACTATCTCATCGCTACACAGTGCAATATCTACACTGATCATAAGAGTCTCAAGTATATCTTCACACAAGCCGATCTGAATATGAGACAACGAAGATGGCTAGAATTAATCAAGGATTATGACCTTGAAGTGCACTATCACCCCGGCAAGGCTCATGTAGTCGCGGATGCACTAAGCCGCAAGTCCCATTGCCATTGCTTATCCATGGAATCCTACAATGAGACATTGTGTGCAGAAATGAGGAACCTTAACATGGAAATGGTTTCCCAAGGCACTCTAAATCACATCTCAGTTGAGCCCACTCTTCACGACCAAATCGTCATGGCACAACTACATGATGAAGGAATTAAGATCATCAAACAAAAACTCTCTCTAGGTGAGGAGAAGTATAAATGTTTCCGCCAGGACCATAAGGGAGTCCTATGGTTCGAAAGTCGTATAGTCGTTCCGAAGAATCATGAACTCCGCAAGCAAATTCTCGATGAGGCACATCTTTCCAAATTCTCTATCCACCCCGGCAGTAGCAAAATGTATCAAGACCTAAGGCAAAACTTCTGGTGGACTAGAATGAAAAGAGAAATTGCTACGTATGTCTCAGAATGTGACACGTGCCAGAGAGTAAAAGCTAGCCACTTGAAAGTAGCCGGCACACTTCAACCGTTACCTATACCATCATGGAAATGGGAAGACATAAGTATGGAATTCATCGTTGGACTACCAAACACTTCCCAGAAACATGATTCCATATGGGTTATCGTTGATAGACTCACAAAGACGGCACATTTCCTTCCGGTACACACCACCTATTCTGCCAAGAGATATGCCGAGATTTACCTCGATCGTATTGTTTGCCTACATGGAATACCTAAGACAATTATTTCTGATCGTGGTACTCAGTTTGTAGCACGCTTTTGGGAACAACTGCAAACGTCTCTTGGTACTAAACTGATTCGCAGCTCAGCATACCATCCTCAGACTGACGGACAAACGGAAAGAGTAAACCAAATTCTTGAAGACATGCTGAGAGCTTGCGTCATTCACTATGACAAGAATTGGGACAAATGCCTACCCCTAGCAGAGTTCTCGCACAACAATAGCTATCAAACGAGTTTGAAAATGGCACCATTTGAGGCCCTGTACGGACGAAGGTGTCGAACTCCTTTGAGCTGGTCACAAACCGGAGAACGTAAAATAATTGGACCCGACCTGGTAATCGAGGCAGAGGAGAAAGTAAGAGTAATACAAGCAAATCTTGAAGCCGCACAAGCCCGGCAAAAGAGCTATTCCGACAAAAGGAGAAAGCCCCTAAAATTCGAAGTTGGCGATCATGTCTATCTTCGAGTTTCACCAACCAAGGGAGTGCAAAGATTCGGAATCAAAGGCAAACTAGCCCCCCGTTATGTTGGCCCTTACGAAATCATTGAGAGCTGCGGACCCGTAGCCTACAAATTACGACTGCCCCCTCAGCTCACGGCCACCCATGATGTCTTCCACGTATCTCAACTCAAGAAGTGTATTCGAGTCCCTACCGAGATTGTGGAACAACAAGAAATATTGTTAGAACCCGACCTCTCGTATGTCGAACACCCGGTTAAAATTTTGGATCGAAAAGAAAGAGGGACCAGGAGGAAAGTTCAATGGAATCATCACACTGAAGAAGAAGCCACCTGGGAAACCGAGAGCTACCTAAACCAAAATTTCCCTGGTTTTCTTATCTCAACCACTGGTATGAGCACCCCTGTCCACACTAAGATTTACCGAATCTCGGGGCGAGATTCTTGTTAAGGGGGGAAGGCTGTAACAACCCTGATAAATTACGTTCCTAAGGCAATGTCATTAAACCAACCCTATGCTTAATCAACTAATAGAAGGATTAAAACAAGTTAAGTTGAAATTCGAATTTAATTTGGGCACATATGAATACCTTCGAATTATTAAATTAACTTTCAAACCATAAGACAAATGAGATGTTTCCTGAAACCAAACTTGTAGAACTTTTTATTCTGAACAACTTTCATGTTCAAAAGTTTTTGAAATTCAAATTAGAAGGTGGAGAAAACATCCTGTTTGCAACCAGCCCCCTGAAACTTTTCAAATTCTCGCAAAAAGGCCCTTCGTCCCTCTCTCTCTCTCTTCCCTCCCCTGCTCCACGCCCGCCGGCAAGGCATGGCCGCCACTTGGCCGGCGATGCCTGCCACCCATGCCGCGCCAAGCCAATGGCCGTCGCTCCCCGCCGCAACGGCTTTGCCTCCCCCCCCCCCCACGCCATGCCTCTGCCCAATCCGAGTGCACCTTCACGCGCCAAATCCCCGGCCGCTACAGCCGCCCAGTCGCTGGCCGCCGCCCAGGCACCCAAAGGCATTCCCCCGTCGTGCCGCCCGGCCCAGCTCTGCCTGGACCTCTCCTCCCTCCTTCGTGTCTCTCTAAAATGCCACCCGCGCACTGGTGCTCGCACACAGAACCACCTCCCTCGCCAGAACAGCGCCACCATTGCTGCACATACCGCTGCTCCGCCGCCGGCCACCACCGCCCCACGCGAAACCGCCGTCCCGGCCCCCCCTCCACCCAAACCAAACTCTGAAACGGATTCCCCTCGACGCACTGAAGCTCCCCAACCCGAGCCCCGCCGCCCAGCTCGCCGGAGTTCGCCGGAATCCCGGCCGCACCTCGACGGAGCCGCTGCTCCATGCCGCGGCACCCCTTCCCGGCCGCCCCAACTCGCACAAAACCCACCCAAAGGTAGCCCCCAACCTCCTCTTGCTCCTCCCCCACCTTGCCCTCGCCGCCGGCGACTGAGCCCGCCGGATTTCGGCCGGACAGGATGTTCCCCGCCATGAATCGCGACCAGGGACCACATTGCAATCGCCCAAATCTTCCTAGGGGGTTTTCTGCTAGTTTCCAGGGACCCCTCTGTAAAGAAAGTTTTAACCAAAATCAGTGAAATTGTAAAATTTGTATAAAATCATAGAAAATTAATAAAAATGCAAACTCAACTGTTCTGGAACCTTTAGGATAAACTCCACAACTTTTGTTACATGCATCACCTTAAATTCTAGCTAAATCATGCTTTAAGTAAAATGGAAAGATTAATGGCTTTTATTCATAGACTTGTCTTGAGACAAGTGCTGGTCCTGAAAATTTTGCAGTAGGAGCTTTACTTGTTGTATAAGCCAATGTGAAAAGATCAGGCCCAAATTCCATCTCTATCTACACTGTTTATTAAACTTAGTTTCATACCATGTTTGGATAGAATTAATTGTCCCTGCAGTTAGGTTAGGAATCACCTAATGAAACTTTTTCTATACTGGTGTAATGGTACCTAGATGCCAGAGCAAAATTTAGAGACTTTTTATCTCACAGGAACCTATATATTTGATTTATGTGCTTATAACATACATTAAATCAATAAAATAGTATCGTAGCTTGGAAAATTCTCATATGTTTACTAGAAGATACTCAGTGGTAGAGGATGCTGTGTAAAAAGTTTCATGGACAAAAACCCTGTGTAGGGTCCTGTAAAAATAAATCCTTGAATAACCTAGGTGTGTAATGTCATATTTACTATGCTCTGAAAACTGCATAATAAATCCTATAACAATGAAAGCCCTGTAAAAATATTAGTCTCAGTTTTTGCACCATTTGTTCTGTACAAAAAGAACAAGAGTCTAGCAGCACCCATGTATTATATTTTTCATAATTAATCTGCTGCATGAAAATATCTGAAAATTTTACAGTAAGCATATCTTTCCCTGATGTTCCTAGATCCAAGATTTCATGACCAGAAACTACTCACTGCAGAAGTTACACTTAAATCATGTTTCCATGAGGAACATAAGCTCCCCATGAACACCCACCCCACCTTGCTTAGCGAAGTTACTTGTTGTACTATTCTACTCTATTAACGATTGCCCACGAATGATAAAGTAACTCACTTCACAACAAACTCATGTTTTATAAACTGCAACTTTATCGTGAAGGAAATCATGTCATTTACTATCACCACTACTTAAACTTGTGCATTCATGTAGAAACGACTACTCTCGCCGACGGGACGTACGAGCTGGTGCCCGAGTCCGAGAGTGAGCAGCGAGAAGCCCAGGCAAATTTAACTGAAGCAGTTGAAGACCCGGGTCAACGTTCAGACGATCCCTGGACTAACTTTGCACAAGAAGGCAAGCCCCGGAGCATAACCCATTTCCTTTCCTAAATTATGCAACTCACTACTCTTTTGCTTGTGCATTAAGTTTATAGGAGTTGAATGAAAACTTAGTTGCATGATGTTAGGAACCCATGCTTGAAAACTAGATGTAAGGTTCGATAGAATGCTGTGCTAATAGGACTCCGGTAAAAGCCGAGTGATTTCCTGTCACTCGCGAGAAATTAGGAGTTGAATGTTTACTACACGCTGCAATCATAAGGACAACGGACGGGCTATGGTACGATGTTTACGATTGAGGCCCGTCTATTTAGTGAAAAATGCTAAGGCCGCAGTGTGTGGTAGTGGTGGTTAAGTCTTTGAACGTACTAACCACATGCCGAGAATATGGTAATCGGTAAGCTTAAGTACCTGATTGGCCCGGCAAGTGGACGGCATCCTACCCTTTGAACTTCAGTCCCACTATATGGCGAGTGCACGAGTGGTCACGACCCGGCGGCGAACCGTGGCGTGGGACTCGTGTACTCTCGGAGGGTAGCCCCGATCCACGACCCGGAAAGAAAGGGGAAAAGTTGCACGTGTGACTCTAGGAGTAACCACGTGTCGTGTGTTTAGGTTTCCCTTGCAAGGTTAAGAAATTCGATTCGAATCGTCCGTTTCTCACGGCTATTGAGACTGCTTAATCACTTTTACCCACAGAGTAAGAAGAGGAACAATGATGATGAATAAACTTGTTGGATGAAATTTAATGCTTCACCATGAATGATATTGGATAGCTGCTTATCTAGAATGGTTAATGAAACTAGAATCTTGAGCTAAAAGTTGAAAGTAAGGACCCACTCGTAGATGCTTTTCGGCAAAACAAACCCCTGAGCCAAAAAGCCTTGCATGTCTAGAGTCGGTGGAGTAGATTCCACTACACGGGTAAGTCTTGCTGAGTATTAGTATACTCAGCCTTGCTTGTGGCTCGTTTTCAGGTGAGACCTTCGAGGATATGATTGCTAGCTTGACTTGGCCCTGCACTCTTCCCCCTGGTTGGTCGGTGGAATGGGATACGCCCCCGGCCAATGGAGATAATGCCGAGTGATGTCTCGTACGGGCTTTACCGAGACATCCTGTATCGTCGAGTAGCTTTCGTTATTTTATTTCCGCTGCAACTTAAACTCTGAAGAACTTATTGGTTATGATCACTGAAGTACTTGGTTACTAAACCCAAACTTGGTTTGTAATATTCACTTATGATAATTTTCATAATATCTGCTGGAATGTGGTATTCTCTGGGCTCATCTTCGCATGAGCATTTGTATGTATGGCTTCGATCCGCTCTACCGTGGTTGTATCGGGAGGTTACCCGACAGACCAATGGATTACTCCGTTTGAAGTGTAATGTTAACCGAGATTGCCCTAATGGTGATGGTTAATACACTTGAGCCGGATTAATTCAGGTGGTTCTGCCACACGGAGGCCCCTACATCAACTCGAAGCATCGACCTCGACGAGTTCATCGACAACCTCGACGAGTTGCTGCTCCCCGATTTGGTTCTGCAGATCGAAAAGATGTCCATTTTCAACGCGATTTCCACTTGTGATGCACCAGGACCAGTTGGATCGGAATCAAACCGATCCAAGGGGACCACACAATCTAAGTCCCTCTCCAATTTGAAGGAGGACTTAGATCTGCTACTCAAGCTCAAGGACGTGGGAACCACCGCTTGCCCGAGGGGGCCGTTTTCAACAACTACTCAGACTCCAATGAAGAGTACTTGTCGTTTAGGACTACACCTTCAAGCCAGAGCTAAGGAGGACTCGGAGATGAGGGAGCCACCGCCTGTCGGGGGGCCCCCGCTCTTGAAAACCACTCGCAGCCCGATGACTACCCCGAATCATTTTTGGGCAATCATCTGGGTTTAAAAGTAACATCTACGCCGCAAGGCCATTTCGTGTACTGGAAGGGCTTAGAGTCCTCTGAACTACTCGACTACGACTCCCGTCTTGTGGCCTTCATGCAGGAACTGCCCTTCTAGGAGGGCAAACCTATCTCTCCCATCGCGGAAGAGGGAGACGGTAGCACAGAGCTACTTGAGTATAGCCATACGACTAAGAACTTGCCGGATCGTCCAGTCTACATGGCAACCCTTTGCAACGTGGATGACAACGAGCTAGGTCCCTAATACGACGACGAACAACTCACCGACGAGCCCACGGCAGACGCCCCCAAGACGAGAACAAGGAGCACCGAAGGATCCGGCGGTTGAAGAACACCAAGCGCGCCCAGCGCAGGCGGAATGCGGAAAATCGTGTTCCCAATCCAATGTACCAAAGGAACCTCAACAACGCTTTTGCAGCAGCCGCGGATTGGGAGTATCGTACACAGATTGGCGTCATCGCAGAAGCAGTGCTCCTAGCCCAATAATTACCACCCAACCCTCAGATTCATAGGCTGCAGTATCTAACCCAGCGTGCGCTCGTGCAACTCGATGGACAACATCCAGTGTCTTCTACTCGGAACATGCCCTCGAGATCTAAGCGCCATGGTGACACTACATTGATGAGTTGCACCACCGAAGGAGGCCCCGGGAACCGGACGAACGATAGTCGCCAGCGCAACGAGGGCCACCAATCCGCGCGTGGCAATGCTGAACAAGAAGTACAACAATCTACTCGCCAACCTTGCAACCAGCGTGGCACAAGGCCAAAAGGCCAAGCTCCACTCGATGCTAGCCTTCACAACGCTCCCACGATCGATCTCAAGTAGAAGAGCAATGACGGCCACGACGCGCGGTGTATTATCGAAGCAAGGAGAAGGGACCATCCCCATAGGTACCACGATGACGATGACAACAACCGCTTCCCCGCCTTCACCTCCAACATCATTGAAAAATCCTATCCCAAGGAGTTTAAACCAGTCGGAATCCCCAAGTACGACGGCAAGCAGGGCCCGCGCTAGTGGATCCGATGCTACTCCGTTGTCATTGAGGTTTTAGGGGGATCCAGCTCCACCAAAGCTCTCTACTTCCCGGTAGCTTTGGAATCCACGCCCCTCACTTGGCTTAAAAGCCTCAAGCCAAACTCCATCGACTCCTGGGAGAACCTCAAGCGGGCCTTCATCGACAACTTCCAGGGATGCATGATCAAAGCAGGCACTCGCCACGATCTGTCCCAGGTCAAGCAAGAGATGAACAAGACCCTAAGGTCCTACACCTAGCGTTTCTTCAAGATGGGCGCCACCATCGCCAACATGACCGATGAGGACGGGCTCTTCTCGAAGCACACATACCACAACTTCAGATGCAATCGCCCGACTACTACCGTGGAGCTACGTGACATGATGGCATGGTGGGCTGACTAGGAGGACGAGGAGAATGACCGCTTCCCCAAGCGCAACAGCGACAAGCAGGGCAACGGCAACAGTCACTTCGACAAAGGCTAGTGGAACCACTAGGGGAACCCCCAAAAGTGCAAGCTAGACCAAGAAGCCACGGCTGTTGAGTGCAATCTGCGTGGGAATAAGTCGGGGAACAATGACACACAATTTTAGAATGTCTTGCACAAACAATGCCCGATGCACCGAAGTCACGACACATGCTCTTCGAGTGCTTCAGCCTCCGCAAGTCACTCAACGATCCACCCCTTCCCCAAGAAGGAAAGCGAAAGGACCAGGAGGACCACGATGAGGGTGATAAGTCGGGGGGCTCAAGATTTACAGGACCGAAGAATGTCGTCAACGTCATCTTTGGTGGAGACGGCGGATTCCCCTCTAAGCGCATAGAAGTTGACCCTGCACAAAATCCTCTTAGTAGAGCCGACCACGCAAAAGCCTCTAAGATACAGCGAGGTCCCGTTCTCCTTCTCCAGGGACGATCAATGGACCAGATTCTCTAAGCCGGGAAAATTCCCGCTCGTCCTAGATCCTGTCGTGGCGGGCTCATAGCTGACCCGAGTACTCATCGATGGCGGGAGCGGCCTCAACCTGCTTTTTGCGAGTTCTTTGAAGAAGATGGGCCTGGACATCTCCAAGATGCTCACCCCTAGTACAGCTCCGTTCTATGGCATCATCTCGGGAAACGTGGCTACACCACTTGGCTCAGTGGTCCTGCCAGTCACCTTTGGGACGAAGCACATCTACCGCACCGAGTACATCAAGTTCGAGGTGGCTGACTTGAAGTCTTCATACCATGCCATCCTCAGCAGACCGGCAGTGGCCAAGTTCATGGTAGTGCCCCACTACGTCTACCTGCTACTCAAGATGCCAGGCAAGATAGGCGTACTCACGCTCCGTGGCGACCTGAAGAAGTCGTATGACTGCGAACAAGAGGTGATTGAGTACGCCGCGACATCATGCGTGCCAGAGCCTTCTGCGGAAGTACTCATGGCCGCTCAAAAGCTCACTGAATCAGAGATGGAGATCTCCAGCCAGAGGCCTAGCCAGTCCAGGGTTAAACCCAACCCCAGCAACGTCGGCATCAAGGCCATCCAGCTACAAGAAGGCGACCCGTCCAAGACTTCTTTGATCGGAGGTGGCTTGAGTGACAAATAGGAAAGCGTGCTCATCAGCTTCCTTAGGGCTAACCGAGACATATTCGCATGGAAACCAGCGGATATGGCAGGGGTGCCCAAGGAGATGATCAAGCATTGCCTAAAAATTGACCCTAAAGCCACTCCGAAGAAGCAACGACTACGATGCTTCACTCCCGACAAGAGGGAGGTCATCAAGAAGGAGCCAGCAAAACTACTCGTGGTTGGTTTTATTAAAGAAGTGTACCACCCCTGAGTGGTTAGCTAACCCTACTAGTATTGAAAAAAAATAATAATGAATGGAGGATGTGTGTGGATTATACTGATCTCAACAAACACTGCCCGAAGGATCCCTTCACGCTCCCACGCATTGACCAGGTCATCGACTCTATGGTTGGATGTGTTCTGCTCTCCTTCTTCGACTGCTACTTGGGCTACCATCAGATCACTCTCAAGGAAGAATATCATATCAAAACGTCGTTCATCACCCCCTTTGGAGCATATGCATACACAACAATGTCCTTCGGGTTGAAGAATGCAGGAGCCACTTATCAGCGGGCCATCCAACTGTGCCTTGCGGATCAGCTACATCGCAACGTTGAAGCTTATGTAGACGACGTGGTCATCAAGACCAGATCCCACGACGAGTTCATCCCTAATCTCGAGGAAACATTCAACAACTTACACAAGTTTTGATGAAAGCTTAACCCAACCAAGTGCGTCATCGGCGTGCCACAAGGAAAACTACTTAGTTTCATCGTTAGTCACTGAGGAATTGAAGCAAACCTAGAGAAAATCACCGCCATCACAACCATGGATGCTCCATGGATGATCAAGGATGTCTAGAAGTTCACAGGCTGCATGGCAGCCTTGAACAGAATTATCTCCCGACTTGGAGAACTGGGATTACCCTTCTTCAAACTGCTCAAGCGATACGACAAGTTCTAGTGGTCCGAGGAGGCAAAGCAGGCACTGCAAGATCTCAAGCATCATTTGCAATCGCCCCCCATCCTGACGGCTTCCCAACCAGGTGAGAACTTGCTACTCTACATCGTCGTGAGTACTCACGTCGTAAGTACGGCAATCGTGGTGGAACGCCATGAGGAAGGCCACGCCTTCGGTGTGTAGTGACCAGTCTACTTCATCAGTGAAGTCCTTTCTGAATCCAAGGTTCATTACCCAACAATTCAGAAACTACTCTATGATATACTCATCACCTCCAGGAAGCTTTGCCATTATTTCGACGCATATAGCATCCTGGTGGTCACTGACTTCCCATTGGCGGATATCCTCCACAATCGGGACGCCACTGGATGCATCTCCAAGTGGGTAGTGGAACTGTGGGCTCTCACCCTCGACATCAAGGCCTGGACGGCCATCAAGTCGCAAGCACTAGTCGATTTCATGGAGGAGTGGCGAGAAAACCAAGTGGAAGCTCCAGCCAACCAGCAAGAGCATTGGGTCATGTAATTCGATGACTCACTCAAGCTCGGTGGTGGTGGCGTAGGAGCACTTTTCATTAGTCCAAGAGGAGAAGAACTCAAGTACGTGTTCCAAATACTATTTGAGGTCTATAACAACAAAGCTGAGTACGAGGCGCTATTCCACGAGCTACGCCTGGCAATCTCTCTAGCATCAAGCGATTGCTTGTCTATGGTGACTCCTTACTGGTGGTCCAACAAGTCAACAAACAGTGGGACGTCAACAAGGACACCATGGACGCGTATGTTGCGGAGATACACAAGCTCGAGAACAAATTCTTGGGGCTGGAAGTCCACCATGTGATTCGTGACAACAACGTGGGAGCGGATGTGCTCTCGAAACTAGGTTCTGATCAGCTAACATCCCACCGGGAGTTTTCGTTCACGAGTAGCATCACCCCTCCATCAAGGCACCAGACTCAGGTTCCATCAATCAGGGTCCAAAGGAACCCGACCGGGAGGTCTTGATGATCGAGGTCGACTGGAGGGTGACCTTCATCGACTACATCTAGGAGCACAAACTACCCCCCGGCGTCAACCCAAAAAGCGCTGAGGCTACTCGCATCCTAAGGCGCAGTAAAGGGTACGTTCTAGTTGGGGGTAGCCTGTACAAGCATGAATCAGCGTCTAGCATACTCATGAAGTGTGTCCGCACGGAGGAGGACAAAGAAATACTCCAAGAGATTCATGAAGGCGTGTGCAGGAACCACGCTGCTTCTCGCACACTAGTCGGCAAGGCTTTTAGATCTGGTTTCTACTGGTCGACTGCTTTGGCAGACGCCGAAGCACTCGTTCGCCGGTGTATAAACTACCAGTTCTTCAACAAATAGCCCCATGTCCCGGCTGACAACCTCATCACCATACCACCTTCATGGCCGTGTGCATGCTGGGGCCTGGACATGATAGGGCCTGTAACCACTGCGCCGGGTGGTTTTACTCACGTATTGGTGGCCATCGACTAGTTTACCAAGTGGATCGAGTACAAGCCAATCACAACGCTTTCTGCAGATCAAGTGGCTAGCTTCATCTGCGACATCTTGCACCGTTTTGGCTTCCCCAAGACCATGATCACGGATCTGGGATCCAAGTTCCACTCGTATCAGTTCTAGGATTTCTGTGAACGTAGTTCCATTGAAGTCAAGTATGTTTCGGTGGCTCACCCGCGGGCCAATGGTTAGGTTGAGCGCGCCAACGGCTTGATTCTTGATGGCTTGAAGAAAAGACTCTACAACGAGAATAGAAAAAAGGGCGGCGAGTGGATCGACGAGATCTCGTCAGTAATCTGGGGGCATCGCACGCAACCAAGCAAAGCTACAGGACAGTCACCTTTCTTCCTCGTATATGGGTCTGAAGCTATATTACCAACTGACATGATGTGGAAGTCTTCTCGACTGGAGATGTTTGAAGAAGGCGAGGCTGACACCGCAAGACATCTCGAGCTCGACTCAGCTGAGGAAATCAGATTCAACGTCTTGCTCCAGTCAGCCCGCTACTTACAAGGAGTCCATCATTACCACGATCAGAATGTTCAACGGCGCTCTTTCAATGTTGGAGATATGGTTCTTCAATGAATCCAGGATGACACCGGGTTACACAAGCTTAACTCGCGACGGGAAGGGCCTTTCATCGTGCACAAGGTTACAGGTCCTAGGTCGTATCACCTACAGTACCCTGATGGCCAAGAGGTTCCTAATTCCTAGAATATCGAGCATCTACACTATTTTCATCCTTAGTCAACCAAGACATCTTCTGTCGGTGCCTGGAGATCAATACTTCCAGTATAACTCCGTTTTACCGGTTTACGACTAGTATTACGCGCAAGTTTTCTGAAGGGGCCTTGCTCCCGTACTTCCAGTAATAGATTACTAGTTTCCGACTAGTATCTTATGTTACTGAAGGGGCCTCACGTTCATTCTTCTAGTATAACTCCGTTTTACTAGTTTATGACTGGTATTATGCATAAACTTGCTGAAGGGGGCTCGCTCCCATACTTCCAGTAACAGACTACTAGTTTCCGACTAGTATCTTATGTTACTAAAGGGGCCTCGCGCTCATGCTTCCACTATAACTCTATTTTACTGGTTTACGACTAGTATTACGCGCAAGTTTGTTGAAGGGGCCTCGCTCTCGTACTTCCAGTAACAGATTACTAGTTTCCGACTAGTATCTTATGTTACTGAAGGGGCCTCGCGCTCATACTTCCAGTATTACTCTGTGTTACTAGTTTACGACCGGTATTACGCGCAAGTTTGCTGAAGGGGCCTCGCTCCCGTACTTCCAGTAACAGATTACTAGTTTTTGACTAGTATCTTATGTTACTGAAGGGGCCTCGCGCTCATACTTCCTGTATAACTCCGTTTTACTGGTTTACGACTAGTATTACGCGCAAGTTTGCTGAAGGGGCCTCACTCTCGTATTTCCAGTAACAGATTACTAGTTTTCGACTAGTATCCTATGTTACTGAAGGGGTCTCGCTCCCATGACAAGGCGCTTACTAGTTTACGACTAGTTTTACGCGTGTTGGACTACTTCGACTACTCATCTCACCTACAAATCTGGTCGGCATTGACTCCGACTAGTTGGCTTCATCGATAGTACAATATCCAGTGGCACCTTGGCCATGGCCTCGGCTCGGGGGCTAGCGCTACCGACTGCTAGGTATATACTATGCTACTCATCTAGCTCCCTGGCTCGGGGGCTGGATGCGATAAGGCATTCAACGTGCTTTCAGAGACAGCTCTCATGCTTTAAGGCTGGATGCTGTAAAACTACGTGGGAGTTCCCAATTCAAGAGGCTTTTGAAGATTTATCTTGGGAAGATGATTGTTAAACATTATTTCTAGGATTTTATTCCGAAATAAGGGGTTTTTCAAATTATAACCCAGAGGTCTTATCTAGTCATTGATTCAGGGAATAAGATATGATTTGAGCGGTAATTTAGGGCATTTTTGGGAGAAGTTATTTGTTTAACCATTTTTTCAAGGAGTTCATCCCAAAAAAAGCGGTTTTCGAATTACTGAGCCAGCTTGCCCATCTTAACCATCAAATCTTTACTGTCATATATTGCATGCCACGATTCTATGGATCCTTTATTTCAAACCTTGGGGATTTGGATTCAAGGCTCGGGGGCTACGAGACACGTGTCATCAACGACTTATTTTTCAAATTTGTTGGAAGATAAAGATGGAAGACTCAATATTAAATTGACCCTCAGCCTAATTCTACGAGTCAACCTAAGGCTTGGTGGCTACTCCATATGGAGTGCGAGTTTAATCACACCCCATATAAAAGAAGACATGAGAACTACTCGGGGCATGAGCACCTCACAGCCTCGATGCAGCCAAGGAAATACTCGGAGGACACCTTCAAGATGAAGTTCGGGAGGACTCGAAGACGTCTTCAGAAGTACTCAGACACCTGCAGTACTCGACTACGAAGAGCTCGGGGGCTTGTCAGACCCGGACACACGGGATTGTGCACGTGGCGTACTTTTCCTAGGATAAGGGATGGGACATGGCCCACACCCTACATCTGTTGTAACTACTCGTAGTGTAGTAGGACTACCCATACAGTAGTGAAACTAGTCGGACACGGTAGGAAACTACCCGAAAAGTACTCGGGTAGGACTCCTAGGCTTGTACCTGACTAGGACTTCCATGTAAGCCTGTCCCCCTAGACTATATAAGGGCGGACAGGGACCCCCTCCAAACATTAGATCACCCGATCACCACCTAAGGCAATACAAACCACGCAGGACGTAGGGTATTACGCTCTCGGCGGCCCGAACCTGTCTAAACCTTGTGTTCCTTGCACCTTCGAGTTCCTGATCTCGGCGACACCCTACCTACAAACTCACCACCTTTGGGGTATCCCTCGATGGGCGTGGCAGTAAAACACCGACACCTCCGGCTTCTTGGGGTTGGCCAGGTGGTTGTTGAAACCACCTGAGCGATTGGCGATGCTGACTCAGGAGTGCAAGGTGAACGTGGTGGTCTCGTCAGGTACAACGTTGATGAAGCTGAAAGATGTCATCGAGTTCTCTAGTGGATGCTCGATGGACCTCCCTACCTAGCGTGCCAGCTGTCGGTGTTTAACCTTCATTCTAACCAAGGGATATCCCCGAGGTGGTAGATTGTAGGTGGAGTGTCACCGAGATCAGGAACTCAAAGGTGCAAAGAACACAAGATTTAGATAGATTCGGGCTGCCGAGAGCGTAATATCCTACGTCCTATGTGGTGGTTTATATTGCCTTAGATGATGAAATATTTAAAGGGGGTTCATGTCCACCCTTATATAGTCCGGGGGGAAAGGGTTACATGGAAGTCCTAACCAAATACGATCTTAGAAGTCCTACCTGAGTACTACTCGGGTAGTTTCCTTCTGTTCCGACTAGTTCTACTCGTGCCCGAGTAGTTACAACAGGTGTAGGGTATGGGCCATAACCTATTCTCTATCCTAGAAAGTCTATGCAATGTGCATAGTCCCGTGGATCCTGATCTGACAGTTCATGACATCTGTGTACTTTCAATTGCAACACACTATGGCGATGACAGGGCAGCACTGAAGCGGCTGCGTTGTTGTGGATGCACTAGCGGCTATGGTGGCATGTTTGCCTATAGAAGGACTGGCGCCAGCGGATGCAGTCCACACGCCACCCGAAGCTAGGCCGGTTAAATCTCCCTCAAGCTTCTACTCTGTACAAAGGCATTATCTTTTAGGGAAGATTATTGATCGAGAAGGATCAGCACCAGGAGTCCATGAAGGATGCGGCGCTAGCCGGCATGGTCTCCGCATCAGCTGTTGCCCCACAACTCTAGGTTAGTTTAACCTAGGCTTTATTCAGGAAGGTCGTCTCAATGTGCAAACCAGACTTTTGGACTTCAGTCGAAGACAGAATGAAATAGAGGGTCGTGAAGGGAGCCCGAGGTTAGGAGGCAACATGATGCAAAGTCTACAGATTAAGAACAACTGTAGAGTTGCAGGATGCTACTGATTAGAAAAATCTGAACACAAGAATCTCCAGAACCTTTTGGCTGATCTCCTTGTGAGGTTGATCATTCGGGCTTCAAGGCATCATCTAGCTAGTTGTTGACTACTCATTCGCACGCCAATAGTGTAGCCTTTTCTCTCAGAGTATTGTTCTAAGGTTCATCGAATCTTTGGAAACAAGCTAGCAAGAACTAGACTAACTAGGAATCCAGAAACATGATTCGAGTTGCAAGAACCATTACCGATATAGATGAGGGACCACCAAGATCATACCTCTGATTCGTGATTCCGAGATCAAGAACTAGTAGGATGTGGATCTTCTTCGTAGCATGATCACATAGGCTAGAGTCTAGCCTAAACTATCTTTTAGACAACTGTACAACCCTCAGGTCTCTTTCAATGAATGTTCTTCGAGTTCATTTATTTTTTTAGGGGGGAACACCAGCCACTGAATGAACTTTGAGGTGCTGCGAGATTTTCTCACATCAAATCCCAAAATATACTACTGCAACTCACCTCACTTTCATGTGGGATCCTAGTCGGTCTTTAACAATAAGTTCTTCTATTTAATGACTTCTTTTGTTTGACATTGATGGATCAACCCTCCTTGGTTGAGTCTGACTCCCCAAATATGGAGAATCTTCCATATAAAAGTACTTAATAAGTACTATTGTATAAACGGACTCTGATGCTCAATCCACCATTAAACCGGAATACTACACATTCCCTTTTTATACTAAAAAATGCATCCATTTTTTTTAGAAAATACAAAGCAATATTGTGCCATCAAATATCAAGATTAAGTAGATTCTTTAAAAAAATATGAAAATATATGTGGGAATCCTTTTAGATAGTGTTTGAAAAAGATTCTGCACAACAATAACCAAACAATATAAACGAGATATGGTCCCAGGCCACAATATTGTTTTAGGCAATGTTAATGGCAATAACAAAGCACATATTGGATAGTGCCAAATAAACAAGGCAGCCAATTTGGGCTGCAATTAATGACTATTCTTAGCTGCACCACACATATCTGCATGAACATCTGGCAAGTTGCTGTGCATTGGCATTGGACCAGATACGCTGCTCCTAACATTTTTATAAAGCATTGTCTGACTGTATAATAAGTTCACACTTGGACAAGCAAAAACTCGTCCAATAATATTTGAGTTATATGATAGTACAAAATAATTAATATATTTGTATTCCTATTAAATACACTTGCTACAGATTATGATTTGTAATTATTAATTAAATATCATAGGATAAACTTATGGTCAAAGAATGATTTTGCATATTCAAAATACGCCCTGGGAAGATGACTATAACATAAATGAGGAGAAGGATGCCAAAAGAATACATTAAATAAATATGTAGTAAGTAGGAATAAAATATGGTGCCGCAAACCATTTACATAGCGAGTATACAAAAGATCTTTGTTTTTTTCCTTTTGAGGTAAGGTAGAAAGGGAGACCGCTTGCATGCACCACAGTTGATTACACGAAACTAGCTGTAGATTGAGATCCAATTAATCCTATTAATCACGATTAAACAAATTTTTATGTCTTTGCAAAGAAAACAAAGAGTGTGCCAACAAGTGAATGCATATTTCATCCAGGAGTTAATAATAATAATCAAATGTCGGAGTGTTTCTTTTTCTGTTGCTTTCAATATTATCACCTGGGACTACAATGGCTTCTTCTTAATATTTTGTGCATAATGCATTGTTATCATACGACATTTAGTGATTTTCGAAAATTATGTCATATTACACAAAAAGTTATAAATACATTTCTATGGTTACTATAAATATAAGTAAAAATGATAGCAAAACAGGTGCTTGCAATGCTTACAAACGCTAAGATTTTTGTTGGTAGTTGCTCTGATGGCCATATGGCGATCTTTCATTGACATTATCTAGATTTTATTTCCATTTCTGTATTGTGGGCACGCAGATGAATACAACAAGCATTATTATATTCATTATTGATAAACAGGTAGCATTTAATCAGGCAAAGGATATTAATGGCATACAAAATATGGAAAGGATCCTTGGTAGTAATTTATTAATATCCCTTTATCTCACTGGATGTGTCATGTATGTCATGCCTCTCTGTCCATTATACTCCATATATTTTCTCTTCTGTGGTATTCTCTCTCCCGGTCATAGTAGCTACCCCATACTTTACTGAGCAGACCATGTGTGAGAAATTCCCCGTTCTCTATCATCAAGGTGATTCTTTTTTCTTACTTGAATTTCTCTGGTGTAGCTTTTGGTCATATTTCTAGCAATTCTCCATCCCCACTTAATCTTATTTCCACTAGTAGATACCATAAGGTGAAGTTCCTCTATATACGACAACTCAAAATTGTTTGGTTTTTCCAGATCTGGAGTACTTGAACAGGGCCAATAATAGTTTGCTTAATAAATCTTCTGATTTGCTAATCTTTGTTCAGAATGATCTTGCTGCAGTTCCAACCTTTATGAAGGCAACATGCATGTTTGGATCAGAATAGGAATTCTGTCATAGTAAATTCTGTCCATAGTTCCTGATTTTTCATCTTTTTTCCAAGGCCAGAGATATGTCTTTATTCTGATCTGACAGCAGTACGTGTTAGGTTTTTTAATTTCTTGATGTAGCTAATGGTTCTTTGATCCCTCTTATCTGCTCATTTAGCTTATTTAAGTTGATCTGCAGAAGTCCTCTTACATGTGTCTTCTATAAATTTTATCTTTTTTAATTCCTTGTACCATATGTTTGACGAAGTAATATATTTTTTGAGGGATCTGGATATAATATCATAGATATCTAGAACACTGGTTATGTTGGTTCTTGTTACCTCTTGTACAATGGGTCATGTATTATTCCGACTATCAATTTTCATCTCTTTTTTTATGCCACACATCAATTATGCTGTTATATTCATTGGACGTTGGTTTAACAGATAGGTCACATGTTGCCTTTATTTTAGTCCTGTGTATCACAATTTTTCTAAATAATAGATTTCTTAATCAATCTTCTGATTTGCTAATCTTTGTTCAGATTGATCTCGCTGCAGTTCCAACTTTCATGAAGGCAGCATGCATGTTTGGATCAGAATAGGACTTAAGATCTCACGTATATCATGAAGTTCCTTCTGACATAGTAAGTTCTGTCCATAGTTCCTGATTTTTCATCTTTTTTCCAAGGCCAGAGATATCTCTTTATTATGATCTGACAGCATTATGTGTTCAGTTTTTTCATTTCTTGCTGTAGCTAATGGTTCTTTGATTTCTCTTATCTGATCATTTAGCTTATTTAAGTTGATCTGCAGAATTCCTCTTACATGTGTCTTCTATATATTTTATCTTTTTTTAATTCCTTGTACCATATGTTTGACGAAGTAATATATTTTTGAGGAATCTGGATATAATATCATAGATAACTTTATGTTGGTTCTTGTTACCTCTTGTAGAATGGGTCATGTATTGTTCCGACTATCAATTTTCATCTTTTTTTTATAACATACATCAGTTGTGCTGACGTTGGTTTAACAGATAGGTCACATGTTGCGTTTGTTTTAGTCCTGTGTATTACAATTTTTCTAAATATGTTGCCCCGGCATGTTTATATGTTATAAAATATTGTTTATCTCGTCTCTTTAAATCTATATATAAAATTCATGTAATTGAGAATCTGCCTTCTCTGTATTCCAGGACAAACTATGGATGCTCCCACCAGAGGCATTTAGGATAGATTGAGTTCAGTGTTTCTGTTGCAGAAAAGGACATTACCTCGGTGCTAGCTGTTGAAAAAGACACAACCTACAATACAAAGGTTAGAAAGTCAGAGAAGAAATTCTGCAATCCTGTTCGCAACACACGCCATGAAAGCTCACTCCCATCATAGTAAAGCTCGTTCACCCCAGATATGGACAAAACGATGCAATTAAGTGAGGAGCTGAACATGGCAGATAGTTCTGAAGAATCCCGTGGAGAGCAGTTTATGGGTAGAGTTGCAAGTACTGGCTTGGTTCTAAAGTTCAAGTTGGACAAGCATGGGGCTTTTCCTTCTGAATCTACCATTCCATTGCAGGAGGTGAAGTCCAGTGACAAAGAAAATGCCAGGGATCAATTGGACAATTCTGAGGTTAGGTGTGCTCAGAATGTAATTCCTTTATTGGAACAATCTGAGATCGGAAAAGTGGAAACCAAGGATGCAATCCCTCTTCGTGACAATGCTAAGGTGGCTCACACAGATGAAGGAATCAATAGAGCTGAGATGTTGGACAACAGTACTAATGTAGTCCACCAAATTGCATCATTGGAAAGTATCGCTGTGGATAATGCTCCAATCAGAATAAATGAAACTAGTTCCTCTGAAAATGCTAAGATGGATAACATCGGGAATGTAATAGCTGGAAAGAACTCACCAGAAAATCTTGAAGTCAGGGAAACTGAGAATGACAGTGGTTCTGTAAGCGATGTGCACATATGCGATCAGTGTGGCAAGAGCTTCAAGAAGATCAGTTCACTACATGGGCATATGGGTAGTCACCGGCGTGAGGATAACAAGCGCATGCGCAGGATGCAAGAACAACCCATTCCAATGGAGACTTCACAGACAGATGTTGCGTCTTTGCCAAAAACAAGCAAGAAAAAGAAGCCTAAGTTTAAGCATGATCGTGAGGTATCGGCGTCGGAGGCTCTAGTAGAGATGTCAGGGGCACCTGTTTGGCACCCAAAGTATAGTACTGCCACAATAGACTTATCAACCAGTGTGACCTTCTCCTCTGATGCACATAGCAGTGGAGAAACAGCCATGATGAGGGAAGCGGCAGAGATTTTGACAACATTGGTAGACATAATTCACGAAGAAACTGTGAAGAAGGTGGCATCGCCATTGTCTGCTCGTGATTTTGTGTGCACAACATGCAATAAGACTTTCTCTTCGTACCATGCCCTAGGAGGCCATATGTCCATTCATAACAAGTCAAAGAAAAGCCTGCTTAAGGATAGCTCTGGCAGCACCAGTGGTTGCGGTGAGCGTTGCACTAGGAAGTATGTGCGCCGTAAGTGCAATAAGAGGTTTCCAACTGGACAGTCATTTGGTGGTCATAAGCGCAAGCACTGTTACGAGGAACATAATTTGAAGTTGCCCACTGATGGGAATGGGATGGCACCAATGCCACTGCCTCATGAAAATGTACCATCCGCAGGGACAGCGATTCTGCCAACTGACGAGAAGCCACAGCCGACAGTGCTGCTTGGAAATGAAAACGTGCAGCCTGCAAGCATTGAGCTGGTTGTGGAAAATGCTAACGTTCATCAGCCGCTGCCACAGGATTTTGATGCTGTCCAGCAGCCACAGCAGGCTAACATGCTGGGTAATGAGACTGAGCCACCATCAGGTGCTCCTACGATTTTGGTTGACACAACAGCTGATCTATCTGCGTCAAGACGTGTGCTCGACCTGAATATGCTGCCACCTGAGACCGACGGCAGCGAGTCATAAGATGTGTGAATTGTTTCAAGGTCGTGCATGGAGAATATTCGCAGCCTTAAGTTGTGTTTCCATGCAGGAATTTCTGTCAGATGGACTTTTAGTCCTATGGTACTCTGATATGTTTGATGTGTTTCCTGGGCTGTTTTGTGTTGCTATTTAGTCTCCTTTTGGTGAGAGTATCGTATGGACTTTGATGGGTAATTTGAGCTCTGCTATCATATTTCCCTTGAATTTCGTCCAAAATTATGGTTTTATAGACCCATAGTGTAAGAACGTTATAATGCTATGTTGTTTACAGTTCCTATTATTGAGCTATAGCCAACCTATGTGCCGTTGTGCTATCTATATGTGTTAGTATGTTGTTTACTAATCATGTTCTCAATGTGCAATTTTCATGTCATGTCGGAGAGCTGATTAGACTCTATCTAATACATCTCGCTATAATTCATTTACGTGTCCACAGAGAGCTGATTCTGCTCTCTAGGTTCAACAGGGGATTGATTAATTGGATGATTGGTACTATCATGGTATTAATAATTGTTGAGATGAGGTTTTAGTAAAAGGCTAGCATGAGGTTTTTTGTAATCCTCTCTATGAAGTTTCTTAGTAACCCTCGCTCTCCAGATATGTAATCTGTTGCTTTCATGTAGTGTTTGTCTCTCAGAAGTGCTAGATCATATGCGATCTTTTTCAATAACACAGAGGACTTTTTCTATCTAGGATTTGACAAAGATTTCTTTACTAACCACTTATGCAAATAACTGAGCTGTAAGGAAATATAATTATATTATCCATACATCATCAAGGCTAACATCTCCATCCTCAGCGCGACTAGGCATGAGGATGGAGATGTTAGCCTCGATGGGCAAGTGGTGGCCCAGAAGCATACTTTCGGTATTTAGGATCGATGCTTCAAAAGGATGGCGACATTGATGAAGATGTTAGATATAGAATCTCAGCTGCTTGGTTGAAGTGGCGTCAAGCTTCTGGCGTTCTATGTGACAGAAGGGTGCCACAAAAGTTAAAAGGTAAGTTCTTCAGGACAGCGATTCGTCCGGCGATATTATACGGTGCTGAATGTTGGCCTACAAAAAGACGACATGTCCAACAACTGAGTGTAGTAGAGATGCGGATGTTGCGGTGGTTTTACGGGCACACACGAAGGGATAGAGTCCGGAATGAAGTTATTCGGGATAGAGTCGGGGTGGCACCAATTGAGGAGAAACTTACCCAACATCGATTGAGATGGTTTGGACATGTCCAACGGAGATCCCCTGAGGCGCCGGTGCGTAGTGGGGTTCTAAAGCAGGCCGAAAATGTAAAGCGAGGTAGAGGTAGACCTAAACTGACTTGGGACGAGTCGGTTAAGAGAGACCTTAAGGAGTGGAATATCTCCAAAAAGGTAGCTTTGGATAGGAGCGCTTGGAGACTCGCCATCCACGTATCTCAAGGTCCATGATATTTATTTTTTTATGGGTTTCATCTCTAACCTACCCCAACCTGCTTGGGACAAAAAGGCTATGTTGTTGTTGTATACATCATCAAGCAAGGAAGCAATGGTTGGTTGCCACTACAATGAGCATCATTTACTGAAATACTATGTGTTTGGAACAACAGCATGGTTTAAGCGGTCTTTGTGGTGAAGTGACAGCCTCAAGCACACAAAAGAAAATAATAAGATTAAGAGACACCGATGATAGCTTTTTCAGCATTACTACTGCATGGGAGCCTTTCCATAAGAAATTGTTTGGTATCGATTTAATTAGTACAAGGACATGGCCACGATATGTCGAGCTCACCAGCGTTCAGGCATTCAACAAATTCTTGAGTATGGCAAAATGAATCATGCACATACTCTTTCTCTTTGAATCTTCATGATTCATGTTTAAATCACATGCTTACAATTCGATGTCCATCAGAGTAAAAAATTGCTTGACATTTGGAGCAATCCTATGAATCAGGCTTGATCCAAGAAGAAGTGTGAAAACTGAAAACAAATATTCTGGTTAAATTTCACTTGTTTCCTATTATTTTTCTTTCTTACAGCTAGATGCATAATCTCTAGATGGCATAACCATGACAAAAATAAATAAAACAAATAAATTAGTTATTAGAAACTGCAAGACTGCCAATGCCAATAATATCTATCCTAAAGAATGTCCAATCAGTCGATTTTAAATAGATTGCTGCAATCATCATTCATCATAGTATGAAATATCAATTCATCATATCATGCATTTGCAGGTAGCCAGGAACAAGTTACAGTTATGAAAGCATCAATGCCTGTGTACAGGTGAGGGTTAGGGTCAAGCCGCAGCAGCCATAGGCATACCTTTTTCCATCCTTCCTTCATGATCAGTCGTTCCACTTCAAGAACACCGAGAATCAACGACCATAATTTAACGACCGCCGAAGATTTGTAGTGTTCACTGAGTGCTGCCTCGCCTCATGGTTGTTGCCCTAGTCCTCGATTGCAATTGAACTGCAGGGCTCTAGAGGTGGTCATTTATATGGTGTGGTTAATGCTAAATGGTGGTCGCTAATGATCACAGATGGCCTATGGAGAAATAGTTACGACCAAAAGTTGGTTGTTAATAAACCAAAAGTGGTCATTGATTGTTACTTTTAATGATGACAAATTATCCCTGTTGTTAAAAAATTAACGACCGGATTTTAAATGTGGTTGTTAATACTATGAAGAGAAAATTCCCTATCTTGCTCTTCCCTATGTAGCACCCAAATTTTAAAACTTCCCTATCTGTGCACTACCGAAAAGTTTCTTCCCTTTCTACCACTTCCGTTAATTCCGTCAGCCTGTAACGTGAATAGAAATGTGGGTCCACCATGGAAAGGCCAAATACCCCTTCTCTTCTCTTCGTCGGCCAGTCGAAAAAAATCTCGGGCACCTCTTTCTTTTCTCCCTCACTCATGAACCCTAGATCGAGCTTGGTCTTGGCTGGCCGGCGGCCAGCCCATGGCCGGCACTGGCGGCGCGGGTGGCTACCCTCCTGGCAGTGCTGGCGGCAAACCCCAGGCGGCGCATGTGGCCAGCCCCTGGCCGGCGTGGACGGTGAGGTCCCTGGGGGCCGCGGGGGCATGCATGCCCTGGCCAGCGCGGGCGAGCAGCCCCTGGCCGGTGCGGGCGGTGACGCCCCTGGGAGCCATATAGGCCCGCACACCCTTGCCGGCGCGAGCGGCCATGCCCCTGGCGGCGCGGGCGAGCAGCCCCCTGTAGGTGCCCAGAGGAAGGCCAGCATGGCCCGGAAGCCCACAAAGGAAGCCTCGGAGAACGGCGGCGCCGTCATGGTGTCCAGTAGCCATTTGACATAAGCTTCTGTAGGGTGAGTTGAACATTTTCTAGCATTCAATGGCAGATTATTTGAATTGTAGATGTAGCTCTCATTCATGTTGTTCTTGGTGTTCTGTACCGACATGTTGTTCTCGATGTCAGAAACTAATTTTTTGCTGGAAATAGAATTGATTGGCAATCGCAAAAAGACTAGAAAGGATATGAAATGTTGGAACTTTGAGATGGTTGTTGATTCAGATAAGTCAAATTATATGGATTTCGTTCAATCAGCTGTAGACAAGTATCCTCCAGGGCACTTGGATGTTCCACATGTTCAGTACTATGATGATGTCCTCCGAACTTTTCCAGAAGTTAACTCAGACCAAAATTTGCTAACCATGTTTGATGTGCACAATAAGAAGAAGGTTGTATGGATGTTAATTGTTTATTGTGATCCGTCTGAGTCATTTGAGCCTATTACTGAGTGGGATTTCGAAGGGGAAGAGCAGCCCGACAACAACATAGAACCCGATGGTGACAATTATCTTAGTAATCCTAATCCATTTAATGAGCATGTTGGTATTGATGAGGAGAGTATGTACTGCAGAGTGTCCCTGTGAGTGTCCCTGTGAATGAAGTGGCTCAGAAGGAACATGATTTGGATGATGACTAGTCTGGTTCAGATGGTGACAGTGCCTTGGAGGATGAATTAGAGGAGGAAGCAGAGGTTGATGAGGAGGAGGGATATGAAGAAGTAAATCATCACCCAATTGTTGACTATGATGAAGAAGATCCTCCTATGAAACTAGGATCTACTTATCCTAATATGTCTGAGTTCAAATTGGCTCTTTGTCAACATGCAATCAAACATGAGTTTGAATTTCGCACAAAGCATAGTTCAAAGCGTAGGTTTTAGGGCCTACTGTTCAAGAAAGATAGAGAACAACTATCCATGGAAGATACATGCGGACAAAGTGACTGTCATGGTAACTATCATTGTCATTATCGTTTATTCTTCCTTCAGTGTTGTGTACGTTGCTGTTCACTAATGCCATATGCTGCTGTTTTGTAGGTGAAGAACAACAACTTTGACCATGATACTAGAAGAAAAAAATAAGGTAAGGAATGCAACCAAATTTTGGATATGCAAGAAGGTGAAGGACTTTCTGATAGAAGATGCAACTTTAAGGGCAAGGGCACTACAAAAGAAGATCAAAGAACATCACAAGGTCCTCGTCCACTACAAGAGAGTATACATGGGTAAGCAGCTAGCATTGAAACAACTGTATGGTGATTGGGATAGCAGCTTTGATAATTTGTTTATGTTCAAGGCACAAATTAAGAGCTCTTTCCCTGGTAGTCTAATAAGCATTAACCATTACAACATAAATGGAAAAATCAGATTTAGGAGATTCTTCTTTGCCTTGAAACCTTGCATAGATGGGTTCTTTATGGTTGCAGACCTTACATGGCAATAGACAGTACACTTTTGAAAATTTGGTATGGTTTATGAGTAAGCTCACGGAGGCTGTCGGGTTGCCAATGGATTTAGCTTTAAGCACGGATGCAGGGCAAGCAGTGATGAAAGGGGTTGCTGAAGTGTTCCCACAGGCAGAGCATAGGGACTGCATGTTTCACCTGGTTACCAATTTCAAGAAGTACCGTGGGAAGGAGTTTGATGACCACCTTTGGGCAGCGGCTTACTCATGGAACCCATACTTGTTTGAAAAGCATTGGGCTCAAATAGAGAAAGCAAAGCCTGTTGCAACTAATTACCTAAGGCAGTGTCACAATAAATTGTGGACTAGAAGTTAATTCTCCATCATTTGCAAGGTTGACTATGTGACCAACAACTTGGCCGAGTCCTTCAACAATTGGATAAAGCACTACAAGTCCTTAAATCGGGATGATTTAATGGATAAGATCAGACAATTGCTTATGGTGAAGTGGAACCAAATGAGAAAAATTGAAAAGAAATTAGATAGCTTGATTCTACCTCACATAATTAAGTTGTTGAATGAAAAGAGCAGAGAATTGAGCTTGGAAGTGTCAAGTCCTTGGAAGAAGTGGCTAAGGTGACAGCATTGGGTGGTAGTGGATTTCTCTTTGTGGTGAATTTGGGTGACAAGACATGTTCTTGTAGGCAATGGCAGGTATCTGGAATTCCTTGCAAACGTGCACTAGCATTCGTTACCTCACTTGCTAACGAACCTATTGAGAAACATGTTGACTTCTACTACTGCATTGAGAAATTTAGAGCAGCTTATAGTGTATTAATCACTGCTTTGCCTGACAAGACTCAGTGGCCTAAATCTAAATATGGATTTTTTATGCATCCGCCACTACTAAAGGCTGTAGCTGGTAGGCCTAAAACTGAGAGGCATAAAGGTGGTAGTGATAATAAAAGGAAGAAAGGGCAACATCAATGTCCTAAATGTAAGGACTATGACCACCATTGGCACAAATGCAAGAAGGGTAGCAAAGAGGACATAGAAGCAATGAAAGTTGTGAGGTACATGTCTATGTTCCAGCTTATACATGTATGTTACAATTGCATAATCAACTAAAGTTTACTTTAAATTGCTTATGTAGAGGACCACCAAAGAAGAGAAAAGGTACAAGCACAACCAATCAAAGTTCCATTGTGCCATGGGAGGATGAAGCTCCAGGGGCTTCTATGTACTTTCCACCACCAAGGTTTGCTCAACTCTTAATTTTCGGAATTTATATTGCAACAATGATGTCTCATAATCCTTCTCACTTGTAGTCAAACCTTGGAGAGTACTAAGAGAAAACATATTGACTTGTTCTGAAGCTTCCAAAAGGTACCTCTACTATTGGTGTTACTTCATGCTGAATTTCAAGTACTAATTTTAATATTTTCTCCATAGCCAAAGCTTAGACATTTCAAGTAAAAAGAAGGGAAATCATAGAAACTCTAACTCTGCAGCCTCAAAAAGGTAGCTCTACTAAATCAGAATTTTTATTGGATGATCAGTGTTTTCATTTGTTCTTCAAATAATTGGTCATATACATATGTAGGTCAAGGAGTGGCTCAAATCAGCTTACGGCTGATCAAACAGTTGCAGGAGATAAGAAGAGGAAGGGCAAAAGAAAGAAGAAGGCTGTCGCAAAAAAGATTACAAAAACTAAGCAGCCGCAGCTTGATCCTGCTAGTCCTGCAATGGCCACAAGGAGCAAAATGGTTGATCCTGCTAGTCCTGCAATGAGCACAAGGAGTAAATGAAGATTGAGTTTGTGATTGTGATATGTAATAATGTCATATGAATGGTTGTGGTTTTGTGTGGATGTGAACTTGTAATGTGAATTTGTATGCAAATTCAGTCTATGATCTGTAATGTGATCCTGGATGGTTGTGGTTATGTGTGGATGTGAACTTGGATCTTCTCTAAAATTTATTTGGTTAATTATCATGTTGCATTGTTATCCTAAGTGCATGGATATGTTTTCATGTTACATGTGCAAAAAAAATGAAGCATGTATAGCCTGTGAAAAAAAGAATATAGTGCAAAAAATGAGAGAGAACTAAAGGAAAAAACTAAAAATAAAGACTGAAAAACTTTGGCGCCAAAGCAACTTGGGTTGAAAACAAAACAAAAACTGAAAAAATGGCGCCTAACATAGCAGTATGACGTACCAGAGACATGCAAACCAAAGAGGGGCAAAAAACTATTTTTCCCTTGTAGTTAACACCGTTGTGTCCATACTAACGGAAGTGGTAGATAGGGAAGAAAATTTTCGGTAGTGCACAGATAGGGAAGTTTTTAAAATTTGGGTGCTACATAGGGAAGAGCAAGTTTTTTTGATACTACATAGGGAATTTTCTCTACTATTAACGATGGAGCTTTTAACAACCATGAACGACCACATTTGTGGTCATTAATAACTTTTAACGACCACGTCTATACTTTTAACGACCACATAACCAGTCGCTAAAATCCATTGTTCTTGTAGTTTTTCTAGCAGTGAGTCCTTGATTGCAATTGAATTGCAGGGCTCTAGAGGGGAAGGGGAAAATGGACAGTCGCCAGCAGTGGTGGACCCAGGAATGGGCCTAAGGGGGTTATATTATGAAAAGTTAAAATCTCAATAGCTTAGTGTATTGTATAAAGCGCCATGAAAAAAGTAGTTTAAATAGATAATAAATATCGAGTAAAGAAGATTGTATCCATGAATATGATCGTCTCACATTCATCACCACGGCCTCATGGTAACTGGTGTAGCTGCCAGAAAGTGAGAGTACCACCACGACCGGGATGCCATTTCCACTCTGATAGTCGCCGGCGAGCTAGGGTGGGAGTCCCACTGTGAGAAGAAGATCGAGCCCTAGAAGCACATCATCACAGTGAACCTCAGGGTGATGTTCTCATCCCCGTCTAACTTGCTGACGGCAAGCTATAGCCTATCATTAGTCAAAGATTGCAAAATGCGGCCTTGACCAGTGCTGACTGAAGTTTTGACTTGGGGTCCCACTTGTCACTGACCGTGGAAAGAGAATGGGTAGAGTAAAAGCTCTGGAGAAAAATTTAGGTTAGGGCCTTTGGAGTTTTAATGAATTTCTGGAAAATGGTTAAATCGGCTGAATCTTGTAAAATGCATAGTAAAATATCGCTAAATGCTAAAACTGCAAAAAAAATTTACTTAGCTCTGTTACACATGAAAATGCTAATCTAGGTAAAATTACTTTTATGTCCCTGGCAGAATTTTGGGTATGTTTTTATAGTTTTTAATGTTTACCTTGATCTTAAAATTATGAGAAATTCACATTAGTGTTCTGAGAGGATACTTAGCTTTATCTAAGTTTTCATGTCGAGAAAAACTAGGTAGATAAATAATGAATTAAAATATCTCTATTCACTAGAGTTTAAATGCTGTAGAATTTTCTGGTGCACAAAAATCATGAAATATTCATGTTATGCTATTCTTATTATATTTAGCCTTCTTTAAATTTTTCATGCCCAGAAACATAAAATGAATTTGATATCATTTTATCAATATAATCAACCTTAGAAATCCTTCAAAACTGTTGTAGGCCTATATAAATCCTGAATATTTGGGTATACATCTTTGGAGCAGGAAAGTTTTGCTGTTAAGTGCTAAAATAAAAACTGAACCTACATATCTAATTAAATTGGCAAGTGTATCCCTCTTACATAGCAATCGCTCTCGCGGGCTGGTGGCGACTGGAGCGCATTCTCAGTCAGCCAAGTCAGGTTTGAGACTTGCATTCTTTTAATATCAAAGCAGGGGGGGTCTGCCCTTCCCATCAAGGTATATCCCTCTTACATAAGATGTTGCTTTACGAAAACACTTGCTGCGCATGCTCAAAAGAATGTTGTTAAATCTGTTACCATAACTCTGCACCTAAGTATCTAGACAACTGAGTTATAATAAAGTAACCATTCCGTGTAACAAGTGTCCAGACAACAAAGTTTAATATGAGAAAGTTCTAAACATTAAAGGTCATTAGGTGCATATAAAAGAATTTGTATACCCATAAAGATGTTGCCACTTAAAGCGATGCTTGTCGTGATTGGATGATACCTAGAAACCTAACAAACCCAAACGTGAGTAAACACTCACTAAATACAATTCTGAACTTTAAAGCAAGTAGACCATTATGAATCCATGAACAACATCTAAAAAATAGTAGTTTTTAAATGAACAACAAGAAAACTTTATAATGGCAATTTTGTGTCTGCAACCAATGTTTCCCATCATTGCAATCTGTACCAGTACTCAAGCTAGCTATAATGGAAAATGCAGAGAAGTACATCTAATAAAAAAAGCACAATTATACTCCAAAACTACTTGGAATGCAATACCCCAATACCAGAAATCCGAGGTCACCACGTTGGTGACATGTATGGACCACGCACGTCTCTGGTAACCTATCGGTGAAGCATTTTTTGGAGGATCGTCGCTAGTATGTTCACCCATCAGTATGTCTTGCTGGAGGTAGAGATATACATGACACGTCGTAATTTTGTCCATCCTCACATTCGAGACGCATTTTTTTTTTTGCATGTATAGTTTAGGTGATCCTTTGTGCATTTTTGACATAGTGGTTTGTGTACTTTTTTTACTGTTCCAGCTGTTTAGCTTGCTACTCACTTAGTAATAAAATGTAAGTTGTTTCAGTTTTGTCTTAAGTCACTAGTACAGAAACTGTGTTTTGTCCCGGTTGGAAAGCCACTTTAGTCCTGGTTTTCCAACCGAGACAACCAATCACTTACTAATAAAATGTAAGTTGTTTTAGTTTTGTCTTAAGTCACTAGTACAAAAACTGTGTTGGTATTCCAACAGGGACAACCAATTCGGGACTAAAGGCATGGACTCCTACCAGGCCAAAAAAAATAATTGGCGAGTACCACTGCGTTCTGTGGAACTCGAACCCAAGACCTTTTTCCTCGCATGTAGTTTCCTTATCATCCCACCTACACAGCACATGTGACTCTAGATGGGATGTTTCTATTTAAACTAACCCGCAAAGAACCCTTTAGTCCGGGTTGGTAACTCCAACAGGGACTAAAGGGTCTCCCTTCAGTCCGGGTTGGTGTTACCAACCGGGACTAAAGAGTGACTTTTAGTCCTGGTATGTCCTTTGACGTTCGTAAAATTTGGACGCGGGACTAATGAGAGCATTAGTCCCGGGTCTAAACTCTACTGAGACAAATGAAAGAGATGGATGTAGGTTTCTATACTAGTGAGTCAAACTTTTTTCAATCGGGAAAAGTGCAGTTTACACCTGACGGGGTTATGGATCATAGGTACCCCAAAGCATGGCCCTTGGGGGCCTCAACAGAGGTTAGCAAGATGTCGTCAGATGGTCCAGCCCGGTGGAACACAAGACACGGCCAACGTAGGCCCATCAGCAAATGAAGACGCCACGGTCTAGGAGCAGCAGGGCGCAAGTGTTGGCGGTCCTTAAATACAAAATCTGACCACCAACTATACTCAGAACAAAGGAAAACTACCTCACTTACTCACACATTTGTATCACTAACTTAGCTCGATAGATGTATTTGTATATTGGCTATCTCAGGATTCATGTCCAAAATAAAAACAAAACACGCAGAGGACGCAGAAGAGTTATACAGAAGATCCCATCATGCGTCACACTTACAAGAAGGGCCCACTCAGAGGCGAAACCGACATACAAAGGCGGCAAATGATAAGATCAAGGATAAGGACCCACCTGTTAGTGCCCGGGCCCAAGGCGATGGCCTGCGGCCCCACCAGGGGGTCGGCCGGCCGTGGACTAAAGCGTGTCGGTTCCTGAAGGTTTCCATGTATACATCAGCCGGGATCCGCCCTTCACTAGTATAAAAGGAGGAGGGGTGCGCCCCTCTATCACACACACCACACTTGAAGCCTTCTCCTTCTCTCTAGTTGTGACTTGTAATCCTTAGGCTAGTGGAGCAAGGCTAGTTTCTCTCTTAGCAAATCGAAGTCGTCCTCGAGGTCGTTGAGCAACCTTCGGCCCTTGGTATGGCTTTATATCTAACTTGTCAGTACTCTACTGATAATACAGAGTTGATTCATGGTTATCTTGATATCTTCACAGTTTGGTATGCCATGTCTTTGGCTCCCTTAAGTTATATAATCATGTTTAGATTAGCTTTAAGTATCAACATCGGTTTGGTATGCTTTCGTGCTTGCTCTAGTTTAATGCCTGTCCATCATCATGGTCGGGGTTCTGGAGGGGCTAGAGCAATGATCTTGTGTAGGGGCGTGGTGCTTTGGGCGCGAGGGATCTATCAAAAATGACTGCATCCCACGGTCTGTTGGGGTAGGGGGCAGGTGGTGACAGCCCTGTCCGTCCTTCGTAGTCCCCCACTGATGTAGCACTGACCCGATCTTCCGATAGGTGTGATAGATTTGATTGGTGAAGAACATGATGTTGGCAATCCGGGCTTCTAATCAGACATGATTCGAACCCATGCAACTGTTACACTAATGCGCGTTGGTTATCAACCAAGCACAACTCGATTGACCTCGCCAAGAAAGGAGGTATAATAGTCGTGGAAAAACAACAAGAATGAGCTGATTCCACAGCAAACCGTCACGGGATGAAGAATGTGCATCAACTACAGAAAGCTCAACAAGGCCACAAAGAAGGATCATTTCCCGCTACCCCTCATCGACGAGATGCTAGAAAGGTTAGCAAAACACTTCTTCTTTTGTTATCATTAAATTTCCATCCATCCCAAAGACCAAAGCAAGACTACTTTCACATGCCCCTATGGAACCTATGCCTACCGAAGCATGTCATTCGGGTTGTGTAATGCACCCGCATCATTCCAAAGGTGCATGATGTCCATCTTCTCGGATATGATTAAGGAAATTATGGAAGTCTTCATGGACAACTTATCGGTTTATGGTAAGACCTTTGATCATTGCCTTGAAAACTTGGACAGGGTCTTGCAATGATGCCAGGAAAAGGACTTGGTGCTAAATTGGGTAAAGTGCCACTTCATGGTCTAAGAAGGCATCATCCTTGGACGTTTTGTGTCTGAAACAAGGATAGAGGTGGACAAGGCGAAGATCAAAGTCATTGAGCAACTACCACCTCCCACCAATGTGAAAGGGATCCAAAGCTTTTTAGGACATGCAGGGTTCTACCAACGCTTCATCAGTAATTTCTCTAGTATCGCTAGACCCCTCATGAGCCTTCTAGCTAAACATGTTCCCTTCCACTTCGATGATGAGTGCCTCAAAGCCTTCAACACTCTCAAGAAGGCACTCGTCTCAGCTCCAATATTCAACCCCTAGATTGGAAGCTACCCTTTGAGATCATGTGTGATGTTAGTGACTATGCAGTGGGGGCTGTACTTGGGCAAACTAAGGACAAAAAGCATCACGCAATCGCTTACGCTAGCAAGACACTAACAGGAGCTCAGCTTAACTACGCTACCACAGAAAAAGAGCTCCTGGAAGTTGTCTTTGCGATAGACAAGTTTAGATCCTACCTAGTGGGGGCCAAGGTCATTGCATGCTGCCCTGAAGTACCTCCTCACTAAGAAGGATGCTAAATCTAGGCTCGTAAGATGGATCCTTCTACTCCAAGAATTCGACTTGGAAATCAAAGATAAAAAGAGAGTAGAAAACTCGGTAGAAGATCATTTATCACGTATGAATATCACAAACATGCAAGAACTTCCAATAAATGACTTCCTCCGAGATGACATGATACTAAAGGTGATGGCTTCAAACCCCTGGTATGACAATATTGTTAATTTCATGGTTTTAGGGTACATACCACCATGAGAAAACAAAAGGAAGCTGGCCTATGAAAGCAGATGCCATCTATGGAATGGTCCATATCCAAACCGAGTATGTGCAGATGGACTACTCAGACGATGTGTTCCCATAGGAGAAGCGATCAAGATTATTGAGAGGTGTCATGTAGCACCATATGGAGGACATTATGGTGTATTTTGCACACAAGTGAAGATCTGGCAGAGTGGATTTTATTGGTCTACTATGTATGAAGACACCAAAGATTTCATCCGAAGATGTTAGAACTGCCAGAAGCATGGAGGAATCTCAGCTCATGACGCCATGCCATTAACATACAATCTTCAAGTGGAACTCTTTGATGTATGGGGCATTGACTACATGGGACCCTTTCCCAAGTACCATAATTGCGATTACATCTTGGTCATTGTGGATTATGTCCCCAAATGGGTGGAAGCTATGCCATGCAGAGCTTCAGATGGTAACCATGCCTGGAAAATGTTCCAAGAGATGATCTTTCCAAGGTTTGGGACACCGAGGATGGTGATAAGTGATGGAGGGTCTCACTTCATTGATGCAGCCTTCCGGAGTTTCCTCAAGGAATTAGGGACCATGCACAACATTGCAACTCCTTACCACCCTCAGACCAACAGTCAAGCAGAAACATCTATCAAGCAGATCAAAAATATTCTAAAAAAGACCGTCAGTGAGATGGGCAAGGCATGGAAACTAAAGTTAGCAGATGCTTTATGGGCCTACTGTTGGCATTTCTTAAAGATTACAGATTGGATCCGCAAGCGTACAGATATACCGTTGTAGCATTTCACCCGGTGAGTATTCAGGTATCGTTGTTTATATTTTCCCGTAGGATGGCATGGTGTAAAAGAGTTTACTAGGTACATAAACGGGACAGTATGAATAAGCAATAGACTATATTTCATACAGGGGTAAGTTATGATAGATGATATGAATAAAGGTAATGTCACACACACAAAAGCCAATCTCAAGATAAAGAATAACGAATAAACCAAAGGTTACTAGGAGCATAGGCATACAAAGAATGTCCTAAAAGCATCTATTCGTACAAGCAAGGGTTACACAAGATACATGGTTAGGGCTTAGAGCTAAGGCTCCAGATATCAGGGACATTGTCCCGCACTGGTGTACAACCAGTCATGTTACATCCTTAAGAACCCCTACACGATACCCGAACGTGGGGGACTACACTAACCATGGCAATTCCTCCATAGCGGACGGACAGGGCTATCACCACCTACCGTCTACCCCTACAACACCGTGGAGCATGGTCATATCCTAGGGATCCCGCATACCCAGGCACCACGCCCGTGTATGATGTCACTACCCTAGCGCCCCTGGGTCTTCCACCTTTCGGATGGACAAGTAAAGCACTAAGGCAAGCCCAAAGGCACAACGAACCGATATCCTTAGTTAGAACATCTCGCCTAACCACATATAAAGCATAACTTATGGAAGAACAAGGCATGGTATGATAAACTATCAAGATAACATAGCAACCATGACCAAGCTCTGCATTATGAATAGGATACTGAAAAGTCAAATACAAAGCCATACCGGAGGCCCAGGGTTGCTCAACGACCTTGAGGATGACTGGATTCACTTAAGAGAAGTTCTAGCTTAGCTCCACTAGCCTAAGGAGTACAAGTCACAAAGTGAGAGAGGGAGAGAGGCTTCCAATGTGTGGTGTGTGTGAATGAGGGTGGGGGCCTCCTTTTATAGCCTCTAAGGGCGGTTCCCACCATCCCTTTGTATGGAAACTTTTGCCACCGCCAAAGATCGGCCGAACCAGGGTAGGCTCCTTAGCCGCCAGTTTTGGTGAGCAAGGCCTCCATCGCCTTTTGATCTTAATCCTGGCCGCCATGAGGAGTCTTGATCGCACGAAGTAGGGTTTAGCCATCTCTTAAAACTCATCTTAAAACCCTTCTTCCTCCTCATCTTTTCCATCTACTCCTACACCTCCGAACCACCAAAGCCTTCCTGCACTCCTGAAAACAATGGCCGGCAATGGTACTCCTGAGCGCGCTACCTCCGGTCCCACCTCAGCCGACCAAAGCTTTGATCCCTGCCGAGCAGATCGTGGAAGAAGCTCGCACACTCACCATGGTGCCCGTGGCTGTCGTGCCAGCACTTGTGCACAACGGGGGCCCGAGGGGGGCTGACCATGGTTCGGCCGAACCCCTAGTTCGGTTGACCCAGGGTCGTGACCTCTTGTGCCCCCATTCCTCGGCATGCCCCTCGTCACCTCACAAGATCCAGAACCAGAAGGCTCGGCCCATAGCCCGAACCATACACCACCTAAGGGCATGTCAACGCCCCGGAAGCCGGTGGTTCAGCAGTTGTTCAAGGATGATGACACGTCCGGGTCATCTATACCTCCAAGTGGTGAACCGAAGAGTCCTCTGCCTCAAGATCAGATGCCAGTGCTCACTCCATCCCGTGCTGCAAATGGGAAGGAGCAGGAGGATCCATTCAACTCATCCCAAGGGCGAATCAGACGTCATAAGTCGCAGCCTACGATCAAGAGGCCTAGGGGTCACTTTGAGAGTAGCAATGATGAGCCCTCCTTAGCCGATCTCACAGCAATGGTTAGAAATCAGCATTTAGAAAATAGGTGGATAGGGGATCAGCTGGTAGAACGGAAGCTGGAGATAGAGGAGCTCCACGATGACCTTTGTTCCTTCCGTCGTGGCCTTAGCGCTAAGCTTAAGCGCTTGTATAAGGCTATGGGTCAGGAAGAGCTCTACTACGCATAGTAGAGATGAGCCTTCCTTAGCTTAGTTTAGTTAGGCGCTTAGTTAGGGTTATTTCCATTCATTTGCTTTATTTTCAACATTTTTATTTCTATCATCGTAAGCGCCCCCATCTATTTAGTTAAATAAAACTTTGGCTCCCTGGTGTTAATGCCGGCAGAGCCCCGTTTGCTTTTACCAATTTGTTTTGCTTTGATTGAATAAACAGGATCAAAAACAAGTTTGGGGGTGTTGGCGCTAAAATCGGCCAGGAATCGGCCGATGGTCTTCAGCGTCGGACACACGACCCGGGAGAATCTGCTTAGCTCCTGTTCGGGTTATTTGCCCTGGTGCGGTTCGTGCGGCGTGCTAGTCAATCTGACCTGTTGATTGACAAGGAAATAAAAGTATTAAATTCCGGGCGTCCCCGATCGGCTGGAGTTCCGATCTGTCCCGAATAGCGCGTCGGCGAATCGACCGATTTGCTATGAAGATAATCGGCTATGGATCAGCCGATGATTACGTAATAATTGCAAAGAAAATTGCTGGAGCGATCTAAACAATTATCACAGATGCAACACTTGAAAATAGATCTAATCGGCTATATGACGTTAAACGAAGGAGGATGATAACAAAGCCGATAGTTCTAATCTCAAGCTGGATAACTGGTGATAATACTAGAACAACAGGTAAAACCTATAATTCCAGTAAATATCAATAACTGGTGAATAAATCCAAACGAAACCACAGCGATACGCCCGTAGTTAAAGCTCGGATGTTACTCGATAAGTGGAACCTACCAATTGGCCGGAGATCAAGTTGATGCAGCCCTGCCAATCCGTACGAACTCGTGAAAGAAGAAAAAGTATTGGCGAAGTCGCCGACTTGAAAGTAAAGTGCTGGAAAACAGTAGAAGTATTTTTGTTGATTGATGTGTTGATCTCATACAAAGCCCTGGCGACTCCTAGTTATACCCTAAAACCAGGACTCCTGGTCGATTACGATATGTTACAATCTTATTTCAAACAAGAAAACTACTATATCTATAATATCTTTAAAAAGGAAACGGACTCCCGCAGAATCTTCCGCCGCCGTCCCCTAATCCAATCAGGACTTTTCCAATTGCTTCTTGACCGAATTAGCATCACTCTGTTGACCAACATTAGGCTACTTTTAACCGGGATCCTCTGTTGTGGCCCCAATCTGTTGGCGCAAGGTGTATCACCAATCGGCCGATTTCCAACTGTTACCTTAATCGGCCGATTCTTTACTGTAGCCTTTAGATCTGCCGTATCGGCCAACTTCTCCTCCTGACGCCGATTCAACACGTGTCAAAATCTGGCGTCAACACATGCCCCCCAGTTTCGGAGTAAAACATAATTTTTACTTTGAAACTCTTTTCTTTAATCTTTTTCTCCGAAACAGGCGCGGTAAAAATCTCCTTCCATCTCGCGGTCTTCTGCATAATGATTGCAATTTCCTCGGACCGAGCGCGTGAAACGACCGCTCCCCTGGAATTCGTGTATACGGCACGACAAAAATACCGCCTTTACCCTTGCTCTCCCGGATTATCCTTAAGTACTGGCATTCTCCGCCTACTTTTCCCCACGAACCTAGCATTTTCTTCCAGCGAACCACTGTTCATCTTCCTCCCGAGCCCTCTCGATCTCCAACCACTCCCTCCGGCAATCTCACTTGCGATGTGCTTCAATTTCCCAATGGCGTCACCATCAGCAACCTCCCCAACCACGGAGGCTCTGTCGGCAACCCCCTCAGCGGCGGCGGCCCAATCGGCGGCTCCACTGGCAGCCCCATCGGCAACGATGATCTTCATCCCGGAGGTAATCACTTGAAATTTTCCCCTTTTGCTTTTCTACTGCTCCAGCATTTTCTGGATCCATTCTCAGTTTTTTCCTCTTTTTCCTCCTTTTTAGGCATTTAGGCACCAGATTACCATTCCTCTTTCAGAATCCCCCGATCTTATCTGCTTAGGCCCCATGGGGAATCCCGATCCAGCTGATTTGATCAACTTAGAGACCCACAGAGTCCCGTTCAAGCAATCGCCTATGAATTTAGATCAGTGGGCAGGTGCCTTTAGGTCCTGGCCGAATGAGACCCCCGGCTGGAGAGAATGGTACCAAAGAATAGCCAGGTCTAGGAGAGTTCAGTGGGATGAACTAAAAATCGGCCAATGCATAGACCTCTCTCTATCCCAGATGGAGAAAAATGAGCCCTTAATCATAGCAGCTTCTTACTTTTGGTCCGACGCACTCAATGCGTTCCTTTTTGGACATGGACCCATGACTCCAACTTTGGCCGATGTCCTGTTGTTGACCGGCCTTGACATCTCCTCCTCTGATTCCCCCTTTGACTATCTGATTAAGCCATCGCATCGGCTAGAAACCAAAGGAATCGGTGGATGGAAGGGGTATATCAATAGAAACATGAAGACTGGGACAGTTTCAGAGAGAGAGCATACTGCGTTCTTGATGATGTGGCTGGAAAAACATTTTTTCTATGGCAGAGCAGTTGGCCCTTCTTCTAACACCCAAGCCCTGGCAGAAGCTCTGTCACTAGGATCGGCTGTTCTCCTTGGAAAGCATGTGTTGGGATCGGCCTACCACATGATGCACCAAATCGGCACTAAGCTGTCAAAAGGGGAGCCGATTGGGAACTCTGGGGGTCCTTGGTGGTTCATTACTCTCTTGCTCAACCTATATATGAGCAAGGTCTCTCAGCAACGAATAGAGACCAAAACTTTTCCCAACATTGAGTCAGAGGAAAACCCAACCGTCCGACGACGCTGCAGATCCTTTGGAGAGGCGACATCGGCCTTCCCTGGCTGTCAATTCACTGCTGCCCGCACGGCTGAATATTTCAGATGCTTCTACAATGGCCTCAGTGAAGAGACTGTCAGTTGGCATCCATATCGGGCAGTAGAGCTGATTTTCGAACTTCCCATCAGCTACGACTTCTCCACTCATACTTTTGATAGGGAACTTATGGATATCCTGATTAAGCCAGGGATTTTGCCAGCCAACTTCTTCTCTGGAAAGCACTCTCCCACATATGAGTTCTATAATCCATCGGCTGCAGCAAGGCAACTGGGCTTCGGTCAACTGCCGATTCGGGTTTACTTTGCCGGTCAAGCAAAATTCAGAGATGAACTGACCAAGAGTCTTGACTACAATCGGCTGCGCAACTTAGTGCCAGATTCTAGCACCGTTGACCTGAACAATTGGACAGTAGCCTCTTTTGCTATTCAGCAATTCAAATTATGGTGGGAACAATGGAAGCAATACCTCTTTTGCAAATCCCCATCAACATATTGCAAGATTATGGACCCTGAAAACATCGACCCAAGTGCAGCGGTATGTCCTTTCCCCCAGCCGATTTCAATGTTGTCTCTTTCCATACTATCATCTTACCGTTAACTTATATTTATCTTCTTAGTCTGAAAGCGAAGTCCCTCCGATGCGGAGTCGAAGCGGCAGGCCGATAGAGAACAATCATCCGTATACGCCATATCCACTCATCGGCTTTCACGCTCCACCCATCAAGGACATTGCCACTGGCCGATTGAAATGAACACCGAAAAGGCCAACCTTGAAGACAACAAGCCGTCGAGTGCGTGCCCGCATCGGATCGACTGACCAAACGGCGGTAGCATCGGCCGAAACTCCGATTCATTTATCTTTGCCAACTACTGAGATGGCCGATCCTCAAGTCACCGCAGAAGTCGGAGCAGCTGCGGCATCACTGCTAGTGGAAGCTGTTCAGTTAATCTTGCTTATTTCATATATCTTTTAAGTGCTCCACTAACACTAACTTTTTCTTTCTGTCAGGCTGCACAAGCTGTTCCAACGCAGTCCCCACAGCAATCGGCCACATCCCAAGCGGAAGCCGAAGCTCCAACAACTCTTCCCATCAAGGTAGATAATCTCTTACCTCAATTTCTCGATATTCAGAGGACTTAACTGATCCTGATGCAGGCCCATTTGGGTATGCTGACTGTAGCCCCACAACAAACATTGGCCGGAAGATCAACAGAGGCATGCAAATATCTCATATCATCTTATTTCAATTACCCATAGTATACTCACAGGATCTGTTTTCCATACCTTTTCAGGAAGCTGGTCCAAGCAGAGCATTAATAGTTGTTGAGTCCTCTTCCTCTGACGAGCCGATTGTACCAGTGCTTGAGACGAGGGAGGCGCTCCCATCGGCGCAAGCAAGAGAGATCCGCTTCAAGGAGGTAATAAACTTATCCCCGGAATCGGCCGATCTCCTTTACTGCTTACTGATCTTCGTCCTTACTCTTTTGCAGGAACAGGATACCCCGAATAATAGCCTTTTCTCCTTCGTGGTTTCTTTGCCTGAAGATGAAGAAGTCGCTTCGCGCCAAGTACCGTCAAGATTAATTTCTGACGATGTCCGTGCCAAGCTCGAGAGTATGCGGGTCCTCCTTCAAGATGATATCGGCCGATTGGTAGAAGATGCCTCGCCGATTAGGCAACTTTTCAGTGACATCAAGGGCCGAATCCCGGAGGAAGCGACAGAAACTCTGCACCTCGCTGCGTTCATAGAGTGGATGGAGATTTCGGTGTCCAGGGCTCTGCGTCACATGGCCGATCGTGCCCAACTAGCAAAGACCCGGGAGGAAGTTGATTCTTACAAGCACCGAGCTTAAGAAGTACACCAACGGATCAACTTCCTTGAGAGTGCCCGCCCGGATATAGTTGGCACAATAGATCGCCTTAAACGGAGGAGAGCAGAGCTGGCCAAAGAGATGGAGCAAGTAACCAAGGACATAGCTGCCGAAGAAAAGAAGCTTCAAGAGCTCCCATCCGTCATCGCCGGGCTGAAACAAGAAAGACAGAGCTTGGCCTGTGAAGCGATAAGACTTCATCGCCGTATGCCGAAAATACCTGGATCGGCCGACGACGACCAAAGAATAGTAGACTCGGCCGATCAGATTAGGCGACGAGCGATTGCTACTATAGATACCCTCCTTGGATCGTAAAGGACCATGTAAACATTTAATACCCCTTTAATGTTACTGCGCTGATTTGAACTTGGACCACTTCTTTTGCCAGCTTTGCATTTATGAATGCTTTTACTCTGATGGGACGTGTCTCACCATCTATCTACCTTCCTTTTCTTTATAAGTAGATCCTTCACCGTCTCCAGAGGCATATGCATTACCCATCTTCTCTCCCTCCAACAACTGGATCTTTATCCTCCCAAAACCGGACAGCAAGATATCTTCTTCGTCTTCTTCGTCTTCTTCCCCTGTCAATCAGGTACGAACTCTCCTCTACCTCTCCCCTAGACATCTCAATCGCTCTGATGCTGGGTAGCTTTTCATCTCTATTTAGTCAAAACGTCTCAGCCCCAGTCTGGAATGAGCGATCGAAGTTATGCATTCAGATGAACCACTGTCGCAGGCAGACAAAGATCTGATAAGAGCTCATTCTGAGGAACTCAAAGATCATGTTCCTGCTGTTGTCCAGAAGTATTGGGACCTTATAGATGCTCACTGCTTGGTCCGTAAGCGACTACCCTCTGAAAAGAGTCCTCCACTCTTTCATCAAGTCGAGACTGAAGCTGCCATGGAGAGTCTGGAGGAGAAGAAGACCCGCCTCCTGATAGAACTTTGCCATCAAGCTGAGACTGGAGCCACCATGGAGAATCCGAAGGAGAATAGGACCCGCCTTCTGATAGAACTGGGTCGGATTGAGAGAGAAATCCAGAGCAGGCGTAATCAATAGATATATCGGTATTTTTATTCTAAGGGCGACTTATACCATGTCGGCCATGTACTTTGTCATTTTCATCCAATAATGAACTGGTCAAAACGAATCACAATGTTTCTTTCTTCAGGCGATGTCATTTCTGCATCGGCTATGCAGACGAAAACCGATAGAAATCGGCCATGTTGTCTTGATATATCTTACTGCAAGTTATGCATCTACCCAAATGCTTGGATAGTACCTCTTCAGATATCGTCCATTTAAAGCTCTTGGGAATTCTTCCCCCTCAATAGTTTCCAGAATATATGCATTTCCAGGGGCACATCGGCCGATTCTGTACGGCCCTTCCCAAGTGGGTGACCATTTACCGAATTTGGGATCTTCAGACCCTATCGGCAGCACCAACTTCCATACCAAATCTCCCTGAGAGAATTGTTTAACTTTGACCTTTTTGTCATACCATCTGGCCACCCTTTTCTTGTTCTCTTCTATGCTAATTAGGGCCCTCAACCGCTGACCTGCCGAGTCATCGAGCTCATCTTTCATGAGGAAGGAATAGTTATCGGCCGTCAACTGATCTTGAAGCGATATACGTCTTGACCCCGTCCTTAATTCCCAAGGCAATACTGCCTCATGACCATAAACCAGCTGATAAGGAGATATCTTGGTGGCTCCGTGGCAAGCCATCCTATAAGCCCATAGAGATTCAGCCAAAGACGTGTGCCACTTTTTGGGTTGTTCCTCTATCTTCCTCTTGATCAAGTTAATTATCCCTTTATTTGACGATTCTGCCTGGCCATTGGCTTGAGCATAGTATGGAGAAGAATTTAATAATTTAATCCCCATATCAGCGGCGAATTCTCCGAATTCTCCAGAGGTGAACATTGTTCCCTGATCAGTTGTGATAGTTTGAGGAATACCGAATCGATAGATAATATGGTTCTTAATGAACTCAATCATATTGGCCAATGTCACGTTCCTTAAAGGAACTGCCTCCACCCACTTAGTAAAATAATCTGTGGCTACCAATATGAACTTATGCCCTTCACTCGATGGAGGGTGAATCTGTCTGATGAGATCTATTCCCCAACCTCTAAACGGCCACGGCTTGATTACTGAATTCATAGCCGATGCTGGTGCGCGCTGTACATTGCCAAACTTCTGACAATCTTGGCATCCTTTATAATATTTGAAACAATCCTCAAGAATCGTTGGCTAGTAATACCCATTGTTTCTGATCATCCATTTCATTTTGTGAGCCGATTGATGGGCTCCACATACGCCTTTATGGATTTCTCCCATCAGGACCTTTGCTTCTTCTGTTCCCAGGCACTTGAGAAGAACTCCATCAATCGTCCGGTAAAATAAATCATCTTCAAGCAACACATATTTTGTAGCTTGAAAACGTACTCGCCGATCCACTTTCCGGGAGGGATCCTTCAAGTAATCGGCGATTTCCTTTCGCCAGTCATCGGCCGCGAGCTCTAAAATCATAGCTCCCTGAATCGGCCGATATCCGGACGCATGTTGGGCCAGCCTATTGGCCTCTTCATTATAATTTCTGGGGATATGCTCAATTATTGCAGACCTGAATTCCTTTAAAAGCTGAAGGCAATCTTCATAATAAATCCTCAAGATATCATCTTTGCACTCAGATCGCCCCATTAACTGATCCACAATGAGCATGGAATCTCCAAAAATTTCGACTGCATCAGCTTTGACTTGCCTTAGTAATTGGATACCTTTTAGAACGGCTCGATATTCCGCCTGATTATTGGTTGCGGATGCTTCTATCGGCAGATTGAAATCATAACTTGCCCCCCGAGGCGATACAAGAACGATGCCGATTCCTGATCCGGCCCCACACGAAGAACCATCGAAGTATAGAGTCCATGGAACCGGCTCGACGACAACAATTTCTGGTCCACAATGCTGAGCTACGAAATCGGCCATGACTTGACCCTTGACAGCTTTGGCCGATTCGTACCTTAAGTCGAATTCTGACAGAGCCAGGATCCATTTTCCAATTCGTCCTTTCAAAATCGGCAATGATAGCATATATTTCACCACATCATCTTTGCATATAACTATGCATTCTGCCGATAACAAATAGTGCCTGAGCTTGGTACACGAGAAGTATAAACACAAGCACAGCCGCTCCACCGGGGAATATCTTGTTTCGGCGTCCAGGAGTCTTCTGCTGACATAATATACCACCCGTTCTTTCCCTTCGAACTCCTGTACCAACGCTGATCCAATGGCCTGTTCATCAGCCGATAAATATAATTTGAACGGCTTACCAGGCTGTGGCGGGACTAACACCGGGGGTGAAATCAGATATTGCTTGATGTCTTCCAACGCTCTGCGTTGTTCTTCTCCCCATACAAATTCCTGATCGGGCTTTAATTTCAACAAAGGAGTAAAAGCTCAAATACGCCCTGATAGGTTGGATATGAATCTTCTGATAAAATTGACCTTGCCAATGAGGGACTGTAGCTCAGTTTTATTCTGTGGGGCCACAACTTTGTTGATGGCGTCTATGGTCTTCCGATTGACCTCTATCCCGCGCTCATGAACCATGAATCCTAAGAATTGCCCGGCTGATACACCAAATGCACACTTGTTCGGGTTCATCTTCAACCCATGCTTTCTTGTGCACTCCAGTACTTCTTGTAAATCGGCCAGATGTTCTTGGTGACCTTTTGACTTGACCACGACGTCATCTATATAAATTTCCACCGATGTACCAATAAGCTTGTGGAAGATATAGTTCATGGCCCACTGATATGTAGCACCGGCATTCTTTAACCCAAAGGTCATTACAACCCATTCGAATAAACCAAGATGACCTGGACACCTGAAAGCCGTTTTCGAGATATCTTCTTCGGCCATTAATATCTGATTGTACCCGGCATTACCATCCATGAAACTGATGACTTTGTGTCCTGTGGCAGCATCTATCAAGATATCGGCCGTTTGCATCGGATATCCATCCATTGGTGTGGCCTGATTTAAGTTCCTGAAATCGATACACACATGCAACTTTCCATTCTTTTTATACACGGGCACAATATTAGAAATCCATTCGGTGTAGCGGCACTGCCGAATAAATCCTGCTTCAATTAACTTTGTGATCTTGGCCTTTGTATCAGATAGAATCTTGGGGTTGCACCGTCGTGCAGGTTGCTGATATGGCCGATATCCTGATTTTATAGGTAACCGGTGTTCAACAATGGACCGGTCTAGACCTGGCATCTCATAGTATTCCCAAGCAAAGCAATCCTTGAACTCTTTTAATAAACTTGTCAATTTACACTTATACCCAGGATCCAAGTTAGCACTAATATACGTCGGCCTTGATTTGCTACTATCTCCCAAATCCACCATCTCCAATGAATCGGCCGACGTAAACCCATGCCCAAGCTTCCCATCTTCTCGGACGAGCTGATCCATCTATTCTGAATCTTCAGAGCCGACTACTTGGATCGGCTGTAGATCGAAATCGGACACCTTCAGGAAGTCAGTGTCCCAAGTCCTGCCAGATATACACCTGACTTGCTCGCAGCTCCATTGTTGCGTGTCGGCCGCTGCGACGCTGTAGGCAGAATCGGCGGTGACTATCTCCGTACTGTCGCCGACCCATTGCACGAGGCATTGATGCATTGTAGATGGGACATAGCAGTTTGCATGTATCCAGTCGCGACCGAGCAGCATGTTGTAGGAGCCCTTACCATTAATAATGAAAAAGGTAGTAGGAAGGGTCTTACTGCCGATGGTGAGGTCAACGCAGAGCGCTCCACAGGCGGGAGACACGTTGCCTTTGAAATCTTTTAGCATCATGTCCGTCTTGGTCAGATCTTCATCGCTCTTGCCTAGCTTGCGGAACATGGCATACGGCATGATGTTGACTGCGGCGTCTCCATCTACTAGTAGTCTGGTGACGGGTCCTCCGTTAACGTAGCCTTTGAGAAACAGCGCCTTAAGATATTGCTGTTTTTCTTCTTCTGGTTTCTCAAAAGTAGCTGTCATTGGCTCTAACACCACTTCCGCCATTTGCTCTTCCATTCTTGTCGCTTTGTCTCGATCGTCAGGCGCCATGAATTCCATCGGCAATATGAACACCATGTTGATGTCGGCTGCCGATTTTTGATTGTCTGCTCCCTGGCTGTTGTTTTTCTTGGGGCGCCAAACCTGAGACTTAACGTTTCTTTTCTCCGGCACCTGCTTCTGCTCTTCTTCTTGTTGCTCCCACTGGCGCAGGCGTTGGATCCTCTGTTTCTGGGATCTGGATAGGCCATCGGGACACCACCTGGGGTTTACTGTTTTGGCCGATGATCTGGCGTGTTTCCAATCTGGTTCCCTTCCTAGGGGGTTTTTGTCTGACACCCTGTCATCAGCCATCTCTTCCAGCCAATCGTGCACACTGATTCTGCCCCCCAGTCCATCCTGTTTGTTGATCCTGCCTTTTGACCGGTGATGCTGGTCAACTCTGCCCCCCAGCCGATCATGCACTGAAAGGCGCCATCCCTCTTGTTCGCGCCGATTTCTGCTGATCGGCTCTGATCCTCTGTCTCTGGAGCGTGATGTTTTGAACGGGCGATCGTCGCAACTTAATCCGTTGCATTCAGGACAGTTATCGACTGATGGTAATCGGATGTCGTTCTCCCAGCAATGGATGAAGAACGGACATTGCCAATGATCCTCGTGCCGGCGTATCATCTCATCGTGGTATCTTGATTGTTCCTGTTGCCGCCGATATTTGCTGAGCAAGAACTGGGAGGTGACGGATCTACGCGGTCGGTATGGCCCCCGCCTGTTCCTTTTGATTTCAGCCGCCGTGACTTACTTCCTGGGGTCTACGGCGCCACTCCTTCTTGCTGATTCTGACGTCAGCACCTTGGTTTGAAGTGGATTTCTCCCCGTGTCCACCATGTTATCCGGGAAAGGATGTTGGTCTATCTTCATCGGTTTTGCCGATTTAGCCGGGGTTTCAAATTTGAGCCTCCCCTGCTCGATGGCCGATTGTATCTGCTGATGAAAAATCTTGCATTCGTTCGTGTCATGTGACGTGGCGTTGTGCCACTTGCAGTACTTCATCTTCTTGAGCTGATCGGCCAAAGGGATGGTATGATACTGAGATAGCTTGATCTGCCCTTCCTGGAGTAATAAGTCGAAAATCTTATCGGCCTTTGATGTGTCAAAGCCGAATGTCTCTGGTTCTTTCTTTCCGAAAGGGCATGATATTGGCTTTTTGCCTTTCACCCACTCGGCCAGGCCGATTTCCTCTTCTCCATCCGATTCAGATCCTTCTATATATGCCACCTTTTTCTGGAAATTCCTCCGCTGCTCAAGCGGACGGACTTCCTGTCCTGCCAATCGGTGAACGATCTGGCTTAGGCTTTCAAATTCTTGCGAAGCATATCTTTCCTTGATTTGTGGCAGGAGGCCTTGGAAAGCGATATCGGCCAGCTGCGCATCGGTCAGAGCCAGACTGTAGCATTTATTCCTGACTTCTCTGAACCTCTCTATATATCCCGTTACTGGTTCATCGCTCCTCTGCCTGAGGCTGGTCAAATCTGAGAGCTTCATCTCATGTACTCCTGCGTAGAAGTACTTATGGAACTGCTTCTCCAGATCGGCCCAAGTAACAATAGAATTTGGAGGCAAAGTTGTGAACCACTGGAAGGCCGATCCGGACAGAGACGATGAAAATAGACGCACCCTCAGAGCATCTTGCGTGGCGGCTTCCCCGCACTGGATGATGAATCTGTTAATATGCTCCACGGTGGATGTGTCATCCAGTCCCGAAAACTTGGTGAAATCGGGCACCTTGTAGAGGTGTGGGAACGGCAGCAAGTCATAGGCCGATGGGTATGGCGTCTTGTATGTGTAAGTCTGCACTTTCGGTTTCAGACCGAATTTGTCCCGGATTACTTCTGCAATTCTTGCCATCCAATCCACCTGCTGCTGATGAACCGCCGTTCGAGGTGCCGGCATATGTTGTAGGACCGACGGTGGTATGGCCGGGTGATGAATCGAAGCATGCGGCGAATTTTGCTGAGCAGCTGACAGTTGATGGCGAAGTGGATCCACCGCCCCATCATTCATCATCAGCGGCGCCGTGCTTCTGAGTGCCTCCACAGCGCCCGCCCCCCTGCCGATCTCTGATGAGACTAGTTGATACTGAGGGACCGTTGGCCGGACGGCCGATTGGAACGGCGCCTGGATTGGATAGCTCCCATGCCCGGTTGATGGATCGGGGAAAGGTGTCGTGTTACCGATGCCCCCCAGGGTACTGAGCTTGTGGGCAGCGATTGCACAGAAGCAATCTGGACGGGTTGAAGCGGCACCTGTGATGGGAAACATGGTGCACCACTATATCTTGGAGACACTGGAGGCAATGGAGTGTTGTATCCCTCGCGTTGCGTCAATATCGGCTGAAGAGCCGATTGGGACATGCTTGGTAAGGTTCTGGCTGGAAGTGCAATCGGCGGGGCATATGCCGGCCCCTGATAGCCTTGAACTGCTCCGCTAGCCAGAGAGCTGATGACGACATTGTAGACCGTGTTGGTCATCACCGAGGACTGGTCGATGAACGCCTGGTAGACGGACTATTGGATAATATCGGACATCTTACCCGAATCCTCAGCAATGGTGATATGGCGGGAACTGGAATAGGAGCTTTCTTGACAGCCTCACCGCTTCTGGTACGACTGAACGACTACAGATACATCTTCTTGTAATCTTCTAGATGTTTAGCTAATTCTTCCCTCTGGTCGTCCTTGAGATCTGCTTCTGTGACCTCAATGATGTTGCTATCGGAAATTTCTGCGTTCTTCGACATATCAGATCTTGAAGTGGTCCCGCCGGGCGTGCCAAAAGTGTGTTGGCGCTAAAATCGGCCAGGAATCGGCCGATGGTCTTCAGCGTCGGACACACGACCCGGGAGAATCTGCTTAGCTCCTGTTCGGTTATTTGCCCTGATGCGGTTCGCGCGGCGTGCCAGTCCATCTGACCTTTTGATTGACAAGGAAATAAAAGTATTAAATTCCGGGCATCCCCGATCGGCTGGAGTTCCGATCTGTCCCGAATAGCGCGTCGGCGAATCGGCCGATTTGCTGTGAAGATAATCGGCTATGGATCAGCCGATGATTGCGTAATAATTGCAAAGAAAATTGCTGGAGCGATCTAAACAATTATCACAGATGCAACACTTGAAAATAGATCTAATCGGCTATATGACGATAAACGAAGGAGGATGATAACAAAGCCGATAGTTCTAATCTCAAGCTGGATAACTGGTGATAATACTAGAACAACAGGTAAAACCTATAATTCCAGTAAATATCAATAACTGGTGAATAAATCCAAACGAAACCACAGCGATGCACCCGTAGTTAAAGCTCGGATGTTACTTGATAAGCGGAACCTACCAATTGGCCGGAGATCAAGTTGATGCAGCCCTGCCAATCCGTACGAACTCGTGAAAGAAGAAAAAGTATTGGCGAAGTCGCCGACTTGAAAGTAAAGTGCTGGAAAAAAGTAGAAGTATTTTTGTTGATTGATGTGTTGATCTTATACAAAGCCCTGGCGACTCCTATTTATACCCTAAAACCACGACTCCTGGTCGATTACGACTTGTTACAATCTTATTTCAAACAGGAAAACTACTATATCTATAATATCTTTAAAAAGGAAACGGACTCTCGCCGAATCTTCCGCCGCTGTCCCCTAATCCAATCAGGACTTTTCCAATTTCTTCTTGGCCGAATTAGCATCGCTCTGTTGACCAACATTAGGCTACTTTTAACCGGGATCCTCTGTTGTGGCCCCAATCTGTTGGCGCAAGCTGTATCACCAATCGGCCGATTTCCAACTGTTACCTTAATCGGCCGATTCTTTATTCTAGCCTTTAGATCTGCCGTATCGGCCAACTTCTCCTCTTGACGCCGATTCAACACGTGTCAAAATCTGGCGTCAACAGGGGGAAACTCCCGCGACATCCTGATGCATACATGCTGAAATCATCCATTTATGACACATGCACCACAGGACGGACTCGTACGCTCAAAACCAGACCGAGCAGGCACAAGCCTGGTTCGGCCGAACCCCTGGTACGGCCGACCCATGGCTGGACCCACTCGGCCTCATCTCGATCCAGATCCTCAGTCTGCACGTTCTCACTCATTTTCTCCCTTCGTTATGAGTTTTAAACATGAATTTAATGCTCAAATTGAATGATTAAACTCAGACAAGGAGTTGAAACACTTAACTTGATGGTTCATTCATAAATTTTATTCTTTACCAAACTAGATCTTGTGAACTACATTTTTAGGGAACTCGTGATGCTCAAGTTGTTGATTAATGTGATATGGTTTGATATTTCCATACTTATTTGGCATGCTTGATTTGGGAATTCTATTTTCAAAAATAAAATGCTCCATGGTCTACAACACCTCATGCCTTTCCGACCAAAGCCATATGTCAACATACATCGATTTAATATTCCATACATATGCGTCTTGCTATTACTTTGAGCTTCATCAAATTTTGTGACCCTAATGATTTATTCTTCATTACCTATTTGATCAAGATCACGTACACAACCCAACTTCAACACTTGACATTAGCTACCACCTTCCACCAAATAAATACTCCATGTGCTACATGATCGCTCTCTAGGAATCCCCGAAAGACATGGCTATACCAAGAAAATACAAAAAGCATGCCAAGAAGTATGACCGAAAAATGAGAGAGAGTGAAGAAAAAGCTTAGCCATGTCCGAAAACAAAGGGGGGAAGAAAGAAAAGAGATCATGCAAAAGGAGTCCAAGTCCACCACTCATCACACTTGCACCTTCTTGATCAAACTGGTATGATGCATTATCTCTATGGATCCAATCTTTGATCTTGCAACAGATGTACAACAAGCACGTGTCCATTTCCCCTTACCAAACCACACTCCAGCAACATTTATAAGAGAGGGAGAGAAGGACAAAGCTTTGGCAAGGAACATACACATGAGCGATCGAGAGATATTCTAAAGGGGTAAGACCATGGAATATTTTCTTTCCAAAAATCTTTCCGAAAACCCCAACTCAGCAGCTGACAAGGAAGGACACTTGGATCAATATCATTCCGTCTTTCAACCACCTACAACATTATATTAGACACTTCAAAGTTCACAAGTGAAGGTAAGGTGTAGAATAACATTAATGCATGAATCTTGTCAAGACAGCCACTCCGCCTTAGTTCTATGCCTTCACTCGATGATGAGCAAATGACTAAGTGTGGGGGATCTTGTTGACGCTCGTTACAGCTCAATTTCGACCATCAAATCTTGCATAAAAATGGAATAATAATAATAAAGGCCAACACTGGTATAGGGTGTTTATCTAACAAATTCCACAGGTGCTAGTCTAAATATGTGTGCAGGTGTATTTGAGATAAAAATGCATGAAAAGAGCAAACAAGATCCAAGGTGCAAAGGTGTCGACCAATCAGAATGCACCGAGCAGCCCCACATGGATCCAAGGGCCCACCAGAGTAGGAAATCAACTTAGGAGAGCATCAACTCACCTGCCATGGACCAGAGAGCCCACCTGCCAGCCTTGTGCCTAAAGCTAAGGTTGGTTGGAGCTCAACCTGGTTCGGCCGAACCAAGGCCAGCTCCACCGACTTAAATCTTCAACGTGGCATCTTCTCATTGGCTCCCAATGTCGGTTCAAGGACGCCCCAGCTGTTTTCCCGGCCGTAGCACCCTTGGACACACCTATAAATATGAGGGGAGGGGTGTAGAATTAATACACACAACACATTTTCTCTCTCTTGCTCTCTCAAGTTCATATACGAGCTCTAGGCTCATTCTAGAGGTGTACCGCTGCCTAGGCGGTGTTAGAAAATATGGAGAGAGTGAGGGTAAGTCGGGGAAGTGCCGGGTTTGTCGGCACTGTTCTCCAGCCTGTACCTCGACGGATGTTTATCAATCAAAGTAAGTGTTCGTGATTCCTTCTGTGTTCTAGTTTCTTAGTGTTGACGCCAGATTTTGACACGTGTTGAATTGGCATCGGGGAAGGAGGAGATTGGCCGATGCGGCAGACCTGAAGGCTACAATTAGGAATCGGCCGATTGACGCTACAATTAGGAATCGGCCGATTGGCGCTGCAGTGTTTCGGGCGATTGGCGAATGGAGTTGATGGGGGTCGGCCGATTGAAAGGCTGTAGCGTTTGGGCGAATATGGGCTTGCGCCAACAGATACGGGATGAAGCCAATGGAATCCCAAGAGGGGATGTTGAGTCAAGATGACAGAGGATCCCAGTCAAAGATGACCTGACGTTGGTCAAAGAACGACGCCGACTCGGTCGAGGAGCAATGGAAGGAGTTCGGATTGGACTAGGAGATGGCAGCAGAAGATCCTGCGGTAGCCCGTTTCCTTTAGGAAAGTCTTATAGATATAGTAGTTTTTATTTAAATCAAGTTTGTAACGGATCGAGATAGATCAGGAGTCTTAGTCCTAGGGTATAAATAGAAGAAGTCAGGGTTTTGTAGAGAGATACACATCAATCAATACAAACAATCTACTTCTTCATCGTACTTTACTTTCAAGTCGGCGACTTTGCCAATACGTCTTTTTCTTTCACGAGTTCGTACGGGTTGGCAGGGCTGCATTGACACGATCTCCGGCCAATTGGTAGGTTCCGTTTATCGAATAATATCTAAGCTTTAACTTCGGGCGCATCGCCGTTGTTTCGTTTAGCTTTATTCACAAGTTATCGATATTTACTAGAATTATAGGTTTTACCTATTGTTCTAGTTTTATCACCAGTTATCCAGCTTGAGATCGAACTGTCGGCTTTATCATTATTTTTCTTATTTATCATCATATTGCCGATTAGATCTGCTTCGAGTGTTGCATCTGTGGCGATTGTTTAAGTTGCTCCAGTAGTTTCTTTGCAATCGCTACATGATTATCGGCTGATCTATAGCCGGTCATCTTCATAGCAAATCGGCCGATTCGCTGATACGCTTTTCGGGACAGATCGGAACTTTAGCCGATCGAGACCCCGGAATTTAATACGTTTCTTTCCTTGTCAATCAACAGGTCAGATTGACTGGCACGCTGCGCGAACCGCACCAGGGCAATCACCCGAACAGGAGTTAAGCAGATTCTCCCGGGTCGTGTGTCCGACGGTGAAGGTCATCGGCCGATTTCCGGCCGATTTTTAGCGCCAACACACTATTGGCACGCCCGGTGGGACCACTTCAATATCCAACATGTCAAAGACCGCCAAAATCTCTAAAAACAACATCATTGAGGTTACAGAGGCAGATCTCTAGGACGACCAGAAAGAAGAACTGGCAAGACACCTAGAAGACTACCAGAAGGTGTACCTACAATCTTTCAGTCGTACCAGAAGCGGGGAGACCGTCAAGAAAGCTCCTCTTTCAACTCCCCTCCAGATCACCGTCGCTGAGGACTCGGGCAAGATGTCCGATATGATTCAACAGTCCGTTTATCAGGCTTTCATCGACCAATCCTCAGTGATGACCAACACGGTTTACAATGCCATCATCAGTTCTCTGGTCAGTGGAGTAGCTCAGGGATATGAGGGGGCAGCATACGCCCGACCTATTGTAGCTCCAGTTAGAAGCTTACCAAGCACGTCTCACTCGGCTCCTCAGCCGATATCAACACAACACGGAGGATACAACACTTCATTACCTTTAATGCCTCCAGGATATAACGGCGCGCCATGCTTTTGATCACAAGCGCCGCCTCAGCCTGCCCAGATTTCTTCCGTGCAATCACTGCCCTCAAACTCAGTACCTTGGGGGGCACCAGCAACGGCGGCTGTTCTGGACCAGTCAGCCGGTCATGGAGGCTCTCCGTTCCAGGCACCGTTCCAACCGGCTGTCCGGCCGACAGTCCCTCAATATCAACCGGCCACGTTAGAAATCGGCAGGGGGATAGATGCTGCGGAAACACTCAGAAGCGCGGCGCCGATGACGCTGTATGATGGGGCGGCAGATTCGCTACGCCACCAGCTGTCAACCGCTCAGCCGGCCACGCTGCCGCAAAATCCACCACACGCTTTGATCCATCACCCGGCCGTCCCACCACCGATCCATGAACATGTGCCGATCCCCCAACTAGTTGTTCATCAGCAGCAAGTGGATTGGAAAGCAAGGATAGCGGAGGTGATTCAAGACCAATTCGGGTTGAAGCCGAAGGTACAAACCTATATGTACAAAACGCCATACCCAACTGCCTACGATCTACTGCCATTTCCCCATCGGTACAAAGTTCCTGACTTCACCAAGTTTTCGGAGCTGGATGACACCTCAACTGTGGAGCACGTGAATAGATTCATCATCCAGTGCGAGGAGGCCGCCACACAAGATGCTCTGCGGGTGCGTCTATTCTCGTCATCTCTATCTGGGTCGGCCTTCCAGTGGTTCACTACCCTACCACCCAATTCCATCGTTACTTGGGCCGATATGGAGAAGCAATTCCACAAGTACTTCTACGCGGGAGTCCACGAGATGAAGCTTTCAGATCTGACCAGCCTCAGGCAGAGGAGCGACACACCAGTAACTAATTACGTATAGAGGTTTAGAGAAGTCAGAAACAAATGCTATACCCTAGCCCTTACCGATGCTCAGCTGGCTGATATCGCCTTCCATGGTCTCCTGCCACACATCAAGGAGACGTACGCCTCACAGGAGTTTGAAAGTTTAAGTCAGATCATTCACCGATTGGCCAGTCAAGAAGTACGTCCGTTTGATTAGCGGAGGAATTTTCAGAAAAAGGTGGCGTATTTAGAGGGATCTGAATCTGAAGAGGAAGAGGAAATCGGCCTAGCAGAATGGGTCAAAGGGAAGAAGCCGATATCATGACCTTTAGGGAAGAAAGAACCAGAAGCGTTCGGTTTTGACAGGTCAAAGGCCGACAAAATCTTCGACTTACTTCTCCAACAGGGGCAGATCAAGCTCTCACCTTACCACACCATTCCGTCGGCCGAACAACTCAAAAAGATGAAATTGCAAGTGGCACAATGCCACGTCTCACGACACAGACGAGTGCAAAATCTTCCGTCAGCAGATACAGTCGGCCATTGAGCAAGGCAGACTCAAATTCGAAGTCCCGGGAAAAAACTCGCTTCAAACCAAGGTGCTGACGTCGGAATCGGCTAAAAGAAGCGGCACTGTGGACCCCAGAAATCAGGCTACGATGGACGATGTCAAAGGGAAAAGACGGGTTGAAGACGAGGGCGAAGGATCAAAGCGATCGCGTAGACCCATCACCTCCCAGTTCTTACTCAACAAATATCAGCGGCAGCAGGAAAGGTCGAGACACCGTGAAGAGATGATACGCCGACACGAAGATCATTGGCAATGCCCGTTCTTCATCCACTGCTGGGAAAATAACCTCAGATGATCGGCTGGGGGGCAGAGTTGACCGGTATGATCGGCCAAGGGGCAGGCTCGAACAGTATGATCAGCCGGGGGGCAGGATCAACCAGCACAAGCGACTGGGGGGCAGAGCCAGCGCACACGATCGGCTAGAAGAAATGGCCAACGCTAGGGTGTCAGATGAGAACCCCCTAGGACGGGAACCAGACTGGGAGCGTGCCAAACCACCGGCCAAACCGGTGAACCCCAGGTGGTGCCCTCATGGACTGTACAAATCTCAAAAATGAAGGATCCAACATCTACGCCAATGGGAACAACAAGAGGAAGAGCAGGGGCAGATGGTGGATAAGACGACAGGTCTCGAGTCTGGCGCCCTAAAAGAAACAACAATAAGAAAGGCGACAATCAAGAATCAGCAGCTGACGTCAGCATGGTGTTCATCTTGCCGATGGAGTTCATGACGCCCACCGATCGAGACGACGCAGCAAGGATGGAGGAGCAGATGGCGCAATTGGTTTTGGAATCAATGACAGCCACTTTTGAGAAATCGGAAGACGAAAACCGACAACATCTCAAGGCTCTGTTCCTCAAAGGACACGTTAACGGACGACCTGCCACCAGGCTACTAGTAGAAAGAGGCGCTGCAGTCAACATCATGCCGTATGCCATGTTCCGGAAGTTGGGCAAAAGCGACGAAGATCTGACCAAGACGAACATGATGCTCAAAGATTTTGAAGGCAACGTGTCTCCCGCCCGCGGAGCACTCTGCGTCGACCTCACCATCGGCAGTAAGACCCTTCCCACTACTTTCTTTATTATTAATGGAAAAGGATCCTACAATATGTTGCTCGGTCGCGATTGGATACACGCGAATTGCTGCGTCCCTTCTACAATGCACCAATGCCTCGTACAGTGGGTCGGCGACAATACCGAGATAGTCACCGCCGATTCCGCCTACAGTGTTGCTGCGGCCGATATGCAACAGTGGAGCTGCGAACACGTCAAGTGTATATCCGGTAGAACTTGGGACACCAATTTCCTGAAAGTGTCCTATTTTGGCCTACAGCCGATCCGAGCAGTCGGCTTTGAAGATTCAGACTAGATGGATTAGTTCATCCAAGAAGACGGTAAGCTTGGGCACGGATTTACGTCGGCCGATTCATTGGAGATGGTGGATTTAGGAGATGGCAGCAAGCCAAGGCCGACGTATATTAGTGCTAGCTCGGATCCCGAGTACAAGTGTAAATTGACAAGTTTATTAAAAGATTCAAAGATTGCTTCGCTTAGGAATACCATGAGATGCCTGGTCTAGACCGGTCCATTGTCGAACACCGGTTGCCTATAAACCAGGATATCAGCCATATCAGCAGCCTGCACGACGATGCAACCCTAAAATTCTATCTGATATAAAGGCCGAGATTACAAGATTGATTGAAGCGAGATTTATTCAGCAGTGCTGTTACGCCGAGTGGATTTCTAATATTGTACCCGTATACAAGAAAAATGAAAAGTTGCGCATATGCATCGACTTCAGGAACCTAAATCAGGCTACACCGATGGATGGGTATCCAATGCCGCCGAAGGACATAAAGTCATCAGTTTCATGGATGGTAATGCTGGGTACAATCAAATATTAATGGCCGAAGAAGATATTTCAAAAACGGCTTTCAGGTGTTCGGGCCACCTCGGTTTATTCGAGTGGGTGGTAATGACCTTTGGATTAAAGAACGTCAGCGCTACATACCAACGGGCTATGAATTATATCTTTCACAAGCTTATTGGTGTATTGGTAGAAATCTACATTGACGATGTTGTGGTCAAGTCAAAAGGTCATCAGGAACATCTGGCCGATTTACGAGAGGTGTTGGAATGCACAAGGAAGCATAAGTTGAAAATGAATCCGAACAAGTGTGCATTCGGTGTGTCGGCCGGACAATTCCTAGGATTCATGGTCCATGAGCGCGGGATAGAAGTCAACCGGAAGACCATAGCTGCTATCAATAAGGTTGTAGCCCCGCAGAATAAAACTGAGCTGCAGTCCCTAATCGGCAAAGTCAACTTTATCAGGAGATTCATATCCAACTTGTTGAAATTGAAACCCGATCAGGAATTCGTGTGGGGAGAAGAACAACGCAAAGCATTAGAAGACATCAAGCAATATCTAATTTCGCCACCTGTATTAGTCCCGCCACAGGCCGACAAGCCGTTCAAACTATACTTATCGGGCGACGAGCGGGCTATCGGATCGGCGCTGGCACAGGAGTTCGAAGGAAAAGAACGGGTAATATATTATGTCAGCAGAAGACTCCTGGACGCCGAAACGAGATATTCCCCGGTGGAACGGTTGTGCCTGTGTCTATATTTCTCGTGTACCAAGCTCAGGCACTTCTTGTTATCGGTAGAGTGCATAGTCGTATGCAAGGATGACGTGGTGAAATACATGCTATCATTGCCAATTTTGAAAGGACGGATTGGAAAGTGGATCCTGGCTCTGTCAGAGTTTGACCTAAGGTACGAATCGGCCAAAGCTGTCAAGGGTCAAGTCATGGCCTATTTCGTGGTTCAGCATTGTGGACAGGAAATCGCTGTCGTTGAACCAGTTCCATGGACTCTATACTTCGATGGTTCCTCGTGTGGGGCCGGATCGGGAATCGGCATCGTTCTCATATCGCCTCGGGGGGCAAGTTATGAATTCTCTCTGCCGATAGAGGCATCCGCGACCAACAACCAGGCGGAATACCAAGCTGTCCTAAAAGGTATCCAATTGTTAAGAGAAATCAAAGCCGATGCGGTGGAAATTTTTGGGGATTCCATGCTCATTGTGGATCAATTAATGGGGAGACTGAACGCAAAGATGATGTCTTAAGGATTTACTACGACGATTGCCTCCAATTGTTAAAGGAATTCAAGTCTTGGGATTCCTAGAAATTACAATGAAGAGGCCAATAGGCTTGCCCAACACGCGTCCGGGTATCGGCCGATTCAAGGCGCCATGACTCTGGAACTTGCGGCCGATGATTGGTGAAAGGAGATCGCCGATTACTTAAAAGATCCGTCCAAGAAAGTGGATCGGCGAGTGCGTTTTCAAGCCACGAAATATGTGTTGCTCGAAGACGATTTATTTTACTGGACGATTGATGGGGTTCTACTCAAATGCCTGGGAACGGAAGAAGCAAAGGTCCTGATGGGAGAAATCCAAGAGGGCGTATGCGGAGCTCATCAATCGGCTCACAAGATGAAGTGGATGATCAGAAACAACGGGTATTATTGGCCGATGATTCTCGAAGATTGTTTTAAATATTATAAAGGTTGTCAAGATTGTCAGAAGTTTGGCAATGTGCAGCACGCACCAGCCTCGGCTATGAATCCGATAATCAAACTATGGCCGTTTAGAGGTTGGGGAATAGACCTCATCGGACAGATTTACCCTCCATCAAGCAAAGGGCACAAGTTTATATTAGTAGCCACTGACTATTTTACCAAATGGGTGGAGGCAGTTCCGTTAAAGGCCGTGACATCGACCGCTATGATCGATTTCATAAAGGACCATATTGTTTTTCGGTTTGGCATCCCTCAAACCATCACGACTGATCAAGGACCGATGTTCACCTCAGGAGAGTTCGAAGAATTCACCGTCGATATGGGGATTAAATTGTTGAATTCCTCTCAGTATTATGCTCAAGCCAACGGCCAGGCCGAATCATCCAATAAGGGGATAATCAAGTTGATCAAGAGGAAGATAGAGGAACAACCCAAGAAGTGGCACCTGTCTTTAACCGAATCTCTATGGGCTTACAGGATGTCCTGCCACGGGGCCACTAAGATATCTCCTTATCAGTTGGTATATGGTCACGAGGCAGTATTGCCTTGGGAATTAAGAACAGGGTCTAGGCGCACATCGCTTCAAGATCAGTTGATGGCCGATGACTATTCCCTCCTCATAAAGAGAGAGCTCGACGATTTGGCGGGTCAGCGATTAAGGGCCCTGATCAGCATTGAAGAAAACAAGAAAGGGGTGGCTAGGTGGTACAACAAGAAGTTCAAGGTCAAACAATTCTCCCAAGGAGATTTGGTATGGAAGTTGGTGTTGCCGATAGGGTCTAAGGATCCCAAATTCGGTAAATGGTCGCCCACTTGGGAAGGGTCGTATAAAATTGGCCGATGTGCTCCGGGAAATACATATATACTAGAAACTATCGAAGGGAAAGAATTCACAAGCGCCTTAAACGGGCGATATCTGAAGAGGTACTATCCTAGTATATGGGTGGGTGCATAACTTACGATAGGGTGCATCAAGACAACGTGGTCAACTCCTATTGGCTCCTGTCTATATAGCCGATGCAAAGATAACATCGCCTTAAGGACGAAACATTTGATTAGTCTAACCGATTTATTATTCGGTAAGAACAGCAGGGTACATGGCCGACACGGTACAAGTCGCCCTTAGAACAAAAGTACTAACATATTTATTGACCACGCTTTTTCTTAATCTCCCTCTCGATCCGGCCTAATTCTATCAAGAAGCAGATGCTTTTTTCCTCCAAATCCTCCATGGCGGCTTCAACCTCGACTTGATGAGGGAGTGAGTGGCTCCTGTCGAGAGGTGGTCGGGATGTCCCCGCCGCAGCATCTTCAAGGGCGACTGAGCGAGGGAGTGGATGACTCCTTTCAGTTGGCAGCCGCCTGGAGCAGTTAGCGTTTATATGGTCCCAGATCTTCTGGACATTAGCGGGGACATGATCTTTGAGTTCTTCGAAATGAGCCTTGGTCAGATCTCTGTCCGCTTGCGACAATGGTCCGTCTGAATGCATGACTTCAATTGCTCGTTCCAGACTGGGGCTAAGGCGTTTCGGCTAAAAGGGGAGCAGACAACCACCCAGCATCAGATTGATTGAAATGTCAAGAGAAGAAACAAAGGAATAGTTCGTACCTGGTTGACGGAGAAGGAAGAAGATGAAGAAGACATCTGGGCATCTAGTCTGGGAGGATGGAGATCAAGTCGTTAGAGGAAAAGAAGACGGGCAATGCAAACGCCTTTGGAAACGATACGGGGCCTCATACTTATAGAAGGAAGAGGGTGAAGGAATGGTAGGATGCGTCCCATCGGAATAAAAGGGTTAATAAATGAAAAGCTGCCGAAGAGGACTGTCCAAGTTTGAATCCACGCGTCAACGGCAAGAGGATATTAAATGTTTACAGAACATTCAATACTTTTACAATTCACCCGAGGAGGGCATCAATAGCCGCAATCGCTCGTTTCCTAACTTGATCGGCCGAGTCTAAGGTTCTCTGGTCGTTATCAACCGATCCAGGGACTTCTGGCATTTGACGATGGATTTTTATTGCTTCGTGGGCCAGGTTCTGCCTCTCCTGCTTCAGCTCGGTGATGATGGATGGGAGGTCTTGGAGTCTTTTCTCTTCAGCAGCTATGGCCTGGGTCACCTGCTCCATCTCCTTGGCTAGCTCTGCCCTTTGCCGTTTAAGGCGGTTTATGGCACCGATGATATCTGGACGAGAGTTTTCAAGGAAGCTGATTCGTCGATGCACCTCTTGAGCTCGATGTTTGTAGGAGTCTTCCTCCTCGCGGGCTTTCGCTAGTTTGGCGTGATCGGCCATACGGTGCAAGGCCCTGAACACTAGAATCTGCATTGACTCTATCTTTGCGGCAGGTACCAGAGCCTCTTTCGCTTCCTCTAGAACTCGGCCTCTGATTTCACTAAGAAGTTGCCGAATCGGCGAGGCGTCTTCCACTAGTCGGCCGATGTCATCTTGGAGGAGGGTCCGTATGCTCTCAAGCTTGGCACGGACGTCATCAGGGATCGAGCTCAGTGTGACTTGGCGCGAGGCAACCTCTTCATCGTCAGAAAGTGCAACCGCAAAAGAAAAAGGACTGTTGTTGGGAGTGTCCTGCTCCTGCGAAAGAATAAAAAAAATGCGGATTAGCCGGCGGTAAGGGGAAATCGGCTGATTTGGGTGACAAGTTCCTTACCTCTTTGAAGCGGATTTCTTTTGCTTGCGCCGGCAGGAGTTCCACCCTCTTCTCGGGAACTGGGGTGATTGGCTCATCGGAAGAAGAAGATTCGATGACTATCGGTGCCCTGCTCGGGCCAGCCTCCTGGAAAGGTATGGGAAGCGGATTTTATAAGTATAATGCAAGTGATTAAGTCTGCTGATATATAATGACTGCCGTACCTTTGTCAGTCGTCCGACCGATGGTTGTTGGAAAGGTACAATCAATGCACCCAGGGTAGCTTGCATCAAAAATCGGTTAGTTTTTGGTTAAGTATCAAAAAATTGAGTTAAGAGACTCTCTACCTCGGTGGGAGGAATTGCTGGCATTTCGGTTTCCGCCTGGGATGTAGCCGATTGCTGCGGAGATTGCACTGGGGCGATTTGTGCAGCCTGACAGAAAGGAGAAGTTAATGTCGACAGAATACCTAGAAGGATGTGAGGTATGCGAAATTACCTGAACAGCTTCTACTAGTAATGATGCAGCAGCCGCTCCAGCTTCTGTAGCAGCCTGGGGATTGACTTCCTCAATAATCGGTAGAGTCAGCGCAGCTAAAGGTTCAGCCGATGCCGCCGCCGACTGACCAACCGGTTCTATACGGGCACACACTCGGCGGCTCGTCTTCTTTAAGGAGGGTTTCTTCGGCGTTTGTTTCAATCGGCCGGTGATGATGTCTTTGATGGTTGGGGCATGGTAGCCGATGAGTGGGAATGGTGTGTATGGGAGGCTATTCTCTATCGGCCTACCACTTCGGCTCCGCGTCGGGGGAAGTCGACTTTCAGACTGAAAAGGGAAATAAGAGTTAGCGGCAAATTTGTAGCATAAAAAGGAATAACATCGAAATCGGCCGAGAAAAGGGCAGTACTGCTGCGTTTGAGTCGGTGTTGTCAGGATCCAGATCATTGCAATATGTTGAAGGAGATGCACAAAAGAGATGCTGCTTCCATTCTGCCCACCATAACTTGAATTGTTGGACAGCAAAACGAGCCACTATCCAATTGCTTAGATCAATGGTACTGGAGTCCGGCACTAAATTGCATAGCCGACTGTAGTCAAGGCCCTTAGTGAGCTCATCTTGGAATTTTGCACGGCCGGCAAAATAAACTTGAATCGGCAGCTGACCAAGGCCAAACTGCCGTGCTGCAACTGATGGGTTGTAAAACTCATAAGTTGGGGAGTCTTTCCTAGAGAAGAAGTTCGCCGGTAAGATCCCTGGTTTGATCAAGGCGTCCATGAGATCATTATCAAAGGAGTTGGACGTCGAGTCATAGCAGAAGGGAAGCTCAAAAGTGGCTCTGTTCTCTGGTACGGGTACCAACTGGTGGTTTCTTCACTAAAGATGTTGTAAAAACATCTGAAATACTCGGCTGTTTGGGTGGCGGTGAACTGGCAACCAGGAAAAACTAATGCCACTTCGCTGGAAGAGGTGCAACGTTGTCGTACTGTGGGGTTCTCCTCTGACTCGATGTTGGGGAATGTCTTGGTCTCTATCTGCTGCTAGGAGATTTTGCTCATGTACAAGTTGAGCCAGAGGGTGATAAACTACCAGGGGCCACCAGGGTTACCAATCGGCTCTCCCTTTGATAGTTTGACGCTGATCTGGTGCATCATGTCGTAGGCCGATCCTAGCAGATGCTTCCCGAGAGGGATGGCGGATTCTCTTGATAGGGCTTCGGTCAGAGCTTGTGTATTGGAAGAAGGGCCAACCGCTCTGCCGCAGAAGAGGTGCTTCTCTAGCCATATCATCAAGAACGTTGAATGTTCTCTCTCCAAAATCGTCCCGGTCCTCATGTTTCTGGTGATATACCCTTTCCACCCACTGATTCCTTTCGTCTCTAGCCGATGGGTTGGCTTGATCAGATAATCAAAGGGTGTATCGGGGAAGAAAATGTCAAGGCCAGTCAGCATCAGGACATCGGCCAGAGTTGGAGTCATGGGTCCGTGCCCAAAGAGAAACGCGTTGAGCGCGTCAGATCAGAAATAGGAGGCTGCTATTACCAGGGGTTCAATCTTCTCCATCTGGGACAAAGAGAGATTGATGCACTGGCCAATTTTTAATTCATCCCATTGAACTCTCTTAGAGTTAGCCATTCTTTGGTACCACTCTTTCCAGCCGGGGGTTTCACTCGGTCAAGATCTAAAAGTGCCTGACCACTGACCCAAATCCATAGGTGATTGCTTGAAAGGGATTCTATGGGTTTCTAAGTTAATCAGATCAGTCGGGTCTGGATTCCCCATAGGGCCTAAGTAGATGAGACCAGGAGCTTCGGAAAGGGGAATAGTGATTTGGTGTCTAACTGCCTAAAAAAGGTAAAAAGGGAGGAACTAAGAATAGATCTGAAAGATGCATGGGCGGTAAAAAGTAAAAGGGGGAAATTTTCGGATGTTTACCTCCGGGATAAAGCTCATCATCGCCGATGGAATCGCTGATGGAACCGCCGTCGCCGATGGAGTTGCTGGCGGAGCCTCCGTAGTTGGTGGAGTTGCTGATGGTGCTGGCATTGAAGGAATGAAGCGGAATGTAGACGAAAGAAGGATCGCCGGAGAATGCGGTTGGAAACCAAAAGGACGCTGGGAGAATATAGAAAGTGATTCGCTGGGGAGGAAATTACTAAGCTCGTGGAGAAGAAGTGGCGGAGAACGCCAGTATTTAAAAGACGGTCCGAGAGAGAAGGGGTAAATGATATGGCAGGGGCTGATCCCGATCTTTCGATGAGAGGAGGGGTAACTTCGATTTGGGGTGGAATCAACGTTGGCTGTCCGACTACAACAATCACAGGATGCTGCGCCTTAGCAACAGGTACACCGATTCCGACGTTGGTTGTTCTTGCCGAGCCAAGAACACCCTTGAACCTGCTAGCAATCGAGAACAAGCAAGAACAAGATGAACAAGCAAATAAACTCACGAGTCTGAACCAAATGAAACCAGAATCACGGGTTGGGGTCTTGAATCAAGCAAATCGGGTGGTCTAGTCGACACACGCGTTCACTAGGAGGTAGCAGTAGCTAATATTGTATCTAAACAAAACCCAAGTTCATCCTGGCGGCTGCTACATGTATTTATACATGGGCAACAGCAAGGAGGCGTGGGAGGGTGTAAACCCTAAGCTGGAATGGGCCCCTAGTGGGCTGCACGAGATACAAGGGTTTCAGCCCAAGACTGGAAGGCCGAACGTCTCTTTGTCAATTCTGCTTGCTCCGGTGGAATTTCATCATGAGGTTGGATCCATCTGAAAGTAGACTTCAAGATCTTTCCAACGAGTACTCATATGCCTCAAACAACATCCGGAGATGAGATATATTGCCACGTCAATTTGATGTTGCCTGGCTGTACGAACTTGAAGTCTGAACTTGATGTCCAATCTTGTGCATTCTTATTGTGAGATCTTGATGCCCAAACTGATTGGTTGATCCATTAGACTCCTCTCCATCATTCCTAATAATAATAAAATCATCACAATAATTTAGTAGCATCCAATTCTGAGATGAGGGTTTATGGACGGCGAGGAACGAGTTTACCTGATAATTTAGTTCTCGTGCACGGGCTCTTGTCATTGGTCCTTGCTGTGTAGTAGGTGTGGTTGTATCATTGGAAGGGATGTCCTCATCCTCCTCCCCTTCTTGTATTTGAGTCATCCTCGACTCAAGTTCATCTTCCTCGCCCAAATATGGTTTCAAATCTGTAATGTTAAATGTGGGGCTGACCCAGAAATCTGCAGACAACTCATGTTTGTATGCATTATCATTGATCTTAGCTACAACTTTAAAAGGACCATCAGCTCTAGGAAGCAACTTTGACTTTCTCAAATCAGGAAACCGATCCTTTCTCAAGTGCAGCCAAACCAAATCACCCGGTTCGAAAGTAACATGCTTCTTTCCCAAGCTACCAGCAAGTTTATATTTTGCATTCATGTTTTCTATGTTCTCTTTTGTGGTCTCATGCATTTTTAACATCAACTCAGCACGTTGTTTAGCATCAAAATTCAATCTCTCAGAAGTTGGTAAAGGCAGCAAGTTAATAGGGGCACGAGGCACAAAACCATAAACAATCTCAAAAGGGCTCCTTTTAGTAGTGGAGTGTTGTGAACGATTGTAAGCAAACTCAACATGAGGCAAACAGTCTTCCCACATTTTTATGTTCCTTTTCAAAACTGCCCTAAGCATGGTAGATAAAGTTCTATTCACAACCTCAGTTTGTCCATTAGTTTGGGGATGACAAGTAGTGGAAAATAGCTACTTAGTACCCAATTTAGCCCACAAGGTTCTCCAAAAATGACTAAGAAATTTTGCGTCACGATCTGAAATAATTGTGTTTGGCACACCATATAAACGAACAATCTCACGAAAGAACAAATCAGCAACATGAGTAGCGTCATCGGTCTTATGACATGGTATAAAATGTGCCATCTTAGAAAATCCCTCCCCTTCTTTGTTCTAGGCAGTCCTAAAACAAAGTCCATAGAAATATCCTCCCATGGTGCATTAGGGACAGGTAGAGACATGTACAAACTGTGAGGATTAAGGCATGACTTAGCTTTTTGGCATGTTGTGCAGCGAGCAATGAATCTCTCCACATCCCTCCGCATCTTGGGACAAAAGAAATGATCAGCAAGGATGTTTTCCGTCTTCTTCGCTCCAAAGTGTCCCATCAGCCCTCCTCCATGCATTTCCTGCAACAATAACATACGCACAGAGCTAGCTGGAATGCATAGCTTGTTAGCTCGAAATACAAACCCATCACTGAGGACGAATTTGTTCCATGTTTTTCCCTCCTTGCAATTCAGCAACACATCTTTAAAATCACCATCATGGGCATATTGCTCTTTTATTGTTCCCAAGCCAAAAATTTTGAAATCAAGTTGTGAAAGCATGGTATAACACCTAGACAAAGCATCAGCAATTACATTTTCCTTCCCTTTCTTGTGTTTGATGAAATAACGAAAAGACTCAATAAATTCAACCCAGCGAGCATGCCTACGGTTCAGTTTTGCTTGACTTCGAATATACTTCAATGATTCATGATCAGAATGTATAACGAATTCTTTGGGCCACAAATAATGCTGCCATGTTTCTAAAGTCCGAACTAGAGCAAGCAATTCTTTATCATAAGTAGAATAGTTCAAACTAGGCCCAATCAACTTCTCGCTGAAATATGCTACAGGTTTTCCCTCTTGTAACAAAACACCTCGCAAACCAATTCCACTAGCATCACATTCAAGCTCAAAAGTTTTAGTGAAATCAAGGAGTTGGAGCAAAGGGGCATGGGTTAACTTATCTTTCAATGTGTCAAAAACACTCTTGTGTGTTGCAGCCCAAGTGAATGTAACGCCCTTCTTGGTGAGTTCGTGCAATGGGGCTGCAATGGTGCTGAAATCCCTCACAAAACGGCGATAGAATCCAGCAAGCCCGAGAAAGCTTCTCACTTGTGTGACCGTTGTGGGAACCGGCCAGCTATGTATTGCCTCAACCTTGGCTTGATCAACTTCAATTCCCTGTGGGGTCACAACACAGCCAAGAAAAGAGACTCGATCCGTGCAAAGGGTGCACTTCTCAAGGTTACCAAACAAACGTGCATCACGTAGAGCATTACAAACATCACGCAAATGATCAAGATGTTTCTCAAGTGATCTGTTGTATATCAAGATGTCATCAAAATATACCTCAACAAATCTGCCAATGAAAGCGCGTAAAACTTCATTCATTAATCTCATGAAAGTGCTGGGTGCATTAATGAGACCAAAAGGCCTAACTAACCACTCGTATAGGCCGAAATTAGTTTTAAACGCTGTTTTCCATTCATCCCCTAACTTCTTGCGAATCTGATTGTAATGTTATTAATCGCTCGGCAATCTACGCACATGCGCCAAGATCCATCTTTCTTAGGAACCCAAAGAACAGGAACAACGCAGGGGCTAAGAGACTCATGCACATAACCTTTATCGAGCAATTCTTGCACTTGGCGCTGAATCTCTTTAGTTTCCTCGGGGTTGGTCCTGTATGGCACATGGTTGGGCAATGAGGCTCCGGGAATAAGGTCAATCTGGTGCTCAATCCCACGGGTTGGTGGCAGCCCCGGTGGCATCTCCTCAAGTGAAAACAAAGTTTGTTTGCAAATCAAAGCATAGCAAACAGCAATATTAGCATCAATCTCATCCAAATCAGATTTGGTTGCAATGAAACATGACCCTTTCAGCTTAATATAGGACTGTTTTCTTCCAGTGCTCAATTTGGGGAACATGGATTCGTGGTGGCAAAATGGCAGCGGGAATATGAATGGTTCTAGTGGATTTTGTGCTGACTGAAAACGTGATCAGAACTCAAAACTCTAAAGATTAAACCACTAAGAACCAGCAACTAGTCCAAACAATGTAACTGAAAACTCAACAAGCAAAGAACTAAGCAGATCAGCAAAGGCTCAACTTGTTTTGGGAATTTCGAATCAGACCTGTTTTGGGGGTTTTCTAGATTGTAGGTAAAGTGTGGGTAAAATCTCTCACCGAAACAACCTTGCTCTGATTACCACTTGATATGGCAGGGGCTGATCCTGATCTTTCGATGAGAGGAGGGGTAACTTCGATTTGGGGTGGAATCAACGTTGGCTGTCCAACTACAACAATCACAGGATGCTGCGCCTTAGCAACAGGTACACCGATTCCGACGTTGGTTGTTCTTGCCGAGCCAAGAACACCCTTGAACCTGATATCAATCGAGAACAAGTAAGAACAAGATGAAAAAGAAAATAAACTCACGAATCTGAACCAAATGAAACCAGAATCACGAGTTGGGGTCTTGAATCAAGCAAATCGGGTGGTCTAGTCGACACACGCGTTCACTAGGAAGTAGCAGTTGCTAAACTTGTATCTAAACAAAACCCAAGTTCATCCTGGCAGCTGCTACATGTATTTATACATGGGCAACAACAAGGAGGCGTGGGAGGGTGTAAACCCTAAGCTGGAATGGGCCCCTAGTGGGCTGCACGAGATACAAGGGTTTCAGCCCAAGACTGGAAGGCCGAACGTCTCTTTGTCAATTCTGCTTGCTCCGGTGGAATTTCATCATGAGGTTGGATCCATCTGAAAGTAGACTTCAATATCTTTCCAACGAGTACTCATATGCCTCAAACAACATCCGGAGATGAGATATATTGCCACGTCAATTTGATGTTGCCTGGCTGTACGAACTTGAAGTCTGAACTTGATGTCCGATCTTGTGCATTCTTATTGTGAGATCTTGATGCCCAAACTGATTGGTTGATCCATTAGACTCCTCTTCATCATTCCTAATAATAATAAAATCATCACAATAATTTAGTAGCATCCAATTCTGAGATGAGGGTTATGGACGGCGAGGAACGAGTTTACCTGATAATTTAGTTCTCGTGCATGGGCTCTTGTCATTGGTCCTTGTTGTGTAGTAGGCGTGGTTGTATTATTGGAAGGGATGTCCTCATCAGTAAAGGCGGGATTTTTACCATGCCGTCTACACAAATTCCGGGGGAACAGTTGTTTCAGGCGCCCAGTTCGAAAATATTGCAATCATCATGTAGAAGACCGCGAAACAGAAGGAGATTTTTGCCGCGTTTGTTTTGCAGAAGAGATTAAAAAAGAATTTTGAAGTAAAAGTCATGTTTTACGCTGAAACTGGGGGGCATGTGTTGACGCCAGATTTTGACACGTGTTGAATCGGCGTCAGGGAAGGAGGAGATTGGCCGATGCGGCAGACTAGCGCTGCAGTGTTTCGGGCGATTGACGAATGGAGTTGGTGGGGGTCGGCCGATTGAAAGGCTGGAGCGTTTGGGCCAATATGGGCTTGCGCCAACAGATAGGGGATGAAGCCAATGGAATCCCAAGAGGGGATGTTGAGTCAAGATGACAGAGGATCCCAGTCAAAGATGACCTGACTTTGGTCAAAGAACGACGCCGACTCGGTCGAGGAGCAATGGAAGGAGTTCGGATTGGACTAGGAGATGGCAGCAGAAGATCCTGCGGTAGCCCGTTTCCTTTAGGAAAGTCTTATAGATATAGTAGTTTTTATTTAAATCAAGTTTGTAACGGATCGTGATAGATCAGGAGTCTTAGTCCTAGGGTATAAATAGAAGCAGTCAGGGTTTTGTAGAGAGATACACATCAATCAATACAAACAATCTACTTTTTCATCGTACTTTACTTTCAAGTCGGCGACTTCGTCAATACGTCTTTTTCTTTCACGAGTTCATACGGGTTGGTAGGGCTGCATCGACACGATCTCTGGCCAATTGGTAGGTTCCGTTTATCGAATAATATCTAAGCTTTAACTTCAGGCGCATCGCCATTGTTTCGTTTAGATTTATTCACCAGTTATCGATATTTACTAGAATTATAGGTTTTACCTATTGTTCTAGTTTTATCACCAGTTATCCAGCTTCAGATCGAACTTTCGGATTTATCATTATTTTTCTTATTTATCATCACATAGCCGATTAGATCTGTTTCGAGAGTTGCTACGTGATTATCTGTGGTCATCTTCATAGCAAATCGACCGATTCGCTGATACACTTTTCGGGACAGATTAGAACTTTAGCCGATCGAGACCCCGGAATTTAATACGTTTCTTTCCTTGTCAATCAACAGGTCAGATTGACTGGCACGCCACGCGAACCGCACCAGGGCAATCACCCGAACAGGAGTTAAGCAGATTCTCCCGGGTCGTGTGTCCGAAGCTGAAGGTCATCGGCCGATTTCCGGCCGATTTTTAGTGCCAACACTTAGTTAAGCAATAGTTCTAGTTCCTTAGTTGTTTACTGGATCAATAGTTCACTAGTTAAGTGGGTGCTCTACTCTAAAGCTAAGCCTAGAGTTAGTAGAAGATGGTATAGACATGGTGTATAGACCAGACTCTACCTGTTGGTTGTGGTATATCCCATGGTTAGATGAGGTAGGTAGCAGATGGTGACAGCCCTATCTATTCAGCATAACCCTCCCCATTCAGGTTATCCCAGTGCCGTATTACAGGAGCTAGCCAGGTCTTATCCTTAGGAAGCCAGTAGCCCGAAGTAGACAACTAGGACGCTTCTATCCTACCTTTGATTCTAAGCCTTAGGAATCCTCTCTACCCCTTTCCTCTAGCCAGTGCGGTGTCCTTGGACGAACCTGAATCCTAGAGAATATACACACATTCCTTAGTGGATACGATACCCTAGAATACTCTGGGGTGAAAGGTACAACGGTATCTGTATGCTTGCAGATTTATTTGTGATCGTTAAAATACCCAACACACATCTCCACCATGTTCTAAGCTTCTACATTAGAAGATAGCAAGCACTACATCCATCCATCCACAAAATAAAACTTCATCTTATTCCACGGCTACACTCTGTCAGACCCGGGGCCACGGAACTGCGCACATGTATAGACTTTCTAGAATAAGGGATGGGGCATGTCCCATACCTTATACCTGTTGTAACTACTCGGACATGAGTAGGACTAGTTAGAACAGAAGGAAAACTAACTGTGTAGTACTCGGGTAGGACTCCTACGCTCGTATCTGGCTGGGATTCTTGTTGGTATTTCTTAACGTTCACGAATAAGATCCACATGTGCACGGAGATACCATTGTAGCACTTGACCCAGAGAGTATTCAGGGTATCGTATATTTCTTAGGGAACAGAGGTGTAACGGTCTTCTAGCTAGTTTACCCAGGAAAAGGAAGAGATAGGATGGTCCTCTGTAGTGTGGTTGACTAAGGATAGAGATACTTAAGAAAGATAAGTTTAGGTATTACCCGCATGCTTCGGGCGGCTTACACCTGGTCTGCCAAGCGTATCCGGCAATTAGCTCTATGCCCATCTGAACGTGGGGGACTATGAAGGACGGACAGGGCTGTCACCAACTGCCGCCTACCCCGACAGACCGTGAGAAAGAGTAGCAAACAAAAGCGACTTCAAGCTTAGACACCACATCTACGCTATCGATCACTACTTCTAACCTCGGCCACACTCCATCTTAAGACTCAAGTCCTTAGGCTAGAAGCAAACGTCCGAGGACGAACGATGATCCCGCAAGCGAATGATAACTAGAACTTGTTGGCGCTAAAATTGGCCAGGAATCGGCCGATGGTTTTCAGCGTCGGACACACGACCCGGGAGAATCTGCTTAGCTCCTGTTCGGGTTATTGCCTTGGTGCGGTTCACGCGGCGTGCCAGTCAATCTGACCTGTTGATTGACAAGGAAATAAAAGTATTAAATTCCAGGCACTCCGATCGGCTAGAGTTCCAATCTGTCCTGAAGAGCGCGTCGGCGAATCGGCCGATTTGCTGTGAAGATGATCGGCTATGGATCAGCCGATAATCATGTAATAATTGCAAAGAAAACTGCTGGAGCGATCTAAACAATTATTACAGATGCAACACTTGAAATAGATCTAATCAGCTATATGACGATGAACGAGAAAAAGCGATGATAGAGCCGATAGTTCCAATCTCAAGCTGGATAACTGGTGATAATACTAGAACAACAGGTAAAACTTGCAATTCTAATAAATATCGATAACTGGTGAATAAATCCAAACGAAACCACAGCGATGCGCCCGTGGTTAAAGCTCGGATGTTACTCGGTAAGCGGAACCTATCAATTGGCCGGAGATCATGTTGATGCAGCCCTGCCAATCCGTACGAACTCGTGAAAGAAGAAAAAGTATTGGCGAAGTCGCCGACTTGAAAGTAAAGTACTAGTAAAAAGTAGAAGTGTTTTGTTAATTGATGTGTTGATGTTTTGCAAAGCCCTAGCGACTCCTATTTATACCCTAAAACTAGGACTCCTGGTCGATTATGACTTGTTACAACCTTTATTTAAAACAGGAAAACTACTATATCTATAATATCTTTAAAAAGGAAACGGACTCCCGCAGAATCTTTCGCCGCCATCTCCTAATCCAATCAGGACTTTTCCAATTGCTTCTTGACCGAATTAGCATCGCTCTGTTGATCAACATTAGGCTACTTTTGACCGGGATCCTTTGTTGTGGCCCCAATCTGCTGGCGCAAGCTGTAACACCAATCGGCCGATTTCCAACTGTTACCTCAATCAGCCGATTCTTTACTGTAGCCTTTAGATCTGCCGTATCGGCCAACTTCTCCTCCTGACGCCGATTCAACACGTGTCAAAATCTGGCGTCAACAGAACTTAACCTTCATAAGTACTCACCATCGTGATGAACCCAGATACTTACTCAAAAGAGGCTCGTATCCGCTGAGGTACAAGTAGAGGGAGGCCGACACCTCCGGCTCACCTCCCAAACTTCTCCTCCACACTCCCTAACCTACTCTACCAGTAGCTCTAAAAGGGTGGAGTCCCCCTGCTTCCTCTTTTCTCCAAGATGGTGTGTGTGTATGAGGGAGGGAAGGCCTCCTTTTATAGCCTCCGAGGGCGGTTCCCGCCATCTCTTCGTATGGAAACCTTAGCCACCGCCTCTAAAAGGATAAGAATGATCTTCCCGCCAAAGATTGGGCAGCCGGAAAGCCGTCCAGGTTCGGCCAAACCTGGGGGTCGGCCGAACCCAGATGGCACTCCCCCAGATCTGCCTTCCTCTGCACAGCTGACCAGGTGGGCCCTAGTGTTCATCCTCGGTGATTCATGCCTTGGCGCACCCGTTTGGTATAATTTGTGGGCCCTTCAATCCTGTGTAGCGCAGCGGACGATCTTCTGTGCATTTATACTACATCTTCTTCGTGTTTTCTTCTTATTTCAAACTTGCGTTACTGAAATGGCTAGACAGACACTACAATTGTGGAACTAGGTTAGTGATACAAATATGTGAGTAAGAGGTATGGTTTTCCTTTATTTGTGAGTATAGTTGACGGTTCGATTTCGCATTTAAGGGCGTCAACAACACCCCCACACTTAGCCCTTTGCTCGTCCTCGAGTAAATATTTGAGGACTAAGGTGGATGCAACTCCTTTTGTTGAAACTTGCATACAAGTTATTCCAAGCTTCTTCCAATCATTGTGAATCCTTTGAGTGGCTACCTTGCTTTCTTGGGTAATTGAAGAATCGAACGATGCAGAGACTCCTAGCTCTGCCTGCTTAGAAACTTGGGTTTTTGATTTTAAAAAAGAATAGTCTTACTCCTCAAATTATTCTCTCGAATCACTCTTTTTATTTTGAATCCTCACCAAGGCAAAGTTGTTACCTTCTTTTCTCCTATCATCTAATCAGGCTTATGTGGAGCTCAGGGTAGGAGAAAAGAGGCATGCTTGCTTTGCCCAAGTTGCTAAGTCAAAGATGAGATCCAAGAAGAAACAAATCATTCAATCTGATCAAAATGTGTGAGTGTGTGGTCTTTGTGATGAACTCCTTTTTGTATGACTCTCTCCTTGTTTTTTTTATATTTGGGATGTGGGCTATCTTTCCCTCTCTCTCTTTTCTTGGACTTGAAGATGTCCAACCCATGCTTTTGAGCATGCTTCTTTCTTCTCTCTTTTTTCTATCTTTCTCTCTCTTTTTTTCGTATAGCCCACATCTTTTTGCTGAGGCAATTGGAGAGAGAGTCACCCTTAGTGGAGAATTATTTGAATGACGGATGAATGTTGGCCACCATGTTTTTGCGCAACTTCCAGTGTGAAAGTTGGCACGTATATGTGGAGTGTATGTGATTTTGATCATGAGAGCATGAAAGGTTTCTAACATGGGTCACAGAATTTGACAAACCTCAAAGCAAAGACAAGCTACATAAAAAAATTTTCATGAAGGTGGTACTTTGGCTTTGGTAGGAATTTTAATTTGAGGAGTCAAGCTATTTGTATTTTTGATTTTGTAAAAGGAAAATCCCAAGTACTTTGCAAGGAAGAGCAAGCTTCCATTCATCTTTATCATGTCACATTAATCAATCACTAAGCAAGCATGCATTCCCTATGAAAATGTTGGTTCACAAAAACTAGAGAGAATGCGAGGAATAAAAGGTATGCAACTTTATTCATGGAAGCGCATGGAGTGAAAAGCCCTTTTTATTTTTGTTTTAGAAATTTGAGAGTTGAATTTTTATTTAATCAGGGAGGTGTGCAAGTTTGAAGTGCAAACCAGCGTGTTGAAGGAAGCTTGGACCATGATGGGCTTTGCCTTGGTTCGTTCGAACCATGGGTTCGGCTGACCACAGCTGGGCCTCCAGACCCTGGGCTTTAGTGTGTTGCTCTCCACTGGTCTGTGCAATGTGTTTGGGGGAGGTCCTCCCCCACACTTATTTCTGTACCTATTTTTGTTGTTCACCAAATTTTTAACTTTTCAGCGCAACTCAAACAAGGCCGAGATAAAATTGCATGAATGTAAGAAGGGGCAATTTGACATTATACTTACGGTGCATCTTGAAAGGTAATATCTGCCTCCTTTGTATGTTGTGCAATTTTTTTGTTGAGGTGCGTCTCAGGCCTTGTTTATCTCTATTATGAATTTAGCTTGTGGACTTACCCATCTTATTTGAAATCTTCCCTACAGGGGTTAGTCCGCAAAAGATATACATCCAAAGTCTATGATAGTATTAACTCTAACGGTTCATTAATCCAACTCGACACCATATCTTATTTGATTAAAGAAGGTTGTTTTAACCTAAGCACCATGCTTAATTTAAAAATCCTATGGAAGCATTTAGTTGAAAGACATCCAAACCAGGGCATACGAAGATAAACAAGGGAAGCATGAACTTGGAAGATCAAGCTATATTCATATGGAGATCAATATGAGTGAAGGATTGGTGAACATTGAGTTACCTTGGCACGTACCTGAGTGTACTTACCAGCAGCGTAAGTGGACAGAAGTTTTGACGTTGCTGTGGCAATGGCATGGTCACATATGGTTGTTGACGACCCCTCCATTTCGATACGGAGTGAAGCAGAGGAAGGCAATTGAACCATGCCAACTCAGGGGAACAACTAGGCTAGGTCATACACACGACTAGTTGTAGGGACCATGAGTCTTGGTGGTATGATCTGTTGGCGCAATGCTTTAGGATTGGAGGGGCAAAGTACGTCTCCTTTCGTGCATGTGAGAAAGTGCCAATCGAAGTGGAGCTGCAAGGGCCAAGAGAGGAATAGGAGCATTCCTCTTGCTTGTATGCATAAGAGCTGCTAGAGCGAAGCTGTGCAAAGCTGGGAGCGGATGAGGATTATGCCAAGGCTTTGCAATCGTAAGCGAGAGCAAGGCTGGATGGAGCCAGATGGCGAAATGATATCTATCAAGGTGCCATGGCTTGGAGGCACGCTCATAATGCGGCCTTTGATCCATGTGGAGCATGCTAGCTCACTCTCACTCTTTTCATCTTCCTCTTTTTTTCATCTCTGTCTCTCTTTGTTTCATTTTCCCTTTTCTCTTTTTTGCTCTCTTTTTTTTCATTTCTCTTTTTCTTCTTTTTTCATCTTAATTTTTATCTCTCTCTCTTTTTGGGCAAGATAGAACCAACACCTTTCCTTGGTACGGATGAATCCTGTTGCAAGGTGCTCACCAATCTCCCCCACACTTGGACTTTTGTGTCTCACGACACCAAAAATCAAGTGTGCAATGTCGGTGTCTCCTTCAAAATGTGTTCCATCACCAAAAAGAGTACCAAGTGTACAATTGATGCAGCTCCCATGTTTCTGGGCATCCTATGACCCTCATTCTTTTTAATCACGACCTGAAATGGTTAGCGACCGAAAATATCCAAAAGTGCATGCTACCCTAGAAACATGATCTTGCTTTTATTGGATAAAGGGAAACTTTATTAGGAAGGGGAATGAAAGTCCGGGCCATCTCCCGATAGTACTTTTTTTATGGTCAAAAGCTCGACCATGGGAATCTTCCCATTGCAGCTACCATTTCCTATGTAGTTCCCACCTTCGCCGCCATTCATTGACTGTGCAATTAATGCTTAAGCTGCAGGGTTAGTACCACAGTGCATCCACGAAATTTACAATGCTTATGATAAACAACCATCCTTGTGAGAGCATGTGGTTCTAGGTGAGATGGACTCTGGAGACACCTTATGCGAGCATGACTCTTGAGGAAATCCTTTTCATCAGGCTCCAGAGTTAATGCATCAGGAATGTCTAAGTGACAAAGGTTTCCCTTCTCAAAAGATGCATCATGTAAGATCAGGGTTGATTCTCGATCACTATCGAGAACAACATTTTACTGGCCAAAGGGACAAGGCTTAAACTCGAGTGAGGGTGACGAACAACATTTCACAAGGATGAAAAGCAGGCCTAGGTGAAACGAACGGAGATACAAATTTCACCTCCTCGGGTGGGTCAAGGTTGAGATGATGCTTTGCCATTGGAATTTCTGGGCAAGAGATATGAGTGGTGAAAGCAGTTTTCCCAAATTCATTATTGAGGCTCTCTTGTGATGATTTCTCTTGGAGAAACTTTTCTAAAGGGTAACCTATAAGAAGATCAAAATTGAGGATGGGATAGATGTGAAAGTCTAGCTGAACCTTGATTTTATCTATCTCGATCGGCACTGCCCTTGCGATGCCCCGACATTCAAAGATAAGTCCTGAGGGACTTTTGAAGAGTCTGTCAGTCGAGACTAGAGGCATGCTCCCTATGAGCGTGTTCATGAGGAATTCGGACATGATGCAAGCCTTGGCAGCGGGATCGTGAAGGGCTTCTATGGTAGTTCCTCCTATAGAACAACAGATGGTTGTGGAAGGTGAGCTAATTCGAATTGCTTTGGAAGAACGTCTCACCTCCTCCAACCTTTCCTCCTTCATGGCCTTATTGAGAAAAGATTTGCTGGGAGAAGAAGGGGGTGCCGTAGGTCTCCTCTCACAGAAGTAATTTGAGGTGTGTCTAAGGATTTCAAAAGGATCATCCTCGAATGGGAAAGAGAACTTTGAAGGTTGCATTTCTTCATGCTTTGATGTTCGTGGTTCGGAAAAAGGCTCAACAAACGAATTTTGGGATGTGGAAGGTAAAGGGTTGGATTCGGCTAATGAGGGGCTCTCATGGTGTGACTTGGACGCCTGCTGAGGCTCGTATGGATAGGTGAGAAAAGAAGAATTTACTAAGATGTGATCTAGGATCTTCTTTCCTTCTGTTGGAGTTTTATGTGCAAATGAACCTCCAGCGGCAATGTCAAGATCTTCAGCAGAGTCCATGTCTAAAACCTGTGTAAAAGATGTGCAAAGCTATATCATCGAGTATAGATCAGCCCGGGCTTGATGCTAAAAGTTTTTTAGAATCTAGCCCATGCTGCACCAATGGACTCCTTCTCTAATTGTTCAAATGCAAGGATGTCACATTGGAGAGTGGCTATGAGGGATAAAGAAGAGAACGAGTGACAAAAGTCATCTCGGAACTCTTCCCAATCACTGTTCACACTCCTCATGTTGCGAGTGTACCATTGTTCCGCCTTCTCCACGAGAGAAAAGGGAAACAACTTCCACCTCAAGGTTTTCTGTGTCTTGCCTAGGATTACCAAACACGAACACAGTTCCTCAAACTCTTGCAAATGATGGTGGGGATCTTCATCTTCTAATCCGGAGAAGGTTTGTCCCCGAACCATGGCAATGATGCTAGGATGATGTTCATAGCCAGAAGCTGTGATAGGCTTTGGAGAGGGTTATAGCTCTAAGAACTCATCCACGGGAGCAAATAGTTGATGGATAGAAAGGTTTTCCATGGTATTCGATGGATCTCGTGATACCCGAGCACCACGCTCGTGTATACGGAACCTGTTCTAGTCCCCCCGGGTCATCCACCCAGCGGATGGACAAGTAATGAACTAGAGCAAGCCCAAAGGGCACACCAAACCATTGCTTTAGCATGGATTTGTAGTCTACACAACTCATACGAGTTGCATAACTTAAGAAGGCATATAACATGGTACGACATACTATCAAGATAGCAAGGCAACCATGAAGATACTCTAAATTATAAATAAATTCCTGAAAATTCGAATACAAAGCCATACTAGAAGTCGAGGGTTGCTCCATGACCCCGAGGGTGACTTGGAGTTCGCTAAGAGAAATACTAGCCTAGCTCCACTAGCCTAAGGATTACAAGTCACAAGAGTAGAGAGCGAGAGAGGCTTCAATGTGCTATGTGTGGAATGAGGGGGAGGGGCCTCCTTTTATAGCTTGAGAGGTCGGTTCCCGCCATCTCTTCATATGGAAACTTTTGCCACCCCCTCCAAGAAGATAAGGATGATCCTCCCACCAAAGATCAAGAGGCCGGGAAGGCGGCCAGGTTTGACCAAACCTGGGGTTCGGCCAACCCCAGGTGGTGCCTTCCCGGCACCGCCTTCCTCTAGCTGATTGGTATGTGGGCCCTGGTGATGATCCTCGGTGATTCGTGCTCTGTTAAGGCGGTTTGCTCCGCCAGGTGGGCCCTCTTGTCTTTGGGTAATCGCAGGACGGGAGATTCTGTGTACTTTGCCTGCATTTCCTCTATGTTTCTCTCTTCTTGCGGACTTGTGTTCCTGAAATCAAATACTTGCCAATACACGTGGAACTAGGTTATTGTAAATAAGATATGTGAGTAAGGTGCATAGTTTTCCTTTATTCTTGAGCATGGTTGATGGTCGGATTTTGCAATTAAGGACCATCTACAGGGGACGCTCCTGCGCTCGAGTGGGGAGCGTCTCACTTGCCCTCCGAGCTCACTGGAGAATGAGCGACCAGGTCCTCGGAGCAACGGCGGCGGCGCCAAAACATGCATGCTGCTAAAAGACGCGAAATCAAAGAAGTTAAGCAAATTCCAGAGAGGGTGCGGGACCGGCCACGTGCTAAAAGGGAGACGCCAAGCGCGAGCATACCAGACCAGGAGGCCTCTCAAGGCATAATAGCACCAGCTCTCCCACTATGCTCGGATCAACCTCCTCGCCAAAAATCGCCTACAGGCGCAGGTCCACGATGGGATCCTTGAGGACCTATTGCTCCTCCTCCGGTGAGTCCTGCCCCAAGGGGAGCTCGCAAAGAAGACTTACGCGTCGCTGGAGAGGTTGCAACCGGTGCCGAACGAACGCGTGCACCAGACCCACGCCAGTAAGGCCGCCCTGGACCCGATCACGGACAACCTCAACGAGCCCGTCGACCCACGGGAGGTCCTCCACCGGGCACAACCATCAAGGAAGGAGCAGGTCCACCGAAGGCAGCATGGCAAATTCCAGCATGGGCCCATCAACATCGTTGCGGATGTAGAACCACTCCCTCTCCCAGCCAGGAAACAACACCGCTGGCTGGAGGCGAGGATAGACCCAGGCCACCTCCGGGCGGACCACCACCATCACCCCTCCAACACGCGCGAACATCGTGTCATCGGGCTTCGCCCTCCGACCCTCTGCCACGAACAGCCGGCGGAAGAGGGAAAGGTTGGGAGCAACACCCAGGACCCCCTTGCACAAGGAGACGAACCTGGCAAGTTGGAGAAGCCCGTCCGGATGGAGATGATGGAGCCTCATGCCGAGCTCGCGGAGTCCAGAGTGGAGTAAGCCATGCGCCGGCATGCTAAAGCCGCAGCGGAGGAATTCCGCTAGTACGACCGCATTGAAAGAATCGGGTCACGGGAAAGGCTCCCCCTTCACGTGGCGCGAGTCAGAGTCGTGGGAAGGAAACCCATCTCCTCGAGAATCCGGGTCTTCTCCCCGACGTCATGGAACTCCTCCAGAAAGACATGGCGGCCAGAGTAGGGGCGGGCAACAAATGAAGGTGACGGCTGTGGCGGCGAGCACAGGGTAAGCATCTCTCTCTCCTACACCTCTCTCCCCTTCAATTCCGTGAGCGTTTGAATGGCAGGTGGCGATGAAAGAAGAGCGACGGCCGGAAGTGCGCGGAGCGATTTATACCCACTTCCCACAGAAACCGAACGGGCACGGCCAGACGCATGCGCAGCAGGTGCAGTTAATGTGCGTGGCAACCTAAGGGTGCGAGCTGCCCGGTCACTTCATTTTGTACAGCTGATCAACGCCCGCAGGGGCCCACGGAGCAAGCTAGAAGGCCCAAGGCTGGTAGCGCAAACAGGCCCGTGGAGCGAGGGGTTTGCATGCCGGTCTGTCTGCGACCGGCACGAGGCCACCCCGATGCGCAAACAAACAACAAGCTAGAGGCAGAATGGCAGAGGCCCCAGCGGCCGCGAAGCGGGCCGGCGCGAAGCTGCCCGACCTCGCCTCCTCGCGATCGAGTCCAGACTACGCTCTTGCTCTGGGTAACCCTGATTGCAAGGACATTCGTATACATGAAAGCCGGCTAAAGGCCGTGTACAAGAAGAAAAAACATAGGCATTACCAAACAAGGTAACGCCGAAAGTTGTCACGGGTCTGCTTCTGCACGAGCGTGATTCACCACAAATGGCTGCATAACAGCTCATCCTCTATTAGCAGGGCTGCCCTGACAACGGAGGTGGGGAGGATGAGAAAGAGAGACCCGGAGCCGCGAACCCCGACGGTTGCTCCTGCCAAGCCAGTCCATGTGACACCGAGCAGATCTGGTGCTCCTCCGCAAAAATGGGGCAAATACAGCGGAGTCCACTTGTGCCTCCCAACGACAAAAGCACAAGGAACCGCTCCTTCCCCAATGATTTCAGGTGGAGGAACGGATCTGCCCGCATCCTGGAAGGACACCGGTGCCGGAAGTAGGGTTACTGCCTCACAACGGCCGCAAAGGGGGTTTAGAACTCTGGGTTGTCCTTCGAGATGCTCCACCGCCAACAACCAATCTTCTAGTAGCTGCCAACAAAGGACCTAGGTCTAGCTCGAGCAAGCCGAACCCGGGCTCTAGGAGGCCAAGATCTACTACACATCATAAAAGGGCAAGGTTGTCAAGGCTGGGTGAGCAAACGAGAGACGAGCGTGCTATTTATAGCCATGGCGGAGTGGAGCATGCCTCAGGGCAAGAAGGGGCTGAGGCCAGCGACCCAGCATTAGGACGCCCACTTGCCCCCATCATCTCTAGCTACGGCCCGCTTGACGAGACAGCGCTAACAAGCCAAGGCGAGTGAACGACCGCCAAGGCGAGGCCACACGGCGAGCGGCGCGGGTCATGGAGGACAGCAAGGATGGGTGCCAGAGGCCGAATCCACGAAAGAAATCTCGACGTCAACACAACCACCTTGACCACGATCAGCGGAGACAAGACCTAACTAGAGGCACTCGGGCCAAGGCACCGAGCGCAGGATGTCAACTCACACATGCCAGCTAACCCTCTGCGTGAGTCTCTGACTCGCCTAGAGGCTCATGGGCTACACCTAGTCTGGCTGAAGGAAATCACCCCGGTCACGTCGCACTGGATACGTGGCAGGATGCCCGCAGCTAACCCTCTGCACGAGTCCACAGGACCCCCCGCTGGGGCTCAGGGGCTACACCCACTGGGTCCGCTCGTGCGGACCCAGTAGGAATGGGCACGACGCGCCGCACACTGAACCCGGGAGGACAACGTCTGAGCCGGGTAGAGGTGCCCTCCCATGGCTCTCCGAGCTACGCACGGGCTCGGGGGCTATTGACGAGGTTATGGACCATAGGTACCCTAAAGGATGGACCTTAGGGGCCTAAGTAGAGGTTAGTCGGATGCCGTCAGATGATTCGATCCGGTGGGACGCAGGACGCGGCCAGCATAGGCCCATCAGTAGATGAAGACGCCACGGCCCAAGAGCAGCAGGGCGCAAGCCACGCAGTGCTCTCCCGACAAATCGCATCACCACGGGGGCCGGGAGAGCCGAGGCAGGCCCTGGAGAGAGCACTGAGGCGGGATCTCCTGGGGAAGGCGCAAAGAGGCATTAACTCCCTAAAATTTAACAAGATGTGCACAAGCACCCATCCCCTGACAGCCGGGGTAGGGGCGCCACCTACGGACCGGAGTACCGGTGGGGCACCCCGGGTCCAACGGGCCATCATGACGCCGCGACCGGCGCTCACACCGGCCACGCCCCTTCCATCAGCGCGATGTGACGGACCGTACCAGGTCTCCCTCCGCCATCAGACATAGGGGAAGGCAGGCCCGCTGAGCTAGTGGGCCCCACCACAGACCGGGTGGCCATAGCAACTGAGACGCCCGACCTCACGACTGGCGATGGGGAGGTTGGGGCTAGCCGACCCGATGAGAGCCCGCCCCTGGTGCGTCCGGGAGGCGTGCCGCGAGGACGACGATGCCATCCCCTGCCACGGGATGGCGAGCAGGATCAAGGACGTGTCAGGCGGCGCCACGGGCCGGGCGGACAGGACTTGACTTCGGCAGGCGGCAGGGCCCGATCTAACGCGGGCCCCTTGCAGGACACGTGTAGGGCGGCCAACCCTTGGGGGGAAGACACCCCCTCTCTCACGCAATGTAGCCAGCCCACCACATATATAAGGCGGAGCTGGACCTTCCTTCTCTATCACTCGCAACCACACACACGCACCGCTTGCAAGCGCCCTGTTGTAAGAACCAAGCATTCGAACCTGAGGAACACGAGGAACACCCCCATACTAGACGTAAGGCATTCGCCTGAACCAGTCTAAATCCTTGCCTTCGATTGTTTGCCATCCAGTCACAGAGAAGCGCGGTGCAAATTACTAGCCAGTGATCGAAACACCGACAACACCCTTGAAATATCACAAATGTTTGATTTTCAACCGTCAATTACAAAACCGGATAACGAGGGCCATCCAACTATTAAAACCGGGTAAATTTGGTCCCTTGAGTGGTTTCAAAGGTGGTTTTTATTTTGTAAAAATTTAAAATACTCATGTTAAAACTAAAAAACTCATAAGTAATTCATTTTAAATCAGAACAATACAAAACAAGTGCCAACTTTTTACTAAAAATATAGCCTATCTATTGGCACTCTATTTGTCTTTTATTCGAATCCAATTTTTATATATTCCTAGTATTTATTTTCTTGTAGTTATGCCTATTACTTTTGAATAAATAAGATTCAAATAGAGCACCAACATATAGGTTACATTTTTAGAAAATTTTTTGTACCAGTTTCATATTTTTCTAATTTAAAATTAATTTGTTTTGTCTTTTTAGATCTAACTAATTTTTTTAATTTTCTAGAAAAATATAAAACCACCTTTGAAACCACCGAAAGGACCAAATTTGTCGAGTTTCGATAGTTGGATGGCTTCTGTTATTCGGTTTTGTAATTGAAGGTTGAAAATCGGACTATTGTGCTAGTTCGAGGATCGAAATAGGACCTTTCCATTTTCAATTTGGTAGGTTAACATCTACAACACAAAATAAATGTCCTATATATAAATACATATTTATGGTGGTTTAATAAAACTAATTTGATGCCGGTAGATATATTTGTATATTTTTTTATAAATTTGGTCAAACTTCGTAACATCTAGGACACCAAATAAATGGCCTATAAAAGTTTGACTTTGGATATAATTAAATGACTTATATGTTGGAACGAATGGAGTAGAATGCAAATGGCTGTCATTGATTTTTTTAGTGTTCAGGGAGAATGCCGAGGCCCATTATGCATTGCAACAGAATCATCTTCTACATAGTTTGCAATCAAAGTTCCGCACACCCGTTCGACCCATGAAGCTATGCTAACCCGGAACAGTCACCAACAGTTCAGCACGAAATACTCACACCTACTGGAATGAGTACATCAGTGCCTTATTTTTTTTCTTCGAGCGAAACACCAGTGTCTTGTAAACGCCTGTGAGATGTACATTTTCTGATACCTGCTACCATTTTACAATGACTCAACCCGCTGCCCTTTTATTTTTCGGAAAGTATCCTCGAGGAACATGTGCACACGCAAAATATAAGGGTGCATTGTTGCTTACCTGCTGCCTCGGGACTCCTGACCTGTCTAATCACCATCTCTCTCCTCGTGATCCACACATGATAGGTAAGTCATTAATGTTAAGTATGTAGGTTCATGTCAGTAGCCACGCTATATACTAAAGCCTGCAGAACTTATGAAAGCAAAACACATGAAACAAACACTCAGTGACCGACTGCGGCTACCATGGGGATGGCACGACGGCAAAGGCCACTGTGAAGGCCTTCCCACAGATGAAGTGCACCGTGCTGGACCTTCCTGAAGTGATTCGTACAATACCAGCTGATGGTGTTGTTAACTATGTTGGAGGGGACATGTTCAAGTTTATCCCACCTGCTCAAGTAGTCTTGCTCAAGGTATAAGTGGAACACAAACTTGAAATTCTCCTCTGTTCGCAAAGGATATCATTGAATTTTACACGGCTCATGGTCGTGACGGTCTAACGATGATAATTATGGACTTATAAGCACTGTTATTTCAGCTACCTCAACGAATTAATATTGTTCAAACTTTTCTGTGGCAGATGGTGCTTCACCACTGTAGTGATGGGGACTGTGTGAAGATCCTTTCTAATTGCAGGAAGGCAATACCTTCAAGAGAGGAGGGAGGCAATGTTCTCATCGGAGATATAGTACTTGACCCAGCAGCCTCAGGGCCAATGTTTGAAACCCATCTCTTAATGGACGTCTGTATGATGCTGATCAAAGGAGGCCGGCAACGGGACGAAAATGACTGGCATGAGATCTTCATGAAAGCAGGGTTCAGTGACTATAAGTTAGGAGATTTGGAGCCCGAGGTGTTTTGGAGGCCTATCCATAAGATTTCTCCCTGCTGGCAGTCTTATATTGTGGTTTGCTGAGACGAATCTAATGGTGAAAGAAATAAAGGCAGTACCCTAACATGGTTTGCAGAAGACATGTGCATCTTTCAACTGAAAAAGGATGGATCAATGCACATAATATACCATATCAATATCCAAAGAGGCATATACTACCTCCTTGTTAGTATTACTAGTACAATTCTGTCACCAATACGCAAGTAGGACACTTTTCATTAGCCCCTGCAACATGCATACACACAAGGGCAATTTTAGGGACCCTAAACATGTGAGCTTCTGCATTGGTAATTTTTTTTAAAAAAATATTTTTTTCATAGGAGTATTGTTCACAAAAAAATGTTTAAATATTCAGCATTCCAATGTATAACAAATGTTTACCTGTGTTCCTAAATCTATACTCAGCTGTCATCTGGCCTTTAATCATATTCGCTGGAGAGTAATCCACCCATTCTGCCTACCACTCTACTTTGTGACAACGTCCTGCTCCCTCCTTTGTTCTGAATATGTATTTGCCCACTAGATTCCAGGTTTTGGGTCTGCGGGTGCCTAGCGCAAGCTTTCTTCTGCAATTTCTTCTTGTTTTGTTTTGCTTAAAGGCCTGTATTTTTTTGTTTGACAGACGCAACTTGAATAAAATTCTTTAAAGATCCCTCACACGCACTGGTGTAAATATTGTTCTGTTTTGTCACAGACCATGATGATTGGTGTCGGGCTGAAGCCGGAGGGAAGCCGGAAGGGCCTCGCGTCTTCTGCGGCTTCAACGTCTGTTGCTGATGGGCCTCGCGTTACACGCATTCGTCAGCGCAGAACCAAGTAGTTGGCCCGCAACGGGTGGTGAAGTGAGGCCCAGTGTAGCTGAGAGGGTGTCCTGTTAAAAGAGAGAAGTCTGTAACGTGTGGAAACTCTGCACCCCGAACTGAACTTCGCAGTGCCACCACATATTTTCCCACCAGCAGCAGGCGGCGAGTTATGCTAGAGAAACCTACCATGGTTGATAGTTCGTCGTAGACCCCAGCCATCATATCCAGTATCCTAAGGCCTCGAGTCGTTTCCTCCGGAATGCCCGGAACGAGGCCCAATCCGAGCGGATTAAAGCGGCCCAGAACGAAGTCAGGTGCGACCTGGAACACCTGCCCGGGAAGGAAGCCGGCTCGGTTTGGCGCCTCCTCCCGTTTCCACGGCCTGGAATGGAGGCAGGAGCCCTACCCTCCGGCTCCAATCCGTTCCCCGTTTCTTCTCTCGCGAGCGTTGCGACGGTAACGCATCGCCCTCGTATTTCTTGCCCTCTTCTCTCCCTGGTGCTAGGGTTCTTGGTAGTCTGGCTCGATCCGGAATTTCTCTGGGTGCGGAGCAGTGCCTGCACGGCGGCGTCGGCGGAAGGGGGAGCCCGTGCGGCCGTGCCCTCCGGGGCGGTGCCGTTGGCCAGCGCGGCGGCGGCGGCGCCCGAGGCGATGGGTGCACGTGCGTGGTGGTCGCCATTGCTAGAGATCGATCAGTGCGTGGTGTGAGCTTGGTCTTGTTAGTTGTGAGAAGAGAGATGAAGCTTGTGCAGCTTGTGCTTCGCTGCTAGCTCTTAGCTATGGCTAGCTGCTGTGATGAGTTGCTGGAGTGAAGGAAGGATGGCAGCGGGTGATGAGGCAGCTCTTGGTCTGCTAGTTTATTGGCAGTAGTAGTAGCTTATTTGGCATCACTAACAGCAATTTGACATGTTCTTCAGTTAATGAACTTGAGCTCCAGTGTTTAGCTCGATCATAACTATTTAGCCTGGCTAGTTTGCTTGCTGTCTGTTTCGCTGCTTTAAACGGAAAAGTTTGTATCGCTGAATGACTGACTGACTGGCTGAAATGTTTCGCTCCAAAGTTTCTATCGCTGCTTTAACCTGAAAACTATCTAGTTAGTGCTAGTTGCATGACTGAGGACAGCTTGTTTCTGTATGATGTTTGATCTTTTCTGTGATATAAGTGCTATATTTGGTTTTAGTTTAATCTGGAATGACTTGTTCTATATATTTAACAATAATTGGTTATTCTCTAGACTCCAAAAATTTGGTTATCCTCCACTAAAGTATCAAGTATGCCATAAAGTTCTCGGATGACATTAAAATTTCCTAGAACTAAACAGGATAATGGCACCATGATCATGCAAGTTCTAGGTTTAATATTTTGAGTCATGGCACCTGATTGAAATGATCAGGACATGCCTCCCTGAATTTAAGATTGCCAAGGAATTCAATTATAATTAGAGAAGGCTGATCAATTACTTGCTATTTCAAGTCATATTAATCTCCCTGAATTTATACTTCTGTTATCACTCCCTGAATTCTATTTCCATATGATTTTATTTGGTCATATGCTCCTTTATGTATTCATCAGCTTGTTACAGTTCATGTGTGGATCCTCTGTTCTGATTCTTGTATGTCATGCAAATTCTGTACTCATATCTTGGATACCTAAGCATATTCCCTAGGCTTTCATGAGTGCTCTTATATATTCAATTGAGTCAAACCAGCCCAGGCAAATGTTTTTCCCCATTTATAGTTGCAGCAGTATCTAGGACAAGTATAATTGTCTTTTTCTTAATAAATATAATGTTCCTTAGCAGCAGTGGATGATGATGATGATGATACACATAAAACCTAATGGTGATATTTCTATCCTTTTATTATAGTCCATGCCCTGCAAATTAAAGTAATACCTAATCAATGACCAGTCACATTTATCCGCAAGTATTTTTACTGATAGATCTGCATTGGTGTTGAGTAGTATCCAGAAAGAAAGCCTGTGTTGCATGGTGTAGAAATAGCATCAGATAGGCTAATTGCTGACCTGTAGAGCTGCTCCATTTTTTGCGTTGCTGTTCATCTGCACCAACAGAGGTGTTCATATGTATTTTTTGCTGTTCATTTGAAGGTGTTCTCTTTGGCTTTTCAGGTGTGCACTGGTGTCTTTGGCTTCCTGGACGTGTGCACTGGTGTCTTTAGCTTCCTGGAAAAAAACGCAATATTAACTTGTAACTTATACATGAGAGCTGTCGGTCCTGGACGTGATAACCTATCAGTATGCTGCCAGAGTTTGTAATGTAGAACTTGAAGTTTTAGCTGTCAAGTTTGTTTTAGTTCGCCGCATGTTACTGAATGTTGATGCCCTAGTTCTCTGAAAACTGGATGTTTATGCACCCATTATCACTACGATGGTTCTCTGCACTGCATGTTGCATGTGTACGATGGTTCTCTGTGATTATAATTCTGAGATTATACATCTGTGATTCGGTTCTGATCCTGTCCAGCCGAACAATGTTTTTGAGGCACTGGAATTTTTTTACGGCCAGGAATTGAAGCAGACCAGTATTAAGTGAGAAGCCTAGGATCCACTTGATCCTGGTCAGGATGGAAAACAGGCCTGGATTGCAAAATAGGCTGGAACGAGGCCTAACATGTTCCGCTCAAAAAAAAAAGTATCCTAACATGTTTCTTCATCAAGTCTCCGTGAGTTTTCTTTTTTCTTTTGAAAGGAAGTGTCCATTGAGGTTGGACATGGTGAATTCATAATAATCTGTCATGCATTGATCCAATCAAAGTATTTCGAATCAATGATCCAATCCCGATGTAAATGCCCTTGAAGTCCTGATGCAGCAGTTTACATGAATTGTGGTTATCAACCTACCGACCTGGGCATTACAAAAATAAAGGTGCTTTGGTTTATTAAGCACAAACTGGTCACCTCTCGCTCCTCATTTACCCAGTCCCAGTACAGCCAAGATGTACAGATTTCTAGATTTATTTGCAAGCATTTGAAGAGAAAATAGCTCTCGGCAACTTCAATTTCACACCAAAAGTATCATGGAGCCAGGACAGCATTTATGGCATGTGTGCTGGCCAAACATCACAAAGACTAGCAAGTGGCATTTTCATGAAGAGTTCATGTCTTTAGTAACCTTCATATATAATCCATAACAAGGTACTATGTACAAATAGCAGTTTATGCATCGAACAAAGTTACATCACACTAGACCATCATAATTTCAACTGCAGAAACACAGTACGAGCTCCTTATTTTCAATCATACATCTCAGGAGATTGACTTACTTAACCTGAACACGTGATTCATGTAAACAAATCATGATGCGATGCCAAGAAGCTTCTGGATGTCATTCTGCAGAAAAAATTGCAAAAATGAAACGCATCAGCATTTAATGGGACAAAGATATGCAACAATGTAGTTGGGAAGAAGAGAAACCCACCTCTAACTTCAAAGGAGAAGTCGTAGGAGCATATCGCCCAACAACCCTGCCATCTTTATCGACAAGAAATTTGGTGAAGTTCCATTTAATTCCATCTCCAAGGAAGCCTCCTTTCTGTGATTTCAAGTACTTGAACAATGGCTCGGCATCCTTACCATTCACATTAATCTGGAAGACAGTTGATGACATTTTGAGTATGCATGCACGTATATCCAATAAATATATAGTTTGCACAGAACACCAGGGATCACCAAATACTCCATCTGATTCCAAATGGGATACATTTGGACCCATGCACAGGAGTCAATATGTAAAAGGAGAAATGCCACATGGAAACATATTTGGAATAAGAATTTGTTGATCTTCTTCCGTCTTATCCTTAATAAAAACTATAAAGACTTTATATTTCTTTCAAAAAAACTCACTGACCGACTAGTCTAGCTACCTACCTACCGTCGCAACCTCTATAATAGATCTATCCCACTCTGTCGAAGCAGCACCTTTCCTTTTTTTCTAAATCAGTCGGTCATAATTTTTTTCTTTTCTCTTTCAGCAGCAGAAGAGAGAATTATTTTATTTGATTATTTATTCTTTTATTTTATTTTTGTTCTGCAGATAATTCTGGTCAGTTTGCTAAAACACAGAGAGAGACTTTCCTGATATGAACTGTCAGACCTTGTAAGCTATAAGATAGCAGCTTACTAATAAAAAAGATTTATCAGAGGATATGAAAAAAATATTAGTGACAGTAATGGAGAAAAAAATACAGTGATAGGATTAATAGTGACTTTCAGCAGTTTCCTGTTCTATTCGTTGTGTTCATATTCCAGCTGGAGGTATAGTACATTAACTGGACTTCCGTAATGGACAAAGGGACCACAACAAAATTCAAGTATGCAAGAAACAATAATAATGGAAATGGATGTGGAAAATTGATGATTGTTATGAAATGTGCCCAATAGAATCAAGACATGACAATTAAGGTAGAAGACCCTCAATTCATATATTGATGTTGTTATTATTGTTATTGCAAAAGAAGTGAAAGCAACAAGTACCCCCGAATTTAAGTTTCTTACCTTATCAAAAATAGGAAACTCTGCTTTGAACCTAGTACAAACTGTCTCCTGAATATCTTCATTGCTGCCAGGCTCTTGACCAGCAAATTGGTTGCATGGAAATGGAAGTATCTCAAGGCCTAAACCCAAATAAAGAAAAGAATATAAATGAAGTAAGGTTTGTTTATTAGGTAAAAGACATGTTTTGATTATCTTAGGTAAAATGAGTCCGCACAGGATCTCAGTTCGGTAAACATACCTTTTGTTCGGTACTTGTCATACAAGACATTCAGCTCTTTATAATTTGAATTAGTCAATCCACTGCAAAAATAGAGTTAAACAAATAAACCTCCAGTTTTATATATATACTTCAACCGTGTAATCAAATAAAAACACAGCTATATGGCATATATCTCAGACATAGAGACATCTTATCCAGTCCTACAACAGTTACCCCGACGAGAAAAGAACATGTACAACAAACCACAAGTTTGCTACACTGGAATGATTTGTTTGGAACATGACTGGTCTGTAACATGGCCAGCAACAAGCAACAATAAATATGTGACTAAGAACAGAATATCTAATGTCACATTTACCATTCAGAAACCACACAGGAAGCCTTATTTCTCAATTATAGCATAGCAGAACCAAAATGCATTCCATGGCAACATGAATTCATTGCGTGTTTCAGTTTACAACAGGTACGGAATATTGTTATCATGGCATTCTAAGGAAAACAGATACAGGTAGGTCTATAATCTTGATAGACATAGCAAGCATTTATAAACTTCCCCAAATATAGAAAAAGTAGATCAACAAGATTTCTGATAAAATGAATGAATCAAAATATTGGTAATAGTGAACCTGTACTCATGAGAGGACCATTATTTTTTTACAAATTTACAATATTGTCTGATACTAACAGCCTCATAGATAGAAACAGACAAGGAATTTCAGGTTCAGATTCAAAATTACCATTGCGATGCAACATTAACAATAAGAAGAACCTTTCCAGCATACTCACTCAGTTTTAGGTCATTGCCCCAAATATCCTTGAGAAGAACCAAACATCAGTTCACAAATGAATATGTGAAGAATGCTATTGAGTACACAAATAACTATTTTTAGTTACAGAAATTATAAGAAACTCTTTAAGTCTAGTTAATCATGCCAAGTGAAAAAGGTCCACAACTTCGTCCTAGACTATTGCAACTTGCAAGTTATGAATCTGGCACCAAAGGTACCATACCAAGTACATTACCGAATACTGATCTTACTGCTGTCTATCACGCCCTGAGCGAACAGTATATGCATACACACGCTATGATAAAGATATTAGATATAAGATATTAGATCGCTTTTGACATAAGTATTGCCAAAAAGTTCATCTTTGCAATGACAGCAACAGAGTCCAGCCCACCTAAATAAGGAAAGGGTGGCGTTTCAGCTCCAGAGGGCGTAACAGAGAAAAGTCAAATCCTACGGTTCCACTATGGGGACATGATCCTTCTCATGTTCCCTCAAGTCAACACTTGTTTATTCCCCATACACCACTAGCCATATAAAGATCGATCAACTACATAATCTTCAGAACAACGCAGCAGGAAGTAGGAACAATAAAATCAGCACCCCATCCGCAATTAGTACCACGGAGATTTCACAACAAAATGAGCAATCGTGGCGACTAAAACCACCATCCTATTACTACTTACTCCAATTTGAAGCAAGATTTCACTACCCTAACAAAAGAAAACCCAATTATTCCACCAGACCATGAGGCAATCAATTGGCGGAAAAGTAAAGGAGAAGAATGCTTAGCAGATCTCCCCGCATCAAGAGGCAAGAGCTACCAACCTTGACGGCGATGTCATAGATGGAGGCGAGAAGCTCGTCGGCCATGTCCGAAACCGTAGGGGCGCGGGAACGGGAGACGAAGGGAATGGCGAGGGCGAGAACGGCGAGGGACAGCACGATTCGGGGGCCGCTGAGCCCGCCTCTAGTAGCCGCCGCAATCATGAGGGTTGGCGGAGGGGTGCGGCAACTAATGGGCACACCAGCCGGCGCGGCAGTAGTGACGGGTGCTGTTTTAGTCCACGTCACTACGGATGTTTGGATAATAACTAAAAGTATTAAATATAAATTAATTATAAAATTAATTATAATTAACGAGAGAATCCATTAAATCTAATTAGTTTATAATTTGATCATGTTGTGTTGCAGTAAACATGTGCTAATAATAGATTAATTAGGTTTAATAGATTCATCTTCTGTATTAGCCTCCATTTATGCAATTGGTTTTGTAATTAGTATTTTAGTTCGGACTAAATTTTAGTTCGGCGGATCCAAACAGCCCTGGAGCATCCACACTAGTTTTTGGTTTTCTTTTTTTCTCTCTCAGAAATGTGTGACCGTTACTAAGGCAGTCCCAATGGGCCAGGTCATCTAGTTTCCATGAAATTAATTAGGCTGCCAAATTAGTAATTTGGTAATGTGACAAACAGTGTCGGCGGGCGCACCGATGAGCGAAGAAACAGCCAAACCTATGATGGAGCGAGCGCATCGTTTTCAAACCACGTGTTTTATTCGTCCTCCTAGATCCGCTACGCCGTCTCCCTCTCCTCACCGCCGTTTCTCCGTTGCACCGGCTTGAGCCCGAGAATGGATAGCGTGCTCCCGTGCTCCCAGCTTTCGCTTTGCCGCGCTTCCGCGCGGAGGAGTCCATACGGCGCATTTGGATCTCCATATAATAAGGGAGATCTAAATGCTCAGTTAGACTGGAATGTGCGATAGGAATAATTTAATGGATATTATTCCCATAAACTGTGGATCTTGATGTCAATTCATAAGCTTGACTTAATGGCTGTGGGGAAGGATGGCAAGGCACGTCAAATTCATGTATTTTAAGTGTTTCTGTCCCGTTTTATTATTTCCTTCTTTTTATTCAATCAACACCTAGCGAACTGACCATTGTGCCTTCCTTCTTATTTTCGATCAACACCTAGTGAACTGACCATTGTGGCTGTGGATTTGACCTGATCATGGATCGGGTCGTGTTGGGTAAAAAAATTCCATATTTTTTCTTCGGCCCCAATACCTGATCACGGGGCTGGATTATTTAGCCTAAACCCGTCCCGACACGTGGCTGGGTTCAGATTGGGTCGCGTTAAATCTGATTTTTCATGTATAATTTTTTAGACCATGTTGGATTTTTTGAATTATGGGTCAAAGTATTAAGCTCATCGTCACCTACTTCCACTTGTTTGAGAACTTGAAGAAGATGAAGCCAACTTAAGTATTAAGCAAGATCATTGCTCATGAGCTATCAATGAAGATTGACAAAGAACCTTCTCCTTCAAGTCAAGATCTTGGTACATCATACAAAGAAAAAAAGGAGAAGAAGATTGAAGATAAACTAGAATCTTCCACATCAAGCAAGAAAGCTCAAGAGCAAGAATCAAGCTCAAGTGATGACATGTGTCCCGCAGCCCCCGAGCCTTTAATCCAAATTCCCAAGTTTAGAAAAAAGGATCCAAAAGGTCATGGCATGGGTTGTGTAAGAGAGTAAGAGTTTGAATTGATGGTTAAAATGGGTAAATTGGTTCACAAATTCGGAAACCTCTTTTTTCATGACATTATCCCTGAAAAAATGGTTAAGCAAATCACTTTCCCAAAGTAACCCGAAATTACCGCTCAAAACAAATGTTATCCCATAAAAAACTCTTCGCATTCCGCACAGTAAACTTGGGCCCATCGCTGGTTATTTATCCGCGCGGTGACCTAGTGTTTTACTCACCCTTTCACCTGTGCTTTTCACTACTCGAGCCTTTTGTCTTCCTCTGTCTCGCAGCCGCCGCCACTTCTAGAATTAGATCTAGGTCATTTGCGTTGCAAGAAGTAGTCGCCCAGTTCATCCTTCTCCCGAAAAGCCTTGCTCCGCTGCATCTCTCATCGTAGCCCCCCGAGCGCATACGAGTGAAGCATCTCGTGACCATAACGATGGCCGGCAACAAGAGAGGTGCCTCCTAGGGGAAGGAGAAGGAGTGTAAGGCCGCCACCACTGCTGGAGACGGGTGGAAACCAAGTAAGTGCTTCGAAGTTGATCTCCAGGCCCTCGTTGATGAGGGTCTTCTCCAGAGCAAGAAAGTCAACAAGTGGCGCCCTACCATGGGGGACAAAAGGCCAGATGAAGGAGTTGATGAGATTGTTCTTTTTCAATACTTCGTCGAGTGAGGATTAGCCCTCCCGACTTCTGATATTTTCCGTGGTCTCCTCTTTTACTACGTAATCTAGTTGTATCATCTTAATCCCAACTCCATCCTTCGCATTTCCATCTTTGTTCAGTTCTGTGAAGTATTCTTAGGAATAGAGCCACACTTCGATCTCTTCACCTATCTTTTTGTAGGCGTTTCTTATGCCCAATAGAATATGTACTCCGCAAGCGCACAGAATCCACCGCTGTAGCACTTCACCTTGGAGTATTCTAGGGTATCGTAAATTTCCACGTGAAGTATCAAATGAATGAGTGATAAACTTTACTGGAGATATCCACCGACTAACTTAGTGGGGGTAATCCAGATAAGATATGATAAGATAAATGGCTAGGCAATGACCGTTTGACACAGGAGACTCTAAACCTTAGAGCGGTAAGCAGCTGGGAGGATAACAAGCGAGAAAGACTCCTAAAACACTTCTAGACTAACGAGCTAACCTCTCTAGACTAAACCTTGCTTCTAACTAGTTATCAGGAACCTAGAGCTTACTTCGATGGCTGCAAGAGGAAGGACTTTAGAAAGGGGTGAGAGGGGAGTCCAACGGCAACCTGCTACTACTGCTATGAAAACACCCGAACGTGATGGACTACAAGGGATGGATAGGGCTGTCACCACCTGCCGCCTACCACACTGTTCTGTGGGGTGGAACATACTTCCTAGCTAACACTAAGCCAGACACCACGTTTGCACTTGGTGTTAGGATTTCTCTTGAGGCCTTCAAGAGAAATCCCCCTCAACCTAGGGACCTGACTTGAGCTCTCTAGTCCGGGCGAGAAAACCCGTAAGGTAAGATCCCGATAAAAGAAGAAAGGGAACAAAGCCTAAGCTAGAGGACAGAACTTCTGCGCACAAGCTGAATAACTTGGAAAGATAAATAAATGCAGAAAGTAAGCTGACTCGAAAAGATAAAGAAGATAAATTATATTGATAAATATTAAAGGAAAAGATACAAGAGCTTATACCAGACTTCCGATGACGACTCCGGAATCCCGAGACAAGCTCGACTCAACTCTAACTCCCAGACTACTAAACCTAACTCTAGAAAGTGAAATGAATATAGAACTCCTTGGTGTGTGTTACAAGTGGGATGTGCTGGTCTATTTATACTATTTCCAAGTCGGTTCTTGCAGCTTAGCTTGTCCAGGACGCAAGTATGACGGTTGAAGTAACTTCCACATGAAGTTGAACACGTGGCGCTGTAGAGGGGTGCCGGCCAGCCTCTCCCAGGCCAGCCGGCCTGGGATGGTGGCCACGTGTCACCGCCCTTCTCCTGGTTGGTCTTGATGCTCTCCTGGTGTCGATGGAGGTAGCGTCTATCTGAAGCAGCGCAGTTAGAGGCCGGCCGGCCTGGTCAAGGCCGGTCGGCCTGATTCTGGCGCATCTTGTCCCTCCGTTGCACCATCTTGCTAATCAACGCTTGCATGTCACCCAGGAAGGCAGTTCTCAGGTATTCGCCCGAGTCTTGCATGCAAGTGGGCCCTTCCATCCATGGTTGAGGACTTTCGGTCCATCTGATCAAACCAACTTCGATTGCACGGCTCAGGATCAAGGTAAATGTGTTTCCTTGCCCCTGGATCAGTGCGGTGGCATTTGGGTACAGTGCTAGGCTGGCCGGCCTACGAGGCCGGTCTGCCTGGGTTTGTCCCCAATTTGCCTCAATTTTGGTGCAGTTGTTCCTGCATTCACAACTCATCCAAAACTTGTGGAACTTTGATTAGTTTGAATAAAATATGTATGGAACATGATGCAAAGCTCTATTTATTTCCGAGAAGTTGACGAACAATGTGTGATTTACTGGCTGTCAACACTTTTCCACCTCAAGTCCCAAGCCAACGATAAGGTCCAGTACGAGGTCAGAGGTGCTGGGCTACAGCTGAGGCAAGGGATGGAAAAAAATACATCTCGTACAAATTCCCGAGTAGTTTGTCAAGGTGGAGAGAGAAGCGATTCTACATCGGAAACCACGCGCCTTCCCTGCCAGAGGGGACCATGGGAGCACTTAAGATCAGGCGCGAGTGGTCCAATTCCTGCAAGGATGAAATCCAGATTCCAGAGTTGCTTGGTATGATCAAGAAGCAGAGGGATGCGAGCGTCGCTGGCGTAGTGGTGGTATTCTCGTGGATCGGCGGGCGGATCCAGCCATTGCAGAAGAGGGCAAGGTTTGGCTTCGACTATCTTGGAGTCTTAGACCCTTCTCAGTTTTCTGCAGAGCCGATTCAACAATCTGATACCGTAGTTCGAGTGAGCCGGGTACTCACAGGCGTTGAGATAGTGCCCTATGTCCCGAAGATGTACTCTGCTAAGGATCCTCTAATGCATGTAAGTATATGTATCCTTTCGTACTGCAATCTTGTCTTGGATGATACTAACTCATCTGCCAATTTTGTTGCAACAGGATGCGGATGTATATAGAAGTATGCCGCCGATGCCGGACATCACTCGTCCACGACATCTACAGCCAACGACGTACCAGAAGCCGGACTTTTGCCCTTCCTATGATCGATTCAGTACAGACGACGATAAGGACAGTGACGATGGTCGCACTCTGGCTGAAGTGATAAAATGCTAGGGTAAGAAGACCGCCAGGAGAGCGGAGGCTCTCCTGGTGATGATCTTTTGCCCAGCCATCCGCGGGGACCAAGGGCCACCGCTCGGAAGCACAAGGCAAGCGCCTCACCAGCTGGCGATGACATCAGAGCGTCCAGGTTAGTGCTTGTCATTGCAATCTGAGTACTTTCCCTACTTTCGCTTGGGCATTTTCTGATTGAATTTCCCCCTTCTTCTTGACTCTTTTTGGTAGCTCCCCTAACCCCAAACATACCAGGGGTACGGCTGAAGAGGAGATCGGGGATGAGACTGCAAGGGGACAAAGCGTGCCCAACATTGCAGTGGAACCATCTAGTGGTATTGCTGAGACACGCCGGAGCGATCACCGCCCCCGGCTGACCGCAGTTTGATGGTGACCATCGCGGTTGCCCCGCCCCTCGACTGGAAAACCTGCAGCGATGAGTGCTCTGGGTACTGGACCAGTGCCCCGAGTACTTAGGAAGAAAGTATTGTCAATAAAGAAGTCTGCACTGTAAGTATTCGAGTGCTTTTCCTTTGTGTATTGTAGGTTCTTATCTGTCTGATAACACTCATAATATTGTTTTCCTATGCAGGTTGTCCTCTGCTCTAGGCTTGGAGCAGCCCGGCAATGCCGCGAATGCCCAAGCCCCCGAGCCAGAGAAGGTGATTGATGCAACACCGGCGGCCATAGAAGTTGTTGAACCGTCGCAGCAGCCAAGTGCCCATGTCCCCTCACCCATAGAAGTTGAAGCTGCTAGTGAAAGGAAGGTGCCAGTTGCCGAACCGGAGCCGGCAAACGAAAAAGAGCCTCAAGAAAATCCCATAGGTAGGTTGCGTTGATCTGCATTTCACTTGAGTTCTTTATGGCTCGCATGTTTGCTTATAGAGTAATCATGTGACAGGGAGCCCACAGCAGCAGCAGCATGAATCTAATGAGCAAGGCGCTGCGGGTAGTTCAGCAGTTGGAACTCCGATGCAGCCGTCAATTTTTGAGAGCGACATCCCATTGGAACTCATCGATGACCCAATGTTGGTGAATGAGCGTATGAAAGAGTTCAATGATTCATTCTGGGATTTATTCCGGTTCTCCACGGTTAGTGCCCTAAACTGTCCATATTTGCTTTTGTCAAGTAGTATTTCTTCTCAAACTTCTCCTCAATGTCAAGCAGACCATGGCTAACCGATCTTGCCTCAAGTCGGACAAATTCTGAGCCATGGAGATCAAATTCCAGCAGTTGCAGACCAAGGAGCAAGAGATCGAAGCACAAGCAGCAGAGAATGCTAAAAGCGGCATGAACTGGATAACTTAAAACTCGAGCACACCCGGGAGATCTGTCTGCTGAGGAAGGAGATCAAAAATCTGAAGGACAGAAACAGACTTCAAGCCAAGTCTTACTGAGGTAATACTCTGTCAACTGCTTTATCCTTGCTTGCCATAACTGGAGAGTAGTATCTGAACTAGTAGAAGTGCTTCTTCGTCTCCTTTTGCTTGCAGAACATAATAATATCATAAGAAATAAGGATGACGAAATCACTGACTTGAAGAATCTTGTGTACCCTCATTCAGATGACACAGAGAAGTTGATTCAGGCCCTCCAAGATGCAGATGTACAACTTGTGGAGTGTATGACACAGATCAAGGAGATGGCTGTTGTGAAAGAGCAAAACAAGAAAGAACATGAAGAGCTCAAGGGTGTCGCCCAAGTAGTGGTTGACATGGTGGATCCGCTAGAAGAAGGGGTGGTGAGCAGCAAGACGCTGTTGGAGCGACTTCGCGAAACCCCCCAAAAAATTTCAAGTTATGTCTCGGAGACCACCAAGACCTACATGGAGCACATCCTAGGACTCTTCAAGTCCTATTGGCCCAAGGCCAACCTGGAGCCGCTAGCGACTGGGATGTCTGCAGACTGCACCAAAGACAAGTACAAGGAACTTGCTGAAGAGGTGAAGCCGGTAGCCCAGAAGCTAGTCGTTAGCTTAGAGCAGGAGTAGGTTCAGATGTGCAAATATTGAATACTCCATCGTAGCTATGTATGACTGTAAATATATGTACTAGATGCTTGCCTGTTGATGTGCTTGGTGTGCTGACTCATAGACTAGGACCAAAAATTGTAGGACTTAAAAACAAGTTATTGGAAGTGTGGAATCGAGGCCCCTTCAGTAACATAGTGTACTAGTCGGGAACTAGTAAACGAAGCGTCACTGGAAATGTGGAGCGAAGCCCCTTCAGTAACATATGGTACTAGTCAGGAACTAGTAAACTGATCGTTACTTGAAGTGTGGGAGCGAGACCCCTTCAGTAACATAGAGTACTAGTCAGAAACTAGTAAAATTAGTGTTACTAGAAGTATAGGAGTGAGACCCCTTCAGTAACATAGAGTACTAGTCGGGAACTAGTAAACGAAGTGTTACTGGAAATGTGGGAGCGAAGCCCCTTCAGTAACATAAGGTACTAGTCAGGAACTAGTAAACTGAGCGTTACTGTAAGTGTGGTAGCGAGGCCCCTTCAGTAACATAGAGTACTAGTCGGGAACTAGTAAACTGAGCGTTACTGGAACTATGGGAGCGAGGCTTCTTCAGTAACATAGAGTACTTGTCGGGAACTAGTAAACTGAGTGTTACTAGAAGTATGGAAGTGAGGCCCCTTCAATAACATAGAGTACTTTTCGGAAACTAGTAAATTGAGCGTTACGGGAAGTATGGGAGCGAGACCCCTTCAGTAATATAGAGTACTAGTCAGAAACTAGTAAACGGAGTGTTACTGGAAGTATACTGTGGCAGAACCACCTGAATTAATCCGGCTCAAGTGCGCTAACCATCGCCACTAGGGCAATCAGGGCTAACTCGCACTTCAAACGGAGTAATCCAAAGGTCTGTCGGGTAACCTCCCGATACAACCACGGGTTTGCCGATCGAAACAACACATACAAAGTACTCACACAAAGGTGAGCCTAGAGAATACAACATTCCACAAATTTTACATCACAAGGTTCAACATAAATTGATTATTACAGACCAAGTTTGAATTCGTAAAACAAGTACTTCAAAAATTAAAAGTAAACGAGTTCTTCAGAGTTCATTGCAGCGGAAAAACAATGATAAACTACTCGATGATACATGATGTCTCGATGAAGCCCGTACGAGACATCACTCGGCATTATCATCATTGGCCAAGGACGCATCCCATTCCACCGACCAACCAGGAGGAAGAGTACACGGCCAAGTCAAACTAGCAACCATGTCCTCAAAAGTATCACCTGAAAACAAGCCACAAGCAAGCCTGAGTATACTAATACTCAGCAAGGCTTACCCGACTAGTGGAATATACTTAGCCGACTCCTACACATCCAAGGCTTTTGGCTTGAGGGGTTTGTTTTGCCGAAAAGCATATACAAGTAGGTTCTTACTTCCAAATTTTAGCTCCAGATTCTAGTTTTTCTTTAACCATTCTAGGAAAGCAACTATCCAATATCATGCATGGTGAAAGAACTAATTTGCATCCAACAAGATTAATTATCATCATTGTTCCATTTCTTACTCTATGTGGTAAAAGGGTCAAGCAGTCTCAATACCGCGAGAAACGGACGATTCGAATCGAATGTCTTAACCTTGCAAGGCAGACCTAAACACACGTCACGTGCAACCTTTCCCCTTTCTTCCCGGGTTGTGGATCAGGGCCACCATCTGAGACTACAGAGCCCGGCTCTGCACCCACCATGTGCGCGCATGGAACCAAAGTTGGGAGGGTGAGGTGCTGTCCACTTGCCGGTTCGATTAGGTACTTAAGCTTACCGATTACCATATTCTCGGCATGTGGTTAGTACGTTCAAACGCTTAACCACCACTACAACACACTGCGGCCTTAGCATTTTTCACTAAACAGACGGGGCCTCAATCACCAACATGAACATCGCGCCATAGCCCCGTCCGTCGACCTTATGATTGCAGCATGTAGTAAACATTCAACTCCTATATTCTCGCGAGTGACAGGAAATCACTCGACTTTTACCGGGTCCTATTAGCATAGCATTCTATCAAAACTTACATCTAGTGTTCAGAGCATGGGTACCTAGGATCATGCAACTAAGTTTTCATTCAACTCCTATAAACTTAATGCACAAGTAAAATAGAGTAATAAGTTGCATAATTTAGAAAAATAGGGTTCATGCTCTGGAGCTTGCCTTCCTGAGCAAAGCTAGCCTTGGGCTCTTCCGAACTCGGGTTTGGGTCTTCGAAAACTTTAGTTAGATTCACTTAAGCTTCATGCTGCTCACTCTTGGACTCGGGCACCAGCTCGTACATTCCGTCAGCGAGAGTAGTCGATTCTATATGAATGCACAAGTATGAGTTGTAGTGATGGTACGTGATATTTATTTTCTTCACGATAAAGTTGCAGTCCATAAAAATATAGATTTGTTGTAAAGTTACTTATTTAAGATTTCTTGGGCAATCGTTAATAGAGTACATCTTAGACTACTTAACTTCATTAAACAAAAAGGGGTTGTGTTATATTGGAAACTTTATTGTCTAAGCACAACCATGAATTAAACACCGCTACTGATCTAGGTAACTTCTGGTGATGAAACTTTTATTCAGAGTACCACATTCAGAGATAAAACCACTGCAAAAATTTCAGGAATTTTTGTGTAGCAGATTAAATATGAAAAATATAATATACAGCCACTGCTAGAACATAGTTATTTTTATACAGAGCAAACCATGCAAGTACTGGTGCTACAAATTTTACAGGGTGTTAAACTATCCATATATGTGTTACTGTAACTTTTTCAGATTTTATTGTGCATGATATAGAGCATAATAAATAGGACAAGATACACCTACTTTAATAAAGATTAATTCCTACAGGATGTTTTACAGGGTTTCTGAGTATGAAACTTTATATACACCATGTTCTAGGCCAAAGTACCCTATAGTAAAAATATAAACATTTTGCAATAACAAAAACTAATTACTTTGATTTAATGCATTTTTCCACCACAAAAATTATATGAGTAGGTTATAGAAAGGTAAACAGTCCTAAAATGTTTTTGTGGTATCGAGGTATCAATATAACAGCACAGAAAAAGTTTCTTAACATGAACCACTATAGAACAGCAGGAAAAATTAGTTCTATAACTTCAAGACATGAAACAAAGTCTAACAAAAAGTTTAGCTAGAAATGGGTTCTGGTCTTGAACCTTTTACACTGGTCTACACATCAAGAAACTAACCTACTGGCCAAAACTCAAGTTCAGCCTTTGTCTACAACAGTGGGTACAAATAAAGGCTATTAAACCTTCCATTTAATCTAGAGCAAAATATAGCAAGCAACAGAAGAAATTCTATAACAAAAGTTGTATATTTTCTTCTAACGATTCCAGAACAGTTGAGTTTGTATTTTTCCAATTTTTCTATGATTTTATATGAATTTTACAAGTTCACTATTTTTGAATTCAAAGTTTAAACACAGGTTTACAGATATGCCCCTGGAAACTTGCGTGCAGACCCTTTTAAAGATTTCAGCCGTTGCAATGTGGTCCCTAGGAGGCGCTGGCACGGCGGCCGGCCAAATTCCGGCGAGGGGGCTCGTCGGCGGCGAGGGAAAAAGGGTCGGGGAGATCTAGGGAGGCAAGAGCTACCTTGTGGGGCCTTGGTCGGGGTTGGGGTGGCCGGAAAGGGCTCGTCTACGTGGAGCAGGGGGCGGGTGGCGGTGCGGCGCGTCGGCGACGGTGCTCCGGCAGGATTGGGGCAGTGCTGGCGGGTCGGGAAGCTCCGGTGGGGTGATGTAGTCCCGTTTCGAGCCTTGGTTCGGTTGGAGAAGGGCCGGAGGTGGGATGTCCACGACGCTCCGGGGCGGCGGCGGTGGAGGCAGCGCTGGCAACGGTGCTCCGGCGGTTCTGGACGACGATGGGCGGGGCAGTGAGCGTCAGTGGGATGCTGTGGTGGTGGTTGGGGGCTCAGCTTGGGCGGTGGATGACCGGAGGGGTGAGCTCCACAGTGAGCTAGGCACGACGGCGGCAATGGTGGCGGCGGGGAGCTTTTGGGGTGTGGGGGCGCGCGTGAGAGGCTTCGTGCTGCCTTTTATTGGCCGTAGGAGGGAGGGAGAGGGCCGGCAGAAGCTGGGCCAGGACGGCACGGCGGAGGTGTGCTATTGGGCGTCGGGGCGGCGGCCATAGGCTCGGTGCGGCGAGCGGCGGGTGGGGGCGAGTGATTGGGCGTGCTGCAGCACAGCGGCTTGTCGGGCGGCGAGCGCGGGGAGTGGCTGGACAGAGCGGAGGCTCGAGCATGGCGGGGGCTCACCATTGGGCGCGGCGTGCGGTGGTCGGGCGTTGGCGTCGCGTGCGGCCAGCGGCGCGGCACGGTTGGCGGCCGGAGATCTTGGCGTGGGGAGGGAGGGATTGCGCGGCACGTGATTGGGCACGGCAGGGCTTGGTCGGGGGAGTAGTGAGAAAGGCCGGCGACTGGCTTGTCGCGGCGTGGGCGGCAGGCATCGCCGGCCAAGTGGCGGCCGCATGCTGCCGGCGGGGCGCGAAACAGGGGAGGGAGAGGGACCAAGAGGGAAAAAGAGGAAAAGGCAGGGACTGAACTGTAAAGCTTTGCTTTTCTCCTATTTTTGTGTGGCAACTCAAAATTCTCTGAACATGAAAGTTGTTCAAAATAAAAAGTTCTATAAGTTTTGTTTCAGGCGAAGGTTCATTTGAGCTCTAGTTTGAGAGTTAAATTGAAGACTCAAAAATTTATGATTCGGAGGGCACGGCATTTTATGGGCAAAATTTCCTATTCTTTTTGAGGTCTCAACTAGACTTTTTTTTATCGCCACTGATGATGTGCCTATTTGATTTCGTAGCCATAAGTGCTTCGAGGTGAAAGTTATTCAATTTGTTCGATTAAAGTACATGTACTTGTGCACATATATACATCTATTTTCAATTCGAAGAAAAATCAATTTATAATTCATTTCCTTTAAATTTTTCTTAGTTAGTTAAGCATATTGTTATACTAATGAGACTTGTTTAGTAATTTAAACACCTGAGGTGTCACATATACGAGCGAGGCCCCTTCAATAACATAGATTACTAGTCAGGAACTAGTAAACTGAGCGTTACTGGAAGTATGGGAGCGAGGCCCATTTAGTAACATAGAGTTTTTTCGGATACTAATAAACGGAGCATTACTGGAAGTATGAGAGCGAGGTCCGTTCAGTAATATAGAGTACTAGTCGGAAACTAGTAAACGGAGCGTTACTGGAAGTATGAGAGCGAGGCCCCTTCAGTAACATAGAGTACTAGTCAGGAACTAGTAAATGGAGTGTTACTGAAAGTATGGGAGTGAGGCTCGTTCAGTAACATAGAGTACTAGTCAATAACTAGTAAATGGAGCGTTACTTGAAGTATGGGAGCGAGGTCCCTTCAGTAACATAGAGTACTAGTCAGGAACTAGTAAACGGAGCGTTATTGGAAGTATGGGAGCGAGGCCCCTTCAGTAACATAGAGTACTAGTCGAGAACTAGTAAACTGAGTGTTACTGGAAATATTTGATAGATAACCACGTGTATGCTTTATTTGGGTAATTAACGGGTTCCACTAGTCATTGATAAACGAGGCGACCACTTTTGGGAATCACATGGCTTGGCCGTGACAGGGTTCCCTAAGCTTAGCCTTGAAGAAATTGAATCATTTTCTTCTTTCTCGAGTCCATCCCCGCTGGCCCTATCCTTAGCCCCCAAGCATTGGTAAAAAAGGCTCGTGATATTAGGAATATGTGACAATAGATCGGCTGGAGAAAGGTTGCACCAATTAGGCTGGACATTCATTGGGCATGTCTGAGAGTAGTACAGCGAGGAAGTCATGATTAACTCGAATAGTAAACATAAATGGCGTCCCTGACTAAGTGGTAAAAAGGGGTGCTTTTAGCTTTACGGAACCCCTTGTTTCGAGATATAGTCCCAAAACAATGGTTGAACAAACAAAACACCTAAAAGACCCTCAAAAGACCTCCTTGAATCCGGTACTATCGGATACTTAATTTATGAATAAATCATTATTCGGGTAGTCCCGTCGCCTTTCTTCATAGTCTTTGTTGAGTGACGGAGCTCCCAGGGCCCTCCGAAGGGTTTGACATTCGAAGGTGGAATGCTTGCTCTTCGGGTGCCATGAGCATCGCTTGTGGAGACCCTCCTCGAATCGTTCCTCCGAGCTGAGGGTTTTCTTTCTTCGGGTTGGTTGTTCCCCAAATTCTAGCTTGTGTTTCCGAGTTGTACCCATGTAGTCGAGGGGGCTATGATAGTTGGTGGGGCTGTAGGCCTCCACCTGGTCGTGCTCCTGCTGCCTGGCGACGATGACGTTGCGGGCATCCCGGCTGGCATTGATGATAGTGCAAAGGTTGCTTGTGGAGCAGTCATAGAGGTTGCCAGGCTGATGTTGGTGTTGTTCTGGTATGCGTTGTCTACGCACGTCACGCTTAGCATTCCTGAGCTTATGCCGCTGTTTCTGGATGACGTCTTCATCTTCGATCTTCGCGGTTCCCACAGTGTCGAGTGCATGTACTGGTAGATCGTGATGGGCGAACGCCCCCTCTACGTCTGGGTCTGGACCGGGTGTGTTGGATATGTAGTCGTCATCGTTGATGTAGTAGTCGTCCAATTGAACATACTCCGATCCTTCACTGTCTTTGTCAACTTCAATCATGAATACCTCACGATCTGCTATGAAGCGTTTGGTACTCGCAGCCGAACCTTCTTCATCGTCGGAAGAAGCGAGAGGTCTGCCTTCTTGGAACGGGAGTTCGCCAGAGTCGATAATGGATCGTGGTGGGCTTGATTCGAGAAATTTGGACGGCTTTGTGACCTTCTAATGCTCAAGCCTGCCTGACCGAGTTGGTCCTCTTACCAGACCCTAGCGGTTGCCTATTATAGGTGTTGCGTGAATTACCAAATCCGAATGGTTGTCGTAAACGATAGCCCCCCGACGTGCGGTGGCTTCCTCTTCTCTGAGTTGTAGTAGGTGATCGATGTCCTCTTCCAATGAGAAGAGGGTCTTGAGTAGGAAAACCTCAGACCGAGTTGGACTTGGTCTGGGGGTTTTGAGTTTGCCGATGAAGTCGTCGAAATCGTAATTGAATGCCTCCGGCTCCTTGGGGGTGATGCGCTGAAGGGTGGTTTCTGTGAGATTGATGCACTCTATGAAACCTTGCTCGACTCGGTCGATGCCGAAGAAGATGTCGACGGTGGCGACAGGAGGATGGTGAGAAGTCTTAGGGCGGTTCCGTGTCGAGGACGTTGGGTCAGGCTAATGGAGAGCGGCTTACGTGAGCATGATGCATTAGGCGATGCCGTTGTCCTCCTGACCCATCCCGGCAATTAGATCGTCAGGACTGATCGAGGGGCGAGGGTTTGCCTTGATATGACTTGCGTAGCTTCGAATTAGATCGAAAAGTTTGATCTCACCAAGATCATCGGCAAGATTGTCGATGTCGCGGCTGGATGTCGGAGCGGATGCCTCCGGCTTGTTGTGGTTGGCTAAGTGGTTGTTGAAACCGCCTGAGCCGTTGGCGATGCAGACCCAGGAGCCGAAGGTGAACGTGGTGCCCTTGTCGGTCATGGCACTATTGAAGTTGAAAGATGCCATCAAGTTCTCCGGGGGATGCTCGTTGAACACCCCTACCTGGCGTGCCAGCTATCGGTGTTTAACTTCCAAGCCCACCGAGGGATACCCCTGAGGTGGTATATTTTAGGTGTGGTGTTGTCGAGATCAGGAACTCGAAGGTGCAAGGAACACAAGATTTAGACAGGTTCGGGCTGCCGAGAGCATAATACCCTACGTCCTGTGTAGTGGTTTGTATTGCCTTAGATGTTAATGTGTTTCGAGGGGGTCCCTGCCCGCCCTTATATAGTCTGGGGGGGACAGGGTTATATGGAAATCCTAGCCAGATACGAGCTTAGGAGTCCTACTCGAGTACTACTCGGGTAGTTTCCTTCTCTTCCGACTAGTACGGTACGAGTAGTTACAACTGATGTAGGTCGTGGGCCATGTCCCATCCCTTGTCCTAGAATATGTATGCCATGTGCGCAGTCCCGTGGCCCCAGGTCTGACAAGTAGTGATGATGAAGAAGAGGAAGATGATGATGATCAAGCAAGTTATAGCTCCTCGGATAATAGTGAAGAAATTAAGGAACTTGTCAAAGGAGTCAACAAACTACTCAAGAAGCTCAACTCAAAGGGTATCCCTACAAGTATTGAACAATTAGTGAGCTACAACCAAACAAAGAAGAACAAAACAAGAAAAAGGAATGTCTTGGTTGTGGTGAAAAGGGACACTACATAGAATATTGTCCTCTCATGAAAGCAAGATGCAAGCAAAAGAAAATGGAAAGAATGGCAAGCAAGAAGACTTTCACTAGCATTGCAAAGGTTGGATGTGATATGACAAGCTCAAGTGATGAAGAAACCCACCACAAGCCACGTACCTTCTTGCCTTCATCAAGCTCATCGCATATTTGCCTTATGGCCAAAGGTATGAGTGATAGCAATGTAAGTGATGATGACTCCTGTCCTTCAATTCATGAACTTGTGGATCTTGTTTGCACTCAAGAGGTTGCAATAACAAAACTTCTTTTCTAAAAACAAGGAACTCAAAGAAAACTTGGCTAGCTCATCATCCAATTATAAAGGATTGGCCGAAAAATTTGATATGATCATTGATCAAAATGATGAGCTAACCAAGAAAATTGATTTACTTGAACAAACTAAAAATACCTCTAAAAAGCCATCAAAATCAATATTTGAATCTAAAAAAGATGGTTCCACTTCTTGTATTGATCTAATTAATGAATCAAGCTCACCTTCTTGCAATGAGATTTGTGTTGAGAATGTTGTTGTTGAGACTTGTGATGATCTCATTGCCCAAGAAAATGAAGAGCTCATGCAAGAAGTAGAAAGGCTAATAAAGGACTTGGCGAGGCTAAAGAAAAAGGAAGGTTGTCATAAGTGCAAGAAACAACCTTCTCAAGATAACCATCTTAAGATGGTGAAGAAGCTTGAGAAGGGAGCAACCGTGACTTGCTACTCATGTCATCAAGAAGGCCACAAGTCCTATGAGTGCAAGAAAAAAAAGAAAGAGAAAGAAAATAAGAATAAGGTCAACTCCAACACCAAGCCTTACTTGAAGGTTGACAAGAGAAAGAGCACACCCTATCTCCTCAAGAAGAAAGAAAATAAGGTGGTGGCTCACATGATCAACAAGCAAGGCAAGGGGTGGAACCAATCTATTTGGGGGCCCAAGGAAATCATCACTACCATGAAGGGCTCCAAGAAGGTTTGGTTCCAAAGGTGACTTAGAGTCTATGGGACTCGGGAGGATTTGTAGACTTAGCTACAAATGAAGAAGTTGTTCGTGCCTATGCCAAGTTTATCAAGAATTGAAGCAAATTGCAAAATCCTTGATCCATCCAATACCCAAATCCTCCATAGGTAACCTAGGTAATTAGATGTATTTCCTTGCAATTTCAATTAGCATCGAGTTCCTATACTTGTCTAGGATTGCATGAGCATATTTAAATTCCTTTGCATTGCCTAGAGTTAACTTTCTTATGGTAGGTTGCTTGTATTTCTCTCTAACCCATGAGCAACCTACATGGTTTATTAGTTGTAGGAAAATGGCACTAACCTTTATTTCTTATCTTATGTGCCAAATCCAAGTCATAGGATAACTTCCCAATGTCGTCATTGACTAGTGCATCTCTCCCATAAGTAATTCAAATACTTGTATGCAAACATTTAGGGGGAGCTATCTTATGATTTGTGATTTTTTGACAAACCTTCTTTGCAAGCTTATCATGTGTGTAGTCTCAACTTGGAAGAAAAATAATCCCCGGAGATATGCATAGACTTTTTTTCAACATATGTGGTATCTTTTTTTCACCAATTCCATATCTTTCAATTCATTTGAAGCTATCTCCGTGCATAATATAGATTAATCTCCTCATCTTGTCTTAATTGACTAGTTGTGCATATACTTTGCCTTCCACCATATGTATGCACACACATATGGGGAGCTTAGTTTATGTTATGTGAGTTTCATGTTCATGATCTTGTTTGCCTTCCACATCCAAAAGATCATGACCTATGAAACTCTCCCGTGTGCATTTGATATCTTCCTTTTCGATGTTTGATTCCGAAGGGGGAGAATTTTAGCGACCAAAGCAAGTATACCTTAAGGGGGAGCCGCTGTTAAGGGGGAGCAGGCAAGAAAGCAAGAACCACAAGTGTATGTTGCAATTTAATATCACTATCTTGAGGAAGATTGCAAGAATTTTGTCCAAGAAAGGGACAAAAGTGGCATTGGAATGAGGGGGAGTCTCATGTCCATTGTGACAACACAAGGGGATTTGTATTTCAAATGGTAAGAGCAAGGTATGATCATCTGCATGTTTTCAATTGGTATCTTTGCATATTCCAATTAGCATATGTTCTTGCTCTTGCATTGCATCCAAGCAAGTTGTTGTCTTTAATCTCGTATTATTATCTCTTGCTTTGGTTGTGTTGTCATCAATCACCAAAAAAGGGGAGATTGTAAGGAAAATGGCCCTTAACCATTGTCTGTGATTTTAGTGATTGAATAACAACATAACCATTGAGAGTAATGATTTGTCAAGATACACCTTTCAAGGTGTTTGTTAGGTTCCAAGGATGTAATGGAAGCCATTCAAATGATCAAGTCTGAAAAGATTCGCAAAGAAATGAAGTAAAACAAGCACAGATTCCTGACCGACGCAATTGACAGTATCATTCGGTCAGGCGCAGAAGTAGCACCGAATCAATCGGTGACCAGCAGCTGAAGCATAAGGTACTGGATTGACCAATTAATTCGGTCACCAAAGGGAGCACCGAATCAGTCGGTGATGCTGCGAAGGTGGAGAGTGTCTTAGGGATGACCGATTCATTCAGTCATGCCCATTATGACCTCACCGAATCAGTCGGTGGGTCTGGGATGAAGGTAGGCGGCTCTGGTTTGACAGTATCATTCGCTTAGGCCAAAGAAGCAATCACCGAATCAGTCGGTGATGTGCAGAGAGGGCCCATAAGTAAGCAGCCCAACGACTAGTCGACGTGTGCCTCACCGATTCATTCGGTGGCACCACTTCTGCATGACCGAATTAGTCGGTCATATGCAGAATTACAGCTATGAGTTGCAACGGCTAGTTCCTTTAGTTGGGGCTATTTTGTACCCCATGTCCCGGCCATTTGATGAGTGCTTGAGCTCAGGGAAGATATTGGCTTATGTTCCACACACATTTTAGTGCTCAATCCATCAAAGTGTTCAAGAAAAGATTAAGGCAATTAGCATAAGTCTTAGGGCTTGATTAGTGCTAGTTTAGGCCTTTTAGCGCATTGCTTTAGCTTTTAGCCTAGAGTTAGGCGAGGTTTGCACACCTCCATTGTATTGGTGCTTGTGCGCACCAAGAGTTGTAAATCCGGGGCTTGAAAGTCTTGCGAGACCCTTCAACCGTGTTTGTGGAGTGGCCGCCTGTAGTTTGAGGGGAAGGAGAGGCCCTCGGCATTTTGCCGAAGCTCTTCCTAGTGAAGACGGCGGGGAGCATCCGGAAGAGGTTAGGCGGAGATCCACTCGTGCGTGCGAAGGCCTGTCGGCTATCTTACGGAGTTACTCAACCGGGGAGATTATGCCCTTGGGCGGGCATTCCCTTGAGAGGGGCTCCAACAACAAGGACTAGTGGAAAGCGTTGCTTTCCGATACCTCAGTAAAATATGTTGTGTCGCCACGACGGGAATTTGCCTTCTCTACCTCATTTACTTCCACACTTACTTTGCACTTACATTCTGCATTTAACTTTCCTAGAATTGCCATGTGTAGTTTGTAGGATTGGAACCTAGTGAACAAAACTTTTGTACGGTAGATATAGCAACACAGAGAAAAATCTAGTGCATATCTAGATAGATTTTGATGTAGATTTTTATATGTGCTTGAAGCCTTAATTTTTAGAACACCTAATTCACCCCCTCTTAGAGTGTCATGGTCTTTTCAATTATTATGAGAGCCGGTGGCTCGTTTTTGGATATTTGGCTTCACCGTCATCGAGACATCCGAAGAGGTTAGAACTGATCTCGGTAGGCCTCCACACTTTGACAGCACAAACTACCCCTATTGGCATGTTCGCATGTCATGCTTTTTAAAAGCAAAAGATTTAGGTGTTTCGAGAGTGACAAATGAAGGAAAGAAACCCCTAACCTGGCCAACAAACCCCACTAAGGCTGATGAAAAGGAAATACACTTCAATGCTATTGCTCAAAATTCTCTTTTAGAATCTCTTAGCATTGATGTATTCAATAGAGTGTATTATCTTAAAAGTGCACACGAAATTTGGAACATGCTCGAGGAGCTCCACAAAGGCACGAAAGATGTTAGTGAGCAAAAGTATCTCTTGGTCAAAGGGCTTTTAATTCTTTTAAAATGATGCCTAATGAATTAGCTAATGACATGTACTCACGTTTAAATGTTATTATCAATGAGCTAAATGAAATAGGTTTGATCAAGTTGAGTGATGAGAAAATATCAAGAAAGATCATCCAAGTACTTCCCAAGGATCGATACTCTGCCATCATCACGTACTTCCACTTGTTTGAGAACTTGAAGAAGATGAAGCCAACCCAAGTATTAAGCAAGATCATTGCTCACCAGCTATCTGTGAAGATTGACAAAGAACCTTCTCCTTCAAGTCAAGATGTTGGTACAACAAACAAAGAAGAAAAGGAGAAGAAGATTGAAGACCTAGTTTATTCAGTCCCTGTCACCCCCCTCTTACATAGATTTTGATATAGGTTTTTATATGTGCTTGGAGACTTAGTTTTTAGAACACCTAATTCACCCCTGTTAGGGTGTCACAGTCCTTTCACTGCTGAAGTTTATTCAATCCCTGTCACGCATTTAATATTTAGCATTCAACTTCTGAGGTTTTTTTGTGTTACATGGAGAGCACTTGGTTCAAGCAATACATAGAAATAAACTAGAACTTATTTTTTAACATGTGTGGTGCAGTGTGGATTGGTCACAGTTGATCATTGTGCTGCTGGCGACATTGATATCACATATAGCAGATTGGTTCTGCTTTTGTTCGTCCACGTGATTTTCCATTGCTTTTCTTGGAAGAAATTATTACCTGGCCAGTAGATCTCCATGGTTTTGTGTGTTCTTGGTGATTTCGACATGCAGACGTTTTTAGCTCCAACTGTGGAATGACCATATATGAAAGCGATCAAAAATGTTGTGATGTAAAGAACAGCCAGTGGAACCAAAATGTTGCTTTGTGTCACTGTCTATGTTTGGTATCCCTGTTCATGTCAAAGCTATGATTCTGTTTCTTAACTTGCAATTTGTCAATGTGATTTCACGAACAGAGCAGGTGCAACTAAATCTGATGATTTAAGCCCTATCCTTGTGTTTAATAAATATTCTCTTGTCAAGGCGGACAACTTAGAGAAAGTGTTTAGGAGGACGCATCGTTGCACAAAGAAAACAGCATCACAGAATAACAAACATTGATGAAGGTAAAACCCAGCTGTTCCCCTATAGAGGCTGGTGAAACACTAATTCTAAGTTATCGGAAGAGATAGAATCTATGATCATGACATTTCTCCCTTTCATGTAAAGGGAGATTATTTATCGGTAGGTCTTTGGAGTTGAATACTTCAAAAATACAAAGTCTTCTCCAAATTGGCTAGTAATTATATGAACTGATCTATAAAATATCCACAACTATCCATATTGATGTTTTACCGGCAAGCCTATCTAGGGATACCCTAAGGTAGTAGATTTGTAGGCAGAGTGTCGCTGAGATCAGTAACTCGAAGGTGCTAGCAACAAAAGGTTTAGATAGGTTCAGGCCACGATGTGTGTAATACGCTACGTCCTGTTTGGTGGTTTGTATTGCCTTGGATTGGTTATTGATGTGTGTCTTTGGACGGGGTCCCTACCCGACCTTATATCCTCTTGGGGGATAGGCTTACAGGTATCCTAGTCCGGTACGAGCTTAGAAGTTCTACTCTGATCGTACTGAGTAGCTTTCTTCTATACCGACTAGTTCTACTTGAGTCTGAGTATATCACAAACATGTATAAGGTATGGGACATGGTCCATCCCTTATCCTATAATTATCTAGCAGTCTCGTGGTCCCAGGTCTGACAAGCCCTCGACCTCTTCGTAGCCGAGTAATATAGGCTTCCAAGTACTTCTGTTGTCATCTTTGAGTTCTTCAGAATTTTGTCTTGAATATATCTTCTTGAGTACCTTTTAGGCTGTTTTGAGGATATGAGGTGCTCTTTGCCTTGAATAACTTTTAAGTCTTCAGAAACAATCTTGAGAGAATTCCCTACAAGCCACTAGAAAAGTTAGCAATTCCTTATCAACCATTGAAAATGTTCTAGTGCCTTAGGAGCCACCGGTTCATTTTCTTGTTTCCCTCGGTGCCATTGCCGTTCATTTTGGCACAAACGGCAGCTAACAGTAGGTCGCATTGACCACCTTGCCCTCGTTTTCCACCTCGAGCGCATGTAGGCGCACGGCCTTCTCCACCAGCACCACCAGCTCCGGATAGCGCAAATCCAGCAGCGCCACCAGCACCGAGTTCGAGCTCATGCCTGTGTTGCCACCTCCGCTGGTAGCTGCCGCGGCGCCGGCCACGGAGCCACGCCGGTCGCGGCAAGGGAGAGGGTGAGGTCCTGAGGAAGAGGAGCGGTAGGGCATGGCGGCTCAGGCGGCGGTCGTCCCTCGTCCTCTTCCACATCCTCCAATCCCATGTCCACAAGCTACCCTCCTCCTCCTCCTCCTTACTCTCCCACCCCACTCTCATCGGTGAGCTACTGGAGCTCGCCACGGCCGCGGATGGCGCGGCGCATCGGCGGCGGCGTGGCGGTGACGTACCCGACGCGGTGGTGCGCCCCAATGAGCGGAGGGGCCCAGTCCTCCTCCTCGGCGGCGGTCGGCTCGCCGCGGCGGCACTTGTCATCACGATGTGGAGCGCGCCGCAGGCTGCGGCCACACTCCAGCCCAGCGCCCGGAGCGCGCCCGCAGCGTGCCCGCAGCCGCGAAGCCCATCTGTTTGGCCCACCCTTCCAGCACCGCCTCCGCGCGCGGGCGCTGCCGCTGCTTGTGCCCTACTGGGAAGTCGATGACAACGCAGCCGCCGCCGCCTCCTCCTCTCCTCGGTGTAACTACTGCGCGTGCGCTCAGGAATGTGCCGAGCATGACCTGCATTGCGACTACCATGCCAGCAAGCACGATCCGGAACCTGTCGCCGAAGTTGAGCCGTCGCAACCACACCGACCTCGCTGGCGGAGGACAGTGCGGCAGGGGCAGAGCGCGGAGCTTGCTGCTGCCGGCGCGGCGTGCTGCAGCCTCGGTTGGGGCGGGTGGTAGGGCGGCGGCGCCGGCGCCGGCATCGGCTGCGCTGGAGCTGGAGGACGCCATCACACCCAATGCACTGTGTGGGGAAATGAGGGCAGGATGGTCAGTGTGACCTGCTGTTAGATGCCGTTTGATCCAAATTAGACGGCAATGATGCTGAGGGAAATGAAAAAATGAACTGATGGCTCCTAAGGCACAACAAATTTTTTGGTGGTTGATAAGGGATTGCCAACTTTTCCCGTGGCTCATAGGGAAAAGCCTCAATAATCTGCTTTAGAGGGTGCGATGAAAATCGCACTCCATATGGAGTAGCCTCGAGCCTTAGGTTGAATCCAAGAATCATGCTGAGGGTCAAATTAGTCTTGAATCTTCTTTCTATATGGGGTGTGATGAAAATCGCACGCCATATGAAGTAGCCCCGAGCCTTTGGTTGAATCGAAGAATCAGGTTGAGGGTCAATTAAATCTTCTTTCTTCATCTTGAAAAATCGACTGTTTGTTGTAGCTTATCAGCCCCCGAGACTTGAAATGATTTGAGTAATCCATTCAATGGTCTTGGTGATCTTAGTCATGCAAGTCATCATCCGAGTAGTTTTTCGGCGTCCAGCCCCCGAGCTTATGAGCTTGGTGAGTCGTAGGCGCCACGTCAAGTAGTTATTGGCGCTCAGCTCCCAAGCCTGGGAGCTAGTGGATCCATTGGAGATGCGCCGAGATGTAATTAGCGCCCAGCCCCTAGCCCCTAAGCCTGGGAGCTAGCGGAGCCAATGGAGACGCGCCGAGCGGCCTGGCGAAGCTCGATCTGAAAAAAGACAATGCAGGCATTATATAGCATAATGCGAAGATACCAAAATTTATTCGGTGTAAAAATAAACTTGCTGCGTTGAGCTCTTGTTTAGGCCATCTAAATCTCCCAGGTAGTCCACATGTTATGTTTAATCACATTTAATCACCTGGTCCAGTCCTAGCCTTCGCTCATAGCTTGTATTAGATCTTTATCTCACATAGAATTGCTTAGGCATGACTGAAGATCCGAGGTTTCACGGATTAAGGAACTTGCTACCCGAGTAGATTAGCATCCATTAAGAAAGGACAATGAATGCTGGAATAAGTAGTCATCGTTGCGATAAAAAGAATGCTCGTTGGCATAAAGTGGTTGGCGAGAGCACAGGTTGCGTGTAAAGTAGTCGGCGAGAGCACGTGTTGCAGCGCATAAAGTAGTCCAAGAGAGCGCGTGTTGCAGCTCATATGTGCATAGGGTGTAGCTGCTGTGAGCCCAACACAACTCGGTAAGAAGCCTGTGGGTAGAACCCTACATGACTGAATGTACCAAGCGCATGGGCAGCGCCCTGCGAACTCGATGTACCAAGCACGTGGACCGAGCTCTACGAACTCGATGCACCAAGCCTTGAGGCTATTAGTCAGCAAATCCACGAGTAGTCGGCGAAGTGTAGCTCTCTGGAGGGTAATTCTCGTCAAGAGACGTGCACAAATAAGTAGTCGGTGCATGACCGATCTTGTGTTTAACGAGTTGGAGAAAGGTAGAGTGCTATGTCAAATTGAACGGTCTCAGCAAAGAAAACAGAGGCCATCAGCCACGGTAAACTCAAAAGGTAGAGTGCTATGTCAAATTGAATAGTCTCAGAAAGGTAGTGTGACCAATCCAGAATCTTGGTGTGTACCCGCTCAGCGGTGCCTATCCTGAACGTTGGATCACCTGGCTATCCTAGACATTGTCAGAGATGTCAGATAGTGGGTGCTCCAAATACCTTGCCGTATATTCTCCATATACTCTTGCAATACCTGGTCCACCGTGTGGTACTCTTTACGGTACGCAATGTAAAACTAAGCTCCACCCCTCCCCGGCTCGCGAGGATTAACCCGAGCACCGCCGACCCACTGCGCGCCCTCCGGGCCCATCGCCTCCGGGGAGTCGCCATCGTTGAAGACGATGGCAGCGCCGGCTACCTCCCCTGCTTCAGATCCACATTCCGGAGCCCTCTGTAACCTCACGCTCCTATCTCGTTCGTGCTCATCGACGCTGTAGACGACGGCGACGGCTACCTCGTGTTTCGTTCTTCAGATCTCCAGGTAATGACGCAGCGCTCTACACAACCTCGCTCGCCTAGCTTCTCAGTCATCGCCATTGTTGCAGACGACGGCGATGGTTTCCTCGCATTTCGTGCTTTGGGTCTGCCTTTAATTTTGTGGTCGATCTATGCGCCAAATCTAGATTGTGGAGCTTGAACGGCGGCTACACCCGGCTGGCACAGGTCTACCTTATGGAATGCGGTCGCTCTCACCGCCGATTTGCAGTGGCCAGACATTCTGGTGTTGATGGACCAAGCGCCGCCCGGCATTGTAGTCTGGAAGGAAAGGACGCCAGGGCGCAGTCTTTGCAAGGATCGATCCACATTGCACCTACGAACAGCTCCCCGATGTAGAAATCTCTACCTTTTATGCGCATTTTATTTTTCTCGTGTTGAACGTCAGCTGCAGGACATCACCAAATACCAGATTCAGGATTTTTTACTTTCAATTGCTTTCCAGGGGAGACCCTACATCCAGTAGCAGTGGCGGTGGGGGGGGGGGGGGGGGGGGGGGGAGTTCAATACCCAGGTGCCGGGAGTAGCAACAATTTCGATCTTACTTTGCTTGGATCGATTTCGGGTTAGTACTTTTTTATCACGATGCTCTCTGCATTTAAGATTGTATTTTTGGGCCTTTTGTGCTGAAGGTTTTGTTTCGCGAAATTTATCGCGGCAGAAGGTTGTTGCCCGGTAATACTTGTTCACTAGCCTTTCCAATTACTCCCCGAATGTAAGTGTTCCATTTGGTGGAATCAACCGATAGAAGTTAAAGCACAAACTTTAGCATATGCACATGGGGACTGTGAACTCTAGTAAAATTCTAGTTAAAGTCTAGACAAACCTCCTGGTGATAGGGGATTTCGCTTGGAAACTCGAGCTTCTCATCCCTGCCAAATATTTGGAAACGATAGATTAACATGGAAGCACAAAGGAAGCAGGATTTGCAGAACAACAATGACAAGCAAGCCAGGCGAATCCCACCAAAAATAACCGTCAGAACACTAAGGGCAGTAAAATTCTTGGTCACAGTAAAATTCTTGTCAGCTTTGGTGGCTGTCTTGATTTCGGCAGCCCAGGCTCCCAATAGTCCATTACATCCTCTACATACTTGTTCAAAACATCCTCCCACATCCATAGCCGGCATTGTCTGCATGTTGCCGCGTTTAAAAGGAATTCAAGAATTAAATTAGCATGTCCACCAAGTTCAGAAAGAATTCAAGAATTAAATTAGCTTGTCCACCAAGTTCAGAAGATGTGCTCAAGTTCAGAAAGAATTCAAGATTTAAATTAGCATGTCCACCAAGTTCATAAGATGTGCTCAGAAAAAAACAAAGAGACAACTTGAGTAAAATGTCCCAGTATAAACGACCATTACTGGCCCCATGTAAAAACGAACATTACTATCAGGTTTACTGGAAAAGAATCTATATATGAATTTTTGATACAACTGATGAATTCAAATCAAATAATCTCCTTGGTGGGACCACGAACCAACTCAATTCCAGAGATATTTCCAAGCACATTGGATCTGACATACTTACAAATGCATAATGTATGAGCAAGAGCCGAGTCAAAAACATAAAACTTACATCGCAATGTAAACACCTTTCTCATATGGTTCCTTTCCGTTCGTGCTGTCCGGACACAAGCAGGAATGCCGCACAAGCATTTTAACTCAGGCACCTCTGTAGGGTCGCGTCCGGCTGCCGACATTCCTTCCGATCCAAGCTGAAAATGATTAATAAGCTACTCTTTGAACCCATCCATCATTTTTTCAAATATGGAAAATCTGGATGAACGCAACTCCGCAAGGGGGCCTACAGGGGAATATCAAAAGGTGACGCAATCCGGGCGTGACCTCTGTTGATGCCAGGAAGACTGAGCGAGTGGGGGAAGGAGACCCGGCTGCGAAGAAGACTTGCGGCGAAGCGCCGCAGACGGGGGCCGATCACGGGGAGCCGAGCACGAGTAGATCCTGTACAGCGGCACCCCCAGGTTGGGGCGGCGCACGACCAGGAGCTGTAGATGGATTTTCACTGGTGATGAGCGGTAGAACGGCAGCGACCAACGCCGGCAAAGAAGGCAGACAGAGAGGGAGAGTCGATGGAGGACGCCGGGATGCTAAGAAGACTTGCGGCAGGGCGCCACAGACGGCGGCGCTCGACCGGAAGCGTAGATGGAATGCGGCGGCGCACAACCGGTGCTAGCAGCACGACGGCGAGCAGCCGGCTCTGGATATGAACGGGTAGAAAACATGCTGGTCCCACGCGTATGGGGTCTCGGGAACCCTAGGTGTGAACGGATAAAAAATATGCGGGTCCCGCTCCCACGGGGAATACGGATGCGGGAAAAGCAATATACGGTTGAATACTAGGAGAGAGAAGCGCTGCCATGGATCTCGATGCACCGCATGCACGCGAAATGAACGCTATAGATAAGCACCGCTGAGCGGGTACATGTTAGATTGTATATTTGTAGTGTGACACACAAGAAGGCAACACATCATAATGATGGTCAAACAATTCATGTGGGCTTTGGAGTAATGGATGCATTCACACAAACATTGAATACCCAGGCTGCTCTTGGCTTCCATAATTCAAAGTTATCGGAAGAGATAGAATCTCTGATCATGACATCTTTCTCCTTTTCAAGGAAAGAGAGATTATTTATAGGCATGTCAGTGGACTTGAATACTTAAAAAAAAATACTAAGGGCCTCTGTGGATCCAGGTGACTAAATTTTAGTCACGCTACATCGGATGTTTACACACCAATTAGGAGTATTAAATACAAACTAATTATAATACCAAATGCATAAGTGAAGGCTAATTTACGAGACGAATCTATTAAGTCTAATTAATCCATCATTAGCACATATTTACTGTAGCACAATATTATCAAATCATGGACTAACTAGGCTCAATAGATTCGTCTCGTGAATTAGCCTCCATCTGTACAATTAGTTTTATAATTAATCTACATCTAGTACTCCTAATTAGTGTCCAAGCATCCGATGTGACAGGGACTAAAGTTTAATGGGTGATCCAAATAGCCCTAAGTCTTCTCCAAATTGGCCAGCAATTATATGACCTGACATATGAAATATCCACAACTGGCCACTATACCGTGATATAATTATTGATCCCCCGTTGTAAAGAAAAGTAATGTTATTTCCTCAGAAAAATAATAGCAGAATAATCACTCATTGGTTGGATTCATATTGAACTTTAATATTCCTTGAAGCACAGAGAAGGAAGATGTATTTGGATTGTCATGGCATAACTTTTCTATCAGGCAGAGTGGACATATGGAATACCGTGAACCCGAAGCAAACAGGGGGCACCATCCACAGTAAACATAAAAGGTAGAGTGGACATAGGCCAAATCGCCAAGTATACTGGATTATACTTGTTGGCGCTAAAATCGGCCAGACAGGAATCGGCCGATGGTCTTCAGCGTCGGACACACGACCCGGAAGAATCTGCTTAGCTCCTGTTCGGGTTATCGCCCTGGTACGGTTCGCGCGGCGTGCTAGTCAATCTGACCTGTTGATTGATAAGGAAATAAAGTATTAAATTTCAGGCGCTCCGATCGGCTGGAGTTCCGATCCGTCCTGAGGAGCGCGTCGGCGGCGAATCGGCCGATTTGCTGTAGAGATGATCGGCTATGGATCAGCCGATAATTGTGTAGTAATTATAAAGAAAACTGCTGGAGCGATCTAAACAATTACTACAGAGGCAGCACTTGAAATAGATCTAATCGGCTGTAAGATGATAAATCGAAGAGGAACGATGACGAAGCCGATTATCCCGATCTCAAGCTGGATAACTGGTGATAATACTAGAATAACAGGTAAAACTTGCAATTCTAGTAAATATCGATAACTGGTGAATAAATCCAAACGAAACCACAGCGATGCGCCCGTAGTTAAAGCTCGGATATTACTCGATAAGCGGAACCTACCAATTGGCCGGAGATCAAGTTGATGCAGTCCTGCCAATCCGTACGAACTCGTGAAAGAAGAAAAATATTGGCGAAGTCGCCGACTTGAAAGTAAATTGCTGGAAAAGTAGAAGTAGTGTTGTTGATTGATGTGTGTTGATCATTTGCAAAACCCTGACGACTCCTATTTATACCCTAAAACTAGGACTCCTGGTCGATCAGGACTTGTTACAATCTTATTTAAAAATAAGAAAATTACCATATCTATAATAACTTTTAAAGGAAACGGACTCCCGCGGAATCTTCCGCCGCCGTCCCCTAATCCAATCAGGATTCTTTTCAATTGCTCCTTGACCGACTTAGCGTTGCCCTATTGACCAACTTTTGACCAGGACCTTCCGAAATAATTCCATCCTGGTGGCGCAAGCTGTATAACCAATCGGCCGATTTTCAACTGTTACCTCAATCGGCCGATTCGTTACTGTAGCCTTCAGATCTGCCGCATCGGCCAATCTCTTCCTCCTACGCCGATTCAACACGTGTCAAAATCCGGCGTCAACACATGCCCCCCAGTTTCGGAGTAAAACATAACTTTTTCTTCGAAACTCTTTTTCTTTAATCCCCTCCTCCGAAACGGGCGCAGTAAAATCCCTTTCCGTTCCGCGGCACAATGATTGCAATTTCCTCGGACCGAGCGCACGAAACGACTGCTCCTCTTGTATTCGTGTAGACGGCGCGGTAAAAATACCATCTTTGCCCTCGCTCTCCTGATTTTTCTTAAGTACTGGCCTTCTCCGCCTATCCTTCCCCACAAATCTAGCATTCTCTTCCAACGAACCACTGTTCGTCTTCCTCCAAGCTCTCTTGATCTTCAAGCGCTTCCCCCTTTCCGGCGACCTCACCCGCGGCCTACTCCAACCCCCCAATGGCGTCACCATCGGCGACCGTTCCATCCACGGAGGCTCCATCGGCAACTCCTTCGGCGGCGGCGGCCCAATCGGCGGCTTCCCCAGCAGTCCCATCGGCGACGATGATCTCCATCCCAGAGGTAAATGCTCGAAATTTTCTCCTTTTCGCCTTTCTACTGCTTCAGTATTTTCCGGACCCTCTCTCAGTTTCTTCCCCTTTTCCCTTTTTTAGGCACTTAGGCACCGAATTACCATTCCACTCTCAGAATCCCCTGACCTCATCTGTTTGGGCCCTATGGGGAACCCCGATCCAACGGACCTGATCAGCTTAGAAACCCATAGAATCCCTTTTAAGTAATCATCTATGGATTTAGATCACTAGGTAGGCACTTTCAGATCCTGGCCGAATGAAACACCCGGGTGGAGAGAATGGTACCAGAGGGTAGCCGGATCTTGGAAGGTTCAGTGGGAGGAATAGAAAATCGGCCAGTGCATAGACTTATCTTTGTCTCAGATGGAAAGGAACGAACCTCTGGTCATGGCAGCCTCTTATTTTTGGTCCGATGCACTTAATGCGTTCCTTTTCGGACATGGACCTATGACCCCGACCTTGGCCGATGTTCTGCTGTTGACCGGCCTCGATGTCTCCTCCGCCGATACCCCTTTCAATTATCTGTTTAAGCCATCACATCGGCTGGAGACCAAAGGAATCGGCGGGTGGAAAGGATATATTAGCAAAAACATGAAGACCGGGACAGTCTCACAGAGGGAGCATACTGCCTTTTTGATGATGTGGCTGGAAAAGCATTTCTTCTGTGGCAGAGCAGTTGGCCCCTCTTCAAACACTCAAGCCTTGGCAGAGGCTTTATCACAAGGATCGGCCATCCCCCTTGGAAAACATTTGCTGGGATCAGCGTATTACCTGATGCACCAAATCGGCACCAAGCTGTCGAAGGGGGAGCCGATCGGGAACCCTGGTGGTCCCTGGTGGTTCATCACCCTCTGGCTCAATTTACACATGAGCAAGGTCTCTCAGCAATGGATAGAGACAAAAACCTTCCCCAATATCGAGTCAGAGGAGAATCCATCAGTCCGACGCCGCTGCAGATCTATTGGAGAAGCGGTATCGGCCTTCCCCGGCTGCCAGTTTACTGCCACCCGCACAGCTGAGTATTTCAGATGCTTTTATAATGGCCTTAGTGAAGAAACCATCAGCTGGCACCCATATCAAGCAGTGGAGCCGATTTTTGAATTACCCATAAGCCACGATTTCTCCACCCACACTTTTGACAGAGAGCTTATGGATATCTTGATCAAGCCGGGGATTTTGCCGGCCAATTTCTTCTCAGGAAAGGATTCACCCACCTACGAGTTCTACAATCCATCGGCTGCGCAAGGCTACTGGGTTTTGGCCAACTGCCGATTCGGGTCTACTTCGCCGGTTGTGGCAGAACCACCTGAATTAATCCGGCTCAAGTGTATTAACCATCATCATTAGGGCAATTTCGGTTAACCTTACACTTCAAACGGAGTAATCCACTGGTCTGTCGGGTATAACCTCCCGATACAACCACGGTAATCGGATCGAGCGCCATACATACAAATGCTCACGCGACGATGAGCCCAGAGAATACCACATTCCAGCAAATATTACAACATTATCATAAGCAAATATTACGGACCAAGTTTTACATTTAGAAACCAAGTACTTCAATGATCATAAATAAGTTCTTCAGAGTTTAAGTTGCAGCGGAAAATAAAACAGCAAAACTACTTCGTCGATAAGGATGTCTCGATGAAGCCCGTACGAGACATCATTCGGCATTATCTCCGTTGGACGGGGGCGTATCCCATTCCACCGACCAACCAGGGGGAAGAGTGCAGGGCCAAGTCAAGCGAGCAATCATATCTTCGAAGGTCTCACCTGAAAACGAGTTACAAGCAAGGCTGAGTATACTAATACTCAGCAAGACTTACCCGTGTAGTGGAATCTACCCCACCGACTCTAGACATGCAAGGCTTTTTGGCTCAGGGGTTTGTTTTGCCGAAAAGCATCTACAAGTGGGTCCTTACTTTCAACTTTTAGCTCAAGATTCTAGTTTCGTTAACCATTCTAGATAAGCGGCTATCCAATAACATACATGGTGAAGCATTTAATTTTCATCCAACCAGTTCATTCATCATCATTGTTCCTCTTCTTACTCTGTGGGTAAAAATGGTTAAGCAGTCTCAATAGCCGTGAGAAACGGACGATTCGAATCGAATTTCTTAACCTTGGAAGGGAAACCCAAACACACGTCACGTGGTTACTCCCTAGAGTCACACGTGCAACTTTTCCCCTTTCTTTCCGGGTTGTGGATCGAGGCTACCCTCCGAGAGTACAAGAGCCCCACGCCACGGTTCGGCGCCGGGTTGTGACCACTCTCTGCACTCGCCATATGCACATGGGACCGAAGTTCAAAGGGTAGGTTGCTGTCAACTTGCCGGGCCAATCAGGTACTTAAGCTTACCGATTCCCATAATCTCGGCATGTGTTTAGTACGTTCAAAGACTTAACCATCACTACCACACCCTGCGGCCTTAGCATTTTTCACTAGACAGACGGGCCTCAATCGTAACCATCGTTCCACAGCCCGTCCGTGTCCTTATGATTGCAGCGTGTAGTAGACATTCAACTCCTATTTTCTCGCGAGTGACAGGAAATCACTCGACTTTTACCGGAGTCCTATTAGCACGGCATTCTATCGAACCTTACGTCTAGTTTTCAAGCAAGGGTTCCTGATACCATGCAACTAAGTTTTCATTCAACTCCTATAAACTTAATGCACAAGCAAAGAGTAATGAGTTGCATAATTTCGGAAAGAGATGGGTTATGCTCCGGGGCTTGCCTTCTTGCGAAAAGTTAGTCCGGGGCTCTTCCGAACTTGGGCTCGGGTCTTCAACTGCTTCAGTTAAATTCGTCTGGGCTTCTCGCTGCTCGCTCTTGGACGCGGGCACCAGCTCGTAAGTTCCGTCGGCGAGAGTCGTCGATTCTACATGAATGCACACGTTTAAGTCGTGGTAATGGTAACCGATACGATTTAAGAGTAATTACTACAATGGATAGTTTCTGGTCATGAAATTTTGGATTTAGGCACATCAGGGAAAGATGCGCTTACTGTAAAATTTTCAGCCAATTTTATGTAACAGATTAATTATGAAAAATATATTATGTAGTCTCTGTTAGATCCTTGTTCTTTTTGTACAGAACAATTGGTGCAACAAATGAGTCTAAGATTTTTACAGAGCTTTCACTTAAGCATGAAGAAGCTACTGCAATTTTTGTAGGATTAATCATGCAGTATTCAGAGCATAGAAAATATGACATTCCACACCTAGGCTATTCAAGGATTCATTTTTACAGGACCCTACATAGGGTTTTTGTCCCTGGAACTTTTTACACAGCAACCCCTATCACAGTGTGTCTTCTAGTAAAAATTTGAGAATTTTCCAAGCTAAGATACTATTTTCTTGATTTGACGTATGTTATTAGCACATAATTCAAATAAATAGGTTACTGTGGGATAAAAAGTCTCCTAATTTTTATCTGGCTTCTAGGTACCAATACACTAGCAGAGAAAAAGTTTCAATAGGTAATTCATCACCTAACTGCAGGGATAAAACATTCTACTTAAACATGGTATGAAACTAAGTTTAATAAACAGTAAAGCTAGAGATGGAATTTGGGCCTGATCTTTTCACACAATCCTAAACATCAAGCAACTAACAAACTGCCCAAAATTTAGGGTCAGCATTGTTCTACAACAGTGGGTACAAAATAAGTCCATTAAAGCTTCCATTTAATGTAGAGAAAAATATGTTGAGATTCTGAGAAACTTTTTGTAACAGAAGTGGTAGAGTTTGTTCTAAGGATTCCATAACAGTTGAGTTTGCATTTTTCGGAATTTGCTACGATTTTATACGAATTTTACAAGTTCACTGAATTTGAATCTAGATTTGAAACTTCCTTTTACAACTAGGTCCTTGAATCTTACGCGCAGACCCTTCTAAAGATTTAAATTCTTGCAATTGGGTCCTCGGGCGGCTCGGGTACGGCGGCCGGCCGAAATTCCGGCGAGGGGCTCGCCGGCGGCGAGGGGTGAGGGTCGGGGAAGGTTCAGGGGTGTGAGGGCTACCTCGTGGGGGTGTTGTTCAGGTGGGGGACGACCGGGAAGGGCTCGCCGGCGTTGGAGCAGAGGCGGCGGCGGCGCGGCACGCGTCGACGGCGGTGCTCCGGCGGGCTTGGGGCGGCCTGGTCCGGTCAGCGAGCTTCGGTGGCGCGTGGGGAAGCTGCTCAGGGGCTTGGCTTGGACGGAGGAGGTCGGGGTCGCGCTGTCCCCGGCGAGCAGGGGCGGCGGCGGCGGGTGGCAGCGCGGGCGGCGGCGCTCCGGTGGTTCTGGGCGGCGTTGGGCGGGTCGGCGAGCTTCAGGGGGATGATGTAGTGGTGGTTGAAGCTTTAGTTTGGGCGGTGGGCGGCGGCGGAGGGCTGTCCACGGGCGGGCGGCGCTCGGCGGCGGCAATGGTGACGGCGAGTGCGTTCTGGTGCGTGGCTCGCGAGGGCGGCCGGGGCTCGGCTTTTATAGGGGCAGGAGGGGGGTGCGGAGGGGCCTGGGCAGCGCGTGGGGCGGAGGCACGGCACGGCGCGCACTGGCCACGGCGGGCGGCAGCGGAACGCCGGCGCGGCGTGCGGCAGCGCGGGCGCGGTGACTGGGCGGCCGGGATATGGCGTGGGCGCGAGAGGATAGCGCTGGGCGTGGAGTGGTGGAGCAGCAGCTGCAGCGGCTCGGGCGGAGGGTGGACGCAGTGACGGGCGGGGCGCGGGAGCCGGGGCGGCACGGCGGGGCGCGGTGACTGGGCGCGACGGGCGGCGGGCTGGGCGCGGCAGCGGCACGTGCACGCGCGGGCGCCCACTGGGCCGCGCGGCGTGGGGAGGGGGCAAAGCCGGCCGTGGCGGGGTGGCGCGGCGGCCACTGGCCTGGCGCCTCACGCCAGTCAGGCGTCGCCGGCCACCTGGCGCGCAGCAGTCGGGCGGAGAGGAGAGAGAGGGGGGGGGTGCGAGGGCCTGAATGCGAGAATTTGGAAAACTTCAGGGGGCTGGGTGCAAACAGGGCGTTTTCTCCTCTTTCTGATTTGTATTTCAAAAACTTTTGAACACGAAAGTTGTTCAGAATAAAAAGTTCTACAACTTTGGTTTCAGGCAAAATCTCATTTGGCTTATGGTTTGAAAGTTAAATTTAAAAGTTCAAAAGTAACCAAATGTGCTCAAATTAAATTTGGATTCCAACTGAATTCGTTCAAATTCTTTCCACCCTTTTATTAGTCGGTTTAAGCATAGGGTTAGGCTAATGATACTGATTTTAGAAATGAAATTTTTTACCAGGGTTGTCACACCGGTCAGGCGAAATTCAGAGATGGACTGACCTCAAGTCTTGATTACAGTCGGCTGTGCGACTTAGTACCCGATTCCAGTACTATTGACCTGAATAATTGGTCAGTTACCTCTTTTGTCACCCAGCAATTCAAATTATGGTGGGCAAAATGGAAGCAACATCTTTTCTGTAAATCTCCATCGTCTTATTGCAACCTCCTGGACCCAGAGAACATTGATCCAAACGCAGCGGTATGTCCTTTTCCTCCAGCCGATTCCAATGTTATTTCTTTCCACTTTATCATCTCGTTATTAACTCATGTTTATTTCCTTAGTCTGAAAGCCATGTCCCTCCGATGCGGAGCCGAAGCGGCAGGCTGATAGATAGCCATCATCCATACACGCCATATCCACTTATCGGCTTTCATGCTCCAACTGTCAAAGATATCTCCACTGGCCGATCGAAGCGGCACTGAAAAGGCCAACATCAAAGATAACCAGCCGTCGGGTGCGAGCTCGCATTGGATCGGCCGATCAGACGGCAATAGCATCGGCTGAAGTTCCCCGTATCGGAACGGCCAACCAGATGGCAGTGGTATCAGCCGAGACTTCCCGCATCGGATCGGCCGACCAAGTAGTGGTGACACCAGCCGAGACTCCTTTACCTTTGCCGGTTGTCGAGATGGCCGATCCCCAAGTCACTGCTGAAGTCGGGGCAGCTGCATCATCGCTATTAGTAGAAGCTGTTCAGGTAATCTTACTTATCTCGTATATTCTTCAAATCTTCCACTGACTTTAACTCTCTTCCTCTGCCAGGCTGCACAAGTTATCCCACCACAATCTCCGCAGCAATCGGCCACGTCCCATGTGGGAGCCGAAACTCCAGCAGCTCCTATCATCGAGGTAAATGATCTCTTACCTTGATCTCTTAACTTTCAGAAAACTTAACCGATCTTGATGCAGGCCGATTTGGGTATGCTAACTACAACCCCACAACAGGCATCGGCCGGGAGATCCATAGAGGCATGGCAAATTTCTGTCGCCATCTTATTCCAATTTCCCATAGCATATTCACAGGATCTTCTTTTATGTCTTTTTCAGGAAGCTGGTCCAAGCGGAGCGCTAATAATCGTTGAATCTTCCTCTTCCGACGAGCCAAATGCACCAGTCCCTGAGACAAGGGAGACGCTTCCACCGGCGCAGGCAAGAGAAATTCGCTTTAAGGAGGTCACAAACTTACCATTAGAATCGGCCGATTTCTCTTTACTGCTTGCCTACCTTAATACTTTATTTTCTCACAGGAGCAGGACACCCCTAATAACAGCATCTTCTCCTTTGCCGTCTCCTTACCCGATGATGAAGAAATTGCTTCACACCCAATCCCATCGAGCTCCGCCTCCGACGATGTCCGCGCCAAGCTCGAAAGCATGCGCACTCTCCTTCAAGACGACATCGGCCGATTGGTAGAAGATGCATCGCCGATTCGATGACTTTTCAACAAGATCAAAGGTCGAATCCCGGAAGAAGTATCAGAAAATTTAGCATATGCTGCTTATATAGAGCACATGCAGATTCCGATTTCCAGGGCGCTGCGCCATATGGCCGATCGTGCTCAGATGGCAAAAACTCAGGAGGAGGTCGATTCATACAAGCACCGGACTCAGGGAGTACACCACAGGATCAATTTCCTCGAAAACTGCCGTCCGGACATCGTCGGCGCAATAGATCGGCTGAAACGGAGGAGAGCAGAGCTGACCAAGGAGATGGAACAGATAACCAAAGAGATAACCGCTGAAGAAAAGAAGCTCCAAGAACTCCCATCCATCATCAGCGAACTAAAGCAAGAAAGACAGCATCTGGCCCGCGAAACGATAAAGCTTCGTCGCCGTGTGTCAGAAGTACCAGGATCGGCCGATGATGATCAGAGGGTACTAGACTCGGCCGATCAAATTAGACGACAAGCTATTGTAGCCATAGACGCTTTCCTTGGGTTGTAAAGAATATGTTAAACATTTATTGCTCCTTCAATGTCACTGCGCCGATTTGGTTCTGAACTACTCCTTCAGTCTGCTTTGCATTTATGTATGTATTTACTCCGATAGGACGTGTCTCACCATCCATCTACCTCCTCTTCATTTATAAGTAGACCATTCACCATCTCCAGAGGCATACACATCACTTATCTTCTCTCCCTCTTTTACTGTCCCAAACTGAATGGTAAGATGTCTTCTTCATCCTCTTCATCTTCTTCCTCTATCAATCAGGTATGAACTTCTCCTCTGCCTTTCTCCTAAGCATCTCAATCGCTCTGATGTTGGGTAACCCCTTTTATCTCTGTTTAGCCGAAACGTTTCAGCCCTGGTCTAGAACGAGCGATAGAAATCATGCATTCAGAAGAGCCACTATCACGGGCAGACAGAGATCTAATAAGAGCTCATGCTGAGGAACTCAGAGATCATGTCCCTGCTGCTGTCCAGGAATACTCGGACCTTATAGATGCTCACTTTTTGGTCCGCAAGCAACCATCTTCTGAAAAAAGTCCTCCACTTCCTTGTAAAGCTAAAACCGAAGTTGCCATGGAAGATCTGGAGGAGAAGAAGACCCGCCTGCTGAAAGAACTTTGCAACACGGCTGAAACTGGAGCCACTGCAGAGGACCCGAAGGAGAAAAGGCTCACCCTTATGATAAAACTGGGTCGCATCGAGAGAGAAATCCAGCGTAGGCGTAATCAGTAGACACATCGGTATTTTTATTCTAAGGGCGACTTGTACCATGTCGGCCATGTAATCTGTCATTTTCATCCAATAATGAATCCCAATGTTTCCTTCACCAGATGTGTAGACAAAAACCGATGAGAAATCGGCCATGTTATCTTGATATATTTTGTTGCAAGTTATGCATCTACCCAAATGCTTGGATAGTACCTCTTCAGATATCGCCCATTTAAAGCTCTTGGGAATTCCTCCCCTTCGACTGTCTCCAGAATATATGCATTCCCAGGGGCACATCGGCCGATTCTATACGGCCCTTCCCAAGTAGGTGACCATTTACCGAATTTGGGATCTTTGGATCCTATCGGCAGCACCAACTTCCATACCAAATCTCCCTGAGAGAACTGTTTAACTTTGACCTTTTTGTCATACCATCTGGCCACCCTTTTCTTATTTTCTTCTACACTAATCAGGGCTCTCAACCGTAAACCTGCCGAATCATCAAGTTCATCTTTCATGAGAAAGGAATAGTCATCGGCTGTTAACTGATCTTGTAACGATATACGTCTTGACCCTGCCCTTATCTCCCATGGAAAGACCGCCTCATGACCATAAACCAACTGATAAGGGGATATTTTAGTGGCTCCATGACAAGCCGTCCTATATGCCCATAAAGATTCAGCCAAAGACATATGCCACTTCTTGGGTTGCTCTTCTATCTTTCTCTTGATTAGTTTGATTATCCCTTTATTAGACGATTCTGCTTGACCATTGGCTTGAGCATAGTATGGAGAAGAGTTTAATAATTTAATCCCCATATCGGCGGCAAACTCTCCGAATTCTCCAGAAGTAAACATTGTCCCTTGATCAGTTGTGATGGTTTGAGGAATACCAAATTGATAAATAATATGGCTTTTAACAAATTCAATCATATCGGCCGATGTCACGTTCCTTAAAGGAACTACCTTCACCCACTTAGTGAAATAATCTGTAGCCACCAATATGAACTTATGCCCTTTGCTTGATGGAGGATGAATCTGTCCGATGAGATCTATTCCCCAACCTCTGAACGGCCACGGCTTAATTATTGGATTCATAGCCGATGCTGGCGCACGCTGTACATTGCCAAACTTCTGACAGTCTTGGCATCCTTTGTAGTACTTGAAACAATCCTCAAGGATGGTCGGCCAATAATACCCATTGTTCCGGATCATCCATTTCATTTTGTGAGCCGATTGATGGGCTCCGCACACGCCCTCATTGATTTGCCTCTTCCGTTCCAAAGCATTTGAGAAGAACTCCATCAATTGTCCGATAAAACAAATCATCCTCAAGCAACACATATTTTGTAGCCTGAAAACGTGTTCGCCGATCCACTTTTTGGGATGGATTTCTCAAGTAATCGGCGATTTCCTTTCGCCAGTCATCGGCCACGAGCTCTAGCGTCATCGCTCCCTGAATCGGCCGATACCCGGAAGCATGTTGGGCCAGTCTGTTGGCCTCTTCATTATAATTCCTGGGAATATGCTCAATTATTGCAGACTTGAACCCTTTTAAAAGTTGAAGGCAATCCTCATAATAAGTCCTCAAGATATCAATCTTGCACTCAGATCGCCCCGTCAACTGATCCACAATGAGCATGGAATCTCCAAAAATTTCGACTGCATCAGCTCTGACTTCCCTTAATAATTGGATGCCTTTCAGAACAGCTCGATATTCCGCCTGATTATTAGTTGCGGAGGCTTCTATTGGCAGAGAGAAATTATAACTTGCCCCCCGAGGTGACACAAGAACAATGCCGATTCCTGATCCGACCCCACATGAAGAACCATCGAAATACAGAGTCCATGGAACTGGTTCAACAGTGGCGATTTCTGGTCCACAATGCTGAACTACGAAATCGGCCATTACTTGACCTTTGACGGCTTTGGCCGATTCGTACCTTAAATCGAATTCTGACAAAGCCAGGATCCATTTTCCAATCCGTCCTTTCAAAATCGGCAACGATAGCATATACTTCACCACATCATCCTTGCACACGACTATGCATTCTGCCGATAACAAATAGTGCCTGAGCTTGGTACATGACAAGTACAAGCACAAGCACAGTCGCTCCACCGAGGAATATCTTGTTTCGGCGTCTAAGAGTCTTCTACTGACGTAGTATACCACTCGTTCTTTCCCCTCAAACTCCTGTACCAACGCCGATCCCAAAGCTTGTTCATCAGCCGATAAATATAACTTGAACGGCTTACCAGGCTGTGGTGGAACCAATACCGGAGGTGAAACCAGATACTGCTTGATATTCTCCAGTGCCTTGCGCTGTCCTTCTCCCCATATGAATTCTTGGTCGAGCTTTAATTTCAACAGAGGGGTAAAAGCCTGAATACGTCCTGACAGGTTGGATATGAATCTTCTGATAAAATTGACCTTGCCGATGAGGGACTGTAGCTCAGTTTTATTTTGTGGGGCCACCACTTTGTTGATGGCGTCTATGGTCTTGCGGTTGACTTCTATCCCGCGCTCATGGACCATGAATCCTAAGAATTGTCCAGCCGATACACCAAATGCACACTTGTTTGGGTTCATCTTCAACCCATGTTTCCTTGTGCACTCCGGTACTTCTTATAAATCGGCCAGATGATCTTGGTGACCTTTTGACTTGACCACGACGTCATCTATATAAATTTCCACCGATGAACCAATGAGCTTGTGGAAGATGTAATTCATGGCCCGTTGATACGTAGCGCCGGCGTTCTTCAACCCAAAAGTCATAACAACCCATTCAAATAAACCAAGATGACCTGGGCACCTGAAAGCCGTTTTCGAGATATCTTCTTCGGCCATTAATATCTGATTGTACCCTGCATTCCCATCCATGAAACTTATAACTTTGTGCCCTGCGGCAGCATCTACCAAGATATCGGCCGTTGGCATCGGATATCCATCCATTGGCGTAGCCTGATTTAAGTTCCTGAAATCGATGCACACACGTATCTTTCCATTCTTTTTGTATACGGGCACAATATTAGAAATCCATTCGGCGTAGCGGCACTGCCGAATAAATCCTGCTTCAATCAACTTTGTAATTTCGGCCTTTATATCAGGTAGAATCTTGGGGTTACACCGTCGTGCAGGTTGCTGATATGGCCGATATCCTGATTTTATAGGTAACCGGTGTTCAACAATAGACCGGTCTAGTCCTGACATCTCATGATATTCCCAAGCAAAGCAATCCTTGAACTCTTTTAATAAACTTATCAATTTACATTTGTACTCAGGATCCAAATTAGCACTAATGTACGTCGGCCTTGATTTGCTGCTATCTCCCAAATCTACCATCTCCAATAAATCAGCCGACGTAAACCCATGCCCAAGCTTCCCATCTTCTCGGACGACCTGATCCATTTATTCTGAATCTTCAGAGCCGACTGCTTGGATCGGCTGTAGATTGACATCGGACACTTTCAGGAAATCAGTGTCCCAAGTCCTGCCAGATATACATTTGACGTGCTCGCAGCTCCACTGTTGTGTGTCGGCCGCTGCAACGCTGTAGACGGAATCGGCAGTGACTATCTCTGTGCTGTCGCCGACCCATTGCACAAGGCATTGATGCATTGTAGATGGGACACAGCAGTTTGCGTGTATCCAGTCGCGACCAAGCAGCATGTTGTAGGACCCCTTGCCATTAATAACGAAAAAAGTAGTAGGGAGGGTCTTACTGCCGATGGTGAGGTTGACGCAGAGCGCTCCGCGGGCGGGAGACACGTTGCCTTCAAAATCCTTCAGCATCATATCCGTCTTGGTAAGGTCTTCATCGCCCTTGCCTAGCTTGCGGAACATGGCGTACAGCATGATGTTAACTGCGGTGCCTCCATCTACTAGTAATCTGGTGACGGGTCTTCCGTCAACATAGCCTTTGAGAAACAGCGCTTTAAGATGCTGCCATTTTTTTTCTTCTGGTTTCTCAAACGTAGCCGTCATCGGCTCTAACACCAGTTGTGCCATTTATTCCTCCTCCGTTCTTGTTACTTTATCCTGATCGTTGGGCGCCATGAACTCCATCGGCAGTATGAACACCATATCGATTTCGGCTGCCGATTCTTGGTTATTTGCTTCTTGATCATTTTTCTTTGGGCGCCACACTCGAGACTTAACATTTCTTTTCTCTGGCACCTGCCTCTGTTCTTCTTCTTGATGCTCCCACTGGCGTAGGCGTTGGATCCTCCTCTTTCGGGATCTGGATAAGCCATCGGGACACCACCTGGGATTTGCTGGTTTGGCCGATCATCTGGCGTGTTCCCAATCTGGTTCTCTTCCTAGGGGATTTTCATCCGACACCCTGTCATCGGCCATCTCTTCCAGCCGATCGTGCACGCTGATCCTGCCCCCCAGTCCATCCTATTGGTCGATCTTGCTTTTTGACCGGTGGTACCGGTCAACTCTGGCCCCCAGCCGATCATGCACCGAAATGCGCTGTTCCTCTCGTCTGCGCCGATTTCTGCTGATCGGCTCTGATCCTCTGTCCCTAGAATGTGGCTTCGGGCGATCGTTGCAGCTCACTCCGTTACACTCCGGACAGTTATCAGCAGACGGCAATCTGATGTCATTCTCCCAGCAATGGATGAATAACGGACATTGCCAGTGATCTTCATGCCGGCGTATCATCTCTTCCTGGTATCTTGCTTGTTCTTGCTGTTGCCGATACTTACTGAGTAAGAACTAGGAGGTGAGGGGCCTGCGTGGTCGTTCTGGCCCCCGCCTGTTCCTTTTGATTTCTTCCGTCGTGATCTGCCTCCTGGGATCGACGGTGCCGCCCCTTCTCGCCGATTCTGACGTCAGCACCTTGGTTTGACTTGAACTTCCTCCAGCGTTGACCATGTTGGCCGGGAAGGGATGCTGATCTATCTTCATCGGTTTTGCCTATTTAGTTGGAGTTTCAAATTTAAGCCTCCCCTGCTCGATGGCCGATTGTATCTTCTAACGGAAGACTTTGCATTCATTTGTATCATGAGAAGTGGCATTGTGCCACTTGCAGTATTTTATCTTCTTAAGTTGATCGGCCGAAGGGATGGTGTGATGCTGAGATAGCTTAATCTGTCCTTCCTGAAGCAATAAATCGAAAATTTTATCGGCCTTTGACGTGTCAAAACCGAATGTCTCTGGCTCCTTCTTCCCAAAAGGGCATGATATCGGTTTTTTCCCTTTGACCCACTCTGCCAAGCCAATTTCCTCTTCCCCATCGGATTCATATCCTTCCAAGTATGCCACCTTCTTTTGGAAATTCCTCCGCTGTTCAAACGGTCGGACCTCTTGTCCTGACAATCGGTGGACGATTTGGCTCAGGCTTTCAAACTCTTGGGCAGCATATCTTTCTTTGATTTGTGGCAAGAGGCCTTGGAAAGCGATATCGGCCAACTATGCATCGGTTAGAGCCAGACTGTAGCATTTGTTCCTGACTTCTCTGAACCTCTGTATATATCCCATCACTGGTTCATCACTCCTCTGCCTGAGGCTGGTCAAATCTGAGAGCTTCATCTCGTGTACTCCTGCGTAGAAGTACTTGTGGAACTGTTTCTCCAGATCGGCCCATGTAACAATAGAATTTGGTGGCAAGGTGGTGAACCACTGGAAGGCCGATCCGAACAGAGACGATGAAAACAAACGCACCCTCAGAGCATCTTGCGTGGCAGCCTCCCCACACTGGATGATGAATCGGTTGATATGCTCCACAATGGATGTATCGTCCGTCCCTGAAATCTTGGTGAAATCAGGAACTTTGTAGCGGTGTGGGAACGGCAGCAAGTCATAGGCCGATGGATATGGCGTCTTGTAGGTGTAAGTTTGAACTTTTGGCTTCAATCCAAACTGATACTGGATTACTTCTGCTATTCTTGCTGTCCAGTCCACCTGCTGCTGATGAACAGCTGTTCGCGGTGCGGGCATGTGCTGAAGAGCTGGCACGGCTGGGTGATGAATCGGCGAACTTTGCTGAGCGGTCGATAGTTGATGGTGAAGGGAGTCCGCCCCCCCCCCATCGTATGTCATCGTTGGCGCCGTGCCTCTGAATGCTTCTACAGTGCTTGCCCTCCTGCCGATTTCTGATGAGATCGGCTAATACTGGGGACCGTCGGCCGGACGGCCGATTGGTGTGGCACCTGGATTGAATAACTCCTGTATCCGTTCGTTGGCTCGAGAAAATACATCGGCGCCGATGTTCCCCAAGGTACCGAGCTTGTGGGCAGCGATTGCACAGAAGCAATCTGGACGGGTTGAAGCGGTGTCTGTGATGGGAGACATGGTGCACCGCTGTATCTTGGAGATGCTGGGGGCAATGGAGAGTTGTACCCCTCGCGTTGCGTCAATATCGGTTGAGGAGCCGATTGGGACGTGTATGGTAAGCTTCTGGCTGGCAGAGTGGTTGGCGTGGCATATGCTGGTCCCTGATAGCCTTGGACTGCTCCGCTGGCCAGAGAGCTGACGACGGCGTTATACACCGTATTGGTCATCACTGAGGATTGATCGATGAATGCCTGATAAACGGATTGTTGGATCATCTCTGACATCTTGCCCGAGTCCTCAGCAATGGTGATGTGGCGGGGAGCTAGAATAGGAGTCTTCTTGACGGCCTCCCCGCTTCTGGTACGACTGAACGACTGGAGGTACATCTTCTTGTAATCTTCTAGATGTTTGGCCAATTCTTCCCTCTGGTCGTCCTTGAGATCCGCTTCTGTGACCTCAATGATGTTGCTGTCGGAGATTTCTGCGTTCTTCGACATATCAGATCTTGGATTGGTCCCACTGGGCGTGCCAAAAGTGTGTTGGCGCTAAAATCGGCCAGACAGGAATCAGCCGATGGTCTTCAGCGTCGGACACACGACCTGGGAGAATCTGCTTAGCTCCTGTTTGGGTTATCGCCCTGGTACGGTTCGCGCGGCGTGCCAGTCAATCTGACCTGTTGATTGACAAGGAAATAAAGTATTAAATTTCAGGCGCTCCGATCGGCTGGAGTTCCGATCCGTCCTGAGGAGCGCGTCAGCGGCGAATCGGCCGATTTGCTGTAGAGATGATCGGCTATGGATCAGCCGATAATCATGTAGTAATTATAAAGAAAACTGCTGGAGCGATCTGAACAATTACTACAGAGGCAGCACTTGAAATAGATCTAATCGGCTGTAAGATGATAAATCGAAGAGGAACGATGACGAAGCCGATTATCTCGATCTCAAGCTGGATAACTGGTGATAATACTAGAATAACAGGTAAAACTTGCAATTCTAGTAAATATCGATAACTGGTGAATAAATCCAAACGAAACCACAGCGATGCGCCCGTAGTTAAAGCTCGGATATTACTCGATAAGCGGAACCTACCAATTGGCCGGAGATCAAGTTGATGCAGCCCTGCCAATCCGTACGAACTCGTGAAAGAAGAAAAATATTGGCGAAGTCGCCGACTTGAAAGTAAATTGCTGGAAAAGTAGAAGTAGTGTTGTTGATTGATGTGTTGATCATTTGCAAAACCCTGACGACTCCTATTTATACCCTAAAACTAGGACTCCTGGTCGATCAGGACTTGTTACAATCTTATTTAAAAATAAGAAAATTACCATATCTATAATAACTTTTAAAGGAAACGGACTCCCGCGGAATCTTCCGCCGCCGTCCCCTAATCCAATCAGGATTCTTTTCAATTGCTCCTTGACCGACTTAGCGTTGCCCTGTTGACCAACTTTTGACCAGGATCTTCCGAAATAATTCCATCCTGGTGGCGCAAGCTGTATAACCAATCGGCCGATTTTTAACTGTTACCTCAATCGGCCGATTCCTTACTGTAGCCTTCAGATCTGCCGCATCGGCCAATCTCCTCCTCCTGACGCCGATTCAACACGTGTCAAAATCCGGCGTCAACAATACTATATCCAAGGAATATAATACCAGTTCTAATAATCATGAAGGGAATCAAAAAAGGAATATGCTCTAGTCAGTGTCGTAAAAGACCAGACCTCTAGATAGTAGGCGACATAGTCAACGGATTCCAAAAACGAATAGGCATTGTCCAAACTTAACGTTTCCAACCTCTAAATAGTAGAGGCGACGTAGTAGCAGGGTAACTTGAGAGTCAGATACATGGCAGGCAAAACAGGAGACGCCAGCAAACAGATCCGGCACAAGGCTGCTAGAGGCCGCGAGCTTTCTGGCAGCCATGAGCATCGTCAGCTTTCTGGCAAGGAGCTTCTCAGGAGCCAAGAGCATCCTCCGTTAACCATGCCAAGACGTGCCACGTTGCCAGAGCAACTTCGGCATTCTGGAAAGGAACGTTCCGGGAGCAAGGAGCATCGTCAGTTCCCGAACTATGAGCTCTCAAAGGGTTCATCATGTAATCGATATTCAACAACCCAAGATCTTTCCCGGAGTGGTCAGCATCTGTTTGCTAGTAAGTATCTATCCAAAAGCCTCGAGAAACCTCAGTTTCTGGTTCAGGATAATTCCAGGTACAAGAAACAGCTTCGCTTTTCAGGTCATGAGCATTCTTCCAAGGGTAATAAGAAGGAGCAGGAGAGTCATCGGTCTACCCAGGAGGACTCGAGGAGCATGGAACGGCTTCGATCTTCTGCCCGGGAGCTTTCTAGGAGCCATGGGCAACATGGGTTTTCTAGTAAGCAGCTCTCTAGAAGCCAAGAGCAGACTGAGTATTCAATTCATCAAGTTGTCTCCAGGAGCCAGAGGCATCTTCAGTATTCTTCTGGCCACCAGGTGGAAACTTCTGAGAACCAAGAGCAGCGTTGGTTTTCTATAAAAGACCTTCCGATGAGTCATAATCAGGTTTCCCACCAAGGAGATAAACAGGCTAGATAACAGAGAGGTACAATTTATATAGTCTCAATTCTTAGATTCTTGGAGTCCTCATAAAGCCAGTATACATCAGAAATCAACGTTGACAAATTGCACATTTTTGTTCACTGCAATTTTAGTTTTCACACTATCAAATCCTATCTAATATTTATTCCCAATGGTGTATCAAAATTATGCCACACGAGCATCGAGAGTCTGGGCAACCTGCTAGTCTGCATCCAAGTAAGCCGTCAGGGACTGAGCCGCAGGGATATGCGATTCACATAGCACAATATGCGCTTGAACAACGCGAGGTGAGATTCGCGGGGATCATGCATGAAGAGGCACACCTATTGTACCGCGTACGCTAAGTTGGGACGAATCAGCGTGAGGTTATGAAGAGCTCCAGCAAGACTCCTATACTCAGATGGATCTGCAACTGGAGCACTATCCGAGGCCGATAGCTTGGAACGAGTGTCAACAGGTGTCGCCATAGAGTGACACTCGGCCATGCCAGTGCGCTGAAGAAGATCCAAAGCATACTGTTGCTGGGACAGGAACAGTCTGCCAAAGGAGCGCGTGACGGAGATGCCGAGGAAGTGATGCAAATCGCCGAGGTCCGTCATAGCAAACTCGGAGTGGAGGTGCTGAGTGAGATGCTGAAGTAGTGCTGGCGACGAGGCAGTAAGGATGATGTCGTCGATGTACAGAAGCAAGTAGGCGACACTATCTCGATCATTGTAGACGTACAAAGAGAGACGAGTCGGATGCTGATGAGGTGAACCCTAAGTGACGGATGTACGTGGCGAATCTCTGGTACTAGGCGCGCGGAGCCTGTTTCAGGCCGTAAAGAGATTTCTGCAACAAACAGACAGCATCATGAGCGGAGGGATCGATGAAGCCGCATTGCTGCTGACAGTAGACGGTCTCCTCCAAGTGTCCATAAAGAAAAGCACTCTTCACGTCAAGCTGGTGGATGGGCCAGGCGCGAGAAGCGGCGATGATGATGATGACTCGGATCATCGATGGTTTGACCACCGGGCTGAATGTCTCGTCGTAGTCGATGCCGTGCTGCTGCAAAAACCCTCAGACTACCCAGCGAGCCTTGTGACGGGAGAGGGAGCCGTCGGAGTGGAACTTGTGTCTAAAGATCCACTTGCCCCTCACAATATTGGCGCCAGGAGGTCAAGGAACAAGGCTAATCAGGGCCTTGTATTCATCCACCGTGGCAGCGCGCCAGTTAGGGTCTACCAGCGTGCTGCGGTAGTTTGTCGGAATCGGCGAGGCCGCCGTGTGACTGACGGACAGGTTCAGCCGATTGACCTGTCGCAGGGAGCCAGTCCGCGCGCGCGTGGCCATCGGATGTGGTTCAGGCGGAGGGCGCGGCACACGGACGCGTGGTGCAGTGGGGGTGGCCTGTGCAGCAGGCAGGGGCGCCCGGATGGACGATAACGCGGCGCCGTCGGTCCTCGGCTGGTGCTTGTGACGGACGGGGCCGTGGAAGTGGAGCGGCGCAGGCGACGCAGGCGTCCGGGCGTAGACATGCTGGATCGCGCGGGCCGGCGCGGGTGCCGCGGCAGGGGCCGGGACAACAGATGCCGCGGCATGGGCCGGCGCAGGTGCCGCGACGGCGGTAGGGGCCGGCCCACTCCGTGCGGCGTGGTCGCGGCTGGCCTGGGGTGCGGCCTCCCGGCGGATGGACGGGACGCGGTCGCTCGACGTTGCCATGCAACGGAGCTGCAGCGGGGGGAGGCGGTTGCTCGACGTTGCCATGCAACGGAGCGGCCGCTGGAGGGGTAGAGTGCAGGGGCTCAACGCCAGCAGGGGCGGAGCACCGGCGGGGAGAAGCACGTCCATGTCGTCCAGGAGATGAACGTCCATGTCGTCCACACACCCTTGTATGGGGTGACTTTCATATATATAGCCCAATATGGTTTGGTATACAAGACATAACATATACATAGCTACACATTCCCTAATACTCTCCACTCTATCTCTCATTTATTATGGTGCTACATAAGCTGAAAATTCTATATGGCTATATACTTAATGGTTTGAAAATTATCCTACAGGGAGGGGTGGGGATGCCCTGATCGGAAATACTCTCACGATAAGGGAAGATGTAGACCTGCCTAGCTATACCGACGTCCTAATAGACTATTGCAATTTATGAATCAGGCACCATAGGTATCATACCAAGCTCCTTAATGAACAATGATCTTAATGCTATCTATGACGCCCTGAGCAAACTGTACATATATACTTGTTATGAGAAAGTTATTAGATATTAGTTCGCTTTTGACACAAATCTAGCCAAAAGTTCATCTTTGCAGTGACAACAACAAAGTCTAGCCAACTAAATAAGGAGGCAACAGCAACCAACCTAGACGACCATGTCCTAGATGGAGGCAGGCAGAGGTCGCCACTCGCCAGCCATATCAGGTACCACCAGGGTGAGGGAGCGGGAGAGAAGAGCAACGGCGAGGTCGAGAACAAACTCTAGACTTGGCTGGACATATCAGAAAGAAGAATCTGCCAATTCATTTGTACTCGAGGTGTAAGCGTCAGTCCAATAATATTATCATGGGAACCCCTTTTCAACCTGCTAAGAGATTGTCTGGTTCCATCCAGATGTTCTTCTCTTGTTCTTCTTCTTTTTTGACCTTTCTAGATAGGACACGAACAACAGGATAAAACCAAACGGGCGCTTAGCCGGATGAAATGGGGTCCCGAAGAGATAACAAGAATTGAGATTTTGTCTTGTGGATGAACTTAGTTCATTCTTGCATCCCTAAATGTGATGCACTTTCTATTGTTTATAAAACATGAGACAATGACTTAAAAGTCCAGTGGAGCAGAATGTAAAGATTAGAATTGTCAAACAACTCTAGGATATCCTTTAATCTTTAACTTTGCTTTGGTATATACTACCGGATTTTGTAGTGCGTGTAGAAGGAGTGGGGTTGTTTCCACATAGGGGACTTAGGACAGGTAACGAGCAATATTAAGAGCCTGTTATATGTAAATTATATGTAACGGACCTGTAATTAGGCCCTGTTACACATGCCAAAATACATGTAATGGGCTACTTCCTTCGCCCATTGCATAAAGCTTCATGCACCCCACCGGTATGGCATCAAATTGGTAACGGGTTTCATCGACGTCATTACTTGTAACTTGCACATAACGGGCCTTGTGCCCATTATCATTGTTGGGTCATTTGTAACCTTTCTTCGATAATTGATGTGATGCCCATTACCAATGGCTATTGTGAGACTCGGCCCAATTTGGATGTGGCGCAGTATGTAACAACCCTGATAAATAACATTCCTAAAGCAATGTCATTAGCCCAACCCTATGCTTAACCAACTAATAAAAGGATTAGAACAAGTTAAGTTGAAATTCAAATTTAATTTGGGCACATATGAATACCTTTGATTTTTTTTTATTAACTTTCAAACCACAAGCCAAATGAGGTGTTGCCTGAAACCAAACTTGTAGAACTTTTTATTCTGAGCAACTTTCATGTTCAAAAGTTTTTGAAATTCAAATTAGAAAGTGGAGAAAACATCATGTTTGCAACCAGCCCCTTGGAACTTTTCAAATTCTCGCAAATAGGCCCTTACTCCTCTCTCTCTCTCCCCTCCGCGCCCGACATCCCGGCCAGGTGGCCGGCGATGCCTGACCGGCGCAAGCCGCCAGGCCAGTGGCCGCCGGCCCTCGCCCCCAAGCGCGACTTTGCCCCCCCCCCCCCCCCCCCCCACTGCCGCGCTGCCCAGCCCCAGCTCGCCACGCGCGCCGCGCCTCTGCTCGCCGCCCGCCGCGCCCAACGGTTGCGCCGCGCCGTGCCGCACCGCCCGCTGCGACCCGCCCGTCGCTGAGCTCGCCTTCCGCCCAAGCCGCTGCTGCAGCTGTCCCCCAATCCCCGTGCCGCGCTATCTCCACTCCGTCACGCTAGATTTTTGGCCGCCAGTCGCGCGCCTCCGTCCTCCGCACGCCGCGCCAGTGAACCGAGCCGCCCACCGCGGCCAACCCCGCGCCATTGCCGTGCCTCCACCCCCGCGCGTCGCCTGGCACCCCTCCCTCCCTCCTGCCCCTATAAAAGTCTCCCCAGGCCGCCCGCGCGAGCCACCACCAGCCAGAGAACGCTCGCCGCCGCCATTGTCGCCGCCGAGCTCCACCCGCTCGTGGACACCATTCCACAGCCGCCCCCTGCCCAAATTGAACTTCCACCCACCACCACATCATCCCACCGGAGCTCACCGACCCGCTCAACGCCGCCCAGGACCGCCGGAGCACCGCCGCCCGCGCTGTCACCCGCCGCCGCCGCCCCTGGTCACCGCAGACAGCTCGACTCCGACCTCCTCCGCCCAAGCCAAGTACAGGAGCAGCTTCCCCACGCGCCACTGAAGCTCCCCGTCCAGACCAGACCACCCCAAGCCCGCCGGAGCACCGCCGTCGACGCGTACCGCCGCCGCCGCCCCTGCTCCAACGCCGACGAGCTACTCCCGACCGTCCCCCACCCGACCAAGACCCCCACGAGGTATCCCTCGCACCCCTGATCCTTCCCCGGCCCTCACCCCTCGCCGGAATTTTGGCCGGCCACCGTACCCGAGCCGCCCGAGGACCCAATTGCAGTAATTGAAATCTTTAGAAGGGTCTGCACGTAAGATTTCAAGGACCCAGTTGTAAAAGAAAGATTCAAACCTAGATTCAAAATCAGTGAACTTGTAAAATTCGTATAAAATCGTAGAAAATTCAGAAAAATGCAAACTCAACTGTTCTGGAACCTTTAGGATAAACTCCACAACCTTTGTTACATGCATCTTCTCAGATTCTAGCTAATTTATGCTCTAAATTAAATAGGCTGTTTAATGACCTTTATTCACAACCATTGTTGTAGACAAGTTCTGGTCCTGAAAATTTTGCAGTAGGATATTTACTTGTTATTTAGGCCAATGTAGAAAGATCAGGCCCAAATTCCATCTCTATCCACACTGTTTATTAAACTTAGTTTCATACCATGTTTGGATAGAATTAATTGTCCCTGCAGTTAGGTTATGAATCACCTAATGCAACTTTCTCTATACTGGTGTAATGGTACCTAGATGCCATAGAAAAATTTAGAGACGATTTATCTCACAGGAACCTATTTATTTGATTTATGTGCTAATAACATACATTAAATCAAGAAAATGGTATCTTAGCTTGGAAAATTCTCATATATTTACTAGAAGATACTCAGTGGTCGAGGATGCTGTGTACAAAGTTTCATGGACAAAAACCCTGTGCAGGATCCTGTAAAAATAAATCCTTGAATAACCTAGGTGTGTAATGTCATATTTACAATGCTCTGAAAACTGCATAATAAATCCTATAAAAATTACAGTAGCTCCTGCATGATTAAATGAAAGCCCTGTAAAAATATTAGTCTCAGTTTTTGCACCATTTGTTCTGTACAAAAAGAACAAAAATCTAGCAGCAAGCATGTATTATATTTTTCATAATTAATCTGCTGCATGAAAATATCTGAAAATTTTACAGTAAGCTTATCTTTCACTGATGTGCCTAGATCCAAGGTTTCATGACCAGAAACTACTCGCTGTAGTAGTTACACTTAAATCATGTTTCCATGAGGAACATAAGTTCCCATGAACACCCACCCCACCTTGCTTAACAAAGTCACTTATTGTACTATTCTACTCTATTAACGATTGCCCACGAATGATAAAGTAACTCACTTCACAACAAAACTCATGTTTTACAGACTGCAACTTTATCGTGAAGGAAATCATGTCGTTTACCAACACCACTACTTATACTTGTGCATTCATGTAGAAACGACTACTCTCGCCGACGGGACTTACGAGCTGGTGCCCGAGTCCGAGAGTGAGCAGCGAGAAGCCTAGGCAAATTTAACTGAAGCAGTTGAAGACCCGGGTCAACGTTCAGACGATCCCCGGACTAACTTTTCGCAAGAAGGCAAGCCCCGGAGCATAACCCTATTCCTTTCCTAAAATATGCAACTCATTACTCTCTTGCTTGTGCATTAAGTTTATAGGAGTTGAATGAAAACTTAATTGCATGATGTTAGGAACCCATGCTTGAAAATTAGATGTAAGGTTCGATAGAATGTTGTGCTAATAGGACTTCGGTAGAAGCCGAGTGATTTCCTGTCACTCGCGAGAAAATAGGAGTCGAATGTTTACTACACGCTGCAATCATAAGGACAACGGACGGGCTATGGTACGATGTTTACGATTGAGGCCCGTCTGTTTAGTGAAAAATGCTAAGGCCGCAGTGTGTGGTAGTGGTGGTTAAGTCTTTGAACGTACTAACCACATGCCGAGAATATGGTAATCGGTAAGCTTAAGTACCTGATTGGCCCGGCAAGTGGACGACATCCTACCCTTTGAACTTCGGTCCCATGTGCATATGGCGAGTGCACGAGTGGTCACGACCCGACGCCGAACCGTGGCGTGGGGCTCTTGTACTCTCGGAGGGTAGCTCCTTTCGGTCCATGTGCATATGGCGAGTGCACGAGTGGTCGCGACCCGGCGCCGAACCGTGGCGTGGGGCTCGTGTACTCTCGGAGGGTAGCCCCGATTCACGACCCGGAAAGAAAGGGGAAAAGTTGCACGTGTGACTCTGGGAGTAACCACGTGACGTGTGTTTAGGTTTCCCTTGCAAGGTTAAGAAATTCGATTCGAATCGTCCGTTTCTCACGGCTATTGAGACTACTTAATCCCTTTTACCACACAGAGTAAGAAGAGGAACAATGAAGATGAATAAACTTGTTGGATGAAATTTAATACTTCACCATGAATGATATTGGATAGCTGCTTATCTAGAATGGTTAATGAAACTAGAATCTTGAGCTAAAAAGTTGAAAGTAAGGACCCACTCGTAGATGCTTTTCGGCAAAACAAACCCCTGAGCCAAAAAGCCTTGCATGTCTAGAGTCGGTGGAGTAGATTCCACTACACGAGTAAGTCTTGCTGAGTATTCGTATACTCAGCCTTGCTTGTGGCTCGTTTTCAGGTGAGACCTTCGAAGATATGATTGCTAGCTTGACCTGGCCGTGTACTCTTCCCCCTGGTTGGTCGGTGGAATGGGATACGCCCCGACCAATGGAGATAATGCCGAGTGATGTCTCGTACGGGCTTCATCGAGACATCCTTTATCGTCGAGTAGTTATCGTTATCTTATTTCCGCTGCAACTTAAACTCTGAAGAACTTATTGGTTATGATCACTGAAGTACTTGGTTACTAAACTTAAACATAGTTTGTAATATTCACTTATGATAATTTTTGTAATATCTGCTGGAATGTGGTATTCTCTGGGCTCATCTTCGCATGAGCATTTGTATGTATGGCTTCGATCCGCTTTACCGTGGTTGTATCGGGAGGTTACCCGACAGACCAATGGATTACTCCGTTTGAAGTGTAAGGTTAACCGAGATTGCCCTAATGGTGATGGTTAATACACTTGAGCCGGATTAATTCAGGTGGTTCTGCCACACAGTAGTGGCCCATAAGTGCTGCATGTATATGTTTAGTACCATCTTGCTAGTTGCGTAAGGGTGGATCCAACTTATAAGCCTTTATCAACCAGCCATAGTATCTATATGCGGGCCCATCCCTCGGAAGGGTTGGGCTGTGCGGCTGGATGGGGTGTGACAAATGGTATTAGAGCTAACCCTCGTGGTTGCGTGTACGGGACAGTGTCCGGGCATATGGCGCATTGCGCGTGTGGGACGTGCGGTCATGCCCTAAAAGGGGACGTTCCTGGATACGGGTCAATGTGCAGCAATATGGCGTATGGCGTGTGTGGGTCCGGATGGGACACACACCTGGACGTTTGACAGCTATCTATGTCCTTTACCAATTAGGAGGCTTTCACGTGGTGATTTGTGCTTAATCTTCATTGGATGTCGGGTCCTTTGAGGGTGTGGTGTATGTGATACCGGATCCAATTTGGATGTTGGCCCAGTAGTGGCCCATGAGTGGGGCACATATTTAGTACTACATTGCTAGTCGAGTAAGGGTTGAGCCAACTTATAAACCTTTATCCTCCAGCCATACGTAGCGAGGTTGACCCTTTTACACGAAGCGAGGTTGTCTATGTTAAATTAGGAGGATTTCACGAGGTGTGACAGCTGTCGATGTCCTTTACCAATTAGGAGGCTTTCACGTGGTGATTTGTGCTTAATCTTCATGCCAACTGGTGATTAGGATATCAATACCAACGATACATCCACGCCCACACAAGTACCAATTTCTGGTTTGATTACTCGTGCTCGTCAACTCGACCAACAGGTGAATTTGCTGTTGAGTTCATGTTCACCATATTTAGACCATGAAGACGCACGCACTCTTGTTTGCAGGACAGTGGCAACTTCTGATGGCCACCACAACTCCATCCGGACTCCGTTTTGGGCGTTCAAGTACTTGGTGGAATTTTTATCAAGTCTACTTTCATATGGATCTGGACTCATGTCCATACCTATTCCGAGCCGGTTGCAAGCTTTGATTTACTACAGAGACCTTTTTCTGTTCACGATGCTGCGTCACCTGATTTTGGCCCGATGGGCCGTGTATCAAGTGCGGCCCAATAGGAGCAAATCCTATGGTTGAGGGATGACCTCCACCACGTCCTGGTCATCCCCTGCCCTCTCATAAACCTCCATAGCCGCCACAACCGACTGCCTCTGTAGTGGGCGGACCATCTAGGCAGTCGGGAGCATGGACAACATGGTCGGAAGTAGTCGCAGAGACTAAAGAATATAGTCACAGAGACTTGGGAGTGTTTAATTGATAAATATTTATTAGAAAATGACATAGCTTGATTCGTGGGCGATTGCCGATGAAACCGTAGCACTCGTCGATGGAGCCGTGACGGTTTGTCGATGAAGCAGGACTAGTTGGAGTCAATTCTGACTAGTTATTGATGGTGTGAGACCCACTCCCGACTATTTTTCTAGTCGAGACGAGTAATCGGAGTAGTCGTCGGCAGGTCGCCAAGCATCCTCACGAATTCGAAGTAGTAGCGGCACGTTGATGTTACGGCGTGATCTGAGGTCGGAGTCCGAGTTGAAATAGATCATCCAAGTCCTTTTCCAATGCGGATAGGGACTCAGACTGTAGCGCCTCCCGATAAACTATGGCTATGATGTGTGTTGACGGTGCTTAAATCACAAAATTAACCATCAACCTCTGCATCATTTAATATAAAATTAATCACCAAACTTAGCTATAGGGCTTTATTCTGACCAACTCCACAAGTTTTGGTGAATTGTGATATGCAGGTACCCATGACACACACAAGAAATGCACAGAAGGTCATCTCCTGTGTTACATAGGATCGAAGGGCCCACAAATCAGACCAAACGAGCGTGTCAAGGCATAAATCACCAAGGCTCAATACCAGGACCAACATGTCAGCTGTCCAGAGAAAGGTGGAGCCGGGGAGGCGCCACCTAGGGTCGGCCGAACCTAGACGCCTTCCCGGCTGCCCAATCTTTGGCGGGAAGATCATCCTTATCTTCTTGATGACAGTGGTCAATGTTTCCATATGAAAAGATGGCGGGAACCGGCCTCTCAAGCTATAAAAGGAGGCCTTCCCCCTCTCATTCACACACACCATTTTGGAGAAGAGAAAGAGAAGGGAAGACTCCACCTTTTAGAGCTACTTAGTAGAGTAGGTTAGGGAGTGTGTGGAGGAGAAGTCGAGGAGGAGAGCCGGAGTTGTCGGCCTCTCTCTACTTGTACCTCGGCGAATACGAACCTCCTTTTGAGTAAGTATCCGGGTTCGTCTACGGTGGTGAGTTCTTATTAAAGCTCAGTCTTTGTTATCATTTGCTTGCGGGAGCATTGTTCGTTCTTTGAACGGATATCTCTAGCCTAAGGACTTGAGTCTTAAGATGTAGTCTGGCCGGGGTTAGAAGCAGTGATCGATAGCGTAGACGTTGTGTCTAGGATTAAAGTTACCTTTGGTTGCTACCTGTCAGACCCGGGCCTACAGGACTGCGCACATGGGCTACATCTTACAGGATAAGGGGTGGAACATGGCCCACGTCCTACACCAGTTGTAACTTCTCATAGCGTAGTAGAACTACTCATACAGCAGTGAAACTAGTCAGAACAAAAAGAAAGTACCTGAATACTACTCGGGTAGGACTCCTGGACTCCTATCCGACTAGGACATCCAGGTAATCCTGTCCCACCAAACTATATAAGAGCGGGCAGGGACCCCCTCCAAACAGGGGAACACCTAGGAGCATGAGGGACAACTCGTACCTCATACATCAGATCATCCGATCACCACCTAAGGTAATACAAACCACATAGGACGTAGGATATTACACTCTCAGCGGCCCGAACCTGTCTAAATTTTGTGTTCCTTGCACCTTCAAGTTCCCGATCTCGGCGACACTCTACCTACAAACTCACCACCTTGGCGTATCCCTTGATGGGCGTGGCGGTAAAACACCGACAGTTGGCGCGCTAGGTAGGGGTGCTCATCGAAGATCCTCCGGAGAACTCGATGGCATCATTCAACTTCACCAGCGCTATACTCGATGAGGGCACAACGTTCACCTTCAGCTCCTAATTCGGCATCACCGACGGTCGTGGTGGCTTCAGCAGCCACCTCGCTGAAATCAGGGAGCTGATGGCATCTGCTCCAGCATCCTGCCATGACATTGATGACCTCACTGATGATCTTGGCGAAATTTGACTTTCCGATCTAATCGGAGACTGTAAGGACGAGTCTGGATCCAACCCGGCTCCTACTCGTGATCGACTCAACTTTAGCTCATGCCACAACGTCGACGTGCCATCGCCGCTGACCCCGACGACGCGGCTCGACTTCAGCTAGCGCCTCAGCGCCGACGCGCTGCCGCCACCGGCCTCGACTACTTCGCTCGACTTCAGCTCGTGTCATAACATCGACGCGCTGCAGCAATGACCTCGACTACTCGGCTCGCGCCGCGGCTACAACTACTTTGACAAATTGGCAGCGCCAACGATTACTTCAACTACTCTTCTCCACTAGAGACTAGTCGTGGTCGAGCCTTAAACTACTTGGCAACTAGCTCTGCACGGTCAACAACTAGTCGGAATCAACTCCGACTAGTCGGCTTCATCAATAAACCGTCGCGGCTCCATCGACGACTGCCGCGGCTTCGTCAACAATCGCCCATGAATCAAGCTAAGTCACTTATACCTTTTTTATGCAACACGCATTCTCTTCACAGGCCATGTCATGCATGTTCCAGATTGCCTGCACGGTCCGCACTGCAACACGGGCGGTTGGGTTCCCGTGGCTTTCGATTTGGGCAAGTAGGGTTCGATAAACTGGTTGGATATGGTTAGATCGAGTCGTAAATGTCCAATTTTATCCACTGGGTGTTGAAATTTGGGTGAGGTAAATGTCCAATTCTATCCACTGGATATGAAACTGCTAAATCAGTCCCTTGAAATAAGTATTTTAGCACCCTGGATGCACACTTAGCACATGCAGTTCATAGTTTGATATTTTTTAATAAGCCTAGCATGTTGTTTAATTTGGGGATGAAATTTTGTTTATGGATCTTGATTTACTTGGTGGCTGATTAAGAAGGCCACTTTCATTGATCACTATTGCGAAATTGCAGGTCTGTGAACTCTTGGCGTGGAGGAGAAAGTATCTCCATCTTCCACCACAAAGTGAGTTTTTCTAATGACGGACCTATTAGCTTTTGTACATTCTAGGTATTTTTTCACTGAAATTGCAATAGGCATCCCTTCATTAAGCTTAATTATAAGAAGAGGAAACGAGTTTTCTGCTCGTGTGCTGATAGTGGCAAAGTTCTTTTCTAGACAATAGGGCAACATAACCCACGCATTATCTTTTGCACCTAAGGCTGCAAGGGAGGGATTGGAGACTGATCGACAGGTTGTTTTCACAAAACATGTTTCTGTTTTTGTTTCGGAGTGATCCTTCTATAATATTTCCTATGCCTGTTGATAATAAGTAATTAATTAATATGAAGCTTGATTGTTGCACGATAGCAGTAGGGCTACGTGCATGATTATTGATTGCACGTACCTGCATAGGTGGACAAGAGAATAGAGGATAGGACCAGGAGAGCAACCAATATAGCAGCAGCCATTTAGCTTGTTTGTGCTGTCGTCGGTTTAGCATGTTTGGCGAAATTACAGCTTGTGTAGTTCTGGCTTAGATAATAAATTCGTGTATTAAATGGCCTTTCCTTTGAAACATGATAATATGAAAGTTGTAGGGGATTTCCTTCTACACATTGAATTCATACAGGAATTGCTTTCTAAAAATCTATTTTTTATGATTTTTCCTGTGTTTGTCCTAGCAAGGCAGAAACTTGAACCCTCAGGGGAAATGTGAAACCAAGAAGGAAATTCAGCCCAGGAGTGAGACCCAAAATTTCCAAAAAGAAAGAGGTAAGGATCAGAAATCTGCTCCTGTGTGGTTCTTTTACAGGTGATTTTTCCTGTGTTGATATGTTTTTGGAAATTTGTTGCTGTTGATATGTTTTAGTGATTTTTCTGCTGTATGGATCAGAAATCTCATCAGAAATCTAGATTATTTCCCATGAAGCGCATAAATTATTTCCCATGAGGCATATCTTCTGAAGACCTATAAGCTCTGATTTGAGTTTACAATTTCTTTTTCAACTTATACTGAACTTGTTTATACCGCCATATTGAGAACTTGCATATGGTTTGATCCTCAGTTGCTAAGGATAGGAAATGTTGTTTTAACCTGTGCTATTTGTTTCACATGTTATACAGGTGAACGTTCCTTACACCAAGAAGACCTACTGCAAAAACAAGGAGTGCACAAAGCACTCTATAAAAGGCAATTTAGTACAAGAAGGGTAAGGATATGGTGGTCAGTGCTTAACTTTGTACTATTCAATCTAAGATTCTATTAGGATCCAAATACTTGTTGAAATGTTAATTAAACTAGAAAAACCGTAGAGCATTGCTTGAGTGTTTCTTTTTGTTTTAATAGTGCTTCTGTTATATGGTTAATTAATAAGTAGCTGTGGCGGTCTTCCCATTTATGTAACATTTATTTTTGTCATATGATGGTAGAAACTATAGTTTCACACAGTGGTGGAACGCGGAGCCAAACAAAGGGGGGCCAGTTGAACTGGAACTAGTCGTGCACACTGCGCACCTCATTGTTGATTGCAGCAGCACAGGGCAGACAATAGCTGACAAGCACATATGCATGCAGCAGCGCGTGGAGCAAGGAGGGGCCGGAGCCCAGCTTCGCCGCCACTGCGGTCCGCCACTGGTTTCACATGTTGTAGTTTGTGAAAATGGAACTACAAATGCCATATATATAGCTTTCATATATAATATTAATATTAATGTGGAAACATGACTAATCAGTTTTTATTTTGTATGTTTGTGATGCAGCCCTGGGTATGTTCTATTCTTTTTTCACTAAATGTTACAAGGACAGATGCTATCTTTCTTGATTGAGCTCTATGATGATGAGGAAACACAAGGTTTTACTCTTCTAGGATTATTAAGTGTTTATTTGTCTTTGAACTCATTAAGGCGTGTGTATCTTATGTCCGTACTTGGTTGTACCTTGTAAATAATGCTCCACGATTGATATCACATTTTGTAATACAAGTTGTATCTAAAGTTTGTAAAGAGTTGATTATTGAAATGGCGAAACATGCCTGATGTGTATATATAGGATCATGATAGATGTATACAGGATCATCGTAGATTTTTTTTATTTATTGAGATAGTCATCAGAGACGTGTTTGGCAACACGTGTCTCTGATGAATGGTCATCAGAGACGCATCTTGGCAACACGCTTCTCTGATGAATGGTCACCAGAGACGCGTTTATCCGCGTCACTGATGTGTTCACATCACAAACGTGATATAAGTGACGTGTTTTTTCTGCGTCACTAATAATAACTATCTAGATGCATCACTAATTTGCTTTTCTGGCATAGTGTACGGTGCTCCTCAGTGCAACACTGTACACTGGCGGGGATCATACTACCTCCATTGTCGCGGTGGTTTTGTCATGAGGTAAGCATGAGGCTATAGGAAGTTTTCTTCAGTTTATCCATGTTGTATTGGACCTAGCTAATAATATGCTTGGTACTAATTTGTTTTCATAATATATAGGTTGTCATTGCGAGATAATGTCTAGATAATGTCTAGGAAGTTTTCTTCATTTTATCCATGTTGTATTGGACCTAGCACAAGTATCAAGCTAAGTGATTAAAACACCAAGGCTAGATAATGTCTTTACGCGACCGAGATTAGATGTTAGTGAATTTTTGAGCAAACGATATTGGGATAGGGAAGACTGCTTCAGAAGTTTCCAAACCGAACAGGAACGCTTGGACGATGTGAAGCCCTCTATGCATCTTGGGAAATCAGAGCGTGGGGCTTACTACACCTACACTGCTCTTCGATGGCACCACCTACAAGTATGGGTGTTGCATGAAGCATCAAAGTATCATCCAATGCCGGAGTGGGAGTTAAAGCATAAGGCTGACATCGGGCCCTCTTTTCAGCGACACTACAAGGGAGAAAAAGATAGAGAACAAACTGAGACGTCCTGGAGCTTGGACTATGGAGAGGAAGGATCAGATGATCAGGTAGCCTATGGATGGGACTCTAGTGATGGTACTGTTATTAGTATGGAAGAAGATGGAATCGCCAATGGTGATAGCACGTACTATAATATGAGCGATTCATGGATTTTATGGGATACTATCTAAGCAAAGAGATTGTTTTGTTGGAGCGATTATTTCGAAGGGTTTGCTTACTACCTAGGTAGCTCCAAGTTACAGTATCTAGGGGCATTTTACCCCGTAGAATGCAGCCTGCACATGAGTCATTCGTTTACACTCCATGCATGGATGATCTGCTTCCTGATCATAAAAGGAACAAAACACATGGTGAGTCAACTCTCTGTCTACTTTCTCCCGTTGTTACTCATGGAGATCGCTAGGATGATTTTTGTATAAAATAAAGAAGTGTACGCGGTTGTTCTTTAGTATTTGCTAGATAGTGTTTTTCCCCTTTCCGTATATCTGCACACTTGCATGCTAGTATAAGAGGATTCTTTATACAACTAATTTCTAATCATCTATTGCTAGACTATTATCATGATGATGACTACTTTGGTGGTGAAGATGGAGACCTAGAGGAGGAGGAAGAGGTGGACATAGATGAAGATGAAGACATAGAGGAGGAGGAGGAGGAAGAGGACATTGGCGGAGATGAAGACCAAGAGGAGGTAGAGGATGAAGGCTTCTGAAAGGAGTTTGTGCTTGTAGTCTAAGAGGGGGAGGGGTGAATTAGGCAATTCTAAAACCTTAACCTATGGCTCAAACTAGTTAGCACAAAACATAAGCTAAAACATATTATCTAGATGTATAACTAGGGTTCAACTAGTGTGAAAACCTTATCCCAAAGAATTTTGCAACCTATAGCCAATCCTAGCAAGATACTACACTAAGAATGTAAAGGTATACAAGATTGCAATAAGAAATCGGAAGTTTAAAGGAAGGGGATGAGGGGAAGCAAACTCTCGATACGAAGATTTATCCCGTGGTATCGGTAGGCACAAGGTCACCCCTAGTCTATGTTATTGAAGCACTCACTAAGAGTATTGCTTCCCGGTCACCGAGTGTCTTCTGGGACTCTTCTTGACTCACCACCAAGGCTCTCGCCATGTCCCCGGTCACCTCAATATCGTCTCCACTAAGGAGTTTCTCCACGAAGGAAGGGGGTCTCCACGTCCCCGCACAAAGCCGTCGTCGCCGCTCCACACCAAGCCGGAGGGTCGATGACTTACCGGCGAGCCACCAAGACTCCAAGAGGCCGGCACACCGAGATACAACTTGTGGTTCACTCAAAAACTAGCACACAAGGCAGTAATGCCTTACCCTCTCACTCTCTCTAGAGCTAACCCTAGCACTAACACTCTCAAAAGCTTGTGGTAAATCTAAGGATGTGATTAATGAGCTCTTGGGTGGTTTGGAGAACTTCTTCAGAGTTTGGATATCTTCTCACGAACTCCAGCAACCTCAAATGACCAGGGGTGAGACCTTATATAGGCTAGAGATCCACTTCTAGCTGTAACATACTTTTTCCCTGAAAAACATAAAGCGTCGGTTAAACCGGTCGCCACCGTCGATTTAACCGGTCACACTCAGCCTGCCTACTAGCTATTGAACTCCAACTGCCATTCTCTGCTGACGTCATTGCACCGACGTAATGCACCGATGACCATCGGTTTAACCGGTGTTGAAGACTTTGCTTGAAAACCTTTCTGGAACCAAAACATTTGTACTGAGTAACCACAACACGCTTGCACCGATGCCTTCTTTTGTACTGTCGGTTTAACCAGTGCCTCTGTTATTTCTTCACTTGAATGCCATGTCATCTCCTCATTGCACCGATGCCTCCATTCTTGTAGCATCGGTTCAACCGGTGCTACAATGGTTTCCATATCAACTCACCAAAGCACCGACCCGTTATAAGTTCATGCCATCGGTTTGAGACGCATGTAATCATGCTAAACCTTGTCCAACTTGAATATCTTAACAACAATTTGGACCATCTTTTATATGGATTGGACTCCATCCATGGGACCTAGAAATCTTATAAACTTGAGCTCACAAACTTATTTGTCCTATTGACTATGTTGTCACACAATCACCAAAATCACAATCATGGCCTAATGGAGCCATGTTCCTTACAACTTCCAAGGCTCGGAGGAGGAGAGGGCTTGGATCAAATTTTATTCTGAACTCTGAATATGCTTGTACATTAAATTCTGAAATCAGAAGAATTGGGTGCGCATATTAATTTCTTCTTTGTATAAAGCAACAATACTCTGGTTTTGCGAGCGCGTGTGGTAGGGCGTGTCCGGCTGTGTGTGTGTATGTGTGTGTGTGTGGGGTGGTAATGATTGATGATCTGTTCTTGGCATGATGAGTTGGTGAGAACACCAAGTACCGAAATTCGAAAACATAACTCACCTGAATTGGATTGACTGAAATGGATGTGGACACCTGTCTGTGCATAGAGAAATCTTGGAGGGTAAACCCACCAGGCTAGATGAGAACTTTTTGTCCATGTTCCACGAAAGTGTTTGATGCCATGTAACTCGGTTCAACGGACTCCATCAGTGATCGAAAAGACCTAAGCTACCCACCGTGCTCAAGTCGGACATGGCGCCCAAGGTCCACGTTCGGCAAGCTCGTGGCCGCGGCGACGGGGCAACGCAGGAGCTTCAGGTTCATTGGGCGATATGCATGGTGCTTTGGGCTTTCTTGCTCCCGTCTCCTTCAGAGTGCGTGGGCAATACAGTAACAGCAAGCAGGATGTTCAGCTACCGCACGCCTGCTTGTTCTGTGAGAGCATGCAACAATGGCACTTGCAAGAAATTAAAGCTGCTCGGTTGAATTTTCAGGAGATCAGAAAAGCTGGTCAACTGGATTTTCGAGAGATCAAATAGGTTGCTCAATTCCCATTAGGCATCTGTTCATCGGCATCATATAGAATGGAGAAGAAAAGGAAAAAGAAAAGATAAAACAAGGCTTGATGGAAAGACACGAACCGTCTGATCCATCTTCCTGTGGGTGGACCCTTGCGTGCTTCGACTTCGAGTCGGAGTAGTACAGACAGGCTTCGGATGGTTTACTTCCCAGCGGATCGAAAACGAAAGAAATTCACCATTGCTGACCACGCCGCCGCGCCGGCACCGAATTCAACTCGAAAACCTCACGGAACCAGCCACCCATGGATCTCCTCCCTGAGGAGCTGCCCGCCGACATCCTCCGGCGCCTCCTGCCGTGGCCCCCTATCAATCACCGATACTTCACTAGCCCAGCCATAACCGTATCCAATACTTGCGTATCCGATACTTCGATACTCTCTCTATACTACCACTGTGTCGTTTTTCAACTCACGTATCGCCGTACCGGTATCGCTGTACCCGTATCGCGTGTCGATGATACATAGGCGGCTCCTCGCCGTGTGCTGGAGCGTGTCCAGGGACCTACGCGCCGTCGTCGACGGCCGGGGCCTCCTCGCCGCGCTCGTGCACCGCGTGCCCCGCGGCCTGCGCGGCATCTTCGTCAACTACGTCGGGCAGGACCTCCCCTACCTCTTCTCCCGGCCCGAGCGCGCGACACCGGGCGTGACGCCGAGCTCCGCTTCCTGAAATCTATCGATCGGGGAGTGGTCGTGCACCACTGCAACTGCCTCCTCTTTCAGAACGGGCACACCCTGTACGTGTGCAACCCCGCGACACGGAGGTGGGCGCGGCTGCCCCCACGGCCGGGGGACACCGGCGGTGACTCCGCGCACCTCGTCTTCAATCCAACAGTCTCGCTGCACTACGAGGTGATCTCCTTCTCCGAGGTGCCTCGCAAGCCAAAGATAGCAATCCAGCCTGGTATCCGACGACCATCATGGTGCCAAGAAGGATTCCATGAATACACTGCTACGGAAATGAAGGGCTTGCTCTCATCTTTGAGGGCCAGGTACGATCAGGGAGTGGAGGTGGAGATCAAGGGAACGGCAGAATGGCCACCTTCCTCGTACATGGCGCAAGTGTTCTCATCAAGGACCGGCCGGTGGGAGGAAAGGACCTATGTCCGGGAAGGCGATGTGCTGATGTCGCAGTTACGCTGTATGACGTCTGGTCAGACCCATCGGGACCAGATAGTCGTGAAGCATCGACTTACCGTGTGCGTCGGCGCAACGCCGTACACTGGCGGACAGCATTCTACCTCCATTGTCATGGTGGTTTCGTCATGAGGTGAGCACCAGGCTATTGGAGGTTTTGTTTGATTTGTCCATATTGCATTATTGGACCTAATATGATAGCGATGAAATTTTTTTGATGACTAGGTGTGTACCCGTGCATTGCTACGGGAGCTAAAATATCAAATGTAAAAAGATAAAAATCTACTAACAAATAATATAAGTATCGGGTATAACATTGCCATTTCAAAAAATATTAAGTAAATCATCTTAATTTTTGCTCAGCTTTGTCAGGCAGCCTAATTGTCTTCCTCTAAAATGGTCATCTACCGACTTAAATGGAACTCACGTACCACTATATGAACTTGCTATATTACTTTACTACAAAACTTGGGTGCACTAATTAATTCCAGATTCAGCAATTAAGAAAATGCATTAACATGATTAATAGATGCACATGTTTAATATTCTTAAGCATATCGATTCCAATGCAAAAACAAAAAGTAGTTAAACAACTACAAGCACACACATGACATGGATGGGTAAAAATTTTCATACACGTTTGTACGTGCTGTTCTGTTTGAGACTCGAGTGGTTTCATCTTCTCGCTCTTTTGTTCGGCGGACATATCCTCGTATCAATCCCTTTCTGGCTGCCTCTTAAGTTCCTTTGGATCATGGGACTCAACTCTCCTAGTGGGAGTAACTTGCGTACCTTCAACAGAAAATAGTTAGATCATATGACTAAAATAATACACACGACACCGAGATCATAATCGTAGAACTTCAAGTCACCTGGACCAGTAGTGTTTGTTATATCACCAAAGGGAGATCTTGCAGATTTGTCCATTGTCACCTACAAAAACATAGAACCTCATCAAAGTAAAATACCATTAGACTTAACGTGGAACGCTAGTATAGAAAAGCAAATGGACAAGAACCACAATTTAGTTATTCAATGCACGGAATTAGGCTAGCAATTTACTGAAGAAAGAAAAGTAGAAGCTATTTTGTCTCCATTGCCATTACAAATAGTATTTTTGAAACATCAGCATTGTCAGCTTGGAACAATGATATAGAAAGAAAAATATTACGGGCGTTGAGGGAATCGAACGGTGCACGGTGATAGATGGCAGAATGACCAAAGGAGGGGGTCTGAGGTCGCAACAAAAAATTATCCCCCAATTGTTTTTTTTAGGAGTAGAGATATACAGGTCGTCACTGCTAGAGCAGAAGTACCAAGTGATCAAAACACCGAGCTTAGATAATTTGTTTACGCAACTGGAATTAGATATTGATGATTTCTTAAGCCAAGAAGGACCATTTAGGAGTAAGATAAACTGTTTGAGAGATTTTCAATGGAACAGAAATCATTGGATAGATAGAAACCCGCTACGCATCTTGGGAAATCAGAGCATGGGATTTACTACGCTGCTCTTTCTTGGCACCAGCTACGAGTATGGGTGTTGCGTGAAGAATCAAAGTCTCGTCCAATGCCGGAGTGGGAGTTGAAGCATAAGGCTGACATCAGGCTCTCCTTTTTGCGGCACTACATGAGAGAAGATAGAGAAGAAATCGAGACCTTCTGGAGCTTGGACCGTGGGAAAAGAGGATCAGATGATCGAGCAGACTGTGGATGGGACTATAGTGATGATAGTGTTTCTAGTGTGGGAGGAGAATGTAACACCGTAAGTGTTTAAAATTCTAAGCAAGAAAACTTAAATATAGCATCATGCGTAATAATCCAGAATCATTGAAATAATGCATTTAATTATGTGTGTGCATATGCACGTGTATGGATGTGTATGTATATGTGTGTGTGAGACTTTTTCCTTTTGTGTTTATAATCTTTTCATGCTCCACTTTTCTTAAAAAATGTAGCATAAAAATATACTTATATTTTAGTACTTACAAAGTATACTTCAAACACCATTTGCAAATTCAAATTTAAACACATGAGATGAATAGGAAATCAAATTCTAGTATTCTTCAATTTAAAAAAAACTTCTAAACTAAAGCTCAAATAACTTTGATCCAAAACGAAAGTCGTAGATTTTCAAATTCTCTACAACTTTTGTGTTCAAAGTTTTTCAAGTTTCTGTTCGAAATTTTGAGAAAATTAAATTTCAATCCCGCCCTTTTCTCTCTCCTACCTCCCCTCCCCTGTTCTGCCGACCCTAAACCATGCAGACCCCGGCCTCCACGTCACCGGTGATACCTGCACTTCACGTCACGCCAAACCAATCGCCGAGCTTGCCTCCCGACCAGCCCTACTGCAGCCGTGCTCGCCCTGCCTCACACGCCAGCCTCTGCACGCCGCACGCCCGCCTAGCGCCCGCACGCCACGCGTCGCGCGATGCCGGCCGCCGCGTCCGGACGGACCAGTCGGCGAGCTCGCCGCCCGGCAAACCGGCAGCCCCAGCAGCACTCCAATCCCTGGCCTTTGCAATCCCACCCGCCCACGCCACAACCTTCCTGGCCAGCCAGCCCGCAGCACCCAATGGCCACGCGGCGGGGCATCTCTGCTGCCCGCCCCGCAACGCGCGCCCCGCCGGCGACACCGTTGCCTGACTCCCTCCCTAGCTGCTGCTCGCGCGCCAGGCCGCGCCTCCCCCTCCTCTTTCCCCTTGCTCGCCTATAAAAAAGGGGCACGCACGGCCCTGCTCGCGCCCCAGACCTTGCCGTCACACGCCATTAACGCCGTCGCCCAAGCCCCACGTCGAGACGCATCCTCCACCCATCCTCCACCCGAGCCGAGCCCCTGAATTAGTTCCCCATGGCCCCCTAAAGCTCCCCGACCTCCCCACACAGCCCTCCCTCGCCAGACCACCGCTGCCCGCCGTCCGCACCTCGCCGGAGCTCCTGCTCACCGCTGGCAGCCCAATTCCAGCCACCCCAGCACCAACCGAAGCCATAACGAGATAGCCCTCGCTTCACTTATTCTTCCCCACCCCTTTCCCCTCGCCGCCGACTAGTTCCCTAGACGGATTTTGGCCATGAACAGCCCAGCTCCGGCCAGGGGCGACATTGCAAATCCAAAGATCTTTCAAGGGTCCTTTCTGTGACAACCCTGGTAATTAAAATTTCAAAATCAATGTCATTAGCCTAACTCTAGGTTTTAAACCAACTAAGGAGAGGGTGGAAAGAATTTAAAAAGGGTTCAGTTGGAATTCAAATTAAATTTGGGCACATTTGGGCACATTTGAAACTTTTAAAATAACTTTAAAACCATAAGCCAAATGAAATTTTGCCTGAAACCAAAGTTGTAGAACTTTTTATTTTGAACAACTTTTGTGTTCAAAAGTTTTTGAAATTCAAATCAGAAAGAGGAGAAAACGCCCTGTTTGCACCCAGCCCCCTGAACTTTTTCGAATTTTTGCATTTCGGTCCCTGGCGACTCCCCCTCTGCTCTGCCGCGCCGCGCGCGCGCTTGCCCGCCGCGCGCCAGGTGGCCGGCGTCGCCTGACCGGCGCGAAGCGCCAGGCCAGTGGCCGCCGCACCACCCCGCCACGGCCGGCTTTGCCCCGCCCCGACGCCGCGCGCCCAGTCCCCGCCCGCGCGTGCGCTGCCGCGCCCAGGCCGCCGCCCGCCCGGCCAGTCTCCGCGCTCCGCCGTGCCGCCCCGGCCCCCGCGCCCCGCCAGCTGCCGCGCCTGCCCTCCGCCCGAGCCGCTGCAGTAGCTGCTCCCCACTCCGCGCCCGGCACTATCTCACCGCGCCCACGCCACAATCGCGGCCGCCCAGTCACCGCGCCCGCTCGCCGCACGCCGCGCCGGCGTTCTGCCGCCGCCCGCCGCGCCCAGTGCACGCCGCTGCCGTGCCCCGCCCCGCGCGTCGCCCAGACATCTCCACGCCCCCTCCTGTCCCTATAAAACCCCCGCCCCGACCGCCCGCGCGAAGCCCCGCCACCAGAACGCCTCGCCGCGCAATCGCCGCCGCCGAGCACCACCCGCCCGTGGGCAGCCCTCCACAGCCGCCCACTGTCCAAACTAAGCACCCAGCCACCACTACATCACCCCGCCGCAGCTCACCGACCCGCCCAACGCCACCCAGAGCCACCGGAGTGCCGCCGCCCGCGCTGCCGTCGCCGCCGCCGCCCCTGCTCGCCGTGGACAGCACGACCCCGACCCCCTCCGTCCAAGCCGAGCCCCGGAGTAGCTTCCCCACGCACCAGTGAAGCTCACCGACCGGACCACGCCGCCCCAAGCCCGCCGGAGCACCGCCGTCGACGCGAGCCGCGCCGCCGCCGCCTCTGCTCCAACGCCGGCGAGCCCTTCCCGGCCGTCCCCCACCTGAACAACACCCCCACAAGGTAGCCCTCGCACCCCTGAACCTTCCCCGACCCCCGCCCCTCGCCGCCGGCGAGCCCCCTCGCCGGAATTTCGGCCGGCCGCCGCACCCGAGCCGCCGAGGACCCAATTGCAAGGATTTAAATCTTTAGAAGGGTCTGAGCGTAAGATTCAAGGACCTAGTTGTAAAAGAAAATTTCAAACCTAGATTCAAATTCAGTGAACTTGTAAAATTCGTATAAAATCGTAGAAAATTCAGAAAAATGCAAACTCAACTGTTCTGGAATCCTCAGAACAAACTCCACCACTTTTGTTACAAAAATTTTCTCAGAATCTCAAAATATTTGGCTCTACATTAAATAGAAGCTTTAATGGACATATTTTATACCCACTGTTCTAGAACAATGCTGACCCTGAATTTTGGGCAGTCAACTAGTTGCTGGATGTTTAGGACTGTGTAAAAAGATCAGACCCAAATTCCATCTCTAACCCTACTGTTTGTTAAACTTAGTTTTAATCCATGTGTAAATGGAATGTTTTATCCCTGTAGTTAGGTGGTGAGTCACCCACTAAAATTCTTCCTGTGCTGATGTATTGGTAACTAGAAGCCAGAGAAAAATTAGGAGACCTTTTATCTCACAGTAACCTATTTATTTGAATTATGTGCTAATAACATACATTAAATCAAGAAAATAGTATCTTAGCTTGGAAAATCCCCAAATTATTACTGGGAGTTACACTGAGGTAGAGGTTGCTGTGTAAAAAGTTTCATGGACAAAAACCCTGTGAAGGGTTCTGTAAAAATGAATCTTAAAAAAAAAGCCTAGGTATAGAAAGTCATATTTTCTATGCTCTAAATACTGCATGATAAATCCTACAAAAATTACAGTAGCTTCTACATGCTCAAGTGAGAGCTCTGTAAAAATCTTAGCCACAATTGTTGCACCAATTGATCTGTACAAAAAGAACAAGTATCTAACAGCAACAATGAAATATATTTTTCAGAATTAATCTGTTACATAAAATTGGCTGAAAATTTTACAGTAAGCACACCTTTCCTTGATGTGCCTAAATCCAAAATTTCATGACTAGAAACAATCCCTTGTAGTAATTACTCTCAAATCATAATCAAGTGCTATTCCCACGACTTAAACTTGTGCACTCATGTAGAATCGACGACTCTCGCCGACGGAACCTACGAGCTGGTGCCCGTGTCCGAGAGTGAGCAGCGTGAAGCTCAAGCAAATCTAACCGAAGCTTTTGAAGACCCGAGCCCAAGTTCGGAAGGTCCCTAAGCGAACTGCGAAGGCAAGCCCCGGAGCATAACCCATTCTTTCCGAAATTATGCAACTCATTACTCTTTGCTTGTGCATTAAGTTTATAGGAGTTGGATGAAAACTTAGTTGCATGATGTCAGGAACCCTTGCGTGAAAACTAGATGTAAGGTTCGATAGACTGCTGTGCTAATAGGACTCCGGTAAAAGTCGAGTGATTTCCTGTCACTCGCGAGAAAATAGGAGTTGAATGACTACTACACGCTGCAATCATAAGGACACGGACGGGTTATGTAACGATGGTTACGATTGAGGCCCGTCTGTCTAGTGAAAAATGCTAAGGCCGCAGGGCGTGGTAGTGATGGTTAAGTCTTTGAACGTACTAAACACATGCCGAGATTATGGGAATCGGTAAGCTTAAGTACCTGATTGGCCCGGCAAGGGGACGGCATCCTACCCTTTGAACTTCGGTCCCATGTGCATATGGTGAGTGCAGAGAGTGGTCACGACCCGGCGCCGAACCGTGGCGTGGAGCTCTTGTACTCTCGGAGGGTAGCCCCGATCCACAACCCGGAAAGAAAGGGGAAAAGTTGCACGTGTGACTCTAGGGAGTAACCACGTGACGTGTGTTTGGGTTTCCCTTGCAAGGTTAAGAAATTCGATTCGAATCGTCCGTTTCTCACGGCTATTGAGACTGCTTAACCATTTTTACCCACAGAGTAAGAAGAGGAACAATGATGATGAATGAACTGGTTGGATGGAAAGTTTAATGCTTCATCATGTATGCTTTAGATAGCTGCTTACCTAGACTGGCTAACGAAACGAGAATCTTGAGCTAAAAGTTGAAAGTAAGGACCCACTTGTAGATGCTTTTCGGCAAAACAAACCCCTGAGCCAAAAAGCCTTGCATGTCTAGAGTCGGTGGAGTAGTTCCCACTACACGGGTAAGTCTTGCTGAGTATTAGTATACTCAGTCTTGCTTGTGACTCGTTTTCAGGTGAGCCCTTTGAAGACATGATTGCTAGCTTGACTTGGCCCTGCACTTTTCCCCCGGGTTGGTCGGTGGAATGGGATGCGCCCCCGTCCAACGGAGATAAGGCCGAGTGATGTCTCGTACGGGCTTCATCGAGACATCCTGTATCGTCGAGTAGTTTCCGTTGTTTATTTCCGCTGCAATTTAACTCTGAAGAACTTATTTATGTTAATTGAAGTACTTGTTTTCTAAACTCAGAACTTGGTCTGTAATATTTCCTCATGTTAATGTTGTAATATTTGCTGGAATGTGGTATTCTCTGGGCTCATCGTCGCATGAGCATTTGTATGTACGGCGCTCGATCCGATCACCGTGGTTGTATCGGGAGGTTATACCCGACAGACCAGTGGATTACTCCGTTTGAAGTGTAAGGTTAACCAAGGATGCCTTAATGGTGATGGTTAATACACTTGAGCCGGATTAATTCAGGTGGTTCTGCCACAGCTGGTATCAGAGCCGTAGCTGGTGCCACAGCTGGCAACAGCGGACACCAGAGCCGAAATACATACGCCAGAGAATGCTACAAGCCTTAAAAACTCATTTTACTAAAACCTGACTAGAAGGTTGTGTTGCGAAATGCGTTGGTACGTTAAGGATGGTGCCTAGTTCGTAAAGCCCTAAGGGATTATGGGAAAGTTACTAGGTGGCTATCTAACTTCTATATATGTTATCAACTGACTTCCAGCACATTACTTTCTGTCAAAACTTACTTTCATGCACAACCGACCCTAAATTCTGTAACGACGCACTCGTCGCTAAGGTAAGAAGGTAAGGATCCTCAGCCAACTGAGGGAGCTTGGCCTTCCTGTCGGTGATGCGAACCGAACGCTGCCCTCAAGCAGTGGCTTACTTGAGGTGCTGCCAATATGCCAACTGTTAGTTGAACATATTGGGAGTAGAAGGTTCGGCGCAGGGTATGGCGATCGCTGTTCATACCCCCGTCTCATGACGGTACCCCCGTGAATACGCTATCTCGATAGCGTATGTTAACGTCGTCTGTACGGCGGGAATTGTACAGATATCGTTTCTATAAGCAAACGGTAATGAATACGGACGCTTTCATGAGTGCTGGCATGAAAGGTTCATGAAATATATATGCTTGTCGATTTTCTGCAGGTACACTAACCGCGATTACGATAAGTTAAGGAACGATTAGAAAGACTCGACTAGCTATTATAGCGAGAGCCGTATTGTGTAAGCCACCGAAACTATCTTCGTAAGACCAAAGCTATTTGGCGATTATTTTATTTTGGGAGGACGAATAGGACGTGCATGCATCATGAACATGTGTATCTGAAATCAAAAATGCGTTGTGTGAGAGTGGAAAGGGTTCTTGCGTATCTAAGCATGGTTGCATAAGGATTATCTAGAGAAAACTGTCCCAAATCTGCCACGACCGAAAAGAGCGAATTATTGACCAAAGAAAATAACCATTTCTGATAAAGTTCATGTTGAAGAAATTGTTCCAAATTTTGTGTTCTATCTCCTGTTCAAAAATGAAAAATTCTGAACTTATGGATAATAAGAAATAACAGAAACCTTGGAGCGTCAGATTTCTGTCCAGAATAAGCACTTCTGCCTCTTAAATTTTTAGGCCCCCTTCCTGCGGTTTTCTGCAAAAGAGCCCAACACGAAACTTGTTCCAAATTTACCCAGGGAGCTGCTGTTAAAATTTGGTAATTTTTGGCTAGGTAGATTTTCCCTGGTGTACGAAACTCTAGCCCTCTGTTCACTGAAAATTCTGGGTAGACAGTAAGGTAAAACCTGAAAAGAAAGACCATCTTAGAGACCCACTTAGCTCTGGAGTTGACTAGAAAAGTTGTTCACAAATACCTTAGGAGTCATCTGGTGAAATTTGAGAATTTTTGGATGAGAACTGTGGGAGTTATGATTATTTTTGCACACTATACAGAATCTGTCCTTGTGCTGCTCACAGTTTTTCGCTATCTCATTCCATTTGATCTTTTGTTCAGATGGCCGAGCCTGTTGATATGATGGTGGATGAGGATGGACGCGTACACTCGCAGTGTCTCCACTGGGAGGGCTTTCCCTCTATTTTGTGGGATGTTCTGCGTACCGCGGGCTATCTAATTCCCCCACGTTACGCCGGACTGGAGTTTGCAGAAAATGGAGTTACCCAGTGCCGTGTCAACGTGACTATCTTTCCGCACCCGCTACACCCGGAGCGGCCCGCCTTGGAGCTTGAGGCTGTTGGTCGCCGTTTGGCCGATACTTGGGAGCTTGCAGCCATGAGGGCGCTCACCACATTTTGTGCGCAGCGTCCCGAGGTTGTCACACTCACTCCCATTGGATTGTTTCCTGCTGCCCAGGACAACGACCCCTTTTGGTTCAACAGGGTGCAGCACACACAGTATTTGGTAGACTTCCATGCCCAGGAGACTATCCATACCTCCGTGTGGTGCATGAGTGCACTCTACCGGCTTCAGACTCTCCAGAGTCAGGCACTCGAGCAGCTCACTGATCTGCTCAGGCCTACCATATGATGGCAGATACCAGGGATGAGCAGATAAAGGAGCTCAGTCAGGATCTTGAGGACAGAGATGCTCAGATTGGCCAACTTGAGGGCCAAATTCAGGAGCAGGACACTCTCATGGGTGAGAGAGATACCACGATAGCACAGTTGGAGGAGCAGCTCCATGATCTGAACCTTGAGTTGGAGGATGCTAATGAGCACATTCAGTGGCATCATGATCAGAATGACCATCCCCATGAGGACGACATGGAGGAGGATGAGGAGGAGCCACAGGAGATTGATGGTATCTCAGGTATGGATTTCGAGGGTGAGGTACCACAGGCACCTCAGATGGGAGCCCACTCTCCGGCTCACAGCGAGTCGTCCGTCAACGACTTGGATGATTTCTAGAGGACGACCTAGGAGGACTTTTGCACATACTCCTCGATAGGGTAGCCTAACTTTTGGCAAGTGTTGTAATAGGCTAACTAGGAGTTGAGTAACTCTTTTGTGTTGGGTATACCTGAACCATGTGGATACCCACAGCATGTAAGGAACGGCGATAAACTTGGGTGATTTCGTTGTAATTTTGGTAAACGATGAAACCCACAATCGCTGAGACTTGTCGGAATTTTTACCCATGTCTCCTTGCATTTCTTGGCTGAGTGTTGAATACCAGACTTGTGCTAAATTTTGTGATCTAGGTTCTCACAAAAATTCAGCATCATTGGACCTCGCTAGTTTAAGATATAGGCGAGACCGTACCGGTAAATCTGCTGAAAAACAGCTAAGACAGTAAGGCAAAGGACGAGCTTTTCGACCACCTTAGCCATAGTTCTAGCACCAAAGTTAAATACCAAAGTGGTGCATTCCTAAATTCTCTGACTACTGCCAATGTTGAGATGTTTTGGATGGACCCACAGCAGGCTATGATTTTTCTCGTAGCAAACAGAGATTCTGTCCATACTTCTAGCTATGACTTCGGAAGTCTCTGACTACCCAATTAATTATGAAGTCAAGGAAGTAATATGGATCGCGTTGCTAATGGTAACCTTTCACGTTTCAGATGGTTGGATCAACACGTGGCAACCCCGAGGGTTTTGGTGCTGGTGGCAGCCGCTCGCGACAATCGCCACCACCCCCGCCCAGTTTGGTGGAAGTGATGGCCGCTCAAACCGAGCTACTACGTCAGATTGTGCAAGGGCAACACCAGCAGAGGGGTGGGCACAATGCTCACCAACCACAGGCTGCAGGATACACGGATTTTCTGGGGACCCAGCCTCCCTTGTTCCATAAGACCGAGGAACCCCTGGACGCAGATGCCTGGATTCGCACCATAGAATCCAAGTTCACACTACTTGTGGCCCCATGCTCAGAAGCCAACAAAGCTCGTTTTGCCGCGCAACAGCTTCGCGGTACCGCTCGTCTGTGGTGGGACCACTATTTTGCGATGCTCCCGGCTGATCATGTGGTCGACTGGAATGAATTCAAGACCGCGTTCCGGGCACATCATATTCCCGAGGGTCTCATGGAGAGGAAGTTGAACGAGTTCCTGGCACTTACCCAGGGCACCCGCACCGTGTTGCAGTACGCCCAGGCGTTCAACAACCTATGCCAGTATGCGGGCTATCACGCTGATACGGATGCCAAGAAGCGTGATCGTTTCCGCCGAGGTCTGAATACCAAGCTCAAGGAACGTCTGAACCTAGCCAGGGCTGACACCTACAACGAGTTGGTCAATATGGCCATTACCCAGGAAGACTGTATCATGGCACACCGGGCAGAGAAGAAGAGAAAGGCACCCACAGGACCATCAAGTGCCCAACCACCAAGGTATCGCATCGTGCAAAATGCCGCACCTACAGCTCCACCAAGGACCCCGCAGCCAGGAAGATGGATTGCCAGACCCCCACAGCAGCCAGGCATGGTACGACCCCCGATGCCTTCACAGAATGGTCCGAGGCCCATTCTTCAGCAGTCTCTTCGACCTAGCCCCGCGAATCGCTGTTTCAAATGCGGGAGTTCCAGCCACTTCGCACGAGAATGCCCTCAGCCTGGACAGCCCAACCAAGGTCAAGGATCCAACCCGAACACCAAGAACAGGGGCAAGAGACAGACCCTGCAAGTCAAGCAAGGACGGATTAACTTCACCACGCTTGCAGAGCTTCCTGAAGGAACCCCAGTGATGTCGGGTACATTTTCTATCCATAACAAGCCTGTCGTTATATTATTTGATTCTGGTGCATCGCATAGTTTTATAAGTGCAAAATTCGGTGCAAAAGTAGGCTTGGATGTTTGTCATACAAAAGGGTCATACATGATATCAACACCGGGTGGTAAAATCGCTTCAAACCAAATGGTCAGACAAGTACCAGTCAAATTGGGTAGTAAAACCATTGACACGGACCTTGTCCTTTTACCCCTTGACGGCATGGACATTATTTTGGGAATGAACTGGATGGCTATGCATGGAGTCACACTGGACCTTTCTTCCCGAGCCGTTGAGATAAATTCACCTAGTCACGGAGTCACTACCCTTTACCTACCATTCATAGATTGCACGAACTCCTGTGCTTATAAGATGGAAGGACTTAAGCCAGATAATATTCCTGTGGTAAATGAGTATGCCGATGTTTTCCCGGATGACTTACCCGGAATGCCACAGGATAGGGACATTGAGTTCGTTATTGAACTACAACCAGGCACTGCACCTATATCCAAAAGACCATATAGGATGCCCCCTAAGGAATTGGCCGAGCTGAAAATTCAACTCCAAGAACTACTGGACAAAGGTTTTATTCGCCCTAGCGCGTCACCTTGGGGATGTCCAGCCCTATTCGTAAAGAAGAAGGATGACAGTTTGAGATTATGTGTGGACTACCGACCTCTCAATGCGGTAACAGTTAAAAATAAATACCCACTTCCTCGCATCGATGTGCTCTTTGATCAATTAGCTGGAGCCAGAGTCTTCTCAAAGATTGATCTTCGTTCGGGATATCATCAGATCAAGATTCGCCCGTGCGATATTCCTAAGACTGCCTTCTCCACACGATATGGGCTATATGAATTCTTGGTCATGTCCTTTGGACTCACCAATGCCCCTGCCTACTTCATGTATCTCATGAATTCGGTATTCATGCCCGAACTTGACAAATTCGTCGTAGTGTTCATCGACGACATTCTTATCTATTCCAAGGATGAGGAAGAGCATGCCAAGAACCTTCGCATTGTTCTTCAGCGACTCAGAGACCATCAGCTCTATGCTAAGTTTTCTAAGTGTGAATTCTGGTTGGATACTGTAAAGTTCTTAGGTCACACAATCTCCAGCGAAGGCATAGCTGTTGACCCCAGCAAGGTACAAGAGGTGATGGATTGGAAACCCCCTACCTCTGTTCATCAGATTCGCAGTTTTCTCGGCTTAGCCGGTTACTACCGTCGCTTCATCCCGGATTTCTCTCGAATTGCTAAGCCCATGACGGAACTATTGAAGAAGGAAGTAAAGTTTGTATGGAATGAGAAGTGTGAGGAAGCCTTCCACACTCTCAGAGAGCATCTGACGACTGCACCTGTGTTAGCTCAACCCGATAATACCAAGTCATTCGATGTGTATTGTGACGCATCAGGTACTGGTCTAGGATGTGTGCTTATGCAAGAGAATCGGGTGATTGCATATGCCTCACGAGCCCTTCGGCCCCACGAACAGAATTATCCCACGCATGACCTTGAGCTCGCAGCCGTCATTCACGCTTTAAAAATATGGAGGCACTATCTCATGGGTACACAGTGCAATATCTACACGGATCATAAGAGTCTCAAGTACATCTTCACACAAGCCGATCTGAATATGAGACAACGAAGATGGCTAGAATTAATCAAAGATTATGACCTTAAAGTGCACTATCACCCTGGCAAGGCTAATGTAGTCGCGGATGCACTAAGCCGCAAGTCCCATTGCCATTGCTTATCCATGGAGTCATACCATGAGACATTATGTGCAGACATGAGGAAGCTTAACTTAGAAATGGTTTCCCAAGGCACTCTAGATCACATCTCAGTTGAGCCCACTCTTCACGACCAAATCGTCATGGCACAACTACATGATGAAGGAATCAAGATCATCAAACAAAAACTCTCTCTAGGTGAGGAGAAGTATAAGTGTTTCCGCCAGGACCATAAGGGAGTTCTATGGTTCGAAAGTCGTATAGTCGTTCCGAAGAATCGTGAACTCCGCAAGCAAATTCTTGATGAGGCACACCTCTCCAACTTTTCTATCCACCCCGGCAGTAGCAAAATGTATCAGGACCTAAGGCAAAACTTCTGGTGGACTAGAATGAAAAGGGAAATTGCTACGTATGTCTCGCAATGTGACACGTGCCAGAGGGTAAAAGCTAGCCACTTAAGGGTAGCCGGTACACTTCAACCGTTACCTATACCATCATGGAAATGGGAAGACATAAGTATGGACTTCATCGTGGGACTACCAAACACTTCCCAGAGACATGATTCCATATGGGTTATCGTTGATAGACTCACGAAGACGGCACATTTTCTTCCGGTGCACACCACCTATTCTACCAAGAAATATGCCGAGATTTACCTCGATCGTATTGTTTGCCTGCATGGAATACCTAAGACAATTATTTCCGATCGTGGTCCCCAGTTTGTAGCACGCTTTTGGGAACAACTGCAAACGTCTCTTGGCACTAAGCTGATTCGCAGCTCAGCATACCATCCTCAGACCGATGGACAAACGGAAAGAGTAAACCAAATTCTTGAAGACATGCTGAGAGCTTGTGTCATTCATTATGACAAGAATTGGGACAAATGCCTACCCCTGGCAGAGTTCTCATACAACAACAGCTACCAAACGAGTTTGAAAATGGCACCATTTGAGGCCCTGTACGGACAAAGGTGTCGAACCCCTTTGAGCTGGTCGCAAACCGGAGAACGTAACATAATTGGACCCGACCTGGTAATCGAGGCAGAGGAGAAAGTAAAAGTAATACAAGCAAATCTTAAGGTCGCACAAGCCCGACAAAAGAGCTATTCTGACAAAAGGAGAAAGCCCCTAAAGTTCGAAGTTGGCGATCATGTCTATCTTCGAGTTTCACCAACCAAGGGAGTGCGAAGATTTGGAATCAAAGGCAAACTAGCTCCCCGTTATATTGGTCCTTACGAAATCATGGAGAGCTGCGGACCCGTAGCCTACAAATTACGACTGCCCCCTCAGCTCACGGCCACCCATGATGTCTTCCACGTATCTCAACTCAAGAAGTGTATTCGAGTCCCTACTGAGATTGTGGGACAACGAGAAATATCGTTGGAAACCGATCTCTCGTATGTCGAACACCCAATTAAGATTCTGGATCAAAAAGAAAGAGAGACCAGGAGGAAAGTGATTAGAATGTATAAGATACAATGGAATCGCCACACGGAAGAAGAAGCCACCTGGGAAACGGAAAGCTACGTGAACCAACATTTCCCTGGGTTTCTTGCCTCAACCACTGGTATGTGCACCCACGCCCACACTAAGAATTACCGAATCTCGGGGCGAGATTCTTGTTAAGGGGGGAAGGCTGTGACAACCCTGGTAATTAAAATTTCAAAATCAATGTCATTAGCCTAACTCTAGGTTTTAAACCAACTAAGGAGAGGGTGGAAAGAATTTAAAAAGGGTTCAGTTGGAATTCAAATTAAATTTGGGCACATTTGGGCACATTTGAAACTTTTAAAATAACTTTAAAACCATAAGCCAAATGAAATTTTGCCTGAAACCAAAGTTGTAGAACTTTTTATTTTGAACAACTTTTGTGTTCAAAAGTTTTTGAAATTCAAATCAGAAAGAGGAGAAAACGCCCTGTTTGCACCCAGCCCCCTGAACTTTTTCGAATTTTTGCATTTCGGTCCCTGGCGACTCCCCCTCTGCTCTGCCGCGCCGCGCGCGCGCGCCCGCCCGCCGCGCGCCAGGTGGCCGGCGTTGCCTGACCGGCGCGAAGCGCCAGGCCAGTGGCCGCCGCACCACCCCGCCACGGCCGGCTTTGCCCCGCCCCGACGCCGCGCGCCCAGTCCCCGCCCGCGCGTGCGCTGCCGCGCCCAGGCCGCCGCCCGCCCGGCCAGTCTCCGCGCTCCGCCGTGCCGCCCCGGCCCCCGCGCCCCGCCAGCTGCCGCGCCTGCCCTCCGCCCGAGCCGCTGCAGCAGCTGCTCCCCACTCCGCGCCCGGCACTATCTCACCGCGCCCACGCCACAATCGCGGCCGCCCAGTCACCGCGCCCGCTCGCCGCACGCCGCGCCGGCGTTCTGCCGCCGCCCGCCGCGCCCAGTGCACGCCGCTGCCGTGCCCCGCCCCGCGCGTCGCCCAGACATCTCCACGCCCCCTCCTGTCCCTATAAAACCCCCGCCCCGACCGCCCGCGCGAAGCCCCGCCACCAGAACGCCTCGCCGCGCCATCGCCGCCGCCGAGCACCACCCGCCCGTGGGCAGCCCTCCACAGCCGCCCACTGTCCAAACTAAGCACCCAGCCACCACTACATCACCCCGCCGCAGCTCACCGACCCGCCCAACGCCACCCAGAGCCACCGGAGCGCCGCCGCCCGCGCTGCCGTCGCCGCCGCCGCCCCTGCTCGCCGTGGACAGCACGACCCCGACCCCCTCCGTCCAAGCCGAGCCCCGGAGTAGCTTCCCCACGCACCAGTGAAGCTCACCGACCGGACCACGCCGCCCCAAGCCCGCCGGAGCACCGCCGTCGACGCGAGCCGCGCCGCCGCCGCCTCTGCTCCAACGCCGGCGAGCCCTTCCCGGGCGTCCCCCACCTGAACAACACCCCCACAAGGTAGCCCTCGCACCCCTGAACCTTCCCCGACCCCCGCCCCTCGCCGCCGGCGAGCCCCCTCGCCGGAATTTCGGCCGGCCGCCGCACCCGATCCGCCGAGGACCCAATTGCAAGGATTTAAATCTTTAGAAGGGTCTGAGCGTAAGATTCAAGGACCTAGTTGTAAAAGAAAATTTCAAACCTAGATTCAAATTCAGTGAACTTGTAAAATTCGTATAAAATCGTAGAAAATTCAGAAAAATGCAAACTCAACTGTTCTGGAATCCTCAGAACAAACTCCACCACTTTTGTTACAAAAATTTTCTCAGAATCTCAAAATATTTGGCTCTACATTAAATAGAAGCTTTAATGGACATATTTTATACCCACTGTTCTAGAACAATGCTGACCCTGAATTTTGGGCAGTAAACTAGTTGCTGGATGTTTAGGACTGTGTAAAAAGATCAGACCCAAATTCCATCTCTAACCCTACTGTTTGTTAAACTTAGTTTTAATCCATGTGTAAATGGAATGTTTTATCCCTGTAGTTAGGTGGTGAGTCACCCACTGAAATTTTTCCTGTGCTGATGTATTGGTAACTAGAAGCCAGAGAAAAATTAGGAGACCTTTTATCTCACAGTAACCTATTTATTTGAATTATGTGCTAATAACATACATTAAATCAAGAAAATAGTATCTTAGCTTGGAAAATCCCCAAATTATTACTGGGAGTTACACTGAGGTAGAGGTTGCTGTGTAAAAAGTTTCATGGACAAAAACCCTGTGAAGGGTTCTGTAAAAATGAATCTTAAAAAAAAAAGCCTAGGTATAGAAAGTCATATTTTCTATGCTCTAAATACTGCATGATAAATCCTACAAAAATTACAGTAGCTTCTACATGCTCAAGTGAGAGCTCTGTAAAAATCTTAGCCACAATTGTTGCACCAATTGATCTGTACAAAAAGAACAAGTATCTAACAGCAACAATGAAATATATTTTTCAGAATTAATCTGTTACATAAAATTGGCTGAAAATTTTACAGTAAGCACACCTTTCCTTGATGTGCCTAAATCCAAAATTTCATGACCAGAAACTATCCCTTGTAGTAATTACTCTCAAATCATAATCAAGTGCTATTCCCACGACTTAAACTTGTGCACTCATGTAGAATCGACGACTCTCGCCGACGGAACCTACGAGCTGGTGCCCGCGTCCGAGAGTGAGCAGCGTGAAGCTCAAGCAAATCTAACTGAAGCTTTTGAAGACCCGAGCCCAAGTTCGGAAGGTCCCCAAGCGAACTGCGAAGGCAAGCCCCGGAGCATAACCCATTCTTTCCGAAATTATGCAACTCATTACTCTTTGCTTGTGCATTAAGTTTATAGGAGTTGGATGAAAACTTAGTTGCATGATGTCAGGAACCCTTGCGTGAAAACTAGATGTAAGGTTCGATAGACTGCTGTGCAATAGGACTCCGGTAAAAGTCGAGTGATTTCCTGTCACTCGCGAGAAAATAGGAGTTGAATGACTACTACACGCTGCAATCATAAGGACACGGACGGGTTATGTAACGATGGTTACGATTGAGGCCCGTCTGTCTAGTGAAAAATGCTAAGGCCGCAGGGTGTGGTAGTGATGGTTAAGTCTTTGAACGTACTAAACACATGCCGAGATTATGGGAATCGGTAAGCTTAAGTACCTGATTGGCCCGGCAAGGGGACGGCATCCTACCCTTTGAACTTCGGTCCCATGTGCATATGGCGAGTGCAGAGAGTGGTCACGACCCGGCGCCGAACCGTGGCGTGGAGCTCTTGTACTCTCGGAGGGTAGCCCCGATCCACAACCCGGAAAGAAAGGGGAAAAGTTGCACGTGTGACTCTAGGGAGTAACCACGTGACGTGTGTTTGGGTTTCCCTTGCAAGGTTAAGAAATTCGATTCGAATCGTCCGTTTCTCACGGCTATTGAGACTGCTTAACCATTTTTACCCACAGAGTAAGAAGAGGAACAATGATGATGAATGAACTGGTTGGATGGAAAGTTTAATGCTTCATCATGTATGCTTTAGATAGCTGCTTACCTAGACTGGCTAACGAAACGAGAATCTTGAGCTAAAAGTTGAAAGTAAGGACCCACTTGTAGATGCTTTTCGGCAAAACAAACCCCTGAGCCAAAAAGCCTTGCATGTCTAGAGTCGGTGGAGTAGTTCCCACTACACGGGTAAGTCTTGCTGAGTATTAGTATACTCAGTCTTGCTTGTGACTCGTTTTCAGGTGAGCCCTTTGAAGACATGATTGCTAGCTTGACTTGGCCCTGCACTTTTCCCCCGGGTTGGTCGGTGGAATGGGATGCGCCCCCGTCCAACGGAGATAAGGCCGAGTGATGTCTCGTACGGGCTTCATCGAGATATCCTGTATCGTCGAGTAGTTTCCGTTGTTTATTTCCGCTGCAATTTAACTCTGAAGAACTTATTTATGTTAATTGAAGTACTTATTTTCTAAACTCAGAACTTGGTCTGTAATATTTCCTCATGTTAATGTTGTAATATTTGCTGGAATGTGGTATTCTCTGGGCTCATCGTCGCATGAGCATTTGTATGTACGGCGCTCGATCCGATCACCGTGGTTGTATCGGGAGGTTATACCCGACAGACCAGTGGATTACTCCGTTTGAAGTGTAAGGTTAACCAAGGATGCCTTAATGGTGATGGTTAATACACTTGAGCCGGATTAATTCAGGTGGTTCTGCCACACTTTCTGCTAGGTCCAGGGACCTATCTGCAAGAACTCGAGTTAACTTTTATTTTCAAGAGGCTGCCACTTGTAAAATCAATCTAAAATCATAGAAAAATTGGAAAAATTCAAACTAAATTTTTTTTGACCCTCTTGATAAATCCTACAACTTTTGCACAGAAGGATGACCAGTTACAAATTCTAACTTGATCTAAAATTAATCGTATTTTAAATAGCCCATAAATGTAAATGTATCTCTTGATCTAGAACAGTACTATGGATGATTTTTGAACTGTAAACTAGTCTCTGCTTGTTAAGACTTGTGTAAAAGTCTTAAGGCCAGAACAAGTCTCTATGAGTAGTTTTGTTGGACCTTGTTTGATGTGCTATTTTGCTAGAGTTATTTGTTCATACTGTTCTACTAAGATGTTAGGGTTGAAATTTTTACAGTAGAGTAACCTTGATGCATGCTATGGATAAAGTTTGGAACTTTTTACTTCTATACTTTTGAAAAATGGTCGTTTATGAAATGACAAAATCGCTCACTTATTTAATGAAGTTAGTTAATCTAAATACTACTCGATAAATGACTGCCCAAGGAAAAGAAAATAAAGTCTTTTACAACTTAACTTGAGTTTTGTTGAATTACAACTTTATAGTGAAATAGTTATTTATCTTGTATCATTAAAACAACTCATACATATGCATTCATATAGAATGGACGACTGTCGCCGACGGAACCTACGAGCTGGTGCTGGACCCCGAGAGTGAGCAGCGCGAAGCTCAAGTTAATCTAACTGAAGTTACTGAAGATCTGAACCAAAGTTCGGAAGAACCCAAGGCTAGCTTTCCTCAGGAAGGCAAGCCTCGAAGCATAACCCCAATTTTTTTAAACTTATGCAACTTTTACTTATATATGGTATTGTGCATTAAGTTTGTAGGAGTTGATTGAAACCCTAGATGCATGATCGTAGGTACCTATGATATGAACACTAGTCTGTGTCGGTCACTAGATTGCCATGTTAATAGGACTCCGATTAAAGTCGAGTGATTTCCTATCACTCACGAGATATAGGAGTTGCTTGTTTTACTTATGTTGGAATAATAAGGTCGACGGACGGGGCTATGTTACAATATTCCTGTTGACGATTGAGGCCCCGTCTGTTTACCGAAAATGCTAAGGTCGCGATGTGTGGTAGTGGTGGTTAAGATTTTGAACGTACTAACCACATGCCGAGAATATGCTTAAGGACCTGATTGGATCGGCGAGTGGACTTTATCCTCACCCTCTTGAGTGCAAGAGCAGCCACAGCCTGGCGTCGTTCCGTGGTTCGTGGACCTCTGTACTCGAGGGGGGGTGGCCCTGATCCACAACCTGGGAAGAAAGGGAAAACGTTGCATGTGTGATTGTATGAGTAACCACGTGATGTGTGTTTAGGTATTCCTTGCAAGGTTAAGAAATTTGATTCTAATCGTCCATTTCTCACGGCCATTGAGACTACTTAACCCTTTTACCACATAGAGTAAGAAGAAGAACAATGATGATGATTAATCTGGTTGGATGCTCAATTAGTTATTTTTCCACCATGCGTGATTTGGATAGTTGCTTACCTAGAATGGTTAATCAGCTAGAACTTGATGCTTAAACTTAAAAGCAAGGACTCACTCTTAGTGCTTTTTGGTAAAAACAACGCTCAGCCAAAAGCCTTGTATGTCTAGGAGTCGGCTAAGTATATACCACTAGTCGGGTAAGCCGTGCTGAGTATTAGTATACTCAGCCTTGCTTGTGGCTTTGTTTTCAGGTGAGATCTTTGAGGACATGGTTGCTAGTTTGACTTGACCGTGTACTCTTCCTTCTGGTTGGTCGGTGAAATGGGATACGTCCTTGGCCAACGATGATAACGCTGAATGATGTCATGTACGGGCTTCATCATAATATCTTGTATCGTTGTTTAACCTTTCACTTATTTTTCGCTGCACCATTGAACTCTGAAAGTACTTGTTTATGAATATTTTTGAACTTGGTTTGTAATAATAATTCCCGTTGAACTTTGTAATATAAAATTTGTGGATTGTTGTAATCTCTGGGTTCACCTTCATGTGGGTTGTATGTATGCATTGTTTCGATCGAAATTCCAGTGGTTGCATCAGGATGTTACCCGACATACTGTCGTTTTACTCCGTTTAAATGCGTGTTAGCCCGGATTGCCTCTATGGTGATGGTTAGCGCACTTAAGCCGGATTAGTTCGAGCGGTTCTGCCACAGAGAAAATGGAATCGACAATGGTGATAGATGCTATAATATGAGCCATCGCATGGACTTTTTGGGATACCATCAAGAAAAGAGATTGCTTTTTTGAGCGATCGTTTCGAAGGGTTTGCTTACTACCTTGGTAGCTCCAAGTTACAGTACCTAGGGACATTTTACCCTTCGGGGTGCTTCCATGTCCAGGTTGCAGCTACACATGAGTCATTCATTTACACTCCATGCATGGATGATTTGCTTCCTAATCAGAAAAGGAACACAACACATGGTGAGTTAACTTGCTGTCTATTATTTTATTGTTACTCATGGAATGCACTAGGATGGTTTGTATATATATAAACTGAAGAAGTATACATAGTTGTTCCTTAGTATTTGCTTGATAGTGTACGCAGGAGTTCCTTTGCTAGATAGTGTTTTTGTCCTTTCTGTATATGTGCACTTGCATGCTATCATAAAAGGATATTTTTATACAACTAATTTCTAAGCATCTAGTGCTATAGATTATTCTCATGATGACTACTACATTGGTGGTGAAGATGGAGACCTAGAGGAGGAAGAGGATGAGGTGGACACAAATGAAGATGAAGACCTAGAGGAGGATGAGGTAGACACCGATGAAGATGAAGACCTAGGGAAGTGGAGGATGAGAACTTCAAAGGCTCAGAGGAGGATGGGGACAACGATAAAAATGAACAAGTGGACTATTAAGGTAATGCTCAGAGGAGGTGGCTAGATAGCAATGATTTTTATTTACTGATTGTTTACTGGTCACTTTGCTGACTGTCAAGTGTTTTTGTTTAATGAATCTCGTGAGTTCTCACCTGTATAATTAACATGTCAAGTCATACTAAAAAACAGAACTGATCACCCTCAGCTGGTGGTGACTTGGCCATTTAGGAAACATCTTTATTTCAAGAACATGTACTGGTATCAATAATGAGTTGATACTCCGTACCCCCCCTTCATTTTGATATGACTTGATCACACTTTTAAATGCCTTTCCAATGTTAATGGCTTGAATTGTTCTGTTGAAACAATAGTGGCTATGTTCCACAGACAAGTTTTATGGAGAAATCGTGAATCGAACATGCTGCCAAGGGCAATAGATTACTTCTGCCGGAATGTAGGCGCGAGTCTACCAAATGATTTGGAAGTCTAAACATGCCTCTGCATTCATTCAGGTTGAGAAGACTAACATCGGCACACACAATACAAACATGAGGACATGGAGAACTTTTGTGGGAGGTAGAAAAGTAAGGTGTTGCAAGAATAGGATAAGTTCCTTAGGAGTCGGACACGGCTGATCTCTCGCTTGGTTGACTTATTGATGAGGACATCCTTCACTATTACCCACTGGCAAAGACGCAACAAAGGGGACCAAGTGGCCCAGTTGTAGTCGGGCGGCGACCGTGTGAGCCTCTGAATAATCCCACCTTACTTAGCTTGGAAGGAGGAAGCCAGTTTAAAAGTGAGAGCCACTCTTCCCCTATTGGACTAGTCTTTTAGGGAGATTGGGCCTTTTCCTGAGTGGGTGTGCCCAAGAACTGTTAGGGTCCGGGCAACCTTAATTTATTGGGCCTCGGCCAACCCCACCTGGGCCGGATGCATCATTTGGTATCAGAGCTAGGCCTTTGTTTAAGGGGGTGGGAATGATGAGGACATCCTCCACTATTACCCGCTGGCAAAGACGCAACAAAGGGGACCAAGTGGCCCAGTTGTAGTCGGACGGCGACCGTGTGAGCCTCTGAATAATCCAACCTTGCTTAGCTTGGGAGGAGGAAGCCACTTTAAAAGGGAGAGCCACCCTTCCCCTGTTGAACTAGTCTTTTAGGGAGATTGAGCCTTTCCCTGAGTGGATGTGCCTAAGAACTGTTGGGGTCCGGGCAACCTTAATTTATTGGGCCTCGGCCAACCCCACCTGGACCGGATGCATCTCTTATGGGGCGCACATGCACCTACCAGGCTGCAAAGCTCACTCATGAACTGGAAGCTGAAAAAACACTGCAGCTACACCAGAAAGTTCTGACCGTGGAATAGAAGAATAAAAATGATGTGTTCTAGCAATGAATAGATAAGAAATTTGAGTTACTAGTGCCAGTTGCTTTATGGACTTATGTGTGTCTGATCTATAGTTACATTGGTGGTGATTTACTTATTTTCAATATCTTTGCTTGTATGTTTCTGTTTTGCATTGATCTAACATGTTTTGGTTCAGGAGGCTGTTGAAATCTTTATTCATATAATGTTCGCAGCAGGCGTTTTCTGGTGTATGCGTGTTGGTTCTGAACGAACAGTCCACGACAAAAGGGTCAAGCAGGTGGGGTCCTCGGTCCCTTGCCTGAGGTCTAATGAACTTTTCAAGTCTTTGTCGTGCTCTAGCTGTCTGTTGGGTGTGGTTGCTGAAAGCTGAATTCTGATGTAAACAGAATGGTTGCCTGGTCCTCACGATGCAGTGCAAAACAGGCCTAGGCACCTTTTGTCCGTGGAAACTCTAAAAGAAAAATAACCATTTATGTATATCCCTGCCAATAAGTATGCATCTGTGACAAGTGGAGGAGATTGGGGGAGTGTTTTGGATTATGATCCCAACCGGCCAAGCTAAAATTTCATCGTTGCGAAATTAAAATATGATCAAATTTTGGTCATTTTGGAATTTGGATGGTGGCCCAGCAAAATTTCAAAATATTATCGACTACAGTCAGACTACCTCACGCATCCGACACACGGGGTGGAATGCCCCAGCCGAGCCTGGATGGTCGATTTGCCACGGGAGCCCACGAAACTGGACAGCTCAGCCCAGCCCAGCCCAGCCCAGCCCACGGCTGTTCCTCGCCCACGAAGCTGGGCAGACGGATTCGCCGAGAGTAACCAATCAAACCCTACCTCCCACCGCGCGCGAGCGTCTCCTCCGAGTCCACCCTGCGGCGTCCGCCTCCTCCAGATCTCCAGCAGGTGGGTGCCATGGCGCTGCGCCATGTGGCCAGGAGCGTCGGCGTCCCCGCTCTCCGGCAGGCTCCGGTGCCTCGTGCGCCGCCGTCGGCGGGCCCTACACCTCTCGCCTACCACTCCCGTCGGGTGAGTGAGCTTCCCATGGATCGGCCTGTCGAATTGCTTGTCCTTCAAATCGCTCTAGGAACAAACAGCACCACTGATGGCGGCCGTGTGCAACTACTACATTCCCTTGTCGACCAGTCGCTTCAATTTTCCTGCAGACACAGCGATGCCATCCCAAAGTGTCAAAACTGGTTAGCGCCTGCTGCAAACGAACTAGCACGCGGCCTGACTCCGCAAAAGGAGCGAGCTTTCTTGCAATTAGTTAGCCCAGACCCTGGTTAGAGGGGACTTTGCATTGGGGGCACTAGGATGATCGCGCACGTCTGCTGCTGTGTGAAATTTCCTTTATTTTTTTGCTTTTCTGTTCTTTTAGAGAGCCTTCCGTGGCCTCTCGTTCCTAACTCCTTTATTAATAGAAATGTGCACAGTCTGTGCTCGTTCGTTCAAAAAAAATTCCTTCACTTTCTTTCTTCAATTTAGTCCAGTATGGGTTATATCTTCATCATCCTAGTCAAATCAAACAATGGTGCACTAGGAACGTCCAAGCTAGTATCCACTGTTACGCTATTCCAGCAATGTGTTTTGCTAGCATCCACTGTGTCTGAAACCTGAGACTTCAGTTGGGCAAGTCACACGAGAATTTCCATGTGGGGATTCGATTTGTAGTGCGTGCCCTATACATGTACCGCTATTAGCAATCATTGAAGTATTGAACAATTAGTTCTCTTACTTATTCGGTCATCTTTGTTGTGTTTTCTTTGATCTTAGCTTGGGCACCACCTTGGAGCTATGATCATGACTTCTCGGAAACTGAAGTACCACGTGGAGAAGGAACTTGGAAGATTGTTTTGGGAAGAGAGGAAAAATACACAAATGTATGGAGAAAAGGAGCTAAAAGAAATACTGTCTACAATCAAAGCTCTTTCTGAACCTGCAAGGTAAATGCACCATGAGTTGTCCTCATTTGATTTAACTCAATTGAAATGATCCTAACATTCAGGCGTTCTTCATGTCTTTCTGATAGTGAATCCGTCGAGCATGCATGAAGCATGGAGAAACTCAAATGATGGTGTTAGATGGGGTCTGGTGTCGCTGGCTTTGGCCTCGCAGTGTAGACTGATCCATCTAAACTTCATGAGGCAAGGGAAATGTCCGTGAGCAACTATGTTTACACTAAATGTGAACTAAGTTTACACTAAATGTCCTGTTTTTTGTTGGTCCAGCTATGACAATGTGCTAATAGAGTGCACCCAGTTTATGGTAACCCATGCACCTGTCTTGGTAACAGCCTGTTGATTTTGTACTGTGTTGTGGTCTAAAGCATTTATATTACCTGAGTGAAGAAAACTGTTGATACCATAACAGTCTAACAATAACCAAGAGGCGCAACACGGACTGCAATATGGTTAATTCTCATGTACAAAGCATTAGGCATATGTACACTAACTTGAAATGTCCCTCTTCTGACCCTGCTTATTCCTGACAACCTTAAAATCAAACTCAAGATCTGGCTGCTATTTATGTTCTTATCATAGGCATGTGAGATTCTGAAACTAGGATGTCAAATCTGCCATGAGGTCTAACACTCCTAGTCCAAGTAAGAACATGCTAAGTTGTTTTGGGAGCTTCTCAAGCCTTATCCTGTTATTATGGTAGTGAACTACATAGTATTGAGTAGAATTAACTACTCTCTGAAGGAATATATCATCATTGTCCATCCTAAAATCACTTACTAGATCCAGTTCACGTGCCGCTTGTTATCTGTAAACCATCCAGGAATCTTGTTCCAGTTCTGCACATTAACACTATTTTAGACCAAAAGCCTTTTTGTTCAAATATTTGAAAGGTCTGGTGAGGCTGAATATATGTCTGGGTTAAAGTACTAAACAAATACTGCCATTGATTGGATGCCAGGTTCAGTTGTTCTTCAGGATATGTGCTTCCAAACTTAAAAGTTAAGATCCTGTATTGTTCCAGAAATCATGATACTCTCCAACCGAGTTGTCACTATAACTTTATCATACTGCTTAAGAAGGTAATATGCAAAAAAGTGGTTACCCACCTTTAATGACAGCAAACACAAATGTTGTGTCCCACTTTTCCTGGACCAACAGTTGGTAGGACACCAAATTTGCTATCACCAACAGTTGCTAAGATAGGGATGTCCAAGATTTTGAGAGGAAAGAGAAGTGAAAATTAGTATTTGTGGTCAGGGGGTGCAGAGGAGTTGGTCCCGACAAGGAATCTATGTTGATTAATGAAGTATTGTTTTCCTTTTGTACTCAACAGCAGCACGAGAGAGTGCTCGTCAGCATTTGTCTGTAATTGCCAACAGGCATAAAGTGGCGAACATAATCTGTATATGCATGGTGCATATTACAAATATGATGGATGATCTGCTAATCCCACATCTCTACAACTAGAAGATTGATGGCCCTCTCTTGTTAGTAATATGTAACTTCACAACTGTTGAGTTGCTTCTCTTGCCCTTTTGTTTGGAGTATTGGACCTAAATCCTACCTATTGGCAGATCTGTTCTCAGTTATGCACAGTAATCTCAAATTTTGTATGCTCCTCGAAATATGTACTCCATTCCTTTGTTTCACTGTTTCTGTTTCCCTGATTGATCTGTTGATGGTTGAGTTTCTGATTGATCGATGTTACATGCATGATCTAGAATTTCAGGCATAGCAGAGGTGGTGTTCAACAGATTTTTTTTTTCTGAATCCACTCTGCAATCATAGTCCTGCAGCTGAATGGTGCATGCGCAAATCATAAGTCAAGGAAGTGAGGGTCTCCAGTTTCTGATCCGCTATTTGCAATAGCTTTCCAAATCATTCTTCGTTTACTTTGACTCTTCAAGCTTGGATTCTCTGGGCGTATGTGGTGCTATGGGTAGACTTCCAAGTTCCAAAATATCTGGAACATTGAAGCTTCGGCATTCTGGCAGAAGTAATCTGTTGGCTGTAAAAGGTGTTTGGTAGGCGGGTCAAAGGGCATGTGATGGCTTGGTGTGTCACCTTGACGTATGAAGCTCTAGAACTCAGCTAGCACCAACTACAAACCACTCAAATCGTTGAACAGTGGATCTGCTTGACTAGTCATTGTTGAGGCTAAAGGTGGAAAAAAATAATCACATGGTAGCATGTGCTGTACGTTCAGGAAAAGAGGAATTCATCACCTCCTGTGACATAATGGAACTTGAACATGTACCAGCGAACAAGGAATTCAGCAAGGTACTGGTCGAGAAACTGTATCAGAATATAGTGTTCTTTCAGTTTGCAGAAAACACCCGAATACTTGTTGTTTGCTAGAATAATTTTTATGCCATTGTTAATATGACAACTTAATAAGGAAGAGACAGAGAAAGGTGATCAATACAATAAGTAGTTTCCCTTCTTTGGTCTGAGAAAAGCTGCGAACTCGTTAAACCAGTGGCCTTTTTTTATTGCTAATGCTTCAACTGAAACAGGTGAACTTTCAGCGGCATCTCCTTCAACTGTAGCTCTTCCTGGAACAGCATCCACAGGGACCGGTTCAACTACATTTAACTGCTTACTGGTGCATAAAGTAACCAACATGTTGCAGAGCAGCCTACATTATTCGGGGGAAGCTACTGCTTCTACGATAGCTCGGCTTCGAGTCCTTTTTGGTAGGTCCAACTTCATCAAAGCAAAAGATGGTCAAGAATTAAGAGGGAAAAACAATGAGAAGACAAGTCAATAATATGAGTTAAATTAGTGAGGCATGGGGAGGAATTGGTCTTTGCAAAAGAATGTGGCTTATAGAAGGATTGTTTTTGGACTTCAGTCGCCTCAATTTCTTTGTTGACTAACAGTCTAACGGTAACATGAGACTCTGCATTTCAGTACTTGTCATCTGTATATATATAATTATCCAAGGGGCATTATATTACGTGGTCAGTAGTTTCGTGGGAATCACATGGAGAGTGGTTGGATAGCTGATGAAGACCCGAGAGTGAAACAAAATAAAGCTTTTTTTATGTCCAAATAAAATAAAGCTTTGAACATATCTCCCCGTTTCTACGCATCGTCAGGGCTCATCTTGTCTGACACTCGAGGCATGTCAAGTTATCAACGCTTGGTTAAAGCTATCCCAGCAAATGTTTTTCTTACAGGGAAATCCCTTGCCGGAAACCATCCAACACAAAAAAAGGCCGAGAACGTTTTAATAGATTCACCTTGAGCTTCTAGTATAGAAGGCGTACATGTTCTTGGTCTGAAACATAATCAGACAAATTCAGTAACTTCGGCTTTCTTTATGAAAGGTTCCAATATAGTCAGATACAGAGAATAATAACCCGTGGTACTAAAGTAGCTACACACTCGAAATTTAAATAGAAAATAAGAACAAGTCATGATCCTACACTTGTATGTCTAGGCTTACAAATGCACACTGCATTCTGATTCCCTATGTAATCGAGTAATTCCCAGTGTAGACTCAGTGGTGAGAACCAAACAAACATCATACATGCAAGACACAAATTCAATCCAAGAAAAAGTGACGTGCTACAGTTGCACAAGTTCATAATGTAGAAAGTATGGCTTCTAGGTCCTAGCTGTTGGGGTTGTTTTTCTTTATGCTCTTCTGGTGGCCTTCTTCTTTAAAGAAATGGCACACATCTCTCTAGTGTGTTCAAGAAAAAAGCAGACCATAATACTTCACTAATTTCTAAATATTGGGATGTTACTTTAACACCTTCATGATATAGCTTTCCTCCTCTTTCCGCTGTATTTGGAGCGTTTGACCCAAATACTAGCTCCAGGGATATCTATGTTTCTGACAGATTTTGTCCTGGATTGTGAATATTAACTCTAATATTTGACCCCCCCGCATTAGCATCCTATTTCGAGCACTTTATTCCTCCCTTGTCTCCCTTATCCATCAAAGTTACATGATTTATAATTTTATAGGTGTAGCTGCGGTGCTTCCCAACTTAATTTCCTTTTCTTTCTGCAACCAATTCATGAGCAACCTTTGCAGCCGGACAGGCATTACATGTCAAACCAATAAGTCAATCCAGTGAGACACACATCTCCGAGTCCTAACCTCTTCATCCTGTCCATGCAATAGCTTTTTTTTCCTAGCTCCCCCAAAAGTGCTCCGTGTTCTCATGCTTGATCTCCTTGTGCTGATGCATGGCTTCTCAACATAAATGAGTGCAAAGCCATGTTTAGACTTCCAAAGTATTTGGTAAACCATCTGGCATTCTAGCGGTAGTAATCTATTGCCCTTGGCAGTATAATCTCTTCCAGCTTTTCCAAGGAAACATCTGTATGCAAGCAATCTTGCTCCTTGCGAACTGTTGCTGCTATTTCAGAGCTCCTATTTGCTGGCAGGATGTCCTCTGAAGAGCCACGGGGCGCAAAGGTGATCCCGGCTTTCAGATATGGATAATCTTCCAGACAAATTATGTCTTTGGACAGTGAGGTCTTCTGCTTGCTGCAAATAGAGAATGATAGTCGTTCACAATGCAAACTAAATTCAATTACTGGTTCTAGCATAACATCTGATAATCCTGACATGTCTTGGTTACTAAAACGTCCAACATCATGCTGACCATGCTGTTTGCAACAGAATGGGTTTGGGCGAGTCTACTAAGACGTGAAGCTGCTGAGTTTGGTCCCAATGTTCTCTATGGTATGAATAAATAGATGGCGCCCATGAGTAATCTTGAGTAAGCAGTTGAGTAATTTCATTTCTAATACTTTCAAATGTACAGTTGAAATGAGGGGCAAAAAACTGCAAGCACTTAACTGCGATCCCAACTACGTCTGTACTCTCCGAGAGTTGTACGGTCAGACTGAAGTGGATATTAATGTCTCTTGTACTATCATACTGGATAAATACCAGGACAGCATTTGTTCCATGCTCTGAAGTACGGTCCCAACCACAATTGACATAAAGGATACTTATTTCCCCGAACAATTTTATGACGTAGCTCCTTGCCTGCAAAAAGATTCTGGACAAGAGTCAAAGGGTATGTGACGACGTGGCGTGCCACCAAGCTCTATGAATCTCATAAACTCACCAGCACCATCTGCATACCATTCAAATCTTTGAGCAATGGACCTGCTCAACTCATTGTTGCTGCGGTTCAGAACAGAGAAAACAAATGACTTTGTAGCATGCACAATACGGTTAGGAAGGGAGGAGTTCTTTACCTCCCGTTCCATTTGTTCATCTTCTAGGATTCTCTGCTTGCATTTGTGTAGCGTGTCATTGCACTCTTGAGCAGCACGCTTCAGCTTCCTACGCCAACGCAATAAGGATGCATCTGTGATCTGCCACTTTTCAGATGTCTCAAGAGCAGCCTCCAGCTTGATGTGAGCCATCTCTAGCCTCTCCAAGTTTCTGTTCACATTTGATTCCTCTTTCTCCTCATATTTTTAAACAATACCAGATAGGATTTGACTAACTGTCTCCTGGACAATTGCAGTACTGACCAATTCCGCCATCAGAATTCAAGCATCTGTAGCCTCCAATCCCTGCTCAGAACAAGTAATATAGAAAAGTATGCATGAGAGCTTAGATGATGAACTTTGGATCATGAACAAAGATGATTTAGCTTAAAGCGGTTTTAAGGGCGTACCGTCAACCGAAATGGGTGGAAACTGTGGACAGCTAACCTCTGTATAGAGATAAGGGTGTTAAAGTTGGATGAGAATGTTGCCCAACACGTTGAGAGCCAAAAGAGGTAGATGGATCATTAATATAGATGGTTCTGATCGTGAGGGGTGCGGAGCAGTTGGCCTGTACAATGGAAAATTGTTGATCAAGGCAGAATTGTTTTTTTATCTCAACAATTAACTGAAAGAACTGCTTCTTTGACTTGACTAAAACATGAGAGCTAGTCTGTCACACCTGGTTTTAAGGAGAAACCAGATGCATCCCATATGTGCGCTAGGATCAAGTTCACATACATATGATAGGAGATACAAGTGCATATCCAAAACAATATCATAATGAAAGAGAGTATTAAAGTACTCTATTACATGACCGAAAGTCTTAATCTTAAGTAAACCAATAAACATCTTAAACTAGCAGCGGAACTTCATCTTCACTGGCAGATGACAGGGGGACATATGTCTACAACACCTCAATGTCTTCAGGGAACTTCGGACAATTATCTTGTTCTGAGCAGTATTAGTTTTCATAAAGCAAGCGTGAGTACAATTATGGTTGGTACTCAGCAAGTGGAGTAAACTATATGACATGCAAGGCCAATTTCAAGGAATAGCTGACATGGTTTAACTGCGATAAGCTCTTTTAGTTGGCCATATTTTATTTAGCAAGCATTAACTAAGTGTAAGTATATATCAAAAACCCTTAAGTAAGTAAAAGGGATAAGTAACAACAACATAAATAAAGAACATCAATTTAGATCATCCTCAAGTTTAATTATCATGTGAGGGTCCAAGCCGCTCTTAACCGTGAGCACGGCTGATATATCAGTTTAAACTCTGCAGAGGTTGTACACTTTACCCACAACTCGTGTTTCCCTTCAGACCGCAGTGGTCATAACTCTCCCTAATGAGGCGATACCTTAACCGGGGAGCATAAACAAAGCCTCCAAGAGGACCGGGCTATACCCCATCAACGCACTCTCCTCTTGCCCTTTCGGTAAGACCAATTACAAGATTAAGTTTCTAATTAATTAGACAAGGCCAGAGCCATGTAGTATTGTGGTTGTACTATTTTTCTAGGTGGTTCTCCATGTTCCAACTAATGAAATAATCTTATAGTTATCACCATAAAGTATTCCAGAACATGAAGTAAATCAAGTGTAGCATTTGTTAAAGTTAACCAACCATAACCCAAAGGTGTAAGCAACTAGCAAGGCTACCCAACATAAAGTAAATAACCTAGGTTTATCAAGGAAGTACAATAAAAACTAGGCATGTCCTTAGATTGTGATCCATCATATTATAGACACATGCATGCATATAAAGTAAATATGTATATTAAAGGTTATTAGGACCTGAATATGATCAAGGACCACTTGCCTTCTTCAAAGCACTGCTGCTGCTCATGGGTGTCTTCAAAGCCTTGGTCTTGTGGATTCTCGAACTGTGCACCATCTATCGCATCACACAAGTACATACAAGCAAATAAGTATAATAAATAAAAAACAGTATACTAAACAATGTAAACAGAACAAAACAAGGTGATAAAGCTACTGTACACGTTGCAAGGATCGCGTGAGCGCAAGAATCGATGAAAACGGAGTTAAGACGAAGAAGTTACGACTAAAATAGGGTTCCAGGGGCTTATTTGTAAAAGATTTAAAATTAAAAGGGCTCTGAACAAAGAAACAGAAGGCTAAAACATAAATAAACCTAAAATCTAGGGTTTAGATTGAAAACAGAGAGGTTTTGGGATGGCAGGTTCTATTTTACAAAGACACAGGGGTTAAAATAGAAGTAAAAGGATCTATTTGCGCATGTTTTTGAACTGCAGCGGACCGCGGGTTGATTTTAGAAAAATCGAGGGTCTCTTTTGCAAAAAGGGCAAGGATTGACTGGTATGGGACTTTGTCGAACTGGGATTTGACTCCGGTCTAGATCCAATCTAGACCATCGGATCCCGATCGGGCGGTGCATGCGTGAGGGGGGTCTCGGGCGGCCCACGGTGCTGGTTGCGACGGCGGAGCTCGCCGGAGTTGGCTGAAATCGGCTCTCCAGGGGCAGTTTTGTGCGGGAAAGGCCAAGAAGGGAGAGGGCGCGTTGGGGAACGCGATGGCGGGGTCGAGACGACGGGTTGGTGCGGCAGCAGGTGTGTGCGGCGGTGAGGTGGCTCGGCGGCGCTTTGACGACCAAACGGACGCGCGAGGAAGCAAGAAAGAGAGGGAGAAGAGGGTCGGCGAGTCGTTCACCATGTAGAGAAGCTCCGGTGTCGGCTTGTCGTCGAGGAGGGGCGGCGGAACGGTGGGTCGGTGGTGGCCCGAGCTCGAGCGGATGCGGCGATGCGGGCTAGGGTTTTGCACGGGCAAAGGTGGCGGTGCTGGTCGATCGGAGTTAGGGGGGTCGCGGTTGCTTATAATGGGGCGGCTGAGGGCCTCGGCGTGCGGGCCAAGGCGCGCTGGGAGGCGTGCCACGGCCGGACTCGGGCTCGAGTCCGAGCCTGGCGCGAGGTGGGGGATGAGCCCGACGGGCAGGTCCCACTTGGCAGCGGAGTAGGGAGGGGAGAGGAAGAGAGAGGGCACCGGGTTGCGCCAGGAAGGAACTGGGCTGGCAGTTGGGCTGCGCAGGGAGAAAAGAGAAAAGGAAAGGAGAGAGAAGAGAGAGAGACTTGGGCTGGGCCAAAAGAAAAGAGAGGGGAAAAGAAAATAGAGAAAAGGTTTGAAACAAAAGAGGAAAACAAACAAATTCATTTGAATTTAAATTGTGGAATTTAAATTCAACTGAAAGATAAACAATAAAAAAATGCAGTGCATCATGAAAATGCACAAGACCTATATTTTCTCATATTTATTTTTATGGCTAAGTACGATAAATGCTCTAAAATCAAATGAATTAAATAAAACCTTATCTAGCTTGTAATAAATCTAACCAAAATTTATTTAGGTTTCTAAATTGAAAATTAGGGTGTTACGGTACGTTGGCTAAAAGAATTGCCCAATAGGCATAATGTAGTGAACAACCCTGCTAAAAACCAAATGGTGGGTGGTTGTGATGTACTGACATTTGGCAAAGAAAGGGCAACAAAGTCATGTACAACTTGCACACCAAAAACAAGGAAGGAATTCAGCAAAGCCTTGGCCTATGAAAGACAAATGCTTGTGGAGGAAGCAGACAGAGATTATAAATTTGTAATTTGCATGGAAGTTTTGTGTATGCCGTGCTTGTGTGACGGGTCATTGACAGTTATATTTCCCCTGTTTAATTTACTGCCATGCCATCATTCTAGCTGCTTTTCCATCCGTGTTACCCTAATTGGCCTACAATATTTGCATATGCTAGATTGCAAATACACTGCGAGATCGTAATGTCATTAAACCAAAATACAAGGATCGATCTCACATCAATGAGAGTAGAAGGAGATGGCGACCCTCTCGCCTCCCCAGCCCTCTCCCCACCCCGACGACTCCAACCCACCCACCAGCCTCTCGCCGGCGCTCACTCCGACCCCAGCGACCAACAGCCCCCAGCCGGCGCTCACTCCGACCCCGGCGGCCACCGTCCCACCCTGCTCCCCCAACCCGGTGTCGAGGACCCCTCCCTCCGGTGCACCCTCCTCCGGTGCACCGACGGGGCGCAACAAATCCCAACGCTGGTGACGTGATACTCCACCAACTGGTGAGTCCGGCAGCAGCGACGCTCCTCAGCCCTCCTTCCTAGAGGCGCTGCTGGGAGGTATTCCTGCGCGTTCGTCCCCCGCGGTATCGGCGAACACCCCCCCCCCCCCCCCCCCCGAATCTGCGAGGTGGGGCTTATCCCTGGCCCGGACGCCGAGGGCTGGCATCCCGTGGTGAGCCGGCGGTCTCGCAAGGAGCTTCGACATCTGGAGCGCCGACCCCGGCGGCCGGTTCCTGCTGACCTCCGCAGGAAGTGCTTTAATTGCCTCTCCCCCCACCATCGGGCGGCGTCGTGCCGTTCCGGCGCTCGGTGCTTCCGGTGTCGCGTCATTGGCCATCGGACCTACGACTGCCCGGTGCGGCGGGCGGTCCCTCCATCGGCCCCCCGCTCGAAGCTGGTCTGGCGCCCTGTTCGGGCCTCTTCCTCGCCTGCCACGCCGCTGCTCCATCAAGCTTCAATGGCCCCCTCTCCGGTGGCGGCCCCGACTTCGTCCGGTGACGGCGCTGGCCCGGTGCATCCCCGGCGGCGCAACCATAAGCGTCATGGGAAACGGGGCCATTCTACGTCGACACCCCCACCAGGCTCGGACGGCGCTAACGACTCTCCGCGCTCTGCCTCCGGCACTGACACCGAGTTGGTCGCCGATGCTGGTCCGCCTCCTCGGCGGCGTCGTGTGATCAGCTGTTCGGACGCCATCTCCCAGCGTGACGAGCGGCTCGCCGGGCAAGACCTCATCCTCTCAATGATCGCCGACGATCCTGCCAGCGAGCTGGACCTCATCCTGCCTGAAGTTGCACGCCGGTTCAAGATTGAGGAAAGCTTGCTGTCCATCCACAGTCTTGGACCGGCATGCTCCCTCTTGATCTCACCAGACGAGCTCACTGCTACAAGAATTTTCAATGATGGACGCCCTCTCTCTGTCCCCCTTGGGCGAGTTCATGTCATGAGGTGGTCCCGTTTCCTCCTTTCTTCGGCGGTGACTTTTTCCATCGCGGTGTCTCCCGGGCGACACTATGCGGGCTGGACGAGGAGCCATTGGCGACCGCATTTACTCCCGTCGCCCCGGTTCCTGCACCGCGGGCCCACCGCGACACCTCGACTCCCTCGACGACCACCCCCCAGATTGGTGACCCCATCCTGTTCACGCCGCCCCGATCCTCCGCGACCTTGTCCGGGGGCAGCCTGGGGCCCGCGACCACCCTGCTCGTCGATGCGCCGGTTGTTTCTGCTACGGGCGGCGATGTTCCCGCCTCTCTGGTTGCTGTGGGCCTGCCTCCGGTGGCCGCAGCCACCGTCGAGTGCGTGCCTGCCGCTGCGCTCTTCATTCCTGCACCTGCACCCCCGTCGGCTGCGACACCCAGAGACTCGACTGCTGTGGGCACATCTCTGGTGAGCACGAGCACCATTGATGGTGTGCCCCCAGCTGGTGTGACACCCATGATCGAGTCTGCAGTGGACACATCTCTGGTGATCTTGACCACCATCGATGGTGTGCCCCCAGCTGGTGAATCCACTGACACCGCCGAGGATGATGCTTCTCCAACTGCTTCCCCCGCCGAAGATGATGCTTCTCTATCTGCTTCCCCTGCTGCATCGGTGGTTCCTGCGCCCGCTGCTGTCGAGTGCACATCTCTGGTCTCCCCCACCATTGATGAGGTGTCTCCGGCTGGCGCGACCTCGACCGCCCTCGACGACGATGCTGTCCCTTCTGTTCCCATTGCTATGTTGGGGCCTCCGGAGCTGTGCCCAGTTCCCGCGACTGTCGAGTGCGCACCTCTGGTCCCTTTGTTCACCATCGATGGTGCACCTCCAGTCTGCGCGACCAGGCTCCTCTGCGATGACACATCCTCGCCTCCTGCGACCACGGCGTCTGAGGTGCTGGCTGCCGTCTCTGACGTTGCCCCGATCCCTGTGGGCGACGTTGAGGCTACTGTTCCCTCTTCCGGTACCCCGATGGGGGACCTGCTGGCTGCGACCACCCCCTTGCCGGCTGCGACCATGACCACACCCGTGCATCCGCTGGTCGCTCCTGAGCTGTGCCGCAGGATTCTCCTGGACAATCTGATTGTCTATACTCGGACGCCAAGGAGCCGTGATGAAACTCCATCCACGACTACTGAGTTCTTGAACGAGGTTGTTAAACCTGTGGAAGCCATTGTGCCGGCTCCGGCCATACAAAAGAGAAGGAAAAAAACTGCAGGGCCGGTGAGCATTCTGCATTGCAGCCGTCGGATTGCCAACTTAACCCCTGAAACGGATAGAATATCCGCTTCCATGGTATGCAGGAAGCTCGGGCTGACTGATGATGAGGGAAGGATTTCTGATGAAGCATTGGAACGCTACTCCAAACTCTACATGCACCTCCTTGGCCGCGACCATGTTCCTGCGTTGTCTGCCTTGTTCGGTTGGGATGTCCCACCTGAGGGGCAGGCCCTGATCGCGGCCAATATCGCTGTCAACTTCAAGAGACTTTCTATATCTTCTATCTTTCCTCATTGTTAGCAATAGGGATTTTGATGGAAAAATACCCTCTAACAGATTCTCTAAGTGGTTATCCAAATGTAGCCATCCTCCATTCCGCATTTCTCGCTAGCCAAAGATAGATAATGAAAATGGCTTTCTAGAGTGTATACAAGATATAGAAAAGCAGTTGGAGAGGAAAAATATGTAGAAAGCGATTTTTATGCAGAAAGCTTTCCAAATGATAATTTAGAGAGTGAAATTTAGAAAGACTCTTGGAGATGCTCGTTTGATAAATCTGTGTTAATGGATAGAACCAGCATTTTAATTTGGAATGTTCGAGGCCTCAATGATAAGGGAAGAAGAGACAATCTTAGAAAAATTGTTGATGCATCCAAGCCAGCTGTGATTTGCCTCCAGGAGACCAAATTAGCACATATTACAGAACGAGATGTGGTTTCCTTCCTTGGTCCTGATTTCAATCAATTTGTGTTCTTGCCAGCACAGCAAACTAGGGGAGGTATTCTGATTGCCGGGCGGGACGGATCCTTCTCAGTTGATAATCATCACGTCAACCGCTATTCCATGTCGGTTCTCCTCAGCAGCAAGGATGATCCTTCGTGGTGGCTCACAGGTGTCTGTGGCCCTCAACAAGATGCTGATAAGATTTCCTTTCTAGAAGAGCTCCGTGAGGTCCGGGCTTGCTGTCCTGGACCATGGATGCTAGCAGGGGACTTCAATATGATTTATTGCTCTAAGGATAAAAACAATGACAACATAAACCGAGCAATGATGGATCGGTTTCGATGTTTTGTCAATAATCTGGAACTTAAGGAAATCCCACTGTTAGGAAGGAGGTATACTTGGTCGAATGAACGAGAGTTGCCTACCCTGGTCAAGCTTGATCCAGTTCTTTGTACTAATGATTGGGAAGACATTTATCCCGAGAGCTTACTGCAAAGCCATGCCACGGAAATTTAAGACCATTGTCCTCTAGTCTTGGGTCTGAGAGAAGGAATTCTGGGAAAAAGGAGGTTCCACTTTGAGAGTTTCTGGCCCGTTTGCTTGATTTTCATTAGGTGTGTCCTGCGTTCTTGGGAGGAACCGGTACAGCCCTGCTGTCCCCTTGAACGTATTTCCGTCAAGCTGAAACGGCTAATCAGAGCCTTACAATCTTGGAGCCAGAAGCAAACTGGGAACATCAAGGAGCAGCTCGCGTTGGCCTGGCATATTTTACATCATCTTGAAATGGCACAAGATCACCGGCTCCTTTCTGATGATGAAGATTGGCTGAGACAAGAACTGAAATGGCACTGCCTTGTGCTAGCTTCCCTAGAAAGGACAATTGCTCGTTTACGCTCACGAGTGCGGTACTTGAAAGATGGCGATGCCAATACCTCGTTCTTTCACAAGCAAGCCAGTTTCAGGAAGCACGAGAACTTTATTTCCAAGCTGAAATCTGAAGATCAGGTGGTCACGGCTCAGCAGGATAAGCAGCAGGTTCTCTTCGAGTATTTTGATGGAATTCTGGGTACAGCTGCACAGAGAACAACCACCTTAAACCTGGAAGCATTTCACAGAGCTGGTTTGATCTCTCTGTATTAGATGCACCTTTCACTAAAACTGAAGTGTGGGCAACAATCAGCACACTACCAGCAGATAGGGTCCCAGGTCCAGCACTGCTCACCCTACAGCAAGGAGATCATGGAGATCCTCTTTCTCCCATGCTTTTTATTTTGGTCATGGATGTTTTGAATAGTCTGTTCTCTCAAGCCGATTTGGAAGGTCTGCTAAGACCTCTTCACTCCACAGGACAAGGATTATCTCTCTATGCAGATGATGTGGCTCTTTTTATTCGCCCAGAAGAAGCAGATCTTCAGCTTATAAAATCCCTACTGCAGAGTTTTGGTGAAGCTTCAGGTCTACACACCAATCTTCACAAAAGTAGTGTGATCCCCATCCAATGTGATAGTGATATTGTTAAAGTGGTAAATGGTACCTTACAGTGTACTACGGCTGCTTTCCCTTCCACTTACTTAGGGCTGCCCATTTCGGACAAAAAACTAAGGAAGTGTGATCTGATGGCGTGGATTGAGAAAATTGCTAACAAACTGCCAGGATGGAAGGCTTCTCTCATGAGTCTATCTGGTCGTGCTGTCCTGGTACGTTCTGTTCTCACAGCAATTCCAATCTACTTGCTGGTGGCGCTGAAGGTTCCTAAGTGGTTCATCAGGTCTATTGACAAAATAAGAAGGATCTTTATGTGGAATGGGAGAAAAGAGGCCAATGGTGGCTGCTGCCTGGTGGCTTGGGAAAAGGTCATGCGACCACTTGAGCTAGAAGGGCTCGGCATCCATAACCTCGAGGTCATGGGATGGGATAGAAAAAACAAAACCAAATCGCCAATAGGCTGGCCTGAAAATCCCGGTTCACTTGAATACCTCTGCTATGTTCGCTATTTCGGTTGTCACCAATGTTGGTAATGGTGACAACACCTTATTCTGGTCTGGCTGCTGGTTGCATGGACAGAACTTAGAAAATTTGGCTTCCAATATTCTCAAATGTGTCCCCCCAAAAGTGAGAAGAACAAGGATCGTGGCTGAAGCCCTTCATGAGCTAACTTGGGTATCTGACATAAAAGGGGCACTTGGTTGGCATGGGCTGGCTGAATACTTGCAGCCCTGGGATTTAATTGCAGGAGCTTGAATCCTCGAGGTTTTTCTCCACTAAATCAGCCTACCGTGCCTTCTTTGGGTCCACTACATTTGAACCTTGGAAGCGTCTGTGGAAGTTCTAGGCTCCGAGAAAATACAAAACTTTTGTTTGGCTAGCAATCCGGAACCGCTGTTGGACAGCTGACCGGTTGCAAAAAAGAGGACTCCCTCACCCGGACCACTGCCCCCTCTGCGACCAAGAAGCCGAAATGGTACAGCACATCATCACAACGTGTGTTTTCGCCAGACAATTCTGGCTTGCTGTCTTGCAGCCCCTGAATCTGGTCGCATTGGTCCCTAACCGAAGGACTGTCTCTTTGGCTGATTGGTAGTTGAAAGCTTGGAGGACCACTGCCCCCTCTGCGACCAAGAAGACGAAATGGTACAGCACATCCTCAACCGGACCACTGCCCCCTCTGCGACCAAGAAGACGAAACGGTACAACACATACTCACAACGTGTGTTTTCGCTAGACAATTCTGGCTCTCCGTCTTGCAGCCCCTGAATCTGGTTGCATTGGTCCCTAACCGAAGGACTGTCTCTTTGGATGATTGGTGGTTGAAAGCTTGGAGGAAAATACCAAAACAGCGTAAAAAAGGGTTTAATTCACTGGTCATGCTGGGAGCTTGGATCCATTGGAAACACCACAATGCTTATGGATCAGCTCCTTATCTCCAAGTTGTCCTGCAAATTTATAAGGATGAAGCTCATCTCTGGCAAGCTGCAGGTGCTAAGGAGCTTAGGGCCCTCAACGTTGGCCGGGTGACTTAGCTACGCCATTAGGGTGCTGTGGTCAGATCCTACCTCCTATTTTTCTGTAATAGTCTTCTTTTGAGTTCTGTCCTACCGTCACCCATTCTAGCCCAAGGTGGATGATTGGTTATTGTAATTGGATAATTATTTTTTCTTAATACAAAGATACGTAACTTTCCAGTGTGTTCGAGAAAAAGAATAAGAGTAGAAGATTGTAGCATCTCATATACCAGCAGCCATTTCTGATTACTTTAAGCGTCCTGGATGAGGTCGATCGCACAATCTCATTCTTTAATCGGATCATCGACTGAAATGCTCTAATTCGAGCCTGCCTCGGTCTCTCCCAAGTCCCAGCGCAGAGGAGGCGCGGTAGGATTAGGGATTGCCGCGTCTGGTCGACGGGAAGTAAATTGAGCATACCTCGACTGGGCCTGCGCGCCGCGGGAATGGGCGGCGCCGCGGCCCTCATCTCCGCCAGCTCGTCCTCCTCCGCTGCCTCCCCCCTCTCCTCGCCCCGGCACCCTCGTCGCCGTTTCCTTCGCCAACACAATCTCTCCATTCTGCAGCAGCACCCCCGGCGAGCGGCTCGTTTGCCAGGCAGTGTGGCGCTGGGCCGGGCCGGACCGGGGCGAACCAGACCGAGTCTATTTAACTTTCTTTTGGCCCAGTTCAGCTCAAGCTCAAAAACTGCATGTACTCCATGCATATCTGCGATCGTAGTAAAAGCTTTCAGAATCCCCTCAAAAAAAAAAGTGAAAGCTTTCAGAAACAAAAGGGTTCCCAACAGCATCTTGAACCGTAACTTGCAACTTGATGGGACAACAATAACTTAGAAGTATATACGAATTCAAGGTCACCATCGATGAACTTGTAGATCAGAGATGAAGTCCAGTAAGTAATTGGGAATAACATAAGACTGCAGTGTCCTCTTTAATTTTAATAGTTCACGAGATACGAGATATCAAATCTAGAATTTCGAAATTCCTACAAATAAGATACACCAAATCTAGAATTTCGTCAGGATATCAAATGGAGAACTTCCAGTCAAATAGAATTTACAGGGTGTAACTAACGATTGCAGAGAAAAACTTGAAGCAATGAAAAAAAACAATGAGATGCTATATTTTGTTTCAACTTTATATAGCTAGGAGTACATGACACAACCACAATCTGGAAGCTCAAACAGAGAACAACTAGTGCTTGAAGTTACAAAAATACATTTTTTTTATTCCCACGTAATTACCACTTCCCAGCATATGATCAGATTGTCAGAAAACAAACGGCGCCATATAAAGAAAACAAATAAAATGGAATCTGAGAACAACTGGTGTGCTACGTTTCCATAAATTTCTAATGGAAAACATAGGACTTCAAAGCTGTAAGGCCAGCAGTACGAACTTCTTGGTATGGATTTGCTCCTCTAGCCCTGTATCTGACAGGTCGTAATCAGCTCCCAATAGTAGACCAATTTCTTTTCTTTTCTCTAGAACATTCCATTTCCAGTGTGTTATCTATCCATGCTAGAACATTCCATGATTTAGAATTTTAGGTGCAGCGCCTGTACTGCTAGGTTTTTTTTTTTAAGAAAACGGAATTGTTTCCAGCCTCTGTTACGGTACTGCTAACTGACTTCCATTCTCTTTCTGAATCCAATCCAGGATCAAGCCTTGCAGCCGGACAGGTGCATGTGCAACCCATGAATTTGTTACAAAACATCTTTATTTAACCTCATCAATGCAGCCACAGAGATTCAAGGCTATGGTAACAGCCATAGTTAAGGATATGAATTGATGTTATTGCTGGGGTTATGGATCAATTCTCCTGCCGCTATAAGGATGAGAAACTGATGTACTAATGCCTAGGAATAACTAGGCTTGTAATCTCCCTATATAAGGGAACCTTGAGATTAATAAGAATTACCCAATTCACTATTCTCCTTGTCTCTACAATTCTATTTCACAGCACGTTATCAGCAGCTCTAAGAAAACTGAGCCAGAAAAAAAAAGAGGTGATCACCGGCAACTTGAAAGGTTAAGATGGCTCGCCGTTTGATTCCCCTTGACGCCGGATCCTCCCTTCCTCGCAACCTACGTGCCCACCACCTTCATCGCCTTATGCATCAGCAACTCGCCGCTCTTCTCCGGGCTCCAGTGCGCCATCCTCAACGCGGCAGGGGCCGTGGCCCCCGTTCTCCTCCCGTTGGCTTCACTAGCCGTGGAGGACGACGTCGCGATGACGGCACCACTGCCCGCAGAACCACCAGAGCCGCTAGCAGCGACTCGAGCACCCTTGAGACTCACCGAGGACCTCCAATGATGCCCGACACTGCACTGCACCAGAATGCATTCTGGTGGAGTCGCCGCGCCACTGCGAGTCCCATGGGTGGACTGCAAGGGTGCGGCTGCAGCCTGACGGGATGCCGCAAGAGGTGCCGGACATGGTGACGTCGTACTGTCCTCGCCATGGCTGGACAAACTACGCTCGCCGCGACGCTGGTCCTTCATCAACAGAGCATGGCTTCGCCGTGCCGCGCCATCTCGCCGGAATACAGACAACACCGCTGTACTCTCCAACACCGGCTGCGCCGCCGGAGTTCCTCCTTAGAGGCACCATCGCCGCGCGCCGTGGCGCCCCGCCCTTCTACATGGCCGTGGGTGAATCCAGCAGCATGGCCGCGCCGGCGGTGGACGGCTTCACCGAGCCCAAACTTGCGCCTCTATCTCCACCTCCAGCTCCTTGGTTCCCTGGCCGTCCGACTGCAGCCGCGGTGGCCAACGCGCGCCCCGGCCTTTGCCGCATCATCAAGACCGGGCATGTCCCGGCCGAGATGAGTAGCGGCGGCGAGGCCCGTCGACCCCCACCCCCAGGTGAGGGGGAGGCCTGAGCGCGGGGGAAGGGGGACACGAGGTCGGGGAGGTGGGGGACCGCGCGGCGTCGGCCCGCGCAGCCACGCATCGGACACCGGCCCGCGCGGCGTGCAGCAGCAGCTGCGACGGTGGCAGCGGCGCCGGAAGCGAACAGCGGCGTTGGGCACGGCGGAGGCCGTCGGGCAAGGCGGCGGCGCTGTTGGACACGGCGGCGGCGTCGGACAGGCGGTGGAGGCGGCACACCCGAGCCAGGCCTTTCAAGGCCGCGGCAAGCTTGGGATGGAGGCCCACCAGCACGTGCGGCCTGCCACGCCCCCCGCACCCCCACCCGGCCTCATGGACCCAAAGCGGCGGTGGGCCGAAACCGAGATTGTCTCGGCCCACCGCCCAGTTACCTTTATATTTTTCCAGAATTTTAATTTCCGCAGAAATTTCAATTCCAATCCCTAGACTTTGATCTATTTACATTCCGCAAATAATCAGAGAGAATATATTTGCTTTAAGCACCCTGTAACTCTCTGTTATTATATATATATATATGAGTTTGTTTCAGCACTTTATGCATTCCCATGTCCTTTACTTTTACAAGCACTTTGCAAATTTATATTCTCACCCTACTTTAATTTTATTCAATGCAATGCTACCCTCTACATTGGAAGAATTCTTTGAAGTTTGAGATCATATGGATCTACTCATGCCTCAGCATTGCAACTTCCCCTCCAACTTAGAATTTTTCTACTAAAAATAGTGGATTTTCTTCACTGTTTGAGTTCATTTTGAATTCCTATAAAATTCCATAAAAATACCATAATTTCTCAAAATTGTTGGCAATTACAATGTTGGTGAGATGGCAACCAAAGAGTTCGATATCCTCGCTCTTGATGGTTCCGATTTCCCTTCTTGGACGATGGATGTCAAAGTGAATATGTATAGATGAAACAGCTGCTGGGACTGTTACCCCCTCCAACATGTCCAATTACTCCACCTTAAAAGTGATGAGGAATCATATCCATCTGGATTTAAAAATGGAGTACATGTATGAGGACCCACGTGCTTTGTGGACAGCTCTTAAAAGTCGATATAAACAACATAAAGCTATTATCCTCCCTGAGGCAACGCATGAGTGGAACCACTTACGCCTACAGGATTTCAAAACTGTAGATGAGTTCAACCATGCTGTTCATAAGATATGCTCCAAGCTCCAATTTTGTGAGAAAGAACCTTCTGAAGCGAAGAAAATTGAAAAGACTATCTACAATGCTCCCATCAAAAAGGATCATTACTCAACAATATCCGGAGAAGAAATTCACAGTCTATTCTTCGCTCATTCACACATTGAAACCGGCAGAAAAGAGCCATGAGCTCACTGTGTGGAACTCAAACCAGCGCCCATTAGACACTGCACCACTGCCTGAAGTACATGCGAGTGCGAAGAAATTTGGTCCCAATGGGAACAAACAGACTGGAAATTCCTCAGGCAAGGGCAAGCGCAAGAGAGCCAAAAAGCCACATGGGAACGTCCAAAAGGGGAAAGGCATTTCTAAGCCCAAAAATGATAGTAGCAACAAGACTGCCTGCTTTAGGTGTGGTTGCTATAATCATATTGCTAAGAAATGCAGGATCCCTAAGCATCCTTTTGATCTATACATGAAGTCCATGGGTTGTACACAGAACACCCAGAAGTATGAAGCACACTTCGCCTCTCAAGTGATGGAGACTGGAGCTATGGACCCCACCCCTGAAGCAGCGGGACCGAGCAACACCAAGACTCCGCCAAGTGAAGAGGAAGGCTCTATGGACATCGACAACATGCTCATGGAATACGCTTCCAACGACATTTTAGGAGACCTCAATTAGGCCCAATAGCTTTAAAAATTGGCAAAAGTATTCCTTGTAATAAAGATATGATGTTGCTATCCTTTTTATCAGTTGTAATTTTACACCTACTATCTTAATATATTAGTATGAGTTTTTTCTATATTTTGCATTTATTCTTATGAATTTAAATTCTGCATTATATAGATTGTTACAGGAGTAAATCCAATGGAAGAAGAGAGGGTCCTAGTGGATAGTTGTACCACTAATACTATACTTAGGGAAGTTAAATTTTTCCAAACTCTCACAAAGAGAGAAGGACAAGTTTGGCCATCGCGGGATGCGATGCTATGATTGTTGGTTCTGGCCACTATCATACTTCCAATGGGTACACAAATACATATCGAGGAGGCATTATTGTATCCCGATTCAACATGTACCCTACTAAGTTATAGAGATATCCAAAAAAATGGAATTCATGTGGAAACATATGAAGAAAACAATGAGGAGTTCCTCCTCTTGACCAAAGATATAGGATATGGCAAACAGACACTTGAAAATGTGCCTTTTTTCCCGTCTGGATTGTACTACACATACATCAAACCTGTACCACACACTGCATACAAAGTGATTTTCAGAATGTCAATATATTCAAAACTTGGCTTGAACGTCTTGGCCATCCCGACATCGGAATGATGAGAAAAATCATGAGCAATTCAAGTGGGCATGATATGAGCGACAGAAAATTCCCAAAATCCTCCGATTTTGTGTGCACCTCATGTGCAATTGGGAAATTAATTTTGAGACCCTCACATCTCAAAATAAAGGCTGAACCACTAAAGTTTCTTGAACGCATTCAAGGTGATATTTGTGGCCCCATTCAACCATTGTCTGGACCATTTAGGTACTTCATGGTTCTAATAGACGCATCCACGAGATGGTCTCATGTACGTCTATTATCGACATGGAACCATGCCTTTGCAAAATTAATTGCACAAGTCATCAAACTTAGAGCAAGTCAGCCTGGACACCAGATAAAATCAATTAGGCTGGATAATGCTGCAGAATTTTCTTCCAAAGCTTTCACTGATTATTGTATGGCCTTAGGAATTGAAGTTCAACATTTTGTACCGTATGTTCACACTCAGAATGGTTTAGCTGAATCTCTTATCAAGAGAATTAAACTCATTGCAAGACCACTATTGCAAAATTGTAACCTACCAACGTCATGTTGGGGTCACTCAGTCTTACACGCTGGTGACTTAATACAATTGCGTCCAACTGCATACCATACAGCTTCCCCGCTGCAATTGGTTCGTGGTGATCCTCCTAGTATTTCCCATCTGGGGAAATTCGGTTGCGCTGTATACGTACCGATCTCACCACGAAAGCGTACATCAATGGGCCGTCACAGGAAAATGGGGATCTACGTGGGGTATTTATCTCCGTCGATCATTAAATACCTGGAGCCTCTTACAAGGGATCTACTCACAGCCCGGTACGCTGATTGTATCTTCAATGAAGAATATTTCCCGGCATTAGGGGGAGAATTCAAGTATCACACAGAATGCCTGGAAATAAATTGGGATGCCTTAGACACCCTAAAGGAGGATCCTCGTACCGCAGAATCTGAACTTCAAGTTCAGAGGATCATTGATTTGTAGATTGCTGCAAAAAATTTGCTAGACTCATTTACTGTGAGTAAAAGTGTCACAAAATCATACATTCCTGCAAGGAATGTGCCGGAAAGAATAGAGGTACCAAACAAAACTATTCAACTCCATACCTCAAAAGAAAGTGGGAGAAGTACAGTGAATCCTCGCAAGCGCATGAGGAAACAGAGGAAAGAATCCTCTAAAACAGTAAATGAAACTCAACCTCAAGTTGAGAGAGACCAAGTGGATTTACCCAATCCACCTCCCACATCCACAGTGCACTCAATTTCTGATGATGGGACATTGGAACGCCGTGATGCTGTCGTATTGGGAAATACCGACCTGTCAACTAGGGTAAATGAAATTTCCATAAACTATGTTGATTCTGAAGAATCATTTGATCGTAAGACTACAATTGTCGACATATACTTTGCCTCATCAGTTGCAGATACCATCCAAAATGATCCAGATCCAAAATCCATGGTAGTGTGCAAAAAGCGCTCGGACCGGAACAAATGGAAGGAAGCAATTGAAGCAGAGTTAGCCTCCCTAAATAAAAGAGAGGTGTTTTCATCAGTGATACCTACACCTCCAAAAACCTTCCCTGTGGGTTACAAATGGGTTTTCATCTGGAAGCGGAATGAGAACAATGAGGTGGTGAGATATAAGGTGAGGCTTGCAGCACAAGGGTTCACACAGAGACCCGACATTGATTTCAATGAAACATATTCTCCAGTCATGAGTGGAATTACATTCGGATATTTAATATCATTGGCAATTCAAAAGCGTCTATCTATGCAGTTGATGGATGTCGTGATAGCATATTTATATGGGTCACTAGATTCGGACATATATATGAAGGTCCCGGATGGGATCCCTATACCGAATGAAAGCGCAAATCGCAATATGTATTGTGTAAAGCTCAAAAAATCACTCTATGGTCTGAAACAGTTGGGAAGAATATGGTACAACCGGCTGAGTGAGTACCTTCTGCAGAAGGGTTATTCTAATAACGATAATTGCCCATGCGTCTTCATCAAAAGATACTCCACGGGATTATGCATTATATCAGTGTATGTAGATGATTTGAATATTATTGGCAACACACAAGATTATTGCAGAAGGATTTGAATTTGAGATGAAGGATTTGGGTAAAACCAGATTTTGCTTAGGTTTGCAAATTGAGCACCTTCACTCAGGGATTTTAGTGCACCAATCTGTCTATATCCAGAAATTATCGTTGAAATTCAATATGGACAAAGCATATCCAAATAAGACTCTCATGGTTATTCGATCTCTCGATAAACAAAAAGACGTTTTCCGACCACGGGAGGAAAGAGAAGAGATATTACGATCAGAATATCCCTATCTGAGTCTCATCGGAGCACTTATGTACCTCGCAAACAGTACCAGACGTGACATTGCATTTGCAGTGAATCTGTTGGCAGGACATAGTGCTGCCCCAACTAAGCGTCATTGGACCGGAACAAAACAAATTCTTAGATACCTGAATGGTACTAAAGATCCTGGCTATTTGTCTGATCCCCACAATGCCAGATCACAGACAGATTTTGTGTTCCTTCATGGAGGAACTGCTATATCATGGAAGTCGTCTAAACAAACCCTAGTGACTACCTCCACAAATCATTCTGAGATCATTGCATTATTCGAGGCATCACGTGAATGCGTGTGGCTCCGCAGAATGATAAAGCACATTGAGTAATCATGTGGTATTGGTTCCTTAGAATCACCAACCATTATCTATGAAGATAATGCTGCTTGTATTACACAAATACAAATAGGTTACATCAAGAGCAATATCACCAAATATATTGCTCCTAAGTTGTTTTATCCCCATGAGCTTCAGCAAAATGGAGAAATAAACATCTTACAGACAAAGTCTTGTGATAATCTGGCAGATCTCTTCACCAAGTCCCTACCTACTTCCTTATTCGAGAAATGTGTTAAGGGAATTGGTATGTATGAGACGGCTCAGAGACTTACAAGCTTCAGGGGGAGACTCTCTGAATGATGGACCTTGACAGACGCTTTACATTGTACTCTTTTCTTTTATGAGTTTTTATCATCAGGTTTTTCTCATATAAAGTTTTTAATGAGACAATAATTAATACAAGTATATGCCTTATCTCATGTTTTCCCCACAAGAGTTTTTCTAGAGATAAATCAAGGCATGGATTACTCCTTAAACCTTGCAGGTTCATGATAGAGTAATCACCTGACATATTATTCCTATTTTTCTTCCACAGAGTTTTTCATAGGAATTAAAGAACATGTTGATCTCAAGAAGGACTCGGTTAAAAGGGGGAGTGTTACAAAACATCTTTACTTAACCTCATCAATGAAGCCACAAGGGATTCAAGGCTATGGTATCAGCCATGGTTAAGGAATGGTAACAGCCATGGTTAAGGAATGGTAACAGCCATAGTTAAGGATATGAATTGATGTTGTTGCTGGGGTTATGGATCAATTCTCCTGCTGCTATAAGGATGAGAAACTGATGTACTAATGCCTAGGAATAACTAGGCTTGTAATCTCCCTATATAAGGGAACCTTGAGATTAATAAGAATTACCCAATTCACTATTCTCCTTGTCTCTACAATTCTATTTCACAACAGAATTGAGGAAGCGAGCGACCATACGATTCCGATCCCCAGGATCCTGAACCTGTTGTTGCTTCCGCTTTCTTTTCCTAGCTCCTCTAGAAGTTCTCTGTGCGTTTGGCATCTCTATGCTTCCCTTCTCAAACTCAATGTATTCAGTGCCATGTTTAGACTTCCAAAGCATCTGGTAGACCGCCGATTCCGTGTTTGGGCAGAAGTAATCTATTGCCTTTGGCAGCATGCTCTTATTTAATTGTTCCAAGGTTATGTCAGTGTGTATGCAATGTTGTTCCTCACTGAAGATTGCCGATACTGCAGAACTTTTATCTGCAGGCAGCATGTCTTTTGAAGAAGCATGAGGCGCAAAGAGGATCCCAGCTTTCAGATATTGAGAATGTTGCATGTAACTTTTGCATTTAGACAGTGAGGTCAGCTGTTTGTTGTACTTGGACAGGGAGACTTGACACTGCAGATTTATTGCATTAACTGAATCCAGAGAAACATCTGGCAATCCTACCATGTCTGGACTACTTATACGACGAAGATTATGCTGGTCATGCTGCTTGCAACATAATGGGTCTGGGCGAAACCATTGAGTGCTAAACCTATGAAGATTGTCCCATTGTTTTCTATGCCGTAAATCAACATATGGTACCCATGAGAAGTCCTGTGTAGGTAGCTGAGTAACTTCTTTCCTAATAGCTTCAACTATAGGCTGGAAATGAGGGGGAAACAACTGCAAGCACTTAACTACGATCCCAACTATATCTGTTCTTCCAGAAATTTGTAGCATTACACCATGAAAAAAGTTATTCTCCGGTGCATTACCGTCTTTATGGATAAATTTTAGGCAAGCCTCTATCCCATTATCTTCTGTAATGAAAGGCACCAACCGTAGTAGAATCGAAGGGTACTCATTTCCCCGGAAAATCATATGATGTAGTTCCTTGCCCTCAAAAAGGTGCCTGATAATAGAGTTGATGGGCATGTGACGGTGTGGTGTGCCACCAAGCTCTGCAAATCTCAGAAACTCGCTGGCGCCATCTGCAAAGAACTCAAATCTTTGAACAACAGATCTGCTCAACTCATTGTCATTGCGAGTGAAGGCGGAGAAGATAAATGACTTGGTAGCATGTGCTATTAGTTTAGGAAAGGTGGAATTCCTCTCCTCTTGTTCCATATGTTGTTTTTCTAGGATTCTCTCCTTGTATTTGTGCAGGGTGTCACCACACTCTTGAGCTGCAAGTTTCAGCTTCTTGCGCCAACGCAATAATGATGAATCAGTGATCATCCTCATGTTGGATATCCCGAGAGCAGCCTCTAACTTGGTGTGTGCCATCTCTAGCCTCTCCAAGTTTTCATTTGTATTTAGTTTCTCTTTCGCGTTGTACCTTTGAACCAGACCAGATAGGACTTGGCAAACTGTCTCCTGGACAACTGCAGAACTGACCACCTCTGCATCCGTTCCATGCTCCGGAAAAGAAATACATACCGGTATACAGTATAGTTGAGACGCCGGATACATGAATGATCATTATGCAGTACTAGTGTATAAAGGTTTTTCTTACCGGCGTTAAGAAACTACCCTTGATTGAATTTCATGGAAGTGGTTACCAGCTATCTGTGGAGAGTAATGTTGTGTGGTAATTAAGATGGCACCTAAGAATAAAGTGATATGGAGTTTCAGGAGAAGAAGGCAGTAGGCAATTAGTCAATAACAGGGTGATTTCAACAACAAGATAAAGAGTATGATACTGAGGGTGGGGAGGACTTTGTCATATACATGGGAATTTTTTTTACTAAATGAGTATTATACTTTGACTTGACTTCGTCAGACAAATGTGTATTATTGACTTCGGAGCAATGTGAGAATCTGCACTTCAGGATTGTTGTCATCATTCGAGAGTGGTTGGATTGCTTCCAATGTCTGGTGAACAAGGAATTGTTCTACTGGATGAACGAACCGCCAGTCCGACACATCTCACTTGGCACTAGCAGCAAATATTCGAATATTCTTAGTTTGTAGGAATAATTTTCATGCCATGCTTAAGATGCCAGTTCACTTAATGTTGCGAGGTAAGATAACAAGGAGGAGTGATGCTGACGCCCAATTCATGGCAGAGTGAGGCGTGGGGAGGAGTTGGTCTTTGCAAAGAAAAGTGTGCTGATTATAGAAGGATTGTTTTTTTTTTTTACTTCAAGTTGCCTCAAAATATTTTGGCTTAACAGCAACAGCAGACTCTGCATTTCACTGTGGTGCTTCTTCACTCCGAAGGGTACCCTCCACCAATATCTGTCTCCTCTGCTTCAGGGTAAAGTGACTGAACCATTGCAACTTCATGCGTAAGCAACTTCCTGTGTAATTGAGTTATCCTCAGCGTATACTCAACTGGTGGGAACCAAACAACATCATACATGCAAGGCACACAAATTGAAACCAAGAAGAAGTGTCGTGCTACAGTTGCACAAGTTCCTAGTAGAACAGAGGACTTCTATGTCCCAGCTGTTGTGGTTGTTTTTATTTATGCTCTTCTTCTTTATTAATGAAATGACACACAAATCTCTCATGTAATGTAAGAAAACAAGGTAGAGCATGGTACTTCACTACTTGGTAACTATTGGGATGTTAGTTTAACACCTTCATGCTGTAGCTTTCCTCCTCTTGCCGTAGTACTTGGAACATTTAACCATAATTCTAGCTCTGAGGATATCTATGTTTCTGACAGATTTTTTCCTAGGTTGTGAATATTAACTCTAATATTTGATACCTTCCCTATAGCATTCTATTTCGAGGCCTTTATTATCTTGTTTCCCTTGTGCATACAAGTTACATTATTTAGATTTCAGGTGCAGCTGACAGAATTTCCTTTTCTTTCCTCACCCAGTTCTTGAGCGATCTTTGCAGTCGGACAGGCATATGTGTAAACCATAAGTCGAGTGACAGGCACGTAACCGATTCCTAATAAGCTCCTCGTCATGCCCTTACAATAGCTTTCTCTTCTTAGCTACCCCAAAAGCTCTCTGTGTTCTCATGCTTGATCTCCATGTGCTCATGCTTGATCTCCGTGTGCTCATGCATGGCTTCTCAACCTGAATATGTGCAAGCCCATGTTTAGACTTCCAAATTATTTGGTGTACCATCGCTTCAGCATTTTGGTGGAAGTAATCTATTGCCTTTAGCAGTATAATATCTTCCAGCTGTTCCAGGGTAATGTCTGTATGCAAGCAATGTTGCTCCTTGCGAACTATGGCAGCTATTTCAGAACTCCTATTTGCTGGCAGCATGTTCTCTAAACAGCCATGGGGTGAAAAGGAGATAGCAGTTTTCAGATATGGATAATCTTGCAGAGAAATTAAGTCTTCAGACAGTGATGTCTTCTGTTTGCTGTAAACAGACATTGAGTCTTGACAATGCAAATAAAAATTAATTACTGGTTCTAGCAAAACTTCCGATAATCCTTCCATGTCTAGGTTGCTAAAGCGTTGACCTCACGCTGACCATGCTGCTTGCAACAGAATGGGTTTGGCCGGGCCCACTGCAACAAGAAGCTGTTGAATTTGTCCCAGTGTTCATTATGGTAGTAAATAGGTGGGCACCGTGAGAAGTCTTGAGTGGGCAGTTGAGTAAGTTCATTCCTTATATTTTCAAAATTGCACTTGAAATGAGGGGCAAAAATTTGCAAGCACCTAAGTGCCATACCAAATATATCTGTACTCTCCGAGAGCTGCACGACCAAAGTAAAGAATATATGACCCTCTGGTGTACCATCGTACTGGAGAAATGTCAAGCCAACGTTGGTTCCATGTGCATAAGTACGGACTGGCACCAACCATAACTGAAAGGAGGTATATTTATTTCCCTGAACGATTTTATGATGTAGTTGCTTGCCTGCAAAAAGGTTCTTGACAAGGGAGTCAAAGGGCATGCGACAGCTGGTGTGCCACCAAGCTCTACGAATCTCAGAAATTCACTAGCACCAGCTGCATACAACTCAAATCTTTGAGCAATGGATCTGCTCAACTCATTGTTGTTGCTTTTAAGGACGGATAAAACATATGACTTTGTAGGATGCACAATACGGTTAGGAAGGGAAGAGTTCTTTACCTCCTTTTCCATTTGTTCATCTTCTTGGAATCTTTGCTTGCATTTGTGCAGCGTGCCGCACTCTTGAGCAGCACGCTTCAGCTTCCTACGCCAACGCAATAAGAATGCATCAGTGATCTGCCACTTTCCAGATGTCTCAAGAGCAGCCTCCAGCCTGATGTGAGCCATCTCTAGCCTCTCCAAGGTTCTGTTCTTATTTGATTCCTCTTTCTCCTCATATTTTTGAACAATACCAGATAGGATTTGACTAACTGTCTACTGGACAATCGCAGTACCAACCAATTCCGCCATCATAATTTAAGCATATGTAGAATCCAGTCCCTGCTCAGAACAAGTAATATATTAAAGTATGCACGAGATCTTAGATGATAAACTTTGGATCATGAACAAAGATGATTTAGCTTAGAGGATTGAAGGGCGTACCGTCGACCGAATTGGGTGAAAACTGTGGACAGCTAACCTCTGTATAGAGATAAGGATATTAAAGTTGTTGGAACGAGAATGTAATCGTGAGGTAGATGGGTCCTTAATATAGATGGGTCTAATCGTGAGGGGTTCCGAGCAGTTGGCCTGTACCAATGGTGGACCCAGAAAATTTTAGAAGCATGGACCATTTAGTAGAGTAAGCTATAAATTGCACCTAACCTTTATAATATATAGGCTGCTAATTATATGGGCCTAATGGAAACAAAGTAGAGGTGCCTGGGCCGTGGCCCAGGGTCGCCGGGCCCTGGGCCCACCACTGACCTGTGCAATGGAAGATTGTTGATCAAGGCAGGATTGTTTTTTTTTATCTTAACTTTTAACTGAAAGAACTGCTTCTTTGACTTGACTGAGCCATGAGAGCTAATCTGTATGTTGTAACAGGGTGATTTCAAGAACAAGATAAGGGTATGATACTGAGGGTGGAGAGGACTTTGGCATATACATGGGAATTTTTTTACTAAATGAGTATTATACTTTGACTTGACTTCGACTGACAAATGTGTATTATTGACTTTGGAGCAACGTGAGAATCTGCACTTCAGGATTGTTGTCATCATTCGAGAGTGGTTGGATTGCTTCCATGGTCTGGTGAACAAGGAATTGGTCCACTGGATGAACGAACCGCCAGTCCTCCACATGTCACTTGGCACTAGCAGAAAATATTCTAATTTTCGAATTTTCTTGGTTTGCAGGAATAGTTTTCATACCGTGCTTAAGATGCCTGTTCACTTAATGTTGCGACGTAAGATAACTTAAGGAGGAGTGACGCTGACGCCCAAGATTAGACAGGAAAAAGAAGACAAGTCACTCATGGCAGAGTGAGGCGTGGGGAGGAATTGGTCTCTGCAAAGAACAGAGTACTGATTGTAGAAGGAATGTTTTTCTCACTTCAACTTGCCTCAAAATTTTCTGGCTTATCTCCTCAAAAAAGAAAAATTTCTGGTTTAACAGCAACAGAAGACTCTGCATTTCACTATGTTTTGCATCTGTATATAAATGTGGTTTTCTTTAGGGTCAACGGGAGGGAGGGTGAAACGAACCGGACAAGCGCTATCACATACAGAACTCATTTCAGGTATAATGTCATAGTCATACCTTGTATAAGGTCAAACATAGGTTTAACTATTACATAAATCCATAGGATCAGTAATACGAGGTCCATTACAAGCCTCTTGGGCTAAAGCAAACAGACAGAAAAACGGAAAACGATAGCTAGGCTTCTGGCCCATCCTTCATCTTCTGGAATCTCCACCACAGACAAACTCGAGCTAGCACTGGCTTCAATCGTACCATCTATCATCGTTGGGGTCGAACTCTAGGTCGGATCCTGCATCGTACCAGGCTATCCCCAAGGAAAGGGATAGGTCCACGTCACTATCCGTATGCAAGCTTTAAAGTGGACTATACTAAGGGTATAATAAAAGTTCAAGGCAATAAGCTGGGCTTTCCTATGCATGCGCATCATCAACTACATCATCTTCCAAAATCCGAACTCGGGCATTCCGGCATCCCGGACTCCCGGTCCAACACACACGTTCCAAAATCACCAAGTCGGTGCGAGGACTCTCGCTCCTGGCACCTCAACTGCCTCAAGCAGGAAGTCATCACTAGATGGAGGTAGAAAACATGAGTAACACTACCTAATAAGAGAAATAGAAGAGTAGGGTTGTCCATGACCGAGGACGTGGCTATACGTATAGTTTTCACCCTGCAGGGGTTGTACACTTGGACCCACTCGAATCGAAGCCAGTCGGGGATCAGCCAATTGGACGACGAGACACCGGTCTACTGAAACAAAAACTAGTAGCCTCGGTACCATCCGGCTTTCCCGGGTGGCGCATTCTCCCGCAAGAGGTCGCCCTGGGACTGTGAAGCCTCCCTTGCTTCTCGGGGGACGTGAGGTTAGCACCTCCTCCCCCTGCACTGATATTGGATCCTCCTACCGGCTTGGTACCGTACTTGCTAGTCCCGGACCGAGCCCGCCCTCATAATGGGTAAGTGGTGTGCACGCTTCACATAGTCCCACCCAGTCCTCATTTCGCCGAAGCGAGTATCTTTCATCATATGCGTGTCCACCGCAATGGTCCACAACTGCACCCATTACGGGTGCCCCCAACTCCTCAACCCAGTAACCACAAAGTTGTACCCACCACAGGTACTCTGTTGGGTGTGCCAAGATACACACCCCAAGCCCTTGATCCAAGATCGAGTTAAGTTCGCTCGCTCCCGGCTAAAAAGCCCTATGCACCAACTCCTCAGAGGTGTATCTCCACTCACGCCAAGACTATTCCTCCATTCCCACACACACACATGCAAGCATAGCAAGGCAATTCATATATGTTGAAAGTATGGGATGGCAATGAGTTCAAGATAATAAATAGGCTATGCAGGTTCATTTCATCGCAACACATCAGGGAGCAATAGCATATCTAGCAAGCAATACCTAATATGTATTTAAATCAGAGATGGGCGTGAACCTGGCAGTTCTTCACAGTCCTCCTTGGCCTCCGAATAGTCCTGGCCATCGGTCAGCTCCTCGTAGTCGGGTCCTATTCATAAATACGTATAAGGGCAAGGGCTAAAGTGAAAAAGTGCACACAAGATACCAAATAAGACCCAAATTATAACAAGACCTACTCTAACGAGTAGTTCATGATTTTAGAAGAATTATGAAACTAGTTTCATAATTTTCGGATGTCCGGTTGATTTATTATGAATTTTCTAAGGAAAAACCTATTTCTAAAAATTAATAAAAGGAAAACACACGGCAGTGACACATCGTAGCAACAGAGTGTGCCACGTGGCATGTTGACGTCAGCATGACATCATCATGATGTCACTAGGGTCAGTACGTGGCCCTGCTGACTTCAGCGTTTATCAGTCAACGCTGACCGGTCAACGGTCAACTGGGTCAAAGGCCAGTGGGACCCACTGGTTAGCCTCACCCCGAGGCTGACAGGTGGGGCCCTTAGTTAGGCCGGGTAAAAGAAAAAGGAAAGAAGGGCACTTCTCGGGTTCTTGGGCTCAAAGTGTTGGGTCGGCTTGATTTGAAGCCACACGGCTAGGCTCGGCTCAAGGTTCGGCTCGGCCTACGGCTCATCAGGCCGGCTCGGGCACATGGGCTGGTTGACCTGGGCAGCTACTGGGCTGGCTAGGCGTGGCAGGCCGGCTTGGCTCAGCAGGCCGGCCCACGGTTCACTCTGGCCCGGTTCCTCCTCCTCACCTCTCTCCTCTCTCGCTGTCATACGGGTCTCACACATCAGCGATCATGCGATCCAGTGCGGCTTGGGAAGGATCCGGTGCAGCTCGCGTTGGTGGGGATGTGCGTGTGTGAAAAGGAGGTGTTTGTGCGGGGCTTGCACGGTGGGCGTTCGGTGAAATGCCCGCAAGGGCTAGCCGCGATGCGCACGCGACTTTGCGGCACCGGCACGCGGTGGCTACGCACGGCGCGGCCGCGGCGAGGTGGTGTGCAGGTCCATGGTGAGGCCAAGTTCCGGCATTGGCCATCAGCTGAGGCATGCACGCACGCGCGCGGGTCCAGGCATCCCGGGACCGTGGCATGGCCGTGCCTTGCACGGGTTACCGGCGTTCCGGGCCCGCGGCACGGCGCTGTGGCGAGGAGGCGACGACGGCTTCGGCAAAAAAGGGCGGCGTGACGGGCTCCTGCAGGCGAGGCAACCAAGGGGGTAGGGTCCTAGGGCTCTTCTACATAGGGCTCATCAGCAGCGCCGGTAGCACTAGGTTGGCGGGAAAGGCGGCAACCTACCAGCGGCTCGAGTGACGACGGCTTGGTACGGCGGAGAGGTGAGGCAGTCGGGTCATGCCCGTGCAGGATGCACGGCTTCGTCGATGGAGTCGATCGGGCGCAGGCCTGGTGAAGCTTAGGTGGCATGGCATCCTCCGGCGGTGGCTCCTCCTCCTCTGCTCCTTCTCCTCCTCGTCCTCCCTCTTCTTCTCTTGGTGGGGCGACGACGGAAGGGGAAAACCCCAAGGGAGCTAGGGTTTCTAGCCGCAGCCGAGGGGGCTTTATAGGGCAGCGCTAGGGTTTGGGTGCGGCTATGGCCAACGAATTTCGGCGTCCAGGCCAGGATGCAAGGTGGCATCGTGGTGATGCGGTGCTAGGGTTTGGGCACAGGCGGTTATGCTCCAGGGTCGACTAGCGCGCGCGGTGCAGGGTGACGCGGGCGAGCGAGTGGGGCAGGCCCGGACAGGCGTGTGCCTGTCGGCTGCCGCTCGACAGAGTGGTTGCGCGAGGGGAGCGGGGTGCGGCGGTTCGTGAGGTGGAAGGGAAAGCTGACATGGGAGACCCGCATGTCAGCGGCCAGCAAAGATGGTAAGGCGAGGGTAGTGCTGAGCTGGGCCGGTGGCCTTTTGTCCTGCGCGGGTGCGCCAGTGTGCCGTGCGGCTGGGTTAGCAGGCTTGGCTGGTTTCAGGTTAGAGAGGTTTGAGTTAGCTATTGAAATTAATTTGAATGACTCAATTCAAATTAACTTCTACAAAATTTCAACCAAAACCAGTCAAATAACATTGGAACAAGGTAGATTCAATTAAATCCCAAATACTCCAAATCATTTCACACTAACATTACGATCCTTATCTCAAATTCATTTAATATTACTAAGAATTCGGGATAGAGAGAGGTCAAACTTATATGGAATTCTAGCTATTAGCACATGCACAAAAAAGTTTTTAAAAATTCAAAATTTTTCAATCTTATAACATTCCTGGAAAACCCAGGGATGTTACAGACTCCCCCACTCACAAGAATCTCATCCCCGAGATTAAGAACTTGCTTGGGTCTCAATGAGGTTCTCGAAGAGGTGTGGATACATTTCCTTCAGATCAACCTCTTTCTCCCATGTGGCTTCCCGCTCTGTGTGGTTGCTCCATAGTACCTTGCAGTATGGAACCGAGGTCCTCCTGGTCTCTTTCTCTGCCCTGACTAGTATTTTCACGGGGTACTCAACATACTCCAGTGTTTCCTGCAAGTCCACTGCCTCTGGCGGTATTGTCTCATCTGGCACTAGCAAGCATTTGCGTAGCTGTGAAACATGAAAGACTGGGTGTACTCCGGCAAGTTCTTCTGGTAGTTGTAATTTGTATGCCAACCCACTGATCCTTTGAATGATCGGATATGGCCCAGTGTACCTAGGAGCTAGCTTCCCTTTGATGTGGGATCTCTTGGTGCCTTGAAGTGGTGATACCTTCAGGTACACATGATCTCCGACTTCAAATGAGAGATCCCTTCTTCTCTTGTCGGCATAGCTCTTCTGCCTGCTCTAGGCTATCTTCAAGTTCTCGCTGACCTTGGTGACATTCTCCTTAGCTTCCACAATCGTATCTGGGCCGAAATACAGTCTTTCCCTGGTTTCTGACAACATTAGTGTGTTCTGCATTTCCTGCCATAGAGTGCTTCGAAAGGTGACATCTGGAAACTGCCGTGATGGCTGTTGTTGTACGTGAACTCTGCATAAGACAAACTCTTTTCCCAATCGCTCCTGTAGGCTAATACACATGCCCTCAGCAAATCTTCGAGTATTTGGTTCACTCTCTCTGTCTGGTCATCGGTCTAGGGGGTGAAAGGCTATGCTATACTCTAGCTGAATCCCCATGTACTTGTGCAGGCTCTGCTAGAATTTTGCGGTGAATTGAGGGCCTCGATCTGATACTGTGCTTCTTGGTGCCCCATGGAGTTTCAGGATGTTCTCCACGTACAGCTCTACCAGCCTATCTACAGTGTAGGTGGTTTTGACCGGGATGAAGTGTGCAACTTTGGTCAAGCGGTCAACTATTACCCAAATTGAGTCATTGCCTTTCTGAGTCCGGGGTAGCCCTACTATGAAATCCATACAAATGCCATCCCAATTCCACACGGGAATATCTAGTGGTTTTAGCAGACTGGCAAGGCACTGATGTTCAGCCTTGATTCTTCTACAAATATCACATTTAGCTACAAACTCGGCTATGTCTGTCCTCATGTCGTTCCACCAGAAATGATCCTTCAGGTATTTATGTACTTCCTCCTCATGTCGTGCACCCCGGGTGTATAGAGTACTTGGAGTTATGTGCCTCACTCAGTATTTATGCACGGATCCCTTGATCTTGGGGTACGCATATACGATCTTTCAGCCATAAGGTTCCTTGGTCGTTGACTCTATAGTTGGATGCCTTCCCATTCCACATCAATTCCTTCAGCTTCCGAAGTTCCAGGCATTGCTTCTGAGCTTGCCTAATTAGATCTTCTAGATTGTATTTGACTATCAACTCATTCAGATGTCCTTGCCCTACGATCTCCAGCTTCAGCTTCTTGAATTCATCGCACAATTTGGGTTGTTCTTCGCAAACCATTAGATTGTTGCAATAGCTCTTCCAACTTAGTTCATCTGCCACAACGTTGGCCTTGCCGGGGTGGTACTGAATGTTCAGATCGTAGTCCTTAATTAGCTCTAACCATCTTATCTGCCTCATATTCAGCTCTGCCTGGGTGAAAAAGTATTTCGGACTCTTGTGGTCGGTGTAGATATCACACTTGTTGCCACTCAGATAGTGCCTCCAAATCTTCAAGGTGTGTACCACAGCTGCAAGATCAAGGTCGTGAGTAGGATATTTCTCTTCGTGCTTTCTTAACTTTCGTGAAGCATACAGAACAACTTTGCCATCTCGCATCAGCAAACAACCGAGTCCCTGACGAGAAGCATCACGGTATACCATGAAATCTTTCCGAATATCTGGAAGAGTGAGGACTGGGGTGGTAGTGAGTCTGGATTTGAGCTCCTGAAAGCTGGCTTCACACATGGGTGACCAGACGAACGGTACATTGTTCTTGAGTAGTTCGGTCATTGGCTTGGCAATCTTGGAGAAATTCTCAATGAAGCGCCTGTAATAGCCTGCCAAACCCAGAAAGCTTCAGTTATTGGTGATGTTCTTCGGCTATTGCCACTCTGACACTACCTTGATCTTCTCCAGATCCATGGCAACACCTTTAGCAGTCAACACATAGCCTAGGAAAGCGATCTTTTCTAGCCAGAATTCACAATTGCTGAACTTGGCATACAGCTGGTTCTATCTCAACTTCTCGAGCACAATCCTCAGAAGCTCAGCGTGCTCTTCGGCGATCTCGGAGTAGATCAAGATGTCATCGATGAAGACTATGACAAACTTGTCCAGCTCCTCCATGAACACCTTGTTCATCATATTCATGAAGTACGCTGGTGCATTGGTGAGTCCGAAAGACACCACATTGACCTCGTACTGGCCATATCTGGTCATGAATGTTGTCTTCGAGATGTCACACTCCCTGATCTTCATCTGATGGTACCCGGATCTCAGATCTATCTTGCTGAAGAATTTGGCCTTCCTCAACTGGTCAAGTAGATCATCTATCCTGGGTAACTGATACTTGTTCTTGATGGTCACTGTGTTCAACGAGCGGTAGTCAATGCTTAACCTCGTGGTTCTGTTTTCTTTCACACGAACAATACAGGCGATCCCCATGACGAAGCACTAGGCTTGATGTACTGCTTGTCTAGGAGGTCCTTCAGTTGTTTCTTCAATTCTGTGAGTTCCTCTGCGGACATGCGATAGGGTCGCTTCGTGATCGGGGCCGTACCTGGCATGAGGTCGATCACGAACTCAACATCCCTGTCTGGTGGTAGCCCTGGCAATTCTTTGAGAAACACATCCGGATACTCACAAATCACTAGCACTTCTTCAAGTGTCTTCTCCCCTAGGTTGTTCAGATTGTATACTTGGGGTAAATCTCGCGACTTTAATGGCTCTACCTCGACCTTCTTCCCACTTGGGTGTTCTAGTGTCACCGGCCTAGGTGAGCAAGATATGACTCCCTTGTGTGCGGTCAACCAGTCCATAACCAAAATAACATCTGTCCCCTCTGATTTCAGCACTGTCAAGTCAGCTAAAAATGGCAACCCCTGTATCATGATCTTCACTCCCTTACAAGCTAGTGTGCACCTAAGATCTCCCAGCGGAGAACTAGTGATAATGGGATGGCTTCTCGGGGTCATCGGAAGGGTTTTTTGTGAAACACACTTTGATGAAACATAGGAGCAAGTGGCTCCTGGGTCGAATAACACCAAGGCTTTAGAGCCATTGATAAGGTACTCACCTGTCACGATGTCAGGAGCATCCTGGGCCTCCTCCACAGTCAAGTGAGTGAGACGGCCACAATCAGCGGAGCGCGGAGCCTAAGCGGGCCTGTCGGCGGGGCCAGGCACTCAGGCCGGAGTCTGGGTCTTCTTCTCGGGGCAGTCGTAGGACTTGTGGCCCGGTTTGTTGCAAGTGAAGCAAACAAACAGTGTCGAGCCACCGTTGGTCCTCTGCGCCAGCTGCTGGCGGTAGTAGTCTCCTCCTCCCTAATTCTGCCCTCCGTAGGTCTTGTTGCCGGGGTAGTGGTTGCCTCCCCCACCATAGTTCCTGTCCGGCTGACTGGAGCCGGAATGGAAACTGTTTCTTGGTGGAAGGGATGGCGTGTTCCTCATCTTCTGAAGGGCCTGTCGCTCGCCTGGTGATCGGCCTTGCGCTTCTTGTTGGCTGCCTGTCTTCCCAGCCCATCTTCTCTCTCTCAATAGCAATGGCGCGGTTGACCAAGCTACGGAGCGATGGGTACTCGCATCCTGCCATAATCTGACAGATGCCCTGGTGTAGACCGCGGAGAAACCAGAACTGTTTCTTGTCCTTGGTGTTGGTGTCCTCGGCAGTGTACCTCATCATCTTGATGAAGTGACATTCGTATTCCTCCACCCTCATCGTACCCTGAGTCATGGTACGGAATTCTTGAGCCTTTTGGATGATCACAGGCCGGGGCACATGGTGTTCATGAAAAGCCCTGGCGAACTCCTCCCATGTGATGTGAGTAGTGTCCTGGTGGGAATCACAGTAGCTGTCCTACCATGACTTGGCGGTTCCCTCAAGCTGGTGAACAGCGAGTGCGATGCACTCCTCATCAGTGCAGTGGGTGAGGTCGAGCTTGGTCTCGATCACTCTCAGCCAGTCGTCGGCCTCCATTGGATCCTCAGCGTAGCTGAAAGATGGGGCGTTCAGGCAGATGAACCTCTCGATCTTGCGCTGAAGGTCTTCTTCAGGCGGGCCCTGGTGGTGGCCCCAGTTGTTCCTCTGCTCAGCCGCCTCAGTAAGACGCTGAAGCAGCTGGGTCTACCTGTCCATGACCTCGGTGAGGTTTGGCGGCGGTGATGGTGCGTGCTGCTGCTGGTTGTTCTATCCGTCACGCCTTTGCTATGGCGCGGGTTCGGCCTGGATCTTCTCGTCGACTTCCTCCTCAGCTTCTTTATCCCTGGGTGCTTGTTCAAAGGGGTACGGTGCAGCACCTATGGCAGGGGCTCTGCCTCTTCCGCGTCTTGTTGCAGGGGCCGGTGCTTGGGCAGCACGCCCGCGTCCACGGCTAGCTTGACGGCCGCGTCCGCGTGCCTTGGCTGCACTTCCTCCTAAGTGGCTTGCTCAAAGCGGGCATTCAAGCGGTCGGATCTCTGGATCGACATCTCCTGAGTAATGTAGATGGGGAAACTCTCTTGCTAACATTGTCGCTCACCACCCAAAGGAAAAGAGGTACAACCAATAATAAGACTTACAATCAATGTGAAAATGCAAGAATGAAATGTAACAACAACATAAAATCGATTCACTCATTCATCATGCAAGTAGTACAAGGAGACACCGGTGTTATCTCGAGGTTAACTCCTATGCCTTCGAGATCACACACCCAACTCACACACTAAGAATACATCGTGAAGGTTTACAAAAAGGATGACTCTTAACGTGACTACCTGAACGTCTTATGACCACACATGACACCAGCCGGAAACATGACATCGGCTCATTACTAGACTCGTGAAGACTCACGCTGGAATGGGCCATAGGCGGACTACCTATCCTATAGCCTACTCTTATTTCTCAACTTTGACTCGCTCTCTAGTAGAAGGTGACACGCGGTTTCTTGTAGGTCAGCACACGCTTGCAGTCCTCTGGATAGTCCTCTGGGAAGATGGCGTCAATGGCCGCAATGGCCTCCACCACATCCTCGATCTCAATGGCAGGTGGTAACTCCTCCTGGGGGCACTCGTGTAGGCGGAGCTCTGTGGGGATGAGCTTGAAGTCCTCCTCCCTCAAAGTAGGTTGGCTCCCCTTGGGTAGCTGGTTCCGCAGCTCGTGGATCTCATCGACACGGATCGAGTCTGAAATCTCCCACGTCTGCATGGCGCGAGTAGCCTTGTCGCGCAAGAAGACGGTAGTGTGGGTCAACTTGGCTATGTTCCACTTGTTCCTCTCCAATCTGGTCTCGAGCTCCTTCACCTGGTCCTCTACTTCGGATTCAAAGTAGCCGCGGAGGGTCATGAAGTCCTGTTGATCTTCCACCTGGTTCTATAGCTGGCAGCACTCGGCTTCTCTGTCAATCACCCTACCCTCAAGCTTGCTGATAGTGGTGAGGTAGTCCTTCTCGTTGCACTCCCATTCATCTTTCTCGGCCTGGAGCTTCTAAAGTTCGGTCTCGGCCTGGAGCAGCTTCTCTTTGGCGTCATCCTCCGTTGGGTTTCTGCCTCAAGCATCCTACTTGCTTCCACGTAGTTCACCCGGTTGCGGCGGGCCTTCTGTTGAGCCATGGAGTAGATCTGGTTCCATCCACGGATCTCGTGCTCAAGCAGGTCGATGGACCTCATGCTCGCGTAGAATCCCTCGTGGAGCAGCTCGCTCTCCTGGGAGAGGTCCACCATCAGGCGGTCTAGGTCATAGAGGTAAGACCCGATGGTGTGCACCAAGGGCTGGTCTCCTCCGGTCTCCTCAACTGGGGTGGCAAACATCTCAAGGTACACGGCCATATCCTCGTCTAGCAGGACCGCTCGAGGTAACAGGCGGAAGGAAGAGCTCGCAAACTTGGTCTGCCAGTACCGGGCGAGGAGCTACATCATCATCTTTCTGGCGACTGACTGGACAACTATCTCGGTGAGCCAACCGGAGCTGTAGACCATGTCACCCTCGAAATCTGGAACTGCGGGATCTGGCATGACGTTGAGCACGACTGTCCTGCAGTGGTATGGGTGGGCTGCGATCGTCCTTAGGGAAAGCTTGATGCCGGCCTTGTTGATGCCGATGTGCTCCACTACGTGCTCGAGCCACTTGAGGATACCCCTCTGGTGGTGCTGCGTAAGCCTCGGTGTCATGAGTCACGGTCTCCATCGCGATCGCCATGGCGGCCTCCATACTACATTGGAACGTAAGAGTAGCGTCAACGTAGGTAAGAGAATAAATCAAGAGTAGAGGGACAAACTGAGTCAGTGTAGTGATATATATAGTTCAAGGCAATATAGTAGATTGATAGAACCGTATAGAGTACCATATCTATGGCTCGTGTTACGGTCAAGGATGGCTCTAATACCAACTGAAATGAACCAGATTCCCAAATCGAGAAATCCAACTCCCTGTATTATCGTAATAGTCCCTAGATCAAGCGCTATCACATACAGAACTCCTTTCAGGCATAATATCATAGTCATACCTTGCATAAAGTCAAACATGAGTTTAATTGTTACATAAATCAATAGAATCTGTAATACGAGGTCCATTAGAAGCCTCTTGGGCTAAAGCGAATAGACAGAAAACGAAAAATGGTAGCTAGGCTTCTGGCATATCCTTCATCTTCTGGAATCTTCTCCACGGACAAACTCGAGCGTAGCACGGACTTCAATCATACCATCCATCATCGTTGGGGTCGAACTCTGGGTCAGATCATGCATCGTACCAGGCTATCCCCAAGGAATGGGATAGGTCCACATCACCATCCGTATGCAACCTTTAAAGTGGACTATACTATGGGTATAACAAAAGTTCAAGGAAATAAGCTGGGGTTTTCTATGCATGCGCATCATCAAGTACATCCTCTTCTAAACTCCGAACTCGGGCCATTCCGGCATCCCAGACTTCCAGTCCAACACACACCTTCCAAAACTACCAAGTCGATGCGAGGACTCCCGCTCCTCGCACCTCAACTGCCCCAGGCAGGAAGTCATCACTAGAGGGAGGTAGAAAACATGAGTTATACTATCTAATAAGAGCAACAGAAGTGTAGGGTTGTCCATGACCGAGGATGCGGCTATACGTATAGTTTTCACCCTGTAGGGGTTGTACACCTGGACCTACTCGAATCAAAGCCAGTTGGGGATCAGCCAACTGGACGACGAGACACCGGTCTACTGAAATAGAAACTAGTAGCCTCTGTAGCATCCGGCTTTCTCGGGTCTTGGGCGCATCCTCCCGCAAGATGTTGCCCCAGGACTGTAAAGCCTCCCTTGCATCTCGGGGGACGTGAGGTTAGCACCTCCTCCCCCTGCACCGATACTGGATCCTCCTACCGGCTTCGTACCATACTTTCTAGTCCCGGACCGGGCCCACCCTCATAATGGGTAAGTGGTGTGCACGCTTCACATAGTCCCACCCAGTCCTCATTTTGCCGAAGCGAGTATCTTTTGTCATATGCGTCTCTACCGCAATGGTCCACAGCTGCACCCATTACGGGTGCCCCCAACTCCTCAACCCAGTAACCACAAAGTTGTACCCACCACAGGTACTCCGTAGGGTGTGCCAAGATACACACCCAAGCCCTCAATCCAAGATCGATTTAAGTTCGCTCGCTCCCGGCTTAAAAGCCCTATGCACCAACACCTCAGAGGTGTTTCTCCACTCATGCCAAGACTATTCCTCCATTCCCACACACACACAAGCAAGCATAGCAAGGCATTTCATATATATCAAAAGTATGGGATGGCAAGGAGTGCAAGATAATAAATAGGCTATGCAGGTTCATTTCATCGCAACACATCAAGGAGCAATAGAATATCTAGCAAGCAATGCCTAATAGGTATCTAAATCGGAGATGAGTGTGAACCTGGCAGTTCTTCATAGTCCTCCTAGGCCTCTAGGTAGTCCTGGCCATCAGTCATCTCCTCGTAGTCGAGTCCTATTTGTAAATACGTATAAGGGCAACGGCCAAAGTGCAAAAGTGCACAAAAGATACCAAATAAGACCCAAATTACAACAAGACCTACTCTAACGGGTAGATCATGATTTTACAATTATAAAACTAGTTTCATAATTTTCGGAGATCCAGTTGATTTATTATGAATTTTCTAAGAAAAAAACTATTTTTGAAATTAATAAAAGATTATTGGAAAAGGAAAACACACAACAATGACACATGGTAGCACCAGAGCGTGCCACGTGGCATGCTGACATCAACATGACATCATCATGACGTCACTGGGTCAGTACCTGCTAACGTCAGCAGTGGGCCCTGCTGACGTCAGCGTTGATCGGTCAATGCTGACAGGTCAATGGTCAACTCAGTCAAAGTCCAGTGGGACCCACTGGTTAGCCTCACCCCAAGGCTGATAGGTGGGGCCCTGAGTCAGGCCGGGTAAAAGAAAAAGGAAAGAAGGGCACTGCTCGGGTTCTTGGGCTCAAAGTGTTGGGCCAGCTTGATTTGGCCCAACATGGCTAGGCTTGGCTCAAGGTTCGGATCGGCCTATAGCTCAGCATGCCAGCTCGGGCACACGGGCTGGCTAAGCTGGGCAGCTACTAGCCTGGCTATGCTTGGAAGGCTGGCTCCGGTCAGCAAGCCAGCCCATGGTTCAATCTGTCCCGGTTCCTCCTCCTCACCTCTCTCCTCTCTCTTTGTCATACGGGTCCCACATGTCAGCGATGGTGGGATCCAGCGTGGCTTGGGAAGGATCCGGTGCAACTCGCATTGGTGGGGACGTGCGTGTGTGCAAAGGAGGTGTTTATGCGGGGCTTGCATGGTGGGCGTTCGGTGAAACGCCCGCAAGGCACGTCGCGACACCGGTACGCGGTGGCTACGCACGGTGCGGTCGTGGCGAGGTGGCATGCAGGTCCTTGGCGAGGCGAAGTCCCAGCCTTGGCCGTCGGCTCGGGCGTGCAGGCACGCGTGCGGGTCCTAGCATCCGGGACCACGGCGTGGCCGTGCCGTGCGCGGGTTACCGGCGTTCTGGGCCCGCGGCACGGCGCAGCGGGGAGGAGGAGACGGCGGCGGTGGCAAACAAGGGCGGCACGACGGGCTCCTGCAGGCAAGGCAACCAGAGGGGTAGGGTCCTAGGGCTCTTCTACAGAGGGCTCTTCGGCGGCGCCATTAGCACTAGGTTGGCGGGAAAGGCGGCGACCTACCGGCAGCTCGAGTGACGACGGCTTGGTGCGACGAAGAGGCGAGGCAGGCGGGTCGTGGCCGTGCAGGATCCGCGGCTTCATCGATGGAGTTGATAGGGCGCAGGCCTGGTGAAGCTCCGGTGGCATGGCGTCCTCCGGCGGCTCCTCCTCCTCCTCCTCTGCTCCTTCTCCTCCTCATCCTCCCTCTCCATCTCTTGGTGTGGCGGCGGCGGAAGGGGAAAACACCAAAGGAGCTAGGGTTTCGAGCGGTGGCCGAGGGGGCTTTATAGGGCAGCGCTAAGGTTTGGGCGCGGGCGGTTACGCTCCGGTGTCGGCTAGCGCGCGCGGCGCGGGGTGACGCGGGCGAGCGAGGGTGCAGGCCCTGATAGGCGTGTGCCTGTCGGCTGCCACGCGACAGCGCGGTTGCGCGAGGGGAGCGGGGTGCGGTGGCATCGTGAGGTGGAAGGGAAAGCTGACATGCGGGACCCACATGTCAGCAGCTGGCGAAGATGGTAAGGCGAGGGGTGGTGCTGGGCCGGCTGCCCGAGCTGGGCTGGGCCGGTGGCCTCTTAGGCTGCGTGGGTGCGCCAGCGGGCCGGGCGGCTGGGTTAGCAGGCCGGACTGGTTTCAGGTTAGAGAGGTTCAAGTTAGCTTTTGAAATTAATTTGAATATCTCAATTCAAATTAATTTCCACACAATTTCAAACAAAACCAGTCAAATTCATTTAATATTACAATCCTTATCTCAAATTCATTTAATATTACTAAGAATTCAGGATAGAGAGGTCAAACTTATATGGAATTCTAGCTATTAGCACATGCACGAAAAAGTTTTTAAAAATTCACAATTTTTCAATCTTATAACATTTCGGAAAAACTCAGGGATGTTACGGAGAGGGTCCCCCACCTGAATTTCATTTCAATTGGCCCCTGAATGGCCGAATCATACAAAAGAGTTTTACAGCCATTGTTTCTGCTAAGACTTTAAGCTCTGAAGGGACCATCTAACAAGAACTGGAGGAAAAGACTTTAAGCTATGAACACCTACCATGTACGCATCAGTGTACAAGGAAGGAACCAACAAAGTCTTCGTCCTTGAGACGCTGTATCAGATGAAGGAAAAATACATTATTGAAATTGCAGCTTGTGGCCTCTCAACTACCGCAAGACAGGAGTGATTTACAAATTGCAATGGAGAACTTGGGAGTTGTTCTGTTATTCTCAGTTTGCTCTGGCCACCGAAACAAAGGCTTTTGTAATGTCCCCGATGGATGTCCTGCTCCAGCTCGCCATGGCGGCAGCATCCGGCCGATCGGCCATGGACGCAAAGAAGAAACGAGCTGAGATGTGTGTTCAGGAGCGTCTGCAGAGGGAAGATCGAACAAAGCGCATCCAATTTGCCCAGTAGCAATCGCTATTTCCCGGCCGGATTGAACCCCACCGGCTCATGCACGCAATGCTCGGGAGCTCGTCAGAGGCCAGCGAGGCAGCGCGCGGGACAACGACTAGACGAGGGGGCGTGGGGAAGAGGTGGAGTTTGAATTGGGTGTATCCTGGCTGTCGGTGGAGGATCGGACGGCCCTCGGCTGCCCAGGGGGAGGACGGTAAATGAAATACCGTCCACCCCGGACTGTAAATTATACCGTCCGCCCCCTGGTCGCCGTGTGACCGTGTCCGGTGGCAAGGCCGCCCACCGCCGAGCCGAGAGCCGGGAAGCGAGGCCACGAAGGGGAGAATGCTTTGGAGTAAACTCTAGGAGCGCTGGCGAGGCACCCGTCGCCACCTGCATCGGCACCAAGCACCACAGCTTCTAGCTGCCCCCTCCGTTCCGCATGCGCAATGGGGTCTGCAAGTGGCCAGACGCCATGGCGTCCCATCGCACGGTGTGCCGCATCCAAGTCCGACGTGGCACCGCCGTGGATGCAGAAGGCCGTGGCGTGGTGACGTTGGACGAGCGGGCGGACGGGAGGCGGTGCCGCGGCGGCCGCCTACTGGTGTCAGGTTTCTTGGAAGGAGGGGTGTGGGCGTGTGGCTGTGGCGGGCCGTCATGCCGCCGGACGTGTCCGTGCCGATGTGCTGTGAAGAGGTGCGATGCAATGCATAGCGCGCCGCGGCGACAAAGGGGCACCAGAGCTTCAGGTTGAAGAGAACGCGGCGGCGTCCATGCCGAACGTGGCGCCGTGGTGGATGCAGGTGTCGACCGGGGCACGGCGATGGTGAGGGGGGCGCCGGAACCTCAGGTTCACAGCGGCATGGTGTGCTCTGTCTCCTCTGCTTCAGGGTAAAGTGACTGAGCCATTGCAACTTCATGCGTAAGCCAATGCACAATGTATCGAATCTCGGACCAATGATGATCGTACACTAAGTGTAGGCTTACAAATGCAGAGTGCATTCTGATTTTCTGTGTAATTGAGTAATCCTCAGCTGGTGAGAACCAAAACAATATCATACATAAAAGACACACAAATTGAAACCAAGAACAAGTGGCGTGCTACAGTTGCACAAGTTCCTAATGTAGAACATAGGACTTCTCTGCCCCAGCTGTTGTGGTTGTTTTTATTTATGCTCTTATTGTTTATTAATGAAATGACACACAACTCTCTCATGTATTGTAGAAAAAAAGGTAGAGCATAGTACTTCACTACTTCCTAACTATTGCGATGTTACTTTAACACCTTCATGATGTAGCTTTCCTCCTCTTGCCATTACATTTGGAGCATTTAACCCGAATTCTAGCTCTGAGGATATCTATGTTTCTGACAGATTTTATCCTAGGTTGTGAATATTAACTCTAATGTTTGATACCTTTCCTATACCAATCTATTTGGAGTCCTTTAGTATCTTGTTTCCCGTGTGCATACAAATTACATTATTTAAAATTTCAGGCGTAGCTGCGGTGCTGCTGATAGAATTTCCTTTTCTTTCCGCGCCCAGTTCTTGAGCGATCTTTGCAATCGGACAGGTACATGTGTAACCCATAAGTTGAGCGAGTGACAGGCACGTATCTGATTTCTAATAAGCTCCTCGTCATGCCCTTGCAATAGCTTTCTCTTACTAGCTACCCCAAAAGTTCTCTGTGTTCTCATGCTTGATCTCTGTGTGCTCATGCATGGCTTCTCAACCTGAATATGTGCAAGCCCATGTTTAGACTTCCAAAACCATCGCTTCGGCATTCTGGTGGATGTAATCTATTGCCCTTGGCAGCATAATCTCTTGCAGCTGTTCCAGGGTGATGTCTATATGCAAGCAATGTTGCTCCTTGTGGACTATCGCCGCTATTTCAGAACTCCTATCCGCTGGTAGCATGTCCTCTAAAGAGCCATGGGGCGCAAAGGAGATTCCTGCTTTCAGATATGGATAATCTTGCATAGAAATTATATCTTCAGACAGTGAAGTCTTCTGCTTGCTCTAAACAGACATTGAGACTTGACAATGCAAGGTAAAACTAATTACTGGTTCTAGCGAAACTTCTGAAAATCCTGCCATATCTAGGTTGCTAAAACGTCGAACCTCATGCTGACCATGCTGCTTGCAACAAAATGGGTTTGACCGGGCCCACTGAGACGTGAAGCTGTTGAAATTGTCCCAATGTTTTTTATGGTATGAATAAAAAGATGGCCCCCATGAGAAGTCTTGAGCAGGCAGTTGAGAAATTTCATTCCTAATATTTGCAAATGTACACTTGAAATGAGGGGCAAAAAACTGCAAGCACTTAATTGCAATCCCAAATATGTTTGTACTCTCCGAGAGTTGAACAGCCGAACCAAAGAAGATATTCGTCTGGTGTAGCATCATACTGGACAAATGTCAAGCCAACAGTGGTTCCATACTCTGAAGTACGGATCGGCACCAACCATAACTGAAAGGAGGGATACTTGTTTTCCCAAACGATTTTATGATGTAGTTCCTTGCCTGCAAAAAGATTCTTGATAAGGGAGTCAAAGGGTATGTGATGGCGTGGTGTGCCACCAAGCTCTATAAATCTCAGAAACTCACTAGCACCAGCTGCATACCACTCAAATCTTTGAGAAATGGATCTAATCAACTCATTGTTGTTGCGGTTCAGAACAGAGAAAACAAATGACTTTATATCATGCACAATACGGTTAGGAAGGGAGGAATTCTTTACCTCCCATTTCATTTGTTCGTCTTCTAGGATTCTCTGCTTGCATTTGTGAAGCGTGTCATCGCACTCTTGAGATGCACGCTTCAGCTTCCTACGCCAGCACAGTAAGGATGCATCTGTGATCTGCCATTTTTCAGATGTCTCAAGAGCAGCCTCTAGCCTAATGTGAGCCATCTCTAGCCTCTCCAAGTTTCTGTTCGCATTTGATTCCTCTTTCTCCTTATATTTTTGAACAATACCAGATAGGATTTGACTAACTGTCTCCTGGACAATCGCATTACTAACCATTTCTGCCATCAGAATTCAGGCATCTGTAGCATCCAGTCCCTGCACAGAACAAGTAATATATAAAAGTATGAATGAGAGCTTAGATGATGAACTTTGGATCATGAACAAAGACGATTTAGCTTAGCGGTTTGAAGGGTTTGAAGCGTGTACCGTCGACCGAATTGGATGAAAATTGTGGACAGCTAACCTTTGTATAGAGATAAGGATATTAAAGTTGGAACGAGAATGGAACCCAACACGTTGAGAGCCAAAAGAGGTAGATGGGTCACTAATATAGATGGGTCTGATCGTGAGGGGTGCAGTGCGGAGCAGTTGGCCTGTACAATGGAAAATTGTTGATCAAGGCAGGATTGTGTTTTTTTTATCTTAACTTTAGACTGGAAGAACCGCTTCTTTGATGTTGGGGACGCCGCCTTCGGATCGCGCCGAAGGGTCGAAGGCTGATGGGATGGAACAATTTTCCAGGCAGTCCCACAAGTGGGTCAAAGTCTTCGGCCCGCGCCGAAGGTTCGCAAAGACGAACCTCTTCCCGAAGGGCAGACAAGGTGAAGTTGGTGTCAGGACTTCAACTGACCAGGCGGCCGGCGACGAGGCGAAGCTTGAATGCCGAAGGTCTACAACGATGAGGATTGTCGTGTCGAGGTGGATCCGAAGGGCGTGATGAGCTGTAAAGGGGGATTAGATGGAAAATTACTGTATACCCTAGAATATTTGAGGAATATAATTGTTGAGGGGTAAAAGGGTGTAATAACGGTAAAGGAGCGGTGAACCGCCCCTATAAATATCCCTGTAACTGTAATTGATGGAATGGTTGATCCCGAGTGAATAGAATATTGTTCTCTTCTCTGAAGGGCCATTGGTGTCTCATTGTGTCTTGGTGTCTTTTCGTGAGACTGTTGTGGTGCTTCTTCATTCCGAAGGGTACTCTCCACCAACATTTGACCTGAAACATGAGAGGTAGCTAGTCTGAACGTTGGCTAAAAGAATTGCCCAACAGGCATAAAGTAGTGAACAACCGTGCTAAAAACCAAATGGTGGGTGGTTGTGACGTACTGATATTTGGCAAAGAAAGGATAACAAAGCAAATGACAACTTGAGCACACGCAAACAAGGAAGGAATCCAGCAAATAGATATTCCAAATTTGTATTCTGCATGAAAGTTTTGCGTATGCCGTGCTTGTTTGACGGACCATGGACGGTTATAATGCTCCTTTTAATTTTACTGCCGTGCCATCCTTCTAGCTGCTTTTGCATCTGTGTTATCCTAATTGGCTTACAATACCTGCATATACTAGATTGCAAATACACTGCTAGATCTAAGCGTCCTAGATGAGGTCGATCGCATAATCTCCTTCTTTAATCGCATCATCGGCTGAAACTACTCCGCTCTAATTCGAGCCTGTCTCGGTCTCTCCCAAGTCCCAGCGTAGAGGAGGCGCGGTAGGATTAGGGATGCAACGTCAGGTCTTTTTTTTTGAAGAAGTTTGCCACGCGTCAGGTCGACGGGAAGTAAATTGAGCGTACCCAAGATTAGAGAGGGAAAAAAAGACAAGCCAATCATGGCAGAGTGAGCGTGGAGAGGAATTGGTCTTTGCAAACAAAATTGTACTGATTATATAAAGATTGTTTTTTCACTTCAAGTTGCCTCAAATTTTTTTGGCTTAACAGCAACAACAGACTCCACATTTCACTGTGTTTTGCATCTGTATATAAATGTGTTTGGATTACTGACAAGGACCGGAGGAAAAGACAAATGGAGTTAAGCTCTGAACACCTACCATCTGATCTACGCATCAGTGTACAAGTCTTCGTCCAGCTGTATGTATCAGATGAAGGAAAAATACAGTATTGAAATTGCAGCTTGTGGCCTCTCAACTACGGCAAGATGAAGTAAATGTAAATTGTTTGCATATCATCTGCAGTTTTTCAGAAGTGAGGGGTTGTTTGGATATAGAAACTAATTTTTAGTCCGGGTCATATAGGATATTTGATGCTAAATAGGAGGACTAAATATGAGCTGGCTATAAAATCTAATTGCATAAATGGAGACTAATTCACGAGACAAATAGCCTAATTAATCCATCATTAGCACGTGTTTGTTGTAACACAACACTGCCAAATTATGGACTAATTAGGCTTAACAGATTCGTCTCGCGTATTAGTCTCCATCTATGCAATCGATTTTGTAATTAGCCTATATTTAATACTTCTAATTGGTGTCTAAATATCTGATGTGACGGAACTAAAAATTAGCTTGGGGACGGCCCTTGATTTGTCCGGTCGAAGGTTTACAGACTGCAATAATGGAGAACTTGGGAGTTGTTTCGTTATTCTCAATTTGCACTGGCCACGGGAAGAGCCCCGTTCGCTTCGCGGGAATCCGAATCGGGTCTATCGTGAATGTCGGTGGAGGATCGGACGGCCCTCGGCTGCCCGGGGGTGGACGGTAATTGGGATGCCGTCCGCCCCCTGGTCGTCGTGTCCGGCGGCAAGGCTGCCCACCGGCTGAGACACCCTGCGCCCGCCTGCGTCCGCACCAAGCACCGCAGCTTCTAGCTGCCCCATTCCACGCACGCGCGCGATGGGGGTTGCAAGTGGCCGGCGTCCATGGCGTCCGGCCCGCCGCACGGTGTGCCTTGTCAAAGTCCGACGTGGCTCGGCGGTGGATCCACAAGTCCGTGGTGCAGTGACGTTGGACGATCGGACGCCGGACGGACGAGGTGGCGCCGCGGCCGCCTTCTGGTGCCAGATCGGACAAGTCCGGAAGGAGGGTGTGTGGCTGTGGCGGGCCGTCGCGCCACCGGGCGTGCCCATGCTGACGTGCTGCGATGAGGTGCGAGGTGATGCATAGCGCTCCGCGGCGACAAAGGGAGGCTGGAGCTTCAGGTTGATGAGAACGCGGCGGCGTCCACAACCACGCCGGACGTGGCACCATGGTGGATGCAAGCGTCGATCGGGAGGGAGGGGGGGGGGGGGTGAGGGGGGCGCCGGAAGTTTCCGACGGCATGCCGTGCTCTGTCTCCTCTGCTTCACGGTAAAGTGACCGAGCCATTGCAACTTCATGCGTAGGCAACTTCCTGTGTAATTGAGTAATTCCCGGTGTATACTCAGCCGGTGAGAACCAAACAAACATCATACATGCAAGACACACAAATTGAAACAAGCAACAAGTGACTTGCTACAGTTGCACAAATTCCTAATGTAGAACATAGGACTTATAGGTCCCAGATGTTGTAGTTGTTTTTATTTATATGTGCTCGTCTTCTTTATTAATGAAACGACACACAACTCTCTCATGTATTAAGGTAGAGCATAGTACTTCACTATTTCCTAACTATTGGGATGTTACTTTAACGCCTTCATGCTGTCTTGTTTCCGGTGTGCGTCCAAGTTACATCTATCTATTATATTAATAAATAATAAGGGAGTGTTTAGAAAAGCCACCACGTTCACCGATAAAGTCTAAAAATTCCCACGTTAATCTAAAAAAAGAGAAGAATTTACACCGTAGGATTTTATGAAGATCTAACGGTCTAGACTAATCCGAAGAGTCCATAACGAATACGATAAATAATACGTTTAAATTCAAAATTAAAAACAAGATATAGAATTAGAAGGTATTTGTCTACAAAACGGAAACCAAATAGCTAAGTAAAGAGTCCATGTCAAATATAATTAGTAAGCAAAATATGCAAAAAAAGATTGAAACCAGATTGACATGGATAAATTAACAGTCCATAGCAAATATATCAAATACATCTAACAGATAGTTAAATTTTGAATAAAAACAATACAAATAGTATTCTTTTTGGTGGAAAGGAAAATATACGAGAAGATTGGGACCGATTCTTCATAGAAATAATAGACCCATATATAGTGACCTTCCATTTTATTGTGTTGTCTTTAGAAGTATGCGGTAAATATATGCAACCTCCATTTATTTTTTATTGGGCGAGCTCAATTGAACGGAAGAACAGCAGCATACGCGGCACTAGCGGGCAAACGGCGCGCTAGCACATGCTAGGCTCAAGGCCGTTTCGGACACGAACACATGCAGATGTTGATCATCCTGTGACGAAGACGGCCTTTCTGCTAAGATTAGAAGCTCCTAGCAGCAACGATGTTCCATGCTAATCGCCCAGTGAAGATGATAGTTTCAGACTTCTATTTTCGATATTGCACATGGTTCAAAGCTTCAAGTGAAATTAAGATCGCGTTGTATGTAGAACAAGATGAATGGGCCAACTAGGCACGCATGAAAACAGACTCTTCAACCGCAAATATCAAAAGTTACTACAAATTGCTCTATCTATACTACCAACTGCTCCCTCCATTCCAAATTATAGATCGTTTTGACAAATATAGATATATAGTTTTTTCTAGAGTAAATTGCACCCTAGGTCTCCAAATTTGTCCCGCGGTTTCACCTAGATCCCTAAACTCTCAAATCGTCCATCTGGATCCAAAATCGTGTTAAGTATTCTATCCGAGGTCGCAAATACGTCACATAAGCAACCAAAACCGACGTAGCATGCGACGTAGTGCCACGGTGGCAAACATTTGCAAACCCCCCTATAGTCTTATCTTCTCTCATTTGTTTCTCCCTCTTTCTCTCCCTCTCCAATCTCTCTCACTCTCCCTTATCTTTCCGGCATGGGTGCCCCTCTCCGCCGCCGCCTCCTGCTGCCCCTCGCGCTCCTGCGGGCCGGCGCGGCGGGGGAGGCGGGTGCGGAGGACGAGCGCGAGCGCGCGCGGTGAGGAGGAAGAAGAGGTCTGCACCCACGCCGGCAGTCAACCAGATTTCCGCCCACGGCAACACACCTCGCCAGCCCCTCTCCACCCCAACCTGCAGCACCTACAGCACCTCCACACCCTCCTGAGCACGCTGCACCTCCAAGCCGGGCCCCTGGACGGCCGGAGCAGGGAGCTCCGCGGTGGCGCCCATGGCCGCGGCTCGAACTCGCGGAGGCGCAGGCGTCCCGGCTGCTCCGGGCCTGGAACGGGCTGGCAAGCGGCAGCTAGACCTCCCACGTGCGCTATTGCTTTCCCCTGAATAACCAGAATTGCACAAAGGCACCGGAAAAACGTTGCTCACCGTCACGCCACTTCCTGCACCGTACAACTGCTCACAAGGAGGAAGGGGGAAAGGGTGCTGCGGCAATGGTTTCGGCTCCGGAACGGCTCAAATGGATCCTTGGGTGCCCAAAGAAGCAGGTGGTGCAATGAATTGGATGAAGGTGCCTCAACGGCGAAGTGAGACTCTGCCATGGGAGGGGAAAACAGCAAGAGGCCGCTAGCACAAGCCCTTGCCGGGAGCTCCTCCCACGGTGGATGGGGGACGACGCCTAGTTGGCGGCGGACTTGGTGAGGATGCACTCGCGTGGGAGGCGGACGGGGGACGGTGCCTGGTCGTCGCGGACTTGGCAAGGAGGGGCTCCTGCGCGGCGCGACCTTCGCGCGGGCCGGCGTGGCGGGGGAGGCGGGCGCGGAGGACGAGCGCAAGCGCGTGCGGCAAGGAGGAAGAAGAGGGCGAGGGCGAGCGACAGTGTTGCGAGCAGAGCCAGCAGAGACCGACGCGCCATGGTACTGTTAGTGCTTCTGGAAGGGTGCTTGGTCAGTGGGGGTGGGGTTGGTCAGGGCACCCCTCGGCTGCGACGGTGACCTCGCGCTTGACTGGCGCCGACGGGGCAGCGGCGGGAGCGAGACGAGCGAGATGAGCGGCTGGGAGAGGGAGCGCGCTTAGGTGAAGTGAGAGAGAGAGATTGGTGAGGGAGAGAGAGAGGAGCAAATTGGAGAAGATAAGAGTATGTAAGGGTATTTTTGCATATGTTTGCCACCGTGGCACCACGTGGCATGCGACGTCGGCTTTGGTTGCTTGCATGACGCGTTTGGGATCTCGAATGGAACACTTAACACGGTTTAGGGATCCAGATGGGTGATTTGAGAGGTTAGGGACCTAGAGGAAACTGCGGGACAAGTTTGAAGACCTGAGGGTGCAATTTACTCTTTTTTCTATGCACCTAAGTAAACATCATGTCTAGATACATAACAAAAACTATGTATCTAGAATTGCTAAAATAACATACAATTTGAAACAGAGGGAGTATTAAACTGGAGATTGGAGGTTGTACGTATATGATCTTTATTGGTCTACCAACCATGTATGATCTTCCATGAAAGAGAAGGCAAAGATACCGGTAGGAGTGCAACAGTAAAAAAAATAGTGGATCTATGTAGCTTTTCTTGCAAAAGCTTAAGCTTTGGCACAACAATAGTTCACATCTTTATGTTCGATAAGTTGTAGGCTAATAAGATAGAGATATCAACGGATGTGATTGTCCCTGAGTTCAGGTCCTATCTCCGGTGCAATACTGACAAGGTCATGTACGGGTAGCTATGCAATTTGATAATGTTATTGGCTTCATTGTAAGCGCTTGGCATTCAACATCTAGACTATAAGAACCTACACAGGCGCGTTGTATATGCTTTCACTAGCTAAATGGTAGCAACAAACCTTAATCAACTCGATCAAACTTGAACGACATGCATAATGTGCATGTATTGCATGCTGCACACTTCACAATATGATTGCAAAAAGAAGTTCCGTTGAGATTAAATTTTCTTTATTCTCATTTTGTTGGTACTAAGGTCACATGGGAAAAGCACCCATAGGAACATTGGAGACTGATTTGAGGTGGTTGAGGACAACATAAACTGCGGTGGACATTAGATTGCGGAATGGTAGTGTTGGCTCCTGGAGTTGAGGAATAGGGAGAGATCGAAGGAGAAAGAGAGGACCAATACATGGTTGGTGAATAAAGTAATATTATTTTATCTCTATAGTAAAAATATGTTAAAGTCAAGGTTTTTACATCATGTTGATGTAGACTCCTTGAACCGCGTTTTAGCTAGGCATCTGCATTACCAAAATATACATAGCCAAAAAGAAAGAAAAGAATGAGCTAAGACGCTAATGACAGTCAATCCAAAGACTAGATCATGGGAGAAGGCGAATAAACAAAGAAATACAATGTTCTTCGTTTAATAAAAGACAGATGAAAAATAATTGCAATGACAACTTAAGGGCAGTGAAAAAGGGCTTCATAAGAAACGGATTCCATCTGTTTTGAGGGTTGAGTGGTCGGGTGCCATGACCGATAGGGTCGTAGCAACTGCACTGTTGTGATTTTCAATATTTGATTAAGTTCAATAGCTAATATTGGATTAAATACATTAGCGAATATTTGATTAAATTCATATGAAATCAATGACTGTTGTAGTACACCATGAGTCGGATTTGGACCGTGTAGTTTACAATTGCAGTGGTATACAATATGCTTGACTTAGTATGTTATAAAAATCAAAAACATAAAATAGATATCGATTTATGGTTTTCATATTTATTTAGAATAAAAAATATGATGATAAAGTTATATCTGAAGGAGTCTAGCCACACTATTAGCACGGGGCATCATACTAGTTATTTAGAATTTCAGGTGTAGTTGCGGTGCTGCTAACAGAAATTCCTTTTCTTTCCGCACCCAGCTCTTGAGCGCTCTTTGCAGTCGTACAGGCACATGTGTAACCCATAAGTCGAGCCAGTAACAGGCTATCCGATTCCTAATAAGCTCCTCGTCATGCCCTTGCAATTGCTTTCTCTTACTAGCTACCCCAAAAGTTCTCAGTGTTCTCATGCTTGATCTCCGTGTGCTCATGCATGGCTTCTCAACCTGAATATGTGCAAGCCCATGTTTAGACTTCCAAATTATTTGGTGTACCATCGCTTCAGCATTTTGGTGGAAGTAATCTATTGCCTTTAGCAGTATAATATCTTCCAGCTGTTCCAGGGTAATGTCTGTATGCAAGCAATGTTGCTCCTTGCGGACTATGGCAGCTATTTCAGAACTCCTATTCGCTGGCAGCATGTCCTCTAAACAGCCATGGGGTGAAAAGGAGATACCGGTTTTCAGATATGGATAATCTTGCAGAGAAATTAAGTCTTCAGACAGTGATGTCTTCTGTTTGCTGTAAACAGACATTGAGACTTGACACTGCAAATACAAATTAATAACTGGTTCTAGAAAAACTTCTGATAATCCTGCCATGTCTAGGTTGCTAAAGCGTTGAACCTCATGTTGACCATGCTGCTTGCAACAAAATGGGTTTGGCCGGGCCCACTGCAACAAGAAGCTGTTGAATTTGTCCCACTGTTCCTTATGGTAGTAAATAGATGGACCCCATGAGAAGTCTTGAGTGGGCAGTTGAGTAAGTTCATTGCTTATATTTTCAAAATTACACTTGAAATGAGGGGCAAAATACTGCAAGCATCTAAGTGCAATACCAACTATATCTGTACTCTCCGAGAGTTGTACGACCAAATTAAAGAATATATGACCCTGTGGTGTACCATCATACTGGACAAATGTCAAGCTAACGTTGGTTCCATGCGCAGAAGTACAGATTGGCACCAACCATAACTGAAAGGAGGGATACTTATTTCCCCGAGCAATTTTATGATGTAGTTGCTTGCCTGCAAAAAGGTTCTTGACAAGGGAGTCAAAGGGCATGTGACAACATGGTGTGCCACCAAGCTCTACGAATCTCAGAAACTCACTAGCACCAGCTGCATACCACTCAAATCTTTGAGCAATGGATCTAATCAACTCATTATTGTTGCGGTTCAAAACAGAGAAAACAAATGACTTTGTAGCATGGACAATACGGTTAGGAAGGGAGGAATTATTTACCTCCCGTTCCATTTGTTCGTCTTCTAGGATTCTCTGCTTACATTTGTGAAGCGTGTCATCGCACTCTTGAGATGCACGCTTCAGCTTCCTACGCCAGCGCAGTAAGGATGCATCTGTGATCTGCCACTTTTCAGATGTCTCAAGAGCAGCCTCCAGCCTGATGTGAGCCATCTCTAGCCTCTCCAAGTTTCTGTTCGCATTTGATTCCTCTTTCTCCTCATATTTTTGAACAAGACCGGATAGGATTTGGCTAACTGTCTCCTGGACAATCGCAGCACTGACCGATTCCGCCATTAGAATTCAAGCATCTGTAGCATCCCTTGCCTGCTCAGAAAAAAATGATATACAACAGCATGCATAAGAGCTTAAAAGATGAACTTTGGATTATGAACATAGTTTTAGCTTAGCAGTTGTAAGAACTTACCTTCGAATGAATTGAGTGAAAATTGTGGACAGAGAGGTACTATCTGGGATGTTAAAAAAGAACGAGAACTTGCGGTACTATGGGACAACAACAACTGATGTGTCAGATCAGCTTAGCAGCTGCAAGAACCTTCCTTTGATTGACTGGTATGGAGGATGCGGACAGGACAGATAGCCTGTGTACAGAGGATAAATCAAACTGCGAGGGATTATAAGAATTTAAGGAGAAGATTGTGATGGCCAAGACTTTGACGGGGTAAAAGTTAGACATCTTTGATAGTGAGAGGTTGTGTGGATATGGCCTCTATAGGGGAAATCATGCAGTCAAGAAGTCTGACTTAAATGAAGGATGAGAGTTTCAACTTTGTTACAGGTTTGAATATATTCGACCAGCATTGAATAATTATGTGGAAAAAAGTGGAAGAGGTGCGTCAAGTCGTGTGAAAATGGAGGTTGGTGTGATAGCTAACAACGACAGGGAAAGAAAATGGGGACATGAAATAGAGTTTAAAAATATTTCATCTATCACTGGCATTTTCTAATAGAATGAAGCCAATATACAACTCAATGTAAATTTATTTCCATGGCTGCTGTCTAATTGACTCGCTACATTTTCCGACGAGCACGCGGATGGGGCTGTGAGGTCTGAGGTAGGCTGTTATGCAGTCTCCAACAATGAAATCGAATAGTAGAACATTCGGTAGACCAACATTGGTGGCTGTAAATCTTCGCAAAGTCTCAATATCTCTATGAAACAATGTCAGCTCATGGCACATACCTACAAATTCAAATTTCATTTTTACAACCCCAATATACATTTATGATAAATCATTGCTAAAAAAACTAATAGTTCATTGTGCATACCTCCAAACTCAAATTCCACGTAGAAATATATATAATATACACAATACAAGACACATATTAAGAACCCTGATAAAGGAGTGACATGGTACACTTGAATAAATGCCAACACGACACAAACATTACTTCTTATTCAGATCAACATGACACAGATTTTGTATATGTAACTCTACAACCAATAAGATGCTGTTGCTCCTACTGCCCCTGTATTTTGAGCGTTACACCCATATTCTTGCCCTGACAGTATGTGTACTATGATTTTTTTGGCTGAGATTTGTCCTCAGCTATGAATAATAATTACGATATTCGATCATTTCCCTGCTGCAAAATTTAACTTTTATTATTCCATTATGGCCGCTTTCCCTTATGGATCCATATCACATGACTTTGAGTTTCAGGCTGCAAAGTCACTTTCCTTTTCTTTCTGCATCCAGTCCATGAGTGATCTTTGCAGCCGGACGGGGAGAATGGGGTTGAGAGGAACGAAAGAAACTACGAAATATTCTACTCTACACCGAAGAACTGGAAGAACAGGAAGGCAAAAATTAACCCAGGTGGCGAGGTAGTAACTGCATATAAGGGAATCAAGAACCTGATACAGACGTGGATCCGATCCCAGCGCCGTTAGAGCGGTGGGGAACTACAACTACCAAACCTAGCCTAGGGTTTAGAGTTCTTCTTCCTCGATAAGTTCTACTTCCTCTCCCCACAACAGGCCTTATACCGAAGGCGGGGATGACAATAGAGTTTAATTAAGCTCTCAGCTAAACAGTGTTTACGACTAAAGAAACAAGTGAAATTAGGACGTGAGCCGTCGGATGACGAATCGACGCCTGACCCGAAGCCGATGAACCGGTGCGCTGAGTGCCGACTTCCCATAGCTCCTTGCGACTGCATAAGACTGATTAAACTGAATGGTACATGGCTTTGCTGTTGCCTGACAAAGCCCCCTCCTCAACATCCTTGTCCTCAAGGATGGAAAGATGGAAACACCCATCCGATAAAGTTTGCATCCTCCCAAGTGGACTCAGATACTGGTAAGTTTGACCATTGAATTAACCACTGCACAACAGGCTCATTGTTACGGGGAATCATTCTTCTCTCCAGAATTTCTGCACGAACTACCTTTATGTTTCCATCAGCATCCATGAGTGGTAGATCAGGAGTTGGTACTGCTTTTGGCCTAATATGTTTCTTCAATTGACTTACATGGAACACTGGGTGTAAGTGACAAGTCTCAGGCAACAAGAGTTTGTATGCCACCTTACCCACTTATTCCAGAATTCTGAATGGCCCATAATACTTAGAATGAAGCTTGAGAGATTTGTGTATACTCAGAGAGGAGTGCCTATAAGGTTGTACCTTAAGATAGACCATATCACCCACTTCCAACTGCCTTTCAGTTCGGTGTTTATCAACTTGATGCTTAATTCGAGCTTGTGCTTTCAATAAATTGTCCTTGATGAGTTAGTTTGCCAATTGCCTATTCTGCAAAATGTTCCTTGCTCCATCATCAGGACAATCTGGTAGAACTACTTCAGCCACTAATGGAGGGGGAAAACCATACAAAGCTTGAAAGGGTGTCAAATTTGATGATGTGTGGTAGGAAGTGTTGTAATCATTGATTAACTCTTTCAGTCTGGCCATCAGTTTCAGGATGATAAGCAGTACTGAAATGAAGATTGATGCCCAATGACTTGAACAGAGCTTGCCATAGTGATTTCTGTCCCTATCAGTTACTATCACTGAAGGTAAGCCATGCAGCTTAAAGATGATTTCCAAAAACAATGTAATCACATCCTGGACTGTGAAAGGGTGACTTAAGGTGAGGAAATGGACATACTTTGTAAATCTGTCAACAACTACTAGGATAACATCCTTGTTGTTGGATTTAGGAAGACCCTCCACAAAGTCCATTGAGATATGAGTCCATGCCATGTCAGGAACTGGGAGCTGTTCAAGTAAACCAGGATATGGTGCGTGTTCAGATTTGATTTTCTGGCATATAGGACATGACTTAACATACTCCTTAACCTGCCGATGCATCTTGTTCCAATAAAATATTGATTTTAATCTCTGATATGTAGCTCTCTCTCCAGAACGTCCCCCCAAAGCTGACTTATGAAAACTGTCCAACAACTGTTGTCTGAGATTTCCAGTTTGACCAATCAGCACTCTGCCTTTATATCTTAGGATACCATTTTGCAGAGAGAATGATTGAACAGCTGAATTATCAATATTGAGTTTGGTAATGAGATCTTGACACTTAATATCTTAAACGTATGATGCAGTGACTTGTTCAATCCATACAGGTACCACACAAGAAATTGCCAATGATTGTGCATGAGAAGCTCTAGACAGGGCATCAGCTACTTTGTTTTCTTTCCCTTTTTTGTATTCCACCACATAATTGAATCCCAACAGCTTTATTAAGAGCTTGTGTTGTATTACATCAGTAAGCCTTTGTTCATGAATATATTTGAGGCTTTGTTGATCTGTTCTTATAATGACAGAAGAGCTAGCCAAATAATGTTTCCATTTTTTTAGAGCTTCCAGTATTGCCACTGCTTCTTTATCATAAGTGGACATTGTTGCTGCCTTTTTGCCCAATGTCTTGCTGTAAAAGGCTATTGGTTTACCCTGCTGCATCAGAACAGTGACAATACCTTGTCCACTGGCATCAGCCTCTAGTATAAATGGTAAACTGAAATCTGGTATGGCCAAAACTGGAGGTTGCAACATAGCTTGTTTTAGTAACTGAAAAGCTTTCTCTTGCTGGTCAGACCATGTAAAAGCATCTTTCTTCTGAGCATCATATAATGGTCTGCATATCACCCCATAGCCTTTGACAAATCTTCTGTAGTATCCTGTCAAACCCAGAAATGCTCTTAATTGAGTGATGGTGTTTGGAGATGGCCACTGTTTAATGATATCTAGCTTTTGAGGATCTGTTGCCACTCCCTCTTTGCTAATAATGTGGCCTAGATATTCAATCTCCTGTTGAGCAAAAGAACATTTACTCATTTTGGCAAAAAGTTTGTTATGCCTCAGAACCTCCAGGACAGATCTCAGGTGTTTCACATGATCAAGCAAAGTTGAAATGTAAATCAGTATATCATCAAAAAATACCAATGCAAATTTTCTGAGGAACTGAGCCAACACAGAATTCATTAGTGACTGAAAGTAGCTGGTGCATTTGTTAGGCCAAATGGCATTACCATATACTCAAAATGACCCAAGTGTGTAGAAAAGGCTGTTTTAGGAATGTCTTCCTCCTTCATTCTAATCTGATGATAACCAGATCTCAGATCAATCTTTGAAAAAATTTGAGCTCCAAACAATTCATCTAACAAGTCCTCAATTATTGGAATTGGGTATTTGTTCTTGACTGTGTTGGAATTCAATTGCCTGTAATCAACACAAAGCCTCCAAGTTCCATCTTTTTCCTTGACTAAAATTACTGGAGAAGAGTATGGACTTAGACTTGGTCTGATCATTTGAGACAATAGCATCTGCTTGATCAGCTCTTCTAAAGCATTTTTCTGATGGAATGGCAATCTGTAGGGCCTTTGATTAACCACTTTAGAGTTATCCACTAACACAATTGCATGATCCAGTTCTCTGTTAGGTGGCAGCTCAGTAGGCTCATGGAAAACATCCTCAAATTCCTTTAACACAGTTGATATTTCAGGTGGGATTTGCTGTGAAGTACTGCTGTCAGTGTGACTTGCATTGTTGTTCAGCACAATAACAGAAGGAAGAGCTTGCTTCTTTAATAACTGGCAGAGCTTCTTTGGTCCAATGACCAAATGTTTTGGAGGTAGGGATTCATCCTGAAAAGTGACTGGTTGATCACCATAATGTGTGATGGTAAATTCTCTTGTTTTTAGATTCAAACCCACTGGGCTGTGAGTGAATATCCAGTCTGCTCCCAATATGATATCATAGCCTTGCACCTCTAATAATCGGAAATCAGAGCTGAAGTCATGACCTTGGATGGAATATCGGCATGCTCAACAAGCAGTTTCACTTGTCATGTTAGAACCATTAGCTGCTGCTAATTGAAGAGGTGTCACAGTCGAAATCTTGAATTTGTTTCTGGTAGCAAATTTGGCATTTATGAAAGAAATGTCACTGCCACTGTCTACCAGAGCTATAGCTATGTGCTTTCCAAAATGTAGCTTCAATGTAAAAGTGGCTGCAGAAGAAGTAGATCCACACAAAGCATGCATTGACACTTGCACCACAGGAGCAGGTTGAGTATCATAGTATTCACCATCTTCACACTACACAGTGTCATCAACAACTGCAATCTCCTCCTTCCCTTCTGCATTTTCAACCACTATCATAGAAAAGGTTTGTTTCCCTTTACAGACTTTTGTGTGACCAGGAACCCAAGGTTCCCTGCACTTAAATCACTTTCCTGCAGCCCTTAGGTCAGCTATAGTTGGGTTGTTAACATCTTTGAACTCTATTGGCTTTTGCTCCTCACCCCACTGTTTCACTGGTTTTTGCATAGATGGAAACATATTGTATCTTCTTGGCTGAGGAGTGGCCTGTTCTAACCTTCTAGCAAACCAAAAGGCTTGTGTCAGTGAAGTTGGTTTGTGACATTGGAGATGGTGCTGTATATGTTCTTTCAGCCCAGAAATGAAGCTTGAAATGAAATAGTCTTCCTGCAAGGTTGGGTTGCTTCTTTTTACTAACCCCATACATTCTTCAAACTTGTCAATGTATTCAGGTACTTCAGCATTTTGCTTTAAGATGTCGAATTGCCCAATGATTTCAGCAGTGGAGATATCATGAAATCTATCCTCCAATAATCTGCAGAAATGATGCCATGGTAGTGAAGCTGAACTGCACCTTGTTCCCCTCCACCAATATTCTGCTTTGCCAGTCAGGTACATGACTTCTATCTTCACCCTATCCTCAGTTGGGACAGCCACCATTTCAAAAAATTTCTCAGATTTTCTGATCCAGCCATCTGGATCAGTGCCATCAAATTCAGGAAAAGATAATTTTGGCCCTTTTGCTACCACTCTCTGCTGAAGCTGCATTTGTGAAGCAAAATGATTCTGCATTGGTCTGAAGGATTGATTTGCATCCATTTGTGGTGTAGGTCCAGTTTTACCAGTTGGGTTGATGGGTTGCTGGTTCTGTTTGTGCTGATTCATGTCAAGATCAAAGTTTGCCCTCTCATAAAATTCTTCTAACTCATGATCATCCCAAGGACAGTCATCCAAATCCTCAGTATATGGGTCAGTATGATGGGGAAAAGTGGACCATTCAGGACCTCCATTATATATGAAGTGATCTCTAGAAGTATGTGGTGGAGTATAGAACTGTCTATAAGCTCCAGGGTGTGGTGCATGCTCTCCAAAATGAATAGACTTGTTGACATGTATGGTATGCTGAGGAACAAAAGGAGGTTTGGTACCTTGCTGACAAATGGCAGTATGCTTACCCTTTACATTGGATCCCATATCTTCAGGTGCCTGCACCCCTACCTTGGTCGTCACCTTGTCCACAGAAGCTACCAACTTTCCCAGTGAATTCTCCATAGTGCTATTGAAAGCATATTGCTTCTTCATGAATTTGTCCAATGTTCTTCTGATCGCATCCACCTCATCTGCTGTGGCATAAGCCACTGCCTCTGGATCTGAGGATTTGAGCCATTCACCACTTGCAGATCGGTTTGAGACTAGCTCTCCCCGTCTAGATCAGCAAGCCAAGTCTTCCGCCGCCTGGGTTACGGGTGTAGCTCCGAAATTTTACACAAGAACAATGTCTTGCAACCCTTGCCGTGGTCAATTCTACCGATAGTGAAAGGGAAAATTGGGTGTTGTTCACAGATCAGGGTGGGATGGGCGGGATTTTGCACGAGTGAGTCAAAACCACCAAACCACCGCGCCAATCGGACTTGACCTGGAACTATGGCTTTGGAAAAGAAAAAAAATCCAGCCAAGGACTGCCGGCTTTGATACCAATTGAGAGGAACGAAAGAAACTATGAAATATTCTACTCTAGACCGAAGAACTGGAAGAACAGGAAGGCAAAAATCAACCCAGGTGGCGAGGTAGTACATATAAGGGAATCAAGAACCTGATACAGACGTGGATCCGATCCCAGCGCCGTTAGAGTGGCGGCGAACTACAGCTACCAAACCTAGCCTAGGGTTTATAGTTCTTCTTCCTCAATAAGTTCTACTTCCTCTCCCCCCAACAGGCCTTATACCGAAGGCGGGGATTACTGTTGTGAATGACGATGATCAAACCAGGAAGAACGCAAAATCAAACCACAGCGAGACACAAGATTTAACGTGGAAAACTCTCCTAATGCGGAAGGTAAAAACCACGGGCGCCAGCCAGCAAACACTTCTTCCTAATTTCAAGAGTCAGGTTACAACGCCGTATGGCGGCTTAATCAAAGTGGAAACCCTAACACAGGGTATATGTACCGTATCGCGGGGGGCCAGCGCCCCGCACCCCCCCGAACCTGAGGGGCGCGGCGTTATAACCTGACTCTGGCCCAAGCCTCCGGCGACGGGCCTCCGCTTCGCTTCGTCAGAAGTCGGCCAATAATGATGTGGACTGAATTTGGAACATATTCAACAAACTCCACCTTGCGACAAATTCATCTTGTAGCATAAATCAACACCTTTATCCTGAACATAATAAAGAAATAAAAAACTGCTGGCGCCAAATAGCCTCTTGGGCTAATCCATCAAGCCAACTAAGCTTGAGCAAAGCTCAAACTTAGCAACAGGTACTGGCTTTGTCATCATATCAGCAGGATTATCATGAGTACTAATCTTGCATACCTTTAGCTTACCTTCCTCGATCACATCACAAACAAAATGATACTTGATGTCAATATATTTTGTTCTCTCATGAAACATCTGATCTTTGGTAAGGTAAATGACACTTTGACTGTCACAGTATAAATTAATGCAAGAATCAACTCCACACAGCTCAGCATACAAACCTTTCAGCCAAATCAATTCCTTGTATGCTTCACAAACAGCCATGTACTCTGCTTCAGTAGTAGACAAAGCAACAACAGACTGCAAAGTAGCCCTCCAGCTCACAGCACAACTGCCAATAGTGAACACATAACCAGTGAGAGATCTCCTCCTGTCCAAATCAGCAGCATAATCTGAATCCACATAACCCATAAGTCCCTTATCAGTCCTTCCAAACTTCAAACAAGAATCTGCTGTGCCTTTAAGATACCTGAAAATCCATTGAACTGCCCTCCAATGTTCTTTACCAGGATTAGACATGTATCTACTAGCCAAACTCATAGCATAAGCTAAATCTGGGCGAGAGCAAACCATGGCATACATCAAAGACCCAACAACACTAGAATAAGGAACTTTTGACATGTATTCAATATCTTGATCTGAACTAGGACACTGAGCAGCTGAAAATTTAAAGTGAGGTGCAATAGGAGTACTAACAGACTTTGCATTATGCATGTTGAAACGCTGAAGAACTTTCTTAATATAATTTTGCTGACTAAGAAACAACAAACCAGATTTTCTGTCTCTAGTAATTTCCATACCGAGTATTTTCTTAGCAGCACCAAGATCCTTCATATCAAATTCACTACTCAACAATTTCTTCAATTTAGTGATTTCAACTTTGCTCTTGGCAGCAATCAGCATATCATCAACATACAACAATAAATATATAGGTGATCCATTAACATGCTTAATGTAAACAAAGCTATCAAATTTTGACCTCTTAAAACCGTGCGACAGCATGAATGAATCAAACCTTTTATTCCACTGACGAGGGGACTGCTTCAAACCATACAAGGACCTCTTCAATTTGCAAACAAATTTCTCCTTGCCAGGCACTATGAACCCTTCCGGCTGGTCCATATATATATCCTCCTCAAGCTCTCCATGCAAAAACGCAGTCTTCACATCTAACTGCTCAAGCTCAAGATCATGTGAAGCAACGATACTGAAGAAAGTACGAACAGAACTGTGCTTTACCACTGGAGAGAAAACATCATTATAGTCAACACCCGGAATTTGACTATAGCCTTTTGCTACTAACCTTGCCTTAAACTTTGGAGGCTCGCTTGGAGATAAACCCTCCTTTCTGTTGAAGATCCATTTGCAACGAGCGGTCTTCTTTTTCTCAGGCAAGGGCACAACCTCCCATGTGCAATTCTTCTCGAGAGACTGCATCTCCTCACGCATAGCCGAGATCCACTTCTCACGATCATCACAATCAATAGCTTCAGTATAAGTTGCTGGCTCATGAGTATTGTCCACCTGTTCAACACAACTCAAAGCATAAGAAGTCAAATTACATTCTTCAATAAGACGAGCTGGAGGTCCACAACTCCTCTTTGATCTGCGATGAGCAATAGGCAATTCCTCCTCTGGCTGCAAAAGAGGAGGTGAGTGCTGAACATCATCATGAGCATCATCATCAGCAACTTCATTATCATGATCATCAACTGGCTCGAACTGCGTGGCTACCTCATCATCCACATGCTCCACCTGCACGCTCATATGCCGCAGCTCTTTTTCAGAATTATCTGGAACATGATCTGAGGATAAACTGTCATTAAACATCACAGATTCATTGAAAACAACACTCCTACTCATAAAAGTCTTTCCTGTTTCAGGATTCCACAATTTATATCCTTTAACTCCCGAACCATAACCAAGAAAAAGACATTTAATAGCTCTAGGCTCTAGTTTTCCATTATCAACATGAGCATAAGCAGTGCAGCCAAAAACCCTCAATTGTGAATAATCAGCAGGTGAACTGGACCATACCTCAATGGGAGTTTTCTTATTAAGAGGAATAGAAGGCGACCTGTTTATCAAGTAACATGCAGTATTAGCAGCTTCAGCCCAAAAACGTTTGCTCATCCTAGCATTGGACAGCATGCAACGAGCCTTTGATATGATGGTTCTGTTCATACGCTCAGCCACACCATTTTGCTGCGGAGTGTGAGGTATGGTGTGGTGCCTAACAATGCCTTCTTGCCTGCAATAATCATTAAAAGCATCCGAACAGAACTCTCCACCATTATCAGTACGAAGCAATTTTACTTTCCTTTCAGTTTGCCTTTCTATCATCACTTTCCAATTCTTGAAAGCATCAAAGGTGTCATCTTTATTTTTCAGAAAATATGGCCAAACTTTTCTAGAGTAATCATCAATAATTGTAAGCACGTAACGAGCACCACCAAGAGAAGGCTTACGGGAGGGACCCCATAAATCAGCATGTACATAATCGAGAGTACCTTTGGTGGTATGAACTGAGGTGTTGAATTTTACCCTTTTATGCTTCCCAAAAATACAATGCTCACAGAACTTCATGTTACTCGAAGTGCAGCCATCAAGAAGGTTTCTCTTCATCAATTCTGCCATGACAAGTTTGCTCATATGTCCCAAACGCATATGCCAGAGGTTAGTCTTACTAAGTTCATCATTAGTAACAGCAGCAGCAGCGGAAACAGAACCATGTAATGTACTTCCTCTAAGAACATATAACTTTGCAGAATTCATATCACCTTTCAAACAAATGAGAGAACCTTCTGATACCTTTAGAACTCCACCTGAATCGGAGTAATGGAACCCTTCTGCATCAAGCGTGCTGAGCGAGATGAGATTTCTGGACATCCCTGGTATGTACCTCACATTCTTCAGCATGCGTGTCATGCCATCATGTGTCTTGATCTTAACAGAGCCGATGCCCACAATGTCACATGGGTTATCATCTCCCATACGCACAACATCTCCTTTGTGCACAGGCTTATAGGAACTAAACCAATCTCTGTTAGTGCAGATATGAAATGAACATGCTGAATCAAGTACCCATTCATCATGACCAGAAACACAGCCAGCAAAAACAACCAGACAATCTCCAGAATCAGAATTATCAGCAGCCGTAACAACAGAAGCCTTACCATCAGGATTGTTTTTTCTTTGCTCCTTTTTCTTGAGCTTTATACAATCCTCAATAAAATGGGTGTTCTTCTTGCAATACTTACAGAACTTTTTAGGCGGTTTGGACTTTGAACGGCTCTTGTCACGATTATTGCCATCATTGGAGGATCTATGCTCAGGTCTGCCTCTCACATGTAATGCTTCGCCCTTAGAGGACGACGACCCGTCAGACTGCACCATACCTTTCATCTTCTCTTTGGATTGGAGCGCCTCATAAACTTCCGCAAGGGTTAGTTCATCACGGCTCAAAAGTATGGTGTCACGGAAATTAGCATACGAATTTGGCAATGAACATAACAGTAAAAGACCTAAGTCCTCATCATCATACTTCACCTCCATTGACACTAGGTCGGCAACGATCTCCTTGAACACGGATATGTGACTCATCACCACATCACCCTCCTTCATCTTGAGAGTGAACAACTTCATCTTTATATGCATTTTACTGGTAAGATCCTTGGACATACAGATTGATTCCAGTTTCAACAAGAGTTCTGCAGCAGTCTTTTCCTGCAGCACCTCTTGCAAAATATCATTATGCAGATGAAGCTGAATTAGAGAAAGAGCCTTACGATCCTTTCGGACTTCCTCCGGAGTCCAATCCGCCTTGGACTTCTTCCCAAAACCTTCCAGCGCCTCATCATAATCATCTTTCTGCGCCAAAAGAGCCCGCATCTTGACCTGCCATAGCGAGAACCTCGTCTTGTAATCCAGCAGTGGTAGATCAACCTTCATCGACGTCGCCATGGAACCCTAATCTGCAACCAGAGCTCTTGATACCACTTGTTGTGAATGATGACGATCAAATGAGGAAGAATGCAAAATCAAACCACAGCGAGATATAAGATTTAATGTGGAAAACTCTCACAATGCGGAAGGTAAAAACCACGGGTGCCAGCCAGCAAACACTTCTTCCTAATTTCAAGAGTCAGGTTACAACGCCGTATGGCGGCTTAATCAAAGTGGAAACCCTAACACAGGGTATATGTAAGCCTCCGGCGACGGGCCTCCGCTTCGCTTCGTCAGAAGTTGGCCAATAATGATGTGGACTGAATTTGGAACATATTCAACAACTACAATAGAGTTTAATTAAGCTCTTAGCTAAACAGTGTTTACGACTAAAGAAACAAATGAAATTAGGACGTGAGCCGTCGGATGACGAATCGACGCCTGACCCGAAGCCGATGAACTGGTGCGCTGAGTGCCGACTTCCCATAGCTCCTTGCGACTGCATAAGACTGACGAAACTGAATGGTACTTGGCTTTGCTGTTGCCTGATAGGGGTACCCATAAGTCGAGCAAGTGAGTCATCATACGTGCCATCTGACTCCCAAGCTCATGATCCTGTCCTCGAATCTGCTTTCTCTTCGTAGATCTTCCAAAAGTTCTCCATGTCCTCATGCTTGTTGTCAACGTGCACATGCTTGGCTTCTCAACCTGTATGTGTGCAGGCCCATGTTTAGACCTCCAAATCATTTGGTAGACTGTTGCTTCAGCATTCTGGCAGAAGTAACCTATTGCCCTTGATAGAATGATCTCCTCTAGTTGTTCCAAGGTAATGTCCGTATTTAAGCAATGATGGTCCCCACCGACTATCGCCATTGATACGGAACTTTTATTTGTGCGAGCATGTCTTCGGAAGAGCCATGGGGTGAAAAGGAAATTCCTGCTTTCAGATATGGAGAATCTTGTAGGGACATTATGCCTTCGGATAGAGAGGTCTTCTGTTTGCTGTACACAGGCAGCGAGATATGGCTCTGCAAACAAAATTCAATTACTAGTTCTAGTGAAACATCAGATAAATTTGACATGCCCAGTTTCGTAATACGTCGAAGCTCATGCCTATCATGCTTTTTGCAACATAAAGGGTTTGGGTGTAACCATTGAGACACAAGGCTGTGAAGATTGTCCCAATCTTTTTTCTGGAAGAATAAATAGATGGCCACTACTACAGAAATGATCTTTCATCCTTCTCATTTGTTCCGGCCAGTTTTGGGCCCGGGACTAAAGAAAAAATTAGTCCCAGGTCCAACGGCTAGGGGCTTACTGGGAGGGTGGGGGGACATTTAGTCCCGGTTGGAGCCACCAACCGGGACTAAAAGTCCCTCATTTGTCCCAGTTGGTGGCTCTAGCCGGGACTAGAGGCCCACGGGCCCATTTGTCTAGGCAGGAACCACCACCAGGGACAAATGATGTACTTTTAGTCCCGGTTGGTGGTTCCAACCGGGACTAAATTTCTAAGGCCCTTTTATCCTCTTCTTCCTCCCCTGCCCCGAGCCATTCCTCCATTCGTGTTCTTCCTGTTCTTGGCTCTTGGGTGAGGGGAGGTCATTCCAATTTTCTCCACGATTTGTGAAGGTTTTTGATTCCCCCATCCAACGGTTTAAAGGTTAGAAACTTCATCCTCTCATCTTCCATTGCTATTGTAGCTCGTTTCATGGTTTAGAAATAGAGATTTTGAGATTTTTTTAGATTGGAAAAATGTTGAATTTTTTTCGATTTATACACCATTTGAGATCAAATTACTTAAGGTTTGCATAGAGTAGAATGTTATTTTTTACAATGGGAGTATATACATAGAGAGAGGAATACTATTTAGAAAAAATATGGTTATGAAAATGAGTATAGTAGGATTTTTATTTTTAGAATGAGAGTATGCATATATGACCATATATGGATTTGAATGTGAAATGTGAAATTTCAAATTGAATGTTTATGTGCAATGTGAAATGTCAAATTGAATAATTATTGAAAGTGAAAAAAAGATGTATACTTGGTATTATACTATGAATAAATTACTTTGACAATCTAATGATGTATTTATTCAGGCTCACATTGAAACCGTCGAGAAGTAAAAAAATCTTTGTTTTGAAACATACATCTGTCGTTAACCTTGACTATGCGCTGATGACATTGCCATTCAGGACAAACATGATATTCGCAACACGGTGCGATATAAGAACGTGATGAAGGAGTACGGCCTTGGTCCCAATGAAGAAATCCTCACCTTTGAGCGAGGTGAGGATGCCATCATTCGGACCAAGGCCGTATTCCTTCATCACGTTCCTATGCCGCACCATGTCACGGATATCAATGTTGGTCCCGAATGGCATGGTCAAGGTTAACGACAAATACATGTTCCTAAATAAAGATTTTTTTCTTCTCGATGGTTTTTGCATATAGAGCCTGAAACAAAGTTGTGAACCTTGATTGCATCCCATATGACGTGGGACGACGAGTGTTCGCCTCAAACAGAAGAGTGTCAAAATAATTAGTGTTCGCCTTTATTCAGTTTTTTACATTTATTTGATAAGTGCAGTGAGATTAGTTTTATTTTTGTAAATACTGTAGTTGAGTGCTTCACCCAACATGATGAGCAATTAATGTTTAATTTATAGAAATGGCTTTGCAACATGATGCATTGGAGCGTCGTACGTGCGCTCGGCGTTGGTACACAATCATTTGAAACGCATCGGACATTCCCTTGAGTTCCGCCCTGAAGAGCACCTTGGACTCGTTGGATTAAGAAAGCATTTCATTGCCTCGCTCTTGGAAATGCAAGTCACAAATTTGAGTGTGAATTTGATATCGAGTTGCATGGTACGGATGATGAACGCGAGTTGATGGCTCCACGTAAATTAAGGCGTGAAACGTTGGGGATGGCAGAAATTGACCGTTCGGTGACGAGAGTTGGCGCGGCAGTTCTTGAGACATTAGTCAATAGGTCTATTGAGTAGATTGTATTAGCACGTAGCTTATTCGGTATTATTATTCATATTGTGTGATGGATATTTTGGACCTTTTAATTATTCATCTTATTGTAATTATGAGAATTTATTCATTTATTACATTTATTTGATACGTGTAACAAAATCAATATTTTAGATGTTTTAATTAACCATGTTGTGTAATTGTTCATGTTATGTAAGATACCATATTGTGCAATGCAGATGCACCGACAATGGATGTACAATGCTGACCGACGTTCCAAGGAGTTCATTGATGGCCTCCATTATTTTTTAGATGTAGCCGAGGCAAGCAAGAGGAATGATTTCATGTGCTTCCCGTGCATCCATTGCCAGAATAAGAAAGGTTAGTCCTCTTCAAAGACCCTTCACAGCCATACTTTTCCTAATGGTTTCATGTTCAATTACATTTGTTGGACCAGTCATGGAGAAAAATAAGTTATAATAGAGGATAATGAAGAAGAAGTTTTTGACGGCAACTTTCCTGGCCATGCTGGATTCGGAGCCTTCGATGATGATGATGCAATGGAAGAGCCTGAAGGAGAGGCGGTAGATGATGATCCCACAGACAATCTTGGGCACAAGCTGTGCGATGCGCGTGAAGATTGTGAAAGTGAGAATGAGAGGATGAAGTTCCAGCAGATTTTAGCGGACCACCGCAAGTTGTTGTACCCAGGATGCGCAGATGGTGGAAGAAGCTTGGCATCACTCTGGAGTTACTATAATGGAAGACAACGCATGGTGTATCCGACAAGGGATTTGGTGAATTACTGAAACTTTTTAAAAAATGCTTTCTAAGGATAACGAGTTGCCTGCCACAACGTACGAAGCAAAACAACTTGTTTGCCCTCTAGGTTTGGAGGTACAGAAGATACACACATGTCCCAATGACTGTATCCTGTACCGCAGTGATGAGTATGAGAATTTGAATGCATGCCCCGTATGCGGTGCATTGAGGTACGACCCTGGAGAAGTCGAGGGGAGTGTCCTAGGAAGAGTTCCTGCCAAGGTTATGTGGTACTCTCCTATAATACCAAGTTTGAAGCGTATGTTTAGGAACAAAGATCACACTAAGTTGATGCGATGGCACAAAGAACAACGAAAGCAAGACACAATGTTGAGACACCCGGCTGATGGATCCCAGTGGAGAAAAATAGATAGAACTTGCCCAGACTTTGCACCGGAGTCGAGGAACATAAGGTTTGCTTTGAGTATGGATGGCATGAATACTTTCAGTGAAATGAGCAGTAGCCACAACACTTGGCCTGTGACTCTATGTATATACAATCTCCAACCATGGCTCTGCATGAAGCGAAAATTCATCATGATGTCGGTGCTTATCCCGGGCCCAAAGCAACCTGATAACGACATTGATGGGTCCTAAGACCATTGTCAAAGAACGTTATTGTTGTGGCACGAAGAAGGTGTACGGATGTGGGATGAATACCGGCAGAAGAACTTTAACCTACGAGCCTTGTTATTCGTAACCATCAATGACTGGCCTGCTCTTAGTAACCTGTCAGGACAAACGAACAAGGGATATAGAGCCTGCTCACACTTCAAAGGAGAGGCAAGCATTTCAAAGGGCAAGCAGACCACCGTACAAAGCCGATGCACCGAAGTGGTATGCAGGTCTTTGATATGGTAAAGGATATAGAAGTAGTATTTGGCAAGGGACCTGGTAGCCAACCTGTTCCGAGCGAAAACGGAATGGTGCCCATGTGGAAGAAGAAGTCTATTTTTTGGGAGCTACCATATTGGGAAGTCTTAGATGTTCTCAATTCAATTGATGTGATGCACATCACAAAGAATCTTTGCGTCAACCTGATAGGATTCCTAGGAGTGTACGGAAAGACAAAAGATACACTAGAAGCATGGTAGGAATTGCAACATATGGACGAACGAGATGGCCTACATCCAGAAATGAGAGAAAATGGACAGCACTACTTAAGTCCTTCCAGCTATACTCTTAGCAAAGAAGAGAAGGAAAGCATGTTCGAATGCTTGAGCAGTATCAAGGTCCCATCTGGATACTCCTCGAACATAAAAGGAATCCTAAATATGCCAGAGAAGAAATTCACAAACCTAAAGTCTCATGACTGTCACGTGCTTATGACTCAACTTCTTCCAGTTATGTTGCGTGGGATTCTGCCTGAGAACGTTCGATTAACTATCATAAAGCTGTGTGCTTTCCTCAACGCAATTTCTCATAAGGTAATTGATCCAGACAATCTTATAAAGCTGCAAAATGATGTGGTACAATGTCTAGTTGGCTTGGAGTTGATATTTCCACCATCATTCTTCAACATTATGACACATATCCTAGTTCACCTTGTCAAAGAGAATGATATTCTCGGACCTGTATTCCTGCACAATATGTTCCCTTTTGAAAAGTTCATGGCCGTACTAAAGAAATATGTTCATAATCGTGCTCGTCCTGAAGGAAGCATCGCCAGTGGCTATGGAACAGAGGAGGTCATTGAGTTTTGTGTAGACTTTACTGATGACCTTAAACCGATTGGGGTTCCTGAATCGCAGTATGAGAGGAGAATACGTGGAAAGGGCACACAAGGAAAGAAAGCAAATATCTGTACGGATGATTTCCCAGAAAAGTCTAAGGCCTGGATTACACGTCGACACATGGATTCTTTCGCCAGGTGATTGCGGAAGCATCTAATGCATAACATGGATATACCAGAACAGCTGGCGTGGTTGGCTAGGGGACCACCTTGGAGTATCCTAATATTTCAAGGGTACGAGATAAATGGGAACACAGTTTACACAAGAGCCCAAGATAAAAAGAGCACCAACCAAAATAGCGGTGTCCGTATGGATGCCACAGACAACAACGGTAAAAAGGAGATATATTATGGTTACATAGAGGAGATATGGGAACTGAATTATGGACCCATTTTGAAGATACCTCTATTTCTGTGCCAATGGGTGAAGCTGAATGGAAGAGGGGTAACAAAATATTAGTACGAGATGACAATAGTGGACCTCAACAATCTTGGGTACAGAGACGAACCATTCGTGCTAGCCCAGGATGTCGCTCAGCTTTTCTACATGAAGGACATGTCCAGCAAGCCAAAGAATGGGATAAACAAGTAAACAGATGAGCCAAAGCGACACTTAGTTCATTAAGGAAAAACAAACATCGTTGGAGTCGAGGACAAGACAGACCAGTTGAAGGATTATAATAAGTTTGTTGAGATTCCTCCTTTCTCGATGAATGCTGATCCATGCATCCTGTTAGCCAATGAGGATGCTCCATACTTGCGCCGCGATCATAATAAAGGGACATATGTGAAGAGGAAGACAATTACCGTACTAGTAGATGCTGATCTTTAATGTATTAGAATCATTATGTATCATTTTATAAATATCTTATGAACAATTTGTATAGTTCGATCATATGTACTTCAGCATTGTTGATTGTGTTTTATAAATTTCATAGTTTTCTACTTAATTTTTATGTTCAAATATAATTTTTAGATATCTTTTGGATTAGTACTCAATTATCTAGATTTATTTCATCAAACTTATACTAACACACACACACTAACACTGCTCTCTCTCACACACAGACACACTCACTCTTTATCTCTCTCTCTCACACACACACACTCACACACACACTTATTATTTATTATAGCTATTAAAACAAGGAAAAAACTCATTGTTGATCTTTAGTCCCGGTTCTAGCCAACACCCAGAACCTTTAGTCCCGGGTCGTAGCTCCAACCGGAACTAAAGGTCGCGCCCTATATATCCCGGCCTAACGACCTCCCCTTCTCCCTTCTCCATTCTCGATCTTGGCTGTCGCCGTCTCCACGTCCGCTATGCCGGTGCCTCCGCCTCCTCCTTCGCCCCTGCGCACATCCGCGCTGGTGCCTCCGCCTTCTCCTCATCGTGCGCCTCCGCCAGCGCCTCCGTTGCACCGCCGCCCCGGCGGCCCCATGACCTCCTCCGCCGGCGTCCCCCGTGCCCGAGCACCCGCGCCACCGTCGCTGTCCTCGATCCGCGCCGTGCCCGACCGCCTACGCGGTCGACTAGCCGTCCATCCGCACCCCGTCCCTCTCGCCCCGTCGTCCTAAGCGCCACTGACTATCCAATCGACTGCAACGCGTCCACGTGCGCACCGCCCCCTGGCCCAGCCTCCCTCGTCCCCATACGTGCCGTGCCGCCCCTGGCAAGCGCACCAGCTGCCGTCGTCGCCAACCGCCATCATCGCCGGCAGTGTGTGTGTGCGTTGTCTGTGTGCGTGGTGTGTGCGTGGGTGTGTGAGTGGGCCCGAGTGGGTCGTGTGTGTAAGTGGGCCGTTTGTGTGTGAGTTTTCTATGTGTTTTTTTAATTTGAGGTGTGTTTATATATGCATGGTGTGTGGGTATGCATGTGTGTATGATGTGTGTAGTGTATGCTTATGAAAATTTAACTAACTGGGAAATTTTCATTTATGTAGTCCCTCGCACGCCAACGTCGACGTCCGGTCCCCGCCGCCACCGCCGCCTTGCCCCCCGTGCTCGGCCTCGCGTGCCGACGTCCGATCCACACCGACACCCCGCCCCCCTTCGTCCCCTAGTCGGCCTCGCGCCCACGTCTCTACGGAAATATACATTTCTAGAAAATTTCTAGATATTTGTTTATGAAAAATTTAGTGACTTTAGTGACTAGACATAGTTCTTGAAAATTTCATGTATATTGCATAATGACTTTAATGACTAGAAAAATTCTAGAAATTTGTATATTTACTTTAATGACTAGAAAAATTTCGAGAAAATTGGTACAGTGGCTATTGTGACTAGATTAATTTGTAGAAAATTGATAGTGACGTCAGTGACTAGATTAAATTCTTGAAAAATTCATGTATATTTACTTTAGTGTATATTTCTAGAAATTTAATGTATAAGTCTTTAGAAATTGTATAGGGCTGATCTATATTTATTTTATATAAGTAACCCTGAAGTCTATTGTTACTTATGTATAGGTCCTTAGAAATTGTATAGGGCTGATCCTTAGCGTTATTTTTCATAGCTAACCCTGAAGTCTATATTTACTTACATATAAGTCCTTAGAAATTTTATAGGGCTAATCCTTAGCGTTATTTTACATTACTAACCCTAGAGAAGTCTATTGTTAATTACGTAGAAGTCCTTAGAAATTATGTAGTTACTTAGTGTTAATTATTTTACAAAAAATTTTGATCTTTTTATTAGTATTCTATTACTAGTTAAGATGGACTCGAGAGAGGATGAAGTTGGTAATCAGTTCCAAATGAACATGATTGCCGATGGTAATGTCGAAGAAGAAGAAGTCGGTGCTGATGCTCATCATCATGTCGAAGAAGAAGAAGCAAGTGATGATGATGCCAGCAATACCAACATATACCTCAATATGTCCGGTGACGGGATTGAGCAATTTGATGATGGTGCTAATCAACAAACCAAGAATGTATATATATCTAACATTTCATTCTTCTATATGTATATATATAAAAAAATATAGACAATGACTATTATTGAGCATGAATAATAATATGTCTTTTATTTGTGGCCCTCGGCATCGGAGAAGCGTAAAAGAGGCAAACGAGGCCCGACCAGAAAATTGGAAGGGCAATACATTATCACAGAAGTGACACATGATGGCGATGCTGCAGGGAAATACACAAGAGAATGTGGACGTCTTGTGAGAGACCATATCCCGATCAACTTTAGGTTGTGGAAATCCAATAATGCAAACAAGCAAAGTGTAGTGGTGCCTCAAAGAGATAAGGTACAACTTGGGCGTGAATTAAAGAATAATTTCACACTTCCACCAGAGTCTGAAGAATTAGTTAAGGACTGGACCTTCAGGAAGATGACCACACAATTTCAGACCTTTAAGAAGAATTTGGTTAAGGATTATATCAAGCAAGGGAAAACGCCAACATTTATAGGAGCACTTGAAAAATAGAAGGACCACTAGGATGCATTTGTAGCATATAAGTGTTTGGAGCTTGTTATTCAATGGATGCAAAGGAACAAAGAAAATGCATCGAAGAAAAAATATCACCATACTCTAGGGCAAGGTGGCTACAAGGTCGCAATCCCAAAATGGGAGAAGATGGAGCAAGATTTGCTTGCTAGAGGTATCACACCTGCAACCATCAACTGCCTGAACGTTCAAGGAACTGGTTTTATTGTCATGGCAGAACCTTAAACCCAGAGAATGGTGAGTGCATTTTTGGCGAATGAATTCAGGGAGCAGCCATTAGACTACAAGAGGCCACAGAAGCAGTTTCCCAGGGAATATTCCAACCTGATAGAGAAAAAGATGAGCTGACTTATGCCCTTGAGAATCCAGAACATCCAGGTTGAACACGAGGCAAAGGCGTGATTTTGTGGAAATATGGGTTCAGCCAGTACATCGACTCTTACAGAAGCTGACAAAGAAGGAAGAACGAGGAGCAAGCGCGCTTGAGAAGGCTCGCAGAATAGCATCTCTGCAACGTCCTCCAAGGGCACGCAGCACAAGTCCACCATCTCCGCCACCTGCACCACAATATTCTCCTTCAAGGGCACCTACCTCCATGGTCGCCTGCTTCATCTTCTGGGCAGCCGGTTTCTCCTCGGTCACCTCCTTCTAGACAGCGGTCTCCTCCTTCACCTCCTCCGCCGCTGGCAAAGAAGCAATCATCAGTTAAAGAGCCTTCAAAGAAGAAGGAGCAGACGAAGAAGAAAGCTAAGGAGCCTGCTAAGCTACCATGAGAGAAAACTTATGAGGAATGCTGTGAGGAAGCTAAGAAAGCGGTTAACGAGCACTTCAAACCGAAGAAGCCAGAGAAGAAGGTACCCACAAATCCAGCAGATTCAACCTTTTTCTTAAAAATGACCGATGCAAATAGGAGGAAATTCATTCCACCATCAGACTACGACCGCTCAATTACCAAGTCATATGAGAAGAAGAAGAAATTTGCTAGGTCGTCTGATGTTCCACAGCTCGGAGCCCAAAAGAAGCAATCAAGTGAACCGCTCGTCGTGCTACCAACAGAACAACAAGGGCTAATTGCTTTTCTAGGCACCTCTCATCTCTCGGCCACTCAGGTTGCAGGGCATGATGAAACTGAAACACACCCCGGAGTTTCTAGATGGAAATATGAGTTTCACAAGAGCCTTGTTCCCTCAAAACTCATGCTTGTGCTTCCAACGCAAATGCGTAGGCTACATGATTACTACATGCTCACGTCTAGCCGTAACGACTGCATGTTGGGTGTACGGATTAAAGATGAAGATTACTTTCATGGCGAGGATGTGATGTGGTTGTATTTTGAAGAATTATACCAACTATACCATCAAGACGCCCTGGACATCAGTTTCGTCAGCACCTGACTTCTGTAAGTGGTGTTCTTCAATTTTCATTTACATAATTAGCGAATCTTTTATATCATGTAGAATGGAGATTCAAACTTGCAGGAAGAATGACTACTTTCACTTGGGCTTCGTCGATCCAGTGGTTGTGAATTGCGTTACTCTAAAGGACAACCCTCAAGCTTATCCATTCAGCATTACAAGCAGAATATAGTGTTTCCTTACAACTTTCGGTGAGTGTTTTCTACTGTGTAACCCTTTTACTTTTGTATAATTGAATTTTTCTAACCCTAACAAAAGGTGGCTCTGTATAATCTTGCAGAGATCACTGGATACTAATTAATATAATTCCTGACATGCGCTTAGCGATTGTTATGGACTCATTGATGAAAAAGCAAAACTTTACCAAGTCATTACCGACTTGTTGAAAAGGTAATTACTAATTGTGAGAATTCCTTACATGCGCTTAGCGATAAATATTTTTATTCGTTCTCGGTCATGCCTAGGGTTTGGGAAAAGTTAAGTGAAAAAGAACCACATAATTTCACAGGCAAACTAGATGCTGCTTTGCACGTTTCATTTGTTTTATTATATATTCATATGGATACCTGATGATTTCTTTTTGTTGGTGCTAAAATCGGCCGGATAGGAATCGGCCGATGGGTCTTCAGCGTCGGACACACGACCCGGGAGAATCTGCTTAGCTCCTGTTCGGGTTATCGCCCTGGTGCAGTTCGCGCGGCGTGCCAGTCAATCTGACCTGTTGATTGACAAGGAAATAGAGTATTAAATTCCAGGCACGTCGATCGGCTGGAGTTCCGATCTGTCCTGAGGAGCGCGTCGGCGGCGAATCGGCCGATTTGCTGTAGAGATGATCGGCTATGGATCAGCTGATGATCGTATAGTAATCGTAAAGAAAACTGCTGGAGCGATCTAGACGACTACTGCAAGGACAACACTTGAAATAGATCTAATCGACTGTGAGATAATAAATCGAAGGAGAACAATGACGAAGCCGATTATCCTGATCTCAATCTGGATAACTGGTCATAATACCAGAATAACAGGTAAAACTTGCAATTCTAGTAAATATCGATAACTGGTGAATAAATCCAAACGAAGCCACAGCGATGCGCCTGTAGCTAAAGCTCGGATATTACTTGGTAAGCGGAACCTACCAATTGGCCGGAGATCAAGTTGATGCAGCCCTGCCAATCCGTACGAACTCGTGGAAGAAGAAAATATTGGCCAAGTCGCCGACTTAAAAGTAAATTGCTGGAAAAGTAGAAGTATTGTTGTTGATTGATGTATTGATTGATGTGTGGCAAGACCCTGACGACTCCTATTTATACCCTAAAGCTAGGACTCCTGGTCGATCACGACTTGTTACAACCTTATTTAAAAAATAGGAAAACTACTATATCTATAAGAACTTTTAAAGGAAACGGACTCCCGCAGAATCTTCCACTGCCGTTCCCTAATCCAATCAGGATTCCCTTCAATTGCTCCTTGACCGACTTGGCGTGCCCTGTTGACCAGCTTTTGACCAGGATCTTCTGGGATAATCCCATCCTGTTGGCATAGGTTGCGCCACCAATCGGCCAATTTCCAATTGTTACTTCAATCGGCCGATTCCTTTCTGTAGCTTTCAGATCTGCCGCATCGGCCAATCTTCTCCTCCTGACGCCGATTCAACACGTGTCAAAATCTGGCGTCAACACATGCCCCCCAGTTTTGGAGTAAAATATAACGTTTCCTTCGAAACTCTTTTCTTTAATCCTCTCCTCCGAAACGGGCGCAGTAAAAATCTCCGTCCGTTCCGCGGCACAATGATTGCAATCTCCTCGAACGGGGCGCGCGAAACGACCGCTCCCCTGGAACTCGTGTAGACGGCGCGGTAAAAATACCATCTTTGCCCTTGCTCTCCTGATCTCTCTTAAGTACTGGCTTTCTCCGCCTCTCCTTCTCCACGAATCCAGCATTCTCTCCGTCGCATTACTGTTCGTCTTCCTCCAAGCTCCTTCGATTTCCAAGTGCTTCCCTTTTCCGGCGATCTCATCCGCGGCCTACTCCGACCCCCAATGGCGTCTCCATCGGCAACCACCCCATCTACAGAGGCTCCATCGGCTGCTCCTCTGGCGGCGGCGGCCCAATCGGCGGCTTCCCCAGCGGCGTCATCGGCGACGATGGCTTCCATCCCAGAGGTAAATGCTCGAAATTTTCCCCTTTTTGCGTTTCTACTGCTTCAGTATTTTCCGGACCCTTTCTTAGCTTCTTCCCTTTTTCCCTTTTTTAGGCACTTAGGCACAGAATCACCATTCCTCTCTCAGAATCCCCTGACCTTATCTGTCTGGGCCCTATGGGGAGCCCTGATCCAACGGATCTGATCAGTTTAGAAACTCATAGGATCCCCTTTAAGCAGTCAGCCATGGATTTAGATCATTGGGTGGGCACTTTCAGATCCTCGCCGAATGAAACACCCGGGTGGAGAGAATGGTACCAGAGGGTAGCCGGGTCTTGGAAGGTTCAATGGGAAGAACTCAAAATCGGCCAATGCATACACTTATCCCTGTCTCAGATGGAAAGGAACAAACCTTTGGTTATGGCAGCCTCTTACTTCCGGTCCGATGCACTTAACGCATTCCTTTTTGGACACGGACCCATGACCCCGACCTTGGCCGATGTCCTGCTGCTGACCGGCCTAGATGTTTCCTCCACCGATACCCCCTTCAATTATCTGTTCAAGCCATCTCATCGGCTGGAGACCAAAGGAATCGGTGGGTGGAAAGGATACATCAGTAAAAACATGAAGACAGGGACAGTATCACAGAGGGAGCACACTGCCTTCTTGATGATGTGGCTGGAGAAACACTTCTTCTGTGGCAGAGCGGTCGGCCCCTCTTTCAACACTCAAGCTTTGGCAGAGTCTGTTGCACAAGGATCGGCCATCCCCCTCGGTAAACATTTGCTGGGATCGGCATACCATCTGATGCACCAAATCGGCGTCAAGCTGTCGAAAGGAGAGCCGATAGGGAATCCAGGCGGTCCTTGGTGGTTCATCACCCTCTGGCTCAATCTACACATGAGCAAGGTCTCTCAGCAGCGGATAGAGACAAAGACCTTTCCCAACATCGAGTCAGAGGAGAATCCATCGGTCCGTCGCCGCTGCAGATCTTTTGGAGAAGCGGTATCGGCCTTTCCTGGCTGCCAATTCACTGCTACCCGCGTAGCTGAATATTTCAGATGTTTCTATAATGGCCTTAGTGAAGAGATGACCATCTGGCATCCATATCGGACCGCAGAGCCAATTTTCGAATTGCCCGTATGCTTTGATTTCTCCACTCATATATTTGACAGAGAATTAATGGACGTCTTGATCAAGCCGGGAATTCTGCCGGCCAACTTTTTCTCAGGAAAGGACTCACCCACCTATGAGTTCTACTGTCCATCGGCTGCGGCAAGGCAACTGGGTTTTGGCCAACTGCCGATTCGAGTCTATTTCGCCGGCCAGGCAAAATTCAGAGATGGACTAACTTCAAGCCTTGACTACAGCCGGTTGTGCGATCTAGTACCCGACTCCAGCACTATTGACTTGAACGGCTGGTCAGTTGCCTCTTTCGCCACCCAGCAGTATAAATTATGGTGGGCAGAATGGAAGCAGCATCTTTTCTGTAAATCTCCATCATCTTACTGCAACATTCTGGACCCAGAGAACATCGACCCAAATGCAGCGGTATGTCCTTTTTTCCTTAGCCGATTCCAATGTCGCATTATCATCTTGTTGTTAACTTATGTTTATCCCTTCAGTCTGAAAGCCATGTTCCCCCGATGCGGAGCCGAAGCGGCCGGCCGATTGACAGCCATCACCAATACACGCCGTATCCACTCATCGGCTTCCACGCTCCATCTGTCAGAGATATCAAGACGAGCACCCAAAAGGCCAATATCAAAGATAACCAGCCGTCGGGTGCGAGCTCACATTGGATCGGCCGATCAGGCGACAGTAGCATCGGCTGAAATCTCTCGCATCAGATCGGCTAGCCAGATGTCAGTAGTATCGGCCAAAACTCCCCGTGTTGGATCGGCCGATCAAGTAGAGGTGACACTCGCCGAGGCTTCAGGTCCTTTACCCCTACCAGTTGTCGAGACGGCCGATCCCCAAGTCACCGCCAAAGCCGGAGCCGCTGCAGCATCACTATTAGTAGAAGCTGTTCAGGTAATCTTATTTACCTCATATATTCTCCAAATCCTCTACTGACATCAATTCTATTCCTTTGCCAGGCTGCACAAGTTGTCCCACCTCAGTCCCCGCAACTATCGGCCACGTCTCAAGTGGGGACTGAGACTACAACAGCTCCTGTTGCCGAGGTACGCGATCTCTTACCCTGCATCCTTAATATTCAGAAAACTTAACCAATTTTGATGCAGGTCAACTTGGGTACGCCGATTGTAACTCCACAACAGGCATCGGCCGGGAGACCCACAGAGGCATGGCAAATTTCCATTACCATCTCATTTCATTTTCCCATAGTATTTTCACAGGAATTTATGTCTTTCTCAGGAAGCTGGCCCAAGTGGAGCACTGATAATGATCGAATCTTCTTCTTCCGGCGAGCCAAGTGCACCAGTCCCTGAAACAAGGGAAACACTTCCACCGGCGCAGGCAAGGGAGATTCGTTTCAAAGAGGTAACAATCTTACCATCAGAATCGGCCGATCTCTTTTCACCGCTTGCTTACCCTTTACTTTGTTCCCTTACAGGAGCAAGATACCCCCAATAATAGCATCTTTTCCTTTGCTGTCTCCTTGGCCGATGAAGAAGAAATCGCCTCGCACGTAGTTCCATCGAGCTCTACCTCCGCCGATGTCCGCTCCAAGCTCGAAAGCATTCGTACTCTCCTCCAAGGTGACATCGGCCGATTGGTGGAAGATGCATCGCCGATCCGACGACTTTTCAATGAGGTCAAAGATCACATCCCGGATGAAGTGTCAGAAGACTTGGGGTATGCTGCCTATATAGAGGGCATGCAGATTCCGGTTTCCAGGGCGCTGCTACGCATGGCTGATCGTGCTCAGATGGCCAAAACTCAGGAGGAGGTCGACTCGTACAAGCAGCGGACTCAGGAAGTACACCACAAGATCAATTTCCTCGAGAACTGCCGTCCGGACATCGTCGGCGCAATAGATCGGCTGAAACGGAGGAGAGCAGAACTAGCCAAGGAGATGGAACAGATAACCAAAGAGATAGCCGCTGAAGAGAAAAAGCTCCAAGAACTCCCAACCATGATCAGCGAGCTGAAGCAAGAAAGACAACATCTGGCCCGTGAAACAATAAGGCTCCGTCGCCGCGTATCAGAAGTACCAGGATCGGCCGATAACGATCAGAGAATAGTAGACTCGGCCGATCAAATTAGACGACGAGCGATTGTAGCCATAGATGCTTTCCTTGGGTTGTAAAAAATATGTTAAACATTATTGCTCCTTCAATGTTACTGCGCCGATTTGGTTTTGAACTGCTCCTTCAGTCTGCCTTGCATTTATGTATGCATTTACTCTGATAGGGCGTGTCTCACCATCCATCTACCTCCTCTTCATTTATACGCAGACCATTCACCATCTCTAGAGGCACACACATCACTTATCTCCTCTCCTTCTTTTACTGTCCCAACTGAACGGCAAGATGTCTTGTTCGTCCTCCTCATCCTCTTCCTCTGTCAACCAGGTATGAACTCCCCCTCTACCTTTTCTCTTAGGCATCTGAATCGCTCTGATACTAGGTAACTCTTTTTATTTCTATTCAGCCAAACCGTCTCAGCTCTGATCTAGAACGAGCGATAGAAATCATGCATTCAGAAGAGCCATTATCACAGGCAGACAGAAATCTGATAAGAACTCATGCTGAGGAACTCAGAGATCATGTCCCTGCCGCTGTCCAGGAATATTCGGATCTCATAAATGCTCATCTTTTGGTCCGCAAGCGACCATCTTCTGAAAAAAGTTCTTCACTTCCTTGCAAAGCCAAAACTGAAGTCGCCATGGAAGATTTGGAAGAGGAGAAGACCCGCCTGCTGAAAGAACTCTGCAACCAAGCTGAAACTAGAGCCACTGCAGAGGACCCGAAAGAGAAAGGCTCACTCTTATGATAAAACTAGGTCGCATCGAGAGAGAAATCCAGCGTAGGCGTAATCAGTAGACACACCAGTATTTTTATTCTAAGGGCGACATATACCATGTCGGCCATGTAATCTGTAATTTCCATTCAATAATGGATCCCAATGTTTCCTTCACCAGATGTGTAGCCAGAAAACTGATGATAAATCGGCCATGTTACCTTGACATATCTTGCTGTAAGTTATGCATCTACCCAAATGCTTGGATAGTACCTCTTCAGATATCGTCCCTTTAAAGCTCTTGGGAATTCCTCCCCTTCGACTGTCTCTAGAATATATGCATTTCCAGGAGCACATCGGCCGATTCTATACGGCCCTTCCCACGTGGGTGACCATTTACCGAATTTGGGATCCTTAGATCCTATCGGTAGCACCAGCTTCCATACCAGATCTCCCTGAGAGAACTGTTTAACTTTGACCTTTTGGTCATACCATCTGGCCTCCCTTTTCTTGTTTTCTTCTATACTAATCAGGGCTCTTAACCGTAAACCCGCCGAATCGTCAAGTTCATCTTTCATGAGAAAGGAATAGTCATCGACCGTTAACTGATCCTGTAGTGATATACGTCTTGACCCTGTCCTTATCTCCCATGGCAAGACTGCTTCATGACCATAAACCAAATGATAGGGGGATATCTTAGTGGCCCCATGACAAGCCATCCTGTACGCCCATAAAGATTCAGCCAAAGACATATGCCACTTCTTGGGTTGCTCTTCTATCTTCCTCTTGATTAGCTTGATTATCCCCTTGTTAGACGACTCTGCTTGGCCATTGGCTTGAGCATAGTATGGAGAAGAATTTAACAATTTAATCCCCATATCGGCGGCGAACTCTCCGAATTCTCCAGAAGTGAACATTGTCCCTTGATCAGTTGTGATGGTTCGAGGAATACCAAATCGATATATAATATGGCTTTTAACAAATTCAATCATATCGGCCGATGTCACGTTCCTTAAAGGGACTGCCTCCACCCACTTAGTAAAATAATCTGTAGCCACCAATATGAACTTATGCCCTTTGCTAGATGGAGGATGAATCTGTCCGATGAGATCTATTCCCCAACCTCTGAACGGCCACGGCTTAATTATTGGATTCATAGCCGATGCCGGTGCGCGCTGCATATTGCCAAATCTCTGACAGTCTTGGCATCCTTTGTAGTACTTGAAACAATCTTCAAGGATGGTCGGCCAGTAATATCCATTGTTCCTGATCATCCATTTCATTTTGTGAGCCGATTGATGAGCTCCACACACGCCTTCATGGATTTCTCCCATCAGAACCTTTGCCTCTTCCGTTCCCAGGCATTTGAGAAGGACTCCATCAATCGTCCGATAAAATAAATCATCCTCAAGCAACACGTATTTTATAGCCTGAAAACGTGTTCGCCGATTCACCTTTTGGGATGGATTTCTCAGGTAATCGGCGATATCCTTTCGCCAGTCATCGGCCGCGAGCTCTAGCGTCATCGCTCCCTGAATCGGCCGATATCCAGAAGCATGTTGGGCCAGTCTGTTGGCTTCTTCATTATAATCCCTGGGGATATACTCAATTATTGCAGACTTGAACTCCTTTAAAAGTTGAAGACAATCCTCATAATAAATCCTCAAGATATCATCCTTGCACTCAGATCGCCCCGTCAACTGATCCACAATGAGCTTGGAATCCCCGAAAATTTCGACTGCATCAGCTCTGACTTCCCTTAATAATTGGATGCCTTTTAGAACAGCTCGATATTCCGCCTGGTTATTAGTTGCAGAGGCTTCTATCGGCAGAGAGAAATCATAAGTTGCCCCCCGAGGCGACACAAGAACAATGCTGATTCCTGATCCGACCCCACATGAAGAACCATCAAAATATAGAGTCCATGGAACTGGTTCGACGGTGGCAATTTCTGGTCCACAATGTTGAACTACGAAATCGGCCATCACTTGACATTTGACGGCTTTGGCCGATTCGTACCTTAGATCGAATTCCGACAAAGCCAGGATCCATTTTCCAATCCGCCCTTTCAAAATCGGCAATGATAGCATATACTTCACCACATCATCCTTGCACACGACTATGCATTCTGCCGATAGCAAATAGTGTCTGAGCTTAGTACATGAAAAGTACAAGCACAAGCATAATCGCTCCGCCGAGGAATATCTTGTTTCGGTGTCTAAAAGTCTTCTGCTGACGTAGTATACCACTCGTTCTTTCTCTTCAAACTCCTGTACCAACACCGATCCAATAGCCTGTTCATCAGCCGATAAATATAACTTGAACGGCTTACCAGGCTGTGGCGGGGCTAACACCGGAGGTGAAGCCAGATACTGCTTGATATTCTCCAGTGCCTTGCGCTGTCCCTCTCCCCATATGAATTCCTGGTCGGGCTTTAATTTCAACAGAGGGGTAAAAGCCTAAATACGTCCTGATAGATTGGATATGAATCTTCTGATGAAATTGACCTTGCCGATGAGGGACTGCAGTTCAGTTTTATTTTGTGGGGCCACCACTTTGTTGATGGCGTCTATGGTCTTGCGGTTGACTTCTATCCCACGTTCATGGACCATAAATCCTAAGAATTGTCCGGCCGATACACCAAATGCACACTTATTTGGGTTCATCTTCAGCCCATGTTTCCTTGTGCACTCCAGCACTTCCCGTAAATCGGCCAGATGATCTTGGTGACCTTTTGACTTGACCACGACGTCATCTATATAAATTTCCACCGATGAACCAATGAGCTTGTGGAAGATATAGTTCATGGCCCGTTGATATGTAGCACCGGCGTTCTTCAAGCCGAAAGTCATAACCACCCATTCAAATAAACCAAGATGGTCTGGGCACCTAAAAGCCGTTTTCGAAATATCTTCCTCGGCCATTAATATCTGATTGTACCCGGCATTCCCATCCATGAAGCTTATGACTTTGTGGCCAGCGGCAGCATCCACCAAGATATCGGCCGTTGGCATCGGATATCCATCCATCGGCGTAGCCTGATTTAAGTTCCTGAAATCGATGCACACACGCAATTTTCCATTCTTTTTGTATACAGGAACAATGTTAGAAATCCATTCGGCATAGCGGCACTGCCGAATAAATCCTGCCTCAATCAACTTTGGAATCTCGGCCTTTATGTCAGGTAGAATCTTGGGGTTACACCGTCGTGCAGGTTGCTGATATGGCCGATATCCTGACTTTACGGGTAACCGGTGTTCAACAATAGACCGGTCTAGCCCTGGCATCTCGTGGTATTCCCAAGCAAAGCAATCCCTGAACTCTTTCAATAAACTTATCAATTTACATTTGTACTCAGATTCCAAATTGGCACTAATGTACGTCGGCCTTGATTTGCTGCTATCTCCCAAATCTACCATCTCTAATAAATCGGCCGACGTAAACCCATGCCCAAGCTTCCCATCTTCTCGGACGAGCTGATCCTTTTATTCTGAATCTTCAGAGCCGACTGCTTGGATCGGCTGTAGACCAAAATTGGACACTTTCAGGAAGTCAGTGTCCCAAGTCCTGCCAGATATACACTTGACGTGCTCGCAGCTCCACTGTTGCGTGTCGGCCGCTGCAACGCTGTAGGCGGAATCGGCAGCGACTATTTCTGTACTGTCGCCGACCCATTGCACAAGGCATTGATGCATTGTAGATGGGACACAGCAGTTTGCGTGTATCCAGTCGCGACCAAGCAGCATATTATAGGACCCTTTGCCATTAATAACGAAGAAAGTGGTAGGGAGGGTCTTACTGCCGATGGTGAGGTCGACGCAGAGCGCTCCGCGGGCGGGCGACACGTTGCCTTCGAAATCCTTCAGCATCATGTCCGTCTTGGTGAGGTCATCATCGCCCTTGCCCAGCTTGCGGAACATGGCATACGGCATGATGTTAACTGCCGCGCCTCCATCTACCAGTAATCTGGTGACGGGTCTTCCGTTGACATAGCCTTTGAGAAACATCGCTTTAAGATGCTGTCGTTTTTACTCTTCTGGTTTCTCAAACGTAGCCGTCATCGGCTCTAATACCAGTTGTGCCATTTGCTCTTCTTCTGTTCCTTTCATTTTATCCCGATCGTTGGGCGCCATGAACTCCATCGGCAGTATGAACACCATATCAATTTCGGCTGCCGATTCTTGGTTGCCTGTTTCTTGATCATTTTTCTTTGGACGCCAAACTCGAGATTTGACATTCCTTCTCTCTGGCACCTGTCTCTGTTCTTCTTCTTGATGTTCCCACTGGCGTAGGCGTTGGATCCTTCGCTTCTGGGACCTGGACAGGCCATCGGGACACCACCTGGGATTCACTGGTTTGGCCGATGACCTGGCGTGTTCCCAATCTGGTTCCCTTCCTAGGGGATCTTCATCTGATACCCTATCATCGGCCATCTCTTCCAGCCGGTCGTGCGCGCTGATCCTGCCCCCCAGTCCATCTCGCTGGCCGATCTTGCTTTTTGACCTGCTGTACTGGTCAACTCTGCCCCCCAGCCGATCATGCACCGAAATGCGCCGTTCTTCGCGCCGATTTCTGTTGATCGGCTCTGATCCTCTATCCCTAGAGTGTGGCCTCGGGCGATCGTTGCGGCTCAATCCGTTACACTCCGGACAGTTGTCGGCAGATGGCAATCTGATATCGTTCTCCCAGCAGTGGATGAAGAACGGACATTGCCAGTGATCTTCATGCCGGCGTATCGTCTCTTCCTGGTATCTTGCCTGTTCTTGCTGCTGCCGATATTTACTGAGTAAGAATTGGGAGGTGACGGGTTTTCGTGGTCGTTCTGGCCCTCGCCTATTTCTTCTGATTTCTTCCGTCGTGATCTGCCTCATGGGGTCGACAGCGCCGCCTCTTCTCGCCGATTCTGACGTCAGCACCTTGGTTTGACTCGAGTCTCCTCCAGCGTTAACCGTGTTGGCCGGGAAGGGATGCTGATCTATCTTCATCGGCTTTGCCGATTTGGCTGGAGTTTCAAATTTAAGCCGCCCCTGTTCAATGGCCGATTGTATCTGCTGGCGGAAGACTTTACATTCATTTGTGTCATGAGAAGTAGCGTTGTGCCACTTGTAGTATTAAATCTTCTTGAGTTGATCGGCCGTGGGGATGGTGTGATGTTGAGATAGCTTAATCTGCCCTTCCTGAAGCAGTAGATCAAAAATTTTATCGGCCTTTGACGTGTCAAAGCCGAATGTCTCTGGCTCCTTCTTGCCAAAGGGGCAAGATATTGGTTTTTTTCCTTTTACCCACTCTGCCAGGCCGATTTCTTCTTCCGCATCGGATTCAGATCCCTCCAAGTATGCCACCTTCTTTTGGAAGTTCCTCCGCTGTTCAAACGGCCGGACCTCTTGCCCTGATAATCGGTGGAGGATTTGGCTCAGGCTTTCAAACTCTTGGGCAGCATATCTCTCTTTGATCTGTGGCAAGAGGCCTTGGAAAGCGATATCGGCCAACTGTGCATCGGTCAGAGCCAGACTGTAGCATTTATTCCTGACTTCTCTGAACCTCTATATATACCCCGTTACTGGTTCATCGCTCCTCTGCCTGAGACTGGTCAAATCCGAGATCTTCATCTCGTGTACTCCTGCATAGAAGTACTTGTGGAATTGTTTCTCCAGATCGGCCCAAGTGACGATAGAATTTGGCGGTAAAGTGGTGAACCACTGGAAGGCCGATCCGGACAGAGATGATGAAAATAAACGCACCCTCAGAGCATCTTGCGTGGCAGCTTCTCCGCACTGGATGATGAATCGGTTGATATGCTCCATAGTGGATGTGTCGTCCGTCCCTGAGAACTTGGTGAAATCAGGAACTTTGTAGCGGTGTGGGAACGGCAGCGAGTCATAGGCCGATGGGTACGGCATCTTGTAAGTATAAGTTTGAACTTTCGGCTTCAATCCAAACTGATCCTGGATCACTTCTGCTATTCTTGCCGTCCAGTCCACCTGCTGCTGATGAACAGCTGTTCGCGGCGCGGGCATATGCTGAAGGGCTGGTATGGCCGGGTGATGAATCGGCGAATTTTGCTGAGCGGCCGATAGTTGATGGCGAAACGAGTCCGCACCCCCTTCGTACGTCACTGCTGGCGCCGTGCCTCTGAATGCTTCCACAGTGTTTGCCCCCCTGCCGATTTCTGGTAAGATCGGCTGATACTGGGAAACCGTCGGCCGGGCGGCCGGTTGGTATGGCACCTGAACCGAATAAGTGCCATGCCCGTTCGCTGGCTCGGGAAAATACGCTGTGGCTGACGTCCCCCAAGGCGCTGAGCTTGTAGGTAGTGTTTGCACAGAAGCCATCTGAACGGGTTGAAACGGCGCTTGCGATGGGAGACATGGTGCACCGCTGTATCTTGGAGACGCCGGAGGTGGTGGAGAGCTGTACCCCTCGCGTTGCGTCAATATCGGCTGAGAAGCCGATTGGGATGTGTATGGTAGGCTTCTGGCTGGCAGAGTAGTTGGAGGGGCATATGCCGGTCCCTGATAGCCTTGAACGGCTCCGTTGGCCAGAGAGTTGACGACGGCATTATACACCGTGTTGCTCATCACCGAGGATTGGTCGATGAATGCTTGATACACGGACTGTTGAATCATCTCTGACATCTTGCCCGAGTCTTCAGCAATGGTGATGTGGCGAGGTGCTAGAATAGGGGCTTTCTTGACTGCCTCCCCGCTTCTGGTACGACTGAATGACTGGAGGTACATCTTCTTGTAATCTTCCAGATGTTTGGCCAATTCTTCCCTCTGGTCGTCCTTGAGATCAGCTTCTGTGACCTCAATGATGTTGCTGTCAGAGATTTCTGCGTTTTTCGACATATCAGATCCGGTGTTGGTCCCACTGGGCGTGCCAAAAGTGTGTTGGCGCTAAAATCGGCCGGATAGGAATCGGCCGATGGGTCTTCAGTGTCGGATACACGACCCGGGAGAATCTGCTTAGCTCTTGTTCGGGTTATCGCCCTGGTGCAGTTCGCGCGGCGTGCCAGTCAATCTGACCTATTGATTGACAAGGAAATAGAGTATTAAATTCCAGGCGCGTCGATCGGCTGGAGTTCCAATCTGTCCTGAGGAGCGCGTCGGCGGCGAATCGGCCGATTTGCTGTAGAGATGATCGGCTATGGATCAGCCAATGATCGTATAGTAATCGTAAAGAAAACTGCTGGAGCGATCTAGACGACTACTGCAAGGACAACACTTGAAATAGATCTAATCGGCTGTGAGATAATAAATCGAAGGAGAATAATGACGAAGCCGATTATCCTGATCTCAAGCTGGATAACTGGTGATAATACCAGAATAACAGGTAAAACTTGCAATTCTAGTAAATATCGATAACTGGTGAATAAATCCAAACGAAGCCACAGCGATGCGCCCGTAGCTAAAGCTCGGATATTACTCGGTAAGCGGAACCTACCAATTGGCCGGAGATCAAGTTGATGCAGCCCTGCCAATCAGTATGAACTCGTGGAAGAAGAAAATATTGGCGAAGTCGCCGACTTAAAAGTAAATTGCTGGAAAAGTAGAAGTACTGTTGTTGATTGATGTATTGATTGATGTGTTGCAAGACCCTGACGACTCCTATTTATACCCTAAAGCTAGGACTCCTGGTCGATCACGACTTGTTACAACCTTATTTAAAAAACAGGAAAACTACTATATCTATAAGAACTTTTAAAGGAAACGGACTCCCGCAGAATCTTCCGCCGCCGTTCCCTAATCCAATCAGGATTCCCTTCAATTGCTCCTTGACCGACTTGGCGTGCCCTGTTAACCAGCTTTTGACCAGGATCTTCTGGGATAATCCCATCCTGTTGGCATAGGCTGCGCCACCAATCGGCCGATTTCCAATTGTTACTTTAATCGGCCGATTCCTTTCTGTAGCTTTCAGATCTGCCGCATCGGCCAATCTTCTCCTCCTGACGCCGATTCAACACGTGTCAAAATCTGGCGTCAACACTTTTGTCTTAAAGTATTTGAGGCAGGCACAATGCAATGATTTATGCGCATACTATGTTTGCGAGAACATTCACACTCTTGTAGGTCCTTACAAGACATAATTAGTAAGTAATAAACAACATTTTGCAATGTTTCAACTAATTTTGAAAATTATCATAATTAGTATTTTTCATTTTTTATAGATCCATAGGATACGGGATCAACTCCTTCCATAAGAAAGAGTTTTGGCTATTTAAGAAGCCATGGCAGAATTTATTTATGAGCAAGTTGTCAAACCAGATGGTGAATTCCACTATGATGGACACATTTTTGAAAGAAGTAGTAAATATAGCATAGATGTCATATAAAACTTTGTTGCACTTTGTATGTATATATCTATGCATGTATCACTTTGTTGCACTTTAGTGGTGAATCTCACTTGCTATATATATATATGTATGTATGTATGTATGTATGTATGTATATTAGTGAATTTCATATTCAGCTCGAACAAGCGCACGTGCAGGAAGGTATAGTAATACTATAAAATACTACATAATTTCGAATATGAAAATATAACTGAAAAAAATAAATGGAAAGGAACACAAAAAAATAAAAAAGAACCTTTAGTCCCGGTTGCCATATCCGGGACTAAAGGTCCGGGTCTTTAGTCCCGGATTGGCGGTTCCGGTTGGGAAACCGGGACAATAGAGGTTTCCCAACCGGTACTAGTGAGACTTTCTGTACTAGTCGGCACCCATAAAAAGTCTTGTGTAGGTAGCTGAGTAAGTTCTTTGAAGATACTTTCAAATCTACACTTGATATGAGGGGCAAACAACTTCAAGTACTGAATTGCATTCCCAACTATGTCTGTACTCTCTGAAAGCTGTATTGTTATACTAAAGTAGATATTACCTTCTGGTGTACCATCATTCCGATTAAATATCAGGCTAGCCTCTATCCCATACTCTTCATTGATGAAGGGTATCAAGATAGTTGAAATGAGGGTTTATCATCTCCCAGAATGATTTTATGGTCTAGTTGCTTGCCTGCAAAAAAGTTCCTGACAAGGGAGTGAAAGGGCATGCGACGGCGTGGTGTGCCACCAAGCTCTGTGTATCTCATAAACTCATTAGCACCATCCGTATACCACTCAAATCTTTTTTTCCACCACGGACGAACCCGAATTTCATTACTTAATCAGCAACGAAATTACACAAGATGTTCAAAGTAACAGGTTTGGATTACTTAATCATTGGAGAACAGCAGAACTGACAATCTCCACCATTAGGATTCAATCATCTGTGGTGCCCCTTCCCTGTTAAGGAATTGAACATGTTACAGTACTGTACACATGTAGTTCAAGACAGACTAGATGTCTGAACTCTGGATCACAAGCTAAGATTTAGCTTAGCTTCTGTAAGAACCTACCTTCATTCGATTGGTTCTCATGGATGTGGTAGACAGCCATCCATATGTACAGAGATATATTGAGGGTAGAATCACACTTAGCAAGATGAGGAATTGGTGATGTCTAGAGTGGGGAAAGATGTAGACAAGTCCAATAGTGAGGGGTAGGGACGACTTGGTCTCCACAAGGGAAAATGAGAATCCTCAAGTAGGCTTGTTTGACTTAAGTCAACAATGAGAATCTTGACTATGTTACATTTTGAATATAACTATGGTGAACAAACGATGACTGGGAAGAAAGTGGAGTGCATTGGGCACGGAATTCGGGAAAGTTCTTGTCCTGCCAAAATGATACACAACTTGAAACTCTAGCTTGAGACATCAGTGCCAATATTTAGTAGAATGAAGCCAATGTACAAGCATTTGTAATTTGGTTGATGTCTGATCGACTCACTAATACTACTTTTCTCGTGTCTTTATTTTCCAAGGTTTCACACTAATTTAGATGCCATGTAATTTGGTTCAACAAACTTCTTCTTTCAGTACAAATGGATTGTATTTGGTTCAACAGACAACATCTGCATATGATGGATTAGAAATACACTGTCAAGACCTACCTATGCTAGATGGCAGATCACAGATCTTAAGGAAAAGAAGCATTTGCCCCCATATCTATGCTAGATGGCAGGGACATCAACGGAGTCAATTCTTGTACTTTGGCCGCTCGGACTCGACCATCCGATTCAACCTACTCTGAAAAATCAGCGTGGAAAAGACCAGAAACAAGCAGCAGAGCCTGAGAGCGGAAAAACTTGTATCAAGAATTCCAAGAAAGAAAAAATCAAAGCTGCTCAATCAGACATGGATTATTCAGATGTGGTGCAACTCTGAATATTTCTCCTCAGGAAATGCAGGAAGAAACGAAATCTAGGTAATTTGTCACATGAAAGAAAACACTCGAGAAGTTCATGGAGCAGTGGTCTCACAGTCACCAGGAACGTGGTACAGTGCCACGTTCCTTATTCCGGGAACGTCGTTCCTTATTCCGGGAACGTCGTTCCTGTACCGGAAACTCGGGTACATTTTCCTCCCAATAGTATTAAAATTACCTTAAACAGCGTACCACGTTCCATGTTCTTCGATCCATTGGTTGGGGAACTTTTGTGACTATGTGGCTGGTCTATAATAATCGAAGGCCGGCGGTGGCGGTGACTGCCTGCCGGCTGGTGAGTTGAGTCATCGCGGAGCACGTCCCGGCCCTTGTCTCCGGACGGTCGTCGTCCTCCTCTCCTCCACGTACCGTACGCCGGCGGCGGCCCGCCGCACCTCATCGATGCCCCCAGCCGGCACTCCACGTCCAGCTTGATCAGCCATCGACACAGAAAGGAGCAGAGACAGCAATCCAGTGTTCAGGAGCAAGAATACAATGCATCCAATCTAAGGATGGATCGGAGTCTAGCCCGGGCAAGCAAGGATCGGGAGCTCGCCGGACGCCGGCGAGGCAGCACCGCGGGGTAGCGCTCTGCTCGCTTCGTTGGATTCCGTATCGGGTGCATCCTGGCCGTTGGCTGAGGATCGGACGACCTCGGCTGCCCAGGGGGGTGGACGGAGGGTTGTGTGATGACTGACCAGTGAGACGAACCCCTGCCATGGAACCGCGACGACGACGGCGCCGTGGTGGATGGAGAATTAATCGAAGGCCGGCGGTGGGGCGGTGGCTGCCTGCCGGCTCGTGAGGCATCGGAGCGCGTCCCAGCCCTCGTCTCCGGACGCTCGTTGTCCTTCCTCCTCCATGTACCGTACGCCGCCGCCGGCCCGCCGCACCTCACCGATCGCACCCGGCCGGCACTCAAGCGTCCAGCCTCATCAGCTATCGACACAGAAACGAGCAGAGACAGCAATCCAGAGTTCAGGAGCAAGAACACAATGCATCCAATCTGAGGATGCGTCGAACTCTGGCCCGTGCAAGCAAGGATCGGGAGCTAGCCGGACGCTGGCGAGGCACCGCGTTCCGTCGCGCGGCGCGTCTGCTCATAGTAGCCCCCCGCATGCGGGAACGCGGCCGCGTCCACGTCGGACGTGCCGCTGTGGTGGAGGGAGAAGTCGGCCGGGGGCGCGGCGACGTTCGACGCACGGGCGGACGGGGCGGTGGCTGGGCTGGCGGCTGGTGTCAGATTTCCTGGAAGAACGGGAAGCGGTGATGAGGTGCGACGCAGTCCAGAGCTTCAGGTTGGGCAGCATGCTGCTTTCTTGGTCTCCTGACTCCTCGGCTTCAGGGTGAAGGGAGACATTGCCATTCATGTGTACTAAACCTCAGCTAAGAACGCAGAAGTAAAATCATGCTGAATTTCAGTTCACATGGACACGCCTCTGTCAGTGAGATTGTGCAATGGTAATAGTTAAAATCTGCTATCAAAGTTTTGAAGGAAAGAAATATCAAAGCTTCTCATCAGACATATTCAGATGTGATGTAACTCTGAATATTTCCCTCAGGAATAAAGAAAATTCCACACCTTTTCTTTCTGTGCCCTGTTTTTAACTTACAGCAAGTGAATGAACTAGGCGATTTTGAGAGGCAACTCTACGAAATGTAGCACTTCTTTGGTTGATGAAATGGTAGGGTCCACCAAAAATGGCATTACAGATGGCTAGCCGAGTTCAGAGTCTGCAAATAGTCCAACCATTGATTGTTCTGTGGCCTTTAACAGTGAACAATCAAACAGTTAAAACATTTCCCACTCCAACATTAGTACTTGTAAACGTTCTGAATGTCTGAATAAATGATGTGCAGTAAGTCTTAATGCATCTGTTCAGGACCAATTATCTTTAAAAAAATCTCTGTTAGGAACCTGCAAAAACACCGTCAGCCAGCAGTGGCTGCATGATGACCAAGAAGATGAGAGACCGTAACACCTTAAATTTTGAATTACGAACCCTAAATAAAATTTTGCTAGGTTTTGCAGGATCCATAAGGTTTTTATTCAATTTCTTTTGATTTTAGAATATTTACCGTGAATTAGAGATAATTTATTTAGCCATAAAAAGAAATATAAGGAAATATAGGTCTTGTGCATTTCATGCCGCATTGCATTGTTTCATTTCTTATCTTTCATTTGAATTTAAATTTTAGATTTAAATTCAAATAAATTTGAATACATTTCTCTCTCTCTCCCTCTTTTTCTCTTTTGGCCCAGCCCACTTCCGTCTCTTCCTCCCTTTACCCTCTTTTTCCCGCACGCCCAGCCCAAGCTCGCCTTTCCCTTTCTCCTCCCTTCCTCCCGCATAGCCCAGACCAGCCGGCCGCTCCGCCTCTCCTTCCTGGCCCAGCGGCCCAACCCGCTTCCCCCTCCTCTTCTTTCCCTCCCTCCCTCACCGCTAGGCGGGCCCCGCCCGTCGGGCTCATCCCCTACCTCGAGCCAGGCTCGGGTTCAATCCTGAGTCAGACCGAGGCGCGACACACCGCGCTGCCCTAGGCGCGCACGCCAAGGGCCCCGGCCCTCGCCCCTATTTAAGGCGCCACCCCAAGCCGCTGGATCCCATCGAAGCCGCAACCACCGCCCCTCACCTCGCAGCCCTAGCCCACGCCGCCGCCTTCGCCGCCAAGCTCGGGAGTGCCGCTGTCTTGTCGCTCCACCACCGCTCTGTCGCCTGCCGAAGCTTCGCGTGGAGGTGAGCTTCGCCGCCTGCTCTTTTCCCCTCTTTTTCCCGCCTTCTCACGCGCATAATTCCTCGCCGGAGTTGCCACACCACGCGCCGCCGTCGAGAGCCGCCTCCGGGCCGCGACGCCCCACCCCGAGCCCCTAGATGCGTTTCTCGTAACACCCTCAATCTCCACGGCTTTTTCCCGATCCAACCCCAGCACCGCCACCCCGAGCCGCCAGCCGCTTACAGCCGTCCGATCTAGATCCCACGGTCTAGATTAGATCAAGACCGGGGTCAAACAACCCCGTACCAGTCAACCCTAGACTGTTTTGCAAGTTAGCCCCTGAGTTTTACCGAAATCAACCCGCGCTCCCGGCAGTTCAAAAGTATTTACAAACAGACCCTTTTTCTTCTATTTTAGCCCTTGTCTTTTTCTAAAATAGAACCCGTTGTCCCTGGCCCCTCGTTTTCTCAATCTAAAACCTAGATCTAAGGTTTATTTATGTTTTAGCCCTCGATTTCTTTGTTCAGAGCCCTTTTATTTTCAAATCCTTTATAAATAAGCCAATGGAATCATGTTTTAACCATAATTTCTCCATTTTCATCGATTCTCGCGCTCACGCGATCCTTGCGACACGTACAATAGCTTTACAACGTTGTTTTGCTCTGTTTACATTATTTGGTGTACTATTCCTTATTTATGGTATTTGCTTGTTTGTATGTACTTGTGTGTTGCGTTAGACAGTGCGCAGTTCGAGGGTCCGCAAGAGCAAGGCTTTGAAGATGCCCTTGAGCAGCAACAGTACTTTGAAGAAGGCAAGTGATCCTTAATCATATTACGGTCCTAATAACTTTCTAAATACACACATTTACTTTATATGCATGCAAGTGTCTATAATATGATGGATTCCAAACTAAGGATATGCCTATTTTCTTTTGAACTTCCTTTATTAAACCTGGGTTGTTTACTTTATGTTGTAGCTACGCTAGTTGCTTCTACTTGCTTTATGGTTGGGTAACTTGGAAACTATACTACACCTGTTCTACTTTATGTTCTGGAATACTTTATGGTGATAATTATAAGATCATTGCATTAATTGGAACATGGAGAACCACCCAGAAAAATAGTGCAACCACAATACTATATGGCTCTGGTTTTGGCTAATTAATTAGAAACTTTAACTTATGATAATCTTACCGAAAGGGCAAGAGGGGTTGCATCGTCGGGGTATAGCTCGGTCCCTTGAGGCTTTATGATATGTGGTCCTTGGCTAAGGCACTTCCTCATAAGCGAGAGTTATGACCGCTTTAACTTGAAACCTTAGCGGATTGTCATAAGTTAGGGAATTTTTGTAAAGGCCTCGTAGTGAATCCCTGCCACTCACCTCGGAAGTGTTTAAGGACCTTGCAAACCCGGGCATCAAGGGGAACACGAGTTGTGGGTAAAGTGTACAACCTCTGCAGAGTGAAAACTGATATATCAGCCATGCTCACGGTTAAGAGCGGCTTGGACCCTCACATGATAATTGAACTTGAAGATGATCTAAATTGATTGTCTTTATTTATGTTGTTGTTACTTATCTCTTTTATTTATTTAAGGGTTGGTATGAACTTACACTTAGTTAATGCCTGCTAAATAAAACTTGGCCAACTAAAAATGCATATCGCAGTCAAACCATGTCAGCTTTTTCTTAATTTTGGTCTTGCATATCATATAATTTACTCCACTTGCTGCGTAACAACCATAAGTGTACTCACGCTTGCTTTATTAAAACCAATGCTGCTCAAAACAAGATAATTGTTCGGAGTTCCCTGAAGATTTTAAAGAGTTCTAGGTGTATGTCACCCAGTCATCTGCCTGTGAAGTTGAAGCTCCACTGCTAGTTACAAACGTTTATTTGTTTGCTTAAGATTAAGACTTTTGGTCATGAAATAAAGTATCTTAATACTCTTTTTCGTTATGACGTTGTTTCATATATACACTTGTATTGTCTATCATATGTGTGTGAACTTGATCCTGGCGCACATATAAGATGCATTCGGTTCCTTTCCAAAAGCGGGTGTGACAGAGACTTCAGATGATATGTAGGGAGCAACCACAGTTTGGCACCTGATGCTCCACTGGGACCTTACATGAGTGGCAAGGTTGCCTCAGGATTCCAAAATGCTGTGCAGATTTTGATCATATAAACTTTGACGGTGTTGGAAAATAGTGGTAACATTTGTATGTGAAGCAAATCGACCCTTCAAAATTAAAATCTTTCATATGATCCTCTTAATTTCTGAATTCATATGATCTCAGATCTCCACCAATGAAATTATTGACTAGAGACAAGCCCATCAAGAAACTGACAATAATGAAATTTTGTAATGTCCTCTACAATTTTAGTAGCCCATCGTTCAAACATCCATATATAAAAACATGCATTTAGGTATATCAAAAACCGTGTAGTAATACCAGCATATAATCAGCTGTTGGGAGACAAACATCACCATATCAAAACACACATTGAAAATCCTCCAGAGAGTGAGTGTTACACTAGCACTCCTAATGTACAACATACTTCTTAATTAAGACCAACTTGACACAAATATTTGACATGTAACTCTACAACCATGATTCTGTTAACTTTTCCTCGATTACTCCTGTATTTCAAAACTTTGACCATATTAATGCTCTTTTTGAAGCCATTCCTTGAACGTGTTTATTAGCTGAATGGGCACATGTGCACGTCATACGTCGAACAAGTGAGAGATCATACATTTTCCACTTATAAGCTCCTCTTCATGTCCTTGCAACAGCTTTCTTTTCCAAGCCCCCGCCCCCCACCCCCCCCCCCCCCACTCCCCCCCCCCCCCCCCCCCCCCAAACAGAACATTTCAGTGCGCTCATGCTTGCCTTCTCAACTTGAATAAGTTCAGAGCTATGTTTAGACTTCCAAATCATTTTGTAAATTGTTGCTTCAGTATTCTGGTAGAAGTAATCTATTGTCTTTGGAAGAATGATCTCTTCCAGTTGTTCCAGGGTAACATCTATATGCAAGCAATGTTGATCCTCGCCGACTATCGCCACTACTTCAGAACTTCTATTTGCGGGCAGCATGTCTTTCGGAGAGCGGTGGGGTGCAAAGTGAATCCCGGCTTCTGCAGAGAAATTATATTTTCAGATAGCAAGGTCTTTTGTTTGTTGGACACAAACAATGAGACATGACAGTGCAAATTCACTTCAAGTACTGGTTCCAGAAAAAACTCTGATAGTCCTGCCATCTGTTGGATGCTAATACGCTGAACCTCATGCCGAACATGCTGCTTGCAACATAACGGGTATGGGCGAAGCCATTGAGACCCAAGCATTTGAAAATGGAGATATTCTTTCTGGTAGGAATAAAAAGATGGCATCCACGACAGATCTTGAGTAAGTAGTTGAATAAGTTCATTCCTAATATTTTCAACTGTACACTTGAGATGAGGGGCAAACAACTGCAAGCACCGAATTGCGATCCCAACTATGTCTGTACACTCTGAAAGTTGTATTATTATTTGAATGTAGATATTATTCTCTGGTGTATCGAGGATAGCCTCTATTCCAAGCACTTCACTGATAATTGGCACCAATGAAAATTGAAATGAATGATACTCGATTCCCCGAACTACTATTTTATGGTGTAGTTCCTTGCTTGCAAAAAGGTTCTTGACAAGAGAGTGAAAGGGCATGTGACACCTTGGCGTGCCACCAAACTTTATGAATCTCAGAAACTCACTAGCACCATCAGCATACCACTCAAACCTTTGAGTAATGGATCTGCTCAACTCGTTATTATTGCAGTTAAGGACAGAGGAAACAAATGACTTGGTAGCATGCACAATCCATTTAGCAATGGAGGAACTCCTCACCTCCTGTTCCATCCGTTCATTTTCTAGGATTCTCTGCTTGCATTTGTGCAGCGTTTCATCGCATTCTTGAGCAGCACGCTTCAGCTTCCTGCGCCAACGCAACAAGGAGGCATCAGTGATTTGCCACTTTTCTGATGTCTCAAGAGAAGCCTCCAGCCTGATGTGTGCCATCTCTAGCCTCTTCAAGTTACCGATCACATTTTATTCCTCTTTCTCCTCATATTTTTGAACCAGACGAGATAGAACTTGGCTAACTGTCTCCTAGACAACAGCAGAACTTACAATCTCTGCCATTAGGATTCAAGCATCTGTTGTGCCCCTTCCCTGTATAGGAAATTCAACACGTTAAAGTACACATACAATACATGGGATACTAGATGTCTGAACTTTGGTTCACAAGCAAAGATTGAGCTTAGCTTCTGTAACAACCTACCTTTAATTGAATCACATGAATGTGGTGGACAGGCATCCCAGTATATTGAGATATATTGAGGGTAGAATCATACTGCTAGGGAAACATGTAGACAAGTCCAACAATGGGGGGCGTGGGCGACTTGGTCTCCACAAGGGAACTTTTTTAGTCAAGAAGGCCTATTTGACCTAGGTCAACAATGATGGGCTGCACTTTGTTACATGTCTGAAACTCTGAATATTATTGGTGAACCAACAATGACTGGGAAAGAAATTTGGAAAAGGAATTTGGAAAAATCCTGGTCTTAGAATAATGAACTTCATGCCGTGTAATTTGGTTCTACAGACTTCTGTTAGTAAAAAAGGAATGTATCTGATGCACGATAATGGGGCCACGTCTGCATATGATAGGTTAGAATGACAAGTTCTAATCTTGCTTGAATTTTTAATGGTAGTATTGGTCAGTGGAAAAGATCTACCCAGCGTCCAGACCTCTTGACATCGCCCAGCGACGTAACGATTGCACTAGAGTATTGGTCTCTGTTTTCCTTTTCCCTTCCAAAAACTGTTTGGATGGTACTATCAAAAAAAAGGAAACTGTTTGGATAGTGTGTAATCTGCAAATTTGTCAAGAAAGAAAGGGAGACAAAGCAGAGTGCGTCCCGGCCGTCGTCTCCGGACGGCCATGTGGGTCCCTCCCAGAGCCTGCCTGCGCCTGGGCCAGGCCGGGTCAATTTCACTAAAAGCTTGAACAACAAGGCTCGTCTTGACTTGGCAAATGAGGCTTTTGTGGTGAGACGACTGACCATCATCTTCATCGTAAGATGATGCATACGTCAGAACTCAACGCATTGTTGCGATTGCGAGATGCACTCTTAGTTGTTTGGAGCAAAAATTCATCTTCTCCGACACACCTCCGGCATTTTTTTTTTGAAAACTAGGGCAGGTGCACTGCCATGTCATTTACGCGAGAAGAGAATGCGAATGTCTTGCAAAGTTCAGATTACATAAAAGATTAAAGGACTCAAAACTCGAATAGCGGCGCATCCACGGATTACAGCCATGGATGGACACAGAAACGGTCTAAGAATCCAATCAGAGGATCCATTGAACTCTGGCCGGTGCAAGCAAGGATAGGTAGCTCGCCGGACGCCGGCGAGGCAGCGCCGCGGGGTCAGGAATCGACGAGGGGGCGCGGGGAAGAGCCCCGTTCGCTGCGCAAGAGTCCGCATCGGATGTATCCTCACTGCGTGCGATGTGGATTCGACGGCCCTTAGCTGCCCTGGGGGTGGACGGTAAATGACATACCGTCCACCCTGGACGGTTATTGGGATACCGTCCACCCTTGGTCGCCGTGTCTGGCGGCAAGGCCACCCGCCGGCGAGCCGGGAGCCGGCAAGCGAGGCTACGAAGAGGACACTGCTATGGAACAGACGCTAAGAGCGCTGGCGAGGCACCTGCCGCCGCCTCCGTCGGAACCAAACACTGCAGCTTCTGGCTGCCCCGTTCTGCGCGCGCCATGGGGGCGTGCAAGTGGCCGGCGTCCATGGCACCCCATTGCACGGTGTGTCGCGTCCGAGTCCCACGTGACGCCGCCGTGGATGCATGAGGCCGCAGCGCGGTGACGTTTGAGGAGCGGTTGCGCGCGCAGTGGCGCTTCGCAGTGCGCCAGGCACCGCACGCCTGCCGGTGGCCGCGGCCGGCCACCACGGCGTTCCGTCGCACGGGACGTCTGCTTTGAGGTGCGGGCCGCACGCGGGAAACGCGGCTGCGTCCACGTCGGATATGCCGCCATGGTGGAGGGAGATGTCACCGGGGGCGCGGTGACGTTCGACGCGCGGGCGGACGGGGCGGTGGCTGGTCTTGCTGCTGGTGTTAGGTTTCCTGGAAGAACGCAGTCCAGAGCTTCAGGTTGGGCGGCATGGTGCTTTCTTGCTCTCCTCTGCTTCAGGTTCAGGGTGAAGGGAGACATTGCCATTCATGTGTACCAAACACACAGAAGTAACATCATGCTGAATTTCAGTTTACAAAAAAAGAATTTCAGTCTGTGAGATTGTGCAATAGTAATAGTGAAAATCTTCTATCAAAATTTTGAAGGAAAAAAAATTAAGATGTGATGTAATCCTACTGTTTGCCACACCTTTTCTTTCTGTGCCCTGTTTTTATCTTACAGCAAATGAACGAACTATGCGATTGTTAAGGCTACTCTACGAAATGCAGCATTGGAATCGACCGTATTTTGATGTCACCTGGATTTGAACTCCAGAGAACTGCTTTGGTTGATGATATGGTGGAGTCCACAAAAATGGCACTACATGTCTAGCCGAATTCAGAGTCTGCAAACAGTCCTTCAACCAGTAATATTTGAAATTCTCAAAAGAGTGAGTGTTACACTAGCATTCCTAATGTACAACATACTTCTTAATAAAACCAACATGATACAAACATTTGACATGTAACTCTACAACCATGATACTGTAGCTTTGCTCCGATTGCCCCTGTATTTCAAACCTTTGACCCATATTTGTTCTCTGATAATACCTATACTATGATGCGTTGGTGGATTGTCCTCAACTATGAATAGTAATTCCAATATTTTCTTCTATTCTTTCCTTTCCCTCTAATTGATCTATGTTATATGATTTAGAATTTCAGGTACAGCTGCGATGCTACGAAATTTCCTTTTCTTTCTTCAGCCAGTCCTTGAACGCGCTTATTAGCTGAACGGGCACATGTGCACGCCATAACTCGAACAAGTGAGAGATCATACATTTTCGACTTATAGGTTCCTCATCCTGTCCTTGCGACAGCTTTCTCTTCCTAGCTCCGCCAAATGTTTTTGAGTGCTCATGCTTGGCTTCTCAACCTGAATAAGTGCATAGCTATGTTTAGACTTCCAAATCATTTTGTAAATTGTAGCTTCAGTATTCTCGTGGAAGTAATCTATTGCCTTTGGAAGCATGATCTCTTTCCGTTGTTCCAAGGTAAAGTCTACATGCAAGCAATGTTGATCCTCGCCGACTATCGCCACTATCTCAGAGCTTCTATTTGCAGGCAGCATGTGTTCTAAAGAGCGATGGGGTGCAAAGTAAATTCCAGCTTTCAGATAACTAGAATCCTGCAGAGAAAGTATGTCTTCAAATGGCAAGGTCTTCTGTTTGTTGTACAAAGACAATGGAATCTGACACTGCAAATAATACTTCAGTTACTGGTTCCAAGAAAGCATCTGACAATCCTACCATGTCTGGGTTGCTAATACGTTGAAGCTCATGCTGACTATGCTTCTTGCAACACAGTGGGTTTGGGCGAATCCATTGAGATGCATGGTGTTGGATGCGAACCCGATCTTGCTGGTTGGAATGAACAGATGGCACCCACGACAAGCACTGAGTTGGTAGTTGAGTAAGTTTTTTAATTTCATAATATTTTCATCTCAATTGACATGAGAGGCTGTAACAAACATAGCCCCATTACGTCATGATTGTAATTTTGATGATTGTGTGACAACATAGTCAATGGGACTAACGAGTTTGTGAGCTCAAGTTTGTAGGATTTCTAGGTGCTATGGATGGAGTCCAATTCATATACAAGATGGTCCAAATCGCTGTCAAGGTATCCAAATGACAGCCGAGACAAATTGGACAAGGTTCAGCATGATTACATGCGTCGGTTAAACCGACGGAATAATCTTATAACGGGTCGGTGCTTTGGTGAGTTGATATGGCGATCAAGTGAAGAAACCACAGTAGCACCGGTTGAACCAACGCTATAAGAATGGAGGCGTCGGTGCAATGAGAAGATGACATGGCAGTCAAATGAAGAAATGATAGAGGCACTAGTTAAACCGATGGTGCAAAAGAAGATGTTGCTGTAAGCGTGCCGTGGTTACTCAGTACGCATATTTTGGTTCCAGAAGGGTTTCCAAGCAAAGTCTTCAGCACCGGTTGAACCGACGGTGCGTCGGTGCATTACGTCGGTGCAATGACGCAAGCAAGCTCAGACATGGCAGAGAGACGTTCAACGGCTAGTATTCAGATTCAGAGTGACCGGTTAAACCGACAGCTATGACCGGTTTAACCGACTCTTTGAGCTTTTTGGCAGAAAAGCAAGTAACGGCTAGTAATGGATCTATAGCCGATCTCTAGCCTATATAAAGCCTCAGCCCGGGTCATTTGAGGCTGCTGGAGTTCGTGAGAAGCTATCCACATTGTGAAGAAGTTCCTCAAGCTTGATCACATCCTTAGATTTAGCATAAGCTTTGAGAAGATCTAGAGAGAGTGAGAGCAAGTGGGTGGATGGTAAATGAAATACCGTCCACCCCGTGGAGGCTTGGACGTTGCGAATGCCGGCCAACACCGCACGCGGGCGTGCCGGGAGCCGGTGAGCGAGGCTGGGAAGAGGGCATCACCCTCACTTCGACGCCGTGGTAGCCCTGGCATGGCACACCAACACCGCCGCCACCGCCGGTGGCACCGAGCACCGCAGCCTCTGTCAGAGCCGTTAGTCGAGGGAAGTGCAGCTTGGTGATGCGCGCGCAAGCAGCCTGCCTGGCGGTGCAACCACGGCGTGTACTCCGAGTAGCGCTGCTGCGGATCGAACTATAGGCGGGGCGGCGGCGAGTGGCGACGCCGGCGAAGCAGTGCTGTGGATGACGAGAGGAGAGGCACAAAGCGTTGGCATCAGGTGTCTGTCGCTAATGGTAGGTGTCTGTCCCTAATGGTGACCGTAGGATACAGACTGGACAGCCCTCAGGTGCCCAGGGGTGGATGGTAAATGAAATACCGTCTACCCCTTCACCCCTGGAAGTTGGGGATGGCGGCCAGTGACGCCCGCGGGCGAGCCGGGAACCGGTGAGCGAGGCTAGGAAGAGGGTGTCACCCTCACTTCGACGTCGGAAGCCCTGGCGTGGCACACCGGCGCCGCGGCCGCTGGCACCGAGCACCGGAGCCTCTGCTCGAGAGCCGAGCCCTTGCCCGCTCGGCGGCACGCGGTGGGCCTTCCGGCCGGAGGCCAGGGGTAACGGAGTTCCGTCACACCGAGTGTGCTCCGGGTTGCGCGCCGCACGCGGGAACACGGCTCGCTAGTCTCAGCGCGTCGTGTGGTGAGCGGCGACGCGGAGGATATGTTCCACGAGCTGGCTGCTGATGGAGCGAGGCGACGAGGCAAGTCATCGCCGGACGCGAAGCAGAGCGCGGCGACGTGGGCCGGGGGGGGGGGGGGGGGGGGGTGGAGCTTCTGGTTGGGCGGCGTGACGCTGCTTGCTGCTTCCTTGCTCTCCTCTGGATGAAGTTTTGCACCGGGCTCAACTAACATTATCTTAATGTCGCTTCCAAATGAACTTCAGATACCTGCTTAGGTTCGTGAAATGTTAGGATCTTTTCAGAAATGTTTAAGCCCTCCGGAAGTCTGCAGTAGCAAGCAGCAACAGTAAATGGAAGCTTTTCTCTGTCATCTTGCTGTAACGACCAAATGTATTTTAACAGGTTAAGCATTGCATCATGAGTATCTCCTCGTTTGCGGTTATAAAATTTTAATTTGAATTGATGAATAAAATGGAACAAATGCTTCGTTAACAAACTTTCTTTTTCCCTGTAGAACATTTGTTTAGAATTAAATTTGTGAAATACTACTACTTAAGAAATAAAATGGTAACACATGCTTTGTGCCACGCCTGAGCTGAGCTGGAACCACATTCTTCAGAATGAGAACGTTGCAGCTAAACTTTCAAAAAACAAAAACATGGCAGATCTATAGCTGGCAATGTCTAGTGTATACGTATATGTTGATTGAATCAGCGGACATCATCTGATGAGCGATGACCGCAACTAATGGGCTAGTTTATGCAAATTCAATAGTTTGACTTCTCATCGGGTTACAATGCAATCTCAGAGTTGCAGTTAGTTTAGGCCTTCCTTTCCGAAGATAAAGAAAACAAAAGGGATATCCAATGCATAACAACAGGCTGTTATCCACTATCATAGTCACCCTGCTTTTTTTCAAATGACTCAGTCCCAATCCTTGGTCAATATATGTTCATGATATCACCTGGAACAACAATTTCCATAAAAATCCTTGGAGAAGCTTCATCTGTTTTTGATTTTCAGCTGCGCAAGCCGCTCGAGTAACAGATCATGGTAGATGATAGAAGCACAATAGTAACTATATTCTTCCATCTTCCTCAGTTGACAAACATTTTAAAACTGATTCTCCTGAGGCCATCGGCACAAATCGTGAGGTAGTATATCACAAAACAGATTACACCATGGAGAGTTCTTACATGACATGGACAAGTACAAGATGCAGTGCACATACACACGCTCACAGACATTAGACATACACATATGTGAAATGATCAGCTATATTTTTCACTTGTGCTGTGCTGACCCATCAAGTTATGTATGGCCGGCGCAGGATAGGATGGAGCCTTCCATCTTGTCAGATGAGCGCACAACCCAAAGCTTAACTAGGTCTTTGGACACCTGCTTCCATCCTTCTATGCTGTAATTATCTCGCTGTTGGACTACCCTTTTATCCCAAACCCGTGATCTGGAGGCTTTACTTCGACGCTCTCTTGTCTTCTCCACACAAAGGTTCGCAGTGCCATGTCTAGACTTTAGACACATTTGGTACATCCTCGACTCTTTGTTTTGATAGAGGTAATCTATGGCTTTTGGCAGCAACTTCTCTTCATTATCTTGTAGGCTTGCATTCCTGTGAACCATTTCCTGCACCTCTTCACCAATCACTTCCAAAGCATAGCTCTCAGTTTCAGTCTCTATATCCTCTGGGGAGTCATGTGGTAAGAACAAAACCCCTAGCTTTAAGGGAGGCATATCTGAATTCACAGAACTACTTCCTCTGTGTTCAACACCAGAACTTTGAGTGTATTTATGATCATCAGATAGTGAGACATGGCACTGCAAAAGCACTGAAATAACCTCCTCTGGAAATCCAGTTGACAATAGTCTCAACGATGAAGCTGCTGTCTTATAGATTCTAGATGAATCGCTCAAATTCTGCTCATGCTGATTGCAGCAGGGAGGGTTTGGACGAAACCATTGTGTCAAAGTGTTGTGTAACCATAAACAGGATCTTAAACTTAGCCTAATCATGATCACTAATCATTAACTTAATGCGGAAATCTTAGATTAATACTAACCATAGCCTCTCGAATCCATGAACGCATCTGTAGTCAACGTAGTAGAGCAGATGTAGATGAAGTAGACTTGATCTTCACTAATTAGAGAGGTTTAGATCTCTCCGTTGATGAAGTTTTTGTTGTCGATGACGAACATCAAATCCCATTGTTGCCTGCCACGAAATAGATGAGGAAGTCGTGTTTCCAACCCCTCTAGTGCACTAATCGATTGGTGTTAGACTAATCTCTGGTTAGATTGGAATTACAGTTACACATGGTACCCTTATATCTCATATATATAGCACTGTGGGGCCGGGGCCAACTTGTAGATGAAAACCTTAGGTGTACTTGCCAATCATGGTATATGACTTACATTTGGTATGTTATCTCTAATTTGTGGAATTGTTTGCCATGCAAATCTTTGGTTGTTATCCTAAGATCACAAATTTTCAACATTCTCCCACTTGATCGAACGGGTAACAACTTAGATTCGCTTTAAACTTATGTTCACACTCAGTACAACAGTAAGACCGGACCAATACATCATCGGCAGTATTTCAATTTACTACCGGGACACCATTACCCACAGTTCACTGCAATACTTTGATAGAACGTTTATTTCTTAGGGAATAGCCATGCACCCAGAATCAGATTCAAGACTGTACGCAAATCCCATCCTAATTTTGCAAAAATTCAAATGAGATGAGCGATAAGTCTTTAATAAGATTTGCAAGCATTAACTCAAACTTATTACTTTAACTTTTAATAACTTGATCCTGGGACCTTTTTTTCACAACACAATATTTTTAATCACCGATGATCTCGACACTATCAATTATTATGTTGTTACTTGAATAAATACCGCAATCATACCAGTACCAATTTGCTATCCTCAAACTTTATACCAGAATATAATGCTGAAACTTGATAAGTTAAAATATGCCTTACACAATCTCAACTTTCATTATGCTAAGTTTGATTACAGCTCTCAATATAGTTGCTCTTTTCTGCAAGAGTGAAGGACATAATCTAATGTGCACTTTTACATCCATACACTTATACAGAACTCTTATATAAATAATTCATGATAAATAAGCATGTCATTTTGGTGTCTTGCACCTTATCCAGTGGACCTCCCTTGGATTAAATTAATATTTTTATAAAGCTTTCCGGCCTAACAAAATGCCAAGTCAATCACTTAGAGACTCATGCATAAGCTTCTGGTAGCTGAAGCACAAGGAACGTCTTTCTTTATCTTATTCTAACTTAATTCTTAAGTATAAAATTTTCTTAATCATGTAAATAGAACTAGAACAGTAGGAATGGTATCCTCAGACTTATTAGATATCCATAGATGGTGGCTCTTTCTGACTTATGATTTCAATTCTTTATCTTTATCTTTAGCATAACAGTAATTTAAGATTATTGCATACCATTGATCAACTTCCTTTACTGATCAAGCCCACATCAGCGATGGCTAGAAAACGAACAGGAGCAGCAAAGCTTATGGTCAAACATTTACCAAAACATCGATGGCTAGAAATGATAAATATAAGCCATACTTCAAAAGCCTCGAGCTTCATTGAACTAGTCAAACAGCGATGGCCAGAAATGAACTAGAACAACAAAACTTTGTAAACATGTATCCATTAGACAGCGATGACCAGAATAACGAATAAAGTTACACTTAACTTCATTTGATACAATTGGCAATTATGGAGTATTTCTCCTATCACAATGGTGTTTCTGAGCATGGTTTATCATATTCACCCTTTATAAATGCCGATCTACTAATTCAGCCTTTTGAGAACTTATAGCTCTTTTATTGTCTTACAACTAATGATTGGAGTATCTATTATTCTTATTCTTGATGAAACATTCCAATTCTCCCCTTCGAAATTTGATTTCAACTAATAATATCAAAATTTCGACAAGGTCTCATCAACAACTTATTGAAGCATTAAACAACATACAAGAAACATATATATGAAAATTCCTTGACAAATAGCAAAATCAAGAATGATGATATATTTATTATCTCAAAACTTTAACAAAATGTCCAGAATCACTTTTGACTAAATAAATATGGCTTTCATTGAACTAAGAGACATCATCAATATGAAGAATAAAGCTAGACTAATAGCTAAAACTAATGCCAAGCATTTGACGTCTCCGTCTGCATCATCATTAGTAGACTACGCTCCCCTTGAACTCTCCTTTTCTTATGGTTCAAACTTAATACCCGCAGGGGAACACATCTCAATCAATCCATCAAAATTTAGGGGAAACTTTAACTTAAGAGAGCATATGAGACAACTTTATTGCCCTTCTTTTACGCTTGATCAGGTGACTCACAGAACTTCCATCTTACTGGAGTATTCACATTTTGAGCACGCTTATTATAATTCTCTGGTAGAGAAGCCATAAGATATTGTACTAGCCAATCATCAGAGATGAACCTGCCAAGTGTTTTCAACTCAGCAACCATATTGTACGTGCTCTTAATGTGTATACTAAGTCCACTTTGCCCATCAGCAACTTATTAATGAGGAAGTTGGAATAATTAACTTTATAAGTTTCCTCAATTGAGTTTAGAAACTCCTTAACTAATTAAGGAAATGCTCCCCTTATAGCATCTGAGATCGAATGTTATATAACTAATTTTACAAATTCATTGGATTTTTCTCATTTTTCCAACTTGGAGTTGTACTCCCTTAATTGCTCGTTACGATTCTCAGTATCTATAGTAGAATTGTTCTAATTAACCATAAACGGAATCTTAAACTTAGCCAAATCATGATCGCTAATCATTAACTTAATGCGGAAATCTTAGATTAATACTAACCAGAGCCTCTTGAATCCATGAACGCATCTGTAGTCAACGTAGTAGAGCTGATGTAGATGAAGTAGACTTGATCTTCACCAATTAGAGAGGTTTAGATCTCTCCGTTGATGAAGTTTTTATTGTCGATGACGAACATCAAATCCCATTGTTGCCTGCCACGAAATAGATGAGGAAGTCGTGTTTCCAACCCCTTTAGTGCACTAATCGATTGGTGTTAGACTAATCTTCTGATTAGATTGGAATTAGGGTTACTCATGGTACCCCTACATCTCATATATATAGCACTGTGGGGCTGGGACTGACTTGTAGATGGAAACCTTAGGTGTATCTTCCAATCACGGTACATGACTTATATTTGGTATATTATCTCTAATTTGTGGAATTCTTTGCCATGCAGATCTTTTGTTGTTATCCTAAGATCACAAATTTCCAACATTGTGGACATTGACCCAGTGTGCGCTTTCACCGTAAGGAGATTGTGTTACCCAAGAAAAATCCTAGGTAGGCAACTGGATGATGTCTCTCTTGACACCTTCAGCTGCAAACTTGAAGTGAGGTGCGACTGACTGCCTGCACATGATTATAACACCAAATAATCTGTACTTTCAGAGAGACGTAGCATGATCTGAATCTTAGGCTGAAACCCTTTGTAGGATCCTTGAAGTCATGGCAAACAAAGCCTACCATCGCCTCTACTCCACAATCAAGAGAGCTCATGGGTCGTATGCCTAAATAGTAAAACCTGCTTTCTTGGAATGCTTGGTACCTAAGAGACTTCCCTCTAAGAAGTTTGCCACTGAACTTAACAAACTTAAGGAATTCATTTGCTCCATCTGCAAACATCTCAAACCTTTGAACAACATCAGTAGAACTACTTCTTGACTCGCCATTACTAGATCGAGTAATAGATGAGATGAATGACTTGGTAGCATAAGCAATCCGCTTGGGATATGATAACTGACTCACCCGCTGCCTCATCTCTTGCTCTTCTATGACACACTGCTTGCACCTTTGCAACGCATCACCACACTCCTGAGCAGCATGCTTCAGCTTGCTACGCCACCGTAGCAGTGGCACATCAGTGATTTGCCATTTGTCAGTCACGTGGAGCACAGATTCCATCTTTATGTGCGCCATCTCCAGCCTTTCAATGTTTTGTGTAGGCTTATCATCATCCCTGCTAATAAGACTGGAAATGATTCTATTCACTGTTTCCCCTGCAACAGCAGAACACCATCTCTGCCATGATGGGCTCAACAATGTACGAAAAATCTGCACATGGAAGAGGATTACCATTACTCTTAATAAATCAACATGCATGAGTGAATCTGGGAGTTCATTTATTGCTAGAAAAGATTAATGCAGTACCCTCGTTGTAGTAGTTGCTGGTAGGGCAGAGGTGAAGATTTAGTTGGGAGTGCAAGATCATGCTCATTAGCAAGTATCAATATTTGCTATCTTTATAACCAGATGTTAGCTGAATAGAAAGGATCTTTATAACCAGTGCAAGATCACAGAAAATTAAATAGGATGTTTGACAATCTAGGAGGAAGATGGAAGTCAAAGGAAAGTGTCACTAGCAAGAATGTTAGACTTCATTAGAAAAGGAAGGGGATTTAGTTAAAAGGAAGGATTTAAATTATTAGGCTCAATCAGTTCCATTTGAATATTTCATAGGCCGATGGATTTTAATTGAGACTTGAGATACAGTACCATAGAACTTTTCTTTTCCCTTCTTTCAGACAATGAAGAAGCATACATACTCTTCATGCAGATATGGTACGTGTGACCTAAGATTGATAATTTCTAGACGTTTGCAATTGGAAAACACGAGATGGCTCTTTGGTTTGTTTTGAGAAGGTACATGGGGACAAGGTGAACTTCTTGCTCTTAAAATACCTATCAAGTTGCATGACTACTGAAAAATGAGTGCATTGCGCGCCATCGCGCGCGCGTAAAATTTTCCTTTGATTCTGTTTGGCAATGTATTTTAGTTTGCATTTACGTAAATTCAGTTAAAGAAGGTATTTAAGCCTGTGCGCCAGCATCGGTGCTCTCTCGTCGCCTCCTACGCGTGGGCCTGTGCTGCTTTGTCATCGTCACCCTCTGCACTCGTTCATGTCTTGCACGGGAAGAGATGTCACAATAGTGGGACTGTGGGACCAGAGGCCACGACGATAGCCTAGACGTGGAGCAGTGACCGGGCAACAGTGGAGCGGAGAAGCACACGTTTTTTTTATCGGGAGATAGAGGCGCTCGCCTCAGCGATCCTCGGCTGCTCTTAGTTAGAATCAAATGCAAGGATAATCTCTCCTACCCCAAATTCCTAGCAAATTTAACCGAAATTTAACTAAGGACAATATTATTAGTGTGTAAATTTGGAGTCATTTGGATTTATTTGAAATCTACCCTGTTGAATTTGTTGTTGGATCTTATTTGAGTTGTTTCCAAATTGTTTGATTCAATTGAGTGGAAGTTGAATTTGAATGAGCCATTCAAATTCAAATACTAACTACCCTAAACTAAGCCAACTTGGGCCAACAGCCCGAAGCCGGCCCACACGAGCACAGCCCGGCCCAGCATCCTTTCTCCTTCTTCCCGCGAAGCACAGCCCACACGGGCACAGCCCACGGCCACTCCGGCCCAACCCGCCAACCGCCTCCGCCGCGTCTCTTCACCTTCCACGCGGGCAGCTGACAAGCGGAGCCTGCTTGTCAGCTTTCCCTTCCACCTTCAGCCGCGCCCCCGTGACGCACAAGCTCCGCCCCGCGACAAGGCAGCGAAACCGCCGCGCCCCCTTTCGCCTGCGTCACCGCTGCGCCCCCTCACCTGCGTCACCCCGCGCCTCGCCTGTCCCCGCTCCGTGACACGGGAGCGAAACCGCCGTGCCTCCCGTGTCAGCCACCGAGCCCGCACCACAAAACCCTAGCCCCACCACGCCGTGCGATGGCGCCACGCGTCCCCGCGCCGCGGCCGTCCCATCGCCGCCCTCGACGTCTGGGCCCGTGCCGCGAACCCTAGCGCAGCCCCCTTAAGAACCCCCGAGGCCGCCGCCAAGAATCCTAGCCGCCTCGGTGTCTTCCTGTTTCACCGCCGCCGCAAATGAGAAGGAGGAGAAGGAAGGAGGGAGAAGAAAGGGGAAGGAGGGCACGGGGAGAAGGACGACGCCGCCGCTGCCGGAGCATGCACACCACTTACCCATTATGAGGGTAGGCCCGGTCTGGGGCTAGCAAGTGCGGTACCAAGCCGGTAGGAGGATCGAGTATCGGTGCAAGGGAAGGAGGTGCTGACCTCACGTTCCCCGAGATGCAAGGGAGGCTTCACAGTCCCGGGGCGACGCCTTGCGGGAGGATGTGCCCAAGACCCGGGAAAGCCGGATGGTGCCGTGGCTCCCAATCCTGTTTCAGTAGACCGGTGTTTCGTCGCTCAGTCGGCTGTTCTCCGGCTAGCGTCGATTCGAGTGGGTCCAGGTGTACAACACCTGCAGGGTGAAAACTATACGTATAGCCGCGTCCTCGGTCATGGACAACACTACTCTTCTGTTGCTCTTATTAGTTAGTGTTACTCATGATTTCTACCTCCCTCTAGAGATGACTTCCTGCCATTGGCAGTTGAGATGCGAGGAGAGAGAGTTCTCGCATCGACTTGGTGATTTTGGAAGGTGTGCGTTGGACCGGGAGTCCGGAATGCCGGAAGGGCCCGAGTCGAAGTTGGAAGAAGTTATATACTTATATATGTTGTGGCGCATGCATAGGAAACCCCAGCTTAATCCCTTGAACTTTGTTATACCTTTAGTATAGTCCACTTTAAAAGCTTGCATTCGGATGGTGACATGAACCTATCCCATACCATGGGGATAGCCTAGTATGATGCAGGATCCGATCCGGATTTCGACCCCAACGATGACGGTTGGTACGACTGAAGCCTATGCTACGCTCGAGTTGCCTGTGGAGGGGGTTCCAAAAGATGAAGGATGGCCAGAAGCCTAGCTATCATTTTCTATTTTCTATTTGTTTGATCTAGCCAGAGGCTTCTAATGAATTCCGTACTGCAAATTATATGGATTTATATAATAATTAAAGCCATGTTTGACCTTACGTGAAGTATGACTTTGATATTTTGATTGAAATGAGTTCTGTATGTGATAGTGCTTGATCCAGCGATTATCATGATGATACAGGGAGTTGGATTCTCGATTTGAGAATCCAGTTCGTTTCATAATTGTCCTCTCTCTTCGTGTTTCATCTACTTGTCTCTCTCGCCTGCCCGACGACCCGTATCGCCGGATGCTGTCACCGTCCGACTACCTAGCTCGCCCTGCGCGTCCGCCGCCCAGCCTCCCTGCCGCCTGGCACCGTTTGGGCCATCACAGAAAGAAAACTAGTCGCGTCGCCCCTGCTCTCCGTGCTGCTGGCCGCGCCGCGCTGCCACCAAGTCGCCCTGCTCCATGCTGCTAGTCTGCTCTCCCCCGCCGCTGCCCATGCTGTTGGCTCGCTGGCCACGCCGCACCGCCGACGAGTCGCCCGTGCTCCGCGCCGCTGCCCCGCCTCCCATGCTGCTAGCTCGCTGGCTGGGCCGCGCCGCCGCCGAGCCACGGGAGGCTCCGCTTCGCTCTCACGGTGCCGCCCCGCTCCCCGCGCTGCTGGCCCGCTTGCTGCCCCGCTAGCCGCTCCGCGGCACGCGCAGCCACCGGGCCGCAGCCGCTGGCCGCCGGTTCCAGCGTCCGCTGCGTTTCACGCGCCGCCCCATAATCCCGGTTGCTGCTGCAGCGGCGGCTGCGGGGCGGGCGGGCGGGCGAGGAGCGGCGAAGCAGGGCCGGCCGCGCGCGTTCGCCTGGCCGGATCGACCGCGTTCGGGGAGCGGCGAAGCTGGGCAGCCTCGCGCGCCGCCGGCCACACCGGCTATTGGCGAGGAGCAGCGGCCCGGTGGGCGCCCAAGCCGCGGTGGAACAGGGTCAGCGCGACGCCTACCCCGGAGCCCCGCTGGCCCGCGGGCATGGGGAGCCGGCACGCGAACGACGGCGCCAGACACGGCTGGGTCCCCAGGTCCGGCAGGTCGACGGTGCCCGGCTCGCCCGATGGCGTGAGGGCGGGCTCGCGCCCAGCAGCAAGCGGGACGGCGGTACGCGCACGCGCCGGTGAGCCACGCTGCTCGCAGTGCCGCGGCACGCCCGCGCTGGCCACCACCTCACCCCCGCACCTCGCCTACCACTGTCGGTGTGGGATTGGGAGGATATTTTCGAGGTGAGGACTAGGGGTGTATATTTATTACCTTTAGGTGCACCTCCAATCCTCTTTCGTTCAAATATTTGTACTAGTTTTTCAAAATAAAATTCTATTTTAGAAAATTAGTATAAATATTTCAACTAAAGAGGGTTGTAGGTGCATCTAAACGTCACCCATTTACATCCTAGTGAGGACCGCCGGCTAAACGCAAAATATCGGCGGTAACACCACTAGCCGTCGGATCGCGATTGGATAGTGTAATTTTTTTTATACGGACGTGGCCGGCCTGTCAAACCGGTGTTTGATGAAAAGGCAAGTTCAGTTTGCTATTAGTAAAAATCTACAGGACTAGAATCTGGATCAACTACATAAATTACAATAGAATTATGATGAAAATATTTTTGTGCAGCGAATAGGATGCATGATCGATACGGTCAATGGCTCATCGCATGCTAGTAACTGCTCTGTGGTGAAATCCTTCTATAAGGATCAGGAGGACTCGCTGCGCCAAGAGTCTGAGCAGGCCATGAAGATGATCGTCGACTCCGTCGACCTCGTCGCAACCTCCGTCAAGGGAGTGGAAACCACACTGGCCGACCTCAAGACGACGCTCACTGGCATCACGGACCGTCTCAAGAGGCTGGAGCACAGGAAGGGCGTGGATCCGACCGTAGAGTCGGCTTCCGCGGACCATACGGATCCCTCGAAAGCTGCGCTCCCTCCCAAGAACAACGACGTGATAGGAACGCCGTCCCTCGGTGGTCGTGGGATTCTTGCCCTGGACGGCCGCCTGCAGCACGGCGATGGGCTGCTGCCCAAGAAGCCGATCGACGACATCGTACATCCGAGGGTCTTCCATACCTCGGGCTCGTCGGGATCTGCTGGGCCCACTGATGTCATGGTGCCGCGCTACTTCAAGCTCGACTTCCCGCACTACGACGGCAAGGACGACCCGCTGCCATGGCTTGGTCGTTGCGAGCAGTACTTTCGCACTCAGAAGACGGACGCGACCTACAAGGTATGGCTAGCTTCTTACCATCTAGGTGGAGATGCGTACCACTGGTATGCATATCTGGAGCGTGGACGCGGCGAGCCATCATGCGTTTCGGGCCCCAGATCCGCAGCAACCCCTCAGCGAAATCCGTCACCTCAGGCAGACCGGCTCGGTGGCCGACTACCAGAGCCGGTTCCTAGCGCTGCTCAACCGCGCGGACCCCATGACAGAGCGCCAGGAGCGGTAGATGTTCACATCCGGCCTCGTCGACGACATTCGCATCGATGTCGAGCTCCAGGATCCTCGGACCTTGGACCACGCCATCACCTTGGCCCGGGCGTTCGAGACGAGGGGAAGTCGCTTCGGCTACTACGCGCGGTCTTCGTCGGCACGCTCTCATGCACCACCTCAGCCGCAGCAGATCACGGCCACCAGCCAGCCGCAAGAACTCGACGGGGCGCATCCGCGTTAGATACGGCGGCTGACACCAGCAGAGATGTAAGAGCGGAGGCGCCAGGGCCTATAGACGACAGCCACCACGGCCACGACAACGAGCACCCGAGCGAACCACACATCTCATTATATGCTGTGGCAGGAGTGCAGACGGCGGACCCAGTTCGGCTCCGAGTACGCATCCGTGGTGACGAATTCCTCGCCTTGGTGGACTCCGGCTCGACGCACAACTTCATCGGCGATGGAGTGGCCGCTCGCTTAGGGGTTCTGCTCCAGGCAGTGCACACCGGCCTCAACATCATCGTCGCCAACGGTGATCGTCTACCTTGCTCGGGAGTCTGCGGCGCATTGGACGTCGTCGTGGGTGCAGAGCCGTTCCAGGTGGACTGCTTCTCCCTCCCCCTTGGCGGCTACGACGTCATCCTCGGTACCCAATGGCTGCACGCACTCGGACCAATAATTTGGGACTTCTCGCTGCTCACGATGACGTGCTCCATCAACGGCTGCCGCGTCACATGGCACGACGAACCAGGGCGCCTCACGTCGTGTCACGCACTCCAGATAGGCGATCTCATTGACCGCCTCCTCGACGAGTTCGCCGACCTCTTCATCGATCGATCGGGTCTGCCGCCCTCCCACGCACATGATCACCACAACCACCTGGTGGCCGATGCACAGCCCATGGCGGTACGACCGTACCAATATCCCGCCAATGCATGGAGATGCTGCGCCAAGGTATCATCCGCCTCAGCACATCGGCGTTCTCGTCACCCATCCTCCTTGTCAAGAAGCATGACGGTTGATGGCGATTCTGCGTCGGCTACTGTGCCCTCAACGCCCTCACCATCAAGGACAAGTTTACCATCCCTGTGGTGGAGGAACTTCTCGACGAGCTGCACGGCGCGCTACTTCTCCAAGCTCACCTCCGGTCGGGGTACCACCAAGTTCGCATGCACATCGGTGATGTGGAGAAGACGGTATTCCGTACACATCAAGGTCACTACGAGTTCCTCGTGATGCCCTTCAACCTCACAAACGCCCCCGCGACGTTCCAAGCGCTGATGAACGACATTCTTGGCCGGTACCTCCGTCATTTTGTCCTAGTGTTTTTTGATGATATCCTAATATACAGTAAGTCATGGGTGGATCATCTACGCCACGTGCGTTTGGTCCTGGAGCTTCTACGGCAGCACCAACTCCGTCTCAAGTGATCCAAGTGTGCATTCGGCGTGCCCACAGCGTCCTACCTAGGCCACGTGGTGTCCGCCAAGGGTGTTGCCATGGACAGTCAGAAGGTGCAGGCGGTTGGTGACTGGCCGAGGCCACGTTCCACACGGGCGCTATGCGGGTTCCTCGGCCTGGCAGGAGACTATAGGCGCTTCATCTAGGGGTATGGTGCCATCGCCGCACCACTCACACACCTGCTTACGAAGGACGGCTTCACGTGGTCGCAGGAGGTGGACCAAGCATTCCAGGCTCTCAAACAGGCGCTGTCCACGGCACCTGTGCTCCAGCTGCCGGACTTCAGCAAGCCGTTCATGGTAGAGTGCGATGCGTCAGGTAGAGGCATGGGTGCCGTGCTACACCAGGGCCGTGGGCCTGTAGCCTTCTTCAGTAAGTCAACGGCGCCGCGGCATGCAGGCCTCGCGGCCTACGAGCGTAAGCTGATCTCACTTGCCCAATCAGTCCGGCATTGACGTCCCTATCTTTGGGGTCGCTCCTTCATCGTGAAGACCGATCACTACAGCCTCAAGTTCCTCCTCGACCAACGCCTCTCCACAATTCCGCAGCACTGCTGGATCAGTAGCTGATGGGCTTTGATTTCGTCGTGCCGGGCAGCACCAACACTGTGGCAGATGCGCTGTCGCGGCGGGATGCGAACGATGGAGAGGTCGTGGCCCTCTCGGCTCCCACGTTCGAGCTCTGGGACGACCTCCATCGCGAGCTCGCCAAGCTGGCCGACTACCAGCAGCTCCGCACAGAGGTAGCTGCCGGACACAAGGGACCAACATGGGAGCTGAAGGACGGCCTGGTCACCGTGGCACGCCGGGTGTGGGTGCCGCCGACGGTGCTGTCGCTGCAGAGGATCATGGCGCATGCGCATGACACCGGTCATGAAGGAGTCCAGCGTACACTGAACTGCATCGTCTTCGAGCTAACTTCCATGTACCTGGTGATAAGGCGTTGGTGCAGGTATTTGTACGTGACTGTGCAGTGTGCCAAAAGAACAAGACTAGCCACCTACATCCGTCTGGTCTGATGAAACCCCTGCCTATTCCGCAGCAAATTTGGAGTGACCTGGCCATGGACTTCATCGAGGGTCTGCCGCGCGTCAACAAGAAAACGGTGATCCTCACCGTGATTGATCGGCTGTCCAAGGCGGCGCATTTCATTCCGCTTGGCCACCCGTACACGGCACTCTCGGTGGCTCGGGCCCTCTTCGACGAGATCGTACGCCTCCATGGCTTGCCGGCGTCCATGGTCAGTGACCGAGATCCTGTCTTCACCAGCACCTTGTGGGAGGAGCTCTTTCGCTTGTCGGAACTAAGCTGCACATGAGCTCCACGTTCCTTGTCGGAACTAAGCTGCACATGAGCTCCACGTTCCACCCGCAGAGCGACGGACATTCAGAGGCCGCGAATAGGTGATCATCATGTATTTGCGTTGCCTGACAGGAGACCGGCCTAAGCAGTGGCTACGGTAGTTACCGTGGGCAGAGTTCTGCTTTAACACAGCATGCCATTCGTCGCTTCACACGGCCCCATTCAAGCTGGTTTATGGCCGGGACCCCCCGACCACGGTGACCTACGAGAAGGGTGACGCGAGGACGCCGGCGGTGGATCAGATGCTCCAGGAACGTGATGGATTCCTGCAGGATGCGCGGGAACGACTACTCCAAGCACAGGAGCATGCCAAATTGTACTATGATGCCAAACATACAGCGATGGAGTTCGGTGTTGGTGACTGGGTCTAGGTGAAGCTGCTGCACCGACCTATAGCTTCCCTGCCAGCTCAGACCAAGGGCAAGCTCGCGCCGAGGTTCTATGGGCCGTACCAAGTGTTGGAGCTACCAGCTGGAGCTCGCATCCATGATGTGTTCCACGTCGGCGTTCTCAAGGCGTTCCATGGTACACCTCCGCCAAGCGCACCGCCGCTACCGCAGCTGCTCAATGGCCGGGTGCTCCCAACACCAGCTGAGATCGTACGAAGCCATTGGCAAGTACTGGTGCGCTAGCTTGGTCTAGCACATAGTGAAGCAAGTTGGGAGAACGTGGAGGACTTCAAACGGCGCTACCCAAGTTAGTTGGCGGTAGTAGTATTTGGTTCGGTTTGTTAGTTTAGTTAGCAGATTGCTTTGACTAGTTGAGATATTTGGGCCGTCGTTGTAATCCTTTGGGTCGTTGTAATCCTGGGCTATTTATGAAGCCGCACGATGGAATAAACAAGCTAGATTACAATCTATTTCCTCATCTCTCTCTCTCTGTATTCTCATCTCCTTGCTGACGTCGCCGTCCGGCGACAGCTACCTCAACCACGGGCAACAAACCGGCAGCGCAGCGGCCGGCGACCTCCCACGACTACGCGCTACGTTCGCAGCCGCTTGGCCTTGACACATCTTCTATCCGGAGTGCGTTAGTGATGCCGAGTTCTCTACCGACATCTTCACCTGCAAGCTTGAAGTGATGTCTAACTTCCTGCATTCACTATACTATGACACCAAGTATGTCAGTACATGTTCATTCTCTGCCTTATTTCTTCCTCTTCCAGGGTGCGTTGCTTGCAAATTCTCAATGTGTCATTGCACTCCTGAGCAGCACGCTTCAGCCTAGGCTGCTACGCTTCAGCCTAGGCTGCTACCTGCTAGTAGACTAACAGAAAAATGAAATGGCACCATCCATGACTCAAAGATCATTTCTTTTATTAATATTTTATTTGCATGGACTTGATCTCAGCAGAAACCTTCAAGAAACCTCATCTGTTGGATCACTCAATTAGATATTTCGGAAGCAAATCATTAGGTCCTAATTTTACTTCTTCAAAGTTCAAAGTTTTGAATTTGCAACAAAACTAGTAACTGTGCATAAATAATGGTTGAAGTAGCATTCAGAGATGGGAATGGTGATAAATCCCACCCACCCCCAAGGCCCCAACCCTCAGCATTGGTTACGATTTCAGAATCTGCTCCTTCGATTCAGCGCTTACCAAAGGCATAAAGCAACAACAGTCGCTCGTATGAATTTTGCAGCAAACTGTAACACGGATGCAATAAGCAAAACTGAGCACCAAAATGAAGTTGCATGGGGGAAAGAATCAGCCGAACATATGAACCTTGGTGTCCGCCGGAGATGGATCCCCCATGGCATCGTACACGGCACCCGAGACAGCTCGCAGGCTCCACGGTCGCGGAAAATGCGCGGAAGTCAGGAGGCTGATGGCTGCCGCTGGACCAACCAAGGAGCACGAGCTCCTGGCCGCCCGGCCTGCTGCGGCAAGGCTCCTCGCCCGTCGCGACGAGCTCTGCAAGCGCCGCGATGAACTGGTGCTCGCCCTCCGAGGTGCGGTCACGGGCGCAAAGGATTGGCGCGGCGGCGTGTTCCTGGCACAGTATTTGCGCACTTCGCCGGCGGCGGCGCCCTGAGCGCCAGCCGCCGGAAACCGTTGCGTTGAGAGGAGAAAGGCTTTGACAGATTGGGCTCTTCTCTCTTCTGTGCAAGTCCATGGAGGCCCATACTCACTGTGGTTCAGATGAAAGCCCAATTTCCAAATCAGTTTTTAAAGCACGGACCAACAATTCAAATACTTTATGGGCCAGTTACCTCTGGCCTCCCTTCGCGCCCTTCATTGAGACAATGCTTTAAAAAAGTGTTTAAAAAAGCGCCCAACAATCACTGCATGCAATCAGCAATCAAAGGCTAAAGGTCAACAAATGAAAACAAGCACCCAATCGCTGCACAAATATTTTTGAACAACTCTAATACATTCCAACAAAATAACAAAACACCGGTGTTGAAAGAGGATTGGACTTTGGAGATAGAGCTGTATATGATGAAGTCTCTGATGCCACTCCTAGAAATATACTTGGTCTATCATACAATTGTTATTTTGCAAAAAAAAAACATGTTATTTGTGAAAGATAATTCGGGTGTGGCTTTCTGGCCTATTAAAAAATGCATAATTTTGTTGACTTCCAAATGCTGTTTTAGGTTAAAAAATCCCCCTGATGCATGGTTTTGGGCCCAAGCCATGAAAGTTGACAGATAGCAATATTTTGTCCAGAAGTTGTTTAATTAAATTTTGTGAAAAAACATTTAGAGAAAGTTTATTCACAAATAAGAAAAATTTATTTAAATAACCTATGGAAGATTACTCTACTAAACATTTGCACCACATCCCACTACTTTATATTGCACTTTATTTGGTCTTGAAACTGTTGACCAAGCATTATCTCAATGAACTATTCATTCAGACTTGATGTGAACTGACAATCGAATCACATCTAGTATAAGAATTTAATTTTCTCTCACTGTTGAGTTAGTAATAGAAGGTTCATTAGCCCGTATCAAGTCACTTTTGGGTTAGTAATATGTCGGTGAACCAACACCACACATCAAATCACTGTAAAGTAAACGACGCCATTGGATGAAATCCAAGGAACTAGCTTTCAGATGCTGCTTTCATCTTAGTGGGTACGGACTTCAGCATCTCACAAGTATACATGTAGTTCTTGTAAGGTGGTATGCGTGACTTCAATGCGAGGACCTCAAACTTCCCTTCATATTTAACAGTTCCGTATACTAGATCAAATAGTGTTGTTCTGGGAATCATGTCATCAGCAAAACTTTCGGGGCAAGGATAAATCGCAAAGTACTCATTCGTGGCTATTCTCCGAGCATATTTAGGATTCTTTTCGTTTACAATAACAGGTGCACAGGAGGAGGATATCCTTGTTTTATTTAGTTCCCTGAGACTGGCACGAACCATACACCCATACTGACCATTAAGATGATCCCTGAGGAGCCAAGAGATGAAGTTTGCACCAACGAACGACCCATTGGTACCTCTGCTTATTTCCATGGCCATTGATTCCAGTTTTGGTTGGTCCTTTGGATCTGCACTCCCAAATGTAAGCACCTTGAAGAAATACCAATATGCCTCTGGTGGGAGAAGATTTAGCACAAGGGCCTGTGTGGTGCCAAAATTTATGATTCGGTTTGATCGGCTTGTGATTATAATTTTGACAACACTTGAATGACAGGTTGCAGAAGCTAGATAGCACTTCCATGCAGCCTCATCAATATCCTCGGAGAATTCAATTATAGACAATGTCCTCTCATTTTCATTCAAGGAATTATGTTGGTAATAGACCACACCTCCATCTTCTAAAGTTATTAGTCCCTTATCTTTAAGATCATATTGAGTAATGAGCACAATTCGAGTGAAGTTATTGCGCACTCTTTCGTCATTGCATACATGTGCAACAAGAGTACTCTTCCCAACTTCTGCTTGACCAACAATTGGTAGAACACCCATGTGTTTTGTGCTAGTAGCCTCAACTAGCATCAAAAAGTTCATAATCCTGTCCATCTCCATTTGACGACCAAACATGCACTTCTCAAGAATCAAGTGCATGCTATAAGGTTGCCGGTACAATGGAGGATAATTTTTCAGAAATATGGTGAACTCACTCATATCACTAATAATTTCATTTAAATTGTAGAGCACTTGCTGCAGTTCTTTCTCCCCATGTGTAACACCAGTGGAGAAAAAGAGCCGCTTGGCAGGATTGAATTTAGATAGGGCGAAAGGGTGACTCACATCATGATCTGTGGTCTTGTATTCTTCATCAGCTTTTCTTCTTAAGTTGTCCATAGTGAAATAACCTCTGTACATCTCTTTCCTCAACATGTTTAGTTGATGTACCGTCGCTTGATTTGTGATCTTCCTTGCCTCCGCTTCCTCGACGATGACATTAACCCAGCACAACAGCTGTTGCAAATTGCGTATCATCTGATCCTCATTGGTTGGCAGTTTTTGCTTCGACCATTTTCAAATTAAGAAAGATATCGATCTATTGGCAATCTCGTCCAAAATTGCGGTGAGAACTGCTTCCATTGAAAAGCTTGCTTTCTTGACAAGATGGCACTATAGTCAGGAGCCTACACTGAAGTGTGGATCTTCTTTTGATTAATTACTGCTGAGGGATAATGAGAACACTAGTATATATATAGTAGTTACTAAGTAATGCCAGCACAAGGAACTACCTAGGATTTGCAGTTGCTATGCACTATAATCAGGGATGATGTCATAATATATTTTCTGAGCATGATAAAGGCATCGCACTTTGACTTGAAAAAACAATGCTGTGGAGGACTTAACGGCATCTTCCGAATACACCAATGATGATGAATTCTAGCCATCGAGAGCATGCAGCCCTCAGCTGGAGGATTTCTGCTGATTATAGTACCAATGGTTAGTCCAGCAGCTGTTTATTGAAAGAGCAACCTAGTTTACGCATGTCTGCTAAAATGAAAGTGTGATATGTTTCCTCGCACATTGTTGGTTAATGAAGACAATATGAAGGACCAAATTAAGGTCTAAATAATCGCAATGTGTGTTATGGGCCTTATTGGAGAATCACCAAAGGTAGAATCCAGGCTTGTGAGCCTCTTCATTTCTCGATCCTCCGATCCATAGTTGGTTCCGTTGTTTGCTTCGAGGATTTGTCAATAATGAAACATGAAGACCTGTGTCAAGCTCACCCGCAAACAGGGTGGAAACTGTTTCCGTTTTACAGCTTTACTCTCCTATAACAGGATGATGCTATGAATAACTAGGATCCCACAGTGTAGTGTGGATATTAATGCAAGGGATGAGAATGGGGGCAGACAACTTATACACAGTACTTACGAAGTGCTGCAATGCAAGTGCCAAGCAACACATCCTAGGATTTGCAGTTGTTAATAAGCAATATGTATAAGGAGAAGAATATACATGTCCTAGAATAATCTATGAGCATGACAAAGACTAATTTGACATGATCAAATCCTCTAGTCTAGGATTTAACACAATCTTCCTAGAACAAAACGTTCATGATGAGCAATAAGGATGCAAGTGGGTAGCCATCAATGACATTTTAGTCAGTTAATTGATTACGATGGAAAATACATGTCATTCTACTTTGTTTTCCTCCCAACTTAATTATGTAGAATGCTATTCTAATTTGTTTTATCTAGTTTTTTGATCGACCCAGTAACAAAAAATTATTAGGACTTCCATCTCTAATGGGCAACCTACCGAGGCACGAAAGCTTGGAGATGCATGCATCATCGTAGTCTTAATGAAGATGCACACAACATGGCTGCCAATTGTTTGATGTAGCAACAACATGCCATGTAAGTCCGTGGAACGATGGGTCCATTCCATTATCCCATGCGGCTGCGGCAGCCATCAATTTTTCTACTGTCTCTTGGAATTCGTTGTTTGGGTTTGTTGGTTAGTATATGAAGAACCACAGCTCATTTTGTGGAAATCTGGATTAAAGGACTTGACGTACAAATTTGGTACCACTCCTTTGGGGAAAGAATGAACACGATGCTTGCCGAGTAAATAAGAACGAAATTGAGATTCTTCCAAACACAAACTTTGGATAATTAACTATGAATTTTTACTGAATCATACCCCTTAGAAAATACTCCTACAAGGATTTATACGAAAACAAAACCTGAGCTGGGATTCCTTTTGGAGGGATTATTTTTTTATTGTCAATATACCCATGGGTGTTGAGCTTCACCACATAAAAGTGACATTAGTAGATTTATATGGAAAATATTTTCAAATTATTATATTTCTAATAGTGTTTACTAATATGTATTTAGAAAAGTATTATCTTTCCAATTCTTACGAAATAGATCATCCCTTCATCCAAAAAAAATATTTATTTAGAAAATAAGTGTGAAAAATTTGAAACTATATTGATTGCAAAATGAGAACTAAAAAAGAACAAAAGGAGTATCAAGCTGAATTGACAATATTCATTATGAAGTAATAATAATGCCAACATAACAATCAATAATTATTCTTCTTATCTTGGAATCTCAATCGAGCAACTAACAATGTAAGAATTGTAAGGTTGTATGTGTGACTTCCATTCAAGAACCTCAAACACCCCTTCATATTTTACTCTTCTAGACACAACATCTTCTAATGTTATTGCGGGAGCATTTTCCTCGGTAGGATATGCACGGTGCTTATCCCAGACAACAAACTCATCATCGCTGATGTGCCATATCATAGGTTTACTTTTGCGCTTAAGGGGTTCTCACCAAACAAAGCGATGTTTATTTTAATATATTCCTTTAACTGTGCTAGGAACATCAACTAGTACTGAGAACTAAAATTGTTCCGTAGAAAACTTGATGTGACATTTGCCCACATGAATGATCCATGGAGCCTTCTAGCTATCTCCATAGCTATTGATTCTAATCTTGGGTGATCATTAGAATATGTGCTCCTGAAGGTAAGAATCTTGAAGAAATACCAATATGCTTCTGGTGGTAGATGGTTTAATACCAGAGCTTGGGTGGTACCAAATTTCATGACTTTGTTCGATCTACTTGTGATTATATTCTGCTACCTCTTCCAAGGTAAACACCGGAACATGAGTACAAATTATTCCATGCAACCTCATCAACATCCCCTGAGAATTCGATAATAACCAGTACTCTCTCATTCTCGCTCATGGTATTGTTTCGATGATTGATGACACTTGCATCTTTCATGCTGACCAGATTTTCATTATTGATATCATCTCCACTAATTATCATGATCCGAGAAAAGTAGTTACGCACTCTTGCATCATTGTAGACATGTGCTACTAAGGTGCTCTTTCCAACAAATGTTGGGCCAACAATTGGTAGAACAAGCACACTCTCCGTGCATGGATGCTCTTGTCGCATCAAAAAATCCATGATCCTCTCCATTTCCATTTGACGACCAAACATGCACATGCCAACAACACAAGTGCATGCTGTAAGGTTGCCTGTACAGTGGAGGATAGTTCTTCAAAAATATAATGAGCTCATTCACATCCTCCATGAGGTTCTTCAGAAACGCTTGGAGGGATTGAATTTTGATGGGGCAAATGAACGACTCACATCATGATATTTATCCTCAATTCCTCGGCACCTCAAATTATCCATGGTGAAGTAGCCTCTGTACATTTCTTTCCTCAGAAAATTCAATTGATGCATCATAGCTTTGTTTGTGATGTTCCGCACCTCTGCCTCCTCAATGACAACTCTAACCCGCAACAGCAATCTTTCGAGATCGTGTAGCCTCTTCTTCTCCATGGTTGGTGTTGTCGTTTTCGAATACTTACCAATCAAGAAAGCCAAGTCACCCATAATAGCTTTGAAAAATACTGCCATCAATTGGGAAATAAAGCTTACTGTCCTAAAAGTCTGTTCTATGAATCAGTAGGAACACCAACAAAAGTGCTATGAATAACAAGTCAAGGGGACAAGGGGTGATATGGAGGACCCGGTAGAACATCCCTTCTAGTGTTTATATAATTGCAAAGCATTAAGCATACTCTCCGAGAAAGCATGTTAACATGACAGAAATAATAATTTGAACAAATCTAAAATGATGTGCATAGCATTCGACGCCACCTTTCCAAGGATTTTACAGAGATATGTGCATACTTTTCCGGTGTTACCAATGAGGCAGCTAGCATTTGTACCTATATACATGAAATGTACAATAAAACAATAACAGCATGGATCATGGAACTTGCATGGAAGTAGCAAGCAGGAACCATGAGAAGGAACCCTGCAGACTTGCAGCAGTGTCATGCTTGTACCCACGAACAGCATTGGATAGGGACAATCGTATCTTCCTTCTCAAGAGAATGCAGCCAGCTTTCATCTAGGTACAGCAGAAATAGAAATAATTTTCTGAATATTAACATAATCTGTGCTCACTATTGTGAAACTAAAGCATAATAGTGTAAAAAGAAACTAAGCAGAGAGTAAGAAATATTGCGACAATTCGTTTATTGTAGATTGCAAATAGGCCAACTATTTGGCATGAAAAAAATAAATAAAGCAACCCCTCTCTTCCTAGGTGTTCTTTTTTACAAATTAGTGACAAAGGATAAGTGTTGTCAACACATCCTAGGATCTGCACTTGTAAGCACTATAACCAGAGGAGGATGTCGTCAGACAGTTCAAACCATGATAAACACTTGACTTGATTAAAATCAGCAAAACTGCATAAAATCTGGAAAGTCTGCAACAGCATCATCAGTACTGGAAACTGCATGAAATCTGCTTAGAAGTTTTGAATCACACCAAATGGAAAAAGCAACAGAAACAAACAGCAATAGCAATTATTATATTCATTCATCAATAAATGAGAAATGCATGCCACCTATCTCTAACAGGAAACAATCACAATCGTCCCTGACTAAAATGCATTACCTATCTCTAACAGGAAACAATCACAATCGTTCTATTATATGTGATGGGTCTTGATGTCGATGGACCTGCTAGACAATGTACAGGTCCTACCTCGTGAAGCCTCTCAGACCAACCATTTCTCCTCGCTATCTTCCCCAAACCAAGAACATTTCTCACCATCATTTCCAGCCGAGGCGGTTGTCGCCTCTCGCGTTCATGCCATATCTCAGCTCTACCGTGCCATGGAGAGCAGTCCGAACAGAGGAGCACAGGTATGCTTTTCCGTACTTCCTGCAACTGTCATTTTGTTCATCTGAATCTTGTATTCAACTGCAGTAGCTCTCAAGTGTCAATGGAAATCCTATCTAGAATGTCAAATATTCAAAGAATCTGAACTGATCGAACCCAATAAGTCAGGTCATTGTTTAATCTTTATTAGTACTTATTTTGTTGTGGTGCTAGATGACAAACATATGTTAGTAAAGCTAAAAAAGCATGCTCTGCTTGACATTTTTCTTATGTAAAATAAGCTATTTCTTCAGAAGTCTTAAGCAAGAGGGGTCTCCACCACTACTTTTGTCGATGAAACCCATCTAACTTCCGTGCTGTCCTCACCTTCCATTGACTCTCATCTACCTCCTCTTAACGTCGAGCCTCCCCATTATTGCAAGACATCTACTTATACACTTATTGTAGCTTTATTATCATTGCTACCGAACATGATCCTGCACAACATCTAAATCTTAACATTCATCGCAACGGCAGCAACAACGAGAGAGTACTTCAGTAATACTTCTAGCAACACATACACTCCTCCTTTCAGCTCATGCATGTTAATAACTAACTTCTTGCTCCCTGTGCAGAGTTAGGTTTCTGTAGATTAAATTGTTGGGCAATCATGGCAGAGATGGTGAGTTCTGCCATTGTCGGGGAGACGGTGAACAGAATCATGTCAAGTGTCACTGGCAAGGATGAAGAGAAGTGTCGAGTGTGGTGCCTGATGAGAGGGTTGAAGAAGGTGATCAGATCTCTTCTTCTAGCACCAGCAGCACGGCGGCATCATCATCATCATGTCTGTTGTCAAATGTATTTCCAGAAGAGGTTATCAACGTGCTTTTGAAGTGGCATGTCCTGCTATCCGATCATGACGCAAACAGTACGAGTTTAACTGCTGCACATGGAGGAAGTAGCTCTCAGAATTCAAATATCCCCACTTTGAAGATAGGATTTTTAGTCATACCCCATGAATCTTCAGATGATATAGAGCCTGCAGCCGATAGCTATGCTTTGGAGGTGATTGATGGTGAAGAACAAGGAATCATACACGCCAATGCGCATCTACAAGACCTGGGTGAGAAGTTACTGCCAAACGCCATAGAGTACCTCCAACAGAATTCTGAATCCGAGGTGTACCAATTGTCTCTGAAGTCTAGGCATGGCACTGCTCACATTTGTTTGGAGAAGGCAAGCATACAGATTCAATCAGCCGCTATGGTTCAGAGTAAAGCCGTAAGAAGGTTTTAAATAGCCAGCTATAGCTACCGCTACAGCTAGCTATAGCTGCTAGGAAGGGCAGCCGCTATGGCATTTAGCTCGCTAAAACCGGCTATAGCCCGCTAAATGCCAGCTATAGTCCTCTAAACGCCGTAACAGCAGCCCTGCCGCTAAACGCCTTAGCCGGCGATTTAAAACCATGCGCAAGATGTGCTCGGAGCAAAAGTGCAGCTCTACAGCGAGACATGGAGCGGTGGAAGAAGGTATCTGGGGACCTGCTGAAGCTGTGTGTTGTGCGTGGATCTGACAAGCTGCAAGGCTCACTCACGGCCACACACAACTTGGCGTAGGTATTGGTTCTGTATATATATACATGAAGTTTTATTTCAGAAGATGCCACCAACAGGTGTGCAGAAAGTGAGACATATGGTAGTGAGACATCGCAAATTCGCATCCTTCTAATTCTATCAAACCATGATCTTTATGATGGATCATGATAAATATATGTCGTTTGTGTAATATTTGCAAGATTGTCGTCTTCAGTGTTTGTGCCATTTATATAGATCATGTAGTTCATGATCTTTATGGTGGATCATGAACTTAGTTATAAATCAGGAGAATGAAAATTCTCCAATATATTAATTTGATCTGTCCAACAATTCTTGTCGAGGTGGAGTAGTAGAAGATAAGCTTCATTTTTCTTACTCGTTTCAAGTTCTACGAGTAGAGGTGACAGTACATTCTAATTTCTACTCTGAATCCTATTCTCTGTTCTCATGAATTGCAGCTATCTTTTTTTATGACTGAATAGTGTCGGTGTTTTACCGCCACGCCCACCGAAGGATACCCCGAGGTGGTGAGTTTGTAGGTAGGGTGTCGCCGAGATCAGGAACTTAAAGGTGCAAGGAACACAAGATTTAGACAGGTTCGGGCGTCGACAGCGTAATACCCTACGTCCTGTCTGGTTTGTATTGCCTTTGATAGTGATCGGGTGATCTCCTGGGTGATTTCCCTTTGGAGGGGTCCCTGTCCGCTCTTATATAGTTTGGGGGGACAAGTTTACATAGAAGTCCTAGTCGGATACATGCCCTAAAGTCCTACCCGAGTACTTTTCTGGTAGTTCCCTACTATATCCGACTAGTTTTACTACTGTAGGAGCAGTTCTACTAGGCTACGAGTAGTTACAACAGATGTAGGGCGTGGGCCATATCTCATCCCTTATCCTAGGAAAAGTACACCACGTGCATAGTCCCGTGTACCTGGATCTGACAAGCCCCCGAGCTCTTCGTAGTCGAGTACTGCAGGCGTCCGAGTACTTCTGAAGACGTCTTTGAGTTCTCCCGAACTTCATTTTGAAGGTGTCTTCCGAGTACTTCCTTGGCTGCATCGAGGCTGTGAGGTGCTCATGCCCCGAGTAGTTGTCAAGTCTTCTATCCCTATCTTCCAGCAGATTTGAAAAATAAATCGCTGATGACACATGTCCCACAGCCCCCGAGCCTTGAATCCAAATCCCCATGTTTTGGAATAAAGGATCCAAAGAATCGTGGCATGCAATATATGACAGTAACGATTTGATGGTGAAGATGGGAAAATCGGTTCAGTAAATTCGAAAACCTCTTTTTTCGGGAATCATTCCCCGAAAAAATAGTTAAACAAATAACTTCACCAAAAAACACCCTAAATTACCACTCAAATCAAACCTGCCTTGCTGAGAGCCGTGTCGTATCCAGCCCCCGAGCCTGGGAGCTAGATGAGTCACATAGGATATGCCTAGTAGTCGGTGGCACCAACCCCCGAGCCTAGGCATCAGCCAAGTTGTTGGTGAATCATAAACTGTCGATGAAACCGACTAGTCGGAGTCGATTCCGACTAGTTTTGTAGGCGAGACGAGTAGTCGATCTAGTCACCCGCGCATCGTCTTCGACTAGTCTTGTAGGTGAAATGAGTAGTCAAAGTAGTCGCCAACGTGTCGTCGTGCAGTCTTCACAAAGTCAAATAGTCGCCGACAGCCGGCGATAAGCCCAACTATTCGGAGTCGGATCTGGCAAGTAGTCGTTGTAATCTGCGACGTGTAGTCGAGCATTCTCGCGAAGTAGAAGTAGTCGTGGGCGATTGTTGATGAAGCCAACTAGTCGGAGTTGAATCTGACTTGCCCAGCAGCACGATCCAGATCAGGTCCCCTGCAAGGTAAACATAAAAGTATGTTGTAACAGATATACATGATATCGTGTTGGGAGCAAATCCCAGTATTGTAAAATGCATGTAAAATATTTCGTGTTGTACTCTTGTGGGTCGGATAATCACGCTGGGTAGGTAGCCTATTACGCTAGGCACCTGATCCCTGGTTGCCGTAAACCATTGCGCAGGGAGCTTGGCCGCATGCACGCGTAGTTGCATAGGCGTACAGAAGAGTTGAGGTTTCACGAAAAGCGTACGCTACCCGGGTATTGTAGCAACCGCTGAGAGGAAACTAGAGCAGTCGGCGCTGCGCGAACAAAGAGAACGCTCGTGAAGTGCACTTATAGGGTGTAACCCGATCGCCAGTGTTGCAGGGCGGACCGTGCAGGCAATCGGGAACAGGCATGACATGGCCTGTGAGGAGAATGCGCGTTGCACAAAAAGTATCCGATCCTGTGAGGAACAAATCAGAAAAGGTATAAGTGACTTATCTTGATTCGTGGATGATTGTCGAGGCCGTTGATGGAGCCACGACGGTTTGTTGATAAACCCGACTAGTCGGAGTCGATTCCGACTAGTTGTTGACGGTGTGAAGCCCACTCCCAACTAGTTTTCTTGCCGAAACAAGTAGTCGGAGTAGTCGAAACACGCCCACTCGTGGACGGTTGTCGATGAAACTGCAGCAGTCGTCGATGGAGCCGCGACGATTTGTTGATGAAACCAACTAGTCGGAGTTGATCTTGACCAGTTTCTAACCGTGCAGAGCTAGTCATCAAGTAGTTTAAGGCTCGTCCACGACTAGTTTCTAGTCGAGACGAGTAGTTGAAGTAATCGTTGGCGATGCAGATTTGTCGAAGTAGTCGTAGCCGGTGGTAGCAGCGCGTCTGCACTGCGGCGCTAGCTAAAGTCGAGCCGCGTTGTCAGGGTTGGCGGTGATGACGCGTCGCCTTTGTGGCACGAGCTGAATTCAACTCGATCACGAGTAGGAGCCGGGTTGGATCCGGACTCATCCTTACGGTTTCCAATTAGATCGAAAAATCAAATTCCGCTGAGATCTTCGGCGAGGGTGTCAATGTTGCGGCAGGATGCTGGAGCAGATGCTGTCGTCTCCCTGGTTTCAGCGAGGTGGCTATTGAAGCCACCACCTCGTCGGCAATGCAGAACCAGATGTCGAAGGTGAACGTCGTCGAGGTGGCCGACTCTTCGTTGGAATCCGAGTCATAGTCGAGAACGGGGGGCCCCGACGCGCGGTGGCTCCCTCGTCTCCAATCTTGAAGGGGCGATCCAAGTCTTCCTCCAAGTCGGAGAGGAACTTAGATTGCGAATCCTCCTCAGATCGATTTGAATCTGATCTAAGTAGTTCTGGTGCAGCACGAGTTGAAGTCGCGTCGAAAACGGACGTCCTTTCGATCTGTTTGGGTAGATCGGGGAGTAGCAACTCATCGAGATTGTCGATGAAGTAGTCGAGGTTGCTGCGTCGAGTTGCTGCAGAGGCCTCCGGCTTCCTGGAGTCGACTAGGTGGCTGATGAAGCCACCCAATCCGTTGGCAACGCAGATCCAGGAGCTAAAGACGAAGATTGTGCCCTCATCGAGCAAGGTGCTGGTGAAGCTGAGAGATGCCATCGAAATCTCCAGTGGATGCTCGATGAACACCCCTACCTGGCGTGGCAGCTTTCGGTGTTTTATCGCCACGCCCACTGAGGGATACCCCCGAGGTGGTGAGTTTGTAGGTAGGGTGTCATCGAGATCAGGAACTTGAAGGTGCAAGGAACACAAGATTTAGACAGGTTCGGGCCACCGAGAGCGTATACCCTACGTCCTGTGTGGTTTGTATTGCCTTTGATGGTGATCGGGTGATCTCCTGGGTGATTCCCCTTTGGAGGGGTCCCTGTCCGCCTTTATATAGTCAGGGGGGACAGGTTTACATGGAAGTGCTAGTTGGATACATGCCCTAAAGTCCTACCCGAGTACTTTTCTGGTAGTTCCCTGCTGTATTCGACTAGTTTTACTACTGTAGGAGCAGTTCTACTAGGCTACGAGTAGTTATAACAGATGTAGGGTTTGGGCCATATCCCATCCCTTATCCTAGAAAAAGTACACCACGTGCACAGTCCCGTGCGCCCGGATCTAACAAATAGCAGTCATCTATTCATGAAACATGGATTTAACTCATTCCTCGGAATTTAATCTCTTTCATCACTAACAAATGGGCCTGCTATTTTTCACCTCACGATTGGGCCCGTCAGGGCTCATTTGTTGGCGTCAAAAAAAGCTTGGGGGCAAATGGATATTTGGGCCTCGTGTTTTATGGGCCCCATGGAGCTGGTATAAGACAGTAGAGGCGGCCCAGTATCGCGGAGCCTCTTCATTTCTTGCTACCTTCCGGCAAGCCTCGCGCCGCCGCCGCCGCCGCTTGCCTTCACCGCGCCCAGGAACCTGGTCGGTGGTCACGGTCTGAGTCTGACCAGAGGAAGAGGAGGACGTGCTTGCTGCTCCAGTCGCAGACTTCATCTTGGCGCCGCCGACGGTGAGAGAAAGCGTGGAAATCCATCGCCGGCGGACGGCTTCATGTCTCCATGTGGTTGGTCTATTCTTTCCATTCCCACACAGTTCAACTCTTTTCGAGTCTCTGTCAGGTTCATTCAGTACCAAAGCCGAAAATTTCTGGGTCTGGCTGCCTGCGCAACATGACCACTTGCAATCTTTTCTATCGCAGCCACTGAACCCAAAGTGCAAACAGCGAATTAGTACAAGTGAGATTAGACGCAGAAATAATTGAAGGGATTTTTTGTTTTAGAAAAAGAGAGCGAAAATGCTCAGGTGATATTTGCCGCCGTCGCCAAATCAAAATGCTACTTGCATCATTGATTACGCAAGCACGATCGTATTTTTTCACCTATTCTTTCCTATGAGTTTTTCACAATTCATTTCATTCATATGGTAGTCAGCCAACAGTAGCTGTCAAGACTGAATAAAACCCTCTTCATTCAGTTTGTCAAATATTCAAAGGGATGTTATTAAGACATCTAACCAACGCCGCTAAGGGCAACTGCATGGAAATTCATCACCTGTGGACAGCAACATATCTACATTTTGTTGATTCTTTACTTCCCCCATTATTCAACTCCATTCCATTATTGGTGTGCTCAGTTTTTCTTATTGAGTCGCTGTCAAGTTTATTTATTACCAAACGGAAAATATCTGAGCCTGGCAGCCTGCCCACCATGACCATTTGCTGTTTTGTGTCTATCTGTGGCAACCATAGGATCCATACAGCAAGTTAGTACAAGTGAGACGAAATGCAACAATAATTTAAGTGATTTCTTTGAGATGGAAATGTAAGTGCAAATGCTTGTGCGATATTTGTCATCGTTGGCAACACCATATGTCATTTGGACTGTTAAGTAGGCACAAGTATGAGCGTACTGTCCACCTTTCCTCTTCCATGAGCTTTTGGGTATTTACTGCAACTTTCATTCAGTCATCTCTTAGCTAATTAGCAGTAACTCTCGAGACTCAATAAAAGTCAGCTTCAGTTTGTCAAGTATTAAAATTCAGTTAAAATTATTGAGCCCAATAACTCAGGCCCTTCTTTACTAGTTATTATATAATTGATTAGTCAGTATCATTTCTCTTTTATGTTTAGTTTGATAACAAAAAACAAATATACAGAAGGAGGCCAAGCTAAGAAAATCATGTCGAGCTTTTCGTTTCATTATGTAAAATAAGCTATTTGTTGGGGATTTCACTCCACCTGATAGAGAAGAGAGAGAGGGAGGCACAAAGGGTGACTAGTGAGAAGTACGAAAGCGTCAATCACTTTGCACCCAAACTGTTGGTGGGTACAATATTTACAAACAGACTCTTGGCCTTTTTCGTTAGGCCCATTTATTACATGGGTTGGGCAATTTCTCAACCCTAGCCCCTCAGCTACTTTGGCTTAGCTGGTACAGCAAGATGGAGTAGCTGAATCAATATGAAGTTGCCCATACCTATCTATTATGAGCGAAAATTTACATACAAGATAGCTACAACTGAACTAAACGAGGCCTTTGGTCTTGACGACGAAATTGTCCTCGGCAATGGTGATGGGCGGAAGCTTCGTCGCTTGTCCTCATTTTGCAAGACGCCGGAGGTACCTCTTGCTTTACCCACTGAGCTAGATGAGCTTCATAGTTGGGAAAGTCTTCGCCTCGGAAGCTTCTTTGCATGACCCATCAGCTTTGCCTTTGGAGCCTTGGTACTCGCGTGTTCACATCTTCGGAACCGGTTGTGCCTCGTCATAATCTCGGAACATTTTGTCATAGCCGATGTAGTCGAAGTAGATGAAGTGGTCGGTTCCTCTTCCCCGTAACAGAAGTAGCAAGTCCGTCTTCGGTGTAGCAGACGTAGTTGAAGTAGAATGTTGTTGTCTTGGTCCTGCCGAAGCCAGCAACGCCTTTGGATCTTCATCACAAGCACCGGGCAAGACTTGCCCACCAGATTGTGCTAGTCCTCCATGGTCCCGCCATAGCCCCTCTTGTCCGGGGTTCGTGGCGAAGGCGGTAAAGATGCTTCGCACACAGTTGATGCTGTTGACATCGATGAGGTAGATGGCGAGCTGTTGGCACTCCTTAGCCTATACAAACTAATCCGCAAGCGCACGGATACCAATATAGCTTTCACCAGAAAGTTTACCTGGGATATCAAATCCAAGGAACGGTAAGCCAGACCTAGAACTATTCAACCGTACCACCAGGGGAGAAGAGGTAAGAGGGCAAAGGGTCTAACTCCAGATAGCTAACTCATTACCCAGATAACTTGCTACTTACTAACTTTATCTGCTTCGGCGGCTGGAAGAGGAAGGACTTCAGAAAGGGATGAGAGGGGAGTCCGACGGCAGCATGCAACTACTGCTATGAAAGTACCCGAACGTGGTGGACTACGAGAGACGAACAGGGTTGTCACCACCTGTCGACTACCACACTATTCCTTCGGGTAGAACACAACCCAAGGTAACTAACCAAGCCTAGGCACCACGCCTGTAACTATCGAGTTACTTACTCCTACCGTGTACTTAGGCAGAGAGCAAACTCAAATAGGTAGAACTTTGCTACCTACGCAAACTGGGGATCCCGCAGATCAAATGAAGTAACTAAACAAATTACTAAAAGTAAAAAAGAAGAACTAGCAAGATACTGAAGATAAACGAAGAACTTACTTAAGAAAGCTTTATTCCTCTGAGGTGGCTAAAGAGTTGGAGTAAGGTCGACGGAACTCGGCTCCGCTCCTAGCTTGGTTCTCACCCAAGCTCTCACCTCACACTCTCCCTATTCTACACTTAAGGTAGAGCAACAAGACTAAGAACTCTTCTTCTCCAAAGATGGTCTATTGAGAGTGAAGGTATGCGCTGCCTTTTATAGGGCTTCAAGGACGGTGCTTGCTGCGTAGCTGAGCTTGTAAGAAGGTAAGTCGGTTGACTTAACTTCCACGCGAAGCTGGACATGTGGCGCTGCAGGGCCAGGCCTACCAGCCTCTCCTAGGCCGGTCGGCTTAGGATTCTTGCCACGTGTAACCATCCTTCTTGTGGACGCTCTTGATCACTCCTGGAGGTTGGTAATAGTTGTGTCTCTTTGAGGCTGGATAGGTAGAGGCCGGCCGTCCTAGACAAGGCCGGCCGGCTTGGCTCTTGCTACTCTCAACCCTCCGATGCACCGACGTGTTGATCACTGCGTGCATGTATTTCAGGAACGTGGATTTGAGCCTGAAGACTATGAAGACTAAGTAAACACTGCATGTGGGTCCATCGATCCATGGCTCAAGCCTTTCGACCGTAGGATATTTTCCTTGATGGTGTGCCGGTCTGGATGGCTTGGACTTGAGTTTGTGCACTTCATGATGAAGTTTGAAACGTGTTTGCCTCAGTGTCAGGCCGGCCAGCCTACCTTTTTGGCCAAATTTTGTACATTGAGCTCCTAAATCAAATAATCACCAAAACTAGTGGAACTCATCAGGGTAAATGATTTTAGCATAATTTTGACCATAAAAGTATGACATCTAGAGAAATGTTGGTGGTAAAAGTCATAGAAATCAACCACCAACACGAGCCCGTCGAGCCGAACTGGGCGACGAGGATGAATGCAGAAGTAGTCGTCATTGAAGTAGACGGCGAGCCCCTCGAATCGAACTGTATCATCGTCGATGAAGGCCAAAGTAGTCATCGCCGATGTAGATGACGAGCCCCTCAAGCCGAACTAGGCGACGAGGATGAAGATAGAAGTAGTCGTCGTCGAAGTAGACGGCGAGCCCCTCGAATTGAGCTGTGTCGTCGAGGATGATGGCTGAAGTAGTCATCGCCGATGTAGATGACGATCCCCTCGAGCCGAACTGGGCGACGAGGATGAAGGCAGAAGCAGTCGAGATGCCGAAGTTGAAGGTACGCCTCTTGGGCACCTTCATCTGTTGTACAAGTTTTCTATAGGCTACAAAAATATAACTTCATTTTCCCGGCCAGTTATGAATTACATAGAAATAAAGCAGACCCCGCTTGGCTCTTTTTTTCTTTTTTTTTCTTTTCTTCTTTCTTTTTTTTTCAAAATGACATAGTCGCGTCTGGCGTTACAATTTTTCTTTCGGCCTTTCGCTCGAGAGGGTACCATTTTTCATTTCTACGAATACCTTCGGCCTTTCGCTTGAGTGGTTTTTTTTTCATTTCTATGAATACCTTCGGCCTTTCGCTCGAGAGGGTTTCGTTTTTTCATTCCTACGAATACCTTCGGCCTTTCGCTCGAAAGGGTTTCGTTTTTTCATTTCATAGGCGCTCTCGGCTCTATGACTCTTTGGCATTTTGCACGAGAGTTTCTAGCGTGAGCACTTTCTCCTTCACGCTTCCGTGCAATGCAATGCAACGTGATTGCAATGATTGTATGTATGATATGAATGACGAATGAATAGGCGGATGATGCTTTTGCGATGATAAGGGATCATGCACGAGCTCACGACCTGTGCGGTGCCGTGCATGCTACTGTTAGGGGCGACGAGATTAGCTTGCTTTGCCCGGGTCTTGCGCCACGGGAACGCTCTCATGCATGGCGTCGTGGGGATGGACGTGACAATGCCGTGGCCGAGGAATGCGCTCGGACGCTCATTTGCTTTACAGTGTAATCACCAAATAAAAGGAATAGAGAACAACAGAAAAGCTGCAGCTTCATCGCAGCACAAAATACTCTCGCGTTCACCCAGTTCACGCCTCGTTCCCGAGCTCGCGCCGGCGATGACCGCCCGGTGCACTGACAATTGGCATCAGAGCCACGTCAGCATCCTAGGCGGCCATGTCGTCATCTAGAAAGAAGCTGAAGGATCCTGCCGGGAGTGAAGCTAGCTCCGGCGGATCGAAGTCGCCGACGATCACTCCCGCACTCCGCCACGCCGCCCACGACGTTCGCCATCACGCCGCTCACGCACCCTGGACGCCAGGCCGCGCGAAGTGGTGATCGAGCGCATCATCGAGAAGGCGTCCTCTGCAATCACGTACCCGATGCTCACCTGAACCAATTACCAGGAGTTGCCTTTGGTTATGACGGTGAACTTCCAGGTCCAAGGGTTGTGGGAGGCCATCGATCCGGGTGACTGCGACGAACGGGAAGATCGGCTCTCCCTCGCCGCGCTCCTGCGGGCTGTGCCCAACGACATGTAGAGCACCCTCGCCAGGAAGAAGACGGCGAAGGAGGCATGGGAGGCCGTGAAGACGATTCGAGTCGGCGTGCAACGCGTGCACGACTCGAACGCGCAGCAGCTGAGACGAGAGTTCGCCGACATACACTTCAAGGAAGGTGAGACTGTAGATGATTTTTCATTACGAATCACTAGCCTCGCCGACAACCTGCACACGCTCGGCGACACGAGCACCGACGCCGAGGTGGTCAAGGAGATGCTGCAGGTGGTCCCTGAAACCCTCTCGCAAGCAGCGGTCGAGGAGGTCACCGGCCGGCTGAGCGTGTTCGAGCAACGACGCGCCAAGCCAAAGCCTCCCACCAATGCCATGGGGCGGCTGCTGCTGTGCGAGGAGGACTGGTTGGCGAAGCAGAAGGCGCGCCGCGAGCAGGAGGGCTCGAGTCGCAGCTCGTCCTCCAGCAGCCTGGGAAAGCGCCGCGGCAAGCCGTGCGGCTGTGGCGGCAGCGGAGGCAACGCAGATCATCGCTCGGGCACCAACTTGGGCCGACGACGTCTGCAAGAACTGTGGCAAGAAAGGCAACTGGGCCAAGGATTGCCGTGGCAAGCCCAAAGGAAACCAGGCTCAGATGGCCCAAGATGACGAGCCGACTCTACTTCTTCTCCAAGCCGGTGTTGACAGCACCGACGACGCATCGCCCAAAATCCTCCCCGCGCCGACCCCTAGCGCCGCCAGTGAGGGAGCCGCGACGCCCGCAGCTCTGCTGGTGGACGCCCCCGCCGCGGTGGTCAACCTCGTCGAGGAGAAGGTCTTCGCCACGCTCGACGGCGAGGAGGACAAGGATCCCCGGCGATGGGTCCTCGACAGCGGTGCCATCAACCATATGACGGGGTCCCAGGCGGCGTTCTCCGACATCCGCATTGAGGGGTGCGGCACCGTCTTGTTCGCCTGCAAGAACGGCGAGCACCACGCCCTCGACAACATCTACTACATCCCGCGTCTCACTTCTCACATCATCAGCGTTGGGCAATTGGACGAGTGTGGGTACCAGGTGCTGATTGAAGACGGAGTGATGCGGATCCGCGACGAGCAGCGGCGCCTCCTGGTCAAGGTACACCGCATCCCCAGCCGTCTCTATGTGCTCGACATCAACCTTGCACGACCGGTGTGCCTGGCGGCGCAGGCGGGTGAAGACGCGTGGCGCTGGCACGCACGCTTCGGCCACACGAACTTCACCGCGCTCAGGAAGATGGGAAGAGAACTTGTTCGTAGACTTCCGCTCCTGGACCAGGTCGACCAAGTGTGTGAGGCATGTCTTGCAATTAAGCAGAGACGTGGTCCAATTCCTCAGAAGGCGCTGCATCGAGCGACGACGCAGCTGGAACGTGTATATGGCGATCTCTGCGGCCCTATCTCACCATCGACTCCCAGCGGCAACAGCTACTTCCTCCTCGTCGACGACTATAGCCGGTTCATGTGGGTGGCGCTGCTCCCCACCAAGGACGGCGCCGCAGCTGCCATCAAGCGCATCCAGGCGGCAGCGGAACTGGAGATCGGGAACAAGCTGCGCGTTCTGTGCACGGACCGAGGAGGGGAGTTCACCGCGTCGAGCCTCAATGACTACTGCACCGAGCTGGGAGTGCACCGCGAGCTGACGGCGCCCTACTCACCGCAGCAGAACGAAGTCATCGAAAGGAGGAACCAGACGGTCGTCACCATGGCGCGCTCCATGCTCAAGGCTAAGAACCTCCCCAGCAAGTTTGGGGGGAGACGATCAGCACTGCCGTCTACATCCTCAACTGGACCTCGTGCAAAGGCATCGACGGCAAGACCCCCTTCGAGCTCTGGTATGGGAGAACGCCAGCTGTGCACCATCTTCGAACCTTGGGCTGAGTCGTCCATGTCAAGCGAACTGCACCGCACACGAAGAAATTGGATGACCGGAGCAAGCCCATGATCTTCGTCGGGTACGAGCCCGGATCTAAAGCATACCGTGCTTATGATCCGGCCACACGGCGTGTCAACGTCACCAGGGACGTCATCTTCGACGACAAGGCCTGCTGGCAGTGCGGGGAGGAACAAGCCGCCGCACTCGACAGCGAGTTCGTGGTGGAACTCTCCACCGTGCAGCTGCCCGGGACAGCCACCGAGCAAGCGGCACCAACGATAGCAAACAACACTCCCGCGCCCTCCACAACTCCGACGCTGACACAAACGAGGAATGTAGGTGGTCTAGTTCTCGATTCACAGCGAATCACACGAGGTCGGATTACAAGAACAGTGGGAATCACAGGAAGTTTCTGGATACAAACGGGATCCGCAGATCACCGCCAAGTTCTCTGGACGCAGCCGGCCTCGTGTTCTTTCTTTCTACCTGTCTTGCTCGTCCCGCTGCGAAGCTTGTATACGCCACCGTGCGTGGGTCGGGCCAGGTTCACTTGGGCCGCCACTGTGGGCCGAGGTACTTGGTGTTGGGCTTGACGGTCCTTGTAGTCCTTCTGACGATCGCAGCCCTGTCTTCAGTATCACTGGATGCAGTGTTCATGACATTTCCCCCTCCATTTGAACCGGCTCCCCAAGCTGGTGCAGATGGAAACTGATTGCGTAATGTAATTTCATTCTCCCAGGTAGACAGAGACACTGGCCAAGAAGACCACTGAACCAGCACTTGAGACACCACTGAACTGCTTTGCTGAACTGTTCGGCGTTGCAATATACGAATAGGAATCTGATGCTGAACATTGGATGGAGGGAGCGTTGAACTAACCTGGTGTTCAGAGCACACCGCACGTTTTAGTTGTGAAACGTGGAAAACAGGATGGATGGCAGAACATTAAGATAACTGCAGTTTATAAGCTACTGCTCCTACCTTCTCAATGATGGTAAATGGTCCAAAATAGCGAAAGGATAATTTATAGTTCGCTCTAGGTATTACTGACTGCTGAATATATGGCTGCAGCTTTAGATATACTGAATCTCCCACTTCAAAAGCTCTTTCAGTACGATTCTTATCAGCTTGGAACTTTTGTCTCTGCTGAGCTCTCACAAGGTGTTGCTGCATAAGACTTGTCATCAGTTTTCTGTGAGACAGCCATTCCTATAAATCAGAAACTGAGCAAGATTCCACTCTGTCAATGCCCAATTGTCTTGGCTCATGCCCATATAAAACTTCAAATGGCGTCTTGTTGAGAGAAGTGTGATACGAAGTATTGTACCAGAACTCGGCTAAGGGGAGCCAATCTTTCCACTTGTTAGGACAGCCATGAACAAAACATCTAAGATATGCTTCTAGACATTAGTTCACTCTCTCGGTTTGACCATCAGTTTGCGGGTGGTAGGCCGAGCTGAGCTTGAGATCAGTACCAGATAACTTGAAGAGTTCCTGCCAAAGAGAGCTTGTGAAGATTCTGTCCCTGTCACTGATAATTTCTTGAGGAAGCCCATGCAATTTGTACACATTGTCCATGTATGCCAAAGCAACCTTCATAGCAGTGAAAGGGTGTACAAGAGAAATAAAATGAGCATACTTCGAAAATTTATCCACCACAACGAGGATGCAATTATAGTGTTTGAAAATTGGTAACCCTTCAATGAAATCCAAAAAAACCACTTGCCATGCATAATCGGGTACAGGTAAAGGTTGGAGTAACCCTGGATACTTGACATGTTCAGGTTTTCAGGTTTTGCTTGCTGACAGATAGAGCATTTAGTGACAAAAGACTGAACATCTTTCTTAAGGCCTGGCCAAGCAAACAAATTCTTCACCCTAACATAAGTTGCATGTATACCTGAGTGCCCTCCCACTGGACTAGCATGTAAAGCTTGCAAAATATTCTGCTGCACAGGTACATTATGAGCCAACCACATTCTATTCTTATATCTGATAATTCCATTCAAGAGAGAAAAATGGCCAGTTGGATTGGTAACAGACAAAGTAGCCAGCAGATTACTCAATTCAGGGTTGACAGAATACTCTTGCATCACCTGTTGCATCCACACAGGTTGGAGCTGAGACACAGCTAACACCTCTTGATATTGCGGTAAATAAACTCTGGACAAGGCATCAACCACTTTATTATCATAGCCCTTTTTATAACATATTTTATATTGAAGACCCAACATCTTTGTCATAGCTTTGTGTTGCCAAGGTGTAGAAAGCCTCTGATCATCAAGATGGATGAGACTCTTTTGATCAGTGAGTATAAGAAATTCTCCTTGCAATAGGTACTGTCTCCAATGATCTATGGCCATCAAGATAGCTAAATACTCTTTTTCATAAATTGACAATGCCTGATTCCTGAGACCAAGAGCTTTGCTCACGAAAGCAATGGGATGCCCCTCCTGCTGCAAACCAGCTCCAACTCCTTTGTCAGAAGCATCTGTTTCTATGACAAATTGTTTTGAAAAGTCTGGGAGAGCAAGGATAGGTGCTGAGGTTAAAGAGTCCTTCAGGATATTGAATGCTTCCTCATGAATAGGTGTCCACACAAACAGCTCATTCTTTTTAAGGAGGTTTGTCAAAGGCTTGGAGATGATGCCAAAATTCTTTACAAATTTTCTATAATAGCCTGCTAGGCCAAGGAAACTTCTCAGCTCTTTTATAGAAGATGGTACTGGCCAGTTTTGTACAATCTGAACTTTCTTGGGATCTGTAGCAACCCCTTGTGCACTGATGATATGCCCCAAATATGGCAGTTCTTGTTGTGCAAAAGCACATTTAGAAAGTTTGACTCTGAACTGATGTTGATGCAGAAGTTTGAAGACAGCAGACAGCAGATAGGTGCTCAAGATGCTCAGACCAAGATCTACTGTAGATCAAGATGTCATCTATGAATACAATGACACAAGTCCTCAAAAGTGGAGCAAGAATATGGTTCATGACTCTCTGAAAAGTGGCGGGTCCTCCAGTAACTCCATAAGGCATCACTTTATACTCAAAATGCCCATGATGAGTTTGAAATGTTGTTTTGAACATATCAGATTTCTTCATTCTAATTTGATGAAAACCAGATCTCATATCCAGGGATGAGAACCATTTGGCACTAGCAAGTTCATCCATAAATTCATCAATCACGGGTAATGGAAATTTATCCTTGACAGTTAAGGCATTCAATCTTCTATAATCTACACAAAGCCTCCAATCACCAGTCTTTTTCTTCACTAAAAGAACAGGGGAAGCAAAGGGGCTAGTACTAGTCTGAATCATGCCATTTTGCAGCAACTCATTTACCTGATGTTCTATTTCATCTTTCTGAGCTGGGTTGTATCTGTAAGGCCTCAATCTGAATGGTTGGGCACCCACAATAAAGGGTATGGCATGATCATATGGTCTCTCAGGAGGTAGAGTGGTTGGTGCCTCAAATAATTCAGTAAACTGAGAGATTAGCTGTTGTATTTCCTTTGGCCACTTGGAGGTGGTTCCTTCTGGTTGAACAGCATAAAATTGCAAAAATACACCATAGTTCATCCTTGCTATGTAAATGTTCCAGCCCTGCAGAAGATATCAGTTGGCAAACAGTTATGTTAGGTCTGATGCCCTGAAGAGTAACACTATTACCACAATATTCAAATGCCATAGACTTGTGCTTCCAGTGAACTTTCATGGGACTGTGGGTTTCAAGCCAATCCATGCCCAGTATAATATCATAACACTTGAGAGGCAAAATTTCAGGGAGACAGTAAATTGACGCCCAGAAATGCAAACTGCGCAGTCAGCTAGCTCATGAGTACAGGTAAGGATACTACGATTAGTTATTCTGACCTGTATTGGTTCAGTAAGTTCCTTCCAGTTGGGTAGTTTGGAGGCCACAGACTCACTGACAAAATTTCCAGAGCTGCCAGAGTCAACAAGTATAATAACCGCTAAACCACTTAAAGCCCTAGAGAATCTGATTGTCCTAGGTGACTTAACACCATTAACAACAGCTAAAGACAGAGCACAAAGATCTTCTCCTGAATCAGAATCTGTCATAGGTAGAGCTGTGGACAAATCACTATCATGCTCTTGAATTAACTGCCAGAGTTCTTCCACCACATGAAGAGAAACAGATGGTGCACACTTATGTCCATGTTTCCACCTTAACCCACACTTGTAACAAAGGCCTCTGGCCTTTCTATATGCCATAAGAGCAGATAACTTACTGTCTGCAGATGGATTACCAGACATTCTGCTGTGCTCAAGAGTCTTGTAGTCATTAGAATTGCCAACGGGAGAAAATCCTCTACTGCTCCCAGTAGAATTGGTTGGATGAGGTCGACCAGGTGGTCTGCCTTGAGCTATAATATCCAGCCTCCTGTTATCTTTCTTGTGGAATTCCCCAGACACCTCCTCCTGCAAAATTGCAAGGGAACAAGCATTATCCAAATCGGGTGGGCGTTGCATCAAAACAACAGCTCTTATATCACTCTTCAAACCATCTATGAACCTATTAGTGATAACCACAGGTTGCATAGAGGGATCATGGGCAAGGAGTTGATGCACTAGGCAATCAAACTGCTCCACATACTCAGTAACATTGCCCTGTTGGCGAATATGAAAGAACTGCCTTGATTAACTGATTATGTTGCTCTCTCTCAAATCTATCACAGATAGCTTGGCAAAGATCTGTCTAAGAACTGTCAGAAAGTTTGGCCTCCATGGCTTGCAATCAGAAAGCAGCAGAGCCAGTGAAGTACATGGTGGCTAATCTAACTCTCAAATGATTAGGAACTGAGTAAATATCAAAGAAATTCTCACACTTCTTTTTCCAAATTTTAGGGGCAGTGCCATCAAAATTGGGGAACTCAGTATGAGGCAAAAAGGCTCTCCAATCATGCATATCATCAGCACAGCTACTCTTGCTAGCACTACGAAGATAAAAGGGGATAGGTGTGAGATCTAGATTGTTCTTCGCACCTGTGACCGGGGAAGGCACGAGGGTGGTGACCACCCCTTGGCCAAGTCCCCAGTGTGGTAGAGCAGAGCCGTGGCCGTATTGCCCCGAAGCCGCCTCTCGCGAGGTCGCTGCCAGATGGGCGGCAGCCGGCTTCGACAGATCAATGTCTTCGGTGTCAAAGATCTTGTATGCGGGATTCTTCGCCTCCTCTTGCGCGAGAGCGATGTTGTCCACTTTAGTGCGCAATTCTTGCATCGAAGCTTGCAATTCCCCCACCTTGACATCAACTTGAGGATGCCAGGTAGAGAATGCCTTCAAGGCCGTGGTGTTGTCCTCCAGCACCTTCTTGATCGAGGTGTTCTGGATCGACATCTCCTTCAGCAATGTCGCGAGCTCGTTGATTTGAGTCTCCATGCCCGCCGCTTTCTTATGCTCTCGGGTCTGGTACTGAGGGCGAAGCAGGTAGTCGGGGAGGTCCGCCAGGGTCGCCGTCGAAGTGGGTCGAAGTAGTCAATCGCTGCTATGCCGACGTCTTGCCGCCGCCGCGTGCCCAGGATCAGTGGCTATGATGTCAATTGACACGAACGAGGAATGTAGATGGTCTAGTTCTCGATTCACAGCGAATCACACGAGGTCGGATTACAAGAACAGTGGGAAACATAGGAAGTTCCTGGATACAAACGGGATCCGCAGATCACCGCTAAGTTCTCCGGACGCAGCCGGTCTCGTGTTCTTTCTTTCTACCTGTCTTGCTCGTCCCGCTACGAAGCTTGTATACACCACCGTGCGTGGGTTGGGCCAGGTCCAAAGCTACAGCAAAAACTTTATACTAAAGAATACCATATTATATGTTCACTGTTTAGATTTACTCATGTGGAGTCCAACAAAATTGGATTTTCCATTTTATGATTTTTCTATTATTTACTATAATTTTTCATACATTCAGCGGAAATAAATAAAAAAGACAAAGACAAAACCGCGCCACTGTAGCAAAACCACCATCCAAAACCACTGCGGGGGGGGTGTTATTTGACTGGTTTTGGAAAGTTCAGGGGGTAGAATATCCGGTTTTATAGTTTGGGGGTGAAGTAGTCCACCATGAATAGTTGAGGGGGGGGGGGGGGGGGGGGCGGATTATGTAGACTTTTTCCATTACAATATCTTGGAGATGATTTTCTTGGTTTACCTAAGTAGCAGTTTCAGAATTTGATTTCATACGCCTAAAGTCATATCTAGAAACATTGAAGTTATGTTGTTATGGTTTTCACTTCGTGTGCAAATGTTCCCTCGTGTCATAAACTGTAGAGTTTCGAAACAGTCTAATTGAAATCTTGGACTAAGAAGAAAACACATAACATGAACAACGGTATAAGCAACTATATGTTGTGCAGTTTAAGCAAGAACAATGCTACTTATTTTTGTCACTTTTCATTCTTCACGTCGAATCCATCATGTTTATGTTGTGCACTTTAAGCAAGAACAGTGCTATTTATTTGTTCACTTTTCATTCTTCACGTCAAATCCATCATGTCTCAGAAGTTATTGATTAACACCCCTTGGATCCGTTTATGTATTTCTCTCTGTTTTTCCAAGAAAAATGGATCAGTACTTAATGACAGTTCACATGTTCAGTTTCTGTCTGACATTAAGATGGCTGCTTGTGATGTAATTCTTCATCACCAATCGTGGCCCTGCTTGAAAAATTCATCTTGGTCTCTAATCATGAACAATATTAAACTCATTCTTGGCACAGCCTTTAAAAATGAAGTTATATTGGACACAGGCCTTTCTTTCCTGAAAATGACTCTGTGAATCAGTTTTGAGTTTGGTCCAAACAAGGTAGCCTATGCATTAGTTTAGCCATTCTTGACACATCCTTGAGACTGAATGAAAAATATTGGGCCTTCAGGAAACAATTTTGATGACCTTTACCGTGCATGGATATATGGCTGATTTTTTAGTATTTCCAGTAGCATGTGAATTGTTGTTTCATGCAAGTGTGTTTATCCAACTACTTGATCCAGTGGAGTCACCAATCGATCTTCAGTTCACCTCAAGAAAATGCAGGGGAATACAATTTCTCGGGCTTGGGCTACGGTTAACTGGGTTTCCTTTATGGGCCGGTCAAAGGGCTGCTTGGGCTGTGCAAACAGGTCAGTCTTTGATTCCGGCCCAGTCAAACAGCCAGCCACTGCTCCTGTACGAACAGGACTCTCTGCGTCTCGCCGTCTCCTTCCCTGTCTCTCGAAGAAATCCCCCAAGAAAAGGAACAGCGACCAGGGCAGATTGGCTGCGCCGGCGACATCTCCCTCCATCTGCCGCCCTCCGTCGACCGCCGTTGCATCGCGCGTCGTCTCTCTCTCTCTCTCTCTCTCTCTCTCTCTCTCTCTCTCTCTCCCATGGCGAACAGCGACCAGGATCGAAGGCCGAATTGCTGGCGGCGGCAGCAACCCAGGACAGGTTTGTTGTGCCTCTGCGACCCTCGTCTCCACTTTCCCTCACATTGCATCTGCCTGGCTTGTTCGCAGCCTCAGGACGCGATTCTATCATCAGGCCCTACTATTCTGCTAAAAGAAAAAAAATCCCAGTCTTTGCTCCCAGCTATTACCGTTTGGCGTCGAACTTGGGGTGTTTAGCAGAGCTATTACCTCTTTTTTATGATATCTTGGTGTAGATCGCCATGGAAGGGAGGTTTCATCACGCGTACAAGAGGTTCCACAAGGCCAATCACGTGATATTTCTGGGGTTCCCAAGATGCTGCGCCAGTGCCACTGCTCGAGCTTGATAAGCTTCCAGAGGTAAGAAATCGAGTGCTGATCCTCAAATGATCTAAATTGCCTGTAGAATATAGCAATTGCGTGCTAACAAGATCGCATTGTATCGATTGTAACTGCGGATTTTTTTTTTGTGTGTGTATGTATGTTAAACTTACCCACTAGTAGTCAGCTAATAATGAGTAATAACAAGTACTTTACACCTCATGCAATTTCAATGAGCTTAACTCGTAAAGTACATCTTTCACTTTTGGCTGCAATGGGCTCTACAACGATTGATTGCTTATAAGCTACTAATAGTAACAGGTCCAGAGTAAATAAAACGGAAACCACAAATGGCATTATAAGTCCATGAGCTTTCTTCATCTGTAGTACATCATCATCCAATGCAAAGTCCGTGTGCTAAGAATAGCATTATTGTCTATTGTTTGATCCATCAAAAGTTGGCTTTACTTTCAAAAGCAACTTCCAACAGTTTAACCATTGTTGTTGCAGGATATATTGTGCCATATCCATTCCCTTCTACCACTACCGGATGCCGCCCGTGCTGCCTGTGTGTCTCATAGATTTCTACACTCTTGGAGATGCTTCCCTAACCTCACATTTAATCAGAAAATATTTGGTTTGAACGAGGGTACATCATATGAAAGGGCAAAGAACCTCATTGACAGAATTGGCCACATCATTAGAAACCACTCTGGCATTGGGGTGAAGACACTTAAGGTTGACGTTCGCCATTGCGGCAAAGTCATCACGGCTCAGCATCTTGACATATGGCTCCAAGCTACCATTAGATCTGGAACTTTAGAAATTTCTGTCGAGCTTCCTCAACATTACAGTCCAGAGTACAACCTCCGGTGTTCACATTTGTCTTGTGCTGGAAGCTCACTTCAGTCTATTTCCCTCTTCTCTTGTGCTTTTCAGCCAACGTTAAGAATTGGTTATTTGAAAAGCTTGAAAAGCGTGTGTCTGAACCTTGTCCATACTACTGGGGAGGAACTAGGATGTATTTTCTCCAGTACAGTTTCATTGGGATATATTCAACTTACCAGTTGCAATGAGATCACTTTCTTGAACATACCTTCTCATCTGCAGGCGCTTAGTACTCTGAAGGTGTTTATTTGCACAAGTCTATAAACTATAGAAATTTATGCTCCAAATCTTACCACTTTCTCGTTCATTGGCCCGCCTATTGAAATATTAATAAACAACTCATCGCAACTGAAGTATACGAGTATGCGTGGTGCATTTTACTCTGGCATGATCCAATATTCTCGGACCAAACTCCAGTCCATCGCGCCGAAGCTTCAAACCCTTACCTTGACATCATCTAAAGAGGTATCTAAATCTAAATTGTTAACTTACTCCGTGTATACAGTAGAACTTGGAACATCTATTTTTTTCCCGAACACCTTCGAACATTTATTAACCTCGGTATATCTTTTTTCACTTTCAATACGCCAGTGTTACATGGCAAATTCTTCCACCTCAAGCGCCTGAATATTTAATTTTTTTGGCATTAGATTCCAAAGCTACGATTATTTTTCTCTAGTTTCTTTTCTTGTAGCTTGTTCGGCCTTGGAAACTTTCTTCTTATCTGTAAGTATGTTAATTTCCTAGAGATGTTACATGCTAAAATAATTAACTTTGAGTATCTCAGTACATCTTCTACATAATCATTTGGTTAAGTTTGTCTTTCAGATGATACTTAATTAGCCATGGCATAGATTTATATTTCTCATGTGTAGGCACTATTATTTATTAAGCTCCATGGATTATATTAATTACCATGCCAAACACACAACCTTTTACTTGTTTTAGTACTTATTAAATCTCCTCATGTACCGGGCGACTTGTTGGTTGCATTTTCAATCTCTGACTCTCTGTATTTAATTCTTTTCATTCTCTAGCAAACAGATCTGCAATGAATATTTAATGTAATGTGCGTGTACTTTCAAGCATTCAGTTAATGGAGGATAGTAACATCAATATTGATTTTGTGCAGGCAGGTGAATACGATAATGCAAGACAGGATCAACACCTCAAGATTCCAATGCAGATTCGTTACATATTAGGCAGATTCCAGAATTCCAGCATGCCAATCTCAAGAAAGTATCAATTCAGCGATTCTCATCCGCAAAGAGCTTGATTGAGCTGACGTGTCAAATTATTGAGAATACCCCATCACTACGATGTCTTGTGCTCAACACAACCCATGGTATTTGCCCTAGCGGTGTTTAACCTCCAAGCCCACCGAGGGATACCCTCGAGGTGGTAGATTGTAGGTGGGGTATCACCGAGATTAGAAACTCGAAAGTGCAAGGAACATGAAATTTTAGACAGGTTCGGACCACCAAGAGCGTAATACCCTATGTCATGTGTGGTAGTTTGTATTGCCTTAGATGATGTACTATTTGAAATGGGTCCCTGCCCGCCCTTATATAGTCCGGGGGACAGAGTTACATGGAAGTCCTAGCCAAATACGAGCTTAGCAGTTCTACCTGAGTGCTTCTCGAGTAGTTTTCTTCTGTTCCGACTAGTTCAACTTCTGTATGAGTAGTTACAACTGATGTAGGGTGTGGACTATGTCACATCCCTTATCTTAGAATATGTACGTCATGTGCGTAGTCTCGTGGCCCGGGGTCTGACACTAGCTACACATATTGTTGGGAAAGTTCCCTCAAGTGTTGAATTCAAGGTTCTGGAGCCGTGCAGCCGGTGCCATACTGGCAATCTCTAGATGACTTGTAGCTATTGTGCATGTTGTGTTCAGTGTTAAATTATTAAGGATTATTTGTAGACCCTACCTATTCGACTTATTTGAATTTTCTTAGTTTGATGGGGGTTTTTTGGAGTCACTAGGCAACATTCGAGTATAATTCTTTCTGCCTCAATCGAATCCTGAACCAAGTGCCTGGATTAGAAAGATAGAGACTGATTCCTTGCAAGATGTAGGGGAAAAAGGAAAATAATACTATTCAGATTCCTTGCAAGTAAAATACTACTGACTGGATGTTGTTTTCAGTGTAGTGTTTTATCGCGTTGGGACTTAGGCTCATCTCGGGTCCGATATTCTTCCTGGCAAATGGGATGCACCACCAATGATGCATTTGCAAAGGCAAGCTGAGAATTGCCTGCAGGACTTACTGCAAAACTTGTGGTTAAGGTAATTTTGTTGTACCTACAAATTTCATTTGGGCCTATATATATATATTTAGTTTCAAATTTCAACATTCGTTATTATTTGTGTGCAGCTACCCTTGAAACAAGTTGCTAGGTACATTGCTTGGCGACTGGCGCTCTAGGCTGCAATATCTTGAGGATTATTATTTTACCTTGAGGATAGCAATTATTCTTTATTCAGCAGAAATTGTCATCACAAGTTCTATTGAATGACTAGCATGTCAAGTGCTTTGCAACCATTGATTTGATTTGAACCTGTGCAACTTATTCTTGTCCTCTCCTCAAATGCTAAACTTTGTTCTATGATACATTCCAAATGAAAGCAATCTCATAGTATGCAGCATGTTTCTCCCAACATAGAATGCACAAAAATGAATCTGTAACCGTCAAAGTCTATCGGCTCTGCAGCATGTTTCTCCCAACATAGTATGTACAAAAATGGATCCGTAACCGTCAAAGTCTATATATCGGCTCTACTAGTGACCTGGGGGTGATGGCGGCGGCGCCTTGACATCAGGGTACTCGATGGCCAAGCCCCAAATGCCTTTTACAGCCTCCTGTAATTGTGCCACCTCAGTGGCAAGATTGGCAACAAGGTTGAGTGGGTAGTCGGGGTCATCCTGCTGATTGGGGAGAGCTTCTTGAAGCATTGCTGTGATGTGCTGGTTGCAAGCACCTGGGTGGAGAGGTTGTCAGGCTGCAGGTCGCAGAGATGGGGGAGCTCCGGTGCAGCACTTGTGATGCGTCCAATCTCGTACCAGTCCACCTCCTCGTTCTCCAGCATCATTCCGACGTACTCGAGCGATTGGGATATACCTGATAGGTAGCGGTGCAGCTTGCAGGCCTGCTCGAGCCTGTCCTTGTTCCCGAACCACCAGCCGTGCTCCTTGGCCGCCTTCTGGATGTCGCTCCACATGCTCTGCGCATCATCGAACTGAAGCTTCACGACGCTGTAATCGGATTGCAGCTCGTACTCGTTGTGGTGCCGTTCAGCCAGCATAGCGTTGAGACGATGCTGCCATCCCTCGACGCGGACGATGTACCGCGGCTGCTGCTGGAGCGTCGGCCTCATGCAGGCGCTCCAGCAGCAGCGGAGCCTCCCTGAACAGGACCCTGAGGATGCAGACGCGGTGGTGGCCGGGGAAGTCGTATAGTCACCGAAGTTCCCGAGACAACGGATCGAGGAGCGAGGAACGGGGAACAGCACTGGAATATATTTTTACACTGTAGGAACAAAAATATTCCCATGCTCCCGTCCCGAAACGGCATTCCCAGAATATGGAACGCAGGGATGTTCCCGTTCCCCGGTGACTATGGGAAGTTGTCCGGGCGGTTGATGACGGAGTCGAGGTTGTTGAGGCCGGAGATAGGGACGGCCTGGTCCTACTCCTCCTTCTTGTTGGTGTCGATCTCCACGTCGAACGCCTCCTCGGCGTCGGCGCCGAACACCTCGTCATCCTCATCCCACGGCGGCATCCCCCATCGCCACCCAACCCTAGGTGGCGCTGGAATGAAGGCATTGGGTCCGACAGGTGGATTTGGGGTGAGCTGGGGAGGGGATGGGTTGCTCTGCTCGGCGCTTGCGCTTTCATTTCCCTCCCTCCCTTTGAAGTTTTAACAGGCAGGCAGCCTGCTAGGCTATAGGCAAGCAAGTCGGTGGAGACCGCAGCCCAGCTCGGCCGTCCGATCCGTCACCGCTCAACGGCTCCGGATGAAGCCCCGAGCAATTCAAATCTTCATGTCGGATGCTGCTGAACTCTCCCGGTTCCATTAACAGAACTTAAGCTTCTTTTAATTTTTTTCTAGAAGAAAGGTTGAATTTCATTATCATAGTACTTTTGCCTCCATCCCCTTAAATAGGGCATTGTCATCAGTGGCGTCTTCTCCCACGTACCCATCTCGGGCCCAACTCATAGAGGCCCAACCGAATTGATACCATGGGCCCATCTGGCCGCGTACCCTAGGTGGCGGCGGCGCTAATGGAGGAGCTCGTCGAGAATGCCCTCCTCCGCGTCTGCCCCGCCGACCCCACGCTCGTCTGCAGGTGGTGGCGCCGCTTGGGACACAGCCTCCGCATCTGCCCCATGTTCCGTGAGTTCCACCGCGCACCCCCGCTGCTGATACTTTGAGGATGGCCGGGCGTGTTGATAGCAGCCACGCGCGCGACTGATTGCAAGCACACGCAGAAGGCGGCAGCTGCTTGCCCTGCTGGGCTGGGCGCACAGGAGATGGTCTGGTGGGCCTCTCCCACATGTCCGGAAGTACGTGCAAGATTTGATTTAAAATAAAAATAATTCTAGTCTGTAGGTTGAGTGACTAAACTATATTTTAATTGCGCTATTGAAGACGAACTCTGTGAAACAAATAATATTTAAATGTATTTGGAGATTTTATAGCTAGAACATTTTCTTTATTAAGATAAAATAATTTTTTATGAAGGTGAAACAATTGTTCCATCTTTATAATAAAACTAGAAATCATAGCGCGACCTTGCCGCGCCAACGTTAGAGGGACCAGTGTATAATTATTTATCCATAATTGCCGAAAAGAGAAGATCCTTTGGCAGCGTGTTCAGATAGAGAACTTTATGACTACCATTCACATCTTGGATACATTTTACACAGTTATGTGAAAAATCAAAGAAGTTGTAGAGGAATAGGATAATATTCAGTTGCATAGATATATCTGTGTCTCCTCTAATATTTTTTTTCTAAATTATGTAAAGGAATGGATAATATTCAGTTGAATAGGTAGTTCATCTATTCCCCAAATCGTTGTTGTTGGATCACTCTGAATATATATTGCGCTGCCTTATCCATTAGCTATGCTTATCACCGAGTGCCTTGATTTCCCTACTGAAGTCGGCAGCGAAGCGCGCCGCCGGCCATTGTCGTGTGCCTTGCATTCTGCTACTTCCTTTTTCTCCTGCTATCACTCGTGCTACCCCCATCCATCCCTGTGCGTGCCACCGGTTCCCCTAACTTATCTTCATCTGTCATCTCCAAACCGATCAGATGGAAGGCAATGTTGCAGAATTCAATGTATGATTGACTTCATAGTTATAACTGGAATATTACGTATGATGTGCATCCGTTCAATCTTAGGGCACAAGGTTGCGTGGTTCTAACTGCTACTATTGTGTGTCTATCAATGGTCTGTTTGGATGAGCTAAAGTTAAGTGCTAAACTTTAGCACATATTAGCACTCATACACATGCTAAAATTTTTGAATCTTGACTAAAGTTTAGCCTATCCTATGGATAAGCTAGTTCTAAAGTTTAGCACTTTCATCCATTAGCATTTGAATCCAAACATAACCTAAATTTATCTATATAAACTCGGTGTTAAATATCACTATCGTCGATCTCAAGAGTACCCGATCACCCTAGGCTGTTTCCTGTGTTGTTTTGTTGTGAGAAGGTGTGAGTACTGTAGATTCGAATGGGGGATATGTGAGATTTCTGCAGTCGGGAAGGGGGAGTATCTGGAAGGGACAGAAGAGTACTGGAGGGACGCTGCCTGCTCAGGAAGCTCCTACAGAAACCTAGCATTTGTTGTTGCTACAATCGTCCAATTATAATTGCTAGGGATCCAACGGCTGCAAAAACAAGGGGACGTGGCTCAATGCCTTACAAGAGCTTTGTCTAGGTTTAGAGATTTAGAGATTGTTCTACCTTCACAATAAAATTGTTCTACATCTCTAAAAGATGTTCTAAAAAAATTTTATTTTGATACTCCAGTGTGGTTTTATTTAAAAGTTCTCATCAGTAATCCAATGACGAAATCAGAATTTAAGTTAGATAATCAGTTTGGTATGGATGTATTTTCATCGAATCATCCTTTCCACGGAATCTAGAGCATATGTCAGCTCTACAGCGTGTTGTGCTAGTAGTCTGGTTGTATGTGGGCCAATAATTAATTTTGGGCCGGATCCTTCTGCGACAGGTCATCTCCGGGCCGCGCGCGCGACCTAGAGTATTGGCGGGCATAGCAGGGTCGTCTTCTCCACACACATACACATCCCACACCACACCTTCCGTATGAATTCATAAAGGCCCATCCAAAGTTATCTGCAGGCCCACCTGGTACAGCTAGTGGAGGAGCGAACTAGGCCGGCTCAACCATCCCTCCCCGCCAATCCTATGCATCTTCCGGAAGGTGGGAAGCCCACCCACCTTCCAATGTTTGAGATTGGTGCGGCCTCCATGGGCCGCACGATCTTCTTCTTCCTCCTTTCCTCTCGCCAGGCTCCTTCCTATGCCGAGCGCCGCCGTCGGCATCCGCCACCGTTGGGGTGTTAGGGTTAGGGTTCGGTCTGGGGGCTCTCCGGTGTCCGCGGCCTTAGAAGGAGCTTGGGGCGGCCGGTTGGCCTGGCGGTGTTGGCGGGCGAGACGGCGGTGGGGGCGGCGGCAACGGCAGGAGCCGCTGGCTGTGGCGGTGGAAGACTCCCTGTTGGGTTGTGCAGGGGTGGGGGCGAGCGTCGGAGGCGACTTGGCGCGGGAGCGTCGGCGCGGTCGTGACGGCGTCGTCGTCTCCAGTGGCAGTGGCGGGGGCGAACGGCGGAGGGGAGAAGGAGGAGGAGGGACAGAGAGAGGGCGACTTGGCGCAGTCGAAATGGCGGCGGTGGCAGGGGCGAACAGTGGAGGGTATGGGAGGAGGAGGAGGAGGAGGAGAGAGGGAAGGAGGGCGGGCCTTGCCGGCGGGCGGAGGACGGCGGCGCGCAGAGGAGTGGAGGGCGGGAGGAAGAAGATAAGGTCGTAGGCCCTGGTGGGCTTTAAAGATGGATGTCTTATCCACCTTTCGGAAGGCATATAGGAGCCCCCCTCCCCTCTCTCTCCACTCGCCGCTCTCACTTCCCCCAACCAGACCAAACCCTAGCTCCGTGGCGCACCATGGCCCCGCCGCCGCCACCGACACTCATGGACGAGGTCGTCGAAAAGTTCCTCCTCCGCCTCCCGCCCAAAGACCCCGTGAGCCTCGTCCGCGCCGCGTTCGTCTGCAAGCGGTGGTGCCGCCTCATCTCCAGCCGCGGCTTCCGCCGCAGGTTCCGCGAGCGCCACCGCACGCCCCCACTGCTGGGCTTCCTCGGGACCCATCACACTATCAACTACTCCTGTTTCGCCCGCTTCGTCCCCACCTCCTCCTTCCGCCCGCCCCCCGCCGAGCTCAGCCGCTGGGTAGCGATACACTCATGCCACGTGGGTGTTGTTGGTCGCCACCCTGGGGTCTTGCCTCCGCATCGTCTTGGTCTCCTGGATGCCATCGCCTTCACCTAGGCGTAAGAGCCGAGCAGCGCTTGCGCCAGGCCATCTCCAACTCCCAAGAATTATGGCGTTGGCATGTCGCTCCTGATCCACTCCCTTGTAACATGGTAAGCCATCTCGATTCCCTCGTCCGATTTCTAGCTTGCTAAGCTCAGTTCAGTACTAACCAGCAAACCTAGATTGGGTGGGTCAAATCCTATTCTGCTGCTTGACGAGAACCAACGCCACCTCGGGTGTTCTTGCGCCTTCCGATCTGAGATTCAATCAGTGTCTTATCTTGCATCTACGGTGCAGCCGTTTCCCCCTGATTAGTGTGTTATTTGGTCAAGGTCTGTTTGGTGAAAGGCATTAGATCTGAAACTGAATGCAGAGGCTGGTACTCTGAACAGGCCAATAAGATTAATTTACTTCTGATTTATTACCAACTGGCTTGCTTAATTTGTAGTGTACAACATATTTGTGTTCGAAACCATGTATGTCCTTGGTCAACAAAAGAGTGCAAGCGAGTGTGGCCACGTCGGATCAGAATATACATGATTCATGCGCCAAAAGAGTGCAAGCGAGTGTGGCCATGTCGGATCAGATTGTACTAGTCCAGGCTATTTTGAAAAAAAAACCCTCAGATTTTAGATAAATCAGCCCGCAGCCGGACCTTCACTCTCAGGTAATTTTGCGAAAAAAGTTCACACCTTTTCTCAAAATCAACCCGCAGTCCAACCTTCCCGGTTTAGGGAATTTGCAAAAAAACTTTAAGTTTTTATAAAATCAACCCGCTGTTCTGGTCCTTTCTCAGGAATTTCTTTAGAAAAACCCTCAGATTACCCGTTTCATCCGTTATTTCTACACAAGCAATATTATACGTACAATTTGAACACCAAAACGCGTTGAAATTAAAAGTTGTTCAATATAGAATTTGATCAAAAATTCAAAAACTACAACTTCATTATAAAGCAAATTTTAAAAATCAAAATGCTTTCGCAATTCATTTGCACAAATACTTGCATGTGATCCGCCGTATCTATAATATGGACACCAAAATATCATCAAATTAAAAAGTGTTTAATACAAAAGTTGCTCAGAATTTCAAAATCTACAGCTGTTGGCGCTAAAAATCGGCCGATGACATTCAGCGTCAGACACACGATCCGGGAGAATCTGCTTAACTCCTGTTCGGGTGATCGCCCTGGTGCGGTTCGTGCGGCGTGGCAGTCAATCTAACCTGTTGATTGACAAGGAAAGAAACGTATTAAATTCCGAGGGTCTCGATCGGCTAAAGTTCCGATCTGTCTTGAAAAGGGTATCAGCGAACCGGCCGATTTGCTATGAAGATGACCGGCTATAGATCAACCGATAATCATGTAGCGATTGCAAAGAAACTACTAGGGCAAACTAAACAATCGCCACAGATGCAACACTTGAAATAGATCTAATCAGCTATATGACGATAAATAAGAAAAAATAATAATAAATCCGACAGTTCGATCTCAAGCTGGATAACTGGTGATAAAACTAGAGCAATAGATAAAACCTGTAATTCTAGTAAACATCGATAACTGGTGAATAAATCTATACGAAACAACAGCGATGCGCCCGAAGTTAAAGCTTAAATATTATTCGATAAACGAAACTTACCAATCGGCCGGAGATCGTGTTGATGCAGCCCTGCCAACCCGTACGAACTCGTGAAAGAAAAAGATGTAGGCGAAGTCGCCGACTTGAAAATAAAGTACGATGAAAAAGTAGATTATTTGTATTGATTAATGTGTGTCTCTACAAAGCTCTAAAGATAGCTATTTATAGTTTGCTACAATTGATTTCCTAACCAACTAGGATCTATTTCTAATTTTAAACGAAAATGAATATTTACAAACACAACTCGTATCGGAGTTGGTTATCATACTCCCACAGGCCAAACTTTCTCTACCTTTTTCCTCTGGCCCACCTTAAGCCTATATTGGCCCAAACGCTCCAGCCTTTCAATCGGCCAACCCCCACCAACTCCATTCGCCAATCGCCCGAAACACTGCAGCCAAATCGACCGATTCCTAACTGTAGCGCCAATCGGCCGATTCTCAATTATAGTCTTTAAGTCTGCCGCATCGGCCAATCTCCTCCTTTCCTAACGCCGATTCAAAACGTGTCGAAATCTGGCGTCAACAACAGCTTTATTGTATAGTAAAATATTCAATTCAATGCGCTTTTGTAATTAATCCGCATAAATGTTTGCATACGATCAATTCTACCTACGATTTGGCACTGAAACATCTTCACGTGAAAAAGTTTTGAATATAAAAATTGCTCAAAATTTCAAAATCTAAAGTCTTGCTACACAACAAATTTTCTAAAATATATGATAACCAAAAACACTAAATATAAATAAAAAAAGATAGTTCCATTTCCATATCAAAAATAATATCCTAATCAAATAGTCGCGTCAAGATAATAGGGAGTCCAAAATATATACCAAGTACAACAACAGGCTGCAGATCATGACATCTACACATACAATAAATACTACTTTATGCATGAAGTAAAGTCTATATCAACTACAACCGACGACACAAAATACGGGTCCTCCGCAGCAAAGCCGCGCGCATTTCTAGTCTCTATATAGGAATCACGCACCAAAAGTTGCCTTCGCTAGCATTTTCTAGCCGTCGGATCGGCCGACCGGACGGCCCAGATCGTGCGAGTTCCGGATATTTTGCAAAAAAACCGTCAAATTTTAGAGAAATCAATCACCGTCCGGCCTCCTCTCTTAGGTAATTTTGCGAAAAAGCTCACAATTTTGCTCAAAATTAACTCGCAATCCAACCTTCCCGGTTTAGGAAAATTTGCAAAGAAAACCTTAAGTTTCGTAAAATCAACCCGCCGTCCTGATCCTCTCTTAGGAATTGGTTTAGAAAAATCCCTCGGATTTTAATTACATCAAATGACAACCCGTTCCATCCGTTACTTCTACACGAGCAACATTATACGTACAATTTGAACACCAAAACACGTTGAAATTAAAAGTTGTTCAATATAGAATTTGATAAAAATTCAAAAACTACAACTTCATTATAGAGAAAATTTTAAAATTCAAAACGCTTTCACAATTCGTTTGCACAAATGCTTGCATGCGATCCATCGTACCTACAATATGGACTCCAAAACGTCGTCAAATTAAAAAGTGTTCAATCCAAAGGTTGCTCAGAATTTCAAAATCTACAACTTCATTATATAGTACAATTTCAAATTCAATGCCCTTTTACAATTCATTCGCATAAATGTTTACATAATATCCATTCTACCTACGATTCAGACACCGAAACGCCTTTACGTCAAAAAGTTTTGAATACAAAAATTGCTCAAAATTTAAAAACCTAAAGCTTTGCTACACAACAAACTTTTAAAATAAATGATAACAAAAATACTATAACCAGAAACACTAAATATAACAAAAAAAAGATAGTTCCATTTCCATACCAAAAATAATATCCTACTTAAATAGTATGTCACACCCAATTTTAGAAAGAAACAGATGCATCTCATATGTGCGCCAGGATCATGTTCACACACATATGGTAGACGAAAAGTGTAATATATCAAAGACAATGCTCCAAAAAGTAACTAAATAAAGTATTTAACAATATTACACTCCGTATAAAATAGACACAAATGTCTTTAAACGATAAACCGTTATACCCTATACGAAGTCTCCAACAACTCCGACTTCCACAGGTGATGACTGGTGAACGCAGGGCCTAGAACTCCTCGAAGTCGTCGAAGATCTCCTCTTCAAAGTTCTCTTCTGAACAGCAAGGGGCAAGGGTGAGTACTCTTATGGTTGGTACTCAGCAAGTGGGGAGAATATGCAAGGCCATCGAGGATAGGCTAAGGTTTGCAGCAGCGGTCACTTTTAGTTGGTCAAGTATTTATTAACAAGCTCCTATTAACTAGGTTTAAGTTTATACCAACCCACTTTAGCAAAAATATAAAGGTACCATCAACATAAACATTAATCCACAAACCACAATTTAATTAATCTTCAAGTTTCATTATCATGTGAGGGTCCAAGCCACTCTTAACCGTGAGTACAGCTGTTATAACAGTTTTACACTCTGCAGAGGTTGTACACTTTACCCACAAATCGTGTTCCCCTGAGTCGCCCGGGTTTGCAAGGCCCTTAAACACTTCCGAGGTAAGTGGCGAGGGTACACTACGAAGCCTTTACAAAGACATGTCGAGAGCTAGGCAGCCCGCTAGAGTTTCAGTTGCAGTGTGGTTCATAAACCTCCCTAATGGTCAGCTCCTTAGCAAAGGCAGCTACCCCAAGAGGACCGGGCTATGACCCCTATCACCGACCCCCTCCTTGCCCTTTCGGTAAGGCCACCAGCAAACTACACATCTAATTAATTGGCTAAGGTCAGAGCCATATGAATTTTTGGTTGCACTGTTCACTTGGGTGGTTCTCCATGTTCCCATTAAACAAAGTTGATCTTGAATTAACGCGGTATAACAACAATATGGAACGTGATCAACATTGCCATAAGAGTAAACCAATACCAATCCCAAAGTTTGCAACTAAGCGTAACTACCCAACATAAATAGTAGACCTAGGTGTTTCAAGGTTTGGGGTAGAAGACTAGGTATGTGCTTAGTATAGGTAACCCATCAAGTTTATGCAAGCAACAGTAAAGTAAAGTGAATTATCATGCTGTTGTTGAGATCAAAATAGAATATGCAGGGGGGAAAAATCCACTTGCCTTCTTCAAACAGCTGCTGATTCTCTTCCTCGCAAACTTGCTCTTGATTTTGCTCGAACGTCACGTTGTCTACGCGATCACACAAACAAGCATACACAAACAAATAAGAAACAGTACAATCAAACAGTATAAACAGAAACTAAAAAGATGTTAATGTTGTAGTTCATGATGCTAGGATCGCATGGGCGCAAGAATCGCTGAAATCGGAGTTGAAACGATGAAGATATGGCTAAAATAGTGATCTAGGGACCTAACTGCGAGAGTTTTGAACTTCCAGGGGCTAAATCTGAGGAAATCAGGGGCTAAAAAATAATTAAACCTTATACAGAGAGTCGGGGTGCAAAACTAGAGGTTCTTGATGGCGGGTACTAATTCTAGAAAATTCAGGGGTCGGAACAGAAAAAGAAAGGGCTCAACTCTAATTATTTTTCTACTGATCTGGACTGCGGGTTAATTCTTGGAAAACCTAGGGATCTTTCTGCAAAAGTTCTGGAAACAGCTAGGGTCGGGTGAATCTGGTCCGTTGGATTAGAATCGGGAGGCGGTTTAAGGGTCGGGCGAATCGGCGGAGTAAGGGTCGATTCTGGCCGTTAGATCCAGATCGAGTGGCAGGGGAAAGGTCGGCTCGGGTCGACCCGACGGAGTTAGGGTCGGGTGAGGCGGAGTAAAGAGGGTCGGCTTGACAGGGTAAAGAGGGTCGGGCGAAGTGGACGCGGCTCTTATCTGTTCCGGTCGTGAGATCTAAATCGGGCGGTGGAACGAGGGTCGGCTCAACTGAATAAAAAGGGTCAGGCGAATCGGAGCTTTGCTGGCGCCGGCGGCGAGCGAATGCGGCGGCGGACGGTCGGAGCTTCACCGAATCCGGTGTTCCGGGGCTTAATTCAAGCTGGGTTTATGTCGGGGAGAGAGTGGGCGGCACGGCGAAAGTATTGGTGGCCATGGGACGGCTGTGCGGCGGCTGTAGACCGGCGGCCACGGCGGCGGGCGGAAACAGAGGTCTGGCGAGAAATCGGGACTGCGACGGAGCGAGAGAGAGGAAACTGGTGCAGCTTGATGCTCACCAACTCGCGGAACTCTGGCGAGAGTTGAAGGCGGCGTAGAAGCAGCGGAACGGCGAGTCGACAGAGAGGCGGCGACACGGGGCGGCGGCGTTCCTCCGGCGTGCGACTTCCAGCGGCGTGCGACGGTGTTGAGTAGAGGAAAGGGTTGAGAACAGCTCTGGATGCAAAGCGGGGCTCCGGCGGGGTTTTATAGGGGCGGATTGGCCGGGAATAAGGAAGGCGGTGGCTCTTGCGAAGGAAAGGGCGGAACCGCGGCCGGTAAGGCATGCCTGCGTCGCGGGGAAGGAAGGAGAGACACGGGCGACGGCGCGGAGTCGATCCGAACTCGGGTTGAGGAAGTAAAAAGGAAGGGGGAAGCACGGACGGCGGCGCGGCGCGCCTGCTGTTGCGGCGGAGGAAGGAAAGAAGGATACGGTGCGGAATAGAGGAAGAAGAAAGGAAAGAAGAAAGAAGACGCCGACAGGTGGGGCCCAGACGTCGGTGACAGAGGTGAGGGAGAGTAAAACGGTTTTGGGCTGCTGAGTTGGGCCGGCTGAGTTGGGCCGTGGGAAAAGAAAAAGAAAAGAAGGAGAAGAGAAGAATTGGGCTGGGCTGAAAGAAAGAATAGGAGAAGAAAAAAAATAAAGATGCATGCACAATTTTATCTTGTGGCTTTTATAAAAATACTTTTAAAATTTTATTTCCTATATTTTTGGGTGTTACATAGTAGCGTCACGACAATAGAGAGTCCAAAATATATACCAAGTATAATAACGGGCTACAGACCATGACACTACATATACAATAATTACTACTCTGTGCATGAACTAGAGTCTGAATCAACTACAATCTGACGACACAAAATACGGGTCATGCATGGCAAAGCCGCGTGCCTCTCTAGTTGCAGATGAAAAGTGATGAGAGCTAACGTTTTCTTTGAATTAAAGCACAGGCTTATTTTGGTGGCTAACTTGTATTTAATTATGTAATCAAACTATATATAGCAAGCTGAGAAGGATGTCTGTGATAGAAGGGAGAAATAGAAGAGGAGGAAGAATCTGAGGATTTTGCAAAAGCCGTAGGATATAATTACTCTTCCTAGCAACATACAATCAACTTCTTGGTTTAGATCGTGTGATCTGTTCAGTTCAGTTCAGCAAGATTACCAACCATATGTTCAGGTACACATGATGATGCAATTGCCAATGTTAAGTTCAGTTTTATCAATGCTCGGAGAGAGCTTGTTCTTGAAGAATAATGGATCAGGCTATGCCTGTTCAGTGTTCATGTGTTGAGAGTTTCTCTTGCTTGTGCTGTTGGGCATCGGCCTAGTTGTAGTTTTGCAGCTGATACTCAGTCCACTGGTCATCGGAGTACCTGAATTCTTGTGAACATTTGGAGGGCGAGTACATGAGGAAAGTTTCAGGTACTATATTGCTTATTATCGTACAACCAAGAAATATTGTACGTTTTCTAGAATTTCAGTGCCTTGTGTATAATGACTTAGTTCAGTTCAGAGACTTAACTGTTACGATTTCTAGAATTTCAATTCTATGTAAAGCTGCTACACTGAATCTTCATGTTCAGAGACTTACCTGTTACTACTAGCTGTTGAGAATATAGGCAAACACAATATTAAATTCCATATGAAATAAATCATGATGAACACAAAAACTCATCAAGAACAGTATAGCCACGAATTCAGGGTACATGTTTAAGAAATAGATCATATCACAGAACACGTATTGAGCCTTAGCTGGAGGGTTGATGACGACGAACCGCCGCTGCTGGAGACGACGAAGGCGATTAGCCCATGAGGCGACAGAGTTGGGTGGAAGACGTGCCGTGTTGAAGACCTTGAGCAGTCGTGCGAAGCGCTTCCCAAAAAGCTTATTAAAGGTGAAGGGCTCCGAAGACTTGCTCTACCTTGCACGTTGGCGCTCGGGATGGAGAAGGCTACGGTGATGGCGCAACAGCGAGAAAAGGCAAAAACCCTAGCTTTTGGTGTATATCTGGTGAGGCCGCGCCCCCGCAAGGTGAGGAGCCGGATTTTGGCGGACCATTTACGCAGGTGCCGCGCGCCCTTGCCCTTCGCCCCGCCCCGCCTGGCCTGGCGAGGTGAGGCATGGCGTGCACGCACGTCTGGTGTTTCTCTTCCCTCCCCCGTCACATAGCTTGGAGGAGTGGAGACAACCTCCATATTTATATTGGCCATCCCACTCCTCCACTAACAAGGTGGGACTACACTTTGCACCTTTTCCACTAGCAATTCCCCACCAGATCTCAAATGCCCATTTAGAATTCTACATGTTTCTCACTACTGTTTGATATACTAGTGTTTCAACAGAGGCTGTTAAGTTGAACTTTCGCCTAGAGCTTCAAGCTACGCTTATTCACAACTTGACAATGGACTATGCCTTGAATTACTAGTTTTCTACGAACAAGTTTCACTCAGAGTCATAACCAGTACATGGCTGCCAGTAGCCTACCCCGCGGGTGGAGCATATACGCCATACTCCCTGATCTCTTGATGAGCTTGCTAGAGATCACCCAAGTCTCATAGACTGCGACGTTTAACAGTCAGGCTCAAATAGGTGTGTTCTTTTAAGAATGCTCTGTAGGACAACACTTTTGCTTATCAAAGCCAATAGAAACACATTAAGGCGTATAGCCAACCAGCCTTATAGCATTTGAGAGTATTGCATCTTCACTTAGAGAGGGTTAAAAAGTTACTCTCCTTAGTTAACCAATAGCTTTTTCTTCCCAGGTCCTAATTCACGGGATCTCCGATCACATAGGTTGGGTTAATACTATGGCAACCTATATGGGTCTCATACCCATCTCCCTCGATGCATTTTCAATCACATTCCGTGAAAGCCCTTTTGTGAAGGGATCTGCTAGGTTTTTCTCTGTTGAGATATAAGTTACACTTATCACTCCGAAGTTTCTCAACTTCCTAACTGACTTCAGTTGTCTCTTTGATGAGGACATCACCATGTTGGATACACCTGAGATCTGGCCTTCTACAAATTATAAGTCGCCACCAATTTGGTCTTCACGTTCGAGATTTGGTACTGTTCACCATCAGTCCCTGCACACCAACTCCGTCCGTTGACATCGTCATCCGTACCTCTTTCTTGCCTGCTTGCAACTACTTCCTCAAGAAGTACAACTACTCGCTGCCTCGATCAATTACTTTCTGAAGCTTGATCGACTACTTCAACAATTCATACGACTACTTCCGACTACTTCAACAACTCGTACGACTACTTCCAACTACTTCAACAACTCGTACGACTACTTCTTGTATGACAACTACAAGGTGTTGCGTCTCCTATTTTGGGCCAAGTCAGCCTGGTATCGTGTCGGGCCTTAAGCCTAGGTTGAGGACGCCCCCACCTGGACGCCCTCAATCCTAGGGTTTGGGTTTTGTTTAGTTCTAGTTTTCCATCGAGAAACAAATCTCTTTCATTGTAACTATGACATCGAGTCCTTTTGCTATGAATCAGGGCCCATGTTCTTGTTCTACACCACTGTGGCGATTAGTCCTTTTGTGACCAGAGCTTGAACCCCATCTTGTTCTTTGCTTCATATATATCTGCAATTCCAGATTGCGATTTTACCCTTTCTTGCTTGTGTTCTTCAATTTGCTTGCAGGGAAAGCCTTCTTGGCAAGGTCAATTAAGTTGTGCTTGGTTGATAACCAACGGAGCAGCGGTGTAAAGGTTGCAGGGGTTCGAATCGTGACTAATTAGAAATCCGGATCGCCAACATCGTGACTCCACCAATCGAATTATTTATACCTATCGGAAGATCGGGCTAGTGCTACATCACTCTTGACGTGTCTTGATGACTTCGCATTATCCTTAGCACTGTTAACCTTGACTATCACTATTTGATTGTCACAGTTCATAAGGATAGCCGGCACCGGTTTTTCAACCAGAGGCAAGTCCACCAAGAGCTCACGCAACCACTCTGCTTCAATAGTGGTTGTGTCTAAAGAAGTAAGTTTTGCTTCCATGGTTGACCTCGTCAAAATGGCCTGTTTGCAAGGCCTCCATGATATCGCCCCACCTCCAAGGGTAACACATACCCACTCATGGCATAAAGTTCATCTGCATTAGAAATCCTGTTCGAATCACTATATCCCTCTAGCACAGCAGGGTGCCCAAAATAGTGAATCCCATAGCTCATAGTGCCTATCAAGTAGCGCATAACCCGATCACGTGCATGCCAATGATCAGAACCCGGGGGTTGACATGAATCTGGTCAATTTGCTCACAGTAAAAGATATGTTGGGCCTCGTTGCGCTAGCTAAATACATGAGTGAACCAATAATCTGAGAGTACCTCAATTGATCCTTAGCAATTTTCTTGTTCTTGTGAAGTATCACACTGGGATCATATGGTGTTGGAGATGGCTTGCTACCCATGTAACCAAACTGGCTCAGGACCTTCTCCATATAATGAGATTGTGACAAAGTAATCCCATTCTCATCCTTAATAAGCTTAATGTTGAGGATCACATCAGCTTCTCCCCGATCTTTCATATCAAAACTCTTTGGCAAGAAAGACTTGACATCATTAATCACCTCAATGTTTGTGCCAAAAATCAGTATGTCATCCACATATAGGCATAACATAACTCCTTGACCCCCACCATTGCGATAGTACACACATCTATCAGCCTCGTTAATGACAAAGCCCGCAAAAGTAAATGTTCTGTCGAACTTCTCATGCCATTGCTTAGGTGCTTGTTTAAGACCATACAAGGATTTTGACAACTTGCACACCTTGCTTTCTTGACCTTCAGCTACAAACCCATCTGGCTGATCCATGTAAATCTCCTCATCCAACTCTCCGTTTAGGAAAGCTGTCTTAACGTCCATCTGATGTATAATAAGACCATATGAGGCAGCCAGGGAAAGCAGTGTTCGAATAGTGGTCAATCTAGCAACAAGTGAGTAAGTGTCAAAGAAGTCTTCTCCTTCCTTTTGTGTGTAACCTTTGGCCACAAGCCGATCTTTGTACTTCTCAATAGTACCATCAGGCCTAAGCTTTTTCTTGATCACCCACTTACAACCAAGTGGTTTGCAACCATAGGGTCGTTCAGTTAATTACTAGGTCCCATTGGATAAAATTGAGTCCATCTTGTTATGAACAACTTCTTTCCAATCATCAGCATCAAGAGATGTGTATGCCTCTGCAATAGACATGGGAGTGTCATCCACAAGGTACACAGTGAAATCGTCACTAAAGGATTTTATAACCCTCTGTCTCTTACTCCTCCTAGGAGCTTCACTATCATTCTTCTCAAGGATTTCCTCATTCTCGATAGGTTGTTCAGAAAACTCAATAGGTGCAGTAGGTTCACGAGTTATCTCAGTAGAAAATCTAGAAATGCTATGTATATCTTTCATTGGAAACATATTCTTAAAAAATATTGCATCACGAGATTCCATAATAGTATCAACATGCATATCAGGTACCTCAGATTTAACTACTAAAAATCTATAAGCAATGCTCCGCTGAGCATACCCCAGAAAGACGCAATCCACTGTCTTAGGTCCCAACTTGTGTTTCTTCGGAATAGGTACGTTGACTTTCGCCAAGCAACCCCAAGTGCGCAAATAAGAATGCGATGGTTTTCTCCCAATCCACATCTCATATGGTGTTTGATCTTTATTGTTGTTTGGAACTCTACTCAGGACATGACATGAAGTCAACAGAGCCTCCCCCCACCATGCCTTAGATAAACGAGTAGTGTCCAACATGACATTAACCAAGTCAGTCAGGGTGCGGTTTTTCATCTCAGCAACCCCGTTTGATTCGGGTGAATAGGAAGGCGTCCTCCCATGAATAGCACTATGTTCCTCACAGAATTCATCAAAAATTTTGGAGAAATACTCGCCACCACGATCAGTCCTTAGACGTTTTATCTTTCTCTCAAGTTGATTTTCAACTTCGGCTTTATAGATTTTAAAGTAATCGAACGCTTCATCCTTAGTTTGCAACAAATAAACATAGCAAAATCTAGTCGCATCATGAATCAACATCATGAAATATTTCTTTCCACCTTTTGTCAACACACCATTCATCTCGCAGATATCATAATTTATGAGTTCTAGAGGTGCCAAGTTTCTCTCCTCAGCCGACTTGTGAGGTTTTCGAGGTTGGTTCAATTGCACACAGCTATGGCACTTTGAACCTTTGGCAATGGTGAAATTCGGAATTAAACACTTGCTGTAAAGCCGAGACCTTAAACAAAAATTAACGTGACATACACGAGAATGCCAAACACTCAAATCATCATTAACGCCACCACAAATATGGTTCACTGACTTATTACAAAATTCTGCAAGGGAAAATCGAAACAAGCCTCCGCTATCATAGCCTTTACCACTGAATTGTCCATGCTTAGACACTACTAATTTATTGGACTCTAAAACTACCCTAAAACCATCCTTACACAGAAGGAGCCGCTCATGAGATTCTTGTTGATAGAAGGGACATGATGCACGTTCTTCGGCTGCATGATCTTTCTCGAAGTAAACTTCAGATCTACCGTGCCAACACCATGAACAAAAGCATGTGATCCATTCCCTGTTAGGATGGAAGAACCCCGAGCGATCTGGAAAGAAGAATACATAGAGATGTCAGCACACACATGAACGTTAGCACCCGTATCTAGCCACCAACTAGTAGATTGAAATACTGAAAAAACAGTAGATAAATTACCATACCCATCTCCAGTGTTGCTTGTGGTCACTGTGTTGACATTCTTGGATCCAGATCCATTGCTAGCCTTCTCCTTGCGATCTGCACGGTTCGGACAGTCCCTCGCGAAGTGTCCCCCATCACCGCACGTGAAGCAAGATCCTTTAGCATTTGTAGTCTTCTTTTTCTTGAAGGTAGTAGTCTTGACATGCTTAGTGGCAGCCTTCCCTTTGTTCTTGCTGTGTGGGTGGTTCTTCTGTACCACGTTAGCGCTGGAGTGACCCTCATCTCCTTTCTCAGAAGCATCCTTAGCCTGAGCCTTCTCCTCAACATCAAGTGATGCTATCAGGTTTTCAATTGATATTTCCTATTTCTTATATTTTAGAGTTGTGGCGAAGTTCCTCCATGAGGAGGGCAACTTTGCAATCTTGCATCCAGCCAAAACTTGTCAGGTAAAGGACACTTCAGGAATTCGAGTTCCTTCACAAGGATCTGTTTTTCATGAGCCTACTCTACCACAGAACGGTTGTTCACCATCCTGAAGTCATGCAAGCTTTCCATGGTATACAGTTCACTTCCCGCATCAGTCGCATCATACTTTGCAACCAATGCATCCCACAGCTCTTTCTCAATTGTTATGTGCATGTACACATCAACCAGACGATCAGCAAGAACACTTATAACGCAGCCCAAGAAGAGATTGTTGGCATCCGTGAACTCTTCCTCTTCTCAGGAGAATGTTCACCTGCTGGTATGCCAAGCCTTGCTACCTATGCATGCATTACAGTCAGCCAGAGATGGACCTTGACTTGCCATTTCTTAAAGTGCACACTGGAAAACTTTTCCGGCGTCAGTGCATCAGCAAAACCAGCCATTGTAAAATCAACAGATTGCCTATAATAAGATTTTGGATTGTTGAGAATATAGGCAAATGTAGTATTAAATTCTGTATGAAATAAATCATGATGAACACAGAAACTAGCATGCATAGATCTAACATACTAGAAATCAAGAACAATATAGCCAAAAACTTAGGGCACATGTTTAAGAAATAGATCATATCGCAGAACACGTACTGAGCCTTGGGGCTAGAAGGCTGACGATGACAAACCGCCACTGCTAGAGACGACGAAGGCGATTAGCCCGTGAGGCGACAGAGTTGGGTGGAAGACGCGCCGTGGGGAATACCTTGAGCAGTCGTGCGAAGCGCTTCCAAAAAACCTTATTCGCCGTCTCCCGGTGCAGGATCCCAAAGAAGAAGGGTTCCGGAGACCTGCTCTCCCGTTCGCCGTGCACGCCGGCGCTCAGGATGGAGAAGGTTACGGTGGCGGCACAACAGCAGGAAAAAGCAAAAACCTTAGGTTTTGTTGTGTATCTGGTGGAGGCCGATAGGTCATACATATAGGAAAGCCAACCGAGCTCGCGTCGCATTAGCGATCTAAATTGATTAGGTTTCGGATTTAGATTTTCATATCTCGCAAACTTAGAGCTCAAGTCACCAAAAATAAAAACCGCAAAAGGAAGCCGCACCCCCGCAAGGTGAGGAACCGGATTTCGGCGGACCATTCATGCAGGTGCCGTGCGCCCACGCCCTTCGCCCTGCCCCGCACCGCCCCGCCCGAGCCCGAGCCCTTCACCCCGCCCTACCCCGCCCCGCCCGCGCCCTTCGCCCGCACAATTTTGTGTCAGTCAATATATACTATATCATATACAATCTCTAGCTTTTTAAGTTTTTTCTTCTTGTTGTTTTGATGATGATCGACAGTTTCAGATATTTCTTGAGATTTTCTGAGGATAACTTCGTTTGGATAGACTAGTGTTAAAATTTAGCACTTTTGAGCATTAGCACTTCGATCCAAACACCCCCTAAGTAATGCTGCTATATATTGTCTCATAAATAATACGACTTCCCTTGCTAAGACAAAAAGACTAGACTATGATACTTGTGTGATTTATAAGGATTTTAGGTAAAAGAATGTAATCTCGTATTCTATTCGCCTCCAATCCAACCTTGTATATTTTGTTGGAGTAAAATACTGGACGGTCCACAAAATTGTGCTGCAGTAGCACCTAGGTCGTTCATGAAGTCTGAATTGCAGCTTGCAAACTTCTGGAGCAATATACAAGAGATGTTAAAACCAGTCCTGTGGTTTTGTGGTTTTAGCTGACTGTGTGATAATATACAAGACTGCAATTTCATTCTCATTTGGCTGATGTTACTTTTCATTTTTTCTGTTTTCCGCAGCATTGGGGGCACTTCCTAACAAAGGCGAGGGACCAGAAGCTAGTATTCAGGTGCATGAACTACTGAAAGATTGCTGATGCGAGGTCTTTTGACTTCATGGCTCATGCTTTCTGCATCTTTAGTATAAAGATGATATAGATAGTAGCTTTTTTTAGATCCTTCAGAATTTTGATTTTGCAGGCAGCTTCGCTCTCGAGCTTCGATCAGCGAGTGGCTCATCTTCCGATGAAGTCGGAGTAGTCGTGGCCAAAGGTAGCCGCAATCAGCGATGTAGTTGAAGAAGTCATGGCCGAAGGTAGCCGCAACGTCTTCAAGTCTTTTCTCACGAGCACCGGACAAGACTCTGTCGTCTAAGAAGGACTGGTCCTCTGGTACACCCCCAGCCCCTCTTGGCTGGTGTTCATGAGATAAGCTCCGCATGTAGTAGAAGTAGTCAACGTAGATGACATAAAAGTTGAGGTAGTTGTAGTAGTGGTCGAAGGTGATGCACTTGTCATGCACCCGAGCCGTTGAAGGGGATGATGAGTAGGCGAGCCCTTTGAGCCGAAGTAGTGGCAAGGGATCTCAGAAGACTCAGAAGGTTTGAGGTTGGAGAGGGTGAGAGGACTCTGGAGGAAGAAGAGGCCGAGGCCTTTTGATTTAAAATGACGCTCCTCTCCACGATTCTCTCGGAATTTTGAAAAGGATCCCGGATAAGATAGGTTTGAGTTTGAAATTTCGAAAACGGCCTCGGGTAACTTGCTCTTCCATCCATTCCCTATGGCATTTACTATTTTCTGCAGAATGTTCTTGATTTGCTTGTTTGATGTTTCCGCTTGGCCACTGGTTTGGGGAAGGTATAGAGTTGCAATCCAGTGGTCTACTCCCAACTTGCTGAGACACTTCGTGAATGTCTTATCAATGAAGTGTGAGCCTCCATCACTGATCATGACTCTGGGAACTCCAAAGCGAGGAAATATGATTTTGTGGAACATTCTCTTTGAGTTCTTGGAGTCGGCCGCAATGCAGGGAAGTGCTTCAACTCATTTGGACACCTAGTCCACTGCCACCAAGATATATTCACACTATTCTGACATAGGGAATGGACCCATGAAATCTATCCCCCATACGTCGACGATCTCCACTTGAAGGTTGCTCTTCGGTGGCATAGCATCTCGGGAGTTGATATTCCCATGTTTCTGACATCTTGGGCATCACTGCACAAACTCTTTAGCGTCTCCATACATGTTAGGCCAGAAAAATCCACTTTGCCAAAATTTAGCATGGGTCCGCAATGCTCCGTAGTGCCCTCCATATGGCAAGGCAGCGGCGGAGTAAACCATTAGCACAGACCTTAAATAGATAGGGGTCATCCCATAGGTGATATCTGCTGAGGTGAATCAACTTATTTTTGTCTTTTCCTGGAGGTATATACCCAGTCACCATGTAATTGACTAAGTTTGCATACCATGGACTGGTTGTAGTGACCTTCATAAGAGTATCATCTCTCAAGTAGTCATCAATCGGTAAGTCCTATCCTTTCACTTGCATCCTCGAGAGGTGATCTGCCACGCAATTATCTGCTCCTTTCTTATCTCTTATTTCCAGATCAAATTCTTGTAGGAGCAGAATCCAACGATTGAGTCGTAGCTTAGCATGCTTCTTGGTCAAGAGGTATTACATTGCAGCATGATCCGTGTATACTATCACTTTGGCACCAACCAAACAGGATCTGAACTTGTCAATGGAGAATACCACTGCCAGAAGTTCCTTCTCTGTTGTTGCATAGTTCAACTGGGGTCCGGTCAATGTCTTACTTGCATAAGATATGGCATAATGCTATTTATCCTTGCATTGACCCAGCACTGCACCGACGACATAGTCACTTGCATCGCACATGATCTCGATAGGAAGTTTCCAATCGGGGGGCTGTATGACGGGTGCAGAAACCAGTGCCTTCTTGAGGGTGTAGAAGGCTATGAGGCAATCTTCATCCAAGTTGAATGGGGTTTCTTTGGAAAGAAGACTTGTTAAAGGTTTGGCTATATGGGAGAAATCCTTGATGAATCTCCTATAAAAGCCAGCGTGCCCCAGAAAACTTCAAACTCCCTTAACATTTGTCGGGGGTGGCAACTGTTCAATCACCTCAATCTTTGCCCGATCCACTTCTATCCCTTTTTCTGACACAATATGTCCGAGGACAATCCCTTCTCTGACCATGAAGAGGCACTTCTCCCAATTAAGGACTAAGTGCGTTTCTTGGCATCTCTTGAGAACTTTGTCCAAATTCTCAAGGCACTCTTCAAAGCTCTTGCCATACACTAAGAAATCATCCATGAAAACCTCCATGATATTCTCGATCAGGTCAGAGAAGATCGCAATCATACACCTCTGAAATAAAGCAAGTGCATTGCAAAGACAAAATGACATTCGCCTGTAGGCGAACATGCCGTAGGGATAGGTGAAGGTAGTCTTACTCTAGTCATCCGGATGAATAGGAATTTGGTGATAACCAGAGTATCCGTCGAGGTAGCAAAAGAATGAATGCTTTGCCAACCGTTCAAGCATCTCATCGATGAAGGGGAGGGGGAAGTGATCTTTTCGGGTGGCCTTGTTGAGCATTCGGTAGTCAATGCACATTCGCCATCTAGTAACTGTCCGCTGAGATATGAGCTCATTTCTCTCATTCTGGACTACTATCATGCCTCCCTTCTTCGGAACATCTTGAACTGGGCTGACCCACTCACTATCTTGCACGGGGTAGATGATGCCCGTGTGCAATAGCTTCAGGACCTCTTTCTTTACTACCTCTCTCATCGCATCATTAAGCCATCGCTGATGTTCTCTTGACGGCTTATGGTCCGGTTCTATAGGAATGCGATGGGTTCCTAAGTTGGGTCTGATCCCCTTCAATTCTTGTAGAGAATACCCAATGACGGATTGGTACTTCTCCAAGACTGCAACGAGTCGTCGAGTCTCACTCTCTGTCAGCTTATCACTGATGACGACTGGCATGCCTCTGTTGCTGTGGAGGAAAGCATACTTCAAACCAGGAGGCAGTGGCTTCAACTCAGGAAGAGAAGGTTGCAGTTTCTCTTCTTCCTTAAGCTCACTCTTGCCGTCCAGATCTGTTTCCTAGGTGAAATGAATAGCATCTTCTTCAATATTGGGTTGTGTTAACCCTTCTTGAATAATGCTCATCGCTTCTTCCAGTAGATCTTTCTCCGATCTAGCTTCTGCAACAGTGTTGCATGAACAAACTAGGCTGACTGGGATTTTGTCTTTGCCAACCTTAACCTCGAGGATTGCTCGGTCTCTGTTGGGGTTGACAAGTGCTCTATTGGCTGTCCGATCAAGACAAACTCTTCACCTTTAGGGATATTGAAGATGTGAAAATCCAGGAAGATCTTGTTACGCCCCATCTTTAGGGACATAACACGAAGGATTCTTTGCTCTCCATAATCTGGCCGTTGATCCACTTCAGGTGCTTACAAGAGAAAGTCAGGGGCTCTTCTGGTGCAATGTGTTCTGCCATTTTCTTGGACATCACATTCACCCCGACTTTCGGGTCGTAAAAGACTTCTTGCGGTGCAGCGTCCCCAATAGTGCAGAGGAGTATTCTGAAATCATAGTAGATCTGTATGATGCTACTTCTGGATTTCGCTTCTCTGTTCATTCCTTGCTCATAATCGCAGTAAGACCCTCAATCTGCGGTGTGGCATCTGGAATGAACGCCTCAGATCTTGAGCATATGCACTTGTGCTCCTTCGGCATGGCTGAAACATTGCCGAGTTCCATATACTCTTCTTCTGTGAAGAGATCAGGGATGAACATTGGCCTATCTTCTATGAGTGGCTCATAATCTATGGACTTGGTTGGTTCGGTGATTTCCTCTATGTATCGTGGATGTGGAGAGGATGCAGCTGATAGGGTGTGAACTTGCTGCTTCTCTTTGGGCTGATCAGTTAGCTCGGGCGGGTCGTCGAAGACTCCCATGTACTGAGTGATGTCAAGGACCTTCTCCAGGATGGTTCTTACTTCAGCCACTGTCTTGTACATGACGGATCCCTCGGAGGTGACATTCATGAAATGGGCACTCTTCGGATTTAGACCACCAAGAAGTGCTACATCAGCATCTCGTCCGGAATACTGTGAGGTGGTCCGGAGTTTGCCATCTGCATGAATCTTTCCCACGCTGCTCCAAGTGACTCTTCGCCTTGCTTGAATGATAGTAGTTGAATGCGAAGCGGCATCACTTTGGTAACAGGAAAGAAGAATAAGCAGAACTCATCCTTCAACTCTATCCAATCTCCTCCAACTCTCCCTGCCTTCCGGTTGTTCCAAACTTTTGCTTCCTCCATCAGAGAGAACGGGAATAGCTTCCACCAAAGGGTGTTTTGATTCATTCCAAGTATGAGGAGGAGAGAGCAATTCTCCTCAAATTCCTGCAGGTGAGCATAGGGACATTCATCCCTTCTACCAGAAAAGGACTGTGCGCGAACCATGGCTATGAGACTGGGACGGATCTCATAACCATCAGATAAAATGGGGTGGCAAGATGGAGGCGGCTCCAAATACTTGCGAGATTGAACACCTGGGTAACTAGGAGAAAACTTCATGTGGGTGTGTGGTACAGTGTGGAAAGTGTACAACTGAACACGTTCTAAACTAGTATTTCTACCGTTCCCCGGCAATAGCGCCAGAAAGCTTGTTGGCACTCCTTAGCCTATACGAACTAATCCGCAAGTGCACGGATACTGAAGTAGCTTTCACCAGGGAGTTTACTAGGGATATCGAATCCAAGAAATGATAAGCGTGACAAGACCTAGAACTATTCAACCGGACCCACCAGGGAAGAAGAGGTAAGAGGTTAGAGGGCTTAACTTCAGTTGGCTACTCGTTACCCAGTGGTATCTACTAACTTGATCTGCTTCGGCGGTTGGAAGAGGAAGGACTTAAGAAAGGAGTGAGAGGGGAGTCCAATGGCAACCTGCTACTACTGCTATGAAAACACCCGAACGTGGTGGACTATGAGGAACGAACAGGGCTGTCACCACCTGCCGCCTACCACAATGATTTCGTGGGGTGGAACACAACCTAAGATAACTATCTATCCTAGGCACCACGCCTACACTATCAAGTTACTGACTTCCGCCTCGCGCTAAGGCTAGAAGAAACCCAAAATGGATAGAACTTGCTACCCACACAGACAAGGGATCCCGCAGATCAAAGGAAGTAAATAAACAAATTACTGAAAGTAAAGACAAGAACTAGCGAGATACTAAAGATAAGAGAGGAACTTACTAATGAAGCTTTATTCCTCCGAGGTGGCTACAGAGTTGGAGTAGGACCGAGGGAACCCGGCTCCCTCCTAGCTTGACTCTCATCCAAGCTCTCACCTCACACTCTCCCTATTCTACACTAAGGTAGAGAAACTAAACTTGAGACTCTTCTTCTCTCCAAGGGTGGTGTTTCTTGAATAGAGGTGTGGGCTGCCTTTTATAGGCTTTCAAAGTCGGTTCTTGCAGCTTTGCTTGTCTTGTAAGCAAGTATGGCGGTTAACGTAGCTTGTATGCGAAGATGGACACGTGGCGTTGCAGAGACAGGCCATCTTGATGGTGAAGCTCTTCTTGTTCTTTTCATCCGGAACCATCTTCTTGGGTTGAGGACACTTGTAGGACTTGTGGCCTTCTTGATGGCACTTGAAGCATCTCACGGTTGCTACCTTCTCAAGCTTCTTCACCAGATCATGGTTATCTTGAGAAGGTTGGATAATGCTCTGGCCCTTAAATCTTGCCAAGTCCCTCATGAGCCTTTCTACTTCTTGCTTGAGCTCATCATCCTCCTTGGCAATGAGATCATCACATGATTCTACAACAACATTCTCATAGCATTTCTCATTGCAAGGGTTAGAGCAAGATTCATCAATTAAATCAATGCAAGAAGTTGAAGCATCTACATTGAAGATAGGGATTGCACAAGGGAGAGATTGCTCCATTTCCAAAGAGTCATTAGTTTCATTTTTAATGCCCTCAATTTTTAATTTTAGCTCTTCAAGCTCCTTGCTAAGAAATTTGAATTTGCACGACAAACATCATAATTTGTAGCAAGAGAAACATTAAGATCATTGAATGCATTAAGTTGTTTAATTTCTTTAGCTTGTCTTTTCATGACTCCTTGTTGCTCATGAATCAAGTCAAGAAGTTCATCAAAGAAAGGAGAGTCAGAGTCATCATCACTTACATCGCTTTCACTTTCCATACCTTTGGCCATAACGCACATGTTCGATGATGATGATGTGTTGATGCTGGTGCGGGTGGTGAATCTCTTGATCAACTCGTCGCTTGAGCTTGTGCTTGATTCTTCACCACCACTCACCCACTCTCCAAAGATAGCAAGAGCTTCATGCTTGGGCTTCTTCTCCTTCTTCTCTTGCTTCTTCTTCTTGTACTTGATCCTCTCAACCTTCAAGAGTTTATGGAGAGGTCCATCTTTGAGGAAGACCATGTACCCCATCATGTTGATCTTCTTCAAGCTTTTGTTCAAGATCTTGGCTTGCTTAAGAAGCTTGGGGTCCATCTCTTCTTTTTCATCACTTGAGGAGCTCTTGGTCGCATCCCCTTATTCCCCTTCACTTGAGCTCTCGTGGACCACCATCTTCTTCAACATCTTGGCTTGCTTGCTAGCAAGGGCACTATGTGTTGGTGAAGATGATGGTTCTCTTGGTTTGATGTCGTTGCGAAGCTCATGGACGATCACCTTGTTGAGGACTTGATTTGGTGTTATGGTCTTGAGCTCTTTCTCATAGAGAATTGTTGTCACCAAATCATACTTCAGCCTTCGTAGGGAGTGAAAAATCGTGCGAATGAGTTTCGTTTCTTCAATCTTCATTCACAAGAACATTCAATCATGAGTACATTGATGAAGCATCTTCATGATCAAATTGCTTAAAGATATTAAGCTTATCAATGAGAACATGATATCTTTCATCGGCCACATCCTTTGTGCCATCATGGTTCTCATTGATAGTCTTCCATAGCTCAAAGGAATTTTTACAAGCGAAAACACGATTGAACACACCATCATTAAGAGAAGATAATATTATACTTTTTGCAATAACATCATATTATCTTTCTTTGTGACCATCATTTTTCATGCCTCCACTCACAACTCTCCAAACATTTAGGCCTCTTGATTGGATAAAAGCTTGCATTAAAACCTTTCATCCTTTCCCCGATGAGCTAACTCACTAGGCGGTGAAGCCTAACCTTTCCAATGAGCTGATTTTCACAATTTGCCAATAGAATTGGCGTTTCTTTGTGAAAGAAGTGATCCCCGGCTCTGATAGCACTTGAAAGGAATCGGTGCTCGTAGCCTAAGAGGGGGAGGGGGTGAATTAGGCAATTCTAAAACCTTAACCTATGTCTCAGACTAGTTAGCACAAAACATAAGCTAAAATATATAATCTAGATGTGCAACTAGGTTTCAACTAGTGCAAAAACCTCATCCCAAAGAGTTTTGCAACCTATAGCCAATCCTAGCAAGATACTACACTAAGAATGTAAAGGCACACAAGATTGCAATAAGAAATGCGGAATCTTAAAGGAAGGGGATGAGGGAAAATAAACTCTCGACACGAAAATTTATCCTATGGTATCGGTAGGCACAAGGCCACCACTAGTCCACGTTGTTGGAGCACTCACTAAGAGTATTGCTTCCCGGTCACTAAGTCTCTTCTGGAACTCTTCTTGACTTGCCACCAAGGCTCTGCCAAGTCCCCGGTCACCTCGATGCCGTCTCCACTAAGGAGCTTCTCAATGAAGGAAGGGGGTCTCCACATCCCCCGCACAAATCTGTCGTCGCTGCTCCACGTCAAGCCGGAGGGTCAATGACTTGTCGGCGAGCCACCGAGACTCCAAGGGGCTGGCGCACTGATTTGGCCCGGCCCGATTAGGCACGGTTGCTAAACGGGTCGTGCCGTGCCAGCCCACGGTCTGACCCCGCGGCCCAAGCACAGCACGAGACAGCCTTAGCCGTGCCATGCCGGCCCAATCAACCCGTTATGCCTGCGTAAGCACGACGCACACGGTGCTGCTCATCCTCGCAGACCTCACCGTGCTGCCATCATTAAGGGCTGGTGCCGGCCGCGCCGTCATGCCACACCATCCGCGCTACCGCGTGAAGAAGGGAGGAGGGGTGGGAGCCGACGCTGGCATGTAGGAAAGGGAGGAGGGGCGAGCGCCGGCCGAACCGCAGCGGGGGAAGGCTGGAAGGGAGTAGCTACAGGCGCCGGCGGGGGAAGGCTGGAAGGGAGTAGCTGCAGGCGCCGGCGCCGGCGCGCATGCACGGGAGGAGCGGCGGGTGGGAGGAGAGGCAGAGAGAAGGTTGGCCGTGCCGCGTCACCACGAGGGTGGGAAGGAGGGGGCCTGGCGCCGACGCCGCCGAGAGGAGAAAGAGAGGAAGGGTGGGCGGGCGGCCGCCGCCGCAGGAGCTAGGAGAGGGATAGGAGGTGCATTTGGGAGATAGAAAGTTTGGGTTTGGGGATGAAATTGTGTATATATATATGTGGGCTGGTGGTAGAAATTTAGTTTATGGGTTAGAATTACAGGCCATATTGAACTGGCCGCTAATCGCGCCGTGCCGGGCCGGGCTGGCCCACATGCCGAGGCATCAGCCCAGACACGGTACGACGCTCGTGCCGGGTCCGTGCCGTGCCAAAAAGCCGTGCCATGGGCCAGCCCACGTGCCTCGGGCCGGATGGAAACCTATACCCCCCACCCCTCGCCTTAGCTCTTCTCAGGTACGACCTGGGCAAGAATCGGCTGCCCACCATGAACGCGCAAGCTTCACACGTACGTGTACGAAGGGGGGTTCGCAATCATGCAAATGGAGGATGGTTCGCTAGGGTTTGCCGACATTAGGGGTTCACACGGCTTTGCTTGTGGTCGAGGAGTGTCGATACGGAGGTAGGTGCTGGATGGGAACGATGCGGGATCATTGAGCTTGGCACGTTGATCCTGGAATCCTCTTGTAACCAAGCACGTGTGGTTGGTTTGGGGGAGGGTGCAGATGTTATCTTTGTGAGCAATGGTGCTGGAGTCTTCACAATCGAACTCAAATCAAGGCGGCTGGGGAAGATAAGTAAGCCGGTACTATGACGCCGTCTTCCCCTTCATGAGCTTCTACACAAGGTAATAGCTCCGTGCTTGATTGTAATTCTTCACTACAGCTTCTGCTTCAGTGTGTTCTGCTAGGTAGATAGTTGTACATAAACAAGTGACACCTATATTTGCATGAATATCTGGCAACATAACATCACAATCTATCAAATTATATATGGTCATGTTCGACTTGTTAAGGACCATTCTTGATATATTCAAGATGTGCCTAGGAATTAACAGTTGATTTTGTAAGTAACCGCAAGTTGCTGATGTGATATTTTTAGATATCTCCTCTTCGGCAAATCTGAAACTCACATCACAAAACACAACCTTGCGAACCTTTGGAAATTTTATTGAAACATCATTACCTAATTTTCTTTGTGGCCTTTTTAGTTTATTCATTTATTTACTCTCCTTTAAGTATTATTATACTGTAGACAGTTAGGCACTCTCTACTGTTTCATCTTGAAAGATTGTATATAGAGCTTGAAACAACTTTAACTTGTGTGCTTTGTACTTTTCTGTTTTCAGATTACGCTAGCAGAAAATGGTCATTTCCAGCGGAGACAGATTACTCACTACTGATCCCAAAGTATGGTAGAACCTGGCCAGTTCAAAAATCCATCAAGCTGAGTTTGCTGATGTTGGTATCTTGAAGGGCTGATGCATTGAAATGTTCAGTGTTGTGTTGGGTAATTTAATTTATTTCAAGTGTAAGCCAACAACCACCATGCATGCTCAGTTGTAGACCTAATGTCCTCCTCTACTTGGCTGATCATGACCGACGGTGAAGACTACCTTACAAATTTAGAGTTATCATGGTTTGTGTTTTGTGATGGTCCACGAGACTGCTCGGAATTGAAAATGTAATGTGGTTCTTTTGACTGACAAAGGTATCTGAGTTCTTCAGTTTTGATTTTTGATATCCGAACGAGGATGGCAGTTTCAGCTTTTCTAGGAATACACTTGGAACTAAAAATATTCAAACGAAAAATTCAGTTTCTGCACACAAGCAGGCTGTTCTTGTCGGTCAGAGCACATTATATTTTAAGTTCTTCAGTTTGTGTTGTACAGTAGGAGCAATGTCGCCCTATTGCCTGTCTCCAGAATGCTAGATGCATCAGCTGGCCTTGCTTGCATTCTTCTGAACACTACAAGAACTATTGCCAAGAGTTTCCTACAAGTGGCCGACGGCAACTCCAACATCAGTAGTTTGTCCTCTCCAATGGCTGACGGTAGTTTAGTAGCAAATTAGAATTTGCCAAGAGTAAAAAGGAATTCCCCACCAACATTTGCCGACCAAGAATAGCAGACATGATGGAAAAAAAAAATACTGAATCCCCGCCAGCCACTTGCTAGCTAACTCTCAGGATATGTTACAAATCTGGTGGTGGAAAGGGATTTGAAAAAAATGGCCTGACTGACTTCTACTTTAATTTTTCTCAGATTTCATTCATGTACCTTTTGGCAGGTCATCAGATCAGGTCATGCAATGATTTTCAGCAGATTTTGAAAACAGAGCAAAACGTCAACTACAAATGTGTTACATATTGTTGAATGCTTGGCACCATTGGTCGGCCGGGTTCGCCTTGAGGCAGTCTGCGTCGCCATTGTCTCACCTTCTCTCTGCTTCTTTAGAATCACATCTTCCAATTCATTAGAAGAGAGGCACCATGTGTAAACTGGCACAGCCTCATAGCAGGGAATCTGCAAGGCCTCAGCTGGTGCCCTGAATGTGACGAATTCCAGTATAAAAGCTTCAAGAGAAAATCAAATTTCCGAATCGAAAGTTTTAGTATCTAGAGTGACAGTACAAAATCTGCAGCTTCGTCCCCATCATGGAGGCCTCAAATTTTAGTATAGTTTCTGAATACAGTATTGATGTCTATCAGATTAAACACAGTCTTAATCCCAACTTTGTTGGACCCCGGAGCTGCTATCCGCTCCGTGTTTCGCTTGTAGAGCACAAAGATTTTTTTTCGAACAAATAGAGCACAAAATTTCATACATATTTTCTGAAACCAACATTGCAAAACTGTAGTTTCCTCTGTTTTGGGAATACTATTGTTGAATTGAATGCAAAGATATGGACTGGCCATGTTCGTGTGCAGGCTTTGCCAGCTCTGAAACCCGTGGGGTGTGGTGGGCTGAGCTTATCTTGATTGAACCAGACCGGGCCGAACTGAACGACTCTTGGGCCTTGGCTCTCCTCTCCTTTCCCACGTTGTTCCCCAATCTCAAAACCCCTGTTCACCGTAAATGTTAAGGGTCACGCGTGCGTGTGCGAGCGGATCTGCCGTAGAAGCGCGCGCATGACCCTTCTTCCTCCACGCAACGCCGGCCGGTGAGTGGTGGGAGGTGGGGGGACTGGCGAGGGGAGGGAGGTGGGAGGTGGGGGGACCGGCGAGGGGTATTATATCATGGAGGTCGCCGGCGGCCAGAGTGGTGGTCGAGGTGGGTGTTTTAGGGTTTCGGATTTTCAGGGGTGAGGGCGGCTTTAGGGGGAGGTCGGGGGTGGCGGTGGTGGCGGTTCGGCCGGCGGCAGAGGCGAGGCAGCGTGGGAGCGCCGCTGGTCGGGCGGGTTTGGACTTCTGTTGGGTGGTGGCTGGCGGCGGGGGTAAGAAGAAGGCTGTGGGGTTGAAGGCTAGCGGTGGTGGGCGGGCGGTGCCGGCGGGTGGTGGCGGATCCGGCGGCGGGAGCCATCGGAGACGAAGGAGGTGGCCGGCGGCGGGGCGAACTCGTCATGAGCCTCGTGAGCCTTTTGTGACGGTTTGCATCCCAAATCCTCGCCTCGTCACGCATCGCTCCGCCGCCCACCAGCACGCCATGGCGCCGCCGCGGCCGCGCCAGCCGCCGGAGCTGATGACTGAGCTCATCAAGGAGATCCTCCTCAGCGTCCCACCGGACGCCCCCGCGTGCCTCGCACGCGCCACCCTCGTCGGCAAGCCCTGGCGCCGCCTCCTCTCCGGCCCTGCCTTCTGCCGCCGGTAGCGCGCCTTCCGCCGGGCGCCGCCCCTGCTCGGCTTCATGCACCATTACTTCGCTGCCGGCGCCTGCAACGTACCCCGCTTCATCCCCGCTGTAACACCCTCCCCATTCCCCCAGCGGGCGTTGCATGATTCCGCCGGCTCCTGCGTCCTTGACTGCCGCCATGGTCGCGTCCTCTTTGGCATCCCCGTCGAGGGCGTGAACCTTGTTGTCTGGGACCCCACTACTGGCAAACAGCAGGGGCTACCGGAGCCCCCGATCCGTCGTCAGGCCTACAATGCGGCGGTGCTCTGTGCCGTCTGCGGCTGCGACCACCTCGACTGCCACAGTGGCCCATTCTTCGTGGTCTTGGTGGGCTATGGCAATGGGGCGATGGGGTCACACTTCTACTCATCGGAGGCTGGTGCTTGGAATGCATCTGCTGATCTAGGTTCCTGTTATCTTGCCAGGAAGAGGCCTAGCGCTCTTCTCGGAGATGATATCTACTTCGTGGTTGCCCCAAGCGAAAGAATTCTGAAGTACAACTTGGGAATGAATTGTTTATCCATCATCCACCCTCCGGAGGCACAAGACAACCATGGGGACATGTTCCTCGTGCCAATGGAAGATGGCTCACTACTGGGGCTTGCCCGTCTTCTATGTTCAAGGCTTTACCTGTGGTCGAGGAATGCTGATCCAAAGGTAGTTGCAGGATGGGTACAATTCAGGGACATTGATCTTCTGACACTGATCCCCTTTCGGCGTAGTGTACATGTGGTTGGTTCTACGGAAGGCTTTGGAATCATCTTTGTGGGCACAGATGATGGTGTCTTCGCAATGGAGCTCAAGTCAGGCGATGTGAGGAAGGTAGGCGAGCATTGGGAACACTTGACCATCTTCCCCTTCATGAGCTTCTTCACTCCAGGTATTGTGCTAGCACTTTACTTAGATGTAATCCTGCACTGTACTTCTATACATTTGTGTAGTTCTGATTTATATATATCTATAGTGGAATGTAAATAATAGTTGCATACTGAAAATATCTATGACAATGTTGGCCAATGCTAGAGAAAACTGATTGTATGACATTGTTGGAAGATCACACTTGTTTTTTGTTATGTTTGAATTGTTAAACACTGTTTTTGAAATTGTTAGGATGTACCAGGAAGTAGTGCACCTTTTTCTTATTTCATAAACCAGAAGTTGTTGGTCTATCATTTTGATATCTCCTATGCCTATTCTGAAGCTCACACCCTTTTTGAATGAGTAATGACATTTTACTTTGTACATCATTTCAGTCTGCTTTTGAATACTACACAACTGGCACTCTCCACTATTTCATCTTAAAAGGCTGAGCTATGAAACAAATTTTGTCTTATATGCACGTTACTTTCAGATAATGCTAGCAACGTATTGCCATCATCAGCGGAGGCACACTAATCACTATTGAACAAGCTGAAGTATATTAGTCCCAAGGTGTCAAGCTGAGTCTGCTGCTGTTGGCATATGGCAGGGTTGATGCTTCAAAATGTCTAGTCTTCTGTTGGATAGTTTAATCTATGAAACTGTCCATGGCAAGTTATGGGACCTTAGGTTGTTCTTCTTTAGTTGGTTATGATCATGACTGTGAAGACTATATTTCAAGTTTACTGTCAATCTTGTTTCAGGTCTGCTGAAATCTTTACTTTTGTTAGGGTTATATGATGATTGCCAACTCCATAAAACTGATGATACATTTTGGTTCTTTTAACTGAAGAATGAACCTGAGTGATTTGGTTTAATTTCCACTTCTGGAATGAGGATAACAGTTTCAGGATTTTCAGGAATATATTTGGAACACTTGTCAGTTCAATCGCATACTGTTTTAACCTGACTGTAGGAGCGATGTTGCTTCATTTTCTGTTTGTGGATTTCAGAGTGCATCTGCAACTTTGCTTGCTTTCATCTGAACGAAGCTAACCATTCCAGCATGTTCAATAATTAGCTTCTGTAAGGGAGCTACCTGTTGCAACTGACTGACAAAAATGAGCGGATAGCCAAAGCGCTCAATAATCCGGCACCTCTGCTGCCTTTGATCTCACCATCACTACTTGTTGTACGCTTCCAATTTTGAATTCATTCGGATATGCTGCTGATTATCTTGTGTGATCAGCATCAAGAGAGGCCCCTCATGACGTTTTGACCTGCTTCATTAGGTGACGACCTATGACATACGCTGCACTCTAGTTCTCGAACATAGTGTCGAATATTCTGCAGCCTAACTTAAACAAATCGCAAGCATCAGTTCTGCAATATGCTAACAGGAAGCAGAAAGCTCACTTTAATCGAATCAACGGATTACTGATGGAATCAGCAGAAAACAGAAAGCATCAACGGATTACTGAAACCAAACCATAAAGACTAGTATTTTTCAATTCCAAGAGGGTGCTCAGAAAGCTGAAAACCTGAAACTAGTGCTCCTTGATCACAAGCCAAACTGGAACATAAACTGAACATAAACACGTAGGTAATTTCTTTCAGAATTGAAGCACAACAGTTCCAATGCCGGTGCCAAACAGAACTGAATATGCAGCTCAACCAAGCAGAAATATAAAAATAAAATACAGTTCTTAAATCATAATCAGGATGATAAACGAACCAGATTAGCCATGATGAACTGATATTTTGGAACCTTGTCCAAATTGAACAACAGTGATTCAGTTTTCAAACAAAACATTGCTTATTCAGTTCCTAGTGGTTGCACAACACCGGACCGAAAAAAGAGTCACGACTGCAATAAACTGAAACATAGTCTTTGATTCATACAAACAGAAAATTTGATTTGAAGAATGCTAGTCGACCAAGATAACTGATACTATTCTTCTCTGAAACTTTCTCAAGAGGTATCAAAGTACTGGAAACTAGAAAGCCTCAGCTCTGCAGATGATAGATTTGCTCAAATGCTCAGTAGGAAACAAAACACTGGACAGCATCAGCACTGCACAGTGATGAATTTGCATTCCATTTGCCTGGTTATGTCCTCAAATGGCTCAGAGAAGTTCACTCAGTCTCCATTCGCCAATGGTGCTGGAAGTATTCCACCAGCACATGCTGAAAATAAACCGAGCATAAAGCTTATCATGTTAAAGATCAGCAATCAAACTTGCAGTAGCATAAAGAGAAATGTACTAAACAATTATAAAAAAACTCCTAGGTATATTCAGATTCAATTTCTGGATCACAAATACCGTTTTTTATGCTCCTTGTGCCTAGGAATGAATCCTGACTAAATACAATGTCACTTGTAGCTTGTGTGCTAAACTTTCTAATATTATGCATGCCTTCTTGCTCAAAAGGTAAAGTTAATTATGAGCTGGTAATTAAATACTCGCATATCAGAATTAACCAAACACAGAGAAGCATGACAAATCGTACCTGGAATGTAGAAACTAGCGTAGAGACAGGAACAGTAGGGCTTCTCCGTCTTGCACACCTTCCTTGTCTGTAGTGACTTGAGCTCAATGGTGAAAACGGCATCATCTGTTGTCACGACAATGCAATTGATTGCATCCACAAAACCACTCAAATATGGTGACAGGTTGAAAACTGGGAACAGCGTCTCCAGATCGATGACCCTGCGTTTTTCCCATCGGCCGTATCCATCAGGGCCTGTCTCCATCAACCACAGATGGAGGCTGTTGGCCTTCACGAAGGCGAATCCCAGGCTGCGTTCTCCTCCGGCATGACGACGACGCCGTCGTAGCAAGTCTCCACGTCCGGCGGGTCGACCACGGCGAGGTTTTGGTTTTCCCCGACCAGGTCGTACCGCAGGATCTCATTGCCGAAGTCACCGATGAAGTAGAGTGCGTCCCCCACGAGCGCGGCGGGCACATTGTCGACGGTGATGCAGGAGGTGGTGGCAGTGTAATCCGGCGGGATGTAAATGTAATCGAGCAGGGCGGAGGTCGGTGCGCTCCACGCACCGGTCTCCGACGAGTAGAGGCAGGCGTGCATTTCCCCTTCGATGGAGGCGCCCACTAAGGCCACGAGGAAGGCACCCCCGTGGCAGGCGAGGTGGTCGCAGCGGGCGCCCGCGGCGCAGAGCACCGCGCCATTGCAGACGAGCGAGAAGATGTCGGGCACCTCCGGGAGGCGGCGCAGGTCGCCGGTGATAGGGTCCCAGACGAAGAGGCCCCCGGAGTCGAGGTTCTCGAGGAGCACGCGGCCGTGGCGGCAATCGAGCACGTTGCAGTCGCTGTGGTCGGCGGCGGGCGGGCGGAACGACGTGGTGGGGACCAAGACTGCGTCCCCCCAGAAGACGCCGAGCACAGGAGGCGTCTGGTGGAACGCGCGGTAGCGGGCAGGGAAGGTGGGGTCGGCGAGGGCGCGGCGCCAGGTCTTGCTGACGACAGAGGCGCGTACGAGGCTCGCGGGGTCGTCGGGCGGGAGGCGGAGTAGGATCTCGCCGACGGTGTCTTCCACAAGCTGCGCTGGGGAGAGCGGGGCTGCGCTTGGGTCCGCGCCTTCGCCGGCGGCGGCACGCCTTGGCGGGCGGCATCGCGGTGCACGCGAAGTCCTCGACTGGGAGGAGCGGAGGGGTGGACGCGACGGCCGAGCGGTGGCCCGGTTGGGCGTTACTTGGTTGGGTTGGACCGGCTTGTAGATGATCGATGCTGAGGAACCAAACAAGCCGCCGATGTGAGACTCTGCCATGTGGGGCCGGCCGAGGATGCCATGCTCAGATTTAGGTACGCAATAAAATCGGGTTAGGAGAAGATGTTTATGCATTTTTTTCTTACCGCTACAGGAGCAGCATGAAGCCTGGTGAAGAGGGAGCTGCAATCCTGCACAAGAAAGAACTGATTTTAACATCTCGATCTTGGGGAAATGACAAGAGAGGAGCATAAGTCAAAATCCTGACAAAAATAAAACTTACCTGTTTTATCTTCAAAAACAACCAAGCAACTCGAATCTAGTAGGGGCTGCACAGATGAGATGAGAAGCAAGAGATTTCATGATTTGTTTTTTAACATTCTAAGGTAAATCGAGCGAAATCAATGGGAACAGAGAAATCGCTTGCCTACTTGCTCCACAGCGAGGAGCGGACATGTAGATATGACGGACCAATGACCAAGTAGGTGGGCCAATGGGTGTCACTTGGTTGGGTTGGACCAGCTTGACCGATGCTGAGGACCCACCCGAGCCTCCGAGGTGAGAGTCTGCCACGTGGGATTGGTCGAGGATACCAAGCTCAGATCCGCATGAATATATCGAATTAAGAAGGGAATTTGCGTATATTTTACCACAATAGGAGCAGCATGAAGCCAGTGGAGAAGATAGAGGAGAGGCAGATCTCCAATTCTAAACAAGAAAGAATTCATTTTAACCATCAAGATCTCGAGAAAATGACGTGAAAGAAGCATAAATCGGAATTCATGACAAAAAGAACTTGCCTTTTTATCTTTAAAAACAACCAAGAAACTCAGAATCTAGTAGGAGCTGCACAGTTGAGATTAGGAGCAAGAGATTCCATGACTTTTAAAACGTTCTAAGGTAAATTTCAGGAAATTAATGAGAAGAGAGAAATCACTTGCTTGCGTGCTCGACAGGGAGGGGCGGACATGTGGATGAAATGGGCCAATGACCAAGCGGGTGGGCTGGTGGGTGTCACTTGGTTGGGTTGGACCACTTGACGATGCGGAGGACCTGCCCGAGCCTCCAAGATGAGAATCTGCCATGTGGGACAAATCAAGGATGCCATGCTTAGATTCACATGAGAGGGGTTTGTGTATTTTTTTACCACAATAGGAGAAGCAAGAACCCAAGGGAAGAGACCGAGGAGAGGGGGATCTCCAATCCTAAAATGAAGGAATTGATTTTAACCATCAAGATCTCGAGATTGACAAGAAAGAAGCATAAATCGCAACTCATGATTAAAAAAACCTTGCCTTTCTTGTCTTCAAACAACCAAGCAATCCAGATCTAGTTTGGGGGCTACACAGTCGAGATGAGAAGCTAGGGATTCCATAATATTTTCAGATGTTCTAGGGTTAAGCGATGGGGAAATCGATGGAAAGGGGAAGAGAGAGAAATCACTTGCCTGTGTGCACGGATTTCTTGAGAAATGTCCGCTGCAAAATGAAGAACGTTCTAGGGCTAAGCGATGGGGAATTGAGGGGAAACAAAGGGGACCAAAGAAATCACTTGCCTGCGCGCACGGATTCCTCAAAAAATCTCCGCTGCAAAACATACTAAACTAGAGCGATGAGAGCGAGGTTAGGGCCTTTAGGGATTCATCAAGAAGATAATCAAGGAGGAAGAAGAGAGGACATGAGATGAATCTGAGAAGAAAGAAGAACAGAGATTCACCTGGCCGAGGCGCAGAATGGCGAGTGAGCAACTGGGAGCGGCTGAGGCAAGGATATATAGGCAGATTTTTTGCATATCAGGAGCCAGGCTAGGGGTGGGACCTTTTGCACCCCGCGGGCAAATGCCCAAATGCTACTCGAGGCAATTAATCAATTCAAGGTTCCATTCTGACAGAGGGTCAAGGGAAGAGGGTGAGGGCATTCTGATTTACGGTCGCCTGTAAATTGGTCTTCGAGCGGTCGATTTCTGACCAGAGTATTCTTTTGCTCCGCGTGAATGATGCCCTACACGCCCCTACCCCATTCTCTTTAGTCCGTTGATCCCAACACACGCCAGCTAATGGACTTCTTATTCCTGCACCCCACCAAGGTCCTGGCGCATTAATTTAAACATAAGAAGAACTGTACTAACGGTGAAGCTTGTATGATAAAAAAATGATTCGAAAAAAGTTCTGTGATTGTTTTTGAACAACGAAATGGAGAAAAGAAAAATAGAAGAGAGAAAATGAAAAAAAATCGGAACAAAAGTTGATAAAAAATTCGAATCAAAATCTGGGACAAAAATTAAGAGCAAAAATCCAAAAAACACAAAAACTTTGTGAAACATAAATAGAACGTAGCAATAGTTATGCTGAAAAATTTTGGAAATAAAATTTGTGATAAAAGTTTCAATAAAAAGTTTCAAAAAGAAAATATTCAGAAATATTATTTGAAAAGAAACACTTAGAAGTCAACATTATGATCAAAAGTTCAAAATAAAAAGAAAACGTTCATTGCAGAAAACATTGGAAAGAAAAAAATTAATATTGGAGACAAAATTTTGGAAGAAAAAATTATGATCAACATTCCAAAGAATAAAAATGTTGGAGAGAAACTTTGGAAGAAAAAAAATTGCAGAACAAAATTTATAGATAGAACTAAAGAAAAAAGAAAAATAAAGCGGTGGCATGGCGGTATCGCGAATCCGTCTAGGAAAAACACCAGGCCCGCCGCCGCTTCTCCCACAGGCAGTGCTCGCCGTGCTGTTCCTGCCGCTTCTGGAGCCTGTGAATGAGACCCGTGAGTGAGAGAGAGAGAAGCAGACGGAAGCAGACCATGTGGGGATTGGGGTTAATGCGCGCGTGAGTGAGACTGGTGGCGGTTTATAGAATGCTCTTAGGGTTTCGGATGGACTGTAAGTCCAAACTTACGGTCGACTGTATAATCAGCATCAGGAAGAGGGTGTCTGGTTGGGCTGAATCCATGGAACCATTTTGGCTCATGAGTCATTTTTCAGACAATATTTGGCGCACCCACTAGCAACTAAATATATATAGTTATTTTTATTGAAACTTGGAGAAAATCCGCCAAGTATCAAATCATGACGACTAATTTTGGCTTTGATTGAATTCACCATGCTCAAGGATTTGAGAACTCTCTTTAATGTTTGTGCTTATGCTCAGGTTAACTGTGGTTTGTTCATGTTTGATAAAACCGCACCACCTTTTTTCTCTTCCTGTAAAAAGACTCCAGCATTAGCATGGCAAAAGGCAGGAGCAGAGGGTCCAAATGATTTCAGACATTGTCTACTTCATTCACTATATCAGCCACCTGAGTGTACAATCAGCTAAACGTGAATCATGTACTCGAGTACTAGCTCAGATATATCCATCTGTCTGTCTGAGTAAACAATTAGTCCTTGATGCGATGACAATGAACCAAGCATGTGGTTAATTAAATCGGCACATTTACACACGGTTATACTTGAAAGATGACTCATCCAAAGGTCTGCAACACTGAGCTTGGTATCATGGTTCGTCACTCAGAATCATACCAGGCCAGCTGTACAGTCCACAAGAGCTACAACACTAGGTTGGGCCCACATGTCAGTGCCGGAAAAAGTTGTTGAGCATCCTTTTCCTCTTCGTTCTCATAGGTTGTGCATTTTTCTCTTTACTCTTGCAACAGAACAAAACATGCTACAAGCTGCAGATGCATTCTAGTGTTCTAATAGTGAAAACTGGAGGACATAGTAGCTCCTGTGGTCCAACAAAATGAATCTTATCAACTGTATGCAATGGTAGAGACGACAATGTTTCGGAAGGAAGCTGAACTTAATCGGAAATTCTTTTCAGTTCTGAATGCATTCCAGAATACATGGAAAGCCTGTAACTACTATCCTAGTTACAGAAATGAAAATTAAACTGAAGTACTCAGCTTCATTTTTCAGTCAAAACAACCACATATAGCTTCGGTCCAAAGTGGGACTGTCAACCATCAACAAAACATTACCCAAGGAAAGAGTAACTAAAGTTGAAACATAGTTGTCGCAGTCTTGACCATAACATCAAAGGTCCCATATGTTAGTATCAAAATTCTTACTCTCATCGAGAGGATGACACTAGAAGTTGGAGCAATTTTCTGGTTTACTTCCCACACAATACCATGCCAACCTGAGGAGTTGGGGATACATATTTATAGCTAGCCAAGACAGCCAACCATATGCCAAGATGCTAGTCTAAAAGCTCGTGATGCTTAGTCTAAGATGTTGTCCTAGATGCTATCCTAAAAGCTAGTCTAAGATGCTAAATGCTGTCCCAGTAGATGCTGTCCTGGTTGGGGCAGCAAGACCACCATGCCAAAGACCACAAAGACCAAAAGTACAAAGACTTATCCCATCATTCTCCCCGTAAGTCTTGTGCGTCGTCTTGTGGGAAAGTTGGACCATCCCGGTCCGGGAACAAAGCTCATGGAACTTGATCCTCCCAAGGGGCTTGGTGAGCAGGTCCGCAAGCTGGTCCTTGGTGTTGATGTAGCTCGCCTTGATGCGCCCTTCCTCCAAGCAGCCTCGGATGAAGTGGTACCTCACTCGGAGGTGCTTGCTCCGTTCATGGAAAACGGGGTTCTTTGCCAGGGCCAGAGCGGACTTGCTGTCCACCCTGAGCTCCACCGCTTCTGTGTCTCTATCGAGGAGATCACCAAATAGTCGAGCAAGCCAGAGCATCTGAGTCGAAGCGGTGGAGGCCGCTATGTACTCGGCCTCGAAGCTGGACAGGGCCACCACCTGCTGCTTGACAGACTGCCAGCTAACGAGGCACTTGCCGAGGAAGAAGAGGGTCCCGCTCGTGCTCTTGCTGGTGTCGATGTTGCCGGCGTGGTCGCTTTTGCCGTACCCGATGAAGTGTGCCTCCCCAGGAGACCTCGGGTAGTAGAGACTGTGGTCGAGAGTCCCCGCAATGTAGCGGATGATCCTCTTCACAACCTGCTGGTGTTCCGTCATCGGTCGCTACATGAACAGACTAACGTAGCCAATAGAGAATTCCAAGTCCGGCCGTGTGTGGGCGAGGTAGAGAAGGCTCCCCACAAGACGCCGATACTGCGTAGCGTCCACCTCCTCCGTCGTGTTGTCGCGGCTCAGCTTCAACCTCTCCTCTATCGAAGTGAGAATTGGGTTGCAGTCGGTGAGCCCAGCCAGCTCAACGACGCGCTTGGCGTAGGCAGTCTGTCGAAGCGTGATCCCGGAGTCGTTCTGGTGCACCTCGATCCCCAGGTAGAAGGAGAGAGGTCCCAGGTCACTCATCTGGAAGGTGACCTTCATCCCTTTCTTGAATGCCGCCACCTCCGCATCCTTGGTGCCGATGATCACCAAGTCATCGACGTAGACACCCACTAGCAGGGCGTTTCCTCCATTAGCCCGCCGGTAGATGGATGCCTCGTGCGGACTTTGCTCGAAGCTCATCACTTTGAGCGTGGAATCCAACTTGGCATTCCACGCCCTCGGTGCCTGCCGCAAGCCATAGAGGGCCTTGCGCAGGCGTTGCACCTTGCCCTCCTTGCCGGGGATCGCAAATCCCGGCGGCTGGTGCACGTAGACCTCCTCCTTCAAGTCGCCATTAAGAAATGCCGACTTGACGTCCATGTGGTGAACTCGCCAGCCTTCCTGGGCAGCCAGCGCAAGGAGGAGTCGCACGGACTCTATCCATGCCACAGGGGCGAAGGCATCATCAAAGTCGATCCCCTCCCGCTGCACTAAACCGCATGCCACCAAGCGAGCCTTGTGCTTGACGATGGCGCCAGCTTCATCCCTCTTCAGCTTGAACACCCACTTAAGGGTGATCGCGTGGTGACCACGATGGAGGTCAGCAAGCTCCCAGGTGCGGTTCTTCTCAACTGCGTAGATCTCCGACTGCATCGTGGCACGCCACGCCGCGTGTCTCTCGGCTTCTGCGAAAGATCGAGGCTCGCCGTCGTCGCACGCAAGGTGCAACTACGCCTCCAGATTGTGAGGTACTAGTTCCGGCACCGGCTGGTCGCCGATAAGGTCCTCCATCGTACGATACCGCAACGGCTCGCCATCGTGGTACGCGTCGATGCGCTCCTCGTCATGAGAGAGCGGAGTAGCGAACTCCACCGGGCTATGCTCGACACGAGCTGGTGTTGGAGTAGCCGTGCCCGGAGGAGTGGCTGGTGGTGCTGGAGTGCGTGGGGTCGCCAGCGGTAGTAGTGTCGACGAAGAGCTAGTCGCAACCGGGGTCGTGGCTGGAGAGCGTGGTGCTACTGGAGTAGCGGGCGCCGGTGGAGGCTCGGGGACTGGGGTAGGCACGCTTGGTGAAGAGGAGCTGCCATTCCCCCAGCTCCCTCAAGGTGGACGTACTCGATAGTGAAGTCATCGTACGTCGGAGTCAAGCCGTCGTCCGCCGCTTTGTCCCATGCCCATCCTCGCCCTTCGTTGAACACTACGTCGCGTGCCGTGGCCACACGCTGTGTCTCCGGGTCGAGAATGCGGTAGGCCTTCGAGCCCTTCGCGTAGCCGATGAACAACCCCAGAGTGCTCCTGTCGTCGAGCTTGCCGACGTGGCCAAGCTCCTTGGCGAACGCGAGGCAGTCGAAGACCCGCAGGTGGGAGACCGCCGACTTGCGCCCATGCCAAGCCTCATACAGCGTCCTGCCGTTGAGCGCCTTGGTAGGTGAGTGGTTGAGGATATAGACAGCTGTCACCATCGTCTCGCCCCAGAAGACAGTCGACATCCCCCTCTGCTTGAGGAGGGCCCGAGCCATCCCCACAACCTTCTGGTTACGCCGCTAGACGACGCCGTTCTGCTGCGGGCTGTACGGCGTGGAGTAGTGGCGCTGAATGCCCTCATCAGCGCAGTACGACCCGAATTCAGCCGCCATGAATTCGCCGCCGTTGTCGGTGCACAGCAGGCGCAGCTTGCGGCCGCACTCCGCCTCCACAGCAGCCTGCGCGCGCCTAATGGCGTCCGCAGCCTCTCCCTTGCTGCCGAGGAACATCACCCCCATGTAGCGGGAGAGGTCGTCGACGAGCAGCAGAAAGTAACGTCGTCCTCCCGATGTGGCCGGTGTCACCAGGCCACACAAGTCCCCGTGCACGAGCTCAAGCCGCTCCTTGGCTCAGAAGCTCGTCTGCTGGGGAAAGGGAAGCCACCTCTGCTTCGTCAACACGCAGACATCGCAGAACTGCTCCACGTGGTCGAGGCATGGCAGGCCTCGCACCATCTCCTTGGCACTGAGCCACTTCAGGGCCTCGAAGTGAAGGTGCCCGAAGCGCTCGTGCCACTGCCATGCCTTATCATCCCGACAAGCAGCGAGGCAGAGGGGTTGTGCCACCTGCACATTAAGGTCGTAGAGTCGATTTGCGCCTCTGGTTACCTTGGCAAGAAGGCGATGACGGCAATCCCAAATCCTCAGGACTCCGTCCTTGATCTCCACACGCGAACCATTCTCATCTAGCTGTCCCAAGCTCATGATAGAGTTCCTCAACGCTTGGATGTAGTAGACTCCGGTGAGCAGCCTGTGCTCACTAGACTTGGCGGTGAAGATGACGGAGCCGACACCCTTGATCTCCACGCCGGAGGCGTCCCCAAACTTGACGGAGCCTCGGACGCTGGAGTCAAGCTCGGTGAAGAATTCCCGCCGACCGGTCATGTGATGGGTGGCCCTGGTGTCGAGGCACCACCCGTCTATCGTGGAGGAGGGCTCCCCCCTCCTCCCGTCACCCTAGTAGGCCTCCCACTGTTCCCAAGTGAGATGGAGCTTCTCACCAATGGTGATAGGCCTCGAGAGAGGTTGTGGCTCATCGCTGTCAATGACCTTGAGGCGACCTATCGCCTCCTCGATCGACATCGTGGAGAGGTCCAGCAGAGACTCGATTGAGCGAGTGATCTGCTTGTACTTCTCGGGGACGCAGCGGAAGAGCTTCTCAATAGCTCTCTCCTCGTCATAGGTGTCGTCGCCGTACTGCACCATCTTCTGCAGCAAAGTGTTGAGATAGAGAGCAAAGTCGTCAACACCCTCACCTGGCTTGAAGGCCAGATTCTCCCACTCCTTGCGAAGTGTCTGCAGTGTGGACTTGCGGGCGCGGTCGCTGCCGATGCGTGCCGCAGCGATGGCGTCCCAGGCCTCCTTGGCAATCCACTTCTTGGAAAGTGAGAACTGCATCTCGGGCGGGACTGCAGCAATGAGGGCATCCAGCGCCCGTCGATCCTCGTCGTAGTCGACGTCGCCTTACCGAACTGACTCCCACATGTGCCGCACCTGGAGCCTTACCCTCATCACCGTGGCCCACTCGACATAGTTGATCTTGGTGAGGGTAGGCTACCCACCGCCGGGGCCAACATCCCTGACAACAGCCTGGATCCCGTGGTGACCATGGCACCGGTCCGGGGAGGGAGAGCAGCGCCGCCTGTAACGGCTGCGATCTCCGTCAACCCAGCCGCCGCCGTTGGGAGCGCGGCCGCCGCGCGCATCCCTGCTAGGTGCGCCGCTGGCTCACCCACGCCCGTCTGGACTGCCGCCACCGCGCCCGTGGGGGTGCGCGGCTGCCCACTGCGCCGCCCGCTCTCCTGCTGCTTCCCTCGCCTGCTTGAGTTTCAAGTCGGTGCTGCCGTTGGCAGAGGCAGAGTTGCTGATGCTACTACTGCGTAGAGCCTTGAGCTCTACTGCCGCCGCACGCGGTGCATCCGCCGCCGCTGCTGCTTCCACTTCCGCCCTTGCTGCTGCCAGTTCTGCTGCCGCCAGCCTTGACACCCTCGCTGCCATCGCAGCGGTCTCTGCCGCCGCTCGCTCGCGTTCCTCTGCCGCGGCGAGCTCGGCCTCCTGCCGGTGCCGCGCGCTCGAGGCGACCAAGCGCTGAGACTGTCCTTTGGACATGGTGCGCTAGTGGGGGGCTGCTGCGTGGGGAAGAGGCTGCCACAGACAAGCTGCTGCCCGTCTGCGAGGGGAGGAGGGATGAGCAGGGACAGCCGGTGTTCCTGGTGCCGGCTGAGGACAAAGGGAGGCGTGGGAAGGACATGAGCAGGAGATGTTTAAGCTACAGGATAGAACGGCTCTAATACCAGTTATTAGTATCAAAATTCTTACTCTCATCGAGAGGATGACACTAGGAGTTGGAGCAATTTTTTGGTTTACTTCTCACACAATGCCATGCCAACCTGAGGGGTTGGGAATACATATTTATATCTGGCCAAGACAGCCAAGTATATGCCAAGATAGTAGTCTAAGATGCTAGTTTAAATTTAAATGCTTAGTCTAAGATGCTGTCCTAGATGCTGTCCTAAAAGCTAGTCTAAGATGCTAAATGCTGTCCCGGTAGATGCTGTCCTGGTTGGGGCAGCAAGACCACTATGTCGAGGATCACAAAGACCAACGGTACAAAGACTTATCCCATCACCATGATGGTCCACAGCACCATAAATTAAACTGACAAGAGTATAGTAAACATACAAAGCAGCAGCCGTGCAAGATGCCAAGTGCAGCAGATTCAGCTTGGTGGATTTGTAAATTGGCCAGGGTACTACCATACCTCGGCTCAGCAGTGATTAATTTATCTCCGATGGTGATGGCAATTTTCTGCTTGCACAATCTGAAAAGCACCAAGAAATAGCATACATGTTAAAATTGTTTCGTAGCTCACCCAAGCAGTATTTAAATATGAAACAATGCAGGCTGTCTATTGCGTAGTATTTAGTATTTACAAGCAGGATAAATAATGTGCAAGCCAAAATGCCACAAAAATTAGCTTATGATAATGTGCAAGCCAAAGGCTCACAAGCTTTGGGTTTTGGCGTGTGAGTTTTCAGAATAGCCATAGGAGATATCAACATAATAGATCAGAACCCTATGCTTTGTGAAAAGAGGGGAAAAAATCTTCTAGGGCACGTCATACCAATTTCAATAATAGCAGTCTAAAATTCAGACCGAACCAAAATCGGGTGCTGTCTACAGATAATGTTGTGAATTCAGTTTTCTTTAGATCTGGCCAACATCGCCATCAGTATTCAGTTCTAAAGATGGATAAATATATTATTTGCGTTCCATTGAAAATATACAGAACTGAACTAAGCAACTAAGCAAACTTCAGAAATTCTAGTGCACAGGATTACACCAGGCAATGGGCTAGCACTGTACCTGGAGTGTAGAAGCCCATGAACGGGACGATGGAATGGATAATTTCGGACTTATCAGACCCGGGGTCACGGGACTGGACACATGGCGTACATATTTTAGGATAAAGGATGGGACATGGCCAACACCCTACACCAGTTGTAACTACTTATACAGGAGTAGGACTAGTCGAAATAGAAGGAAACTACCCGAGTAGTACTCGGGTAGCACTCCTAAACTATTATCCGGCTAGGATTTCCATGTAACCCTATCCCCCACACTATATAAGGGCGGGCATAGACTCCCTCCAAACCAAGACACAACAATCATCGTCTAAGGTAATACAAACCACCACACAGGACGTAGGGTATTACGCTCTCGTTGGCCCGAACCTGTCTAAAATTTCGTGTTGCTTGCACCTTCGAGTTCCTAATCTCGGCGACATCCCACCTACAATCTACCACCTCGGGAGTATCCCTCGATGGGCTTGGAGGTTAAACACTGACAGCTGGCGCGCCAGGTAAGGGTGTTCATCGAGCATCCATCGGAGAACTCAATGGCATCTTCCAACATCACCAGCGTCGTGCCCGACAGCTGGCACAACTTTCAGCTTCGGCTCGTGGGCCTGCGTCGCTGACGGCGCGGGCAGTTTTCGATGACATGAAGCTGGAGGCATCTGCAGCAAGCCAATGCAGCGGTGTCGACGAGTTCATTGAAAACCTCGACGAGACGCTGCTCCCTGATCTCGCAAGGAAGATCGAAGAGTAGTCCATCTTCAACGCGACTTCAATTCGTGCTGCACCAGGACTCCTCAGATCGGATTTGATTCAGTCTGAGAATCTGCGTACCCGATTACCTTTCGGGCTATGCAACACGGCCACTGCTTACCAGAATTCATGCGATTCGAGACCCTCTCCGCATTGGAGGAGGACTTGGATCACTTGCTCAAGATCGCACACGACTGCTCCAACTACTACATGGAAGCCACCGGCAAGGATCATGCTACAACTACTTCGACTCCGCGAGGATGCTCGTTGACCCACCGACGACTACTTCGACTACTCGTCTCGACTACAAAACTAGTCGGGAGCGGGCCTCACACTGTCTATAACTAGTCAGAATCGACTCCGACTAGTCGGGCTTCATCAACAAAGAGTCGCGGCTTTATCAACAAGCGCTACGGCTTCATCAACAAATCACCAACAAATCAAGCTAAGTCACTTATATCTTTTCGGACTTGTTCTTCACATGATCGGTTACTATGTTGGGTACACCTCTTGACGGCAGTTACCCTCAAGGGGCTACACCATGATCGACTACTTCTAGCGTTTACTGACTAACAACCCACGCGCTTGGTACACCGAGTTGTGTTGGGCTCACAGTGGCTACACCCTACGGACATGCGCGCTGCAACACGTACTCTCGCCGAGTACTTTATGTGCAACGCGCATTCTTTTTGTCGCATGCCAACTACTTATTTCTGCTTTCGTTGTCTTCTCTTAACGGTTGCTAAAGTACTCAGGTAGCACACGCCTTAATCCATGAAACCTTGACTCTTATGTACGCCTATGTTCCTACGTGTGCACGTGCACGTGATCAGCACCCTACGCTATGGGCTACGACTATCAGTGATCAGGTGGTTAACCGTAGCAGGCTAACTACTCGCAAAAATTACATATTCTGACAAGAGCAAGACATGATTTTTCTACATGCATTTTACAATGCTGGGATTCGCTCCCAACTCGGTATGATGTATATCAGTTACAACACATTTTTATGTTTACCTTGCAGGGGACCAGACCTGGACCATGCTGCTGGGTGAGGTATGCTTCCGAGAGCTGCCTTACTCGGCCATCACTTCATCGGCACAGACCACTCGGCGTGCTAGCAGCGACTCGGCCAACTCCCAGGCTCGGGGGCTGGTGCCGCCGACCATGTTGAGTATCTCCCCTACTTCGGCCAGTACCTGCGCTACTCGGCGTACCTTCGGTGGCTTGTCTAGCTCCCATGCTCGGGGGCTGGGCGCGACAAGGCGCTCGGCGTACCTTCAGCGGCTCGTCTAGCTCCCGTGCTCAAGAGCTGGGCGCAACAGGGCATTTAGCGTGTTTTCGGCGGCTCGTCTGGCTTCCATACTTGGGGCTGGGCATAGGAAACAACTTGGTGTATCCCTGGTGCAGAAGCTGAAGAGTTCATATCACGATAAGATTTATTTTGAACGGTAATTTTGGGTTACTTTGGGAAAGTTATTCGCTTAACCATTTTTTCAGGGATGCTATCCAAAAAAGGGGTTTTCAAATTTCTGAACCAATTTACTCATTCTAATCATCAACTCAAATTCTTATTTTTTTACACAATCCATACCACGACTCTTTGGATCCTTTTTTCCAAACTTTGGGATTTTGATTCAAGGCTCGGGGACTGCGGGTCATCCACGGCTTATTTTCAAATTTTTGGGAGATAAGAGCAGAAGATTCAAGACTAATTTGACCCTTAGCCTGATTTTTTGATTCAACCTAAGGCTCGAGGTCACTCCATATGGAGTGTGAGTTTAATCGCACCCTATATAAAAGAAGACTTGACAACTCTCAGGGCATGAGCAGCTCATAGCCTGGATGCAGCCAAGTATTCAGAACACACCTTCAAGACGGAGTTTGGGAGATCTCGAAGACGCCTTCAAAAGTACTCGGAAGCCTTAGTACTCGACTACAAAGAGCTCGGAGGCTTGTCAGATCTAGGGCCACGGGACTGCGCACATGGCGTACACATTCTAGGATAAGGGATCACGGATGGCCCACACCCTACACCATTTGTAACTACCCGTACAGGAGTAGAACTAGTTGGAACAGAAGGAAACTACCTGAGTAGTACTCGGGTAGGACTCCTAAGCTAGTATCGGGCTAGGATTTTTACGTAACTGTATCCCCCCAGACTATATAAGGACGGGCAGGGACCTCCTCCAAACAAGACACAACAATCATCATCTAAGACAATACAAACCACCATACAGGATGTAGGGTATTACGCTCTCGGCGGCCCGAACCTGTCTAAAGTTTCGTGTTGCTTGCACCTTCGACTTCTTGATCTCGGCGACACCCCACCTACAATCTACCACCTTGAGGGTATCCCTCAGTTGGTTTGGAAGTTAAACACCTACATAGCTCACCTACCTTCCTCTTCCGACCTGACTTGAGGTCCATCATGAAGACACCAGCATCTGTCCCCACGAAGATGACACCAAGACCCTCAGCAAAACCAATCATACTAGTATTATTCCGGATTCTGGGGTTGTTAATGGGGAGCAATTTCTCAAGGTTGATGATCCTGCGTTGTACCCACCCGGCACTTCCCTCCGTATCCAACTTCCTCGACCACATGTAAAGGTTTGAATGGCTGATGCCGGCGAGCCCCAGTGAAGCATCCTCCGTTGGCATGATGACGGCACCATGGGTACACGTATGCCCGTGAGGGCGAAATAGATGCCATCTCGGACATGAGCACCGCTCCTTCAGTGGTCGACATTGCCATTGCCGCCTAGGTCAGCAGAGGTGGGTCTGCCCCACGCATCAGTCTCCGACGAGTACACGCACGCCCATGCGAGCCTGTCCCTGTCAGCGGCATGAACGCTTAATTTGCCGGAGGCCACGGAGACCACCAGGAAGGGGCCGCCGTGGCAGTCGAGGTGGTTGCAGCTGCCCACGGCGCAGAGAATCGCGGCGGCGTTGTTGAAGCCGATCGAGATTCTGGGCCTGGGAAGCTTCCGCCGATGGCCCGTGACGGGATCCCAGACAGCGAGCTCGACGCCGATGTACCCCTCGTCGACGACGACCCGCCCGTGGTGGCAGCTGAGCGCCCGCCATACGGAGAAATCGAATGCCGGTTGCGGTACGGGCGTCGCTGATGTGGTGGGGACGAAGCGGGTGCGTGGACGTGGTCGACGGTGTGGGAAGTGCGGCGTGGATTTTTGAGGAAGCCAAGCATCGGAGGCGGCCGATGGAACTCGCGGCAGCGGCGGAGGAACGCGGGGTCGAGGAGGAGGCGGCGTCAAAGCTTGCAGACTAGGGAGGTGCAGACAAGGTGCGCGGGCTCCTCCGGCGGGATACGGAGGAGGATCTCTTCGGTGGCGTCGTCGATGAGCTCCAGCAGCCGGCGCCGCGGCGCCATGCCGGTGAGGGCTTAGGGTTTTTTTTTTCCTTTCTTTTTTTGAAAAGGAGCAGGTTTTCCTTTTTTTTTTGCTTGGTTGGGGACTTAATGTTCGACCAAAACCAGGCGTCAGTTTAAATTCTGGGCACGTTTGCTCATTGTTCTTTGGTTCTTCACACGCTTACTCTTTTTCAGGTTCAAGAGTGTGCTCAGGTTAACTGAAATGCGGCTTAGGAGAACCTTGTTTAAGTTAAGGAGGAACACTTTTACTGTCGTGTTTATTTCCATCAATCAGTACATAAGAAGTGACTGGACCTTGTCTCAATCAAAATTGAATTACTACAGATTAGCCGAAACATAAACATTAACAGCAGTTATGAAATTATGATCACGATGAGTTCGACAAGAAACGAGATTGGAAACATGTACATTCAGATAGTGGCTGCTCCAAGAAGGCACGAACAGATTGAAAAATGACAATAGTAGACTGAAATATAATTGTTGACTATACAATTCCACTAGACCAAAATGTTCAGAAACGAGAAAGCTAGGACAAGAAACTAGAAAGCTAGGACACAATACGGCTGCAAGTGCCCTCAAAGGGAAAAAAATGGTTGCAAGCACAAAATGGCATACTTTGTCATCATCACTCTAGAGCCAGCGAATATACAGTCCAACCACATGATTTCTACAAGTCAAACTTGCATTGGCAGCTGCTCCAAAACCACAACTAGTAATGATACATTGCAGGATAAGACATGCAGAAACACATGGTTTACTGCAATATTTTCACCAAAAAAGGGCTTCAATGATCACTCTCATGATAAAACTTAAGGAACAAGGGCTTCAAATGAGTATGAGAGTATGAGACAATAATTGGTAGCCTTAATACAACTCACAGTACTCTATATCGTTGATGTCGCAAACTGAAAATACTACCGATTTCCTGCTGTGTCAAACAAAGAGCTGTTCACAGTTTCACACTACTGGTTACTAAACTAGTAGCTAGTACTAGAAAGAAACTCACAATCAGGCCATCAGCTGAAGCCTTTCAGATTTCATGACATGCAGCTGTGCATCTGTATGCAACCTACATACATCGTTCCCACAGTCAGGTCTTTCAAATTTGAGGAACTAACTCTGAGACATGCTGGAACGGTCAGGTCTTTCAGAACAAAGCAATCGACCACTAGGTGATGCATTCTAGTGTGATCAATAGTATGAAGCAAGCGACCCGTTGTTTGAACAAAAAATGGAGCAACAAAGTATCAAGCATAAATGTTAAGAGTTATTTCATACCACACTACATACACATTCACTCAAAAGAACCACAATACACATTCACTTCTTGGTGGACTCGTCAACCATCAATAGAACACCGACCATAGAAAGAAACTAAGAATAGCTTTAAACCTCAAAACATAGTCTTCACAATCATGATCTGAAACAAATAGTTAGGAAGAACGTAAGAACTGGTGATGGTGGCTTACACTACTACTCCTGCAACAACAACAACCCTTTTAGACTCAAGCAAGTCGGGGTAAACTCTGACCATGCTGGCTGACCCTACAAGAAATCAATCTACCAAACTGAATACGACTCCTTCCGTTCCAAATTGTAGATCGTTTTGGCAAATCTAAATACATAGATTTTGTTGTGCATCTAGATGTACGATATGTCTGTATCTAGATTTGCCAAAACGACCTATATTTTGAAACTGAGGTAGTAATAAACATTTTAAAGCATCAAACCTCCAGAATGCCAACAGTGGCAGATTCAGCTTCTTGGATTTGTAAACTAGCCTGGACCTCAGTCGTGATTAATTTGTCTATGCTGGTAATGTCAATTTGTTGCACGCACAATCTGGAAAGTATCAAGCATAAATGTTAAGAGTTATTTCATACCCACCACATACTGTTTCTCACATCTGTATGAGGTACAATTACATATAAACAAAAATATTGGATCACCAACTTGTTGTTAATGAAATAATCAACTGATTCCTAGGCGAATGTTGCCAATATCAAGAATTGTTCTTAACAAGTCAAACGTGACCAAAGAACTAGATTAGATGTGATATTGAACCTGATAAAAAATTACATGTGACATTGCATTGTCATATATTCAATTTTTGCAGGCATATGTATCATGCAGTTCCATTCAACTATAGCCCACAAAGCAGTACCAGAACAAATATATAGTCTGTACAATGCAGGACTACAAACAAGCAAAGGGCTGGAACTGTACCCGGTGTGTAGAAAATCGAAAAGGGTATGACAGGATAGTAGCGTCCAGGCTCGGCAACCTTCCTCGCCCGCCCTGTCTTGAGCTCAATAATGAAGGCACCAATATCTGTGCTCATGAAAATGACACAGGCATCCTCGCTCAGCAAAACCAGTCACAATAGTTCGTTTGAAAGGGTTGGCAACGGGCAACAATTTCTGCAGCTCAATCACCCTGAATTGCATCCATCGTTCAACTCCCTCTGCATTTGCCTTCCTCGACCACAGGTGAAGGTTGAAACCCCTAATGCCAGAGAAACCGAGCAAGCCGTCCTCGGTGAGCATGAGGGCAATGCCCTTGTCGTACGAGTCGGGCGGGTCAACCACAGATAGGCAATGCTTGGCAAAGTTGTGCCTGAGAATTTTATGACGCAGCCCAAGTACCATGTACATTTCATCGCCGACAAGGGTGCCACGACTTGGGGTCACATGGTCAGCGCTGATATGAACAGAAACCATCGTGCCCCATGAGCCAGCTTGCGACGAGTACACGCACGCGTGCACAAGGCCGACCATATTATCGGTGCCCATACAGAGCACAAGGTAGGGGCCGCGGCCATGGCAGTCGCGGTGGTCGCAGCCGCGCGTGGCGCAGAGCACCGCGGCGGCGAACCAGACGATGACGGGCTCAAGGACCGCCTCCCGGTGACCGGTGACGGGTCCCAGACGACGAAGTGGTCGGTCTCGGGCTTCTTGAGGAGGAGGCGCCCGTGGCGGCAGTATATGGGGCCCGGGACTTTGGGCCTCGCTACACGGGCCGCCCCACGCATCAATCTATTCGTCGTCGTCGGACGCCGCCGCCGATACGACTAGGAGAGGGGATGGTGGAGGCGCGGAGAAGAAGAGGACTGGAGGAGGACTTCCGATCCGACCAAGAAGCCACGGCGGCGGCGCGGCCGGGCTGACGGAGAGTCGGAGATGAGAGACGCCCTGAGCCCCCGCGCTCAGCTGCCTGCCTGCATCACGCGCTCGAGGTGTACACCCGTCTCACTACTTGCCTGATCTACTTGGTTCTAGTCTTGTCCGTACTGAAATTTTAGAGTAGACCGAGTCAAATACTCGAATTACTTTATTGGGCTTCTTGATGCGTTTAGAGTGTTATACGTGATCGGAGCTTGACTCGAAGAGGGCAAGCACAACAAATGGCTCTGCTACTGACAGTGAAATCTAATCGTAGCATAGGTATAATAATGCCTAGGATGAACTCTTTGGTACATCTGGGATTTGATTCCCTATCTCCTCTTTTGTGGTTTGAGCTTTATGTGGTAGGATGGTTTCAGAAAGATGGAGTAAAGACAGATGTATCATGTAATTGACGATCGCCTCTTGCATTGGCTCCTTTGACTAGCCCCACATAGTAGTACTGCAGTATACCCCAATCTTTACAAAATCAACTTGGGAAAGGTACCCTTTCTGCATATAAAAAATGTTAGTGGTAACCCGTTTTCTTAACAACGCGTTACTACTATGAGTTATGATGTCATATTCTGAAACAACGAAGTGAAGATAAGGAGAATGCCGTAGGAAACACCAAAAACCAAACCAGTACAAGATATATATACATATAAAAAGATGAGCACTATGGTTATAAAGTAACAACCAGACAAGTAAGAAGCCTCCAGGAAAGCAGAGTAGCTTCTTGGTTATGGTGATTGCTGGGTAAGGACAAGCCCCGAGAATGATGTAAAACAGTCCGTAATTGCATTGATTGATAGGGTCAGCTCAGAAGGTGATGGGACTAGCTCAAGACCACATCTCGTTTAGCTAAGTGACAAGCGTTCTGGTTGCAAGTCATTGCAGTCAGAATATAAATTGCCTGCCCTTGGAAAATGTTAACACCATATGCAATTTTATACTGTTTTCCACATGGGTGTGGCATCTTAGGAACTATCCTCTGAACTTCTGGCAACTTTCCAAGCCCCCTCTATCTGCTGTACAGTTGTACTGCTATATATAGGACTAGGAGCCCATGAGATGGTAGCATATAACACCCACTCCCTGAAGTGACTGCAAAACTACTTCACATGGGCTCAGCTGTTGTTCAAGACTCAAGAGGCAGTGAACAGAGTCTCCACTTTTATTTCCGTATGTTCTGATGAAACTTGACCGTGTATGAGGGTGTTGCCCATGTTTCCTCAATGCCTTACTCTTTTTGGCCAACCAACTGGTTGGCATACATAGCTAAATACGTCTTATTTCTACCTCCAGATATATATTCTATAGTTTTGTAGCTTAACTCCATACTTCTATGCAGGTTGTGTAAAACAAAAGTATTAGTAGAACCGCTGCACCTCCTCAGATCTGTTCCTGATCCAACCTTCAATTTTGTTTAAAGAGATCAGGGCCAACGGATGCTACTGTAAGAGTAAAAGTAGGTATTACATATGCATTTCCTTGAGCTTTCACCTCATCTCCGGGCAGCCAACATCTGGTTCACCGCTTCGCACGACAACAACATCCTACACTACAAGAAAAATGACCTTTTAGTACCGGATATATTTTGGTCCGGTACTAAAGCTGTTACGGAGCCATTTTACTACCGAGTTCAAATTTGAAAGTCCCCAGAGCCATTTTAGTATCGGGCCAAGACACCACCTGGTACTCAATGGTGACATTTAGTATCGGTCGGTGTCTTGGTCAGGTACTAAATGGTCCTCCATGAGTTACTTCAAAAGTAAAGCATCTCTCATCCAGTCACATGTGATGCATAGGTGGGATGGTAAGGAAGATACGTGTGAGGCTGGAGGTTGTGGATTCAAATCCTTGCGGCCGCGCACGCCCATTTACGTGTGAAAAATTCGCTTGACTTACTCTTGTGCGAGCCTCCCGGGGGTTCGTTACATTTTTTTCTTTTTGTCTGGGTAGCACGTTTAGTACCGGTTGCTGCGACCGGTACTAAACGGACCGCCCTCCACTTAGTACCAGCCAGTCGGTACCGATAAGCTCGACCGGTACTAACCGTGCCATATATCCGGTACTAATGCTAGTTTGTCTAGCAGTGCCAGTACCGCTTCTATACATACACCTCGTATCGATACTACACAAGAATGAATAAAAACAACTTTTACCTAGGTTCTCTGATGTGTTTCGTGATCCCTAACCTCCACGCATCCCGTTGTTAGTAACTAGCTTCTATCTGTGTGATCAGCAGTAGGTTGGAGCTGCTCGCGGCTGCAGCAAGACCCAAAAACTAAGGTAAGGACGTCTATGCACATTTCATATGTAACCCCAAGCTCACCATGCTATTTCTCTCTTGTGCGCACCAAATAATACAACTTGTGTTGTCTCCTCAATCAGCAAGTAGATCAACTGAATTCCCAACCTCCACATGGCTGGCTTCATGGCGGTGGCGGCGCAAATGGTGGGCGCAGCTGTTGTTCAGGAGGCCGTGAGCAGAACCATTTCCTTCACTTTGGGCAAGCGCAAAGAGAAGCTGTCCCAAGGGCAGTACCTGGAGAGGCTCAGGAAGGCAGTCCGCGAGGTGGAGTTTGTACTGGAGAGGACCACGAAACTGCCAATCACAGAGATATCTCTGCTTCGTGACAGGATGGAGTTGAAGCGTGATTTCATTGAGGCCGCGTAACAGCTAATTAGGCACAAGAAGCGGCAGGCACTGCGAGGCCAGCAAAAGAACGCACGAGCGGTAACTCGTCTTAATATCTTTTCTGTCTCATCTTTAATTGAGCTGAGCAAGGACGAGTTGTGCTTGAGCTGCGACAACGTCAAGAGATTCGAACAGTTTGCAGATTCCGCGCGAAACATTCTTAGAGACGTGGAGTCCGGCTGTTCACTTCGGAATTGGATGTCTTTCTGTAGCCCCGCTGCTGTCAGGCATCTTTTTGAATGGAAAACACTCATCTACACAATGGTGCAAGCAGACAAAGAGCGCAGTTTTTCCATGTGGCCCGCACGTTTAGAAGAAGAGCGTGGCGTAGAGGCGCACATAGAATACAAGTATGTGGATCACATGAGGCCAGAGAAAAGTTTCTCTATTTGCTTTGTGCTAAGACTCTGAGAAAGCACAAACATAGTTGGGGTTGCTATGAATTGCCTGCAGTCATTGGTATCCCAGTTCAAGCTTGTGGCTGACACTGCAATAGGAGAACTCACTCTACTAGCTGATTTACAGGACGTTTCCCATTCACATGCTCCTCCCTGGGTCGGCATTCAAGAGAAGCATAACAAAATCATTCAGAAGTATCGGCCATATCCATTTTGTTGCAGAGAAAAAGGGCATGGACCTTGTGCTAACAACATCATCGCGTCAGAGCTATCACACATATTCCCGGAGGAAGTTACTTTTTTCAAGTTTGAGTACAGCTTGTGTAGCTCAGCTGATGCAGCGGGTAAAAGAAACATAATGAGAAACGGGAGGCCATGTTTAGATCTGAGAGTTTTCTTGGTTCCTCATTATGTGCATGAGGAGCGGCTGCAGGCAAGTTATGCAGCTGAGGTAATTGGAGACAGTAATGAAGAATGTATAGATGTTAGCATACAACAAATGGGCGAGACGGTAAGGTCAAGGGCAGTCAATTTTTTCTTAAGTCAACCAAAGGCGTCGGAGTACAAGATGGGCTGGGTCACCAAACATGGTGCTGCCTGTTTTTATGTGACAAAAAAAAGCTAAGAGCAGATGCTGTCAAAACCAGCGGCAGGGTCCAAGGTCTGAAGAATTGCAAAGGCAAGGTGTGGTAGAAGTGGACATCGACAATAGAAGAAGGGCATTATTCTACTGCCCAAACTACCACGAGTAGAGAACTGGTAGTGCAGCATGTAATCAAGTTCGGTGTTTCTAAGGCCCTAGAGTTATCCTGGGGCTAACAATTAATATATTTCCCTTATTTTCTTAATGAAAGGTAGATTAGGGCTCCTTCCAGTTTGCTAAGAAAAATGGAGATGGCACTGGTATAAGAGAGGTCGTTTATGCTGTATAGCCCTTAATTCAGGGCACTACCTCAACTTAATTTATCACTTTTTGCCAAGATCATGAATGGTATGTGAGATGGTATTGTATATTTGCAAATTGTGTTCCTTGCTGAGGATAACTTGCAAAGATCCACAGCCTTATTTTTTCTGCTTCAGAAAAAGGAAAACGTTTTCAGACTCTTGTCGAGAGTGTCAAGCAGTAACCTAGCGTGAACTGAAACAGATTGGCCAACTAAACTGACATATAGTTATGGATTCTGTGATCATGAGTTCAGAGAGAAGCCGCAGGACTGAAGTGATGAACATGGCCACCAGAGAAAGTCTCTGCATGATGTCTAGAACAATATACAGAAGATGGAACTGCTCACTCCGTCATACAAGTCTTGCTGTCGAGCGACACAAGACCTGATCAGTCACTGTTAGCCCTCGCTGGTCATAGCATGATCTCATCTGAAAAAATGTAAACAATTTGTAAACAGATCGGCATTTAGGGGGTGTTTGGATCAAGAGACTAATTTTTAGTCCGGTTCACATCGGATGTTTAGATGCTAAATAGAAAGATTAAACATAAGCTAACTATAAAATTAATTGCATAAGCCGGTGTTAATTCACGAGACAAATCTATTAAGCCTAATTAATCCATCATCACGTTTACTGTAGCACATGGTCAAATCATGGACTAATTAGGCTTAATGAATTCGTCTCGCGCATTAGCCTCCATTTATGCAATTAGTTTTGTAATTAGACCATATTTAGTAATTTTAATTGGTGTTCAAATATCCGATGTGACGAGACTAAAGTTTAGCCCGAGGGAACCAAACATGCACTTATACACTATAGACTGGAAGGGGAGCATGAGCTGCAAGAGCGCAGCCAGTACTATGCCAAAAGCATTACAAGACTACTGGACTGGGCCAGAGATTGGTCGACAGCCGACAAGATACGATGCTGTACTCCGTTTGGTTGCAGAGAACTAAACTTTAGCCCCATCATATCAAAAAGAACCTTATCATTTACGAGTACTAAATAAAATCTATTTGCAAAACTTTTTGCACAGATGGATGCTAATTCGTGAGATGAATTTAATGAGTCTAATTAATCTATGATTTGCAACAGTAAAGCTACAGTAACTATCCACTAATCATGGATTAATATACATCATTAGATTCGTCTCGCGAATTGGTACAGAGGTTCTGCAATTAGTTTTATAACTAGACTTTATTTAATACTCCTAAATATAAGATTCTCTTTAACGTGACAGGCTAAAGTTTAGCCCTACGGAACCAAACACCCCCCGTATCAACAAGTTGCTATTTTTCATTTATATATTGGCAATTGCAATGCAACAGTGCACTATGCATGGTCATTAAAAAAACTAAATTTTGCTGCAGCCTGCAGGCCATTAAAAACAAATATCTTTGCCAAAAGACACTATAATTTGATGCTTATTTGCTGTTGGACACTGTGGCTCATATAATAGTATTTTCTACTCAAATGGAATACAAAACACTTATAAAGGACAAATATACCCCTGCCTGCCTATTCGCTACCGCCGCCCCTGGTCTGCTCCGCCGTGCTCAGTTGGTCCCTGCTCTGTGCACCTGCCGTCGAGGCGTCGAGCCCAACTCATCCCTGCTGCCCGATGCTTGCCGACTCCTCCATCCTCTTCCCTACCCCGTACCGCGCCATGCCGGTCGACATCATGCACGGCTTTGGCGTCGCCCTGTTCGATCTACCGTGTGCCGGCGCCGACCAGCCTGGGAGCGAGCCTCGTGGCCCCCCAGGAGCATGGCGCTGAATTAGCTGAAATACTGAAGAACGACACCAAGTACAGATTAGGAACTCCCTTTTGTTTAATGAAATCCCAATGCCTTCGCAAGCCTTGTCTTGAGATATAGCTGAAGTTTGCCAAGATGCACCAAAAATCCTACGAGGCCGCTGTCAATCAGAACTTGCGGTGAACCTTATCGTCCAATCTACAAGCAGGAGAAGGTGTGGCTGCAGTAAGCAGGCTCCGCCGCCGCAGCCGTGGACTGTCATCACCGACGACAGGGGCGAGCGCTGCCTGAAATAGCTGACTAGAGGTGCATCAAGTCCAGAGCGCCGTGGACGAGCGCCGCCAGGGGAGACGGTGGTAGCCGCACAGCCGCTGATTTTTTTTCTCGCCTTTTCCATGCGAGACGAAGACGATGAGGCGAGTTTTGATAAGTTGGGTGCAGGACAAGGAGTATGGATATTTTGGTCAATTCCCATAGCTTCCTATTAAAATCGAGTAGTAACTGAGCAACAGGCAAATTTCGCGACGCAACATGCCAACACGTCAAGCCAGCAACAAAGAAAGACGGAGAAGCGGAAATATTAGGAGTTACACATGTGACCGGCAGTCAAACCATTACACAAGATGAAATATTTTTTTATATTGTTAGAATAGTTGTTCCAGTTTCAAAAAATTGTACCGCGTTAAGAAAATAATCCAAAAAAATCATCCAAGTGTAATATTGATTTTAATATTTCGTTGCAAGGAACACAGTGGTGCAATCGAATTTTGATTTGGATATACGGTTTGGAAAATATGAGTGTGTGACACTTGCCTACGTGTGACTCCTAATAAGATATTCCCTGTTTCTAAATCACTTCTCAGTGACTGGCTTTACGTGTTGCGGTAAGCAATGCAGCTTCTACCGCCGTAGTTTCCTGGGGTAATTCAAGAACAAGCCCATAACATAGATCATGGATGCAAATATTGTTGGAATATGTGAGCTTTTGGCCCAATATTTGCAATTAAAGAATTAAAAGCTCACCATTAAATACTAGGGAGTTATTGTATAATTCCGTAATGAAAGAGGAAGAAGATTTCAACCGTGAAGTGTTGTGGTGTGGGGTGGATGTTTTGAACCAAGTAATGGACATTATGATCGTGATTCATTCACAACGGTTCATTCTTGTGATTGATTCTGCGCGAGTTAATTGCTATTACTCTGTTTGATGTCGTTGATGACGTCCAAGTGCATCTTCTCGTCCCCAGACTCTCGTGTATATCACCTGGTGTCTTCTCCTCTTTCAAACGCGCGAAAACAACTCTCTTCCTCCCTCTGCTGCTTTCCTGCATTCCCATCGCCGGTACTGCGCGCACATCTCCGACGAGACCAGGTGCCTCCGGAACCATTGCCCGTTGAAGGTCCTGCATGGGATAGCGGGGCAATCAGGTTTTTGGGTAGCATCTTCACACGACTGTTCGTCCAGAACCGTGACGTCTTCACCGGCGTACTGTTCACCATCAGTCCCTGCGCACCGACTCCGTCCGTCGACTTCGTCGCCGTACTTCAACAACTCGTACGACTACTTCCTCAACAATACGATCACTCGGTGCCTCGATCGATTACTTCAAACAACTCGTATGACTACTTCAACAACTCTTTGATCGACTACTTCAAACAACTTGTACGACTACTTCAACAATTGTGTGACTACTTCCTCAACTCTACGACCACTCGGCTCTTCGATCGACTACTTCAAACAACTCAAAATCTGCACTGCGTCGAGTTCGTTCGACTACTTCAAGCAAACCAGTCGAGCATGTCTGCTCAAGTTGGTAACGGTGCATCCGGTGCCTCCGGCACTGGACCCACCTCGGGTTATAGTCTGATACTCCTTTATTTAATTAAATTTATATTAAATTTAAACAAGTGCACATGTCTTATTTCACTCATCATAGTCATAAAATTATTAATAAATTGTACGTGTAAGTTTTGAATTAAAATATGCCCGAAAATACCTATTTATCTAACAAACATTGCCTCTGGCCGGTAACGACGAGCTTCGGACAGCAACCGAGTAGTGTTGAGGTGATCCCCACGAAGTTGACGAAGACTAGCCAGCCACTATTAGACGTTTAGTTAAGATGACCTTACAGTAAGTCATTGCATTCAGAATATACAATGCCCATGCGGACACTATGGGAAAGCTAATCCCATTTGCGATTGTTTAATGTTGTGGTGCTGTGCTTCTGTGTGTGACAAGGAACCAGGAGTGTAGGGGACTAGAGGCTCATGAATTGTCAAGACAGTACAGTAGGCCACACCCTCGCCCACCTTTTTAACCCGCCCTTACTTGAGCTCGATTACGAAGATGGAACCAATTATGTTCATAGAATTAGCACCAACACCCTCAGCAAATTAAAACCAATCACTCTCGGTATTAAAAAAAAAGGTTATCAGTAGTGGGGACAAGTGTTCAAGCTCGATGACTTTATATTGTACCCATCTAGCAATGCAACCCCCTCTTTGACCATCGATTACTAAAAATCTGTATAGTCTTAAGGCTATAAGATTTATTCCCTCCATTCAGATTATAAAATATAGGTCACTTTAGCTTTTGCTATACAACTATGTATACATTATGGGTAAATACATAGTATAAACTATATATCTAGAATAGTCAAAACATCTATAATTTGGAATGAAGAGAGTATATTTTTAGATCGACCATGAGAAATACTTTTATGACATATAATTCATATATCGTTAGACTATACGGCATGGTGAAACTGGGTGGCCAAAGTGCCGAAAGATGGAAATCTATGCTTCAAGCGAAAATTTCTAGAAATCGATGGTCAAAGATACAAAAATTTGACTTAGAACTAAACGAGAACTACAACCTTTCTAAAACAGATGTTCAAGCATGGACTTAGAAGTAAACCGAGACCTACAAACGTCACAGCCCGAATCGGTGTTGAATGGACTAGTGTCGGCAAGGATAAATTGGCGCGATCCAGCGCGGTCATAGCATGGTGGCCTGGCTTGACGACGAAATGCAGAACAGAAAACTAAAAAGACACACGGACGCATGCAGTTATGAATTCTGGGCCGCCCATCACCAAAGGTTACACTACCATACTGGTGCCGTCATCACTAAACATACAGAGATTGATCCCACAGAAAACAGCAAACAATTTATGTCGATCTGGATCCGTGAATGTTGAGTCTTCACGATATTACAGGACACCAAAGGAGACTTGTTACAGTTCATACTTAATTAGAGCACCAAAGGAGACTTGTTCCTGATTAGTTTGGTATGGGTGTTTCACTTCAAGGGTGCATGTGGCAATGTGCCATATAAGTATGGTCTCAGATGTACCTTTGTTGCCATTGCAAGCCCAGTGGAAGCTCTGTCCAAGCTCGCTTCCTTGTAGCGATTCTGCGCCATTGCTCATGAAGCGTCCATTGATGAGGCCTCGTACTGCTTCGATGATGCCAACCTTCACGGCCGCTGGCACCTTGACCTTCCACTTTTGATCTGGCAAACAGAGGAGACGCCTAACAAGAACCAGTGGGGTTTTTCTTGGGTGAAGCACTAGTACTGGGCACTGATCCATTCCTTTATCCCAGTGCTTCATAAGTTTGCATCTGCATCGTAACAAAAGACGACTGACCCATTTCTGCATGCAAAACGAATGCTGTGAAGAGGCGCGGTTCACATAGCGGCAGATAAGGGCAAGTTTTGTCCAGTTAGAGCAGATGTAGGAAGCCATGTCCCTGACCTCAGCTATCACAACCGACACAAGAAGAAAAAGCAGTGGCACATAATCATAGTAATGTCTTCCGGAATTATGGCTCGTAGATTCGGCTGCCAATGATTGTTCTATGCACCATAGGCGACAGTGAACTAGAGTTTCAGACCACCCACTGTTATCTATGATATCGGATATGACTATCAAAGAGATAAAGATGCAATAGCATATGCTGAGGAGCGAGGTAAAGATACTTAAGATTGGCAGGCAACGCTTCGAGTAGGAGATGGGAAGGGATGAGTAATAATAATCATGAAGAAATGAAAGCTCATCCGCAATCACCCTGAACACCCTGCTGCCATCATGTTCATCATCCTTCTGGAGCAACAAGCTCCGGAAAAAGGTGAGGGTTCCCATGGAGCCAGGATTAGTGAGGATGTATATGGCAAATCGACACCGCAGCAACTTGAACAAGGCAAAGGACAGGCACAAATCTTTTTGTTGTGGTGTTGAAATCGGAGGCAGGCTATCCATCTGCCAGACTCTGTCAAGGGTCACCGCGGCAATACTCCCAGAATCATCCTTGAGTTCATACCCGCGAGGCTGCACCTTCACTTCCTTTTCCTCTTCTCCCATGACCAACAGTTTCGGAGGAGGTGGAGGTGATGTGCCCTCACTTACAGGCGGTACACCGTTTTGATTTGCTTCCTGTGCTCGTAGCTGCCGCAAGTAACCAAAGATAAGTCCAGGATTGCGTCCGAGTGCAAAGGAACACCGAGCCTTTTCAAATGCATAAAATTTTAGCGCTAATTTGGCAGAAACTACAGCAATTGGTGCGACCAAGAACACTAAAATACCGAGCAGTATTGAGACCCTCATGAGGCTGGCACCAAAGGTAAAGTGTCCAGGCTCCCTGAACAAGCACCTCGAAATGGGGACCTTTGCTTGGACCTTCTCTATCATCAGTAGAGACTACTGTGCTGGTATTGATCATGATGATCTGAACAAAGAACGCCCACAGGACGAGAATGACCTGATTTCCCATATGGCACCTTGCAACTACCGCCGACAGGAGCTCGAGATAATCTTCCATCTCATAGGTAATGGCAAAGTCAGAGTATCTGCTGTGAACGGTGGAGACGACAGAGGAGAGGATGGGCTAGAACAGTGTGGTGGCTCCGAGAAGACAAAGCGGGTGATGGGGTGGTGGCGATACCGCTGGCGATAGGCGCCGATTCCAACTATGACTCCGGCCAGGACAGCTCCAGCGAGTAGCAGCGCGTTAACTCGCCATAGATGCATTGTCTTCTGGAAGATTGCCTCAGGGTTGCCATGGGCGCAGACTATCTGCGAGGAGCATCTCTTGAGCGCAGCGCCAGAGCAGTTGATTGCCATGAAATTGCCTCCAGCCATGGTCGTCAGCAGCTGACTGCCAAATTAAATTTAGTTCTTAGGATAAAATTAAAAACGCCCAAGGAATGAATCATGCCGTATCGGAAATCATGTTTAAGCAAGCACGCTGGGAAATTTAGTGACTTACCTGAAGGTACCTAGAGATCCAGCTGCTCGGTGATGACTGATGAGTGATGACTGCGCGCTGGGAATAATGTTTCCGCGTGCATGAGCGTTTATTTGTTCTTTCGGCAAAGTGTGCTTTTGACTGCATATTTTTCTTAGAGCATCTCCGGCAGTCTCCATTTCTCCAATAAACTATCAGCATTGAGAAAAGATATGCTCCAACTATTTCCCAATAACTCTTCTTTTTCCAATAATTATTGTGTTGTCCCAATATTTTACCCCAACTCTCCTCAAATAAAGGAAGAATTTTAGCTCTCCCAATATATTTGTATTGGGATGAGATTATTGGAAACTGTAAAAGCATCTTTCCTAATTACCCATGAAAGTGGTATCAGGATATCTCAATAATACGTTATTGGAAGATTGCTAGAGATGCTCTACAAGCTTTTGCTTTGATGATGTATGATTGCTGGCGTTATGTCCTCCGGTAATCATTCGTATAGAGATGATATGGATGTGAAAGGAAATAGGATATACTACACTAGCTATAACAATTACAATTCTATCTTGTTCAACCTGGAAACATGCAATTAAGGGGTACTACTAACTCATTTCAAACGCCTTACCACCGCCGGTTCAAACTGAACCGGTGGTGATACTCGGTTCCCCTTGAAACCGGCGGTGATAGTAGGTATCACTCGGTTCGTATTACAACCCGGCGGTAATACCCATCATCATTTTTTTTCCCTCCATCTCCCTACCTCCCATCTCCTTCTCTCTCCCCTGCAACGCCCAGCCCTCCCCTCCCTCTACCCCGCCGTCTCACCTCCCTCCGCCCCGCCGGTGATACGCTCCCCCATCACCGCCGACTTAAATCCAACGGCACCCGAGCCGGCGGTGGTGCTTATTTTGAACCGCGGTGATGGGGTCCCTGGAGTAGTAGGGTTATGGATCGTTACCACTAGACATGCAGTGCAACAGAAGAGTATATATGTGTTGATGTAGAGGAAGCAGCCGATCACTTTATACTTGTCGTAGCCGCAACCTCATGCCGTCGCAGTTGATCAGCACGGCAGTAGCACCTCCATGGAGTACGCATGTACGCAGATGGAATGTCTTGCGCCAGTATGTTAGCATCGCACCCCAGTAGAGGTTTGGGGTTAGGTCGGTTGGAGGTGGCGGCTATGGTTTCTCATGTGGTGGAATGACTCACCTCTATTCCCGCCCTACAAATTTATAGAGCATACTAATTGGTCTTCATGTTGTAGACCTATTAGAAGTCTAATTCCACATGGATCTGTATCCTTAGACCTCGAATCCATTGTTTATGATTACTCTTTGGGCACGTCACCAATAAGATGAACATGTGATTAACGTGCCATCATATATATGCATAGCCCGTAATGTTAAGAGAGATAAGTGTGTCACAAATCCATAGATAGATGCATGGCCCGCAGCTAACCATGTATCATATAAGTATGCTCTACCACAATACTCGTACGGATACTTTCTTTTTTGTTGTGTAGGATAATTATGATATGGCATACAAGCTTGACCCTGTTCAGTGAGTCAGGGAATCTACTTTATTTTTGCAATTGAAGTCAGTCAATGGCAAAGTCTCTCACCCTTTATTTCTTTCAATCGGTCAAGTCGACGCAAGTGGAAACAAGCGCATGCATATATATGCCGATGCTCCTCGAGATGCATGCATGCCTGTCACACCTGCTGGGAGGCCCCATATCTGTCTACGTCTGAGCCGTAGCGTCTGTACGAGTCGACCCTGGACCCCCATGTCTCCGCCCATTTGTGCTCCGTCGTCTCGCCGGAAAGATTGAGGACGGTCCTGACCATTGCTGGAGCTGCAGCTGCAGCTGCAGCTGGTAGGGCACGCACACATCACGTCGTCCTAGGCTCCTAGCAAGTTGAGCCACTATGCGCATGAGGACAGGCCGGGTGTCTATGTATATCATAGTAGGCACATTTTGAGAGACTGAGGGCATGCACAACGCACAGACGGCTGCCGTCTTTCTGCGCCACGCAAGAAAGCCCGTCGGACGTGTACCGTAATTAATGATGAAAGACACCTTGGCTTGCTTGATTACATGGCTATTTAATTTCTAGGGAAAAAGCGCTTACAGCAGCTCAGGTGAGTGTGGAGCTCGCTTCCCTAGCTTGTGGTACAACGATAGGAACATGCATGCACCTATACATCAGATCAACACTCATTTGTGACTAGAGAGGGAGGGTTAGCAGAATGCATTGCAATTATGTGCTAGCTCTGTCAAAGCACAAAAGTACGTACCAAGTTCAAAGAATCTACTCCCCTTCACTCCACTATGCTTGTACATGGTTTCAAGAGAAAAAGTTTCACAATGTTTGCCCATTATGGATAATAAGAGTGTAGCTATTCTGATGTTTTTATTTGCTGGAAGCGCGGTAGACTCATGCGATGCATGGGGGTCGAACAGCACGGCGTGAATTTTACCGGCGTAGATTCTCTAACTTGATGAAGAAAAGTCACGGGTGACTTTTCCCCTCATGGATGCCATCCATTGCCCATCCAACGGCTGATGAAGCAATCGACTTTTCCAATGCACTACCAGTTAAGACTATTTGCAGCTAACACCCACATAAGACTCCATTTGGGAGAAAAGAAATGGCGTTTAACTGACAGGTTTTACTTAAGTATTGCGGATTAAAACAAGCATTCTACTTAAGTATTTTGCATAGTTCCATAATCCAAATAACCAAAATAATCTCCACTAAAGACACCAATACATCAGATGGGTTTTATATTAGCATGAAGTTTTCACAGCTACTTGATGGCTCTTTGTGGAGATTCTGTTGATGTGAAATTTCATGCTTTTGTGCTGTTTATGCAGATATGTAGGCACGGAAACTTTATTGCCAACTGTATAAATCCATCTGACGTATTAATGCTTTTTGGTGGAAGTTACTTTTGTTTTTTAATTATGGAACTGTTCAAAAATACTTAACTAAAATGCTTAATTCTTGAATTATCTTTTTGAGGGGTAATTATTCAATTAGATGTCGTTTCTTACATAAAAAAATTGAACTGGGATTTATTTTAATAGATAACTACAGCAGGCTTACTAGTTGTGCGTGGAAAAAATTCATTGCTTTGGCAGCCGTTGGATGAGCAATGGATGGCATCAAGGAGGAGCAAGGTCACCCCTTACTTCCCTTCATGATGTTAGAGAATTCGCACCGGAATAATTCTACTACCCGGCCGGGGAGGGACAATCACCACGTGAACTTTTACCTGGCCCCTGGCATAGTCACAGGCTCAGAACGTGAGCCGTGCCTGCGGCCCTGCGTGCGCGCTCAGCACCATAAATGACGGCAAAGGACACTACCGAGTTGACGAGGACTAGAGTAGCTGTTGTCTTGCCAAAGAAGAGAGAGGATGTACCCGGTGTGTGAGATGTTTTATGTTGTACAATACTATCACTTAGTGGTATATAGTATAGACGTATGTTGTTGCCAATATCAAGAGTTGTCCTTCACAAGTCGAATGTGACCAAAGAACTAGATTAGATGTGATATTGCATTGCCAGATATTCAGTTTTTAAAAGCGAAGATACCATTATTCGTAGAACTAATATGTGCATGTCAGAATAACTAAATTTTCACATATTCACATAGAAATAACATGTCCCCGCTTGCAATGGAAACTTGCTGCTAGTAGAATCTGGAGGTGGTCATGGCTATAAATTAAAATTGTTCATACTTCACAGGTCAATATATAATACATATTTTTAGGCTCACACTGTATGGAGTTTTCACCCTTAATATCCTAAGGAATGATAAAAGAGAGCAAAATAACACCACGGCAATCAGGGGTGAAGCCACGTTGATGGTGCCTTGTGCACTGGCACCAAGATTCAAACGATTTTTCCACTGTTAATGCTAGGATTCACCGGTGCTTAGAATATATTGCTTAGTAAATTCCATGTATGCTATTAGAAATTATAACCATCTCCTCTATGCCACTGAAATTTAGATGATCCCTTCAGTGCCATCAATTGGATGAAAAATTATAACTGATAACACTAAAGGGATTATCTAAATTTAAATGGCATAAAGGGGATGGCTATAATTTTTAGTGGCATATAGGGAATTTACTGCTAAGTTGTGCACCAGGGTTGTTTGGGCTCTAGCTTCGCCTCTGACGCCAATTAAAAAGAATGACTAGCTAAATGGGCAAAAGCTTATCAGTGCAGTTTAGAAGGTTCAGTTGGTTGGGTTGTATGATGTGAGAAATTCTTGCCAATACTCAGAATGGTCTGCATGCATGGAACAGGTTGAACCTGACAAAAAATTACGTGTGACATGACATTGCATTGTCATATATTCAGTTTTTGCAGGTATATGTATCATGTATAGTTCCATTCAACTAGGGTGCGTTTTGTTGTTGATGAGGTGAGTCCGGCAGCCAGGCTGAGTTGAGACAGGCTCAATACATGCAATATGCTGATGTTTGGTTAACTGAATCAATATGTACAGGATCAACACAACGGCTGTTTGGTTGGTCGCACTAGTATATTTTGTATCCATTTGAATTAAAAAGATAAGTACTAAAATCATATCTATTTTACTTGAGTCTACGATATATTACTTATTATTGTCATACTAAACCTAATCTACTTTAAAATATACTAATATGCCTTCAAGATATACTACTTATTGACTAATACAATGAGAAACGGATTTCAATCTCGTTTCCGGGGAGCCAGGCTCGCTGGCTGCTTTTGTATGCCGCCGGCCAGGCCCAAGCCACTTCCAACCACTGCATCCCTAGAGCCTGGTCACGGCATATACAGGGAAGCAAACTCCCCCCCTGTAAACCACAAACAAGTAGCAGAACAAATATATAGTCTGCACAATGCAGGATTACAAACGACCCAAGGACTGGAACCATACCCGGTCTGTAAAAAATCGAAAAGGGTATGACCGGATAGTAGCGCCCAGCCGCCCAGGCGCGGCTACCTTCCACGCCCACCCTGTCTTGAGCTCAATAGTGAAGGCACCAATATCTGTGCTCATGAAGATCACACAGGCATCCTCGGCAGCAGGGGCGGACCCACGTTGGGCCCAGCGGCGGTACGCGCCCCTCAAACTTTGAATTTTCAGTGCAAACTGAATCTTTTTCCTGTAGCTGTGGAGGCTTAACTAGAAGCAGGCCGCCACTTAAATTTTGGGCTGGGTCTGCCCCTGCTCAGCAAAACCAGTCACAATAGTTGGGAACTGGATGGTGGGGGAAGACGAGAGAAGTGAGGAACCATTCGGCCTCCAAAACTCCAAACTGCGGAACCATTCGGCCCGTCGTGTCCGGCCTCCATGGCCTCCTCCATGGAGTTAGTTCGGAGTGCCCATGAAGATCTAGGCTGGGCCACAAATCACTATCGACGACGATGCTGCCTGATGTGATGTGCCGCAGAGAGGAGCTGGAGCACGATGATTTTTTTTATTTTTAACCTATTTTAAAATTTTAATTTAAAAATAACCCACCGAATAAATATTTTCAGCCTTTTGGTCGCGCCGCCCGCGTGGCGTGACAAAAATATACTGTCACGTCACATGCATTGACGTTAAGATATGCCATGTTGGAGCGTGCAGAAAGAGCCTGCCAGCGCATATTCCACGTGTCAAGCTTGTCACGCCATTTCCACCATCGTGATAGTATAGTTTTATCACGCCACTCCAGCCAGAGTGACGAGGTCTGACCTTAGAAAAATCATATCTTTTTCATACGAACTCGGATGAAGATGATTTTTATATAAAAATTGTAGCACTCGACGAGATCTACAACTTTGTAGTTTGAGTTTTTTCATTTGAAGTCATCAAGATGCTTAAATAATTGATTTAAATTTTAGACAGCATATTAAGCACTTGTGCCTCTACCAGATCGTCTCCGACTTGACATGTTCATCATGGTTCCACCAAGTAAGTTCTGTATAACGTTTCATATGATAGAACAGCAAATAATATATTGATAGAAATTAATACAATGAAAAATCAAACTATACATAATTATTAAGTACGAAATATAATGTAACACTCTATTGACACCGGATGTTGGCAGCAAATCCAGGTTACACGGAGTGAGCAGACCATCGGCTATTGATATGCATTGGTAAGGATCACATGCACCGAGTTAGCAAGCAAATCGATGATGAAGATTCTAACTGATTAAATGGAGTCCTCTATGGCTTGTCGGTGATATATATATTAACTTAAAGTATGTGTTGGCTGTTTCGTGACCGACAAGGCAGATCGGCTCTCTTATGACCGACAGGTTTCTTCCCAAGCCCGATTATTCCCATCAGCTCCAATAGGCCGATTTTGCGAAGACCAGTCAATTACACATCTTAACTATGAATGCCAGTTCCTGGATTGACGAAGAGATAAGCAAAGATAAGCAGAATAAAAGAAAATGCAGAGAGGACAAGCCATCACGTGCATGCAAGGGTGATTAGAATAAAGAAGGCAAGTTCTAGCATGGCAAGGAGAAGTTCAAGATTTAATCGATGAAGAGATAAGCAAAGATAAGCAGAAAGTGCAGAGAGGACAAGCCATCACGTGCATGCAAGGATGATTAGAATAAAGAAGGCAAGTTCTAGCATGGCAAGGAGAAGTTCAAGATTTAATCATGCATGCGAATCAAGTCTTTCTATAGACGGGTCAAAGGAAGCTTAATTAGCAAGGGCTTTGCTAAGGGGAATTAGAGTCCATGTATCTTAAATATTTCATTTAATTTAATTATTATTGTTAGGCAAGTCTTTGTACGGTTCAACTAGGAGTCTTTACCAAGGGTATAAATATGTACCTCTGGCCATTGGCGTCGCTTCTCTCTCGGTCTAATTTATTCAACAGTTATCGATATTTGTTAGTTCTGCAATGTTATTTATTTAATCTTATTTGATCTAGCTTTTATCACGGTTATCCAGCTTAGAATAGGCTTCGATTCGCTATTTATCACGATTATTCTGTATCAATCTATTATGTAGCCGATTAAATCTTTTCTAAGTATTGCTTCGTGTAGCTTTATTTAGATTGCATTTTAGTGATATTTATATTGCTTCACGCCTATATCGGCTGATCTAGCCGATAGTATTTGCCTGTATCGAACCTCTAGCCGATACATCTGACAGAACGATTCGGAAATCCAGCCGATATGTTTATCCGTTGTCAATTGCAGATCAAATTGACTGGCATGCCTTGCACCTATGCGAAGCTAATTGGAGCCTGCGTCGGAGTAAAGCAAATCTTCCAGGTCCTCATGCGGGGTCACGCAGGAAGCCGATCGCCGGATTTTGCGTCAACACACTCTAGATATTAATGATAGCTCTAAGTTAGATCAATTAACTTGATGAAGAATTAAGATCTTAAAATATGGCTATGATGGTAAAATATAGTTGCTCTTCATTTTTCTTCGGAGAGCTTTAGTACAACAGGATTAATATTATACTAAATATGAAGGTACTAGAAAAGATTTACCCAACTTATCAATATAAATAAATTTTTATATGGACTTGCTGACTTAAATTTTGCTGTAGAAGTTCAATAAGAATATATGCTTAAATTTAATGTTGTATGATAAAGCTTGTTTATGAGCTCTTCGCGGCTAGAGTAGAACTACAATAATTTACGTAGGTTTACTTGTTGCATATGCCATCATGTGATCATTACACAAGACTTGACCAACGAACAAGTATTCCATAATTTCTACTTTATCGAGGTGTGTTTGTTGTTCAAACTTTATTCACAGTTTTTTACTTAAAATCTATTCAAACTTTCACCTTTTTCACTGCATTCCAAAACTTAGGTCTTTTCAGCTTCAACCTAATTTTACCTTGTTTTGTCTATTTGATATTTACTCAAATACTTCAATTTTTTATTCAAACTTTTTTCCATATTGTAGCACATGATTCATACTTTAACTTTTATATTGAATACCATTTCACTGCTTAACTAAATTTCGAACTTGAAATTCTCCAAAATGACTAATTGATCATATTTCCCTTCTTCAAACACTTGCCCAAATTGAAATCGTTGTAACAATACTTGAACTTACTTCACTCGTTTGATCAAGTCTCAACCTTGTCCTTCCACCTATTTGTACTATTTTTTACCATTTCACATTTTAAATCTCCAACTTCCTCACTTTGGCCAAATTTAGCTCAAATTTGACTAGATTTTGATATTATTATAACATGTGACTCTTTTTCTCAAATGCCACTTAGTCAATTCAAATAATCATTTATAGCTTAATCCCTTCTTAAAACTTTGAGGTGTCTCATTTGACCACCTTTTACTCCAAATTTTAAAGTTGTTCTTCCATGCTAAAGCACACGATATATACTACAGCTTTTGCATTGGCCCTTTGTCAAGTGTTTAGTAGGAAATTACAGCCCCTCAACATGGCTACTTGATAATATGTTCAGTATTAGAAAATTCAGCTAGTTATTGTAGCCGCACTTTCTTCCAACTATGATTGTCTATTTTGATTATTTTAATTCAAATTTCAACCTTAGATTGATTCTATCGTAAACTCGTGTGGACGTGTCACTTAGGTCCATCAACATTAAAAGTTCTAAGACTTTTTAAGTTGTTCACCGCAGGTCCATACCTGTCCACGTGTGCACGTAATATTGACATGGCATGCTGACCGTACGTTTCCTCTCTCTTTGGGTGCCAATTTGGTTTACAATGAAAGCTGATTCATCTACCCAAAGCTAGTGGAACTTGTCAGTTTAAATCAATTTAGCTTTGAGAAGACCTTGTAAGCATGAATTTTTTTAAAAAATATTGATGGTCAAAATTATGAGAAATCGAACACCAGCTCCGTCTATGGAGTCTTGGCCGATGTTGGAGCCACCGTCTGCTCGCCACCAAAGCCACCATTTAAGGAGTCAGGGTGCCTCCCAATGGGGAGGCGCCGCCACCGCCGCGTCCCTGCCGTGACATCACCATCCCTACCTCTCATCCTCCTGAATCAATTCTATTATAAGCACGAGGACACCATGGTGATGCTTACCACCCTGTTCCCTTAATAACTGTTAACATATTTAATCTAGCTTAAAGGTATCGTTAACATCTAGAGTGTTACATTCCATACTTGACAATTATATAGTTCGATTTTCATTGTATTTATTCGTAAATTGTCATTTGTTATTCTATCCTATTTCATATGTTATATAGAACTTACTTGGTGGAACCATGATGAAAATATCAATATTTTATTATATCAAATATTATATAGAACTTACTTGATTCTTGTAGAGGCACAAGTGCTTAATATATTATCTAAAATTTAAATAAATTATTTAAGCATCTTGATGACTTCAAATAAAAAATTCAAACCTAAAAGGTTGTAGATCTCGTGAAAGCTATAATTTTTATATAAAAATCATCTTCATCCGAATTCGTCAGACCTTGTCACACCGGTGGGAGCGGCGTGACAAGACTATACTGTCACGCTGGTAGCGTGACAAGCTTGACACGTGAAGTATGCGCTGGCAGACCCCTTCCACGCGCTCCAACGTGGCACACCTCGTTACTCCAATGCATGTGGCGCGACAGTATGTTTTTGTCACGCTATGAGGGCGGCGCGCGAACAAAAAGTTCAGATCTGTTCAGGTGGATTATTTTTAAAATAAAATTTAAAATAGGTTAAAAATAAAAAAACCCGAGCGCGATGCAGTTGCGGTCTCTCCCAACATGTGCGGCGACGGAGGCGGGCTGCCGACCGGAGAAGCGGCGGCGGCGCTGGTTGAAGGTAAGAGTCGGAGACGAGAAGAGGCGGCGCAGCGATCGAGTCGACCTGCACCGCACCCCCCGGATGTGCTTGAAACTTGATTGAAAGAGCATGCCACATCTATTTCCTACGCTGCATGTACGGGAGCATGCATGCCATTTCATCACTGAACCTGGCCAAGATTTGATGATTGCTTCGCTCGCGTCCAAGTTCCAGGACAGTGGTTGGTTTTTCAGTGGCTATCGAATGCATGGTACGGTGTCTCGTCGATCACTAGTCCGGCCAGCTGCGCGCTTCATCGGCATGCACGGGGGCGACGTCTGGGCGAGCGACTGGCGGCGTGCGCGCGGCGCCCCATTGTGCGACCGACGATGACGCCGGCGACGTACATCAAATATCGCTCCAGAATCCGCCCCTGTATTTCCTTGAGCTTTCCATGTGGTGCATGGCCCTTGGCACTTGCACTCGCGATGCGAGCCTGCAGGCATGTGCTGCGGTCGGTGGAAAGCTCGACGGCGGCCGCCGCTCGGCTCCGGTCGTCCGGCCTGAACCTTTTATATATATATATATATATATATATATATATATATATATATATATATATATATATAGAACTTGGTTCGTTCAATGAAAAGGGATAAGCATACTTTGGTTTTGGTATAGTTACATATATATATATATATATATATATATATATATATATGAAGCTTTGTGTACTGTAGCGGCGGCACCGAAAGCCTGACGACGCTACGGGATGGAAAGCTCATCAGACCGACAGTCAAGCGAAAAAGAAATACTCTAGCTACGGGAGTAAAGCTAAAGTATGAGCACAACATGATGTTCCTGATCGATAGGACGGTACACATAGGTTTGTGACTTTCGTGAGCGACAGGATTGGAACCATCCTGTGCGTTTCTTCGAGCTAGCTTTCCACCACGTTTCCGAGCATCCAGCGTCTCAGGTTCGCGGTCTCGCATCCTAGGGCATCCTCACCGCATTTCGTCGAGCTTTCCACCCCGTTACAGTAGTTGAGGCAGCATTATCAGCTTCAATAATTCAATCCGCACCACACAGCATCCTACCTAGTTCCACTTCTCTTCTATATATACAACTCTTTCGGTGTGAATGAACGGCACAACCACTACCATGTACACCTTCATCTCTGGAAATCACCATTCACCACCTCCCCTTCATTAATCCCATCAGTAGCTGCAACCTGACCTGCCTAGATAGCTAGGTGTTGTGCATGTGATTACCATCAGTTGGCCAGGTATTTTTGATCAGTAATACACGCATGCACCTCCACATAACTCTCGTTCTTGTGCATGTCAAATTGAAGTAACTCAATCCTGTTGTTTCGCCTTCTCTCAGCATGTAGATCAGCATTTTTGTTATCCCTCACTAATGGGGGAAATGGTTGTTGGAATTGATCTTGGCTTAGTCAAAGAGGACCTAGTCCTAAAGGGGCTAACTCCCCATGAGAATAGAGTCATGTTGGACCAAACCTTGCCAATGATCAGTGGGCCCATCCAACTGCTAAACGGCCAGGTCCCAGACCATCATGAGCTATAAGAAAAGGCAGCCACCCCTTCTCTGAGTGGTGTGAAAAGCATGGCCTCTACCTAAACCTCTGATCAGAGCTCGCGAGTAGCACTAAAGACCTTCGCCGACGGTGTTCTTCACCCAGTGTATATCTACGTCACGCCTGCACCGAGCAGGCACGGGGTCGTCTGCGCCCCTAAGGGGATCTACTTGTAAGTGATTGAGTTTTGATTAACTACGGTTCTTGGGTGTTCATGTCATTAGGCTAATAGATCCTAAGTTTTAGTAATGTGATTTTCTAACATTTAGCATCAAGAGCCAGGTTAGTCTAAACATGAACCCTAAGGTATGCATTAGATTTGTGCAATAAAGCTCAGTTTATTCATGTTTTAAGTTTAAATCTACTAGTTCCAAGAGATCACGCTTGAAAAAGTCAGAACCAAGTATAAGAGAAAGAGAAATAAGTACAAAACCATTAGATCCAAAGAAATCTCACCCGAAAACCCGAAAACTCCAAGAAACCCCTCAGCTCCGAACCTCCCGGCATAAGAAAGGCATAAGAAACAAAAAAAAAGGGAAAAGTGTTCGCCGCCGGCGCGCCAACCCGCCATGAGGAGCCTAGGCTCGACGGGTGGCTGCACAAAAGGGCAACGATGACACCGATGCTAGAGGCGCATGGTGGCCCGTAGGCCCCACGGCGGCATGCAAACATGCATGAGGCGACGCGCGGCAGGCGGCAAGGCTGCAGGAGCTGCGCAGGCGCGCCAGCTCCATGGCCACCCCTGAGGGCGTCGGAGCTGGCGGCGCCGCCGCGGCTCGCACGGCCGCGCGGTGCAAAAGGGTCGGCGAGGCTCCGGGAGCAGGCCGGCGGTGGCACTTCGGTGTTCCGCACACGCAAGCGCGGCTTACGTACTAGCGGAGCACCACACGCCGGCCGGTGGAGGAACAACAGTGCCGGCGCCATGAGACTGCGACCGCGCAAGGTGCGGATGCGCCTCGGCTCCACCACGGCCGGCCGCAAGGCCACAACCCGGAGCCGGCGGCGCACCCGCGTCCCGCAGACGGCCGGCGGCCGCGCTACACCGGCCGAGCAGAGCATAGGCATCACTCCGACGAGCGTGTGGCACTGCGCAATGAGGAGAGAAGGCCGGGCGGCGGCACTGGGCGCGCGCGAGGCGCTGAGGCCGTGCGGCGGCGCTCGGGCCAGCGGTGCCTGGTCAGCCACCGACGGCGGCTGCTGGACAGAGGGGACGGGACGGGCAAAATGGGTTAGGGTTAGAGTTCCACCCCCTCTCCCGGGCCTTTATACTGCCCAAAATTGGCTCCTGAACCATCGGATTTGATCCGATAGCTCAGATCAACGCAGATGAGACGAGGGGGGGGGGGGCGCCCATGCTTTGGCAGCCCTCGGTTTTTGGGCTGCCGGCCTAGGCGGGTGGAGTGGGAGGGGGCGCACGGCTGGGCCAAAATTGCAGCCCAACTGTCAGATCCAGAGCCACGGGACTGCGCACATGGCGTATATATTTTATATAAAGGATGAGACATGGTCCACGCCCTACATCAATTGTAACTACTCGTACTGTTGTAGAACTAGTTGGGACAGAAGGAAACTACCTGAGTAGTACTCAGGTAGCACTCCTAAACTCATATCTGGCTTGGATTTCCATGTAACCCTATCCCCCCAGACTATACAAGGGCGGGGAGGGACACCCTCGAAACATCATCATCTAAGGCAATACAAACCACCACACAGGACGTAGGGTATTACGCATACTGCGGCCCGAACCTGTCTAAACTTTCGTGTTCCTTGCACCTTCGAGTTCATGATCTCGGCGACACCCCACCTATAATCTACCACCTCGGGGGTATTTCTCGGTGGTCTTGGAGGTTAAACACCGACACCAGCCGTTGTTTTTTTGGCCTTTGAGCCCAATTTTCTTTAGGCCCTCGATGTTTTCCCATTTTCCTCATTTATTTTCTGAGTTACTTTTTCAGTATATTTTCCCCATTAGCACTAAGACAAATTTATGTTGGAGGTTAATTATACTGAGAAAATTGTGAGAAAATTATGAGTTGCTCTTATGGGTAAATAGAACCAATGTGAAATTTATTCGGAATTGCTTAGTTTTATTTTAGGCACTTAATTAATTTCTGACCAACGTTAATTTTAATTACTTGCCATGAGATGCTTAGTTTAATTTAAGTTATTTTGCTTCTGCCCAATGGTGATGCAAAATTAAGTTTTCCGTTGCGTTAATTATGATAAGTTATTTCAATTTTACTTGTGCCCAATGGTGATGCAACATTTATTCATGAGACATTGATTTAATTGTTTTATTTTGTTCCTGCCCAATTGTGGTGCAAATTCCTTTTGACGTTAAGGTGCTTCTCTTTAATATAAGTTAAAGTTGAGAAAGAGGCTACATTAAGTGAGTTTTTAATTCTATGCATTATTAGGATCTAAGTATTCTAATTTTTACACTTCCACATTAAGACTGTTTAGATTAAGTCTGTCCTAACAAAAATGGGACCAATGAGAAATTTTTGTTAGAACTATAATTATGTCTCTAATTGGGATGGAACCAACGAGAAGTTCTAATTAGAGATCTAATGTCATTCCAAAGAACCTATGATGACTCATGTTTACATCTTGAGCAATGTTGTTTCTAATCATTTGTCATCTCTATTAGTGAACTCGTCCTTTTCATAGGTAGTTCATGAGTTGGACCTTATCATTTATTATTTCTTCTTCGTTTTCTGCCCAACGGTGATGCAAAGTAGAATTATTAAGTTTTAGCGTCAACATGATGTAAATCTAACTGATATGGTTTTCTATCATGGTAGATTGTTATTCGCGTTTATTGTAAATATCAACATTTTTTATGTAATGTCCCTAGTGAGCCATAAGTTTTTGGCTGATTTCAGTACCCTATAAGCAATATGAACGAGATTATTATTCATGCACACAAATTTGACTCCAATTAGATAAGGCTTCACAAATTTGGAATGATGAAGATAATCCAACAATTTTTTCATCTGTTGAATGACTAATGGAGAAACCTGATTAAAGACGTATAGCTTCTGTGATCATGCTAATAAGGATGTGGGGAGCAATCTTTAGGACAAATTGTTTAAGCACATCTAGCACTGATTAGGATTTTTGAGTTCACTCCCTAAATTGTTGCTGCTGGAGTAAAAGTGGACAATGATCTAGCTCAGAGAGATGAAATGTGTGTTCAAATAAATGGGTTGGCTAAGTCTAAAATGAATTATAATTGCCAACATAATTATGAGATAAAGTGGAATATAAGCATCATGAGAGATCATCGAATTGTGGCTTGCGACATTTCGAAAGGGAGAGTGGAACATTCCTTCCGCTAATGATAAATTTTGTTCCACTTATAGCTAAAGGGTATTGTATAAAGAGTACCGCTGAGGAAAGTAGAAACTTTAGAAGTAATATTCAACCGCATGATATCGTAAGATTAAGATTGTTGCCTCCTCACATATTAGTCATTTCCAACAGAGTCAAAATAGTGAACTATCGTTGGTTCACATACAAAACGTGTCTCTAGAAGAAAAATAACAAAGGGGCCTGAGTCTATGCTCACGACAAATGAGGCAAAATGATATTGATGACTAAGAGAAAGTTGACGACACTATGATAGTGGTACATAAGCATTATGAGAAAATATTGAGTAATAGTACCTAAATTTTAGTACATTATTTCTTAAGATTATAATTAATTATGCACATAAGTATGAGCTCCCATTAGAAAAGTTTTGGTAAGTAGTACATTGATAAGAATCCAATGAATTATTTAGCATATTCTTAGAAGGAGTATCCTAAATGTATGTCCCTTAAGAATATGTCAGGATCTTGGGGAGCAATTCCCATATTGGATAAAGTCCTCTGACCATAATTAGTTGGGACATATGGAATCAATAAGAACTTTGAGTTCGTTTCAATCATAAAGCTCAAATTGAGAAAGTGAACCCTAGTCGGTTATATTGAGTGTAGTGGGAATAGTGAGCATGTTAATTCTTCATACTTTCCCTTAGAAGTGTATTAATGAGAGTTCATCAAAATGTGGATTACCTTATTGATAAATTTATACTCTGAGGAGATTAGAACATCTCATTAAGATAGAGATGCCTACCCTATTAAGTTAAAATATGTCAGAATTCACTTCCAAAGATAAGAATTATGGTTGAAAATTTAAAGCATAACCACATGAGCTTTAGTTGGTACCACAGAAAATAAGAATGTTCTGGTAATATGCCAAATTATAATTACTTATGCATGTGTTTTATTAAGACTTATAATCTTCCAACTTGAGAGGGTACTATTACATTTTTATTACGTACATATCAGATAAACATTACTTGGTCAAGCAAGAAGGTCTAAGTAGATTGGTGGGAATAGAAATAATAACCCCACATGAGATAATCATCCAAACCTAAATGCCTAATGGAGTTCCTAAGTGAGTCACAACAGTGGATCATAAGGGTTCACATAAGCAATAGTGACTCTAAGAAGGAAAAGTATCGCTACTCATTTCAAGTGACTATCATAATTCCTTGAATTGATAGTGACAACTGCTGTAAAATAACAATTTTGACTGGAGCTTGACACTAGTTGCTCATTATTTTCAAGAGCTATGAGTACTTATATTATGGTATGTAAATTTAAGAGGGATATTGCATAATGTTTGTTAATGTTTTTCCTTCATGTATTCAAATTATCTCGATAATGTTGATTATGTCCTTGAATAATAAGATCATCGAGATAAGTTCAAAGATTTAATAAGTTTGACTCAAAGAAAGTATTAAGTCTGACTCAAATGGCATGCACTGACATAGGCATAGAGTGACAGAGGTGTAATAAATATGATTACTCTGTCATGCTTAATGTTTGGGTCAAGGGCAATAAGTTTACCTAAGTTCATTGAGCGCCCTTAATGTTTATAACCAGGATTTTGGCAGAAATTAGTCTAGGATTGAACCCCTAGAGAACTTGTAAGAAAAATTGTGCATTATGCACAAGACACTGAGGGATTGCATGCTCACGAATTAAGAATCTGATAGCCATAAGGTTGTTGGTTACCCAGATGCTAATTTTGCAAGGAGTGTTGATACTAGAAATTCCACATGAGTCTTCACTCTCGCTCGAGTCTGGGGGATGATGAGAACATCACTCCTTTAGATATACACAACAATCCTCCAATGAGCATTCAAGGTCCAATTACAAGAGCTCACGCGTGACAATTGAATTTAAAGGTGAGCTCGTTCCTAAGCAGTTCTTTATTTGGTTTTGGGAATAGATCGCTACCTTATGATTATGTTATGATTAGGAACTGTTGACGCCAGATTTTGACACGTCTTGAATCGGCGTCAGGAGGAGAAGATTGGCCGATGCGGCAGATCTGAGAGCTACAGTAAGGAATCGGCCGATCGAGGTAACAGTTAGAAATCGGCCGATTGGTAGCGCGGCCCACACCGACAGGATAGGATTGTTCCAGAAGATCCTAGTCAAAAGCTGGTCAACGAGGTATGCTAAGATGGCCGAAAAGCAATTGAAGAGGTTCTGACTGGATTAGGAAGCAGCGGCGGAAGATTCTGCGGGAGTCCGTTTCCTTTTAAAGCTATTATAGATATAGTAGTTTTTTCCTGTTTTAAATGAGGTTGTAACAAGTCGTAATCGACCAGGAGTCCTAGTTTCAGGGTATAAATAGGAGTCGCTAGGGCTTTGCAAAGACAACCAACATCAATCAACAAAACACTTCTACTTTTTACCAGTACTTTACTTTTCAAGTCGGCGACTTCGCCAATATTTTCTTCTTTCACGAGTTCGTACGGATTGGCAGGGCTGCATCAACCTGATCTCCGGCCAATTGGTAGGTTCCTCTTATCGAGTAATATCCGAGCCTTAACTACGGGCGCATCGCTGTGGTTTCGTTTGGATTTATTCACAAGTTATCGATATTTACTAGAATTGCAAGTTTTACCTGTTATTCTAGTATTATCACCAGTTATCCAGCTTGAGATCAGGGTAATCGGCTTCGTCATTGTTCTCCTTCGATTCATCGCCATACAGCCGATTAGATCTGTTTCAAGTGTTGCTTCTATAGTAATTGTTTAGATTGCTCCAGCAGTTCTCTTTACAATTACTATACGATCATCGACTGACTCATAGCCGATCATCTCTACAGCAAATCGGCCGATTTGCCGCCGACGCGCTCCTCAGGACAGATCGGAAATCCAGCCGATCGACGCGCCTGGAATTTAATACTCTATTTCCTTGTCAATCAACAGGTCAGATTGACTGGCACGCCGCGCGAACCGCACCAGGGCGATAACCCGAGCAGGAGCTAAGCAGATTCTCCCGGGTCGTGTGTCCGACGCTGAAGACCCATCGGCCGATTCCTATCCGGCCGATTTTAGCGCCAACACACTTTTGGCACGCCCGGTGGGACCATCCAAGACCTGATATGTCGAACAACGCAGAAATCTCTGACAGCAACATCATTGGGGTCACAGAAGCTGATCTCAAGGACGACCAGAGGGAGGAATTGGCCAGACATCTAGAAGATTACAAGAAGATATACCTCCAGTCGTTCAGTCGTACCAGAAGCGGGGAAGCAGTTAGGAAGGCTCCTATTCCAGCACCTCGCCACATCACCATTGCTGAAGACTCGGGCAAGATGTCGGAGATGATTCAACAGTCCGTGTATCAAGCATTCATTGACCAATCCTCGGTGATGAGCAACACGGTGTACAACGCCGTCGTTAACTCTCTGGCCAGCGGAGCCGTTCAAGGTTATCAGGGACCAGCATATGCCCCTCCAACCACCCTGCCGGCCAGAAGCTTACCGTACACATCCCAATCGGCTTCTCAGCCGATATTGACGCAGCGCGAGGGGTACAGCTCTCCACCACTTCCGGCGTCTCCAAGATACAGCGGTGCACCTTATCTCCCATTGCGAGCGCCGCTTCAACCCGTCCAGATGGCTTCTGTGCAAACACTACCTACAAGCTCAGTGCCTTGGGGGGCATCAGCCACGACGTATTTCCCCAAGCCAGCGAATCGGCACGGCACTTATCCGTTTCAGGTGCCGTACCAATCGGCCGCCCGGCCGACGGTCTCTCAGTACCAGCCGATTTCACCAGAAATCGGCAGGGGGGCAAGCACTGTGGAAGTATTCAGAAGCACGGTGCCAGCAACGACATACGAAGAGGGTGCGGACGCGTTTCGCCAGCAGTTATCGGCCGCTCAGCAAACTTCGCCGATTCATCACCTGGCCGAACCAGCCCTTCAGCATATGCCCGCACCTCGAACAGCCATTCATCAGCAGTAGGTGGACTGGACGGCAAAGATAGCAGAAGTAATCCAAGATCAGTTTGGACTGAAGCCGAAAGTTCAAACTTATACTTACAAGACGCCGTATCCATCGGCCTATGACTCGTTGCCGTTCCCACACCGCTACAAGGTTCCTGATTTCACCAAGTTCTCAGGGAGGGATGACACTTCCACTGTGGAGCACATTAACAGATTCATCATCCAGTGCGGAGAGGCTGCCACGCAAGACGCTCTGAGGGTATGGTTATTCTCTTCATCTCTATCCGGATCGGCCTTCCAGTGGTTCACCACTTTACCGCCAAATTCTATCGTCACGTGGGCCGATCTGGAGAAACAATTCCACAAGTACTTCTATGCAGGAGTACACGAGATGAAGATTTCGGATCTAACCAGCCTCAGGCAGAGGAGCGATGAACCGGTGACAGGGTACATACTGAGGTTCAGAGAAATCAAAAACAAGTGCTACAGTCTGGCTCTGACCGATGCACAGTTGGCCGATATCGCTTTCCAAGGTCTCTTGCCGCAGATCAGAGAGAGATATGCCGCCCAAGAGTTTGAGAGCCTAAGTCAAATTGTCCACCGATTGTCAGGGCAGGAGATCCGACCGCTTGAACAGCGGAGGAGCTTTCAGAAGAAGGTGGCGTACTTGGAGGGATCTGAATCTGACGCGGAGGAAGAAATCGGTCTGGCGGAATGGGTAAAAGGGAAAAAACCAATATCCTGCCCCTTTGGCAAGAAGGAGCCAGAGACATTCGGCTTTGACACGTCAAAGGCCGATAAAATTTTCGATCTACTGCTTCAGGAGGGACAGATTAAGCTGTCGCAACATCACACCATCCCTACGGCCGATCAGCTGAAGAAGATGAGGTACTGCAAGTGGCACAACGCTACCTCTCATGACACCAATGAATGTAAAGTCTTCCGTCAGCAGATACAATCGGCCATTGAACAAGGGCGGCTCAAGTTTGAGATTCCAACCAAATCGGCAATGCCGATGAAGATAGATCAGCATCCCTTCCCGGCCAACACGGTCAACGCTGGAGAAGAATCAAGTCAAACCAAGGTGCTGACGTCAGAATCGGCGAGAAGAGGTGGTGTCGTCGGTCCCAAGAGGCAGATCACGATGGAAGAATTCAGAAGGAACGGGCAAGGACCAGAATGACCACACAGCCCTGTCACCTCCCGATTTCTACTAAGTAAATATCGGCGTTAGCAAGAACAAGCACAACACCAAGAAGAGATGACACACCGGCGTGAAGATCACTGGCAGTGTCCCTTCTTCATCCACTGCTGGGAGAACGATATCAGACTGCCCTCTGCCGATAACTGTCCGGAGTGCAACGGATCAAACCGCAATGATCGCCCGAAGCCACACTCTAGGGACAGAGGATCAGAGCCGATCAACAGAAATCGGCGCGAAGAACGGCGCGTTTCGGTGCATGATCGGCTGGGGGGCAGAGTTGACCAGTACGGCAGGTCAAAAACCAAGATCGGCCAGCAAGATGGACTGGGGGGCAGGATCAGAGTACACAATCGGCTGGAAGAGATGGCCGATGATAGGGTGTCAGACGAAGACCCCCTAGGTAGGGAACCAGACTGGGAACACGCCAGATCATCGGCCAAACCAGTGAATCCCAGGTGGTGTCCCGATGGCTTATCCAGATCCCAAAAGCGAAGGATCCAACGCCTACGCCAGTTTGATCATCGAGAAGAAGAACAAAAACAGGTGCCAGAGAGAAGGAATGTGAAATCTCAAATTTGGCGCCCAAAGAAAAATGATCAGGAAGCAAACAGCCAAGAATCGGCGGCCGAAATCGATATGGTTTTCATACTGCCGATGGAGTTCATGGCGCCAAGCGATCGGGACAAAGTGACAAATACAGAGGAAGAGCAAATGGCACAACTGGTATTAGAGCCGATGACGGCTATGTTTGAAAAGCCAGAGGAAGAAAAACGACAGCACCTCAAAGCTGTTTCTCAAGGGCTATGTCAACAGAAGACCCGTCACCAGACTACTGGTAGATGGAGGTGCGGCAGTCAACATCATGCCGTATGCCATGTTCCGCAAGCTGGGCAAGGGCGATGACGACCTCACCAAGACGGACATGATGCTGAAGGATTTCGAAGGCAACGTGTCGCCTGCCCGCGGGGCATTCTGCGTCGACCTCACCATCGGCAGTAAGACCCTCCCCACTACTTTCTTCGTCATTAATGGCAAAGGGTCCTATAATATGCTGCTTGATCGCGACTGGATACATGCAAACTGCTGTGTCTCATCTACTATGCATCAATGCCTTGTGCAATGGGTCAGCGACAGTACAGAGATAGTAGCTGCCGATTCTGTTTACAGCGTTGCAGCGGCCGACACACAACAGTGGAGCTGCGAACACGTCAAATGTATATCTGGCAGGACTTGGGACACTGACTTCCTGAAAGTGTCCGATTTCGGTCTACAGCCGATCCAAGCAGTCGGCTCTGAAGATTCAGCTCGTTCGAAAGGATGAGAAGTTGAGGCATGGGTTCACGTCGGCCAATTCATTAGAGATGGGAAATTCGAGAAATAGTATCAGATCAAGGCCGACGCACGTTGGTACCGATGGGGATTCTGAGCACAAAAGGAGATATTGGGATTCATTATTAAGTGGAAATTACGGATTACATGAAGCAGTTCAAAACCAGATCGGCGCGGTGGCATCAAGGAACAATAATGTTTAACATATTGATTACAGCCCAAGGAAAGTATCTATGGCTACAATCGCTCATCGTCTAATTTGATCGGCCGATTCTACTATCCTCTGATCACTTTCGGCCGATCCTGACACTTCTGACACGCGGCGACGGAGTCTTATTGCTTCACGGGCCAGATGTTGTCTTTTTTTGCTTCAGCTCGCTGATCATGGTTGGGAGTTCTTGGAGCTTTTTCTCTTCAGCGGCTAACTCTTTGTTTATCTGTTCCATCTCCTTGGCTAGTTCTGCTCTCCTCCGTCTCAGCCGATCTATTGTGCCAACGATGTCCGGACGGCAGTTCTCGAGGAAGTTGATTTTGTGATGTACTTCCTGGGCCTGGTGCTTGTACGAGTCAACCTCCTCCTGAGTTTTGGCCATCTGAGCGTGATCGGCCATACGTCGCAGCGCCCGCGAGACCGGAATCCGCATGCCCTCTATATAGGCAGCATACCTCAAGTCTTCCGACACTTCTTCTGGGATGTGATCTACGACCTCATTGAAAAGTTGTCGGATTGGCGATGCATCTTTCACCAGTCGGCCGATGTCACCTTGGAGGAGAGTACGGATGCTCTCGAGCTTAGAGCGGACATCGTCGGAGGCAGAACTCGGTGGAACCACATGTGAGGCAGTTTCTTCTTCATCGGCCAAGGAGACAGCAAAAGAAAAGATACTATTGTTGGGAGAATCTTGCTCCTGTAAGGGAACGAAGCAAAGGGTAAGCAAGTAGTGAAAGGAAATCGGCCGATTCTGATGGGAAGATTGTTACCTCTTTGAAACGAATCTCTCTTGCCTGCGCCGGTGGAAGTATTTCCCTTGTTTCAGGGATTGGTGCACTGGGTTCACCAGAAGAAGAAGATTCGATCATTATTGGTGCTCCGCTTGGGCCAGCTTCCTGAGAAAGATATAAATGCTCGTGAGGATACTATGGGAAAATGAGATAAGATGGTAGTGGGAATTTGACATGCCTCTGCGGGTTCTCCGGCCGATTCCAGCTGTGGAGTTACAATCGGCGTACCCAAGTCAACCTGCATCAGAATTGGTTAAGTTTCCTGAATATTAAGGATGCAGGGTAAGAGATCATTTACCTCGGCAACAGGAGCTGCTATAGTTTCAGTCCCTACTTGAGACGTGGCCGACAGCCGTGGAGACTGTGGTGGGACAACTCGTGCAGCTTGGTAAAGGGATGAAATTGACGTCAGCAGAAGGTTTTTGGGGAATACATGAGATAAATAAAGTTACCTGGACAGCTTCTACTAAGAGTGATGCTGCAGCAGCCCTGGCTTCGGCGGCGACTTGGGGATCGGCCGTCTCGACGACTGATGGAGGTGAAGGATCTGGGGTCTCGGCGCGCATCACTCCCATCTGATCAGCCGATCCAACACGGGGGGTCTCGGCCGATGCTGCTGCCATCTGGCTAGCCGATCCGATACGAGAGACTTCAGCCGATGCTATTGTTGTCTGACCGGCCGATTCAATGCGAGCCCGCATCCGACGGCTGGATATCTTTGGTGTTGGTCTCTTGGGCGCTCGTCTTGATCGGCCGGTGGAGATATCTCTGATAGATGGAGCATGGAAGCCGATGAGTGACTGCACTGTGTATTGATGATGGCTATCAATGGGCCGGCCGCTTCGGCTCCGTGTTGGGGGAGCATGGCTTTCAGACTGAAGAGGTAAACATAAGTTAACAGCAAGATGATAGTGCAACATTGAAATCGGCTGAAAAGAAAAGGACATACCGCAGCATTTGGGTCGATGTTCTCTGGGCCCAGAATGTTGCAGTAAATTGATGGGGATTTACAGAAAAGATGCTGCTTCCATTCTGCCCACCATAATTTGTACTGTTGGGTGGCGAAAGAGGAAACTGACCAGCCGTTCAAGTCAATGGTGCTAGAATCAGGTACTAAATCGCACAATCGGCTGTAGTCGAGACTAGAGGTTAATCCGTCTCTGAATTTTGCTTGGCCGGCGAAATAGACTCGGATCGGCAATTGGCCAAAACCTAGTTGCCTTGCTGCAGCTGACGGGCAGTAGAACTCATAAGTGGGTGAGTCCTTCCCCGAGAAGAAGTTAGCCGGCAGAATTCCCGGCTTAATCAAGACATCCTTCAACTCTCTGTCAAATGTGTGGGTGGAGAAGTCGAAGCATATAGGCAATTCAAAAATCGGCTCCGCGGTTTGATATGGATACCAGGTGATCATCTCCTCGCTAAGTCCATTATAGAAGCATCTGAAATATTCGGCTACCCGGGTAGCGGTGAACTGGCAGCCAGGAAAGGCCGATGCCGCCTCTCCGACAGATCTGCAGCGGCGACGGACCGATGGGTTCTCCTCTGACTCAATGTTGGGAAAGGTCTTTGTCTCTATCCTATACTGAGAGACCTTGCTCATGTGTAGATTGAGCCAGAGGGTGATGAACCACCAAGGACCACCTGGATTCCCTATCGGCTCTCCTTTCGACAGCTTGGCGCCGATTTGATGCATCATATGATATGCCGATCCCAGCAAATGTTTGCCGAGGGGAACGGTCGATCCTTGTGCGAGAGATTCTGCCAAAGCTTGAGTGTTGGAAGAGGGGCCGACCGCTCTGCCATAGAAGAGATGTTTCTCCAGCCACATCATCAGGAAGGCGGTGTGCTCTCTCTGTGAGACTGTCCCTGTCTTCATGTTCTTACTGATGTATCCTTTCCACCCGCCGATTTCTTTGGTATCTAGCCGATGAGATGGCTTGAACAGGTAGTTGAAAGGGGTATCGGCGGAGGAAACATCTAGGCCGGTCAGCAGCAAGACATCGGCCAAGGTCGGGGTCATGGGTCCGTGTCCAAAAAGAAATGCGTTGAGCGCATCGGACCAGAAGTAAGAGGCTGCCATAACCAAAGGTTTGTTCTTTTACATCTGAGATAGGGACAAATCTATGCACTGGCCGATTTTAAGTTCTTCCCATTGGACTTTCCAAGACCCGGCTACCCTCTGGTACCACTCTCTCCACCCGGGTGTTTCGTTCGGCCAGGATCTGAATGCGCCTACCCAGTGATCTAAATCCATAGGTGACTGCTTGAAGGGGATTCTGTGAGTTTCTAAGCTAATTAGATCCGTTGGATCAGGACTCCCCATAGGGCCTAGGCAGATGAGGTCAGGAGACTCTGAGAGAGGAATGGTGATCCTGTGCCTAAGGGCCTAAAAAAGAAAGGGAAAAAGGGAAGAAACTAAGAAAAGGGACCGGAAAATACTGAAGCAGCAAGGCGAAAAGGAAAAGATTTTTCGGACATTTACCTCTGGGATGGAAGCCATCGTCGCTGATGACGCTGCTGGAGAAGCCGCCGATTGGGCCGCCGCCGCCAAAGGAGCAGCCGATGGAGCCTCTGTAGATGGGGTGGTCGCTGACGGAGACGCCATTGGGGTCGGAGCAAGCTGCGGACGAGGTCGCCGGAGAAGGGGAAGCGCTTGGAAATCAAAAGAACTTGGGGGAAGATGAACAGCAGTGCAGCAGAAAGGATGCTGGATTCGTGGAGGAGAAAAGGTGGAGAAAACCAGTACTTAAGATAAGGGGGTAAGGGCAAAGATGGTATTCTTACCGCACCGTCTACACGAGTTCCAGGGGAGCGGTCATTTCGCGTGCTCGGATCGAGGAAATTGCAATCATTGTGCCGCGGAACGGAAGGAGATTTTTACTGCGCCCGTTTCGGAAAAAAGGATTAAAGAGGGAGTTTCGAAGAAAAAGTTATATTTTACTCCGAAACTGGGGGCATGTGTTGACGCCAGATTTTGACACGTCTTGAATCGGCGTCAGGAGGAGAAGATTGGCCGATGCGGCAGATCTGAGAGCTACAGTAAGGAATCGGCCGATCGAGGTAACAGTTAGAAATCGGCCGATTGGTAGCGCGGCCCACACCGACAGGATAGGATTGTTCCAGAAGATCCTAGTCAAAAGCTGGTCAACGAGGTATGCTAAGACGGCCGAAAAGCAATTGAAGAGGTTCTGACTGGATTAGGAAGCGGCGGCGGAAGATTCTGCGGGAGTCCGTTTCCTTTTAAAGCTATTATAGATATAGTAGTTTTTTCCTGTTTTAAATGAGGTTGTAACAAGTCGTAATCGACCAGGAGTCCTAGTTTCAGGGTATAAATAGGAGTCGCTAGGGCTTTGCAAAGACAACCAACATCAATCAACAAAACACTTCTACTTTTTACCAGTACTTTACTTTTCAAGTCGGCGACTTCGTCAATATTTTCTTCTTTCACGAGTTCGTACGGATTGGCAGGGCTGCATCAACCTGATCTCCGGCCAATTGGTAGGTTCCGCTTATCGAGTAATATCCGAGCCTTAACTACGGGCGCATCGCTGTGGTTTCGTTTGGATTTATTCACAAGTTATCGATATTTACTAGAATTGCAAGTTTTACCTGTTATTCTAGTATTATCACCAGTTATCCAGCTTGAGATCAGGGTAATCGGCTTCGTCATTGTTCTCCTTCGATTCATCGCCATACAGCCGATTAGATCTGTTTCAAGTGTTGCTTCTATAGTAATTGTTTAGATTGCTCCAGCAGTTCTCTTTACAATTACTATACGATCATCGGCTGACTCATAGCCGATCATCTCTACAGCAAATTGGCCGATTTGCCGCCGACGCGCTCCTCAGGACAGATCGGAAATCCAGCCGATCGACGCGCCTGGAATTTAATACTCTATTTCCTTGTCAATCAACAGGTCAGATTGACTGGCACGCCGCGCGAACCGCACCAGGGCGATAACCCGAACAGGAGCTAAGCAGATTCTCCCGGGTCGTGTGTCCGACGCTGAAGACCCATCGGCCGATTCCTATCCGGCCGATTTTAGCGCCAACAGGAACCAAGGGGAGGACCAGGAAACACTCAAGAAGACGACGGTCCCAATGGCTCTGGTCTCAGGCCCAAATTTGTCTGGAGTCGACGAGAATCGTCAAAGGAAGTTGACGTTCAGAATCTAATTCGGTGCTGCGACGCCGTATTTTGGCCTTTGGGCCTTGTACCGTGTTGGAAGCCATTAGGGTTGCGTCCAGGGGGTTTTGCACGACCCTAGACTCCAGGGTTCTTCGTTTCGCAGGCAGGGATTAGCCTTCTTGGCGAGGTCAACTGGATTGTGACACGGTTGATAACCAGAAGAGTCGTGGTGCTAAGATTGCAGGGTTCAAGTCTGCTGATTTGAAGCCGGATCGGTGTGTCGTGCTCCACCAAAACGAGAGTTATCCTTCACCTGACGGAAGATCAGGCCCCCTAGTTCCCATCAAGTAGTAATCAGAGACTTAGGTATTACCATCAGGCTTACCCTAGTTTAGTTTACTTCGTTCCTCCTACAGTTCACGAAAAAGCCAAAAACAAAACACGTAGTCATAGTGTTCCCTTGTCCTACAATCTCGTGCTTAGCCTTTGCACAATTTGGATTTGGAGTCCGTAGTTCTAAGATTGTGTCCTAGGTTTGAGTCTAGTTGCTGGTTTCTGTTGTTTCTGTTTCCCTTTTGTTTCATCAATCCATCCGCTGCCATTCCCCATCCACAATTCCCCGCCACAAATCCACTCAAAACCCTAATCCGGACACTCTTCACGAATACAGGCATAACTCCATTTGAGCTGACTTGTTTTGTGCAAGTAAACGACTTAAAGTTGCATCTGAAACTCTCGAGCCAAAATTATTTTTTCAAAATTCCATCAAGAAGGTGGTGTTTTCGAGCCGATAAAGTTGATAAGAGTTTTCCTACGCACCTTGCTGATTTTCTCCAGTGGACATCTTGGTTCCGTTTGAGCTCAAACTTTTTGTGTTTCCTTACTTTGTGCACCTGATTGAAAAAAATAGAATAAAAAAAATAAGAAAAAAATAGAAGAAAATATATATATATATATATATATTTATATAGTGCACATTGAGAAGAGACCCTTGAAGTAGTGTTGTTTGTGCTGTTTTGTTGGTGCTGAAGTTGTATTTTCATACTTGGTGCTATCCTTGTGATCTCCCTTACTTTACATACCTCTTCTTGGGAATTTATATAGGCCAGCAACTAGGACTAGTGCCTTTGGACTTTTATTCAGCATTGCTATCTGTCTCTACATTGTGTGCCACTTACATATTCCACATACGATCAGTACAACAAAGGACCTTGCAATCTTGGTACCACTTCCTCACAGGTATCACGAACCAGCCACCGGTTGTACCATCCACTGCTTGCGTTGGTAAGAACTTGGTAAGAACTTAGTAAGACGTGTGTAAGGGTGTGATTCCACCAACCAATCCAATTAGCTCATAGGGCCTTTGTTGATAATTAACCATGCCAGACGACGTGCCTGTTTTGTCTAGTTAGTTGCAGGAACTGAAGGACTTCATGATTGACAAGATGGGAAAGTTAACGAAGGAAATCAGGGACGTCAGTCTTACGATTGAGAGTGTGGACAAGCGAGTGTCCACCCTGATCGGATGGGTACAAAAGCTTGAGTTTGGCCCCGCCAAGACCGAAGAGACCGAAGATGCGGAGACCGATGAGGAGGTTGCCTACAGTTCTGATGGCTTGCCCAATCACAAGCAGACCAGCGAGAAGAAGTTGAGTAGAAGACTTGAAAAAAATAAAACAGGTATGGGCAGTAACAAAAATCGCCACCATCAAGGTAATGATGATCCTTATGCCAAAACTAAATTTTTCATGGAAGATATGATGCGGAGCAATTTCTAGATTGGGAGATGATGGTAGAAAAAAAATTGCTTCCCACCTTGTCCATGATCGCCATAAGGTTAGAAAGGCCACTAGTGAATTTAAAGATTTTGCTATTATCTAGAGGCAAGAATGTGCAACTTTAAACATGCAACCCGATTCGTGGGATGGGCTTAAACAAGCAATGCGTGATAGATTTGTTCCTGCCTCTTACAACATTTAAAGCAGGGAGATATGTCTGTTCAAGAATATTATGCCGAGCTTCAAAAGGGCATGGTTCATTGAGGGGTAGTAGAGGATGCGTAGGACAAAGTGTGTCGCTTTTATGGTGGTTTGCGGCGTGAAATCCAGGATATTGTTGGCTATAAAGAATTTACTACTACTAACCAATTGTTCCAACTTGTTATGCTTGCAGAAAAAGAATTCCAGGGATGACAGCAGCAGCAACAACGGAGCAGGGGCACCTACAGCAACTCTTTCACGTCCAAATACTTCACGCCACCACCATCCAGGTCGCCGGGTGCCTCTCCTTCGACGCCACCAGTGAGTACACGTTTAGCACCGCCAGTGTCTTTGCCTTCGGCTGGTAAGACTCGTTTGCAGGAACCGACCAAGAGTACCACGTCGGTGGCTCCTACAGGGCGCTCTTCCACCATACAGTGCCATCGCTGTCAAGGACTTGGTCATGTGGCAAAAGAATGTCCAAGCAAACGGGCATACCTTGTCACGGACGATGGAGGTTACATTAGCACTTCTGATATAGAGGACGACAACATTGATGATACACCTGCTGCCAAGGATGCCCTTTCTTTGAGCTCGAACTGATGAGGACATCCCTTCCAATGATTCAACCACGCCTACTACACAGCAAGGACCAATGACAAGAGCCCGTGCACGAGAACTAAATTATCAGGTAAACTCGTTCCTCGCCGTCCATAAACCCTCATCTCAGAATTGGATGCTACTAAATTATTGTGATGATTTTATTATTATTAGGAATGATGGAGAGGAGTCTAATGGATCAACCAATCAGTTTGGGCATCAAGATCTCACAATAAGAAAGCACAAGATCGGACATCAAGTTCAGACTTCAAGTTCGTACAGCCAGGCAACATCAAATTGATGTGGCAATAATTCTCATCTCCGGATGTTGTTTGAAGCATATGAGTACTCGTTGGAAAGATCTTGAAGTTTACTTTCAGATGGATCCAACCTCATGATGAAATTCCACCGGAGCGAGCAGAACTGACAAAGAGATGTTCGGCCTTCCAGTCTTGGGCTGAAACCCTTGTATCTCGTGCAGCCCACTTGGGGCCCATTCAGCTTAGGGTTTACACCCTCCCGCGCCTCCTTGCTGTTGCCCATGTATAAATACATGTAGCAGCCACCAGGATGAACTTGGGTTTTGTTTAGATGCAAGTTTAGCTACTGCTACTTCCTAGTGAACGCGTGTGTCAACTAGACCACCCGATTGCTTGATTCAAGACCCCAACTCGTGATTCTAGTTTCATTTGGTTCAGATTCGTAAGTTTATTTGCTTGTTCATCTTGTTCTTGATTGCTATCAGGTTCAAGGGTGTTCTTGGCTCGGCAAGAACAACCAACGTCGGAATCGGTGTACCTGTTGCTAAGGCGCAGCATCCTGTGATTGTCGTAGTCGGACAGCCAACGTTGATTCCACCCCAAATCGAAGTTACCCCTCCTCTCATTGAAAGATCAGGATCAGCCCCTGCCATATCAAGTGGTAATCAGAGCAAGGTTGTTTCGGTGAGAGATTTTACCCACACTTTACCTACAATCTAGAAAACCACAAAAACAGGTCTGATTCGAAATTCCCAAAACAAGTTGATCTGCTTAGTTCTTTGCTTGTTGAGTTTTCAGTTATATTGTTTGGACTAGTTGCTGGTTCTTAGTGGTTTAATCTTTAGAGTTTTGAGTTCTGGTCACGTTTTTAGTCACCACGAAATCCACTAGAATCATTCATATTCCCGCTGCCATTCTGCCACCACGAATCCATGTTCCCCAAATTGAGCACTAGAGGAAAACATTCCTATATTTGGTGTTTGATGTCCGATTCAAGATTTTAAACACAATATGGAAAGCTTGTCTTTTAATCTTTCCAACGGATCTAACCATATTCAAAAATTTGCTTTGAGCACTTCGCAATTGCACTGGAGAGTTGCAATCTGCTGTCTGAAACTTGAGATATCAATCTGATCTTTAAAGAGCTATGTGCAGTATTTCCTTTATTGAGATTGTTGTGATACTGAACAAAAGAGTTTCAGCCCCTGAAAAAAAAGGAAAGGAAAAAGAAAGAAAAAAACAAAAAAGAGCAAAAAAAAGGAGAAGGCTGGAAAGTTGTTGTTTCCTTACATTCCTTTGCTGCTTTGATGTGTGACAACGCTTGTGTTCAGGCTCTGGTCTCTAGCTTGATCTAGCCCTAGGACCAGCATAGAATCATCAATGAATGCTTATTCAACTTGCTTTGGCTAACGTGGTTCTAGCTGTTCCTTAATTTTTCTTGCAGCCACCTATAGCCCCACAAATTATCTACTACATCATAGGGCTGTGCTTGTGTAACATTTTGTGCTGTTCTTGCCGGCTGCCAACACCAACTTCCTAGAGTGGCAAGAACATGTAAGAACTTGATGGCACAAGATTGAGAGAATGGAGTTTGTTGCCACCTAGTTCCACTAGTGGTAGGACATTGCTGCTAAGCTAACCATGGCAGGAAATGAGGATGATGGACGAGCTCATTCACCTTGAACAAGGGGCATCATTCAACACTTTGAACGCCAAGTGAGGGTGCATGCTGAACACCTTGACGAGGATGTTCGAGTTACCAACGAACGCCTTGGCCAATTGGAGGCCACGCAGATCGACACCAACACCAAGGTGACCTCAATGAAGAACATGCTTGGGGCTCTTAACACCTCTCTTGTAGGTATTTTGGAGCGTTTGGATAGGATGGACCAGGAAGGTCGTGATGGTACGGGACGGTGCAACAACAACACCGAGGGTAGCATTGCTGGGCAAGATGAGGAAGAATATTCAGCTGACACAGAGCTTGATGGGGAGGTAAATGACCAACATAACCACCAGCAGCACCGCCGTCGACATGGTGGACGTGCTCGTCAACCACGACGTGAGGTACGCGACAATGATGATTCTCTAGTGAAGATTAAATTTAGCATGCCCTCTTTTGATGGAAAATATGACCCCACTGCATATCTTACTTGGGAGCTAGCTGTTGATCAAAAATTTGCATGTCATGATTTTCCTGAAAATAAATATGTTAGGGCTGCTACTAATGAGTTTACTGATTTTGCTTTTATTTGGTGGAGCGAATATGTGCGCAGCCACCCAAACAACACTATAGAAGAGTACTATCAAGAGTTGCAAACAGGGATGCTTCATTGTGGTTTGGTAGAAAATGAGGATGCAGCTATGGCTAGGTTTATGGGTGGGCTGAATCGGGAAATTCAGGATATTTTGGCTTACAAAGAATACAATTCGATCACTCGTTTGTTTCATCTTGCTTGTAAAGCTGAAAGGGAAGTACAGGGACGGAGAGCTAGCACGAGAACTAACATGTCTGCAGGTCGTGCTACCTCTTGGACGCCATCCAACCCCGCTGGCCAACTGTACTGAGCTGCTGCCCCATCTTCATCAAGCAGCAAATCACGACCTTCGACAACAAACTCCTCACCATGCCCTCCCAAACCAACAAAGGGGGCAGCTGCTGCACCAACCAAGAGTTCATCCTCAATTGCATCTTCGGGGTGAACGAGAGACATTCAATGCCTCCGCTGCAAAGGTTTCGGTCATGTGCGCAAGGACTGCCCAAGCGCACGCGTGCTAGTTGTGCGTCCTGATGGTGAGTATTCCTCTGCTAGTGATTTAGATGAAGAAACATATGCTTTACTTGCAGCTAACAATCTAGGTGAAGATGAGAAGCACAACAAAAATGAGGAGCACATTGAAACGGAACATGTTGAACACTATGAGAGCCTCGTGGTGCAGCGAGTGTTGAGTGCACAAATGGAGCAGGCTGAACAAAATCAGCGCCACACTTTGTTTCAAACCAAGTGTGTGATCAAGGAGCGTTCTTGCCGAGTCATCATTCATGGAGGGAGCTGCAACAACTTGGCAAGTGCTGAAATGGTGGAGAAGCTTGCATTGTGCACCCAGCCACATCCACAACCTTACTACATTTAATGGCTAAACAGTAGCGGTAAGGTGAAGGTGACACGGTTGGTGAGAGTTAGTTTTGCTATTGGTTCTTATCATGATTCTATTTACTGCGATGTTGTGCCCATGCAAGCATGCTCTATGTTGCTCGGAAGACCATGGCAGTTTGACATTGATTCCTTGCATCATGGTAAAACAAATCAATACTCTTTTATGCATAATGACAAGAAACTTGTTTTGCACCCAATGTCTCCTGAAGCTATTTGGAAAAATGAACTTGCTAGAGCTAGTAAAGTAAAGAATTAGGAACATGCTAAGAGTGAAAATCAGATTGTAGCAAATGAACTTGAAAAGCACAAAAAGAAGAACACCAAATCTGCCCACAATAATAAAAATGAGATCAAGCTGAAAGGGTCATGTTTCATTGCAACCAAATCTGATTTGGATGAGATTGATGCTAATATTGTTGTTTGCTATGCTATGATTTGCAAACAAACTTTGTTTTCACTTAAGGAGATACCTTCTTCTTTGCCTCCTGCAGTTACTAACCTTTTGCAGGAGTATGCAGACATTTTTCCAAAGGAGGTGCGACCGGGGCTGCCACCAACCCGTGGGATTGAGCACCAGATTGACCTTATTCCCGGAGCCTCATTGCCCAACTGTGCGCCATACAGGACCAACCCCGAGGAAACTAAAGAGATTCAGCGCCAAGTGCAAGAATTGCTCGATAAAGGTTATGTGCGTGAGTCTCTTAGCCCCTGCGATGTTCTTGTTCTTTTGGTTCCTAAGAAAGATGGGTCTTGGCGCATGTGTGTAGATTGCTGAGCGATTAATAACATTACAATCAGATATCGTCATCCTATTCCTAGGCTACATGATATGCTTGATGAATTAAGTGGCTCAATTGTGTTCTCAAAAATTGATTTGCGTAGTGGTTACCACCAGATTCGTATGAAGCTAGGGGATGAATGGAAAACAACGTTTAAAACTAAATTCGGTCTATTCGAGTGGTTAGTTATGCCTTTTGGTCTCACTGATGCACCCAACACTTTCATGAGATTAATGAATGAAGTTTTACGCACTTTCATTGGCAGATTTGTTGTGGTATATTTTGATGACATCTTGATATACAGCAGATCACTTGAGGAACATCTTGATCATTTGCGTGATGTTTTTAATGCTCTACGTGATGCACGTTTGTTTGGTAACCTTGAGAAGTGCACCTTTTGCACGGATCGAGTCTCTTTTCTTGGCTATGCTGTGACCCCACAGGGAATTGATGTTGATTAAGTCAAGGTTGAAGCAATAAATAGCTGGCCGATTCCCACAACGGTCACACAAGTGAGAAGTTTTCTCGAGCTTGCTGGATTCTATCGCCGTTTTGTGACGGATTTCAGCACCATTGCAGCCCCATTGCACAAACTCACCAAGAAGGGCGTTACATTCACTTGGGCTGCAGCACACAAGAGTGCTTTTGACATATTGAAAGATAAGTTAACCCATGCCCCTTTGCTCCAACTCCCTGATTTCACTAAAACTTTTGAACTTGAATGTGATGCTAGTGGAATTGGTTTGGGAGGTGTTTTGTTATAAGAGGGAAAACCTGTAGCATATTTCAGCGAGAAGTTGAGTGGGCCTAGTTTGAACTATTCTACTTATGATAAAGAATTGCTTGCTCTAGTTCGGACTTTAGAAATATGGCAACATTATTTATGGCCCAAAGAATTCGTTATACATTCTGATCATGAATCATTGAAGCATATTCGAAGTCAAGCAAAACTGAACCGTAGGCATGCTCGCTGGGTTGAATTTATTGAGTCTTTTCCTTATGTCATCAAACACAAGAAAGGGAAGGAAAATGTAATTGCTGATGCTTTGTCTAGGCGTTATACCATGCTTTCACAACTTGATTTCAAAATTTTTGGCTTGGGAACAATAAAAGAGCAATATGCCCATGATGGTGATTTTAAAGATGTGTTGCTGAATTGCAATGAGGGAAAAACATGGAACAAATTCGTCCTCAGTGACGGGTTTGTATTTCGAGCTAACAAGCTATGCATTCCAGCTAGCTCTGTGCGTATGTTATTGTTGCAGGAAGCGCATGGAGGAGGGCTGATGGGACACTTTGGTGCGAAGAAGACGGAAAACATCCTTGCTGATCATTTCTTTTGGCCCAAGATGCGGAGGGATGTGGAGAGATTCATTGCTCGCTGCACAACATGTCAAAAAACTAAGTCACGCCTTAATCCTCACGGTTTGTACATGCCTCTACCTATCCCTAATGCACCATGGGAGGATATTTCTATGGACTTTGTTTTAGGACTACCTAGAACAAAGAAAGGGAGGGATAGTGTCTTTGTGGTTGTGGATAGATTTTCTAAGATGGCACATTTTATACCATGTCATAAGACCGATGACGCTACTCATGTTGCTGATTTGTTCTTTCGTGAGATTGTTCATTTACATGGTGTGCCAAACACAATTATTTCAGATCGTGACGCAAAATTTCTTAGTCATTTTTGGAGAACCTTGTGGGCTAAATTGGGTACTAAGTTGCTATTTTCCACTACTTGTCATCCCCAAACTGATGGACAAACTGACGTTGTGAATAGAACTTTATCTACCATGCTTAGGGCAGTTTTGAAAAAGAACATAAAAATGTGGGAAGACTGTTTGCCTCATGTTGAGTTTGCTTACAATCATTCACAACACTCCAGTACTAAAAGGAGCCCTTTTGAGATTGTTTATGGTTTTGTGCCCTCGTGCCCCTATTGACTTGCTGCCTTTACCAACTTCTAAGGGATTAAATTTTGATGCTAAACAATGTGCAGAGTTGATGTTAAAAATGCATGAGACCACAAAAGAGAATATAGAAAACATGAATGTTAAATATAAACTTGCTGGTAGCTTGGGAAAGAAGCATGTTACTTTCGAACCGGGTGATTTGGTTTGGCTGCACTTGAGAAAGGATCGGTTTCCTGATTTGAGAAAGTTAAAGTTGCTTCCGAGAGCTGATGGTCCTTTTAAAGTTGTAGCTAAGATCAATGATAATGCATACAAACTTGAGTTGCCTTCAGATTTCGGGGTCAGCCCCACATTTAACATTGCAGATTTGAAACCATATTTGGGCGAGGAAGATGAACTTGAGTCGAGGACGACTCAAATGCAAGAAGGGAAGGATGATCAGGACGTCCCTTCCAATGATACAACCACGCCTACTACACAGCAAGGACCAATGACAAGAGCCCATGCACGAGAACTAAATTATCAGGTAAACTCGTTCCTCGCCGTCCATAAACCTTCATCTCAGAATTGGATGCTACTAAATTATTGTGATGATTTTATTATTATTAGGAATGATGGAGAGGAGTCTAATGGATCAACCAATCAGTTTGGGCATCAAGATCTCACAATAAGAAAGCACAAGATCGGACATCAAGTTCAGACTTCAAGTTCGTACAGTCAGGCAACATCAAATTGACGTGGCAATGATTCTCATCTCCGGATGTTGTTTGAGGCATATGAGTACTCGTTGGAAATATCTTGAAGTCCACTTTCAGATGGATCCAACCTCATGATGAAATTCCATCGGAGCGAGTAGAATTGACAAAGAGACATTCGGCCCTCCAGTCTTGGGCTGAAACCCTTGTATCTCGTGCAGCCCACTTGGGGCCCATTCCAGCTTAGGGTTTACACCCTCCCACGCCACCTTGCTGTTGCCCATGTATAAATACATGTAGTAGCCACCAGGATGAACTTGGGTTTTGTTTAGATGCAAGTTTAGCTACTGCTACTTCCTAGTGAACGCGTGTGTCGACTAGACCACCCGATTTGCTTGATTCAAGACCCCAACTCGTGATTCTGGTTTCATTTGGTTTAGATTCGTGAGTTTATTTGCTTGTTCATCTTGTTCTTGCTTGTTCTCGATTACTAGCAGGTTCAAGGGTGTTCTTGGCTCGGCAAGAACAGCCAACGTCGGAATCGGTGTGCCTGTTGCTAAGACGCAGCATCCTGTGATTGTCGTAGTCGGACAGCCAATGTTGATTCCACCCCAAATCAAAGTTGCCCCTCCTCTCATCGAAAGATCGGGATCAGCCCCTGCCATATCGATGCCGAAAAACAACGCATTTGCATTGAACACCGCGTACTCAGTACAAAGATGGAACAAGCAGAGAGGATGCAGCACCATAATTTGTTCCAGATTTTATTTGTGATTAAAGATTGCCGTGCGCGAATCATCATTGATGGAGGAAGCTGCACCATACTTGGTTAGTTCTTACTTGGTCAAGAAGCTTGGCCTGACCACGCGCCCTCATAAACATCTGTACCATGTTAAGTGGCTAAATGACTCGGGAAAGGTCAAGGTAACTCAGACATCCCGGGTGCATTTTTCCCTTGGTCCATATTCTGTTTTTGCAGATTGTGATGTGGTACCCATGGAAGCTTGCTCTCTTTTGTTGGGTCGTCCATGGGAATTTGATAATGATGCTATCCACCATGGTAGAAGTAATACATATACTCTTATGTATAAGGGCCAAAAAATTACTTTACAACCCATGACCCCTGCTCAAATTATACAAGCTGATAAAGAGAGACTTGCTAAACAAGATGATGATGCCAAACTTGAAAAACAACAGGAAATTAAATTGAAAAATTCTGCTTTGCTTGCAACTAAATCCGATCTTGATGATATTAATGCCTCTAATGTGTGTTATGCTTTGACATGTAAGGCTGTTTTATTTTCCATTCATGATATTGCTAGCACTTTGCCTCCTGCTATCACTAACATTTTTCAGGAGTATGAGGATGTGTTTCCACATGAGCTGCCACCAGGGCTGCCACCTTTGAGGGGCATTGAACATCAAATTGACTTAATTCCAGGAGCGTCTTTGCCATACCAAGCAGCATACAGGGCCAACCCCGAGGAGACTAAAGAAATTCAGCGCCAAGTCCAAGAACTTCTTGACCGCAGGTATGTACGTGAAAGCCTTAGTCCTTGTTCTGTGCCTGTGCTTTTGGTTCCTAAGAAAGATGGTACTTGGCGCATGTGTGTAGATTGTAGAGCCATTAACAACATAACTATAAGATACTGTCACCCTATACCTAGGTTGGATGATATGCTTGATGAGTTAAGTGGCGCTATAATTTTTACAAAGATTGACTTGTATAGTGGCTACCACCAAATTAGAATGAAATTGGAAGATGAATGGAAAACTGCTTCTAAACAAAATTAGGCTTATATGAGAGGTTAGTGATGCCTTTTGGCTTGGCTTGACTAATGCGCCTAGCACTTTCATGCGCTTGATGAATGAGGTCTTACGTGCTTTCATTGGAAAATTTGTGGTGGTTTATTTTGATGATATCTTGATATATAGCAAGTTACATGAGGAACATCTTGATCATCTACGTGCTGTTTTGACGCTTTGAGAGCGGCACGTTTGTATGCTAATCTTGAGAAGTGCATCTTTTGCACCCATCGAGTTGCTTTTCTTGGCTATGTTGTGACTCCACAGCGCATTGAAGTGGATGGAGCAAAGATTGATGCCATTAAGAGCTGGCCTATCGCTAAGACTATTACACAGGTGAGAAGTTTTCTTGGTCTTGCAGGGTTCTATCGGCGTTTTGTGAGAGATTTCAGCACCATTGCTGCCCCGTTACATGAGTTGACAAAGAAGTGTGTTTTGATGCACAAGGCTAGGCTTTTGATGCTTTGAAAGAAAGGCTTACTTCGGCACCTTTGCTGCAACTTTCTGATTTTGGTAAGAATTTTGAGCTTGAATGTGATGCTAGTGGAGTTGGTATTGGTGGCTTATTGATGCAAGAAGGTAAACATATTGCTTATTTTAGCGAGAAATTGAATGGGCTTACTCTGAATTATTCCACCTATGATAAAGAGTTTTATGCTCTTGTTCGTTCACTACAGACCATGGCAACACTATTTATGGCCTAAGGAATTCATTATTCATTCTGATCATGAATCGCTAAGTACCTTCGCATGCAAAATAAACTCTACCGTAGACATGCTAAGTGGGTTGAGTTTATTGAATCTTTTCCCTACATCATTAAACACAAGAAAGGGAAAGATAATGTTATTGCTGATGCCTTGTCTCGTCATTATACCATGTTGTCTCAACTTGATTGTCGTATCTTTGGACTTGAATCGATTAAGGGACAATATGAATTTGATGTTGATTTCAAAGATGTGCTTTTGAATTGCAAAGAGGGGCATGCTTGGAATAAATATGTGCTGAATGAGGGATATTTGTTTAGAGCTAACCGCCTATGCATTCTAGTTGGTTCCGTTCGCCTTTTATTGTTGCAGGAAGCACATGGTGGAGGTTTGATGGGGCACTTTGGTGCCAAAAAGACGGAGGATATGTTGGCCACCCATTTCTTTTGGCCAAAGATGAGGCGAGATGTTGAGAGATTTATGAGTCGTTGCACTACATGTCAAAAAGCTAAGTCACGCTTGAATCCACATGGTTTGTATATGCCTCTTCCTATTCCTTCTATTCCTTGGGCAGATATTTCTATGGATTTTGTTTTAGGATTACCTAGGACTAAGAAGGGGAGGGATAGCATTTTTGTCGTGGTGGATCGATTTTCTAAGATGGCGTACTTTATACCATGTCATAAATGTGATGATGTTGTTCATATTGCTGACGTCTTTTTCAAAGAGATTGTTCGCTTGCATGGTATGCCTTCTACTATTGTTTCAGATTGCGATGCAAAATTTTTTAGTCACTTTTGGCGAACTCTATGGAATAAATTGGGTACAAAATTATTGTTCTCTACAACATGTCATCCACAAACGGATGGGCAAACGGAGGTGGTCAACCGCACTTTGGGCACCATGTTGCGTGCAATTTTGAAGAAAAATCTGAAGATCTGGAAAGAATGTCTGCCTCATTTGGAATTTGCATACAATTGGGCAACACATTAGTGAGAGAATTCATCATGATGCTAAAGAACGTGCTGATTTTATTTTGCAAATGCATGAGACCATTAAGCACAACATTGAAAAGATGAATGAAAAGTATAGGGTTGCTGCTAGTAAAGGTAGACAAGAACATAAACTTGAACCGGGTGACTTAGTATGGTTGCACCTAAGAAAGGATAGATTTCCAGATTTACGAAAGTCTAAGTTGATGCCTAGAGCTGATGGTCCTTTTAAAATTATTGAGAAGAGTAATGACAATGCATATAAGCTTGAATTGCCTCCGGAGTTTGGGGTTAGTCCCACCTTTAACGTTGCAGATTTGAAGCCCTACTTGGGTGAAGATGATGAGCTTGAGTCGAGGATGACTCCAATTCAAGAAGGGGAGGATGATGAGGACATCACTCCTTTAGATATACACAACAATCCTCCAATGAGCGTTCAAGGTCGAATTACAAGAGCTCGCGCGCGACAATTGAATTTAGAGGTGAGCTCGTTCCTAAGCACTTCTTTGTTTGGTTTTGGGAATAAATCGCTACCTTATGATTATGTTATGATTAGGAACCAAGGGGAGAACCAGGAAATACTCAAGGAAGGGCTTGGAGGCGTGGTGGACCAGCAAGGGAGCCCAAGCCGAGGTGGAGGCCAAAACCAAGTCGACTTCAGGGCCGTTTCGGAGTCCAGGAGCAGTCTGCACTAAAACTGGTCTCACGGTTGCATATGGGCTCGGATTTGGGCGTTCTGTATATGTACGGAAACTTAAGAAGCCGATGGTCCCAATGGCTCTGGTCTCAGTCCCAAATTCTTCCGGAGTCATTGGGAATCGTCAAAGGAATTTGACATCCAGAATCTGATTCGGTGCTGCGACGCCGTATTTTGGCCTTTGGGCCTTGTACCGTGTTGGAACCCATTAGGGCTGCGTCCAGGGGGTTTTTCATGACCCTAGACTCCATAAATCAGTAGCCGCTGCCCAAGATTAGGTTTTAGGTTTTGCTTTAGATTAATTTGTCTTCAAACAGTCGCCGTTCATCGGTTTGTGAAACCCCAACTTCGTGTGCTTAATCATTCATCTGCAGTTTGTCACTTTCAATTGAGAGTTGCGTTCTTTCGAGTTCTTGCTTGTGTTCTTCGTTTCGCAGGCAGGGATTAGCCTTCTTGGCGAGGTCAACCGGATTGTGACACGGTTGATAACCAGAGGAGTCGTGGTGCTAAGATTGCAGGGTTCGAGTCTGCTGATTTGAAGCCGGATCGGTGTGTCGTGCTCCACCAAAACGAGAGTTATCCTTCACCTGACAGAAGATCGGGCCCCCTAGTTCCCATCAGGGGAGCTATATTGTGGAAGGCTCCAACCAAGCTTGCTAAGAAATAAGTAACACTTCAATTCTCAGTCGTGACATGTTTTGATCCATATCAGAAATTAAGAAATTGAGAAATAAGTTTTCAGCATGAGACAATTTCCTTAGTTTAAGAAATTGATCCCGGAATCACCATAAGAAGTGCAATTTAGTTTTGAGTAACATGTCTAGTGGTATTGCCAAACACATGACATTGTGAAAGAAAGATCCAGAATCATACATTATATAATGTTTAAGCTCATGCTCTAATGATCTCTAATGATATAAGTTGATGCTCAACATATAAGTGTTAAGGGTTGAACATCTCTCAGGCTATGTTTTCCTAATTGAAGACTTGTCTCAATTTATGCTGGCTTTATGAGTTGTGACAACCTATAATTTTAGGATAATTGAGATCTCAAATCCATGATTCTGAACACATATTTTGTTTTCTTATTACTAAATGCGCATGATGAAGTTGAAAACAATTTGCACGTAAGGACCATAAGTAAGTTGGTCATCTCCCATAATGTATAAATGATTAGGGTAGGATGGCGTACTGTGGGCAATAAAGTTGCAATGGTGTTCATTAACTGTTGTGATGCGTTACCTCATATGTTTTCTACTATAAGTGGAACTGATTATGATAAGCCTTACGATCAAGGGGGAGAATGTTGAAATTGATCTTGGCTTAGTCAAAGAGGACTTAGTCCTAAAGGGGCTAACTGCCCATGAGAATAGGGTCACGTTGGACCAAGCCTCGCCCATGATCAGTGGGCCCATCCAACTGCTAAACGGCCATGTCCCAGGCCACCACGAGCTATAAGAAAGGGCAGCCACCCCTTCTCCGAGTGGTGTGAAAAGCATGGCCCCTGCCTAAACCTCTGATCAGGTCAGCTCATGAGTGGCATTGAAGACCTCCGCCGACAGTGTTCTTCACAGTGTACATCTATGTCACGCTTGCACCGAGCAGGCACGAGGTCATCTGCGCCCCTAAGGGGATCTACTGATCTACATGTAAGTGATTGAGTATTAATTAACTAAAGTTCTTAGGTATTCATGTTGTTAGGCTACCAGATCCTAAGTTTTAGTAATGTGATTTTCTAACAATGGTGGCTTCAGCCCTTGCTCAGGAGGTCGTGAGCCGAGAGTCCTCCTACATCTCAACCAAGCTCGATGACAGGGCCTCCAGAGAGCACATCGCCACGAGGCTCAGGATGGCACTCTCTCGCTTGGAGTTTGTCCCCGATAGGACTAGGAAGTGGCCAATCACATATGTCTCGCTGATCCGTCACTGGAACATGTTCAGGTGCGCCACGGACCTGCAGGTCCAAGGCCACGGACAAACTAGGCAAGTGGTGGTAAGGAGTTCCACCTTCCTGCAACAGATTGCTAGTTCTGCGCAATTCTCCATCTCTTCTCTTAGAGCAACTCCAGCAATACCCTCCTAAACTAAGATCCGACCTTTTTAAGCAAGGGCTCTCCCTACTTTATGGGGTCTAAAGTTTTACTCACATCTCCAACAATAGCCCTTACTTTCAACCCCTACTTTTATTATGACAGGTGGGACCCATCCAACAGTATCTAATTTTTTATTTTATTCCCACGACCCTTCTTCTTCCTCGCATCTTTCTCTCTCCCGCACGCATCTCCCTCCGCCCGCCGCCTCGTACCTTTCTCTCTCCCGCACCCCTCTCCCTCTGTCGTTTGCACTTGCCCCTCTACTGGCCAAAACGGATTGCTTGTCCATGTGCCCCAATGGCAGCAGCGCCAGAGGCTACCACCCCCTTTCCCCCAAGTTCCGTACTCGAGCTCCCCTTCTTGATTTGGCAGAGGATCACGAGCTCGGTGGAGGAGATCAAGCTCGAGGGGTGGCAACGAGGTGCTGCAGCTTGGGGGGGGGGGGGGGGGGGGGGGGGGGGCTGGATCTCGGTGACGGCGGCGACGCGTTGTCGCAGCTTGGGGGGGCGGGGGTGCCCGAGCTCGGGGACGGTGGCAGTGGGGGTGCCGCAGCTCAGAGGGCACCGAGGTGCTCGATCTCGGGGGCGGCGGCGGCGCTGGTGCCGCAGCTTGGGAGGCAGCGGGGTGCTCGAGCTTGGTGGCGACGGCGGCGTGGGTGCGGCAGCTTCCGAGCGGGCGAGGCGAGGCAAAGGAACAGTAGGGGGAAAAAGTAGGGGCCTCCCTAGGCACCCGTGGGAGAAGGGGCTGGAGTGGTGGATTTGAGGTCCTCACTACTCTAGGGACTCAAATAGGGACCCTGCTGAAGTAGATATTTTTACTCTCGGTTCCTACATTTTGAGTAGGGGCTCAAGTAGAGATTTTGCTGGAGTTGTTCTTAGCTTGTGGTCTGAACAGGCAGTGCTTGAGCTCCTCTGTCATCCACATCTTTGAGTGGTATGAAGATAATGGTGACAATAATTTCTTAACAGAAGTGGAGTTCACCTGCCCACTCCGGCGCGACACTTTCTTCCGCTACCCATTTGTCAGGCAACTTCTTGAAGGGAAACATCTCAGCTATGAAAAGGAGAAAGGAAGCCAGTGGCTCATTTTTAATATATGGCCGGTGATCCAGGAAGGCCGTGGCGTAGAGGCATGGCTAGGGTATAAGTGTTTTGATCCCGAGAGGCTAGATAAAAGTTTCAGCCTAAGCTTAGTGCTACGTATACGGCTCTCAGAAAGCACAGACATAGTAGGGGCTGCTATAGATTGCTTGCGGTCATCCGCATCACTGCTCGACCTTATGCCTCAAGATGCAATAAAGGGAGATCTCACTCGGCTGCCTAATTTACAGGAGATTTCAGATAAGTATGCTCCTCCGTGGGTTCGTTTTGAAGACTCGCATGCTTCCATTAGTAATTATTTGCGCCCAGACCCATTATGTTAGTTGTCAAGGAAATGGGCACGGGCCTAGTGTTAATAGCACCATCTCATCGGAGTTATAACACATATTCCGAGAGCAAACTATTTGTTTCACTTTAAGTTGTTATATCCTAGCACTAGAGTACAGCTTGCCAAGTGCGTGCATCTGATGAGGCTGGTAGAAACGTCATGCGATCACCTCTTACGCTGGAACTTAACTTCGAACCTCATTTTAACACACTACTACAAAAAGCATTTTTAGGGGCAGGTAAAAACGTATTTTTAGGGGCGGGTAGCGCATCAGTTGCTAGTTTTCGCAGCTAAAAATAGCTGTTTACAGGGACGGGTGCGTTACCCACCCCTGCAAATCCATTTCCAGGGGCGGGTCACCCCCTCACCCGCCCCTGAAAATACATTTGTAGGGGCTGGTGACCCCCCCAGCCGCTGAAAATGACTATACGCAAAAAATAGGATTTGCAGGGACGGCTGGGGGGGGGTCACCAGCCCCTACAAATGCATTTTCAGGGGCGGGTGAGGGGGTGACCCGCCCCTGAAAATTGCCGCTATTTTTTGCGATTTGCATTCCCGCCAATTTTGATCTCTCAATCTAGTTCGTGATCGTGATTTGCATTCCCGCCAATTTTGATCTCTCAATCTAGTTCGCGATCGTGATTGCGATTTGCATTCCCGCCAATTTTGATCTCTCAATCTAGTTCGCGATTGTGACGCGGAATATGTTCGGTAACTAAAAATGCTTATGCATACAAAATTAAATTATATGGAAATCAAACATCATTAGAGTACATCATTAAAGTGCATATTGAATACATATTTTTCCTCTATTCCTCCCTAGGAACGCTACTAGAGGCGGCATGGTACCGTTGATTGTCCCACTCATGAAGTCCAATGTATTTATCTTCCGTTGCCAAATCTTGTGCCTCGTAAAAAAGTTTGCCCCTCACGTTGACCACTTCATGCATAATGAAATGGCACAAATCGTCGACTACATGTAGAAGTTGTTTCTCGTGGAGCTGGAAATGGTTTAGCTCTGGGTGAATCTGCAATTATTGAATCCATGGTAAAATTAATTAACCAAGTGGTAGTTACAGTAAAAAACAATGTGCACATATGCATCTTTCCCTAATAAAGAGTGGCGCCTTACACGTTCGGGATCAGTAGTATATCTCCCTTGCACCCTTAGATGCTCGCACATGTAGTACCCACAGTACACGGAACCCGCGGATTGCTTGTGGCACGGGAACCTTGTGCGTATAGTCATTTTCTCTGGTTTGCCGGCGGGATGAATTGATCCTTTATGAACGTAGAACTGGTAAGCCCTGTTTTAAAATGAAAAAAATGGAAAGTTAATTTATATATGTATACTTCTGTAGAGAAATAAGCATGATGTGCATAGGGCAGATAAGAAATTAACTCACAATTGTAGAATTTTTATGAATTCTTGGTATCTCTGGGTTAACCAATCCAAGGAGTCCAATACGAGTAATCTTCCAAGCTTTGGCTGTAATTGGAAAGCAATCCCGTGATTTCTGAAAAAAAATATTATGTACAATTTGTAAGCAATCCAGTGGTTTATTATATCAAATGGTTGATATTAGACTTACTGGATGTGGTATGGTGCAAATATGACATCCATGTCTTCCCATCGTGTCATCATATGCGATATGTAGGCCGCAACCCTCTTCACAGTCTCTCATTGAAATTTATGTCATTCCTTTTGTTTTTCCTTCTTTGTTGCAAATGGCTTTAGGTAGTCATTGTCGTCCTTCATCCATTTTGGCCCGGCGTGCCTGGCCTCGCAAATCGCTATAGGGTCAAGGTACCGGACCTTTTTCTTTAAAATAATGGCATCCATTGTTTGCATCCTACAGAATATAATGTATAACAATTAAATATTTGTGCATATACAGTACTTTAGGTCGTAATATAAATCAAATTAGTATCGATGAGGCACTTACATGCACCAGAGTCGAACCATTTCAATACCAAGTTGTTGGAGGCGGAACATGTGTTGGATATCTTCAAAATCGAACATGATATCAAATATTTGTTGCCCCTTAAGTCCGAATACATCCGGATGGTGCGGAGCATATATAGTTTTTAGCCCAAGTATACATGCCCTCTTGTACCAATTATGAAACCTCCATATAAAACTAGAACAATCCCTTAGTGCCCAGTCCGGTAGCAAGTCTTTTCTGTATTGAAACTTTAAAGGAGCATCATCTAAGTCTGGAAGGTCATCAACCCCAATGTCCTTTTCGTGCTCTGTGTCAGTGCGGGGCGTAGAAAAGCCCGACCATCTGCTGGCACTACAATCTGTAGGATTATCCTTTGACTTAGCCTTCTTAGCCTTTTCACCAGACTTCTTGTTTGCGGCGTGCCATCTATTCACAATTTCAGACCCTTCCTTGTTGTTTTGGTGAGACCGCAACACTCGAGGCAACAGTGATCGGGCCGGTGGCGGAGCCAGTGGGGATGGCTCTCGTCGTGGTGGTGATGTTCGAGCTGGTGGTGATCGCGTGGCCGTTGGTGATGGCTCTCGTGATACTGGAGCCGCTGGTGATGGCGGAGCCTGAGGTGATGGCTCTCGTGATACTGGAGCCACTGGTGATGCATCTCGTGGTTGTGGTGACGGCAGGGCCGGTAGTGAATGCTCTGGTGCTGCCCCCTGCTCTTGTTGTTGTGGTGCTGGCGAGATATGGTCCGGAGCAGCCAATGGTACCTGACCAACCAGTAAGATATCTCGTTTATGCCATAGAATGGTGCTGCCGACACATTCTCCAAGGCAACTCTTTCCATCTGTAGTGGAGATGTCTATCTTGTTATCCCCATAGCTTGATTTCAAAAGTTGCTCCACTTGTACACATGCATATAGGGCCGGGATCGGTTTTCCCTCAAATAAACCCCTAGTTGGATGCACCTGGGCCTTGGAAACTTCCTTTGTCTTTCCAGCTCTACCAACCGGATAGAGCAACAAGCAGGAAGTAATACTCGTTATGGTATCCACCGAGTATTGTTGAGCTGTGGTCGAGGCAGCACTGCTCTGTGCACATACTGGACTCGCTTGGCCAAGTACCAGAGGTTGCATGCCCACCATCTGTTGCTGCTCCACCTCTTGCGACGGGATGAACATAAGAAGCCCCGACTGCTGCTGCTCCGCAAGTGCTGCCATGAACAAATCCTTGAACTTTGCTTGCATTGCATTCTCTGCTGCTGCCAAGATTTCTTCTTTATAGCGGTCATGGCTCCTGTACCCAGCCCGGTCCTTCTCGAACACATCCTTGATGCTCAACTTAGAGGACAGGCCTCTGACATGGCCTCCATGCTCTTTGGACCCAATGGCTGTACTGAGCACATCCTTCTCCCTATGGGGTTTGAACTGACCTTTTTTCTGAACCTCGGCAAGTTGTAACATTTTTTCTACCACCGCTTCGGTCTCGGGTTGATCATATTTTGGTTTCCCTTCAACTATCTTTGGCTTCCTTGCTTCAAGCCACCGCCATCCACGTTCGTCCAAGCCTTCATAAGGGTCGGGCTGCCCGGTAGCAATTGTCGTCTCTCTTTCACGCCGCCACTTCTCGACCTTCCTTTGGTACCCACCTGGTGTGGCAGAACCACCTGAATTAATCCGGCTCAAGCGCGCTAACCATCACCACAAGGGCAATCAGGGCTAACTCGCACTTCAAACGGAATAATCCACTGGTCTGTCAGGTAACCTCCCGATACAACCACGATTTTTGCCGATTGAAACCACACATACATGTACTCACACGAAGGTGAGCCCAGAGGATACAACATTCCACAAATTTTACCTCACAGGTTCATCACAAATTATTATTACAACGGAGTTTAAATTTGTAAAACAACGTACTTCAGAGTTCAAAATAAATGAGTTCTTCAAAGTTCAAAGCAGCGGAAAAATAACGACAACTACTCGATGGTACAGGATGTCTCGATGAAGCCCATACGAGACATCACTCGGCATCATCACCGTTGGCCGGGGGCGTATCCCATTCCACCGACCAACCAGGAGGAAGGGTACAAGGCCAATTCAAACTAACAATCATATCCTCAAAAGTTTCACCTGAAAACAAGCCACGAGCAAGGCTGAGTATACTAATACTCAGCAAGGCTTACCCGACTAGTGGAATATACTTAGCCGACTCCTAGACATGCAAGGCTTTGGCTTGAGGGGTTTGTTTTGCCGAAAAGCATTTATAAGTAGGTCCTTACTTTCAGATTTTAGCTCCAAGTTCATGATTTCTTTAACCATTCTAGTTAAGCAACTATCCAATATCATACATGGTGGAAGAATTATTACGCATCCAACAAGATTAATCATCATCATTGTTCCTCTTCTTACTCTATGTGGTAAAAGGGTCAAACAGTCTCAATAACCGCGAGAAACGGACGATTCGAATCAAATTTCTTAACCTTGCAAGGGAAACCTAAACACACGTCACGTGGTTACTCACAGAGTCACACGTGCAACTTCTCCCCTTTCTTCCTGGGTTGTGGATCAGGGCCACCATCCGAGACTACAGAGCCAAGCTCTGCACCCACCATGTGCGCGCATGGAACCGAAGTTGAGATGGTAGGATGCTGTCCACTTGCCGGTCCGATTAGGTACTTAAGCTTACCGATTACCATATTCTCGGCATGTGGTTAGTACGTTCAAAGACTTAACCACCACTACCACACACTGCGACCTTAGCATTTTTCACTAAACAGACGGGGCCTCAATCATCAACATAAACATCGTACCATAGCCCCGTCCGTCGACCTTATGATTGCAGCATGTAGTAAACATTCAACTCCTAAATTCTCGCGAGTGACAGGAAATCACTCAACTTTTACCGAGTCCTATTAGCATAGAATTTTATCGAACCTTACATCTAGGGTTCAGAGCATGGGTACCTAGGATCATGCAACTAAGTTTTCATCCAACTCCTATAAACTTAATGCACAAGTAAAGTAAAGTAATAAGTTGCATAAGTTTAGAAAAATAGGGTTCATGCTCTGGGGCTTGCCTTCTTGGGTAAAGCTAGCTTGGGGCTCGTCCGAACTTGGGCTTGGGTCTTCGAGAGCTTTAGTTAGATTTACTTGAGCTTCACGCTACTCACTCGCAACGCGGGTACCAGCTCGTACGTTCCATCGGCGAGAGTAGTCAATTCTATATGAATGCACAAGTTATAGTGATGGTAATGATGATTATTTTCCTTCACGATAAAGTTGCAGTTCACAAAATATTGATTTGGTTGTAAGTTACTTAGTTGAGATTTCTTTGGGCAATTGTTAAAAGAGTATAACTTAAACTATGAACTTCATTAAACAAGAAGGGGTTGTGTTATAATGGAAACTTAATTTTCGCAGCACAACATGGATTAAGCACATCTTCTGGATCAGGTCACTTCTGGTGATGAAATTTTTATTTAGAGCACATTATGCAGAGACAAAAGCACTATAAAAATTTCAGACATTTTCACGCAGCAGAATAATTATGAAAAATGTAAAACACAACCACTGCTAGAACCTAGTTATTTTTATATAGAACAAACCATTCATGTATTGTAGCTAAAACTTTTACAGGATGTTAACCTATTCCTATATGTGTTACTGTAAATTTTTCAGATTTTACTGTGCAAGATACAAAGCATAATAAAAAGGACAAGATACACCCACTTTAATAAAGATTAATTTCTACAGGATATTTTACAGGATTTCTGTATATGAAACTTTTTATACAGCAAGAGCTACTCTAAAGTGTGCAACAGTAAAAGTTGAACTTTTTTCCAAGCACAGAAACTAATTATTTGAATTAGTGCATTTCTCCTACCACAAAATTATATAATTAGGTTACAGGAAGGAAAAAGATTATAAACTTTTTCTGTGGTACTTAGGCATTAATACAATAGTTCTGGAAAAGTTTCACCATATGAATCACAACATAACAGCAGTTACAAGTTAGTTTTATTATTTCATGGCATAAACAAGGTTTATCAAAAAGTTTAGTTAGCGATGGGTTCTGGTTCTAATATTTTTACACTGGCCTAAAAATCAAGCAACTAATCTATTGTTAAATTTTCAGGTTTAGACTTTGTCTACAATAGTGCGTACAATTAAAGTCTATCAAACCTTTCATTTAATTTAAAGTAAGATTTAGCAAGCAACTGAAGAAAACCATGTAACAAAAGTTGTAGATTTTCATCTAAAGATTCCAGAACAGATGAGTTTTTATTTTTCCAGTTTTTCTACGGTTTTACATGAATTTTACAAATTCACTGATTTTGAATCTAGGGTTAAAACTTTCTTTTACAGAGGGGTCCTTGGAAACTTTCGTGCAGACTCTTTTAAAGATTTCAATCGATGCAATTGGGTCCCTAGGCGGCGCTGGCATGGCGGCCGGCCAGATTCCGGCGAGGGAGCTCGTCGGCGGCGAGGGGAAAAGGGTCAGGGAGATCCAGGGAGGTGACAGCTACCTCGGGGTGGGCTTGGTTAGGGTTGGGGGTGACCGGAGGTGGCTCGTCGGCGCGGAGCAGAGGGACGGCGGTGGGGCGGAACATCGGCGACGGTGCTCCGGCGAGGAGGGGAGGGTAGGGGCTGGTCGATGAGCTTCGCGGCATCGAGGGAAACCCGTTTTGAGGCTTTTCTGGGACGTAGGAGCTTCAGCATGGGCCGTCCACGGAGCAGCAATGAGCGGCGGCGGCGCGGGCGGCGCTGACGGTGCTCCGGCGGTTCTGGGCGACGATGGGTGGGGCAGTGAGCTGCGGTGGGGTGCTGTGGTGGTGGTGGAAGACTCAGCTCTGGCAAGGGGTGGCCGGAGAGGTGAGCTCCACGGTGAGCTGGGCACGACGGCGGTAATGGTGGCGACGGTGGCGTTCTGGTGTCTGGGCGCGCGAGGGGGACTCAGTGCGGCCTTTTGTAGGCAGCAGAGAGGCGGGAGGAGGGCGGAACTGGACTGCGAGGCGCGGGCGCGGGCGACACGACGGAAGTGCGTGACTGGCTGCCGCGGGCGGCGACCAGAGCTGGCGCGGCGTGCGGCGGGCGCGGGCAGGGGATTGGGCGCTGAGGATTTGGCGTGGGGAGCGGGAGATCACGCAACGCGCGGATTGGGCGAGGAGCTGCAGCAGCTGCCTTGCCGGGCGGCGAGCGCAGCGACTGGCGGGACGCGACGGGGACACGGGCATGGCGCGACTTGCCCATTGGGCGCGGCGAGCGGCGAGCAGAGGCGCGCGTCGCCGGCGTGCGCGTGGCATGCGCGGACTGAGGAGGAGCGCGGCGTGCGGGCGCACGTGCGGGCGCAGCCATGCATTGGCTTGGCGCCTAGCGCTGTCAGGCATCGCCGGCCAAGTGGCTTGCGGCGACTGCACGGCGGGCGAGGGTCAGGCGAAGTGAGGGCCGCAGCGAAGCCGAGGGTCGGGCGAACGAAAGGTCGGGCGAACGTAGGGTCGGGCGAGGTGGAGAAGAAGGGTCTGCAGTGGAAATAGAAGAAAAGGCAGGGACTGGTTTGCAAATCCAAGTATTTCTCAAATTTTTGTGTTGCAACTCAAAAGTCTCTAAACACAAAAGTTGGTCAAAATGAAAAGTTCTACAAGTTTCGTTTCAGGCAAAAGTTTGTTTGAGTTCTAGTTTAGAAGTTATTTTAAAAACTCAAAAGGATAAATCGGTGGGCTCGACATTTCCTGGGCAAAACTTTATTTTCTCTCCTAGGCTTCAACTAGACTTTTGTTTAACATGTCAAAAACGACTTGCCTATTCAATTTTATAGCCATATTTGAATCAATGTGAAAGTTATTTAAATGGCTTGATTAAAGTACATGTACTTATGCACATATACACAACTATTTCCAATTTAAGGCAAAACCAATTTATAACTCATTTCATTGAAACTTCTCTTAATTATTTATGTACGTGTTAAGCTAAAGAGGCTTATTTCGTAATTCAAACACCTGAGGTGTTACACCTGGCCCAAGGTGGACTCCATGTATGTTGCTCTTTGCTAGTTCACTTTGCTTCTGGCTTAGAGCTAGAGCCTCTTCAGTGGTCTCCTATCGAACAAACTCTTCCCATTGTGCTTGTGTAATGTCTCCGTAATCTGTAAATGGCGTTCGACCCTACTGGACATACCGGGTATTCAGTTCGCTCTTCCACCGGCGGAAAGTTTCACCCAACATCTTCAGAGCATAATGCTTTACTTGTTCTCTACTTCCTCTGGGAAGAATAAAAGTTCCGCTCAACAATTGTCACATCGCTTCTTTCCTCCCATCAGGAACCAGGGGCCAATTGGGTATCGTTGGATCCAAAACCATCTTTGTTCTGATTATAGCACCGATAGCATTCCAAAACTTTGCTACAACATGCCGAGGATCTATGGGCTCTCCTGCCGCGCTAATTGCATTGACAGTCCATTGCCCTTCGAGGTATTGGTTTCTTCCTCACTGACCACGTTTCCTTTTGTTTTGGCTGTCAGAGGTTGTACTTGCAGGATCGGGACCCGAGCTTTCATTGTCTTACTCTGTGGGGCTAGGGGGTCTGTGTCGGCGCTTACTCCTTCCTGTCGGAGCCGCCTACACAGATAATACACATCATACGGGTCATTACTCGTATAGTCTGCTCCGTTGTAATTAATCATGTATTCATTACCTGACATGCTTCCGGTTCGTAATCCGGATCGAATGCCTCCCCTGACCGTCTTTCTCTTGCCGGAACAGGGTGTGGATCAATTGGATCGTGCCTCTTGTTTCCTACCCAAGCGCCTTGTCCAATCCTAAGGCTCTGCTCATCCCCAGATTTAACACCGATTGGTCACCGACGTCGTGCTCGTTGTCCCACTCCAAACGCGAACCGAACATTTCTCGGGTCATTCCCAAATTCCAGATAGTACTTCTCATCGAATTTCGTCCACTGTCGAGCATCAGCTGGATGTTGGAGCTTTCCGTCACCCTTCTTATGCTTATCTGAATCCCACCATCGCATCAGTTTAGCATTCTTTGGGTTCGAGAAGAAACGCCTCAGGTGATCGGAAACTGGGAGGTACCACATAACCATGGCGGGAATTCTGTTCTGCTTCTGAGGAATGCCTAAAGTAGCGTCATCTGGCTCAACAGAGGCAACACTATTCTTCGCCACGTTCCTTTTATTCACATCGGTTGGACCATGATTGTCGTCACCACAGTAACCAGCATTGTTTTTGTACCGACTTGCAGAACATACGGGGCATTTCTTCAAGTCTTTGAAAGTATCCCCACGATACAAAATACAATGATTTGGACATGCATGAATTCTTTCCACACCCATCGTGAACGGGCTCACAAGCTTTTTTGCTCGGTATGTGTTGGTTGGCACATTATTTGGCTTTGGAAGCAACCAAACCAAGATACACAGCAGATCATTGAAACTACCATCTGACCAACCATGCTTAGCCTTCAGAGTCAAGAGCTCAAGTATGAAACGAAGCACGGTCCGGTGTTTCGGACATCCCTTCGATCGCTCATATATATTTTCCTCTGCTGATTTTCTCACCGTCTCGAAGTTTGCTAACCCCCTAGCACTAGCAACCAATACCTCCACTTTGGTGTGGCGCAACAACTGGCTGAGAAAATCACCATCATCAAGTTCATCGCCACTACTATCACCATCCTGGGACCGTCGACATCATCATCTTGGAATCCACCAACCCCATCATCAACAACAACCCCATCATCATCATCATCACCATCATCATCCCCACCACCATCAAAATAAGAATCAAACATTCTGTCAAACTCCTCATCTTGTATGATTTAATCCAGTGGATTATTCGTCAGAGCGGGTGTATCCATCTCGCCATGATACTTCCAGATCTTGTAGTCCTTAACAAAACCACTCACCATCACATGCGATCTGATTGTAGTTGGGTCATTGAATACTCTCAAATTCTTGCAGGCATTGCATGGGCAATGCATCAATCGTGTCTTCTTATTTCTTGTGTGATTCTTCGCAACCTGAATGAATTTATTAAGCTCTCCACGGAAATAGGCGTCCGTCCTTTTTGCATTGTACATCCATGTCCTATCCATATCAGAAAAAATAGAAAAAAATTAAATCAAATTATTTCCTCGCCAGAAATAGAGTCCTAAATTCACATGATATATACTTCTATATATGTATGGGTGTTGAAAAATATCAATTTAACTAATACTAAATAAAAAAAATTGATTTCCAACCTATTATTGTACAACTAAATATTAGGAAAAAAATGTAACATGCATCTATGTAAATATAGAAAAAAATCAAATCTTTTTCTCAAACGAAATGGAGCCCTAAATTGATATAAATATATACTTCTATATATGCATAGGTGTGGGAAAAATCAATATAACTTGTACTAAATAAAATAATAAAAAACTCAACATATTATTTTACCACTAAATGTTGGGAAAAATCTAACATGCATCTTTAAAAAATAGGAAAAAACAAATCTTCTTCTCTCTCCTCCATAGATCTAGGGTATTATTTACTTAAGAATTATGCTAAAAACTACAGATCGAGTCAAAATGATTGCATAATGTTGTTCTCCTACTAAAATAGCACAACTTCATTCAAAAGTTCGAGGCAAATGGTTTCTCAAATGGCCAATCCACACCATGGAGATTTAGAGCTAGTTAGAGGCAAAGAGAACTCCATTTGAACCATAGATCTAACAAACGAGCTTAGAAATGACAAGTAATTAGCTTCAACTTACCTCCTAGAGCCCCCAACTCGAAGGAAATCAACTTGAAAAGCTCCCCCCTTTTATTTTTTCGGCTCTTGGGGGAGCTCCTCTCCCGAGCAAACAAATAGGGGGTCAGGAGGAGGAGGAAGGTGCCCAGATTTTTATAGATATTTTTAGGGGCGGGTTGGGGAGTGAGCCGACCCTGTAAATCCATTTGTAGGGGCGGCTCACCCCCCAGCCGCCCCTGAAAATGGCGCCCATTTGTAGGGGCGGCTCGGTGTAGTTGAATTTGGGGTGTTGCTACAAATCATTTTTGTAGTAGTAACATTATCCCCTGACCCTCGTGTAGATGAGACCATGGGAAGCAGAACAGAAGATCGTCCATTTGGTAGCATACAACAAACGGGTTATATGACAAGATTAATTAAGATCAGTCGACTGTCTCATCCGTCAGCCAGAGGTGACGACCCAGTGTTGTGTTGCGTGTCCTGGTACTCTACACATGGTTCTGCATTATTTAGTGTGGAAAAGCCAAGCACTGACACGGCAGCTGTTCCCAAAGCCAGGTACAACACCGGAAGCTCTGCAAATTAAGAGAAAGCGGTAGAGGTTAGCTGTGACAACCCTGATAATTTACATTTCTAAATTAATGTCATTAGTCTAACCCTATGCTTAACCAACTAATAAAAGGGTGAAAAGAATTAGAACAAGTTAAGTTGAAATTCAAATTGAATTTGGGCACATTTGAATACTTTTGAACTTTTAAATTAACTTTCAAACCATAAGCCAAATGAGATGTTGCCTGAAACCAAACTTGTAGAACTTTTTATTCTGAACAACTTTCATGTTCAAAAGTTTTTGAAATTCAAATTAGAAAGAGGAGAAAACACCCTGTTTGCACCCAGCCCCCTGAAACTTTTCAAATTCTCGCATTCAGGCCCCTCGCTCCTCTCTCTCTCCCCTCCCCGCCCGACAGCGCACGCCACGTCGCCGGCGATGTCTGACCGGCGTGAGCCGCCAGGCCAGTGGCCGCCGCGCCTCGCCCCCACGCACGGCTTTGCCCCCCCCCCCCCCCCCCACCGCCGCGCTGCCCAGTCCGCGCCCACGCGTGCGCACGCCGTGCCGTGCCCCGGCTCGCCGCCCGCTGCGCCCAACCGCCGCGTCGCGCCGTGCCGCCCCGACCCCGCGCCCAGCCCATCGCTGCGCCTGCCTCCCGCCTGAGCCGCTGCTACAGCTGCTTCCCCAATCCACGCGCTGCGCTATCTCCTCGCCCCCACGCAAGATCCCCGGCCGCCAGTCGCTCGCTCCCGCCCGCCGCACGCCGCGCCGGCATCCTGCTGCCGCCCGCCGTGGCCAGTGGCATGCCTTTGCCGTGCCTCCGCCCCGCGCATCGCCCGGGCACCCCCACCCCCTCCTGCCCCTATAAAAGCCGCGCCCCCGGCCGCCCGCGCGAGCCACCTGCAGCCAGAGCACCTCGCCGCCGCCATTACCGCCGCCGAGCTCCGCCCGCTCGTGGACAGCCTCCCACAGCCGCCCCCTGCCCAAATTGAAGCGCCAGCCACCACTACATCACCACACCGAAGCTCGCCGACCCGCCCAACGCCGCCCAGAACCACCGGAGCGCCGCCGCCCGCACTGTCACCCGCCGCCGCCGCCCCTACTCACCGTGGACAGCTCGACTCCGACCTCCTCCGCCCAAGCCAAGCACCCGAGCAGCTTCCCCACGCGCCACTGAAGCTTCCCGTCCAGACCAGGCCGCCCCAAGCCCGCCGGAGCACCGCCGTCGACGCGTGCCGCCGCCGCCGCCGCCTCTGCTCCAACGCCGGCGAGCTATTCCCGGCCATCCCCCACCCGAACAAGACCCCCACGAGGTAGCCCTCGCACCCCTGAACCTTCCCCGACCCTCACCCCTCGCCGCCGGCGAGCCCCTCGCCGGAATTTCGGCCGGCCGCCGTAACCGAGCCGCCGAGGACCCAATTGCGATGATTGAAATCCTTAGAAGGGTCTGCACGTAAGATTCAAGGACCCAGTTGTAAAAGAAAGTTTCAAATCTAGATTCAAATTCAGTGAACTTGTAAAATTCGTATAAAATTGTAGAAAATTCAGAAAAATGCAAACTAAACTGTTCTGGAATCCTTAGATGAAACTCTACAACTTTTGTTACGAAAAGTTTCTCAGATTCTCAACATAGTTTGCTCTACATTAAATGGAAGCTTTAATGGACTTCTTTTGTACCCACTGTTGTAGATCAATACTGACCCTAAATTTTGGGCAGTAAGCTAGTTGCTTGATTTCTAGGACTGTGTAAAATGATCAAACCCAAATTCCATCTCTATCTGCACTGTTTACTAAACTTAGTTTCATACCATAAGTGGCTAAATATTTTTATCCCTGCAGTTAGGTTATGAATCACCTAATGAAACTTTTTCTATGCTTGTGTAATGGTACCTAGATGCCATAGAAAAATTTTGAGAATTTTATCTCACAGGAACCTATTTATTTGATTTAGGTGCTAATAACATGCATTAAATCAAGAAAATAGTATCTTAGCTTGGAAAGTTCTCAAATTTTTACTAGGCCATACTCAGTGGTAGAGGTTGCTTTGTAAAAAGTTTCATGGACAAAAACCCTGTGTAGGATACTGTAAAAATAAATCCTTGACTAACCTAGGTGAATAATGTAATATTTACTATGCTCTGAAAACTGCATAATAAATCATATACAAATTACAGTAGCTCCTGAACAATTATATGAAAGCCCTGTAAAAATCTTAGACTCAATTTTTGCACCAATTGTTCTGTACAAAAAGAACAAGGATCTAACAGCAACTATGTAATATATTTTTCATAATTAATCTGCTACGTGAAATTGTCTGAAAATTTTACAGTAAGCACATCTTTCCTTGATGTGCCTAAATCCAAAATATCATGACCAGAAACTATCCACTGTAGTAATTACACTTAAATCGTATCGTTTACCATCACCACTACTTAAACTTGTGCATTCATGTAGAATCGACGACTCTCGCCGACGGAACTTACGAGCTGGTGCCCGCGTCCGAGAGTGAGCAGCGTGAAGCTCAAGTAAATCTAACTGAAGCTCTTGAAGACCCGAGCCCAAGTTCGGAAGAGCCCCAAGCTAACTGCGAAGGCAAGCCCCGGAGCATAACCCATTTCTTTTCCTAAATTATGCAACTCATTACTCTTTGCTTGTGCATTAAGTTTATAGGAGTTGAATGAAAACTTAGTTACATGATATTAGGAACCCTTGCTTGAAAACTAGACGTAAGGATCGATAGAATGCTGTGCTAATAGGACTCCGGTAAAAGCCGAGTGATTTCCTGTCACTCGCGAGAAAATAGGAGTTGAATGTTTACTACACGCTGCAATCATAAGGACACGGACGGGCTATGGAACGATGGTTACGATTGAGGCCCGTCTGTCTAGTGAAAAATGCTAAGGCCGCAGTGTGTGGTAGTGATGGTTAAGTCTTTGAACGTACTAAACACATGCCGAGATTATGGGAATCGGTAAGCTTAAGTACCTGATTGGCCCGGCAAGGGGACGGCATCCTACCCTTTGAACTTCGGTCCCATGTGCATATGGCGAGTGCAGAGAGTGGTCACGACCCGGCGCCGAACCGTGGCGTGGGGCTCTTGTACTCTCGGAGGGTAGCCCCGATCCACGACCCGGAAAGAAAGAGGAAAAGTTGCACGTGTGACTCTGGGAGTAACCACGTGACGTGTGTTTGGGTTTCCCTTGCAAGGTTAAGAAATTCGATTCGAATCGTCCGTTTCTCACGGCTATTGAGACTGCTTAACCCCCTTTACCCACAGAGTAAGAAGAGGAACAATGATGATGAATAAACTTGTTGAATGAAATTTAATGCTTCACCATGAATGCTATTGGATAGCTGCTTATCTAGAATGGTTAATGAAACTAGAATCTTGAGCTAAAAGTTGAAAGTAAGGACCCACTTGTAGATGCTTTTCGGCAAAACAAACCGCTGAGCCAAAAAGCCTTGCATGTCTAGAGTCGGTGGAATAGATTCCACTACACGGGTAAGTCTTGCTGAGTATTAGCATACTCAGCCTTGCTTGTGGCTCGTTTTCAGGTGAGACCTTCGAAGATATGATTGCTAGCTTGACTTGGCCCTGCACTCTTCCCCCTGGTTGGTCGATGGAACGGGATACGCCCCCGTCCCACGGAGATAATGCCGAGTGATGTCTCGTACGGGCTTCATCGAGACATCCTTATCGTCGAAGTAGCTTTCGTTGTTTTATTTTTCGCTGCAACTTAAACTCTGAAGAACTTATTAGTTATGATCACTGAAGTACTTGGTTTCTAAACTCAAACTTGGTCTGTAATATTCACCTATGATAATGTTGTAATATTTGCTGGAATGTGGTATTCTCAGGGCTCATCGTCGCGTGAGCATTTGTATGTATGGCGCTCGATCCGCTTTACCGTGGTTGTATCGGGAGGTTATACCCGACAGACCAGTGGATTACTCCGTTTGAAGTGTAAGGTTAACCGAGATCGCCCTAATGGTGATGGTTAATACACTTGAGCCCGATTAATTCAGGTGGTTCTGCCACATTAGCCTGGGTGGTAGTCAATTATGTGTTGCCCTATGTTGTCAACTATGTAGTAGCTAGCTAGCTTATCGTGTGTTTCATTCTCTTGCTCAATGTAACAAGTAGATGCCCTGTGCTGCTGTTTAATTTGAGAGATAAATGAATGTACTAGTTTGCACTGTCTACCAGCTACCTGAGTGAGGGCACGTACAGTACAGGTGCTGAATCGAAAATGCATGTGTGCATGCTTGCCTGAGCCCCAATGGGTGCACCAGGGAGAAGTTTGCGTGGAGATAAATAAATACATACATGAACATGCAAAGGATTTTCATCGATCGATCGTCTAGAAAGACGAACCAATAATCATGCTGCAACCGCGCGGCGATACCGCGGAGCCCACAAAGCTGACGATCGACGACCAGACGTTCACCAGGCAGAGACCGGCAACTCGTTGCATTCAGCACTTCCGGGGGCTTAGTTTTTTAGTTGCTCGCACCTCCCACCCTGCTACTCCTCTCTGCTCATCTCCCTTGGCACGTTTGTTCATGGAAAATTTTAACTATATATATTTTTTATGAAACAATATACCTCTTTGAGAATTAAAATATACTTCGGATTCAAATGTATTTTAAAAATAATATTTAAAATACAAACAAACACGTATGCAAGTATATATATCCATACATTCAATACCACATGCTTATCTGATCTAGAAGGATGAATTCAAATGTTTGTATACTTCACACCCTAGCTTAACTACTTTCACTATTAGAAATTTAGACTTTTGCAATGCTGAGTAATTGTAGCAATAGGGGCCAAATCATTGCCACGACATGATGGTCGTTGGCAGCCGTGGCAATTACTTGCGCGGTTTAAACTTTGGGCCACATTTTGTTGTTTTGTTGCAATAGCTATGGTATTTGCCACGTAATAAAGCATTGCATTAGATAGTAGTAGCAATGACCAATATCATGGCAATAGTATCTTAATATTGCAACAACAAGTGGTAACAATTACAACAAATATGATCGTGGCAATAAAAGTGCTATAACCACCATATCTGTAAATGATGGCAACAAAGTATTCTTGCAACGATATATTTTTTGGCAAAAAAATAATTAGAAGTAAAAAATATAAAAGTTGCTAGTAGTTGGCTTTGAGAACCTTGGACCTAATGGATTACAAACCTTTACCACTATATCAGAGCAACTTTTGTTGTATATTTTGCTAATAGTCTACTCTAATCCTCTTTAGGTCACCATGAGATGGAATAAAAAATGTTGCAATAGTTAGAAAACGTGGTAATAATATTCATATATTGCAACGCTACTTCACTCCTGGCAATAATAACTTTTTGTTGCAACCATTTTTGAAATGTTACCACACTAGTTTAGCGTGGCAAAATAATCATCTTAATGCAACAACATAAGCTAATGTTGCAATAGATTCTAACCTATTGCAATAAAAGTTCAACATATGACAATGCAATAAAATTCGTGGCAATACAACGGATATATTGCTACCAAATTTTAAATTGTGGCAATCACCTACTTATTGTAATAATTTATATGTTGTTGCAATATTTTTTGGCAAAAGTCTATTTTTCTAGTAGTGTTTACATTTTTTCTAAAATATAATAATAGCCATTTTTCTGAGAAAATTTAGGTCCCGCATGGATCGTACGTGCCTGCATGTGCATGAGCAGATACCGCGGAGCCCACAAATTAAAGCTGACGGTCGACGACCAGGCGTTGACCGGGAAGACCTGCAAGTGGTTGTTAATTACTACCATCCTAGGGCTGCATTTCCTGGAACTTAATTTCCATGAATGTGGCTGCAAGCGCAGTAGATGGATGCGCGTGCACGCTGATTAAGCTCCATTTCCATGAACTCTGCATTTACTGGAGCTTAATTTCCATGAACTCTGCATTTCCTGGAGCTTAATTTCCATGCATACACCGTCGTTACCAAATTAAGCTCCGCTGTGCTGGAAATTACCAAAGCTGAGTGAAGAAGCAAACATGCACGGCAAAATCTGAGCAGCTATGTATTAGAAATAGCAACTTCAAATACTCTTCTGATGAGCCGTAGAGAAATTTTATGGTGCTTGAAAATAATAACAGCCCACGTCTGGCGGTACTACGTACTCCGTCCTCGACGAGTGGGGGGCCTATCCAATTCCTCGCAGAAGCCTCCCCGCCTGGGCCGGAAGATGTATAGGATTGGCGAGCAAAGAAGCACAGAAGACGGGCGGCGAGAGCAAAGATTAGTTCGGCCTGGCCCAGCAAGGTCTAAGCGGGCTCAGGATGCGGGCCACACATCATTGACACGTTGCGGGCCAACAACATTTCATCATCGTTTTTTTTACCTGGGCTGCACGATGTGCTTCAATTTCAAGGCCCGGTCCTGTACGCAGTACTGTGCCAAGGTAATTAGCTGGGCCAGGCCCACCCACAAGCGACGATGTGTTGGGCTCGGAGGGACGTGGCGCGCGGCGGCGGCGGCGGGCCTCGACGAGTCGCCGTGGCGGACCACCGTGCGGGTGCGGCGGCGAGGAGAAGGTGAAGCCGCGGCGGCGGCGGTGCGGGCTTGACGGGGAGTCGAAGATGAGCAGGCATCGTGCGTCCTGCGGCCCCGCCTCACATACATTTCAGTACCACGCGCTCCAGGTGCGCACTCTGCTTGATTATAGCCTTCTCCGATTTCTGCTTGATTATCGCATGTCGGAATTCTTAGCATGATTTGATGGCTGCGTGATTCGAGTTGGTCCTGACCATGGCAAGTACAAAACTTATGGAGACCGCAATCTGCACACAAGGAGAACATTCATCGACATTTCTACAGATTGTCTGGGGAATTTTACTTATTTACTTGTAGTGTGCCAAAACATTAACCAATGGAGTTCTTGAAAAAAGAAATTAACCAATGGCAAGTAGCAAAACACAAAGAACCTGTCCAATGTTGCCTGAAAGAACTGGAAGGCAGAAGCTCAAGTAGGGGAAGACAGAAAAGCAGCATAGAAATTTCACCTTACATCGTGTGATATTCAGCCCTGTCCGGGCGTTGACTTGTTAATCGCAGGATGCATTGTTTTACTTTCTGCTTTGAAGATTAGGTTGCGGTCCAGGAAGCAATACATGCAGCTTATGCCACCTCGTAATGGACAGATACGAGTCTACGCACCTGATAAGGATGTAAACACAACTTTATAGTCATTCTTGTAACAGCTGTGAACGAGCTTCAATAAAATTCCAGTGCTTGGTGAGGTTCAACTAACAAAGTTTGACAAGAACTAATCTAATAACTAAATAAGAGGAAGTAAGCAACGTGTTTACAGGCTGTGAAGCCACTGCATTAAGAATACATGATGTCCTCGTCATGGGAAAGATAATCGCATATGAATTTTTTGTGTAGTTTTCCAGCTGAATGTGACATGTCCGGAACTTTCCCTTCGTGCCATTCTTGCAATCATTTAGAGACGTCTACATGCTTGTATGCAGTTCATTAAATTCGATAAGAATCGGCACACCTTCTCTGATCTGTTCCTGAACCTGATATTTGTTCCAGGACGCTGGGATCAGCAATCTGTTAGTTCTGCACGGTGGTGCAGAAGTCACCAAGGTAAGGAACTAAGGATTGGATTTATCAGTAACTATTAATTCTATTGCATTGCCCTTTTGTGTGGGGTCACTAACTTTGTTGTTATTTACCTTCTTTCGTTGATCAGAAGTTAATCAGCTTCCCAAAGAGACTGCATATTCAGGTTCCTCATGGCAGAAATGGTGGGTTCAGCTGTTATTCAGGAGGTCGTGAGCAGAGTCTCTTCTTTCGTGTTAGGAAAGCGCGAGGACAAGGAATCCAAAGAGCACATTATTGAGAGATTAGAGATGGCGCTCGCTGAATTGGAGTTTGCTCTTGAGAGGTCCGTGAAGCTGCCAATCACAGATGTCTCACTGCTTCATCGCAGGAAGGTGATCAAACATGCCTACACGGAGGCAGCAAGTCTGCTTCACAAACACAAGTGGCAGTCACAGCAAGAAGACAAAGAGATTGAACGGATTAGTCACGGTAGAAGTCTGTCCTTCTTATCTCTCATTGGTCTGAAGAAGGATGAGTCATTGTGTTTGAGTTGCTCCGATGTTCGAAGATTTGAATGGTTTGCAGATTGTGCCGGCAAGTTTGTAAGAGACGTGGAGTCCGGCTGTTCGTGTTAGGTCTATTCACCGGTCGCTAGGTGCGGGATCGACTCAGGAATCCTCTTTGTTTCTAGGTCTAGGATCAAACAGATGTGCACGTGTGCGTGCGCGTGTACGAGATTAAACCGAGAGGAGAATAGGATAGTATACCTCGCTCTGAGGAAGACGACGCCATCACGTTCGTTGGTGGCGTCTGCGCTCAGGCAGCGTCGCGCAGTGCAGAGGGTCGGAGCAGATCCGCTCTGGGGCGGTGATGGCCGGTGCAGTGCAGGCCGGTGGACTTCCCGCCGCCGCAGCACCACCCCTCGTGATCGGGTTAGCGTTTAGATGTAGGTGGGGAGTCGGGGCACGGTGATTCTTGGCGTGCGTGCCCCCCGGCCCCCACCTTCTATTTATGTGGCGCTGGCGACGGGGGCCCACCAACACGGAGTTGGGTTGGGCGCCCCCGATTAGGGCACGGATCAAGGCTAAGGCCTTTAGGCCTTAGGGTAGAGATCAATCCAACAATCTCCCCCATGATCTCACACTATCTTTCTCTTTCACTTTTCTATTTTCCTTATCTCATCACAGATTTATGTATAGGGCATATCTCATCGTCACGCGCAACTGTCGATAGAATCAATAGCCACAATACACGCCTCTGTTCAGAAATAGATTTTGTATTCCTTTTGGACCTCTATTATCCAGAGATCATAGGCTGTACCTCATCCCCATGCCGGCTACATGTTCCATGAACACGCTGGGTGATAAGCCTTTCGTTAGCGGATCCGCAAGCATATCTTTTGTTCTTATATACTCGAGACTTATGGTGTGATCCTGGATTCTATCTTTTATCGAATAAAATCTTATCTGTATCGACTTGGTAGTCACAAGTCGTGCTCTTCTTGTTGTTATGAGCATAAAACACTGCTGGCTGGTTATCGCAGTACACCTTTAGTGGTCTTTCTATACTGTCCACCACTCTTAAGCCAGGTATAAACTTCTTTTAACCATTCTACCTGCCCGGAGGCCTCGTAGCATGCTATAAACTCAGCATACATCGTTGATGTTGCTGTGACCGATTGTTTAGAGCTTTTCCATGAAATAGCTCCCCCTGCGAGAGTGAAGATGTAACCCGTCGTAGATTTTCTATCATCTTCATCTCCCGCAAAGTCTGAATCTGCGTATCCTTTAATCTCTAAAGAATCGCTTCTTCTATATGTTAGCATGAGACCTTTTGTGCCTTTCACATATCGCAAGGCTTTCTTTACAAGTTTCTAGTATTCTAGACCTGGATCTTTCTGAAATCTGCCAAGCACATTAGTGACAAGGCTAAGTCAGGGCGTGTGCACACTTGAGCATACTGTAAACTTCCGACTGCCGAGGCATACGGAACAGTTTTCATCTGTTCTTTTTTCATATTTATTTCTGGGACTCTGAAAGTCTCCATATCTGTCACCCTTGACTATCGGAGCAGGAGTAGGCTTACTCGCTTGCATACTATATTTTTCTAGAGTCTTTTGTAGGTATGTCTCTTGTGACAAACCTAGTACCCCATTTCTCCTATCTCGGTGAATCTCAATCCCTAGCACAAAAGAGGCTTCACCAAGATCTTTCATGTCAAAATTTGATGACAAGAATTCTTTTGTTTCTAATAGTGGACTGACATCACTACTCGCCATCACTACTCGCTAGTAGAATGTCATCCACATACAGTACCAGAAAAATGTATTTCCCTTTCTTGAATTTTGCATAAATGCAATTATCCTCAAAATTCTCTGTAAACCCAAACTTTTTTATAGTCTCGTTAAACTTCAAGTACCACTGTCTTGAAGCTTGCTTTAATCCATAAATGAATTTCTTTAAATGACATCCCATATTTTCTTTTCCTTTTATGACAAAACCTTTAGGTTGTGCCATGTAAACTCTTTCTTCGAGATCCCCATTTAGGAATGCCGTCTTTACATCCATTTGGTGCAATTCTAGATCGAAATGTGCAACCAAGGCCATAATTATTCTGAAAGAGTCTTTACATGAGACCGGAGAAAAGGTCTCATTATAATCTATTCCTTCCTTCTGTGTAAATCCTTTTGCCACAAGACGAGCCTTGTATCTTTCTATATCCCCTTTGGAGTCACATTTTGTCTTGTAGACCCATTTACAGCCTACTGTTTTGGCTCCTTCAGGAATTTCTTCTAGGTCCCAAACTCGATTGGTCCTCATCGATTTCATTTCATCTTCCATGGCTTCAAACCATTTAGATGAATGCCTGCTTCTCATGGCTTCTTCGAATGAGATGGGATCATCTTCCATTCGAAACTCTTCTGTGTTATACACTTCATAATCAGCAGGAATAGCTGATCTTCTTTCTCTTTGAGATCTCCTAGGAGCCTCTTCTGTTCGAATATTCTCTGCTGGAGCCTGTGATGGCTCCCCCTGATCTGTGGCAATGTTATTATCTATAGGATCCTAAAGGACAGGTTCCACATTTTCATTCTGCGTCGCCACAGAAGGGATCAATTCGGGAACTGGCATCGCAGTAACTCGTACCGCCGGTGCAGTCTCAGCAGACAGTGAGAAAAACGGTTCTGAATCATTGGAGTGGGTGCGCACACCCGCTTCTCCTCAAGAACAATCTTTCGAACTGCTGTGTTTCCCCGAATTATCTCTTCTTCTAGGAAGGTAGCATGTCTCGTTTCTACGAACTTTGTAAATCTTTTTGGACAGTAGAAACGATATTCTTTTGATATGTCTGGATAACCAATAAAATGGCAACTCACTGTCTTGGGATCCAATTTCCCAATGTTCGGGTTGAATATCTTTGCCTCAGCAGGACTCCCCCACACCCGTAGGTGATTCAGTGAGGGTATCCTTCCTGTCCACAGTTCATACGGTGTTTTAGGCACCGCTTTACTGGGTACTCTGTTGAGAATATAGACAGCGGTTTTCAACGCCTCCATCCATAAACTCACTGGTAGCGTAGAATAGCCGATCATGCTTCGTACCATATCCATCAGGGTACGATTCTGTCTTTCAGCTACTCCGTTCTGCTGAGGATCGCCCGGCATAGAGTACTGGGCAACTATTCCTTGTTCTATTAGGAACCTCGCAAAAGGTCCTGGAACCTGTCCGTATGGGGTATGCCGACCGTAGTATTCCCCTCCATGGTCAGAACGGACAATTTTTATCTTTAAATTGTGCTGATTTTCAACTTCAGCCTTGAATTCTTTAAATTTATCTAATGCCTCTGATTTCTCTTTTATTGGATAAATATATCCATAACGGGAATAATCATCTGTGAACGTTATGAAAGAGTCATAACCGTTTATGCTTTTAACTGAGAACGGACCACAGATATCTGTGTGAATTAATTATAAAATACCTGCGCTATGCTCAGCATTTTTCTTTGTTATCTTTACATATTTTCCTTTAATGCAATTGATGCATTTGTCTGAGTCTGAGAACTCAAGAGGAGGTAGAATTTCATTCTTAACCAGCCTTTCTATTCTCCCCCTCAAAATATGGCCTAAACGATAATGCCATAATTTCGACGACGTGTCTTGAGTTCTCGTTCGTTTTCTGTTATCATCTGTGGTTGCAGATACAGTCGCATGCACATCATATACGGAATTCACACTTTCACGTAGCGATAATAGATAAAGATCATTTCTTCTAAAAGCAATCAAAGCAACTGTATCATCAAATTCTATTACACACATGCCGTTTCCAAAATGACATGCAAATCCATCATCATCAAGACAAGACACACTTATCAAGTTTCTCTGAATTACGGGAACATAAAATACATCTTTAAGTAATAAATTAAAGCCTGTGTCGAGCTCTAAGAGGAGGTCTCCAACCGCCTCAACATCTGCCTCGACTCCATTTGCGACTTTAATTCTGTTTTCTCCTCTTCCCGTAGTTCTCGTTGAACGGAATCCCTGTAAATTGTTTGCAACATGAATTATTGCTCCTGAATCAATCCACCAAGTAGATTTCGAATAATCTTTATACAAGGATTCATCTACAAATGAGATAATGTTCTCACCTCGTTTCTCCATGATCATCTTTAGGTAGTCGAGACAATTTGTCTTGTAGTGTCCCTTCTGTTTACAGTGAAGGCACTGATCCTTCTCCACTAAAGGTTGCCCAAACTTGGGCCTGTGCTGCGGCTGAGCCAACTGGGGTCCCTTTCCTTTGGATGAAGAGGGAATATCTTTATTGTATCTTTTCTTGTTCACATAGTTTATGGATCCACCATGTGCATTCTTTATTCTCTCTTCTTCTTGAACACACATCGCTATGGTCTTTTCAATATCCCATTTTTCAGGGTTCATGTTGTAATTGACAACAAAGTTGTCAAACTCTTTTGGCAACGAAGCAAAAACCAAATGAACTATGTGTTCTAGTTTGAACTCCATATCCATTGGCTTAAGCTTGTTGTTGATGTTCACCAAGCGATGGATGTGCTCTCTTATCCCACCTCCGAGGTACCTCTCTGTAACCAGTTGTTTGATCAACTGGGTAGCATAAGTCTTTGAGGAGCCAGTGTACTGACTCCTTATCTTGTCGAGGTACTCAACGACAGTAGGAAGATCTGTGATTGCCCCCAGAATGGCGGGCTCTATAGTGTTCTTGACCACTGCCAAATATTTCTTGTTGGCAGGTAGCCACTTGGTATGATCAGCGTCATACCTCTGTTTGCTCGCCTTGTAGGCGAGCTCTGTTTGCTTCCAAGAAGCATCTGTAACCTCTTCCCCTATGACCGGTCTCTCAGGTTCTACTGGAACCGGTGCAGAAAGGACCCCAATCTAGCTCAGCCATGGTAAAGAAGAGATCCAACTTCTTATACCATTCATTATAGTTGTCGCCTTTCAGAATCGGAATATCCTTGATGGAAACCATCATAGGAAAACCAGCTGAAACAGGTTAGCTCAAGTGAGAACAATATAACAATAATTATGAATGCATGGAAATCATAATGTTGTTATTATCAACTTTGGTCAGAAAATAACAACATTACAATTTAATCTGAAAATTAATCTGTGAAATCATAATATTGTTATCATCAACTTTGGTCAGAAAATAACAATACTACAATTAATCTGAAATTATCTGTGACTACAATTAATTCAAGTCAAAACAATTATCTATGCAGCGGAAACATGAATAAAATAATTCTATTTTGAAGCAAGATCTGTGAAAATCTGTATATCTATTGTCTAAACATTTATCCCTTTGGTTCAAAATGAAAAGAGATCAAATTCTGTGCAAAAAATATTCAAATTCGCTTCAAAACAGAATGAAAAAAATATCAAATTTTACTGTTCATCCGTGAAAACGGGCCGAAAATCTAGTACTGTGCAGCCCGTTACTGTGCAGCCCGTTACTGTGCAGCCCGAAAACCGCCTCCGCGGCCCGGCCCACTCGTGAAAACGGCCTACTACTGTGCAGCCCGCGGCTAACAGGCCGCAACCTGGGCCTGGGCCGAGAATCCAGCCCACGCCGCGCGCCCGCCGTCCCTCCCCCCCCCCCCCCCCCCCCTCCGCACGATCTCAGCCGTCCATCCAGATCGGACGGCTGAGCGCGCATTTCGGGAGGTATAAAAACCCCGCGGCCGGCGTCACGATCGGAAACCCTAGAACATTTCGTTCGTCGCTCACCCGCTCGCCTGCTCTCGCCTCTCCTCTTCCTCCTCGCCTCTGAAAGTCGCCGCCGTCGCCGGCTTGAACTCCGACGCGGTGGACGGCATGGCCGCCGGCCATTTGCTGGCAGGCCGGATCTATCTCGCCTCCTCTCCCTCTCCCTCTCTCTCTCTAGTTCCCTCGCCCTATCCCTCAGTTCTCTGTTCCGGCTAGGGGCTGCGCCGCCGCGTTCGTCCTCGACGCCAGCGGCCGTGCCATGGCCGGATCTACTATCCAGTACCCATGCTCTTGATTTCTTGGCTCTGTCGAGGGGATCTCTGGGGTACGGGAAAAGAGGGAAAAGGCGGAGGGAAGAGAAGGAGAAGAGAAGAACAGCAAGAAGGAGCAGAGGAGGAAGGGCCAGGTATGTCGGGTGCTTCAGATCTAGGGTTAGGGTTAGGGTTTTTCGAGCTCTGTTCGATTTCTTCATTCGATTTGCATCTTCTTGCTCTATTTGCTCGATCCCTTCCCCTTTTTCTTCTTCTACCGAGTCAAAACCACAACCTAGATAGACTCTGATACCATTGTTAGATCTATTCACCGGTCGCTAGGTGCGGGATCGACTCAGGAATCCTCTCTGTTTCTAGGTCTAGGATCAAACAGATGTGCACGTGTGCATGCGCGTGTACGAGATTAAACCGAGAGGGGAATAGGATAGTATACTTTGCTCTGAGGAAGACGACGCCATCACGTTCGTTGGTGGCGTCTGCGCTCGGGCAACGTCGCGCAGTGCAGAGGGTCGGAGCAGATCCGCTCTGGGGCGGCGATGGTCGGTGCAGTGCAGGCCGGTGGACTTCCCGCCGCCGCAGCACCATCCCTCGGGATCGGGTTAGGGTTTAGATGTAGGTGGGGAGTCGGGGCACGGTGATTCTTGGCGTGCGTGCCCCCCGACCCCCACCTTCTATTTATGTGGCGCTGGCGACGGGGGCCCACCAACACGGAGTTGGGTTGGGCGCCCCCGATCAGGGCTCGAATCAAGGCTAAGGCCTTTGGGCCTTAGGTAGAGATCAATCCAACAGTTCGCTCCAGCACTACACCTTTTGCAACCCTCTCGTTAGGCTACTACTTGAAGGAAAGACCCTTGGATGCAAAAGGATGCAAGGAACCCAAGTACATCATTGTTATGTATGGCCATTGTGTTCTGAAGGGCGTGGCGTAGAGGCAGAACTACAATATTGCTATGAGGATCACAAGATGCCAGAGAAGGGGTTCCGTCTAGCATTGATGCTACGACTGTCAGAAAGCACAGATATCGCAGGGATTGCAGTTAAATGGTTGCTATCATTGGCATCTCATTTCAAGCTTGTCACTGGATCTGCAACGGGAGAACTCAGTCTACTACCTAATTTACTGGACATCTCCAATTCATATGCTCCTTCGTTAATTGGAATTCAACTGCAGTATATCCGACACAGTGATATTTTTCGCCAAGATCCAGTATGTTGCAAAGCAAAAGGGGAGAGATTTTGTCCTAGCTCGTCAGAGTTATCACACATACTACCAGAGCCAGTCATGTATGCCGATTTCCGATGCTATATTTCAGCACAAGAGTATAGCTTGATTAGATCAATTGATGATGTGGATAGACTACCTCTGGAGCATATGAATTCGAAGAACACCGTAGTCCCTCATCTTGATTAGATCAATTGATGATGTGGATAGACTACCTCTGCGGTAGTCCCTCATCTTGTGCAGGAAGGCCTGCAAGAGAGTTATGCATGTGAGGTCACTGGATTCGAAGAACACCGTAGGGATGATAGCATACAGGAGATGACTGAACTGGTAAGATCACAGGCGTCCAATCATTTCGTCCGTGAGCCAGAGCTGACGGATTATGGAATGCTCTGGATCTCTGCACATGGTTGTGCGTACTATGTTGTGCAGAAGATAAACTCTGAAATGACAAGTGTTTCCAATGCTGACGGTAGGTTAAAAACCCAGAGAGTTGCAAAGAGAAGGCGTAGAAGTTGTGTTTGATCTAGCAGCCAAGGTGAAAGGGTGTGGTATGCTGTGTTTGGATCAAGATGTATACTATCTATATTGTTTTTTCCAATGGAAGATGCGAAGATCTCTCTACTGTCTGAGATAACCTTGTGTGGCTAGATTTGAAAATTGGATCTGTACTTTCCTGTTCAAATCAATAATAATGTATGTGATGGAAAAACAGAGGAAACAATAATGGCATACTCGTGATTGTGGGCCTGTGGGCCATATCCATTACCTCATTACCTGAAGGAGATTATTTGAGGTGGCTTGGCTCTAATTGAGCCCAAAAGTCCAATCGCTTCCACACCCATAAAGCTCGCATCTCGCATTTATTATGCATGCACGCATGCAGCTCATCTTAGACTTGAAGGTAGTTCTTTCTTCTCTATCCATTCTTTATTCCTTTCCTTCATCTTTTTTTTTAATTTCCTTTTTTATTTTTTTATAAGGCTGCATATACAAAAACTTTCCTCTTTTACTTATTTTCCTTTTTTATTCTTATCTTTATTTTTCCTTTTTTAACTAGTTTCAGTTTTTTTCAAAGTTTGTATCATTTGTCTTTGTTTCCATACAAACTATTTTATTCGCAATGAAGAACTATCATTTTTTCTTTCCTTTTTATTTTTTCTTTTATGTTTTGTTTAATTAATCATGTTACAGAATTTATTTAAGCTATGGATGTGTCGTGTAGAGTTATTTAATAATTTATTTTCTTTATATACTTATGCAATTCTTATATGCAGAGGTGAAAAGCACGTGTATATATACTTATAAGAACTTTCTTCTTTATGATGCAGATGCATTTGTTGTTCATGCAAAATTATTTATCTGCGTGTAACTAATTTATTTGGATGACAAATTATTTTTTTGCTTTGTAGATTAAATTGTTCGGCAATGTTGACTCATTTGTTCGCGATATTCTTTTTCATTAGTTATCCTATACAATTAAATGTTCGTGATGTTTAATATTTTGTTCATTGTACATTATTATTTATTTGTTATGCTTAATTTTTTATTCGTAAAAGAAAGTATTTGTTCGAGGTGTTAAAATATTTATTCCCAGTATCCAAAACTAATTATTTAGTATTAAAGAAAATATTTTTAGAAAATATTGTCCAAATATAGGCCAGTGTGATCTTATTTTGAAGATTTTATCATAAAAAAGATAATGGTGCAACCCAAATTTAATATGGATGCTCGATTTAATATTTATAGTTTTTCTTAGTCTCGAATCTGCATGCATGTGGGTGACGTCAGCCTGCATGCACACAATCTCTCTCTTATATTAGTTGGCAACATAGGCAACAGTCAAACGGACCGCGTTAACGCACGACCAACCGCGCAGGAGGCGATCAGGCAACCCCCTTTCCGGAAAAAAATTTGGACGGGGACAGGCCCCAAACTGCATCTTGTGAGGACCCGCCTCCAAATTCTGCCGCGTGTATATAGAAGAGTGTATATAGAAGAGATCGGACGGCAATAGCTTCTTTACGGCAGCAGCTCTCTCCAAATGCTGCAGCTCGGCTTGATGCATCAGCTCCAGACCGAGCTGGCGACGGAGTCACGGAGCTGATGGTTCCTTTCTATCCAGAGCCGCGATACTGTAGCACCACATCGCCGCTGCCGCAATCGTGTAACCTGCAGACCTGCTAGTTTCCCTCCTCCCGGCCCTTCTCATCCTCCGGAAGCGCCACCTTGATGACATCCCTCAGTCCTCCTCCACCATCTCCTCGATCATCCTCCGCCGTTGCCGCCACTGCCATGGTCCACCATAGATACCGTCGCCTGGGCATAGATTGAGAGAAACACGAGCTCTCTTTCTAGTTTCTAGTCCACGCTGGAACGAGGTTGCCGAAGAAGAAACGAGAAGCCCGCCGGCGGCCGGAAGTGTGTTGTGATTGCCATCAGCGTTGGAACCAGTATCGCCAACCTGATCAAGTTCCATGACAATTGACAAGTTCTGTTCAATAACACATGATCATATAGGTTAAAACAATATGAAAAAGCATCACGATTAATGAATTAGCTAGGCCGTGATGACCCTACCTGTGGTGGGTCTGCTTGGGCTCCACAGCCACCGATGATCATGGTCTCATTAATAGTATCCTCAACCTCGGCCTGCCCCTAGATCATTCTTCATGGGTGTGCTGGCAGGCATCATCTATGGCGCAAAGGCCACAACAGTGTTGTGCGACCACCTTGGGTCCTTGATCATGGGAGTGCTGGGCCATGATGAAGGGAACGAGCAGGAGCAGTCTTGCGCCATCAGAACTTGCAGAGACGATTTGAGCGCGTGCGACGAGTAGATGCGTTTATGCGGCGGCGGTGGCGGCGACGTGGTGCTACAGTATCGCGGCTCTGGATAGAAAGGAACCATCAGCTCCGTAACTCCGTCGTCAGCTCCGTCTGGAGCTGATACATCGAGCCGAGCTACAACGTTTGGAGAGAGCTGCTGCCGTAAAGAAGCTATTGCCGTCCGATCTCTTCTGTATACACGCGGCAGAATTTGGGGGCGGCCCTCACGGGATGCAGTTTGGGGGCCGTTCCCATCCAATTTTCCCTCCTTTCCATACCATCTAGAGCAAATTGCATGCATGCAGTGCCGAATCCCAGAAAGAATGATTCCCTCTTCACAGCAAATCGCGTGCATGCTTTGGAATCCCAAAAAGGATACTTTCTTCTATTTTCTTTGATCGGTGATAACTTTATCAGTAAGTCTCCGTTTTCAAATCCGTTTGCACCATTAGATTCTTTACAATTTTATCTACGAAATAAGACCCACTTTCCATATCTTCAGAATAATTTTATGTCCTTCGTTAATTTATATATAGCAGTATTAGCAACTTATGTAGATATTTTGTATCAATTTGTATATGTACTGTATGTCAACTCCTATATCATAAGTTAGCTTATGACTACATAGCAACTTATAATTTCATGTCTACTTGCATAGTAGGATATTTATAAGGAAATAAATAGATCAACATACGTAAAGAATTATGTGACAAGTTGTGTTCGTACAGTGTGACAATTTAGATACTGTACCTAGCATCAACTTATGCAGAGTCAATGTGCCAACTTATTTAGACATCATGTAGGTTGGTAAAAATTATTTTTATAGCAATTTATATTCATAATTTATTTAGATATTTACACATAAGTTGCTACATGCTTAATACATAAGTAGCTACTACCGTTCAATATAAGTTGCCAATATATAAAAAGTATTTCATAAGAAATATAGTGGTGCAAACAGAATTGAAAATAGATATTCTATGAGAAAGTAATCGTATTTTTTGGAAGGGAAACAAAGAAAAGTGCGTGTGGGCCACGGCAGCCCACTTCTCACCTCCTGGGCTGCAGCAGGCTGCGCGGGTCGCGCGTTGAGCACTGGCGCAACTGGTCGTAGAATAGATTTTAACTTTACGCAACATCATCTGAAGTGATGCATAATCGCTCCCGAGCAAATGCGAGGGAGAAGACGGAGGGTTTTTTAGGTTCGAGAGAGAGGATGGAGTCGAAGTGTGACCTTATTCAGCCCATCATAAGATGTGGTTCGGCCCATCACAAGGCCTTGGTCTAGAAAGGACCCAAGACTGTGGGGCCTGCGCAAGGGTGATTCTTTTCGTCGTACGGCGGCGAGCGGCGACTCTAACGAGGAGGACGACGAGTACTACCGGCCAGAGAAGGCGCCGCGGGCCGCCGCGATGCGGGCTGGCTAGCTGTCGGGGGGTGATAGGCACGCTGCCTGCTGCGGTGCTGCCTAACTTCCCCGCCTACCGGTAAGTACCACACGCTTGCTACTAGTTTATTACTCGTCCTGCTGGATTCTAACTAATCTTCTCCCTCGGCATTGAGATGCGTGGGGTCGATTCGGATGCTTGAATCGCCATTAGCATTCTTGTGCGATTACATGGCTTTGTGATCGATGTGAACAAAGCAACACAGATGGCGCCCTTTGTTAACTGGCACTAGCTAGGATCTGGAATTAGTAGATAACTAAACAAGCATGGTGTTTGGTATGAACACTTCTTTTGTAGTATACCTGGGATTTGATCCCCCTTGTGTAGAATAGTATCTCCCTTGTTTGCAAGAACCGACAAAAAAAATGCTTAGTCCTCATTCCCTTTCGGTGAAACCAGAGCACACATTATTTGTTAATTCAAAGTGAGGAATGCCATGGAGGAACTTGGCTGTTCTCTGGCGACAGGTAACATCAATGCTGAAGAATTGGTAGCTGCTTTGCCCTACACAATGCCTGGAGGAGTACGACCCATGCAGGGGCTTTTGGCATTGGAGTGAGTGTGCTCTGATGGCCGGGAATATGGCCGGCGGGTTTGTGTTATCTCAGCTGCAATAATGACACCAAATATTCTAATCCTGTCACAACAATGCAATGGACCGGGGCGATTTGTCCATGATAACTTAGAAAAGAAGTGAAGAATGCTTTGCTGCCTAGTGCTAATCTGACTTATTGGGAGTGTACTACTATGAATGTACACCCAAAATTTAGCACATTCATAATTAAGCAGCAGAAATGGGAACCACAAATAGAATATTCACAATTAAGCACCAATCAGGCAAGTAACTTGGCTTTGTATCTTCCGTCACCTTCTAATTGTCAGGATGTAAACTATCATGTGTCTTTCTGTCTTGGTATAAAATAGCACATTTATCTGTGATGCACAATTAAAGAGTAAGAGAACTCCCAATGCAAGAGCAGCTACAATTACTAAACATGGAAGGAATTCTGGGTTCAGCTGTTGTTCAGGAGGCCATTAGCAGAGTGTCCTCGGTCATCTTCAGCAAGCATGACGAGAAAGCGTCCAGGAAACACAACATTGAGAGGCTGGAGATGGCACACACCGAGCTGGAACTCGCGATGGAGAGATCCGGCAAGCTGCCAATCACCGATGTATCACTGCTTCGTCGCAGGAAGATTCTGAAGCGCGCTTTTGAAGAGTGCGGTGATGTCCTGCACAGGTGCAAGCAGCAGGCACAAGAAGATGAAGAGATCGAGCGAGGGCTGGCGCCAACAGATTCCTCTTTCCCCAAACGGATAGCTCGTGCCACCAAATCATCCATTGCATATTTGCTTACCATGGGGAAAGATGACCTGAGTTGCTCCGATGTTGGAAGGTTTGGATGGCTCGCAGATTGTGCCAGCAAGTTTATAAGAGATGTGGAGTCTGGTTGTTCACTCCGTCACCACACCTTTTGCAACCCTCTTGTCAGGCATCTTCTTCAAGGGAAAACTCTCAAGCATGAAATGGAGCGAGGAAGTGAATCCCGGTATTTACATTTATGGCCCATATGCTTCGAAGAGCGAGGTGTGGAAGCACAACTACAATACTTGTACGTGGATCACAAGAGCTTAGAGAAAAGTTTCAGTACAAAGTTTGTGCTACGGCTCTCGGAAAGCACAGACTTAGTAGGGCTTGCTATTAAATGCTTGCAGTCATTGACATCTCTGTTCAACCTTGCAGCAGAAACTGCAACAGGAGAACTCGCGCTGCTTGCTAATTTACATGACATGTCCCAATCATATGATCCTCCAATGGCTGGCATGCAAGAGTTTCATACCGAATACACTCATTTTTGGCGCCCAGACCCAGTATGTTGCAAGGAAGATCGACAGAGACCTCCTGTTAGGAACATGGTCCTGTCAGAGCTATCACACAGATTTCCAGAGCAAGTTATTCTTTTCAGTTTAGCATGTCCCATTCCGGCAGTAGAGTTCAGCATGTGTAGCTCATCTGATGAAACTAGCACAAGCATCATGACACATCGGCAGCCACCTCTGGAGGTGACAGTTGGCTACGTGCCTCATATCAAGAATGAGGTGCAGCAGGAGAGCTATGCAACCGAGATAGTTGGAGACAATGAAGAACGTATTGACGATGTTAGCATGCAACAAGTGGCTGAGACGGCAAAATCAAATGCAATCAATTGTTTCTCGAGTCAGCCAGAGCTAACGGGTTATGGAATGCTGTGGAAATCCAAGCATGGTGGTGCCGGCTTTATGGTGCAAAAGCAAAGCTTTGAAAGAGCACGTGCGCCAAAAACTCAATGCTGGTATTTGAACCGAATAAAAGGTTCAAAGAGAAGGTGATAGAAGAGAAGATGTTTGGATCTCCACAGCTAGCAAATTGTGAATTTGCATCGTTAGGATCTTTGGAACATTTTCCTTAGATGAATTGCCAGGATCTTCAGTAAAAAAAAAAAAAAGCAGGGATTCTGAATGACTTGTTCGCCCATATATATCAAATTAAGACGAAGTTTCTCTCAAGGTGTCAGCGCTTGTAACTCCAACCTCTATTGTGTTTTCCTTTCTCATGAAACACACAAAGGTCCTGCTATCCTTTGACAAATAAAACTGTTGTCGGTGCTTTTGTTCACCAACTAGCCAGTTGCGTTGCTAATTGCTAGGATCTTCGGAATATTTAGCTTACACGCAATGCTAGGATCTTCTATCAAAAAGCATGAACTGTGAATCAGCTGCTACTTGCTCACCCGTATGGACTATCAAAGATATAGGAGCTTCCAAGGTGCCAGCACTTGTATCCACAAACCTGAACATCGTTGGTAGCAAGCTCATTAGCTCTGTATGAGAAATATCAGCGTTATATAGTCTCCTCGTGGTGCTATCATTCTGCTCATCTTGAAAAGCTGACTAAGCAGTGATCAACCATACTCTATCGATCAGCTGACTCTTTGTGGTACTACCACACAGCAGCTGCTTCGCAGCTCGTCACTGATAATTGATTCTGGGACAGTTATTTCAGAAGGAAGAAAGCAATGCTCTGCAGATTAATTCCAGAATCATATAGAGACAGGATGGAGCAGCACCGCTCCACAGTCCAAACGCCGTATGTGATCTTTCAACTGACTGAACTTGAATTTGATCACTTCTACAGTTTTACCCAATTATGCCCATGAAAAAACTTTCCAGAAGTAGAAAATAAGCTGAAGCATCCAGATTCATTTCAGACAAAATAACTTCAAAATATTGAGTTCAGATCAGAGTTTTCAACCATCAATATAACACTCACCAACCAAAGTAACATTAACAGACAACCTGAAACTCAGATTTCACTGTCACGATCATAACCAACCAGAGAGATACAACATAATGTGTCCTCATAAATTAAACTAACCAACACAACACCAAACAGTTCGAAGCATCAGCTCCAATAAGATGCCAACAGTAGCAGACTGAACTTGATGGAAAGTGGTCAGCTGCTACCAAACTTGCTCATCAGTGATTAATTTGTCTTCGCTAGCAATGGCAATTTTCCGCAAGCATAATCTGAAAAGTACACCACAAGTTAAAGTTATTTCATAGCTAACTACATACAGTTTTTGGCAAGATAAAAATGTAGAGATATGGCTCCTGTTTAATATTTACAAAGTATCCTGAGAAAAGAGCGTACTAGCAAAAATATTACATCAGTAACTTGCAGTTAATTAAAGAAGAATCAACAAGAATATAAAGAATTAGTACTGAACAAGTAGAACGTGACAACAACTAGATTACATCTAACGTTGCATTGTCATATATTCAGTTTCCAAAAGCAAAGGTATCATATTTCAAAACTAACATCTATATATCTGAACTTGTCACCACAAACATAGCAAGTCTCCGCTAGCGTGGCAATCTGCTGCTAGTACAACGTGAAATACCAAGCATACAGAGTTCATAGAGCTTTAAAGCTCAAATATATACAATTGAACCAACTAGGAACCTAACTTCGAGTCAGTTTGATTGATTTGTAAATTGGCCAGGTACTACCATTCTTAGGCCTCAGTAGGAATTAATTTGTCTCCGCTGGCAATAGAAATTTGCTGCGAGCATGATTCGGAAAACTACCCACCATACAAGTCATAAACTGTTTAAAATCTCACTTTACACAGTTCTTTCAAGATGAAAACAGTAGAGATTACCATTTCTTTAGTAAAAGAACATAAAAACCAAAATGTAGATCAACAACTTGCAGTTAATATGAAAAATTGAACAACTTCCTAGGACCATCTTGCCAATATTAAGAATTGTCTGTAATAAGTTTTCAAAGGCAAAGGTCTCATTTAGTTGCTGCTACCACAAATGGAAAAGTACCAGGCATACAAGTTCAAAGTGTTCCAAAGCTCAATGTATACCATTTTTAGGATGAAACAGTAGAGAGTGCCCATTCCTGAAATTTACAAACTACGAAGAGAGTATAATGACACACAAACCAAAAGGCAACAAGGAAATGGCTACAATTTTGGAGTCTCGCAAGGTAGGATGTTGGCACGTGAACAAATCTTGCCAAATACCAAGAAGGATCCTTAACAGTTGAAACTAACCAAAATTAGGTGTGGCACTACATTATCAGATATTAAGCTGTCTGAAGCACAGGAGTCATTTATTTCGACTCAACAAAATATAGACAGAATTCAGTGTCTGAACAACATATAGACGCTGCACAGTACAGGATTACAAACAAGCAAAGGCTGGAGCAGTACCTGGAGTGAAGAAGCTAATGAAGGGGAAGAAGGCATAGTAATCCCTACACGCGCCTGCCTTCCTCACCCGCCCTGACTTCAGCTCGAATGTGAAAGCACCAGTTTTTGTGCTCATGAAGAAAGCCCCGGCACCCTCAGCAAAATCAAAAACATCAGCTTTAGGCAATATCTTAAGCTTGAAGACCCTCTGCTGCACCCATCCTGTAACCCCCTCTGGATTCACCATTCTCGACCAAAGGTAAAGTCTGGAACCACTTACACCAGCAAGCCCCAGCGAACCATCCTCGTTTTGCATGAGGACTGTATACTTTTCGTACACACACGGCAAGTCAATGAATGAAAAGCAATGCTTGACCAAATCATACTTGAGAATTCTGGCACCAAGGTCAACAATGCAGTAGATTTCATCTCCGATAAGGGCAGCACGGTTTACGTCGAAGATGTACCTGCCGGCAAAGTAAGTAGAATCCGGCGTGCCCCAGGCACGGGCCTCCGATGAGTACACGCACGCGCGTACGGCCCAGTCCGCGTCGTCGTTCCCCACACAGACCACGAGGAACGGACCTCCGTGGCAGTCGCGGTGATCGCAGCCGACCAGATCACCACAGCTTTGTAGAAGGTGTACCAGATATCGAGCGGCGGCAGCTCCTCCCGGGAACCGGTGATCGGATCCCGCACAGAGACGTCCCTGTCCGACTCCGAGTTCCTGAGGAGGACGCGGCCGTGGCTGCAGTCGAGGACCAACCAATCGTGGTCGTCGAACGCCGGCCGGCGCAAGGGGGGCGATGCTTCCGTGGTGGGGATGAAGTGAGGGGAATGGCTCGGGAAACGGACGCTGTAGAAGAAGCCGAGCAGCGGGGCGCCTCGGTGGAAGGCGCGGTAGCGGCGGAGGAAGGCCGGGTCGGAGGCAATGCGGAGCCAGAGCTTGCAGACGAGGGAGGCGCGGAAGAGGTCCGCGGGCTCGTCCGGGAGGCGGAGGAGGATCTCGGCGACGGCGTCGTCGATGAGCTCCGGCGGCTGGCGCGGCGGCGCCATGGCGTGCTCGTGATTTGGTGCGACGAGGGTTTGGGTGGGGATTGGGGGCAGTGCGACAAGGGAGAAGACGACGGCAAGTGAGCAACCTGTTTCGGCCCATCATAGGACTGGAAATAGAATTGCTCGCGGCCTCGGCCCGGTTAGGCCCATCACATTAACCTTTAGTCTGGCTCTGCCTGCGCTCGAGAGCCTCTTGTTTCTATTGTATGTGCACGGTAAAAACAATGCAAAATTTGTGCATCTTTTTACCTGTTCAGACTGCAAACGAGCTGACTGAAGCTAAATTTATCAACCAATGGTAGCCTAGTTTTGATCAAGTTACTGAAAATTAAAGCAGATGCTTTGCAATTCCCGTGTACGGAAAGTTAGGTGAAAAATCGGACCCTTTCAGTTCGAAATGTATTGCTGAAAATGATGAAACGACTATCATTCTAGAATGAAACTGAAAAAAGGCATTCAGATTCATATTTTTTTTTCAGTCAAAAGAACCACAATCTATCGTCTTCAGTTCAAGTGGACTTCTCAGCAACAACCAGATTACAATTAACTGTGAACCTGAAATACGGTATCCAGTCATGATATTACCAACTAGACAGTGCTTAACCGACCACAAACACAACACTTTCTAAACATTTTTATGAATCAACCTACTCAACAAGCTTGAAACGTACCACTGCTTCAACTTAGGAAGCTGTTTCAAACCACAACTAGTATATTTCAAGAACAACAATATTACGCGAGATAACATGCATCACATGGTTCTGTTCCATGCAACCTTTTTTTCCCAGAAAAAAAGGGTTCACGATGATAAAATGGAAGGACAATGTCTTGAGTCTAACAATATCCTTGATGTCGCTAACTGAAACTATTACCAGCTCCCTGCCGTGTTAAAAAAAAAGTTGTTTCACAATTCACACATCCCTTGTTAGTCAGTTAGCTGGTGTGGAGTCGAGTTGAGTTTGCAGGTGTGTTGATGTCTCGATCCAACCGATTGTTGTTGTGTCAAGTGTGCGGCCATGTTGATGTCCCAATTCAACCGGTCAGTATTGTTGTTCGTTGTTGTGCCCAATCTGGACGTACTTCTTCATTTTAATATAATCGGCAGCTCTCCTGTCTGGTTCGTTTTTTTTTTTAAAAAAGCTGATAGATGAATGAACTTCACAATCATGGCACCAGCAAACCTTGCAGATTTCCTACTATGTGGCTGTGCCAACTGCCAACTTTATGCAACCTACATGCATGGTGGCTCTTTTTTATGAACTATAACTGGATGAAGCAAGTTCTAGGACATGCTGAAATAGAAAATAGAAAGTCAGGCCATTTTCCTCGATCAGTCGTCAGAGCAGACCAAGGCAGGCAACATACTAACAAAGAATGGAGCAACATATTGCTCCCATAGTCCAACACAATAGAGCTTTTTTTTACAAGACATTAAAGCTTAAATAAATACATGATACCACTAAGGACCATCCTTGCTAACAGAGACTACTGAATTTCAATCTTTACAGTTCAATTCAAGTGCATTACAGAAAAGCAGAAACAACCATCCTTGTTCCAAAAGTAAAACAAAACTATACTGAACCAATCAGATCCATTTTTGAGTAAATGAACCACAATATACGTTCAGTTCCAAGTAGATTGATCATCGATTCAACCATCAAAGATCAAACATAGTCTTAAGTCTTAACAGTAATGATCATAAACAACTATTCGGGTTTCAAAAAAAAAAGATCATAAACAACTATTGAGGAAGAGTATAAGGTCCATAATTGATCATGGTGGCTCAAACTATAAGAAATTAAACTACCAACTGTTGAACAGAATACTAAGAGACATCCAAAGCATCATCCCTGCAAGATGTCAACAGCAGCAGATTCAACTCGATGGATTTGTAAATTGGCCAGGTAGTACCTACCATACTTCAGCTCAGGAAGTCAGGAGTGGTTAATTTTCTCCGCTGGCAATGCTAATGAACTGCTAGTAGAACCTGAAAAGTACAAAGCATATAAAGTTAAAATTGTTTCAGGTCCAGTCTTTTAAGATGAAACCTTGCTAGTATCTGCTGTGTAATATTTACAAACAATATAAGCGAAATAATGTGCAGACACAGAAGGCCACAGACAAATTAGCGAATGATTTTGCAGTGGTGAAGTTCCAAAGGTTCTCACTGCAAGGTTGTGTTTTGTAATGTCAGATTCAGATTGGCGAAAGAGCAAATATCAAAAATATTATAATCAATAAATTGAGGTTTGCAGCCAATCTCTATCTCTATCTCTATCTCTACTATTTCTAAAGCAAGCAATGATTTCTTGGTCCATCAATCGGAATCCTAATTGAAACCCGAACAAATCAATCGGAATCCTAATCGGACAAGGATAAATCAGTCGGAATTCGGATAATCAATGCCTCATATGGTCAGAGCACAGTCTGTACACGGAGCAAAAGAGGGCACTGTGCTAGTAGAAATAAAGATCAACTATTTTCTAATTTCAGGATTCAATAATTGTCCATAAGTTACAAGTAGAAAGTGACCCAAGCAAGGTATGATGTTCCACCCTCATATATTCAGGTTTTTCTTCACACGTATTGTTTATTTCCATTCAACCAAATATCTACGTATCAAATCAAGTATGAAAGCAGTGAAGTCAGAATCATAAATAAGCAAAGGGCAAATATGGTGGCACGTACCTGGAGTATAGAAGCTCATGAAGGGCAAGATTGTGTAATAGCGTCTAAGGTCGCATACCTTCCTCACCCGCTCTGACTTCAACTCAATCATGAAGAGGCTAGTGTCTATACTCACAAAGGCAACACCCACATCCTCAGCAAAACCAACCACATTAGCTTGGTTATTACAGGAGATGTTACTAGGGAGCAATTTTTCAAGGTCGATAACCCTGCATGGTACCCATCCTGCAACTCCCTCTGGATCCGCCTTCCACCGCCACAGGTAGAGGCTTGAATCCCTAATGCCAGCGAATCCAAGAGAACCGTCCTCCATTGGCATGACAAAAGCATCCCTTTCTCTGCCCATGTCGATAACAGATAATAAATTCTTGCCCAAATCGTACTTCAGAATTTTGGTAGCCTTGCCCTTGCTCAGGGTGAGCTTGCGCAGGGTGAAGTAGGCATTATCCCCGACGAGGGCACCACGCTTGGCACTGACAGAGAAGTAGTAGCCACCGTTTGTTAGATAAAACACGGCTTAAAACTCAATCTTAATAGGATCTAACACCTAAAACATGAGCACGACCTATAGAACGATATGAATAATAAAGAAGTGTTTAGACCTCGACCGCCAGTCATCGTAGGAGCCGCTGAGGACGACATCTCGGCGGTGGTTTATGTTGGGGACGAAAATGGCGCTTCCGTAGTCGTTCCCGTAGGTGTTCCCGATGTAGATGAAGTAGTCGATCTCGCTGGGTACCGTCGTCCTTCCAGCCTATACCAACACTGTCCGGTGTTGGACGGCAGGCGAAGGCGGTAGCCTTCAGGTGGCTCCAGTGCCGCCGTAGATCGGGATGGCTGTAGTGGGCGGCTAGGGTTTCTGAGTATGATTAGATTAATCACAAACACGTCGGGTCCCACTATTTAATATGGTGCTGAATGACCTGGGGCTACAACCACTAGTGGGCTTGGGCCTCCAATCAAGGCGCATAACGGGCTTTTACTTATCCGTTTCTTCTCCTTTTATTTTTGGCCTTTTGGACCACCGAAAAATTCCAAAATTCTCCCCTTTGATCTAAAGGCCTAAACTGATGCCATTCTTAAAGTGGAGTTATGTAAAGAGACAATGTATCACAACAGTGTAAAATTCCATCGCAACACAATTATCCACAATGCATTAAACCACTTATCGTAATGGGAGGTGGTTGTCTTATGACCCTTTTAGTTCCAAGATCACAGGCTATCCAATAGTCCCATGCCGGCAATTAGCTCACGAAATTGATTGGGAGGTAAGCCTTTCGTTAATGGATCCGCGAGCATTTCCTTAGTACTTATATGCTCTAACTCAATAGTACGATCTTGGACTCTATCTTTCACAACATAAAACTTAATGTCAATATGTTTGGCACCACCGCTTGACTTGTTGTTACTAGCATAGAAAACTGCGGCTTTATTATCGCAATATAACTTTAGTGGTTTGCTTATGCTGTCTACCACTCTTAATCCGGGTATAAATACTTTAAGCCACACAGCTTGCCCCACGGCCTCATAACATGCCACAAACGCAGCCTGCATGGTTGATGCTGCAGTAAGTGATTGTTTGGAGCTTTTCCATGATATTGCTCCATTCGCAAGTGTGAAGACATAACCTGATGTCGACTTTTTAGTGTCAACACAGCCTGCGAAGTCGGCGTCTGAATAGCCAACTATTTCTAAATTCTTAGTTTTCTTATATGTGAGCATGTAGTCCTTAGTGCCCTGCAAATAACGCAAGACCTTCTTGACCGCTTTCCAGTGATCCATTCCTGGATTAGACTGATATCTACCAAGCATCCCGGTAATGAAAGCTAAGTCAGGACGTGTACATACTTATGCGTGCATAATGCTTCCAACAGCTGAAGCATATGGAATCGAACTCATTTGATCAATTTCTAATTGATTCCTGGGACTTTGAAATTGCCCAAACTTATCGCCCATAACCACTGGAGCAGCTGTGCCTGAACATTGATGCATATTATATCTTTTAAGAACCTTCTCTATATAAGCCTTTTGAGAGAGTCCTAATGCACCCTTGGATCTATCTCGATGTATCTCAATGCCCAGTACATAAGAGGCATCACCGAGATCCTTCATATCAAAATTCGATGAGAGAAAACCTTTTGTCTCATGCAGCAAGTTCTTATCACTGCTTGCTAATAGGATGTCATCCATGTATAAAACTAGAATAATGAAAGAGCTCCCCTTGATCTTAATATATATACAATTATCCACTATATTTTCAACGAATCCCAATTTCTTAATTACTTCATCAAACTTAAGGTACCATTGTCTGGACGCTTGTTTCAACCCATAAATGGATTTCTTTAGTCTCCATCCCAATTGTTCTTTGCCTTTCACAACGAAACCTTTTGGTTGCGCCATGTATATATTCTCATACAAATCACCGTTTAAGAACGCAATCTTAATGTCCATCTGATGCAGCTCGAGATCGAAATGAGCTACTAGAGCAATAACGATTCTGAACGAGTCTTTCTTCGAGACGGGCGAGAAGGTCTCAGTATAATCAATTCCCTCTCGCTGTGTGAAGCCCTTAGCCACAAACCTTGCTTTGAAACGTTCAATCTTCCCTTTGAAGTCATACTTAGTTTTGTAGACCCATTTACAGCCCACCTTCTTAGCTCCATCATGAATCTCTACTAAATCCCATACCTTATTTATACTCATAGATTTCAGTTCTTCTTCCATAGCCTCAATCCACTTGTGGGAGTGCTCACTACTCATAGCTTCCTTGATGTCATTATTACCTTTTCTCTCACACCACGCCTTAAACTTCGGGCAGTCTTTTCTCTCATGGCCCTCATTGTCGCAGTGGTAGCAGAGAAGCTTCTTAGGAGCAGATGGATCATTCTGCTGAGGAGCTTCATAATGTTTCTTACCCTTCTTTGGCTTATTGGGGCGGGATGGCCTCTTGTTTCCTCCCCTATATCCCTCATGTCTTACGACGTTGGCAAAGTTGGGGTTCTGAGAGCGTAGCCGTTCTTCCTCTTGAGCACACTTAGACACAAGCGTGGTGATGTCCCACTTCTGATCGCTTGCATTATAATTTATCTTAAATGGCCCAAAGACTGAAGGAAGTGACATCATGACGTGGTGAAGCAGCGCTGCATCATTAAGGGGACAGTCGAGGTCTCGAAGCTTATCCCTCATGTTGACCATGCCCATAATATGCTCTCTTACACTGCCTTGTCCATTATACTTAGCCTTCACGAGCTGAGATAAGAGAGTGCTAGCATTGGCCTTGTCAGACCCCTTAAAGTAGCTCTCAATCTTATCCATGAAGTCCTTAGCATTCTTAGGCTCTTTGTCAAGAGCTCCTCTGATAGAAGAGTTAATGGTCATGTTCATAAGACTTAGGGCCACACTGTCAGAATGCTCCCAGCGCTCTTTTTCTTTCTCATAAGCAGCAGTGCGTGCAACAAGGATAGTATCCTCGGTCCCTTGTGACACTGGTGCAACAGGCGCGGGCATCCTCAGGGAATGATCCTTATCCATCGTCAGCAGAATAAAACCAATCTCAGTCTTCCACTTGACGAAGTTGTCCCCTCCCAACCGAGAAACACCATTGATATAAGTCATGATACTGGAGGGGGTGGCTTCTGTTCATAAAATAAAGTTTAATCAGTAACGACAACAAAATAATGAATGTAATCAGCGTTGGCCAGATTAAAATATTAATTAATTTTGAATAAACAATTTGCATCACTGTTGGCAAAAGCAAATAAACTTAGCATCTCATGAATTAATTTTGCATCACCATTGGGCAGAAATAAAATAAAGAATGACTTAGCGTAGTTAACGCAGCGGAAAAACTTAATTTTGCATCACCATTGGGCAGAAGCAAAATAATATAAAATAAACTAAGCATCTTAATAGCAAATAATTAAATCAACGTTGGTCAGAAATTAATTAAATGCTCAAAATAAACTAAACAATTCTGAATAAAATTCACATTGGTTTCTTTTACTCAGAATAACAACTCATAATTTTCTTATAATTTTCAGCGTAATAATCCCCAAGTTAAAATTTCTTAATGCTAAGGAGCAAAATATACTTAAAAACAGCTCAGAAATTAATAAACTGAAAATAAAACCAAAAAGGAAAAGGGCTTAAAGCTTATTGGGCTCTTGGCCCACAAACCGACGGGTGGGCCGCCAAACCGGCTCAGCCGCGCCGCCCTCCCCCCTCCCACCTGCCTGGGCCACGGGCCCAGTAGCGGACCAGTGGCTCGCCAAAGCGGCCCAACTCGGGCGCCCGCCATCCACCCCCCCCCACCCCCCCCCCCCCCCCCGCGGCTCAATCTCAGCCGTCGGATCATCAAAACCTAGATCCGACGGCTGAGCTTAGATATCGGAGGTATAAAAGAGGTAGCTTCCCCTGAAAATCTAACCCTAACTCATTTTTCCTCCTCCTCCTTTCCTCAAGCCGCTGGCCTCCTCTCCTCATGGCGCCGCCGGCTCGGGCTCGCGCCGCCACCGCTCATGGCGCCGTCGGCTCGGGAGCGCCCTCGGGCTTGCCCCCTCGCGCCTCGGGTGGCCGGCCAGTGGCGGCCTCCGGCGGTGGGGGCCGTCGCGCCTCGGGCGGCCATGCCTCGGGCCGCCGCGCCTCGGGCGGCCACGCCTCAGGCCGCCGCGTGTCGGGACCGCTGGTGCTTATGGCGGAGCGCCGCCTTGGGGGGCCGCGGCGGCATGCCGTCTCCGGCACCTTCACGGCGGCCATGGAGGCGGCCCGCTTCCGCGGTCCGCCATGGCCGCGCCTTTTTTTCTCATCGCCGCGGGTGCATCATGCCCCGTGCGACCTTATGTGAAAACCGCATGCAAGTGCCCGAGAAGTACGTTGAAATCTAGAAGAAAACCGGGCACCGCCGTGGGGTTTCTATGCTTATTCCGGGGGTTTGGGGGCTTTTCGGGTGGGATTCCTTTCGATCTTATGCTTTCTTATGCTTTATTTCTCTCGGATCTGACTTTATTCATGCGAAATCGAACTTAGAACTAACAGATCTAAACTAAAAAATGAATAAAACCGAGAATTTAAACTTAACCGAGAACTAAACGTGAAACAACCAACCAAGATCTAAAACTGGACTAGATCTATAGGCTCTTAAGGCTCACGGTTAGGTGCTTAGGCGAAAGATACCAAATGTTAGATAAACCACGGCTTAAAACTCAATCTTAAAAGGATCTAACACCTAAAACATGAGCACGACCTATAGAACGATATGAGTAATAAAGAAGTGTTTAGATCTCGATCGCCAGTCATCGTAGGAGCCGCTGAGGACGACATCTCGGCGGTGGTTTGTGTTGGAGATGAAAACGGCGCTTCCGTAGTCGTTCCCGTAGGTGTTCCCGACGTAGATGAAGTAGTCGATCTGGCCGGGTACCGTCGTCCTTCCGGCCTATACCGGCACTGTCCGGTGTTGGACGGCAGGCGGAGGCGGTGGCCTTCAGGTGGCTCCAGCGTCGCCGTAGATCGGGATGGCTGTAGTGGGCGGCTAGGGTTTCTGAGTATGATTAGATTAATCATAAATACGCTGGATCCCACTATTTAATATGGCGCTGAACGACCTGGCGCCACAACCACTAGTGGGCTTGGGCCTCCGATCAAGACGCGTAACGGGCTTTTACTTATCTGTTTCTTCCTTTTATTTCCGACCTTTTGGACCACCGAAAAATTCCAACACCGTTGCCTATGTTTACAGAGACCGGCGTCCCCCAGGCACGAGCTTTGGATGAGTACACGCAGCCATGCACCGACCTGCCCTCGCTGCCCACGAAGACGATGAGGAAAGGACCACCCAGGCAGTTCCAGTGATCGCAGCCGGCCGCCGCGCAGAGCACCATCATACCGTAGTGGAGCGACATGTGTGGCATGCGGGGCTCGGGCAGCTCCTCTCGGCCGCCGGTGATCGGATCCCAGACGACGAGGTTCCTCGTGTCTCTATGTAGGAGGAGGACGCGGCCGTGGCGGTAGTCGACAACCCATAACCGGCGGCGATCGTCAAGGGTCAACCAATGGCTGCAATTGAACGCTGACTGGGGGAACGGGCAGGCTGCCATGGTGGGATGGAATAGGCGCCCGCCGTCGTCGGAGTTCTGGATGAAGCCGAGCAGCGGCGGCGTTCGGTGGAACTCGCGGTAGCGGCAGGTGAAGTCGCGGTAGCTGTGGGGGGAGGGGGGGGGTTCCCTGTTAGATACCTAGGCATTCCTTTGCATCATGATAAGCTAAGAAGAGAGGATGTTCAGCCACTAGTTGATAAGATTCTGAAAAGAGTAGCTAGCTGGAAGGGGAAGTTGTTATCTCAAGCTGGGAAGGTAGTACTGATTAAGACTTGCCTTTCTAGTATACCTGTTTATTTGATGTCTTTTATTAAGTTTCCTAAATGGGCAATCAAGTTGTTGAATACACATCTAGCTAATTGTCTTTGGAATGATAGTGAGGGAAATCACAAATATCATTTGGTGAACTGGGACAGTGTCACCATGTGTAAGGAGTATGGTGGTCTAGGTATTCCTAATATGAGAGATATCAACCTCTGCTTGCTAGGGTCTTGGCTAAGAAGGTACCAAGTAGATGAGGATAAACTTTGGAGGAACATAATAGATTTTAAATATCATACAACTAGACCTAATGTCTTGCGTGCCAAAGAGAATAATAGCTCCCAGTTCTTTAAGGGTCTCATGTGGGCAGCTGAAGCTGCTAAGCTAGGTTTTAGATGGAAAATAGGGAATGGGAAGAAAATTAGGTTTTGGGAAGATAATTGGTTAGGAGGGTCTAGTTTAGCTATACAATTTTGTACAATTTTGGGACATCTATTTTCTTGTGAACGAACAAACAAAAACTATTGCTGAACTCTGGGATGGGGTGAACTTGAAATGCTCTTTCAGAAGAACAGTGAATGATAGGTTATGTAGGATGTGGCTGGAGGTAGAACAGCTAGCTTCTACAATTACTTTTGTAGAGGAGGATGACAACATGATCTGGAAGTTTAATTCTAATGGTCTCTATTCATCACAGTCTTTATATAAGATCATAAATTTTAGAGGGATAGTTCATGTTTATGTGCCTAATGTTTGGGATTTGAAAATACCTCCTAGGGTGCAATTTTTCTTATGGCTGCTGACAAAAAATTAGAACCTCACTAGGGATAATCTGGGGAAGAGGAAAAAGTTAGAAGATGAATCGTGTTTGTTCTGCAATGGAAAAGAAACCAATCAGCACCTTTTCTTTGACTGTGTGGTAGCAAAAAGAATGTGGAAAGAAATCTCTGCAATTATTGATAAGGATATTGGTAGTAGTTTTGAATCAATTGGTACCTGCTGGTTGAGTAATAAAATTTTTTTGGTAGTTAACATGCTTACTGCTACAGCCATCTGGAGTTTGTGGAAATATAGGAATGACATGTGTGTTCGAAACCTTTTATGGCAGAGTATGGGGAAGCTCCTGATGAAGATAGCTATGCTAGCACAGAATTGGCTAATTCTGTGCCCAGCAGACAAGAGACACGAAATGGAGCACTATCTGAGCTCTTTGAAAGCCAATGCAACAAAGCCAGAGATGCTGGGATCGCCAGTCTGATGATCCAAGAAGCAGCCTTCAGAGGAATGATAACAAGCTGGAAGATGAACAAGACCCCTCCGCGAACAGTGGCTGGTTCCTGGAGAACAGGAAGCCAAAAGATGCGCTGGGGAGATCGTGATGGCGGACAACTGGGTTCTACCGACACTAGGAAATCTGTAGATGATCTTATTTTGTTACTCTGTTTGCTCTCAGGTGTGTGGTGGTCTTGGCGTTAGCTATCTAGTTTCTGAGAACTTTAGGCGTGTGTAAATTGATTCAAATTTTTGGTAGTATATGATTTGGACTTCTCCTAAAAATTTTGTAGCATATGATTCGGATGATTTGTTTCCGTGAATTCGTGAAGCCATTTACCGGCAGTCACGGCTGAACGATCTATGTATGGACTGCATATTCTGGTAAATACAACTCTGAACAACCACGGTCCCTGAACTTGTGAAAAACAAGGAAAGAAACGTGAGAGGAAGTTTCAGGCAGCAAGTTGAACCAAAACCAAATTCAAGCCCGTTCGAGGTTCTAGGCTTCTAGCTAGCTCGATGACATTACACTGTATTTCAATTTCAAACACAAAAGACTCTTAATTTAGACAGACCGCACAACTTAAGATGAAGTGGTAGGTCTTGTCATTACGCATGATGAATCATCCAAGCCAGCAGGCTTTTATATCTCCGTTTACAATTGCCACCTGCTCCACAGCTAGGATTCAGAGAGGATACAGTTGAAGAGGAAAAGTGGTATTTCATAATATGGGAATGTCAGACAAATGAGAACCATCTATCAGTTTCAAAATCTTGTTAAAATAGTGAAAGGGCAAGATCTCAATCTATTCAGATGTGAGGAAAGTTTTGTACTGAAACTGAACTGTGATTGCAATCATATTTCCAAATGTATGTCTGAAAAGTCTGAAGTCTGAACTTCTATTTGGACAACCCTCTTGGCGATGGGAAACCAACAATGAATGTAAGATTAATTTTTTCAGGAATAGAAAGCAACATACACTCAACATAGTTTTAGTGCCAAGTATCTCTGTCAGGAATTAACAGAACAGCAACTGAAATATGCTTCACATATTAATCTGACATACAGCTTTTGCTATACGACCAGGATGATTTCAACAAGAATGGTGAAAAATTTACCATAGCGATTATAACAGCATTCGAATTTAAACTTCTCGATAGAAAAGAAACTACTTGATAGTAGTAACTCTGCAAGAATCAACAGTTGCACACTCAAGATGATGTTTTCGTTCTTCTTGCAGGTCTTACTGTTGATGACAATCTACCATAATAATCTGAAAAAATATGAAAGAAGAGAAACCATAACAAACATGACATTTACATTTACACTTTGACCAGTACTGATTCCAATGGTTTATTACAAAACTGATCTTGATATGTCAGATTTGAGCTGTGCCAGAAAAATAGCAGATTTCATCAACCATCAAGCAAGGTATATGAACAGCCAATCCAGTTCTCACTACTAATCGATGCAGTGAAAATAGAATTGATATTTGGCTAGCTAAAGCAGAGAATGGTTTAATTTCTCAGTTATGGAAATTCATGCCATAATTCGATAGTTGAGCTCTAGCAATATGAGATGAAACCAATTGGACAAGAGGCACCAAATAGAACGCAACTATTTGGAACTACTGAGCACCTAAATATATTGTGATCAATGCCTCCATCAGAAGTAAATATTGAGCCGACAAAATTGACCCTTGCATGGCAATCAGGCAATGTAGCTTGTTACTTGTTGACGCCAGATTTTGACACGTGTTGAATCGGCGTCAGAAGAAGAGATTGGCCGATGCGGCAGATCTAAAAGCTACAGTAAAGAATCGGCCGATTGAGGTTACAGTTGGGAATCGGCCAATTGGCGATGCGACTTGCGCCAACAGATTGGAACCACAACAGAGGATCCCGGTCAAAAGTAGCCTCATGTTGGTCAACGGAGTAATGCTGAATCGGTCGAGAAGCAAATAAAAAGAGTCCTAATTGGATTAGGAGACGGAGGCGGAAGATTCTGCGGGAGTCCATTTCCTTTATAAAAATATTATAGATATAGCAGTTTTTCTATTTAAAATAAGATTGTAACAAGCCGTGATCGACCAGGAGTCCTGGTTCTAGGGTATAAATAGGAGTCGTCAAGGCTTTGTAAATCATCAACAATCAATCAACAAAACACATCTGCTTTTTTCTAGTACTTTACTTTCAAGTCGGCAACTTCGCCAATACTTTTTCTTCTTTCACGAGTTCGTACGGATTGGCAGGGCTGCATCAACTTGATTTCCGGCCAATTGGTAGGTTCCGCTTATCGAATAACATCTGAGCTTTAACCTCGAGCGCATCGCTGTGGTTTCGTTTGGATTTATTCACTAGTTATCGATATTTACTAGAATTATAGGTTTTACCTGTTGTTCTAGTATTATCACCAATTATCCAGCTTGAGATTGGAACTATCGGCTTTATCATTGCTCTTCCTCGTCCATCGTCACATAGCCGATTAGATCTATTTCAATTGTTGCATTTGTAATAATTGTTTAAGTCGCTCCAGTAGTTTTCTTTTCAATTATTACGTGATTATCGGCTGACCATAGCCGGTTATCCTCATAGCAAATCGGCCGATTCGCCGACGCGCTCTTAGGGACAGATCGGAACCCCAGCCAATCAGAACGCCCTGAATTTAATACTCTTATTTCCTTGTCAATCAACAGGTCAGATTGACTGGCACGCTGCGCGAACCGCACCAGGGCAATAACCTGAACAGGAGCTAAGCAGATTCTCCCGGGTCGTGTGTCCGACACTGAAGATCATCGGCCGATTCCTGGCCGATTTTTAGCGCCAACACACTTTTGGCATGCTCGGTGGGATCAACTTCAAGACCCAATATGTCAAAGAACGCAGAAATTTCCAAGAACAATATCATTGAGGTCACAGAAGCAGATCTCAAGGACGACCAGAAGGAAGAATTGGCTAAACATCTGGAAGATTACAAAAGGATGTATCTGCAGTCGTTCAGTCGTACCAGAAGCGGGGAGTGTGGCAGAACCACCTGAATTAATCCGGCTCAAGTGTATTAACCATCACCATTAAGGCAGTCTCGGTTAACCTTACACTTCAAACGGAGTAATCCACTGGTCTGTCGGGTATAACCTCCCGATACAACCACGGTAGAGCGGATCGAATGCCATACATACAAATGCTCATGCGACGATGAGCCCAGAGAATACCACATTCCAGAAAATATTACAACATTAGCATAAGTAAATATTACAGACCAAGTTTTGAGTTTAGAAACCAAATACTTCAATGATCATACTAAGAAGTTCTTCAGAGTTTAAGTTGCAGCGGAAAATAAAACAACGAAAGCTACTCGACGATAAGGATGTCTCGATGAAGCCCGTACGAGACATCACTCGACATTATCTCCATTGGTCGGGGGCGTATCCCATTCCACCGACCAACCAGGGGGAAGAGTACAAGGCCAAGTCAACCTAGCAATCATGTCTTCGACAGTCTCACCTGAAAACGAGCCACAAGCAAGGCTGAGTATACTAATACTCAGCAAGGCTTACCCGACTATTGGGGTATACTTAGCCGACTCCTAGACATGCGAGGCTTTTGGCTTGAGGGGTTTGTTTTGCCAAAAAGCATATATAGTAGGTCCTTACTTTCAGATTTTAGCTCCAAGTTCTAGCTTTCTTTAACCATTCTAGGTAAGCAACTATCCAATATCATACATGGTGAAGCATTAAATTTTCATCCAACAAGTTTATTCATCATCATTGTTCCTCTTCTTACTCTGTGGGTAAAAGTGGTTAAGCAGTCTCAATAGCCGTGAGAAACGGACGATTCGAATCGAATTTCTTAACCTTGCAAGGGAAACCTAAACACACGTCACGTGGTTACTCCCAGAGTCACACGTGCAACTTTTCCCTTCAATTCCCGCTTCACGGAACAGGCCCACCGCCCTCGACTACACCTCCCCACGGACCTCGGTACGTCGGGCCGTGGCGGCCGATGCACCCGCCATTAGCTAGATGTGAACGAATTCAAGACAGTGGGGAGTATGTTCCGGCCTTGGTTCAATCCGGTACTTAAGCTTACCGATTACCATATTCTCGGCATGTGGTTAGTACGTTCAAAGACTTAACCATCACTTACCACACACTGCGGCCTTAGCATTTTTCACTAGACAGACGGGCCTCAATCATCAACATAAACATCGTACCATAGCCCGTCCGTCGTCCTTATGATTGCAGCGTGTAGTAAACAATCAACTCCTAATTTCTCGCGAGTGACAGGAAATCACTCGACTTTTAACGAGTCCTATTAGCATAGCATTCTATCAAACCTTGCATCTAGTGTTCAGAGCATGGGTACCTAGGATCATGCAACTAAGTTTTCATCCAACTCCTATAAACTTAATGCACAAGTAAAGTAGAGTAATAAGTTGCATAAGTTTAGAAAATAGGGTTCATGCTCCGGGGCTTGCCTTCTTGCGAAAAGTTAGTCCGGGGCTCTTCCGAACTTGGGCTCGGGTCTTCGGCAACTTCAGTTAGATTCACTTGAGCTTCACGCTGCTCACTCTCGGACGCGGGCACCAACTCGTACGTTCCGTCGGCGAGAGTCGTCGTTTCTACATGAATGCACAAGTTTAAGTAGTGGTGATGTTAAACGACATGATTTCCTTCACGATAAAGTTGCAGTTTGTAAAATATGAGTTTGTTGTGAAGTGAGTTACTTCATCAATCGTGGGCAATCGTCAATAGAGTTTATCTTAATCTATTTAACTTTATTAAAGAAGAAGGGGTTGTGTTATATTTAAACACCAACATGAGTTGAACACAAATACTAATCTAGTTAGCTTCTGGTAATAAAATTTTTATTCAAGATACATTATGCAGAGATAAGATCACTGTAAAAATTTCAGACATTTTTGTGTAGCATGTTAAATATGAAAAATGTAATACACAGCCACTGCTAGGATCTAGTTATTTTTATACAGAACAAACCATGCAAGTAGTGATGCTAAACATTTTACAGGGTGTTGCTATAACCATATTTGTGCTACTGTAAATTTTTCAGATTTTATTGTACATGATATAGAGCATAATAAATGGGACAAGCTACACTAATGTTATTAAAGATTATTTTCTACAGGATGTTATACAGGGCTTCTATGTATGAAACTTTTTGTACAGCTTAAGCTACTCTAATGTGTTTCATAGTAAAAAGATGAACATTTTCTAAGCGCTTTACTAATTATTTTTAATTAGTGAAGTTTCCCTACCACAAATTCATATGAACAGGTTACATATAGTAAAAATGTTTCTAAATTTTTCTGTGGCCTCTAGGTGTTACTACAACAACACAGAAAAAGTTTCATGACATTAAACATCACAGAACAGCAGGAAAAATTAGTTCTAACACTTTATGGCATAAAACAAGGTTGGACAAAAGGTGTATCTAGAGATGGCTTTTGGTCCTGATCTTTTTACACAGCCCTAAACATTAAGCAAGTAACTCACTGCCCAAACATTAGGGTCAGCAATGATCTACAACAGTGGGTACAAAAGAAATCCATTAAACCTTCCATTTAATCTAGAGCAAAATATATTGAGAATCTGAGAAACTTTGTGTAACAAAAGTTGTAGAATTTCTTCTACGGATTCCAGAACAGTTGATTTTGCATTTTTCTGAAGTTTCTACGATTTTATATGATTTTTACAAGTTCACTGATTTGGTTAAAACTTTCTTTACAGAGGGGTCCCTGAAAACTAGCAGAAAACCCCCTAGAAAGATTTGGGCGTTTGCAATGTAGTCCCTGGTCGCAATTTCACGGCGGGGTCATCCTGTCCGGCCAAATTCCGGCGAGCTGGGTCGCCGGCGGCGAGGGCAAGGTGGGGGAGCACGGAGAGGGAACCAGGGCGCACCTATTGGTGGTCTTGGAGTGGCTCGGGGTGGCCGGTGGCGGGCTGGCCGCGGAGAGCAAGGGCGGCGGCGGTGGGGCGGCGCGGACGGCGGCGCTCCGGCGATGAGGGCGGCGGGGCTCGGGCTGGGAAGCTTCAGCGCACTGAGGAGGATCCGTTTCAGCGCTTGTCTCGGGTCGAGGAGGGGCGGAGGAGGGAGTTCCACGGCGGCGGCGTGGAGCGGAGCTCGGCTCTGCTTTGCTCTGTTCTGCGGGGAAGAAAGGGGAACAGGGAGAGGAGGGAGGGGCACTGCGCCGGGCTTTATAGCCGGTGGAGCTCGTGGGGGCGGGCTCGGCACGGCCGGGGCGCGGGGTGGAGGGGGCGGCGAGGCTGGGCGCCATTGGGTGCGGCCGGCGGTGACCAGCGGCGCTATTGGGCAGGCGGCGGTGCACAGGGGTGCTGTGTCGCGTGCGAACTACGCGGGCAGGCGACTGGGCGAGCGAGATAGCGGCGTGGGCGTGCTACTGGCGAGCTGGGGCGGCACGACGGGGCACTGGGTGGAGGGGGCGGCGGCCAGCGACTGGGCAGCACGGTGGCGCACCGGGGATTGGGCAGAGACACGGCGTGGGGGGGGAGGAGAAGAAGGCGCGGCCCCGGTTGGGCGAGCGGGGGCGGTGCAGCAGGGCGCCGTGGGTTGGCTCGGCGCCTGGTGCCACGCAGGCGTCGAGGGCCAAGTGGCCGGCGGCGGTCGGGCGAGGGTGCGGTGCAGCAGAGGAGGGGCAAGGGCCTAAGTGTGAGAATTCAAAAATTTCCAGGGGGCTGGTTGCAAACAGTATATTTTCTCCACTTTCTAATTTGAATTTCAAAAACTTTTGAACACAAAAGTTGTTCAGAATAAAAAGTTCTACAAGTTTCGTTTCAGGCCAAAGTTTATTTGAGCTTTAGTTCCAAAGTTATTTTAAAAACTTAAAGAAACTCTATTCGGAGGGCGCGTCATTTTATTTCAAAATTTCATTTTCTTCCCTAGGCTTCGACTAAAGTTTTATTGGTCATGCTAATACTGGTGTGCTCATTTAATTTCATAGCTATATTTGCTTTGATGTGAAAGTGATCCAATTTGATTCATTAAAGTACATGCATTTATGCACATACAAACTTTTAAAGGTAAAAGCAAAACCAAACTTAATCCATTCCTTTTATTTTCTTAGTTAGTGATGCATTTTATTATGCCCGGAAGACTTGTTTAACAATTAAAACACCTGAGGTGTTACAGGGAGGCAGTCAAGAAAGCTCCTCTTCCTGTTCCCCGCCACATCACCATCGCTGAGGATTCGGGCAAGATGTCCGATATGATCCAACAGTCCGTCTATCAGGCTTTCATCGACCAATCCTCGGTGATGACCAACACGGTGTATAACACCGTCATCAGCTCTCTGGTCAGCGGAGCAGCCCAAGGATATCAGGGGCCAGCGTATGCCCCGCCTATTGCACCTCCAGCCAGAAGCTCACCAGGCACGTCCCACTCGGCTCCTCAGCCAATGTCAATGCAACGCGAGGGATACAACACTCTGTTGCCTCCAGTGTCTCCAAGGTATAACGATGCACCATGCTTCCCATCGCAAGCACCGCTACAGCCTATCCAGATCGCTTCTGTGCAATCGTTGCCCACAAACTCTGTACCCTGGGGGGCATCGGCAACGACGGCTTTCCCGGATCAATCAATCGGACATGGGAGCCGTTCCATTCGGCCGTCCGGCCGACGGTCCCTCAGTATCAACCAGTCCCGTCAGAAATCGGTAGGGGGGCAGGCGCTGTAGAAGCACTCCAAAACACGGCATCGATGACAATGTACGACGGGGCGGCGGATTCGCTTCGCCATCAACTGTCAACTGCCCAGGCGGCCATCACGCAATAGAATTCGCCGCATACTTCGATCCATCACCCGGCCGTACCACCGCCAATCCTCCAACATATGCCGGCACCTCGAACGGCTGTTCATCAGCAGCAGGTGGATTGGACGGCAAGAATAGCTGAGGTAATTCAGGACCAATTTGGGTTGAAGCCGAAAGTGCAGACTTATACATACAAGACGCCATACCCATGGGCCTAGGACCTACTGCCGTTTCCCCACTGGTACAAGGTTCCTGATTTTACTAAGTTTTCGGGGCTGGACGACACATCTACCGTGGAACATATTAACAGATTCATCATCCAGTGCAGGGAAGCCGCCACGCAAGATGCTCTGAGGGTGCATCTATTTTCATCGTCTCTGTCTGGATTGGCCTTCCAGTGGTTCACCACTTTACCACCTAATTCCATCGTTACTTGGGCCGATCTGGAAAAGCAGTTCCATAAGTACTTCTACGCAGGAGTACATGAGATGAAGCTCTCGGATTTGACCAGCCTCAGGCAGAGGATACATACAGAGGTTCAGAGGTTCAGAGAAATCAGGAACAAATGCTACAGCCTGGCTCTGACCGATGCCCAGTTGGCCGATATCGCTTTCCAAGGCCTCTTGCCACAAATCAAGGAAAGGTATGCCTCACAAGAATTTGAAAGCCTAAGCCAGATCGTTCACCGATTGGCAGGTCAGGAAGTCCGTCCGTTTGAGCAGCGGAGGAATTTCCAGAAGAAGGTGGCATATCTCGAAGGGTCTGAATCGGAGGGAGAGGAGGAAATCGGCCTGGCAGAATGGGTAAAAGGCAAGAAGCCAATATCATGCCCTTTTGGAAAGAAACAACCAGAAACATTCGGCTTTGATACGACAAAGGCCGATAAGATTTTCGACTTACTACTTCAGGAAGGGAGAATCTAGCTATCACCATACCATACCATTCCTTCGGCCGATCAGCTTAAAAAGATGAAATACTGCAAGTGGCACAACGCCACGTCTCATGACACGAATGAATGCAAGATCTTCCGTCAGCAGATACAGTCGGCCATCGAGCAGGGAAGACTCAAGTTTCAAACCCCGGCAAAGCCGGCGAAGCCGATGAAGATTGACCAGCATCCCTTCCCAGCCAACATGGTTGACACGGGAAGAAATTCACTTCAAACCAAGGTGCTGACATCGGAATCGGCAAGAAATAGCGGCGCCGTAGATCCCAGGAAATAGGTTATGGTGGATGAAGTCAAAGGGAAAAGGCGGGCTGACGACAGGGGCGAAGGATCGGGACGATCATATAGACCCATCACTTCCCAATTCTTGCTCAGAAAATATCGGCAGCAGCAGGAATAGTCAAGATGCCACGAGGAGATGATACGCCAACACGAGGATCATTGGCAATGTCCGTTCTTCATCCATTGCTGGGAAAATGACCTCCGATTGCCATCAGCCGATAACTGTCCTGAGTGCAACGGATTGAGCTGCGATGATCGCCCGTTCAAAAGATCACGCTCCAGAGATAGAGAATCAGAGCCGATCAGCAGAAATCGGCGCGAACAAGAAGGACGGCGCCTTTCAGTGCATGATCGGCTGGGGGGCAGAGTTGACCGGTATCACTGGTCAAAAGGCAGGATCAACCAGCAGGAGCGACTGGGGGGTAGGACCAGCGTACACGATCGGCTGGAAGAGATGGCTGATGACAGGGTGTCAGACGAAAACCCTTTAGGAAGGGAACCAAATTGGCAGCACGCCAAATCGTCGGCCAGAACAGTGAACCCCAGATGGTGCCCTGAAGGATTGTCTAAATCCCAGAAGTGGGGAATCCAACGCCTGCGCCAATGGGAGCAACAAGAAGAAGAGCAGAGGCAGGCGCTGGAAAAGAGAAATATCAAGTCTCGGGTCTGGCGCCCCAAGAAAAATAATAGCAAGGAAGCGAACAGTCAAGAATCGGCAGCTGATGTCAACATGGTGTTCATATTGCCGATGGAGTTCATGGCGCCTGCCGATCGAGACAAGGCGACAAGGGTGGAAGAGCAGATGGCGCAATTGGTATTAAAGCCGATGACGGCCACCTTTGAGAAACCAGAAGACGAAAAATGACAACATCTCAAGGCGTTATTTCTCAAAGGGTACGTTAACGGACGACCCGTTACCAGGCTACTAGTGGATGGAGGCGCCGCGGTCAACATCATGCCATATGCCATGTTCTGGAAGTTAGGCAAAAATGATGAAGACCTGACCAAGACGGACATGATGCTCAAGGACTTCGAGGGCAACGTGTCTCCCGCCCATGGAGCGCTCTGCGTCGACCTCACCATCGGCAGTAAGACCCTTCCTACTACCTTTTTCGTTATTAATGGTAAAGGGTCCTACAACATGCTGCTCGGTCGCGACTGGATACATGCGAATTGTTGTGTCCCATCTACAATGCACCAATGCCTCGTGCAATGGGTAGGCGACAGTACAGAGATAGTTATCGCCGATTCCGCCTACAGCGTCGCAGCGGCCGACACGCAACAGTGGAGCTGTGAACACGTCAGGTGTATATCCGGCAGGACTTGGGACACTGATTTCCTAAAGGTGTCCGATTTCGGTCTACAGCCGATCCAAGCAGTCGGCTCTAAAGATTCAGAATAGATGGATCAGTTCGTCCGAGAAGACGGAAAGCTTGGGCATGGGTTTACGTCGGCCGATTCATTAGAGATGGTGGATTTGGGAGATGATAGCAAACCAAGGCCGACGTATATTAGTGCTAACTTGGATTCTGGATATAAGTGTAAATTGATAAGTTTATTAAAAGAATTCAAGGATTGCTTTGCTTGGGAATACCATGAGATACCTAGTCTAGACTGGTCCATTGTGGAATACCGGTTACCTATAAAATCAGGATATCGGCCATATCAGCAGCCTGCACGACGGTGCAACCCCAAAATTCTACCTGATATAAAGGCCGAGATCACAAGATTGATTGAAGCAGGATTTATTCGGCAGTGCCGTTACGCCGAATGGATTTCTAATATTGTGCCCGTGTATAAGAAAAACGGAAAACTGCGCGTATGCATCGACTTCAGGAACCTAAATCAGGCCACACCAATGGACGGATATCCAGTGCTAACGGTCGATGTCTTGATAGATGCTGCCACAGGACACAAAGTCATCAGTTTCATGGATGGTAACGCTGGGTACAATCAGATATTAATGGCCAAAGAAGATATCTCGAAAACGGCTTTCAGGTGTCCGGGTCACCTTGGTCTGTTCGAGTGGGTTGTAATGACCTTTGGGTTAAAGAACGCTGGTGCTACATATCAGCGGGCCATAAACTATATCTTTCACAAGCTCATTGGTGCATCGGTGGAAATTTACATAGATGATGTTGTGGTCAAGTCAAAAGGTCATCAGGAACATCTAGCCGATTTACAAGAAGTACTGGAGTGCACAAGGAAGCATGGGTTGAAAATGAATCCGAACAAGTGTGCATTCGGTGTATCGGCCGGGCAATTCTTAGGATTCATGGTCCATGAGCGCGGAATAGAGGTTAATCGGAAGACCATAGACGCCATCAACAAAGTTGTAGCCCCACAGAACAAAACTGAGCTACAATCCCTCATCGGCAAGGTCAATTTTATCAGAAGATTCATATCCAACCTGTTCGGGCGTATTCGAGCTTTCACTCCTTTGTTGAAATTGAAGCCCGACCAAGAATTCGTGTGGGGGGAAGAACAACACAGAGCGTTGGAAGATATCAAGCAATATCTGATTTCACCTCCGGTGTTAGTCCCGCCACAGCCTGGTAAGCCGTTCAAATTATACTTATCAGCTGATGAACAAGCTATTGGATCGGTGTTGGTACAGGAGTTCGAAGGGAAAGAACGGGTGGTATATTATGTCAGCAGAAGACTCCTGGACGCCGAAACAAGATATTCCCCGGTGGAACGGCTGTGCCTTTGTTTATACTTCTCATACACCAAACTCAGGCACTATTTGTTATCGGCAGAGTGCATAGTTGTATGCAAAGATGATGTGGTGAAGTATATGCTATCACTGCCGATTTTGAAAGGACGGATTGGAAAATGGATCCTGGCTCTGTCAGAGTTTGACTTAAGGTACGAATCGGCCAAAGCTGTCAAGGGTCAAGTCATGGCTGATTTCGTAGCCCAACATTGTGGACCGGAAATTGCTATCGTTGAACCGGTTCCATGGACTCTGTATTTCGATGGTTCTTCGTGTGGGGCCGGATTGGGAATCGGCATCGTTCTTGTATCGCCTCGGGGGGCAAGTTATGATTTCTCTCTGCCGATAGAAGCGTCAGCAACTAATAACCAGGCGGAATACCGAGCCGTCCTAAAGGGTATCCAATTATTAACGAAAGTCAAGGCTGATGCAGTCGAAATTTTTGGGGATTCCATGCTCATCGTAGATCAATTAACGGGGAAATCTGAATGCAAAGATGATATCTTGAGGATTTATTATGAAGATTGCCTCCAGCTGTTAAAGGAATTCAAGTCTGCAACAATTGAGCATACACCCAGAAATTATAATGAAGAGGCCAATAGGCTGGCCCAACACGCGTCCGAATATCGGCCGATTCAAGGAGCTTTGATTTTAGAGCTCGTGGCCGATGATTGGCGAAAGGAGATCGCCGATTACTTGAGGGATCCGTCCCAGAAGGTGGATCGGCGAGTACGTTTCCAGGCCACAAAATATGTGTTACTTGAAGACGATTTGTTTTACCGGACGATTGATGGGGTTCTTCTCAGATGTCTGGGAACAGAAGAAGCAAAGGTCCTGATGGGAGAAATCCATAAAGGCGTATGTGGAGCCCATCAATCGGCTCACAAGATGAAATGGATGATCAGAAATAATGGGTATTACTGGCCAACGATTCTTGAAGATTGTTTCAAATATTATAAAGGATGCCAAGACTGTCAGAAGTTTGGCAATGTGCAACGCGCACCAGCTTCGGCTATGAATCCAGTAATCAAGCCGTGGCCATTCAGAGGTTGGGGAATAGATCTCATCAGACAGATTCACCCTCCATCGAGCAAAGGGCATAAGTTTATATTGGTAGCCACCAATTATTTTACTAAATGGGTGGATGCAGTTCCTTTAAGGAACGTGACATCGGCCGATATGATCGAGTTCGTTAAGAACCATATCGTTTATTGATTCGGTATTCCTCAGACTATCACAACTGATCAAGGAACGATGTTCACATCTGGAGAATTTGGAGAATTCGCCGCCGATATGGGGATTAAATTATTAAATTCTTCTCCGTACTATGCTCAAGCCAATGGCCAGGCCGAATCGTTCAATAAGGGGATAATCAAGTTGATTAAGAGGAAGATAGAAGAACAACACAAAAAGTGGCACATGTCTTTAGCTGAATCTCTATGGGCTTATAGGATGGCTTGCCATGGAGCCACTAAGATATCTCCTTATCAGCTGGTATATGGTCACGAAGCAGTCTTGCCTTGGGAATTAAGGACGGGGTCAAGGCGTATATCGCTTCAAGATCAGCTGACGGCCGATGATTATTCTTTCCTCATGAAGGATGAGCTCGATGACTTGGCGGGTCAGCGGTTGAGGGTCCTGATTAGCATCGAAGAAAACAAGAAAAGGGTGGCCAGATGGTATGACAAAAAGGTCAAGGTTAAACAATTATCCCAAGGAGATTTGGTATAGAAGTTGGTGCTGCCGATAGGGTCTAAGGATCCCAAATTCGGTAAATGGTCGCCCACTTGGGAAGGGCCGTATAGAATCGGCCGATGCGCTCCGGGAAATGCATATATTCTAGAAACTATCGAAGGGGAAGAATTCCCAAGACCTTTAAACGGGAGATATCTGAAGAGGTACTATCCAAGCATTTGGGTAGATGCATAACTTGCAGTAAGATGCATCAAGACGGCGTGGCCGACTCCTATCGGCTGTTGTCTACATAGCCGATGTAAAGATGACATCGCCTTAAGGAGGAAACATTTTTGGTTTGGTCTGACCAATTCATTATTCGATGAAAACAACAGAGTACATGGACGACATGGTACAAGTCGCCCTTAGAATAAAAAATACCAATATATCTATTGATTACGCTTTCTCTTGATTTCTCTTTCAATCTGGCCTAGTTCTATCAGAAGGCGGGTGGTCTCCTCCTTCAGATTCTCCATGGTGGCTTCAGTCTCAACTTGATGAGGGAGTGGAGTACTCTTTTCAGCTGGCAATCGCTTGGGGCAGTGAGCATTTATACGATCCCAGTACTTCTGGACATCAGCAGGAACATGACCTTTAAGTTCTTCAGAATGAGCTCTTATCAGATCTACGTCTGCCTGCGACAGTGGTTCATCTGAATGCATAACTTCGATAGCTCGTTCCAGACTGGGACTGAGATGTTTTGGCTAAAGAGAGATAAAAAGCTACCCAGCATCAGAGTGATTGAGATGACAAGGGGAGAAACAGAGGAAGGATCATACCTGGTTGACACAGGAGGAGGAAGATGAAGAAGACATCCTGATGTCCAGTTTGGGAGGATAAAGATCCAGTTATTGGAGGTGGAGAAGATGGGTAATGCATATGCCTCTGGAAAAGGTGTGGGATCTCATACTTATAGAGAGAAGGAAGTAAAGATATAGTGGGGCACGTCCTATCAAGAGTAAAAGTGTTCATAAATGCAAAGCTATCAAAAGAAGCAGTCCAAGACCGAATCAGCGCATTAACATTAAGGGAGGGCATCTATGGTCGCGATAGCTCGTTGCCTAATCTGATCGGCCGAGTCTAATACTCTTTGGTCGTCGTCGGCCGATCAGGGAATTTCTGGCATATGGTGATGAAGTCTTATCGCTTCACGGGCCAGGTTCTGTCTTTCTTGTTTCAGCCCGGTGATGACGGATGGAAGTTCTTGAAGTTTCTTTTCTTCAGCAGCTATGTCTTTGGTTACTTGCTCCATTTCTTTGGCAAGCTCTGCCCTCCTCCGTTTGAGGCGATCTATTATGCCGACGATATCTGGGCGGGAGTTCTCAAGAAAGTTGATCCGTTGATGTACTTCTTGAGCTCGGTGTTTGTAAGAATCAGCGTCCTCCCGGGTCTTTGCTAGCTGGGCACGATCGGCCATATGACGCAGGGCCCTGAACACTGAGGTCTATATCGATTCTATATATGCAGCAGGTTCCAAAGTTTCTGTTGCTTCCTCCGGAATTCGGCCCCTGACGTCATTGAGAAGCCGCCGAATCAGCGAAGCATCTTCCACTAATCGGCCGATATCATCTTGGAGGAGGGTTCGCATGCTCTCGAGCTTGGCGCGGACATCATCAGAAATTGAGCTCGACGGAACTTGGCGTGAAGCGACTTCTTCATCGTCGGGCAAGGAAACCGCAAAGGAGAAAAGGCTACTATTGGGAGTGTCTTGTTCTTGCGGAAGAATAAAGACAAGGATTAGCAAGCAGTAAAAGGGAATCGGCTGATTCTGGTGATAAGTTTATTACCTCCTTGAAGCGGATCTCTCTTGCTTGCGCCGATGGGAGTGCCTCCCTCGTCACAGGAACCGGTACGATCGGCTCGTCAGAAGAAGAGGACTCGACCACTATTAATGCTCTGCTTGGGCCAGCTTCCTGGAAAGGTATGACAAATAGATTTTGTGAGTATACTACGGATAATTGAATAGGATGATATGAGATATTTGCCATACTTCTGTTGGTCTGTCGGCCGATGTTTGTTGAGGGAGTACAGTCGACGCACCCAGATCGGTCTGCATCAGAGTCAGTTAGTTTTCTGAATGTTGAAAAAATCGAGTTAAGAGATTATCTACCTCGATGAGGAGGGTCGTTGGTGCTTCGGGTTCCGCTTGGGATGTGGCCGATTGCTGTGGAGATTGCACTGGAGCGGGCTGTGCAGCCTGGCAGAAGGAAAAAGCTAATATTCGTAGAGCACTTAAAGATATGTGAAGTGTGCGAGATTACCTGAACAGCTTCCACTAGCAGTGATGCCGTAGCCGCTCCGACTTCTGCGGCGATTTGGGGATCGGCCATCTCAGTAGTCGGCAAGGCTGGGGGAGTTGGAGTTCAGCCGATACTACCGCCGATTGGTCAGTTGGTCCTATGCAGGCTCGCACTCGACGGCTTGTTTTCTTCAAAGTTGGCTTTCTCGACGTTTGTTTCCATCGACCGCTAGTGATGTCCTTGATGCTCGGAGGATGATAGCCGATAAGTGGATATGATGTATATGGACGATCACTCTCTATCGGCCTGCCGCTTTGGCTCCGCATCGGAGGAACTTGGCTTTCAGACTGAAGAGATAAACACAAGTTAGCGGTAAGATGGTAGCATGGAAAGAGGTAATATTGAAATCGGTTAGAAGAAAGATCATACCGTTGCACTTGAATCAATGTTTTCTGGATCCAAACTGTTGCAATATGTCGGTGGAGATAGACAGAAGAGGTGTTGCTTCCATTCTGCCCACCACAGTTTGAATTGTTGAACGGCAAAAGGGGCCACCGTCCAGTTGTTCAGATTGATAGTACTGGAGTCTGGCACTAAGTTGCATAGCCGATTGTAGTCAAGGCTCTTGGTCAGTTCATCTCGGAATTTTGCTTTCCCGGCAAAGTAAACCTGAATCGGCAGTTGACCAAAGCCCAGTTGCCTTGCTGCGGCCGATGGATTATAAAACTCATATGTGGGAGAATCCTTTCCAGAGAAGAAATTGGCTGGTAAAATCCCTGGCTTGATCAGGGTATCCATAAGTTCACTATCAAAATTGTGAGTGGATGAGTCGTAGCAGACAGGAAGCTCGAAAATCGGCCCTACTGTCTGATATGGATACCAACTGATAGTCTCTTCACTAAAGCCGTTGTAGAAGCATCTGAAGTATTCGGTCGTTCGAGTAGCAGTGAATTGACAGCCAGGGAAGGCCGATGCCGCTTCTCTGAAACATGTACAGCGTCGCGAATGGTGGGGTTTTCCTCTGACTCAATGTTGGGAAAAGTCTTGGTCTCTATTTGTTGCTGGGAGACCTTTCTCATATATAGGTTGAGCCACAGTGTGATAAACCACCAGGAACCCCCAGGATTGCCGATCGGCTCCCCTTTTGACAATCTGGTGCCGATTTGGTGCATCATGTGATAGGCTGATCCCAACAGATGCTTCCCAAGGGGGACGGCCGATCCTAGTGACAGAGCTTCTGCCAGGGCTTGGGTATTAGATGAAGGACCAACTGCTCTGCCACAGAAAAAATGTTTCTCTGGCCACATCATCAGAAATGTCGTATGTTCTCTCTCTGAAACCGTCCCAGTCCTCATATTCTTGCTGATATACCCCTTCCATCCGCCGATTCCTTTGGTTTCTAGCCGATGAGATGGTTTGATCAGATAATCAAAGGGGTGTCAGAAGAGGAGATATCAAGGCCGGTCAACAACAGGACATCAGCCAAAGTTGGAATCATGGGTCCATGTCCAAAAAGGAACGTGTTGAGTGCATCGGACCAGAAGTAAGAGGCCGCTATTACTAAGGGCTCGTTTTTCTCCATCTGGGACAGAGAGAGATCAATGCACTGGCCGATTTTCAGTTCATCCCACTGAACTCTCCTAGACTTGGCCACTCTGGGGTACCATTCTCTCCAGCCAGGGGTCTCATTCGGCCAAGATCTAAAGGCACCTGCCCACTGACCTAAATCCATGGGCGATTGCTTGAACGGAATTCTGTGAGTTTCTAGATTGATCAAGTCAGTTGGATCCGGATTCCCCATGGGGCCTAAGCAGATGAGTTCGGAGGATTCAGAAAGAGGAATAGTAATCTGGTGCCTAAGTGCCTAAAAAGAAGGAAAAAGGGAAAAAACTGAGAATGGGTCTAGAAAATACTTGAGCAGTAAAAGAGCAAAAGGGGAAAGTTTCAGATGATTACCTCCGGGATGAAGCTCATCGTCGCCAATGGAGCCGCCAATGGAGCTGCCGATGGAGCGGCCGATGCTGAAGGGGTTGCCGGTGGGACCTCCGTAGTTAGAGAAGTTTCCGATGGCGCCGCCATTGGAGGGGTGGAGCAGGTCACAGGCGAGATCGCCGGAGGGAGCGGTTGGAGATCGAGAGGGCTCGGGAAGAAGATGAACAGTGGTTCCCTGGAAGAAATTACTAGGCTCGTGGAGAAAGGAAGGCGGAGAATGCCAGTACTTAAGAATAATCCGAGAGAGAAAGGGTAAAGGCGGGATTTTTGCCGCGCCGTCTACACGAATTCTAGGGGAACAGTTGTTTCGAGCGCCCGGTCCGAGAAAATTGCAATCATTATGTAGAAGACCGCGGAACGGAAGGAGATTTTTACTGCGCCCGTTTCGGAGAAAAAGATTAAAAAAAAGAGTTTCGAAGTAAAAATTATGTTTTACTCCGAAACTGGGGGGCATGTGTTGACGCCAGATTTTGACACGTGTTGAATCGGCGTCACAAGAAGAGATTGGCCGATGCGGCAGATCTAAAAGCTAAAGTAAAGAATCGGCCGATTGAGATTACAGTTGGGAATCAGCCGATTGGCGATGCGACTTGCGCCAATAGATTGGAACCACAACAGAGGATCCAAGTCAAAAGTAGCCTCATGTTGGTCAACGGAGTAATGCTGAATCGGTCGAGAAGCAAATAAAAAGAGTTCTAATTGGATTAGGAGACGGCGGCGGAAGATTCTGCGGGAGTCCGTTTCCTTTATAAAAATATTATAGATATAGCAGTTTTTCTATTTAAAATAAGATTGTAACAAGTCGTGATCGACCAGGAGTTCTGGTTCTAGGGTATAAATAGGAGTCGTTAGGGCTTTGTAAATCATCAACAATCAATCAACAAAACACATCTACTTTTTCCTAGTACTTTACTTTCAAGTCGGCGGCTTCGCCAATACTTTTTCTTCTTTCACGAGTTCGTACGAATTGGCAGGGCTGCATCAACTTGATCTCCGGCCAATTGGTAGGTTCCGCTTATCGAATAACATCTGAGCTTTAACCTCAGGTGCATCGCTGTGGTTTCGTTTGGATTTATTCACTAGTTATCGATATTTCCTAGAATTATAGGTTTTACCTATTGTTCTAGTATTATCACCAATTATCCAGCTTGAGATTGGAACTATCGGCTTTATCATTGCTCTTCCTCGTCCATCGTCACATAGCCGATTAGATCTATTTCAAGTGTTGCATTTGTAATAATTGTTTAAGTTGCTCCAGCAGTTTTCTTTTCAATTATTACGTGATTATCGGCTGACCATAGCCGGTTATCTTCATAGCAAATCGGCCGATTCGCAGACGCGCTCTTAGGGACAGATCGGAACCCCAGCCGATCAGAACGCCCTGAATTTAATACTCTTATTTCCTTGTCAATCAACAGGTCAGATTGACTGGCACGCCGCGCGAACCGCACTAGGGCAATAACCCGAACAAGAGCTAAGCAGATTCTCCCGGGTCGTGTGTCCGACGCTGAAGATCATCGGCCGATTCCTGGCCGATTTTTAGCGCCAACATTACTACTGAGCAAAAAATATATATATATATATATCCAAATCACATACTAGGTTATATACTTCCTAAATACTCGAAGAATCTATATTATAGTTATTAGGATGCTGACAAGCAAAAATAGCATAGACAAAGTGCAAGATAATTTCACATCACCTGCACATTGAGCACTTTATCAGATTTAACAGGATGGGCATGACATTGTATTGGTTAACATTTCAGCTCTAGCATCATCACCATCATTTCCCCTGCCTACAAGCAAAAGAAGTTCAATAATCCAATGAGGACAAGGAAAAATCGAATCAATAAGAATAAATTAGAGGAAATGCGCTATAATCAGACAACTAGTATATATATTTACTGCATAAGTAGTAGGGAAAAAGAAACCAAATCTATTGCCAAGTATGACAGGGAAAATTACTTGGAGCAATCATAAGCAGTAATCTAACATTGAAGATTCAAGATCATCTTTACACTTATCAGCTGATAATAGAGAATGAAGTTATCAAGACGGCACTTATTCTAGTAATTTCTCAGCGAGCCTATATAGTCAAAACTAGAAACTCCAGTGAAAAAAAACAAGCATGACTGTCTGCATAGATGGAAATAGAACTATACTGTTTAAGCGGTAAAACTAAGCACTATTTATTCAGTTTTAATCAGGTAAAAGTGAATGGCAGTTCGAAAAGGCTCTTACAAAACTGTTTAAACATAGTGCTATTTGTTGAATAATTTAAGATCAACCATATGGCACACCATAGATTATAATTTTAACAGAAGGAAGATCAGCAGAGGTAGCTCAGACTGTCAGACATGGCTAGTAGCATAGAGAGTATATATTTTACTGAGTGTTCCTGTTACTCAATGTTAGGAGCGAATAATCAGAAGATCAGTTGATGACCAGTTACATGCATAGAATATTACTGCATATGTTGTTGGGCAGGCAAAAGTAACCACAACTATATTTTTGTACTAGGTCTCAAGCAGCTTATATACCAAAAAGCTTAACAAAAAGAAACAATTGGCTTCTGCACTTATGCAAATGCACTAATGAGGCTATAGTTACCTGCGCGCTGCGGTATAGAAACTTGTATATGGAAAATAAGTAGTATCAGTATGCAAACTTCTTTCGGAAAGATAGGTAAACTGATTTGACTCAAGGTGGATCATGAAGACACCGATAGAAGGCATTCCAAAAATCATATTGTTATTATCCTCATCAGACCCTAGTATCACATTCTCAGGGAGCTGCCACCACTTCACCGCCGACGGCCTCATCAGCTGGTCCAATTTAATGGTTTTCTTCAACACCCATTCGGCAGTACCATGACCACGAGAATCGACCTTCCTCGCCCAAAATCTGATGCGCAGCTTCGACAAAACCGCAAGGCCAAGCTCACCATATGCGTCCGTGAGATCTCGAAGCTCGTAGCACCGCCGGTTTTACAGGCTTCAGGCCTCTGAATTGCAGCTAGGCTCTGGCTATCCATGTCGAACTCGAGTACCGTCGGCCAGAGCAGCCAGTAGAACGCGTTGCCGACCATGACGCTGGAGCTGGGCATCACTGATCGAACCATGCTCGTGACGGCCGTGGAGGTGACGCTTCCCCACGTCCCGGGTTCCGACTCGTAGAGGCACGCCGACGCCCGCGTGCAGTCACTGTTGGCGCGCATCAGGACCAGGCTGAAGCGGCAGTCCCCGCCGCGCACGGCGCCGCCGGCGGCGGCGGCGCACGTCACCGCGGCGTCGCAGACGAGGCCGTAGGTAGACCACGTCGCGCGCGAACTGCCACGGGTACGGCACGCTGTGCTGGAGGCCGGTGGCGGGGGTCCCAGACGACGGCCTCGCTCCGCGACCTGTTGGCGAGCAGGGCGAGGCCGTGGCGGCAACTGAGGAGGCTCCAGCGCTCCCCAGCGGGGCGCCGCGGCAGGGAGAAGCGCGCGGCGGGGGCGCGGTCGCGGCGGAGGGGGGCGCCGGGCGGTTGTGGGGCCGGGGTGAAGACGAGCTCCCCGTAGTTGTCGGTGAGGAAGCCGAGCAGCGGGGGCGGGGGCGTCCGGGCGCGGAAGCGGCGGAGGAAGGCCGGCTCGGCGACGAGGCGGCGCCAGCGCCTGCAGACGAGCGCGGCGCGCGGGAGCGAGAAGTGGCGCGGCGGGAGGCGGAGGAGGATCTCGGTGAGGAGGTCGTCGTTGTCCAGCGGCAGAACCGGCGAGACGGGGGCGGAGGAGGCGCGGCGCTGGGCGGTGATCAAGCTCTCCTCCTCGGCCATCTTGTCGCCGCCGGCTCGTCGGCTTCTGGTTGAGTTTGACGCAGGCAGGATCGCACCGGTTTGGGTTTGGGTTGAATTGGTGGCTTGGTGCTGGGCGGATTAAAATTGGCGTGTCGTCCTGTCGATTTAGGAGTTCGTGTCGAGCTCGCAATGGAGCTCGAGGTGTTGGTACATGCGGCTCCACAACGGCACGCACTGGCGCGGTCTAGAGCTTGAAGATTGTGAGGTTGTCCTTCATGGTTTTGTTGCAAACTTATTTGTTGAATGTGGAATGAGGATGAACTTGCATGATGAAAAATTAATGAAATCCTATAGATAATTAGCAAATTAAATGTGTATTGTGTATATGGAATTGCTTAACACATATACATCATCCATATTTCCGTGTCATTAGTTGATCATGAATGATTGCAATAACGAATGCACAGATTCAAAGTAGACAAATAGCAATCACAAGAGAGTTAGGTTATTCTTTTTTTGTTCTCCCTGCCGAATACCTTCCGGACTCATGCTAATTAAATTTAGACTGATTGTCAGTCCCTATCTAATCCATCCATAGCATGCATACTCTATGAACATAATAAATTCCTACGAATATCCAGCCAAATTCAAGGATGGTGTATACAAAACAAATAAAGGTAGGAGTAGCACAGGTTTTAGATAGAGATATCTAATTTCACAAACTCATTGTTCTTGAGCACAAATATGTCAGCATCCATATTTTTCATGTTACTTACCGAAACCTGACTCTGCGTATATCCAAAACCACAGCTAAATAAAGCCTTATTACCTGGAATTCAGAAGCCCGTGAAGGGAAAAACAGTATGGAAGATTCTATCCTCGGCTAACTTGGTAGCCCGGTTGGACTTGAGATCAATGACAAAGTTCCCAACTTGTGTCGACAGGAAAATGATCCCCACGCCGCCGGCAGCAAATCCAACCGCTCCAGGTGAGGCATTGTTGGGGAGCAGCTTCTCGAGGTCAGCGATTCTAGTTGGATACCATTGCGCATCTCTGCCTGCTTGACCATCCATCCTCGATCATAGGTAGAGGGAATTGAGAAGATCCACCATGGCGAATCCCAACCCATCCAGTGGCGGAGCCAGGATTTTGATATTGGGTATTTCCAACATAAAGGTGTAAACAGAAAAATGTATACGGCAAAGAAAATTTGAGTGTAAAAACTAAATGATTCATGCTATAGACATGACCGCTAATTTAGAGAAAATTATTCAATTATGCTACAAATTTGGACTTGAAATTTGGGGAAAATTACAGCATAGAATCTACTGCATCCTGCTGGCGCTTGGATCATCCTATACTGTTGGGAACTATTGCACCTTATTGCACCTAGCTTGCTCCTTTTCTAACATACTATAGCTCTTCTAATCCTCTTAGCTGTTGCTACGGTATTAAGCCGTCTATGGTCTACCAGCTTGGTCCAAGCTTTGGATTTGAGACGTAACATAGATGGAGGCTAATAAAATACAATGTGCCAGACTTGAGAGGTAAAGAGACAGTGAGATAGAGATGATGGGCTAGATAGTTCCTTATAGACTTAGAAACAATAGAATTTGACCCAACATAAACTATACATATGTATATACTTTATAGGAAAAAGTTCAATTTACTCCCTTCAAGTATAGCTAAAGTCTGAACAACCCCCTAAACTATAACTTCGTTCAATTTACCCCCTATGCTATTTAGTTCATTTACCCCATAATATAATTTATTTTTTTTATTTCTTCATACACAAGTTGAATTTTAATTTTAAATTTTGTAGGGTAATAGTGGACATCACAATGCATATTGAAAAAATTGTTATAATTTTTTCATCGTTATTTTACATATAATTTTAAACTCCAATGATTAATTTATTATTAAATATCCTAACCTATCAAAATAATAATAAAAAAATATAATATATTTTTCTAACATGTGTTATGATATGTACTATCATCTTATAAATTTCAACTTAAAACTCCGCCTATACATGAAGAAATGAAAAAACAAATTGTATTAGGGAGTAATTTGAACCAAAGGGCATAGTTTGGGGGTTAAAATGAACCAAACGAAAGGTTAGGAGGTTATCCGAACTTTGGCTATAGTTCAAGGGAGTAATTTAGACTTTTTCCTACTTTATATATACTTATCTTTTTGCAAAATAAGTTGGGTATTCCCGGAATACCAGGAATATTCCGAGACTCCGCCCATGAACCCACCGTCGTCCATGGTTATGAGCACCAAGCGCCGCCAACAATATTCAGGTAGTGGAATGACGGACATCTCCGTCGCCAGATCGTACTTGAGGATTCTGACGGCAGTGAGCGCCCGAGACATGAGGACGAAGTGGAGTGCGTTCCCTGCTAGGGCACTTGGCTTCAGCTCGAAACAGCAATCCGGGTGGGGAGAAGACGCCGTCCGCGTGCTCCAGCCGCCGCCGCGCTCCGACGAGTAGACGCAGGAGTACATGCACTCCTGATCGGGGTGGAAGCCCACCACGACCACCCTGAAGGCGCCGTGGTGGCAGTCCAGGTGGCCGCAGCCGTCGGTGGCGCAGAGCACCGCCGCGTTCCAGCGCGACGGGTCCACAGAGATGGGCGGCCGGGGAAGCTCCCGGTGGTTGTCCGTGATGGGGTCCCAGACGACGAGGCGGACGGAGGAGACCGCCGAGGGCCAGCCCTGGAGGAGGAGGACGCGGCCGTGGCGCGCGTCGAGGGCGCGCGTCTTGAGGTGCACGGCGCGGGGCGCGCGGAAGGAGGAGGGGCTGGGAGAGGCGGGGACGAAGTGGGTGGCGTAGGCGAGGTTGCAGAGGAACCCCAGCGCCGGCCACCGGGGCCGCGCGGTGGCGCGCGACGTACATGCGGCGGAAGCCCGGGTCGGAGACGACCCGGCTCCAGCGCTTGCAGACGAGGGCGGCGCGGAGGAGGCGCGCTGGGTCGTCCGGCGGGCAGCGGACGAGCACCTCCTCGACGGCGTCGTCCACCAGCTCCGCCGCCTCCGCCGCCATGCAGCTTGCTCGGAGCGTTTGTTTTGGTTGACTTTGACCGGGGGCGCCGCCGACTGGTCCCTCGTGGTGGTCAACGCTGAGGATTGGGTGGCTCTGCCAGGTGGGGCCGGGATGGCAGGGACACAAGGTCTGTTCAAGAGTCAAGGTTTGTTCAGTACCTATACGTACCAAAATACCCCTGCCCGCTCGTCACTCTCGAGTCGCGCCCCCAAATCAGGCCGCCGCCGGCCGCAGCCGCAGCCGCCGCCGCGTCCCTCCGCTCTCAGCGTCCCTCGCTCGCGTGGGTGCGGAGCGTACGGAGGGCCCCTCACCAACCCCGCACACCAGCTCCGCTGCTCCACCGCCGCCGCACACGCCCCATCGATTCAACTGCCGGCCGTTGCGCCATCGCCAACCGAACTCCCTCCTCGGGGATCGTGGCGCCGCTGGCCGGCCAGTATACCTGCTTGCTTCGTGCTGAATTCGGGTTGGAATCCGACTGGCTAAGGATGGAAGGAGGTAATTTCGAGATCCGGTAGTGGAATCCGATTGAAAGTGGAGGACGACGGAGCAGTGGGATGCTTCCAGCGTCCGATTCGATTTCAAGTCCGAATTTTTCCGAGGGATTCGGGTTTCTCATCACCTACTCGGATCGGGAGTTCAGGTCTTAGTGCTGAAGGACACCCAAAATTAAAATCAAATCATGCCTACTTCACCGATGATATGGATCAACTTACTACACAACTAACTAATTATACTCGTGATATAGGAGTTTGGGACATGGAAACTAGCAGAACAAAAGATATTTTTTTCGCGACCGTGACTGAGCACGTTTTTCATTAAGAGAAAAGAGAGTTTTGTTACAATAGAAGGTGGGTTCCGGAGAAGAAAAACCTACCTTCAAAATCCAAAATCCACGCAACATGATTATACGATTACATCTGTGCGACCCGAAAGCCTACCCATGGCCGCTAATGCCAGCTCAAGCTGCCTAAAACCTGCCAGAAACCAAGCTGCAATTTCATCAGACACACGAGCTAAGACATCCTGTATTGTTCTCACCCGTCGATCGAAAGTTCTATCATTCCTCTCTTTCCAGAGGAGCCAGCACACCAGGACAACAAGAGAGTTGAAGCAACGTCTGCCAATCTTCGGTAATTGTTTCCTCACGTCGGCCATCAAGCCACGAATTTGTCAGACCGGATGCTTGGCGCGACCGAGTCCCGGCCCAACTTGCGCAGAACCTTGAACCAGATCTCCCTTGAAAAAGGGTAGGCAATCAGTAAATGGTCAATCGTCTCCGGCAGCTGGGCACAAAGCACACATGAGTCATCATCTTGTAAGCCGTGTCTCTTACGGCGGGCGGCTGTCCAACATCTTTCATGGATCACAAGCCAGATGAAGAATTTGCATTTAGCTGGGGCGCGTGTTTTACGAAGAAGTTTAGCTCCCTCGACGGGGTGCTGCCCCACGAAGAAAGACATTACGCGGATGAGGTGGAGAAGATCTTATCAGCAGTCCACTTCCAACAGATTTTATCAGATCGACCCTCCATCAAAGCGATGTCCCTCGTCTGATCCCAAACTTGTAAATACTCTAGAAGAACCTGTACAGTCAGTGCCCAGGTAATGTCCCTAATCCACCGGTCTCCCTGCAATGCTTGGGCGACGGTTCACTGCTTTCTTACTCTAGAGTCAATAGCATTGCAAAGGTAAGGGGCGAGGTCCATCAATGATTGACCTTGCAACCAACGATCGGTCCAAAACAAGGCCTTAAGCCCATCCCCTAGCTCAACATAAATGGAAGCCTGAAATATGGCTTGATCAACATGTTCTTCTTCAGCAGGGAGAGATTAACCCCTTCTGTAGCTGTCAATACATTTGATTATCCATGGGGAGAGATTAACCGCCAAAGCTGTATGAGTCGGTATAGCCGATAGCATGCTCTTTATCAAGACGGTTCTTCCAGCCCGAGACAACATGCCAGCCTTCCAAGTCGGCAACCTGTTAACGACCTTGTCAATCAAGGGTTGTAAGTCAGACTTACTGAGCTTTCTTAAACCAAGAGGGATGCCCAAGTAGCGGGTGGGGAAGGGATCAATCTTGCTCGGGAAATGAGTGAGCAGGGTAACAGTCGCCTCCAAATCGCATAGAATAGGCGAGATCATGCATTTAGACATGTTTGTCTTAAGCCCCGAGGCCCCTGCAAAAATCTCTAAAATAATCTTCATGAGCACAAGGTCTTGCTGTTCCACCGATAGGAAGACCACAACATCATCAGCATATAGAAAAGTCCTTTCCTTGATCTTGTGATGTAGAGACCGCAGAAGACCCCAATCGTCAGCCTTCTTCATCAAGGCATTTAGCCCCTCCATAACAATCACAAATAATAGTGGCGATAAGGGGTTACCTTGACGCAAGCCCCTGGCATGACATATCCTCTTGCCTGGCGACCCGTTTAATATCACCTTTGTGCTTGCCGAAGAGAGCATGAGAGAAATCCAATCAAGCCAACGCCTTGAGAACCCAAGATGGTGCAGCAAGCTGAGGAGGAAGCGCCAGTTAACAGTGTCAAAAGCCTTGGCGATGTCGACTTTGATGAGAGAGCTTGGAATTTTACCACGGTGCAGTAGCTTAGCTGTTAATTGCACAGCTTTATAGTTCTCATGTATGAGCCTGGACTGACTGAAAGCACTCTGATTGCGCTTGACAAGGTCATTCATGTGAGGCGCTAGGCGGCGTGCCAAAACATTGGTAAACAATTTTGCAAAGCTTTGTATTAAGCTGATCGGACGATAATCACCAACGGCAGATGCATCTTGCTTCTTACGCAGCAGCACCATGTAGGCTTGGTTTACTAGATAGAAGTTGCGGCCATCAAGGGACCAAACCGCGTGGAAGGCTCTCATGATGTCATGTTTGATAATGGGCCAAGCTGTTCTGAAAAAGAGTCCTGTAAACCCATCCGGAACCGGCGCCTTATCCGTGGGCATGTCTGCTATGGCCTACCAGATTTCGTCCTCGCTAAAGCAGTGATCGAGGTTCACGTTATGCACAGATGGGAGGTTCGGCACCTCAAAATTGATTTGGTTTAACTGTTCACCTCTTGATCCTATGATGGCGTCAAAGTGATTGAAAACTGCCTGAGCCATTTCCTCATCTCTGAATAGCGCTGCTTCATTTATTGTCAATTTATTCATATGATTTTTACGGCTTCTATGACAGGCATGGAGGTGAAAGAACCGAGTATTAGCGTCCCCTTCGGCCAAGTAGGAGAGATGGGCTCGCTGCCGAACCAAAGTTCTTCGTAGGGAGGCCAGTCCTAAGGAGCATAGCTTTGCCTTACGCCGAAGGGCCAACTCATGAGGTGCAAGCGCTCTGAAATCTTGTGCCCAATCCAATTGGTACACAATTTCCTTGGCGATGGCCAGTTGTAACCGGATGGAGCCTATCCGCTTTGCACTCCAGCTCTTTAATGCCTTGGCCGTGTTACGCAATTTGTAGTCCAGGCATCTGAAAGCATCCACGTTTGCATCCGACCACGGTAGAGGGGCGTTCCAACCCTCCTCGACGATCTGTAAGTACCCGTCGCACTTGGGCCAGTAATTTTCAAAACGGAAATGCTTGAAATGCGGCAGGGCACAATCAGTTTTCAAAAGCAGAGGCGCGTGGTCGAAGCACTCAGTTCCCAAAGCTGTTAGATCATGGTTAGGAAAATCATTAACCCAATCTTCCGAGGCGAAAATCCGATCAAGCCGCTCAAGCGCCGGCTGGTCACATTCGTTCGACCAAGTAAACCGACGCCCCTTGAGGTGCAGCTCCTGGAGCTCAACATCATTAATAAATTGCCGGAAGCAATTCATCATGCGTCGGTTGAGCCTAGAATTGCTTTTGTCCTCAGCTCGGTAGATAAGGTTAAAGTCACCACACACAAGCCATGTCCCCGAACAGACAGCACACACCTACCTAAGTTCTTCCAGAAAGAGTAAGTTCTCATGCTCCGTTTGTGGCCCATACACACAGGTTAACCACCAGGTTTCCTCATTTTGCCGCAAGGTAATCTTAGCTGTTAAACTATACGACCGGAGCACAGGACATGTCACCGTCCAAGCGTCCCTTCTCCAAGCCAGTAGAATTCCGCCGCACGTGTGGGTCGCCGGCTGGTAAAGAAAGTTAAAACCGGAACCACAAGTCTCCAGCACCACACTATCAGAACACACGTCAAGTTTGGTTTCCTGAAGAGAAATTAAAGAGATGTTCTCCTAGCCAATTAGTTCACGCACGACATTACAACGGGCTCTAGAATTTAGCCCACGCACATTCCATACCAAACAGTTTTCACCAAACATGATAAACAATTGTGCGGCCAAGGAGCAGCACTCAAGGCACCATCACGGGTGCGGCCACCTCCGTTGCCAGCGAGCCCATTCCAGTAGGCAGCAGCGCATCAAGGGCTTGGAAGTGTGGGATTGTTAGGGTGGAGGAGAACATATCCGTAAACTGTTGGAATGAAGATGCATCCGGCGGATGGCCATCCGAAGTCATGCCTAGTTTCTTCATCATGACATTGTGCGCTTGAACAGCAGGCTTCGTGGCTCGGTGACGAGACTTTTTTGCCAATCTCTCGCTGCGCCTGATGGTGAACGCCTGCTGCTGTTGTTGCCAAGACCGTCGTCTTGGCGGAGAGGCGACCAGCACCGGCGGCGGTGCGTCCCTGCACACATTATGTGCAAAATTAGCGACAACCTCATTCACCGGAGTATCAGCATCAACAAAGAGATGCAGTGGAAGGGCTTCCCGCGTCCCCCAAGCAACCGTTACATTTTGCAGATCGGGGGGAGGGGTACAGATCACAGGGGCTGGACCCTGAACATCAAAATGTACCCATTCCAAATCAACCATAGCCGAGGGAGCACGTTCGGCAGAAGGTGGATCGAAGTTATCATCAGTAGCAGCATTTGGGCTTGATGGGGCCAAGAGTAGGTCGGCCTCGAGAAGCATAGGATCCTCAAGGATCGTGATCGCCAACCCAGCAGAGGGAGGCAATGTGCCACTGCCGACCTCCACACAGGGTCGGCTGCACCTGCGTCCACCCACTGCCTCCTAAATCATAGGATCAGAAGTCTGAGCATGGTCAACAACCTCATGTTCCATATCAAGAAGCACAGCTGCATCATCACACGCGCAGCATTTCACTGGGGGTGCGAGAGGAACTCCCAGCGGTGGCTGGGCAGACGTCACCAGCCGACCAAAGCGTAGCGGGGCAGGCAGCCACCAGCCCAACGCCGCACCATTTGCCGGGACATCCGAGCATGGACGACCAGCACCGGCAGTAACCCCAAAACCGTCACCGGAACACGGTGGCCGAGAGCATGCCTGACCGAAGCATAACAAGCAGGCAGCGACCAACCCAACGCCGCGCCATCAGCCGGGGCACCAGCATTGTGACCCCCGCCTGTTCCAGAACAGCCGGCCTCGCCGCCAGCATCCCCACCGTAGCCCGGAGTACGGAAGACTCAAGGTCCTAACCGAGAGCGCCGGTGGAAGCCCGGGTAATCATCCTCATCATCAGAATTGCTTAAGACACGATCCGGTGGCGTGCCAGAATCGTCCGAAGAGCCGTAATCATCCCAATCATGAATCTCAAGGATTTCAATTTCTACTTTGTAGCGCAACAGAGGCAAATCATGATGAATAATCTGTTCCGGTCGAAGGAAGAGCACATTATCACCTAGATCAGGAACACGTTCAGGTTCAGGTATGCGTATAACAGCCTCATTGGGGATCAAATCTGGATCACTGCACCAAACAGCCACCTGAAAACGGCGCGAATCGGCGCGTGCCACCGTGGTAGGAGTAAGCTCAGGTTCCGCACAAGCATCCTCGTCCACAACAGGGGACGAGCGCGACCGAGTGAGGGAGTCGCCCGTCTGAAGCGACCGCCGCGCATCAGCCATGAACCCGCCAGCCTCGCGCACAGGGGAGGCGGATCTGCGCCGATCTTCGACCGCCAGACATTTCCCCTTGGGGGAGGAGCAGGGGGGCAGCCAGTGAAGCTCCTCCTCGTCCTCGTCCTCGGAATCGGACGGGAGACTGAAGCAGAATCCCTCCGGAGAGCCCACCTCCGCGGGATGCGACGGACCAGCGCCAGAGGACGGGGAGAAAGGGGCAGCCTCAGGATTGAGGCGTCTGCGACGTAGATCCGGCGTGGATCTAGCGCCAGGGCGCTCGCCGCTGGGTGGGGGCGGGGGAGGGACGGGCGGGTCGCTCATGTCCCCAGATCCGGGGAACAAGGTGGGATCAGTGGGTGCCGGGGTCGGGGGGACCGCCGGCAAGTGGGGCAGGTGGCCGCCGGGGCCGGGGGTGACCGCCGGCGGTAGCGGTTGGTGGCCGCCGAGACCGGAGTGGTCACCGGCGGGGGAGCTCGCTCGCTCGTCCAGGTAATGGAGATGAGTTTTAACAACAGTAAATATAGACACGCAGCACGAAGGACATTGTGTCTCAGATTTGGTCCAACTGGCCATGTCCCACTTGGATAACACCCAATCTTATGAAGCTGAATTTGGCATTCAGCAAATAGGTGTACTTTTTAATTTGTTTTAGATATTGAATTTCTTTTGCTATCTTTTGTATATTTTTTTCCTAGAAAGGAAAGGGCTGTACGTCAGACATCAGAAAGAAAATGAAAGATAGGAGTTCTAGCTGCTGTATGCTCCTGTTAAAACCATTCATGAGTGTATTTTCATTTGGAACATCATGAAGGTTACGAAATGCTCATGGTTTGTCTTCCTTGTTCTTGGTCAATTTCCAAGGTTAGGCTGCGAAAATGGCAGCTTTGGCCTGTTGCAGTGAGCTAAACAAGCATAACCTAGCTCTGAATTATGAGCTGAACTGAACGCTGGCAATTGTTTCTTTAGGTATACCATGGCCAAAAGCTTTTCCTCAGGGCCTGGAGAGAGGATCAGAGCCTCGCCGATGACTTCTGGCAAACAGCATGCTTCTGTGGAAGAACCATCGAGGTTCTACACTGAGAAAGAAGATTCAGCATTCATATCTGGGCTTGCTGTCTTCTGGCATATGCCTACTGGAACCAATCGCAAGACTAGACTTGAAATCAATATCATAGTTCATAACCTCACAAGTGTTGCAGTGCGATCTGTTGTAGCCGTACACTGCTATTCCTAGACGATGCCAGTTAGCCTGTTTTCTCATGGTTTTACGGTTGACAAATGGAATTGACTCTTGATATCTTTGATGAATGAATGTGCCATTAAGACAGTTTCTTTTTATGCCACTGATACCACAATGACCTGTACCATTGAGACATCGAGGAAATGTCAATCTTTCAGTGGCATGGAAGGAATTTATCCATGGAACATGTGTTTGTCGCTAACCAAAATGACTAACAAGACCCCACTAATAAATTTTTTAATCAAACAGAACTAATTTATTATACACAGTACCACCAGTGAATTACCACACTTGCACTAAATCACTAACAGAAAATGGACTTGTATTCCAGAAACACAAACCCTTAAACAAAATGCACACCCTCTAAAGGTGTTGGGCATGACATTGGAAATGTGCAGACAGCCACATTAAACTCATCAACTTTTCCCAGATCCATGTTGCCAATAATTTTCACGAAGGCCGATAAGTTTGTGCTAGTCAGCATCTGTCACTGGTACACTCAGGTAAGGAGAACACAGTACATCATTTTTTCCATAAATACAATTCATGTATTAAAAAAACTGTTGGATCACATACTACATATTAACGCAAAGCTGATTCTGCATAGTGAACATCATATGATTCAGCACTTTAGCATCAAAAAAAGAACTAAACCTGATCATGATAGACCAGAAAAGTCAAACGTTGAACTCATGAACAGTTAAGAAGTTGTTGAGCATTCATGAATTCATGAGTTCTTCATAATCTATCGATGCTGCAGAACTCATCTGCACAGTGACTTCCAATGAGGAACAAATGCACTGACCTTCCAAAGAATGAAGAACGAGGAGCAAGCGCGCTTGAGAAGGCTTGAAGAACAGTTGTTATCTAACGATGCCAGAATGGCGGATGAAGTAAAACGACAAGCTGCCATAGCAATGAGTCAGCAGTAGCAATCAGAACCGGCTTCGGTGCCTAATGTCAACGAAGCTAATGTGTCTCAGCGAAGAAGCAGCTGTGCTTCCACGGAGCTCCATGTCGATAACGCAGTTGAAACCGGCCAGCAGCGCTATCCTGTGGATGATATCACTCAACGGACACCTTGTGCGCTGCAAAGTAAACACAAAGGCATAATCTTCACGGTTGTCTACGGTATTGCGCCAACCCAACTAGGAGACGTCTACCATGGACAACCGATTCCTGTTGGATACGCTAAAGTAGGTGTGGACGAGGTGTGCTAGGATTATGAGACGCTCGAGCTCGACATTCCTAGAGGTGACGGGGAGATGACACTAGCACAGTCCACTCATGGTTGGATCCTGTGGGACAAGCACAACATCCTCCTCAAGCCTACTGATCAGGCATCAAGGCTAGCATCTCCGCAACCTTCTCCAAGGGCACGCAGCACGAGTCCACCGTCTGCCACCTGCACCACAACATTCTCCTTCAAGGGCACCTACCATGAGTCCACGGTCACCCGCTTCATCTCCTGGGAAGCCGGCTTCTCCTCAGTCACCTCCTCCTAGGCAGCGGTCTCCTCCTTCACCTCCTCCACCACGGGCAAAGAAGCAAAAGCAACCGCCTAAGAAGCAATCATCAATTAAAAAGCCTCCAAAGAAGAAGGAGCAGACGAAGAAGAAAGCTAAGGAGCCTGCTAAGCTACAGTGGGAGAAAACTTATGAGGAATGCTGTGAGGAAGCTAAGAAAGCGGTTGACGAGCACTTCAAACCGAAGAAGCTAGAGAAGAAGGTACCCATAAATCCAGCAGATTCAGCCTTTTTCTTAAAAATGACCGATGCAAATAGGAGGAAGTTCATTCCACAATCAGACTACAACCGCTCAATTACCAAGTCATACGAGAAGAAGAAGAAATCTGTTGGGTCGTCTGATGCTCCACAACTCGGAGCCAACAAGAAGCAATCAATTGAACCGCTCGTCGTGCTACCAACAGAACAACAAGGGCTAATTGCTTTTCTGGGCACCTCTCGTCTCTCGGCGGCTCAGGTTGCAGGGCCTGATGAAATTGTAACACATCCCGGAGTTGCTAGATGGAAATATGAGTTTCACAAGAGCCTTGTTCCCCGGAAGTCGTGCATGTGCTTCCAACGCAAATGTGCAGGCTACATAATTACTACATGCTCGCGTCTAGCCGTAACGACTGTATGCTGGATGTACGGATTAAAGATGAAGATTACTTTCGTTGTGAGGATATGATGTGGTTGTATTTCGAAGAATTATACCAATAATACCATCAAGACGCCCTCGACATCAGTTTCGTTAGCACCTGACTTCTTGGCTTCTATAAGTGGTGTTTTTTAATTTTTATTTATATAATTAGCGAATATTATTACATGCCCCCGTTCTATAGATTCCTTGTTTCTTTTGTATCATGTTGAATGGAGATTCAAACTTGCATTAAGAATGACTACTTGGGCTTCGTCGACCTAGTGGTTGTGAATTGCGTTACTCTAAAGGACAACCCTAAAGAAACATTTCATAACTTATCCAAGTTCTTATCCATTCAGCATTACAAGCAGAATATAATGTTTCCTTACAACTTTCAGTGAGTATTTTCTACCGTGTAACCCTTTTACTTTTGTATAATTAAATTTTTCTACCCCTAAACAAAAAGTGGCTCTATATAATCTTGCAGAAATCATTGGATACTAATTAACATAATTCCTGACATGTGCTTAGCGATTGTTATGGACTCATTGAAGAAAAAGCCAGAACTTTACCAAGATATGACCGACTTGTTGAAAAAGTAACTACAAATTGTGAGAATTCTTTACATGCGCTTAGCGATAAATATATTTATTCGATCTCGGTCATGTGCAGGGTTTGGGAAAAGTTAAGTGAAAAAGAACCACGTAATTTCACACGGGAACTTAGATTGAACAGACTTTCTGGTACGTACTGGATGCTGCTTTGCACGTTTTATTTGTTTTATTATATATTCATATGGATACCTGAAGATTTCTTTTATCTTAAAGTGTTTGAGGCAGGCACAGGGCAATAATTTATGCGCATACTATATTTGCAAGAAGACATATACTTCTTGGGAAGCGGAAGTAAGTAATAAACACCATTTTGCAATATTTCAACTAATTTTAAAAATTATCAGAATTAATATTTTTTACTTTTCTATAGATCATAGAATGCGGGATCAGCTCCTTCGACAAGAAAGAGTTTTGGCGATTCAACAAGCGATGGCAAGATTAATTTACGAGCAAGTCGTCAAACCAGATGGTGAATTCCATTATGATGGACACATTCTTGATATAAGTAGTAAATATAGCATAGATGTCATATAAAACTTTGTTGCACTTTAGTGGTGAATCCCACTTGCTATGTATGTGTGTGTGTATATATATTAGTAGATTTCATACTCAGCTCGATTAAGTGCGCGTGTAGGAACGCATAGCAATACTACAAAATACTACGTAATTTTGAATATGAAAATATAACTGAAAAAAAGAAATGAGTGGAAAGGAATACAGAAAAAACAACAAAAAGAATCTTTAGTCCTTGTTGGTAACACCAACCGGGCACCAACCGGAACTAAAGAGGATTCCTGCCTCGCCGCAGTTGGGAGCTTTTTTAGTCTCGGTTGGTAAAAGACTTGTTTAGTTCTGGATTGGCAGTCCCGGTTAGGAAACCGGGACAACGGAGATTTCCCAACCGGGACTAGCGAGCCTTTGTGTACTATGTCCAGAAGAGATGCATCGTTCCCTGCCCGTCGTCTCGACCATGAACGTCGACGAGGTCCTGTTGAAGTTGCTCGTCCACGTGCTGCAATCAGAGGCCGTCGTTGAGCTCCACCCTTCCGGTGGCCACACCATCGGCGGCTTGGAAGGAGGCACATCCGGCGGCGGCGCCGACTTGCCGATGACCCTCACGGCGTCCACCATGCTCGGCCGCTCGGCCGGGTTCGGGTTGCTGCACGCCATGCCAAGCTGCAGCAGCCGTACAGCCTCCTCCTCGGCGTCGAACTCGCCGGCGAGCACGGCTGCATCGACGCCGGCGAGCAGGTTCCCCTCCGCGTGAAGGCTCCAGACCCAATCGGTGACATGCCCAAACTGCACGTCTGTGCCGACGGCCCTCTTCCCCGTGACGATCTCGAGGACGAGCACTCCGAAGGCGAAGACGTCCGTCTTCCTCGTGGCCTTGCCGCTGTAGACGTACTCCGGCGACCTGAAGCCGATGGTTCCGGGGGCGCCGTGGTCGGTGTAGGAGTTCTTACCGTCGGCGAGCACGCAGGCGAGCCCGAAGTCCCCGAGGCGTGCCTGGAAGGTGAGGTCGATCAAGATGTTGCTCGCCTTGATGTCGCGGTGGAGCACCATGGGCTCGTACTCGTGGTGAACGTACTGCAACCCGGTGGCAATGTCCCTAACGATGTTGTAGCGAGTGCTCCACCGGCAGATAGAAGCCGCCGCCGGCTGCTGCTCATCACTGCTCTTGCGGAAGAGCTGCTGGTCTAGGCTGCCATTGGGCATGTACTCGTAGATGAGTATGGGCTCTCCTCTGTTGTAAGACCACCCTGAATTTTTTTGCGCAAAAACATTCGTTGATATGTATTAGATGCAAATCGAGGAAAACGTCATATATTTTTTCATTGAAGTCCTACAAAGTAAGTATTTTCAAACCATTAAATTATCTTAGAATATATTATTAATTGCTAAAAAAATAATAGCAGCTTAAAAATACTTTGAATGAAATCTTTTGATGCAAATTTTGTACAGTTTTAGTTTTCCCAAATGTAAATACACCTTAGACAGGGGAAACATATATATCTTGCATTCTTACAATTGGTGGTATGGGTGGATAAAACACGTGGTGGTTACGGATTAGGTGATAGTTGTTGTTGTAATAAGATACTTGCCCAGCCGCATGGACTAAGTTCAGTGTGACGTGACATCTCACCTGACACAGTGACACTTTTAAGTTCAACAACATGTCGTGCAGTGCTTAGATTTTTTTGTGAGTAAGTATAAAGATAGCATAATTATACAACTTATATAATTTCACACCTCTTCAAATGAATAGGATTTTTTGTGAGCAAGTATAAAGATAGCATATATATATACACAACTTGTATAATATCTAAACACAGAAAATTTATTTTATGACCAAAGGAGAATATAGGTTAATTTAGACATGCATGGTCCAAAGAACTGAAGAACATACTATATATTATCACATAATCTCTATCTCTATCTCTATATATATTATATTATATTATGTATATATATACTATTTCTAAAGCAAATAATGATTCATCTGTACACGGTGTGAAAGAGCACAAGTTGTGGTCTTATATAGGTCTAGATAAAATTTATGTTACCCGTAGCAACACATAGGCACTATGCTAATAGTTAGTATAAGTAGAAAAAGTACATGCTGCTTACCTACGAGAGGAACGATGTTTTTATGGCGCAGGCGGTTGATAATGCTGACCTCGGCGAGGAAGTCCTCGTAGCCCCGGTTGTCAGCCCGGGTGAACTTCTTGACGGCGACCTCCACGAACTCCCCCTTGCTGTTCGGAGCAGGAAGCCTGCACCTGTAAACGGCGCCGAATCCTCCTTGCCCCAGCCTCGTGGCCTCGTGGAAGTTGCCAGTGGCCTTCCTGATGTCGGCGAAGCCGACCTGCATCGGCACGCCGGGGAGGCGCCGCATGGACTCGGCCAGCTGATCCAGCTCCTTCCTCCACCTCCTGTACTTGGAGTTCAGGTACAGGTACACCGCGGCGGCGATGGCGGCCGCGGCGGCTGCCGACCCGAGAACGGAGGACAGCACGGTGATGGTGTTGACCCCCCGCGAGCGTCCGGTCTCCGGGACCTCGATCGTGAAGCTCCAGGTTCGGAGTTGCAGGAGCTGTCCCATCGTCGACGAGAGGGCGAAGAGCAGGCCGTCGGGGAACATGGTGTCGTCGGCACCCAGGTGTAGGGTGGTTTCGTCAGGCATCTCTGCTACTGCTGCTGCATCATCACGGACTAGGTGCACGGACAGGTTGTGCGCAGCTCGATCGTACTCGATCCGCAGGCTGTATCGCCTCGCCGCTGCATCAGGATCATCGTTTTCCGGTGGCAGGAGGACAGTTGTGACCCGGATAGTTCTTCCAGAATGGAACGCTGTGCTGTCCAGTGCTTCGATCTTGACAGGCTCGAAGCTGCGGGGGCTAAATCCCCCACTGTCAGAGGTCGAGGGCTCGAGTCTGGGAAGGATGTCAAAGAGCAGGGTGCTGCTGCTGCTTGTGCTCGCTGCGCTCAAGGTGAGGACGATGCTGAAGGATGCCTGATGCAGATCAGTCCTCTGATCGCCACCACGGCTCGCCGTCCTCCACGGATCGAACCACTTGGGGATGACGAACCACCCGGGGTCGGCCGAGCTGAACCCAAGCGCGGAGGAATTCCTCATGTAGTAGCCGAGGCTGCCTGGCTGTAAGGTCGTCGCCGATCCATCGCCGCGGTGGAACAGAAGGCCCTGGTTCATCTGCTCGAACGTAGTGTTCCAGGTGTACCACCTGGCCCTCCGGTCCTGCTTGGAACATGCGCATGGCTTGATCTGGGAGAAGAAGAACAGTGGGCATATGAGTAGGAAGATGGTGAGGAACCATTGGAATCCAACCATCCTGCGAATGCTTTCGCTACTGCGCGAGTCTCTTCTTGCTTTATGATCGAGTTCATTCACCACCGATCTTTCATATGGGCAGACTGGGTCAGTCTAGTCCTGCTGTGGAATTGGTCTTCGTCCTGGACTTCTTTTTTAACTCTCTTGTAGCTAGGAACAAACTTGTGACAAGATTGGGGTTGGAAGCTACCGACGATGAAATGGATGAGGACTTCTAATTACAATGATGTGCATCTTTTCTGTGTATTTGAGAAAAAAAGATGAAAATAGATGGGACAACACAAGTTGGCACTATAAATTAGTGACAAAAAGACGAAAATAGATGGGGATATTTGAAAATTGCAGTGCAGTCGCTAGCTATGCTCACGTCAATTCTCTCGCAAGTTGCTCACTGGGTTCGACAATGGGATAAGGCCAAATTAATGTTAACTTGTTCGGTTGTTCCTCAAGTTCGATTTCTCCACACTTGCCCTTGAAAATTCTCTCACAAGTTTTGATTTTTCTCCAAAACAGTCCATCTATGACATAGAGGCTGACATGTCCAAGTCATGTCGGCACTCAGTCACATTAACAATATAAAATGTCGTTCTTGCCCCTCGCCAAGTCTAAAGCCAGCGAAGACCTTAAAACTATATTTGAAGGATTAGATCTAACCCTGTAGGAAATATTTCCTTTTCCGAAATGACAAGTTTTATTAATTTCAACATCATTTTATAAACATTTAATTTGAAACTCTCCAGCCTCCGCATAATTAGGATAGAGGATACACACATCCTTACAAGCATTGAGAAGAAACTAATACACTAATGACGTGTAATCCATAGATTAGACTGCCACTCATGTGCCCGGATAAAAGATAAAACGGTGCATGACCACCCACGCCAAGCAACGAGAAGTCGCTGAAACCACATCCTCTGATGCTAGCATCTAGAGGATAGCATGTGTACGGAACATCGTGGTATTTTGCCAAGACGAGGTTTCAAGTACTTGTACTGTACGAGTGCAGCAGTTTGGCAACTCAGCAGGATGCTCGCTCGAGTGTAGGATAGATTTTCCCTACATTTTTAAGGATATCAGTAGCAAACTGAACTATATATTAGTACCAGGTGGATGTGATAAGCATGAACTGAAAATTAACTTCCGCTGAGATATCAAACTGAATGTCTGAATCAGTTTGGCACATGACCATGAAAAAATTGAAAAAAAAGAAAGATACAACCAAAATGAGTATCACAATTCTTATTTAAACTTCTTAACATCTTCAATTGAGATCTTCTCGGTCAGCACTCGATTCACCTGTGGCAATGGACAGAAAACAGGCAACACGACAACAACTTGGTGAACTCGCAAGCGAGACATACAGTTCAGGTTCTTTATTTGATTAATAAGAAAGCATTACAACTCTGCCCCTTACACGGTAAGGTTCTCATCCCAGGTCTTTTCAGACAGTCAAAATGAACAAAAAACAAATAGCGTCTAGTTCTCAGATCATTCAGACAACCAAGTTGGAAATTTCAGTGCAATGTGTTACAGTTATGGTGTGCCCACAGGCCACAGCCAGCACTCGTTCAGCAGGATAGTCCAGTACTGAATCAATACCAAATAACAAAAACAACCTGATTAGGTTGGTTAGGAAAACAACCAGGGATGCCTGCCCACCTTAGCAACCCAGCAGCTAGTTGCAACCCTTGCAGATAAAAGCCGTTTCCATTGTTCAGACCTATCCAACCAACTACCCAGGAAAAAAATAAAGCTTTCAGGGACTATACTGCAATGTGCCAACAAAGTGAACCTGAAGAACAGTAAGAATAGGTACTTTAATGCGCTTCGGATAACCATCTGCAGAACAAAAACTGCAATGAAGTCGCATTCAAAGTTTTTATTTAAAAAATTATATCAACAGTATCCCATTCAAACACAGGTAACCATGTCAGGGATTTACTTCTTCAGTGTTGTGCTCAAGCCAGAGGATGTTGAACCAAGGCATGGCACGTAAGAAAAGTGTTTTAATTCCTCAGGTACACATTTATTGAGTCATATATATGTTGAGATGAGATGAAAGCATGACACAAGATGAATGTACTGGAGTACACATAAATGAGGATAATTCAAGATTAAGAGTTTACCACCAAGCTACATAAATATTGACAATAGAGATAAGCTAATAATTCTATGAGAGGATTCCTTGAAAAAAGAGGCGGAAACCCTGCATGCCGGCATACTTAGATAGCAACAACCACACCATGCTAAATGTTCAAAGCCTATACTATTCACCATTACCACAACTATTACCACCATAAAATTCCTACTTGACATAAAATCCTTCGCATGGGCACCTTCAATTACGCACCCAGAATTGGTCCTTCCTATGCTGCACAGATGCCTGAAATTTTTTTAAGACAACATGAGGTGGTTGAGGAATTGATTTGCCCTCAGCAAAAATAAATAGGCGGCATGAGGATGGTAGTACCTTGAGTGCAGAAGCTCATGCAGGGGAAAACACCATGCACACCAGTTTCCTTGTAGACCTTCTTGACACGGCCAGGCATTATTATATCTAAAGTGTAGATCCCATCAACCGTCCTTAGAAAAAGGAGTCGGACACCATCCGCAAAGCCAACCACATCAGGCGAGCTCGAGGAGGCGGCAACGGGGAGCAACTTCTTGAGGTCAGTGAATCTTCTATGTGCCCACACTACACCTCCATTAGGACCAACCGTACTCGAGCACAGGATGAGCTTGGAGTCCTCCACGGTGGTAAATCCCAGCCCGCCGCCTTCCATGCTCATGAGAACAATGCGCTTATAGAGGCAGTCTCCTGGCAGGGCGATCACAGACACCTCCCGTGTATCCAAGCTGAACCGGCACAGAAAGTAGAGTGCGTTCCCCACGAGCAAGCTCGGCGCCAGATGGAGGACGCAGTGGGGCCCCTGATGATGGTAGGTCCGTCGGCGCCACGAGTTAGCCTCCGAAGAGTAGACGTATGTGAACGTCTGCGAGTCGTTGGTGCCCACCAACACGATGGAGAAGGGGCGGCGATTGCAGTCGAGGGCGGCGGCCGCCAGCGCCGCCGGTGGCGCTGGCAGCGCAGAGCACGGCCGCGTTCCAGCTCTGGTTGTCGGGGCGCAGCTTGGGGAGCTCCCTCCGCTCGTCCGCGGCCGGGTCCCAGACGACGAGGGCGGCGTCGAGGGGGTTCCGCCCGACCTGCAGGCGCGCGCCGAGGAGGAGGACGCGGCCGTGGCGGGCGTCGAGGGCGCGCCAGCCACGGCACTCGGCGCGGGGCGCGCAAGAGGTGGAGGCCGGGACGAACTCGGAGGCCGACCCGAGGTTGCAGGCGAAGCCGAGCTTCGGAGGCGGCGGGCGGCGGAAGCCGGGGTCGTCGAGGACGAGGCGGCGCCAGCGCTTGCAGGCGAGCGCGGCGCGGACGAGGCCCGCGGGGTTGTCGGGCGGGATGCGGAGGAGGACCTCGTCCTCGAGCTCCCCCAGAAGCGCCGGCGCCATCCTCCGGTGGCGCGGCGTCGGACCCCCGAGGGTTTCGTCGGCGGCGGAGACGATCGGGCGCGCGAGGCGGCGAGGGTCCGGAGGGCGTGGCGACCTCCGGCCAGCTTTGCTTGAAGGGGCCCCGCGACGTACACGGGGCGGGCCGAATTGGGGCCTCGAGTCGAATTCGGGTGGGCCGAGTCACCTGCCTTGGTCAAGTTTCGTTCCTCTTGCCGAAAAATGCTTGTTGACCATGCTTGGAATTGGAACCGGATTTGTTTCATTTTTCCTCATCATCAAAAAAATTGATCAGATTATGGTCATGAAAAGAATAGTTTGGATCTTACATTTTATTATTAAGATATAAAAAAAATATTTTTTTTTGAGCCATATGGGGACAAGCCCCAGTGAGACACCCAGGTCGATTCCAGGCGAGAGCGAGATAATAAAATTGTGGGCATAATAACTCATCAATTCTTTCTTCCTCATGCTTCACAGCATAAACTACTCTTCTCCACTGCTACCTCAGCCGCATTCAAAACTATTTTTCAAGTAGCAGGTTAGTTACTGGCAGAATGCGATTGGTGAAGTTAACAGCATCAACTCTTCTTCTCTGCTACTGCTCAGCCTCAAGATTTCAGTTGCAGCAACTGAAAGGTTGCCACTGAGATTTTGTTCCATTCCGCATCGACATGGGTGTTCCCCCACACCAACAGCACACTCGTAAATATTGGACTCTGCCAACCAGCATTCCACATTTCACTCGCAGTTGTGTGCTTGTCAACATGTCAGCTAACCGCTTGCCAAACACTTCGCATGCTAACTTGAGGATATCTGAAAATATTACCTGGGCATTAGGGGCAGAATATGATCCGACAATATCTGAACTGTATGTCTGATCAGGCTAACCTGGCTCCTAACATCTGAAAATAAACATCAAATTTTGGAGAACAGAGCTACCATGAAGTTCTGGAGTCTGTTGTTCTGAGTTTGCTACTAAAGAGGGCAGCCATGGTTCATAACTGACATATACTACTAAGAATTTTTTTTATGAAATGTTTCTCCTCTCCTGAACCTATCAGATCTCTAATCTTACTGCCCTATCAGTGATGGCATGCAGCTGTCCTTTCAGCTATATACTTTCTTCTGACAGTGAAACTACTCAAGAGTAAAATATCAGTATTCAGTGTTGCAGCAGCATTTTAACTGTAAATTCCCATCCACTTCAGTATAGATATTTTTAATATAGAAGGAACAATATCCACCCCAGGGTTTGGTGCAAGCTGAAGTTCAGAAAATGCACATGGATTAGGTACATGCAGGACTGGGATAGCCGGCTTACAGACAAGCTAATAAATTTGGGAGATACCGGTTTCTTAAAGAAAAGACATAACCCTAAAAGGCCAACAAATTAAGACTAGAACTAGTTTCACTGATGTTCAATAACTGTCACATCATAAAGCTTACAATAGTAACCATTACCACAAGTCTACAACCCAATTTCAGAGGATCGACAGGAACTCGGTTCATCTCAAGGCGACACCCATCAGCTTCCGATGGAGATCGGCGCGAGAGGATGGGTCATCTGGGGAGTCGAATCACAAGCAGGAGGTGATCCGGTATCACGGTTCATCGCCGGTGGCGCAGGCACTACGGAAGGAGGGGTGTCGTGCCCACCCGGTCGTGGACCCGCACTGTGTGGGCTATGGGCAGAATCCGCTCACCATGCCTAAGGTGCGATCACCTCCCTCCCCCAAGGGCACCGGTGGAATCCTCGGCGTCCACCGGTGGAGAAGACACGTGTGAGCAATCTGTCACCTGAGGCGGAGGTGCGACTCGAGGTTGGTGACGACACCCAGTTACCTACTCCAATTGGATCAGAGTTTGCTCAGCGGGAGGAATCTTCTCGCTGTTCCCCTTCATCTCTGCTCCAAAGTTGCATCGACCAATTCGTCGGATACTTTCGTGTTCTAAGATCTAGTCCATCACCTACAAAAACCTACACCCAGGCTGTGAGAGCGGATCCTCCTCAAGCCGAGATGGTCTATCCAAGCGAGAATCGCGGGGGGATGCGGTGAGAGGGGTTTGGAGCAGGAAGGATGGGGCGAGGCGTGGGGCGCACAGGTGGAAGGAATGTCTGGTAGCGCACAGGGAGGAGATCGACGCCAGAAGGTGAGTCTGATCTCAACCATGGCAATCGTGACACTAAGTCCCGTCAGGACCTGGGGCGTGGCAAATCTGGGGCAGACTGTGAGAGTGTGGATTCTGGGATGAAGACAGACGAAACTGAGAAGAGGGGTGGGTCTTCTTCTACCCGGGATTGGAGTGATGGTTAGAAATCTAGATCTGAAGAAGATGCGAGTTGGAACAATTGTGAGAAGACACAGGGTGGGTCTGATGCACAAGAGGAAACACAAAGAGGGCAAGGTGATCCCAAAGATGAGGATCTGAGATCCAAGCTGAATACCAAGGCTGGTGAGAATACCCTCCCTCAATCCAAGCTGGGCCGTAAATTCTGTGGGTTGAAGAACCATTCCACTGATGAATGTAAGAGAAGAAATGCTTGTGAGTTATGTGGCCTCAACAACCACAGTTCTATGGATTGTAGGAGGGAGCCCCTGTGGAATTTTGGTCCTGAATTATGTGCAGCCCAAGTGCCAAATCAGGGTTTCTTTCACATAGAAGAGCAAGTTGACCAGATGGTGATGAGGGAGAAAGCCAGTACAACAATAACCACAGTGATCAATGGAACTTTGACTGCCAAGCAAATTGAGTTGGAATTTAGGAGAATTGTTGGGGCTGATATGTGGAAATGGACTGCTAGACCTGTGGCTGAGAACAAGTTGACTATGAGGTTCCACAACGCCAAGATGGGCTCTGATTACAATCAATTCAAGCTTGGGATGAAAAACAGTGACGAGCAGATGCTAATTGAACCATGGTCTTCTTCTATTGGTGCCAAGGGCCAGCTTCAGAACCATTGCTAAGGTTGGAGGGCTAGTTGGCAAGACTGTAATGATTGATCAAAGGTCAAGGTACAACCCTGACCATGTGAGAGTTAAGATAGCTTGTAGGGATGTCAAAGCTATACCAAAATCTGTTGAAAGCACTTTAGGGGTGTTCATCTATGATTTCTTCTTTGAGTTGGATGATCAAGAATTTTTGAATGGGAACAAACAGAAGAGTACAGTGAAAGTTTCTGAACCTGAAATGCAACCCAACCCAAAGAAACAGAGAAAGGAACAAGGAACAGGACCCTGAGGCAAAAGGTCCTTATGCAGATGCTGCTGAAAGTTCAACAGGGGAGATCCTGCAAATAAGAGCCAGTTGGGTAAAGACAATTTGGGTAAGCAACAAGTTGAGGGATCAAATGATGATTACATGGAGGAGGAAGATGCTATACCGGCTGCAACATATGAGCCAAGTGATAGCAATGAGGACTTCCAAGCTCAGGTCAACAGGTTGATGGATGGGGAGGTTGAATCTTCTGAAAAAAGGGACAACATCAGGCTAGCCAGATGTGTGAATGAAGATCCCACACAAAGCTTGCTGAATAACAATGAGAAGTTGCAATCAACTGTGCAGATTACTGAGATTTTGGAAGATGGTGATGTTTCCACCAGGGAAATCCATGTGGATGGGCAGGAAGGGCTGGAGGGTTTCAACATCAACAAGATCAGCAATCCCTATGAAGAAATAAGGAAAGAAAGGGAAGAAAGAAGGTGGAGTGAGAGGGTACTGGAAAAGATGGAGGACAAGAAGGTGGCCTCTACAAGAGCGGTTGGCAAAAAAAAAGGCCAGTAGAAGGTAACCATACAACTCAAAACTCTTTTTCATGCTTAGATAGTTCTGAAATCATTGCTAGATCTAACAATATGGGTGTGAATATTGATGATAATGTTTTTGCCTCTGTTAATATCCTTTCTGAACTAGAATACACTAAAATCTCATCAAAACAAAATTGGTTCCACCTGTTGAGAGAGAAGTAATTGTTGAGGATGAAAACAATATTAATAATGTTCTATGTCTTGAGTTTGCTGAAGAAGAAGAATCAGACCAGGAAGACTTTATTGTGGTAACTCCCAAAAGAAATAAGAAACCCAAAAAGCATCCAAAAAAGCAAGGAAAATCCTTGCAAAATGACTAGGGCAGATCATCAGGGAATCTCTGATGTATCTAAAAAAATCCCTAGCAAAAATAAAAAGAAAGTGAAACCATGAAAGGTTTTGTGTGGAATTGTAGGGGCATCAAGAAAAAAGGTGTCTCCTCTTCTCTCAGGAATCTAATTCTTGAACACAAGTTCCACTTTGTTGGTTTGCAGGAGACAATACAGGCTGACATTGAGGATACTCTTTTGAGACTAATTGCCCTAATTAGTGGTACCTGTGGAAATGGATCCCATCTAGGGGGAAGTCTGGAGGGATCATCAGTGGGATCAACATTGATTTGCTGGATGTTGGTTCCTTCTATGAATGTCAATATATGTTACAGATGAACCTCTATGATAAGTTGCTCAAAAAGAAATGGAGCTTTCTTAATGTGTATGGGGCAGCCCAAGAGGAGAATAAAAGAGAATTCCTTGCTGAATTGGCAAGCTTCTGCAATAGAAATATAGATCCTATTATCATTAGATGTTGTTGATGCTTGTTACGGACCAAAAATAAACATCAATTTGATCATTAAATAAGGAGAAACTTGCATTTCTTATACACATACTACTAATAAAACCCCTACATTTCGTATGTCCTTGGAGAAAATTATGTATGCAGGAATTTGGAAAGGAAAACACACCCTTTGATCCAAGGAGAAAAGCCTCAACCAATCATGCGCTGCCATGCAAGCATCACATGGATTGGAGGGCCCACAACCGAAGCAAACCGACCCAACTTTAGCCAAGTCACCAACCAGAAGCACAAGGGCCCACCAGGCAGTGACCCAACCGAAGATGAAGTTGGTTGGCGCCAGGACCAGTTCGGCCGAACTGGTGGTTCAGCCGAACTAGGTTGGCCTCCAACCGACTTAAGCTTCCATGTGGCGCCTCCACAAGCCTCCCCAAGGTCGGCTCCAGGGAGCCTCTGCTATTTTTCCGGCCGAAGACCCTGGTGCCACACCTATAAATATGAGGGGAGGGGTCCCTAATTCAACACACCAAGATGTAGTCTTCTCCTCCTTTGTAAAGCTATCTAGGCTAGTGGAGTGTAGGTGAAGAGTAGTTCTTCAAGGTATTTGGGTTTTCATGAAGAGTATGGTATGATCTTGTATCTTCTCTTTTGTAATGACTTGAGTTTAGTAATAAAGTTTATTTTCTTATCTTAGCTTGTCTTCGGTTCATATGCTTATGGTTAGTATGTGATCCGTTATAGTTCATGCTTGTATCGTGTGCCTTGCATGCTTAGACGTGGTAACACATTTAGGCCACGACAACGATTTCATCCCCCTTAACTAGGCGCTCTAGAACTAAGGCTCTTGATAGAGACGGATGTCCTTGCGTGAGGCTAGAGTGGTAACGTTAATGCAGACTTGGTGTCTGGATTAAAGGTTACATTTGAATGCGGTCCTATCCTATGGTTTGATGAGGTAGGCGGCAGGTGGTGAGAGCCCTATCCGTCTAGCGTAACCCTCCTCATTCAGGTAGTGGCTGTAGGAGGTCCATAAAGTAGCCGAGTTGTCTGGTGGCTCCTCTGCCAGTCATGTGCGGTTCTCCTGGTAGTGCCTAGGAGCCTAGAGCCCGATCCTAAGCATGTGTATATGTATGTGTATACAAGTATGAGCTATGCTTGCTTTCGATAGGAATAATCTTTATATGCCCTTGAGTGCTCCTTTTATCTCTCTTTAATCCTAGTTAAGTCTATCCGAGGATGGTATATCTTACGTCACATTACCTCTCAACCATATTATCAATTACCTCTGCTCAGACTTTGGTTACTCAACCATGATATTTTCCTAAACTTGATAACTCTTTAAACCACCGCCTTCCCTGCGGAAATATAAATACGACACCCGAGATTACTCATGAGTAAAATGCTACTGTTGGCGCCAGATTTTGACACGTGTTGAATCGGCGTCAGGAGGAGAGGTTGGCCGATGCGGCAGATCTAAAGGCTACAGTAAAGAATCGGCCGATTGAGGTAACAGTTGGAAATCAGCCAATTGGTGATGCAGCTTGCGCCAACAGATTGGAGCCACAACCGAGGATCCCGGTCAAAAGTGGCCTGGTGTTGGTCAACGGAGCGATGCTGATTCGGTCGAGAAGCAATGGAAAAAGTCCTGATTGGATTAGGAGACGGCGGCGGAAGATTCTGCGGGAGTCCGTTTCCTTTATAAAAGTATTATAGATATAGTAGTTTTTCTGTTTAAAATAAGATTACAACAAGTCGTAATCGACCAGGAGTCTTGGTTCTAGGGTATAAATAGGAGTCGCCAGGGCTTTGTAATATATCAACAATCAATCAATACAAACACATCTACTTTTTTCATAGTACTTTACTTTCAAGTCGGCGACTTTGCCAATACTTTTTCTTCTTTCACGAGTTCGTACGGATTGGCAGGGCTGCATCGACTTCGATCTCCGGCCAATTGGTAGGTTCCGCTTATCGAATAACATCTGAGCTTTAACCTCGGGCGCATCGCTGTGGTTTCATTTAGATTTATTCACCAATTATCGATATTTACTAGAATCATAGGTTTTACCTGTTGTTCTAGTATTATCACCAGTTATCCAGCTTGAGATTGAAACTATCGGCTTCGTCATCGCTCTTCCTCGATTCATCGTCATATAGCCGATCAGATCTATTTCAAGTGTTGCATCTGTAATAATTGTTTAAGACGCTCCAGCAGTTTTCTTTACAATTATTATGTAATTATCGGCTGATCTATAGCCGATCATCTTCATAGAAAATCGGCCGATTCGCCGATACGCTCTTCGGGACAGATCGGAACCCCAGCCGATCGGGATGCCCGGAATTTAGTACTCTTATTTCCTTGTCAATCAACAGGTCAGATTGACTGGCACGCCGCGCGAACCGCACCAGGGCAATAACTCGAACAGGAGCTAAGCAGATTCTCCCGGGTCGTGTGTCCGATGCTGAAGACCATCGGCCGATTCCTGACCGATTTTTAGCGCCAACACACTTTTGGCACGCCCGGTGGGACCAACTTCAAGATCCAATATGTCAAAGAATGCAGAAATTTCTGAGAGCAATATCATTGAGGTCACAGAAGCGGATCTCAAGGACGACCAGAAGGAAGAATTGGCTAAACATCTAGAAGATTACAAGAGGATGTATCTGCAGTTATTCAGCCGTACCAGAAAGCGGGGAGACAGTCAAGAAAGCTCCTCTTCCAGTTCCTCGCCATATCACCATTACTGAGGATTCGGGCAAGATGTCCGATATGATCCAATAGTCCGTCTACCAGGCGTTCATCGACCAATCCTCGGTGATGAACAATATGGTGTATAACGCCGTCATCAGCTCTCTGTCCAGTGGAGCAGTTCAAGGATATCAGGGGCCAGCGTATACCCCGCCGATTGCACTTCCAGCCAGAAGCTCACCAGGCACGTCCCAATCGGCTCCTCAGCCGACATCGACGCAACGCGAAGGCTACAACACTTCGTTGCCTCCAGTATCTCCAAGGTACAACGGTGCACCGTGTTTCCCATCGCAAGCACCGCTTCAGCCTATCCAGATTGCTTCTGTGCAATCGTTGCCCACAAACTCAGTACCCTGGGGGGCATCGGCGACGACGGCTTTTCCCGATCTATCAACCAGACACGGGAGCTATCCAATCCAGGCACCGTTCCAGTCGGCCGTTCGGCCGACAGTCCCTCTGTACCAACCAATCCCGTCAGAAATCGGCAAGGGGGGAAGGCGCTGTAGAGACACTCTGAAGCACGGCGCCAATGACGATGTACGACGGGGCGGCGGATTCGCTTTGTCATCAAATTTCAACTGCTCAGACGGCCATAACACAATAGAATTCGCCGCATGCTTCGATCCGTCACCTGGCCGTACCACCGCCAGTCCTCCAACATGTGCCGGCACCTCGAACGGTTGTTCATCAGCAGCAGGTGGATTGGACGGCAAGAATAGCGGAGGTAATTTAGGATCAATTCAGTTTGAAGCCGAAAGTACAGACTTACACATACAAGACACCATTTCCATCTGCCTATGACTTGCTGCCGTTTCCCCACCGGTACAAGGTTCCTGATTTTACCAAGTTTTTGGGGCTGGACGACACGTCTACCGTGGAGCACATTAACAGATTCATTATCCAATGCGGGGAAGCCGCCACGCAAGATGCTCTGAGGGTGCGTCTGTTTTCATCATCTCTGTCTGGATCGGCCTTCCAGTTGTTCACCACTTTACCACCTAATTCCATTGTTACTTGGGCCGATCTAGAGAAGCAGTTCCATAAGTACTTCTACGCAGGAGTACATGAGATGAAGCTCTCAGACTTGACCAGCCTCAGGCAGAGGAGCGACGAACCAGTAATTTGGTACATACAGAGGTTCAGAGAAATCAGGAACAAATGCTATAGTCTGGCTCTAACTGATGCCCAGTTGGCCGATATCGCTTTCCAAGGCCTCTTACCACATATCGAGGAAAGGTATGCCTCACAAGAGTTCGAAAGCTTAAGTCAAATCGTTCACCGATTGGCAGGTCAGGAAGTCCGTCCGTTTGAGCAGCGGAGGAATTTTCAGAAAAAGGTGGCATATCTGGAAGGATCTGAATCTGAGGGGGAGGAAGAAATCGGCCTAGCAGAATGGGTGAAAGGCAAAAAGCCAATATCGTGCCCTTTTGGGAAGAAAGAACCAGAAACATGCGGCTTTGATACAACAAAGGCCGATAAGATTTTCGATTTATTACTCCAGGAAGGGCAGATCAAGCTATCTCAATACTATACCATCCCTTCGGCCGATCAACTTAAAAAGATGAAATACTGCAAGTGGCACAACGCCACGTCTCATGACACGAATGAATGCAAGATCTTCCGTCACCAAATACAATCGGCCATCGAACAGGGAAGGCTCAAGTTTGAGACCCCGGCCAAGCCGGCAAAGCCGATGAAGATAGACCAGCATCCTTTCCCGGCCAACATGGTGGACACGGGAAGGAAACCACTTCAAACCAAGGTGCTGATGTCAGAATCGGCAAGAAGGAGTGGTGCCGTAGATCCCAGGAAGCAGGTCATGATGGATGACGTCAAAGGGAAAAGGCGGGCTGAAGACAAGGGCGAAGGATCAGAACGATTGCGCAGACCCGTCACCTCCCAATTTTTGCTCAGCAAATATCGGCGGCAGCAGGAACGGTCAAGATACCACGACGAGATGATACACCGGCACGAGGATCACTGGCAATGTCCATTGTTCATCCATTGCTGGGAGAACGACCTCCGATTGCCGTCAGCCGATAACTATCTTGAGTGCAACGGATTAAGCCGCAACGATCGCCCGTTTAAAAGATCACGCTCCAGAGACAGAGGATCAGAGCCGATCAGCAGAAATCGGCGCGAACAAGAAGGACAACGCCTTTCAGTGCATGATCGGCTGGGGGGCAGAGTTGACCGGTATCACCGGTCGAAAGGCAGGATCAACCAACAGGATCGACTGGGGGGTAGAATCGGCGTACACGATCGGCTGGAAGAGATGGCTGATGACAGGGTATCAGATGAAAACCCCCTTGGAAGGGAACCAGATTGGGAGCACGCCAGATCATCGGCCAAACCAGTAAACCCCAGGTGGTGCCCTGATGGACTATCCAAATCCCAGAAATGGAGGATCCAACGCCTGCGCCAATGGGAGCAACAAGAAGAAGAGCAGAGGCAGGTGCTGGAAAAGAGAAACGTCAAGTCTCGGGTCTGGCGCCCCAAGAAAAACAACAGTAAGGAAACGGACAGTCAAGAATCGGCAGCTGATGTCAACATGGTGTTCATATTGCCGATGGAGTTTATGGCGCCTGCCGATCGAGACAAAGCGACAAGGGTGGAAGACCAGATGGCACAATTGGTGTTAGAGCCGATGACGGCCACTTTTGAGAAACCAGAAGACGATAAACGGCAACATCTTAAGGCATTATTTTCTCAAAGGGCACGTTAACGGATGACCCGTTACCAGGCTACTAGTGGATGGAGGCGCCGCAGTCAACATCATGCCATATGCCATGTTCCGGAAGTTAGGCAAAAGTGACGAAGATCTGACCAAGACGGACATGATGCTCAAGGATTTCAAAGGCAACGTGTCTCCCGCCCATGGAGCGCTCTGCGTCGACCTCACCATTGGCAGTAAGACCCTTCCTACTACCTTTTTCATTACTAATGGTAAGGGGTCCTACAACATGTTGCTCGGTTGCGATTGGATACATGCGAATTGCTGTGTCCCATCTACAATGCACCAATGCCTCGTGCAATGGGTCGGCGATAGTACAGAGATAGTCACCGTCGATTCCGCCTACAACGTCGCAGCGGCCGACACGCAACAGTGGAGCTGTGAACACGTTAGGTGTATATCTGGCAGGACTTGGGACACTGATTTCCTGAAGGTGTCCGATTTCGGTCTACAGCCGATCCAAGCAGTCGGCTCTGAAGATTCAGAATAGATGGATCAGTTCGTTCGAGAAGACGGAAAGCTTGGGCATGGGTTTACGTCGGCCGATTTATTAGAGATGGTGGACTTGGGAGATGGTAGCAAGCCGAGGCCGACGTATATTAGTGCTAGCTTGGATTCTGGATATAAGCGTAAATTGATAAGTCTATTAAAAGAAATTCAAGGATTGCTTTGCTTAGGAATACCATGAGATGCCTGGACTAGACCGATCCATTGTTGAACACCGGTTACCTATAAAATCAAGATATCGGCCATATCAGCAACCTGTGCGCCGGTGCAATCCCAAAATTCTAGCTGATATTAAGGCCGAGATCACAAGATTGATTGAAGCAGGATTTATTCGACACTGCCGCTATGCCGAATGGATTTCTAATATTGTGCCCATGTATAAGAAGAACGGAAAATTCCGCGTATGCATTGACTTCAGGAACTTAAATCAGGCTACACCGATGGATGGATATCCAATGCCGACGGCCGAGGTCTTGATAGATGCTGCCGCAGGGCACAAAGTCATCAGTTTCATGGATGGTAATGCTGGGTACAATCAAATATTAATGGCCGAAGAAGATATCTCGAAAACGGCTTTCAGATGTCCGGGTCACCTTGGTTTATTCGAGTGGGTTGTAATGACCTTTGGGTTAAAGAACGCTGGTGCTACATATCAGCGGGCCATGAACTATATCTTTCACAAGCTCATTGGTGCATCGTTGGAAATTTACATAGATGATGTTGTGGTCAAGTCAAAAGGTCATCAGGAACATCTGGCCGATTTACAAGAAGTATTGGAGTGCACAAGGAAGCATAGGTTGAAAATGAACCCGAACAAGTGTGCATTTGGCGTATCGGCCGGGCAATTTTTAGGATTCATGGTCCATGAGCGCGGGATAGAAGTCAACCGGAAGACCATAGACGCCATCAACAAAGTTGTAGCCCCACAGAATAAAACTGACCTGCAGTCCCTCATCGGCAAGGTCAATTTTATCAGAAGATTCATATCCAACCTGTCCGGGCGTATTCGAGCTTTCACCCCTTTGTTGAAATTGAAGCCCGACCAGGAATTCGTGTGGGGAGAAGAACAACACAAAGCGTTAGAAGATATCAAGCAATATCTGGTTGCACCTCCGGTGTTAGTCCCGCCACAACCTGGTAAGCCGTTCAAATTATACTTATCGGCTGATGAACAAGCTATTGGATCGGCGTTGGTACAGGAGTTTGAAGGGAAAGAACGGGTGGTATATTATGTCAGCAGAAGACTCCTGGACGCCGAGACGAGATATTCCCCGGTGAAACGGCTGTGCTTGTGTTTATACTTCTCGTGTACCAAGCTCAGGCACTATTTGTTATCGGCAGAGTGCATAGTTGTATGCAAAGATGATGTGGTAAAGTATATGCTATCACTGCCGATTTTGAAAGGACGAATTGGAAAATGGATCTTGGCTCTGTCAGAGTTTGACTTAAGGTACAAATCGGCCAAAGCTGTCAAAGGTCAAGTCATGGCCGATTTCGTAGCTCAGCATTGCGGACCGGAAATTGCTGTCGTTGAACCGGTTCCATGGACTCTATACTTCGATGGTTCTTCGTGTGGGGCCGGATCGAGGATCGGCATCGTTCTTCTATCGCCTCGGGGGGCAAGCTATGATTTTTCTCTGCCGATAGAAGCGTCCGCAACTAATAACCAGGCGGAATACCGAGCCATCCTAAAGGGTATCCAATTACTAAGGGAGGTCAAGGCTGATGCAGTCAAAATTTTTGGGGATTCCATGCTTATCGTAGATCAGTTAACAGGGAAATCTGAATGCAAAGATGATATCTTGAGGATTTATTATGAAGATTGCCTCCAGCTGTTAAAGGAATTTAAGTCTGCAATAATTGAGCACATCACCAGAAATTATAATGAGGAGGCCAACAGGCTGGCCCAACACGCGTCCGGATATCGGCCGATTCAGGGAGCTATGATTTTGGAGCTCGCAGCCGATGATTGGCGAAAGGAGATTGCCGATTACTTGAAGGACCCGTCCCAGAAGGTGGATCGGCAAGTGCGTTTCCAGGCCACAAAATATGTGTTACTTGAAGATGATTTGTTTTACCGGACTATTGATGGGGTTCTTCTCAAGTGCCTGGGAACGGAAGAAGCAAAGGTCCTGATGGGGGAAATCCATGAAGGCGTATGTGGAGCCCATCAATCGGCTCACAAGATGAAATGGATGATCAGAAACAATGGGTATTATTGGCCAACGATTCTTGAGGATTGTTTCAAATATTATAAAGGATGCCAAGACTGTCAGAAGTTTGGCAATGTACAGCGTGCGCCAGCATCGGCTATGAATCCAGTAATCAAGCCGTGGCCGTTCAGAGGTTGGGGAATAGATCTCATCGGACAGATTCACCCTCCATCAAGCAAGGGGCATAAGTTTATATTGGTAGCCACCGATTATTTCACTAAGTGGGTGGAGGCAGTTCCGTTAAGGACCGTGACATCAGCCGATATGATTGAATTCGTTAAGAACCATATTGTTTATCGCTTCGGTATTCCTCAGACTATCACAACTGACCAAGGAACGATGTTCACCTTTGGAGAATTTGGAGAATTCGCCGCCGATATGGGTATTAAATTATTAAATTCTTCTCCATACTATGCTCAAGCCAATGGCCAGGCCGAATCGTCCAATAAGGGGATAATCAAGTTGATCAAGAGTAAGATAGAGGAACAACCCAAAAAGTGGCACATGTCTTTGGCTGAATCTCTATGGGCTTATAGGATGGCTTGCCACAGAGCCACTAAGATATCTCCTTATCAGCTGGTATATGGTCACGAGGCAGTCCTGCCTTGGGAATTAAGGACGGGGTCAAGGCGTATATCGCTTCAAGATCAGTTGACGGCCGACGACTATTCCTTCCTCATGAAGAGTGAGCTCGATGACTCGGCGGGTCAGCGGTTGAGGGCCCTGATTAGCATAGAAGAAAACAAGAAAAGGGTGGCCAGATGGTATGACAAAAAGGTCAAGGTTAAACAATTCTCCCAAGGAGATTTGGTATGGAAGTTGGTGCTGCCGATAGGGTCTAAGGATCCCAAATTCGGTAAATGGTCGCCCACTTGGGAAGGGCCGTACAGAATCGGCCGGTGTGCTCCGGGAAATGCATATATTCTAGAAACTATTGAAGGGGAAGAATTCCCGAGAGCTTTAAATGGAAGATATCTGAAGAGGTACTATCCAAGCATTTGGGTAGATGCATAACTTGCAGTAAGAAACATCAAGATAACATGGCCGACTCCTATCGGCTTTTGTCTACATAGCCGATGTAGAAATGACATCGCCTTGAGGAGGAAAATATTTTCCGTTTGGTCTGACCAATTCATTATTCGATGAAAACAACAGAGTACATGGCCGACATGGTACAAGTCGCCCTTAGAATAAAAATACCAATATATCTATTGATTACGCTTGCTCTTGATTTCTCTCTCGATCCGGCCCAGTTATATCAGAAGGCGGGTCTTATTCTCCTTCAGATTCTCCATGGTGGCTTCAGTCTCAACTTGATGGCCCAGTTCTATCAGGAGGCGGGTCTTCTTCTCCTTCAGATTCTCCATGGTGGTTTCAGTCTCAACTTGATGAGGGAGTAGAGTACTCTTTTCAGTTGGCAATAGCTTGGAGCAGTGAGCGTTTATACGATCCCAATACTTCTGGTTATCAGCAGGAACGTGACCTTTAAGTTCTTCAGAGTGAGCTCTTATCAGATCTATGTCTGCCTGCGACAGTGGTTCGTCTGAATGCATAACCTCAATCGCTCGTTCCAGGCTGGGACTGAGACGTTTTGGCTAAACAGAGATGAAAAGCTACCCAGCATCAGAGCGATTGAGATGTCAAGGGGAGAAACAGACGAAGGTTCGTACCTGGTTGACAGAGGACGAGGAAGAAGAAGACATCTTGATGTCCAGCTTGGGAGGATAAAAGATTCAGTTATTGGAAAAGGAGAAGGTGGGCAATGCATATGCCTCTGGAAAAGATGTGGGATCTCATACTTATAGAGAGAAGGAAGTAAATAGATGGTGGGACACGTCCTATCAGAGTAAAAGCATTCATAAATGCAAAGCTGTCAAAAGAAGTGGTCCAAGATCAAATCGGCACATTAACATTAAAGGGGCGTTAAATGTTTACAACATTCTTTACAACCCAAGGAGGGCATCTATGGTCGTGATAGCTCGTTGCCTAATCTGATCGGCCGAGTCTAATACTCTTTGGTCGTCGTCAGCCGATCCGGGAATTTCTGGCATATGGCAACGAAGTCTTATCGCTTCACAGGCCAAGTTCTGTCTTTCTTGTTTCAGCCCGGCGATGACGGATGGGAGCTCTTGAAGCTTCTTTTCTTTAGCAGCTATGTCTTTGGTTACTTGCTCCATCTCTTTGGCTAGCTCTGCTCTCCTCCATTTGAGGCGATCTATCGTGCCGACGATATCCGGGCGAGAGCTCTCGAGGAAGTTGATCCGTTGGTGTACCTCTTGGGCTCGGTGCTTGTAGGAATCGGCTTCCTCCCGGCTCTTTGCTAGCTGGGCACGATCGGCCATATGACACAGGGCTCTGAAAACTGAGGTTTGTATAGATTCTATATATGCAGCAGGTTCCAAGGTTTCTGTTGCTTCTTCCGGAATTCGGCCCTTGATGTCACTAAGAAGTCGCCGAATCGGCAAAGCATCTTCCACCAATCGGCCGATATCATCTTGGAGGAGAGTCCGCATGCTCTCGAGCTTGGCACGGACATCATCAGAAATTGAGATCGATGGAACTTGGCGCGAGGCGACTTCTTCATCATCAGGCAAAGAGACCGCAAAGGAGAAAAGGCTATTGTTGGGAGTGTCTTGTTCCTGCGGAAGAATAAGGACAAGAGTTAGCAAGCAGTAAAAGGGAATCGGCCGATTCTGGTGATAAGTTTATTACCTCCTTGAAGCGGATCTCTCTTGCTTGCGCCGATGGGGGTGCCTCCCTCGTCTCAGGAACCGGCACGAGCGGCTCGTCAGAAGAAGAGGACTCGACCACTATTAATGCTCTGCTTGGGCCAGCTTCCTGGAAATTATGACAGATAGATTCTGTGAGTATATTACGGATAATTGAATAAGATAATATGAGATATTTGCCATACCTCTGTTGGTCTTCCGACCGATGTTTGTTGTGGGGATACAGTCGACGCCGATGTTTGTTGAGGAAGTACAGTCGACGCACCCAGATCGATCTGCATCAAAGTCCGTTAGTTTTCTGAATGTTAAGAAGTCGAGTTAAGAAATTATTTACCTCAATGAGGAGGGTTCGGCTTTCGCTTGGGATGTGGCCGATTGCTGTGGGGATTGCACTGGGGCAGCCTGTGCAGCCTGGCAGAAGGAGGAAGTTAATATTGATAGAGCACTTAAAGATATGTGAGGTATGCAAGGTTACCTGAACAGCTTCCACCAGCAGCGATGCCGCGGCCGATCCGACTTCTGCGGCAGTTTGTGGATCGGCTATCTCGATAGTCAGCAAGACTGGAGGAATTGGGGTTTCAACCGATACTACCGCCGATTGGTCAGTCGGTTCGATGCGGGCACGCACTCGACGGCTTGTCGTCTTCAAGGTTGGCCTTTTCGGCGTTCGTTTCCATCGGCCGCTAGTGATGACCTTGATGCTCGGAGCATGATAGCCGATAAGATGATATGGTGTATATGGACGATCGCTCTCTATCGGCCTGCTGCTTCGGCTCCGCATCGGAGGAACTTGGCTTTCAGAATGAAGAAATAAACACAAGTTAACGGTAAGATTATAGCATGGAAAGAAATAGTACTGAAATCGGCTGGGAGAAAGGTCATACCGCTGCACTTGGATCGATGTTTTCCGGGTCCAAAATATTGCAATATGTTGATGGGGATATGCAGAAGAGGTATTGCTTCCATTCTGCCCACCACAGTTTGAATTGCTGAACGGCAAAAGGGGCCACCGTCCAGTTGTTCAGGTTGATAGTGCTGGAGTCTGGCACTAAGTCGCACAGCCGATTGTAGTCAAGGCTCTTGGTCAGTTCATCTCTAAATTTTGCTTTCCCGGCGAAGTAGACCTGAATCGGCAGTTGACCAAAGCTCAGTTGCCTTGCTGCAGCCGATGGATTATAGAACTCATATGTGGGAGAATCCTTTCCAGAGAAGAAATTGGCCGGTAAAATTCCTGCTTGATCAGGGTATCCATAAGTTCACTATCAAAAGTGTGAGTGGACGAGTCGTAGCAGACAGGAAGCTCGAAAATCGGCCCTACTGTCTGGTATGGATACAAACTGACAGTCTCTTCACTGAAGCCGTTGTAGAAGCATCTGAAGTATTCGGCCGTTCGAGTTGCAGTGAATTGACAGCCAGGGAAGGCCGATGCCACTTCTCTGAAAGATGTACAGCGTCGTCTGATGGTGGGGTTTTCCTCTGACTCAATGTTGGGAAAAGTCTTGGTCTCTATTTGTTGCTGGGAGACCTTGCTCATATATAGATTGAGCCAGAGTGTGATAAACCACCAGGGACCACCAGGATTGCTGATCGGCTCCCCTTTTGATAGTCTGGTGCCGATTTGGTGCATCATGTGATAGGCCGATCCCAACAGATGCTTCCCAAGGGGGACGACCGATCCTAGTGATAGAGCTTCTGCCAGGGCTTGGGTATTAGAAGAGGGGCCAACTGCTTTGCCACAGAAAAAGTATTTCTCCAGCCACATCATCAGAAATGCTGTATGTTCTCTTTCTGAAACTGTCCCAGTCCTCATGTTCTTGCTGATATACCCCTTCCATCCGCCGATTCCTTTAGTTTCTAGCCGATGAGATGGCTTGATCAGATAATCGAAGGGGGTGTCAGAAGAGGACATCGGCCAAGGTTGGAGTCATGGGTCCATGTCCAAAAAGGAACGCATTGAGTGCGTCGGACCAGAAGTAAGAAGCCGCTATCACTAAGGGCTCGTTTTTCTCCATCTGGGACAAAGAGAGGTCAATGCACTGGCCGATTTTCAGTTCATCCCACTGAACTCTCCTAGACTTGGCTACTCTATGGTACCATTCTCTCCAGCCAGGGGTCTCATTCGGCCAAGACCTAAAGGCACCTGCCCACTGACCTAAATCCATGGGCGATTGCTTGAACGGAATTCTGTGAGTCTATAGGTTGATCAAGTCAGTTGGATCGGGATTCCCCATGGGGCCTAAGCAGATAAGTTCGAAGGATTCTGAAAGAGGAATGGTAATCTGGTGCCTAAATGCCTAAAAAGGAGGAAAAAGGGGAAAAAAATTGAGAATGGGTCCAGAAAATACTGGAGCAGTAGAAAAGTAAAAGGGGAAAATTTCGGATGATTACCTCCGGGATGAAGCTCATCGTCGCCGATGGAGCCGCCAGTTGAGCCGCCGATGGGGCCGCCGTCGCTGAGGGGGATGCCGACGGAACCTCCGTGGTTGGAGAAGTTGCTGATGGTGCCGCCATTGGGAGGTTGGAGCAGGTCGCAAGCGAGATCGCCGGTGGGAGCGGTTGGAGATCGAGAGGGCTCGGGAAGAAGATGAACAGTGGTTCACTGGAGGAAAATACTAGGCTCGTGGAGAAAAGTAGGCGGAGAATGCCAGTACTTAAGGATAATCCGAGAGAGAAAGGGTAAAGGCGGGATTTTTATCGCGCCGTCTACACGAATTCCAGGGGAACAGTCGTTTCGAGCGCCCGGTCCGAGGAAATTGCAATCATTATGCAGAAGACCGCGAAACGGAAGGAGATTTTTACCGCGCCCGTTTCAGAGAAAAATATTAAAGAAAAGAGTTTCGAATTAAAAATTATGTTTTACTCCAAAACTGGGGGGCGTGTGTTGACGCCAGATTTTGGCACGTGTTGAATCGGCGTCAGGAGGAGAGGTTGGCAGATGCGGCAGATCTAAAGGCTACAGTAAAGAATCGGCCGATTGAGGTAACAGTTGGAAATCAGCCAATTGGTGATGCAGCTTGCGCCAACAGATTGGAGCCACAACCGAGGATCCCGGTCAAAAGTGGCCTGATGTTGGTCAACGGAGCGATGCTGATTCGGTCGAGAAGCAATAGAAAAAGTCCTGATTGGATTAGGAGACGGCGGCGGAAGATTCTGCGGGAGTCCGTTTCCTTTATAAAAATATTATAGATATAGTAGTTTTTCTGTTTAAAATAAGATTATAACAAGTCGTAATCGACCAGGAGTCTTGGTTCTAGGGTATAAATAGGAGTCGCCAGGGCTTTGTAAGATATCAACAATCAATCAATACAAATACATCTACTTTTTTCATAGTACTTTACTTTCAAGTCGGCGACTTCGCCAATACTTTTTCTTCTTTCACGAGTTCGTACGGATTGGCAGGGCTGCATCGACTTCGATCTCCGGCCAATTGGTAGGTTCCGCTTATCGAATAACATCTGAGCTTTAACCTCGGGCGCATCGCTGTGGTTTCGTTTAGATTTATTCACCAATTATCGATATTTAATAGAATCATAGGTTTTACCTGTTGTTCTAGTATTATCACCAGTTATCAAGCTTGAGATTGAAACTATCAGCTTCGTCATCGCTCTTCCTCGATTCATCGTCATATAGCCGATCAGATCTATTTCAAGTGTTGCATCTGTAATAATTGTTTAAGACGCTCCAGCAGTTTTCTTTACAATTATTACGTGATTATCGGCTGATCTATAGCCAATCATCTTCATAGCAAATCGGCCGATTCGCCGATACGCTCTTCGGGACAGATCGGAACCCCAGCCGATCGGGATGCCCGGAATTTAATACTCTTGTTTCCTTATCAATCAACAGGTCAGATTGACTGGCACGCCGCGCGAACCGCACCAGGGCAATAACCCGAACAGGAGCTAAGCAGATTCTCCCGGGTCGTGTGTCCGACTCTGAAGACCATCGGCTGATTCCTGGCCGGTTTTTAGCACCAACAGCTACAACGGTATTCCATGTGCTTGCGGATTTATCTGTGATGTAAGAAATACCACACCGGCATTTGTGGCGCCGTTGCCGGGGATTCACAGTCCTGGTGATGACGCTATCAAACGCCAACAGGAGTGATTTCAACTTGATTAGATTCTCCTCTGAAAAAACAATGGTGGCATACATAGATGCTCTGAGTTATTCAATTCCATCATTGATTCATGTGAATTGATTGACATCCGCATGTCTGGTGGAAAATATACATGGACAAACAACCAAAGCCCTTCCACCTTGGAAAGGTTGGATAGATTTCTGATGAACAAAGATTGGGAAGACTTGTTCCCTGTTGTTTTTGTGTACAAACTACCAAGAGACATCTCTGATCACAATCCACTGATAATATCCAATGTGGCCGATCAACAGCTGAAGAATCTCAGCTTTAGATTTGAATTGACCTGGGTTAAACATCCTGACTTTCTAGACAAAGTCAAGGAAGTTTGGTCAAAACCTTGTTATGCTACCTCAGGCTTTGACAGGCTGCAAGCTAAAATGAAAAGATTCAAACAGTTCTTCAAAGGATGGGGGTTTAACATCCAAGGTGAAAACAGAAAGATTAAAATGCAGTTGCAAGGGGAACTGATGGAGTTAGAACAGTTTGAGGAGGATGGTGTTTTGTTTCTTACACAAACCCAGAGGAAAATTCTCATTCAGAGCCAGCTATACAAAATGCTGGAAGAAGAAGAGCTTTATTGGTTTAAAAGGTCTCATGAAAAGTGACTGCATGAAGGAGACAATAACACTGAATTCTTTCATAGGGTGGCAAATGGCCGGAGAAGAAAAAATACAATTGTATCTTTCAAAAATGAAGATGAGGTGATAGAGGGGGACACTAATTTGCTTGCACATGCCACCAGCTACTACAAAAAATTGTTTGGTCCTAAGGCAGGGAACATGTTCCCCTTGGGAGTTGATAATTGGGATGAGGGAGAACTGGTGGGGGATGATGACAACAGGTCACTGACCCAGCCTTTTTCTGAAGAAGAGATTAAAAATGCCTTGTTCCAAATGGAGAAAAATAAGGCAGCTGGGCCTGACAACATGCCTGTGGAATTCTTTCAAAGCTGTTGGGAGATAATTAAGGAAGGCATTATCAAGCTCTTTGCTGATTTCTATAGGGGAGAACTGGATGTGAGCAGGTTGAATTATGGCATTATCACCTTACTGCCCAAAATTATGGATGCATAAAAAATTCAGCAGTATAGGCCGAGATGCCTCTTGAATTGCATTTACAAATGGATTACCAAAGTCCTCGATATTAGGCTAGAGCCTGTAGTTGAAAAACTGATCCTACCCACACAAACAACATTTATGAAAGGGAGGAACATCTTGACTGGAATCATGGTTTTGCATGAGGTCCTCCATGAAACAAAAAAGAATCACCAAACTGGTGTGGTTTTGAAGCTTGACTTTGAAAAGGCATATGATGTGTGTTGGGGATTCCTCTTTAACAACCTTCAGATGAGAGGATTCAGCACCAAGTGGTGTGGCTGTATTAAACAAGTTGTGATGGGGGACTATATGTGTAAAAATTAATAACACATTGGGACCTTATTTTGTTAGTCACAAAGGTGTGAGGCAGGGGGACCCTTTATCCCCAATCCTCTTCAATTTTGTTGCTAAATGCTTGGCCAGGATGGTCAGGAAGGCCCAAAGATGTGGTCTGATTTGTGGATTGGCTGACAATTTGATCACCCAAGGGGTTCCAATCCTTCAGTATGCCGACAACACTATCATATGCCTGAAAGATGATGTTGACGTTGCTAGAAATATGAAGCTCCTGCTTTATCTGTATGAGATGATGTCAAGGTTAAAAATAAATTTCTCCAAGAGTGAAGTGATTTTGATTAATGGTGATGAAGAGAAATGTATAAAATATGCTGAATTATTCAATTGTCAAGTGGCAGCTTCCCTATTAGATATTTAGGGGTGCCTGTGGGTCCTGCGAGACTACATGTGAAAGACTGTCTAGAAGGGCAGCTCCTTGTCAATTGAAAGGAGGACCACTTTGATCAACTCCAGCCTCTCTAGTTCTTTCATATACCATATGTCCATCTATTTGTTCCCTAAAACTGTGGTAGATAGACTGGACAAGCAAAGGAGAACTTTCTTTTGGCAGGGTGGAGGGACAAAAAGAAAATATCATCACATCAAATGGGAGGTGATGTGCAGAAGTAAGAAACAGGGAGGCTTGGGGGTGAAAGACATCAAAAAAAGTAATATTAGTCGGTTGGCAAAATGGTGGTGGAAACTGGAAAATGAAAAAGGCCTTTGGCAAGATATCATAGAAGCAAAATATTTGAGGGGGAAACACATCAGCTCTATGAAGCACAGGCTTGATGATTCCCCCATCTGGACAGACCTGCTGAAAATCAGACAGGTCTATTTGAAAGGGAGGCTAATTCAAACAAAAAAAATGGGAAAACGACCCTATTCTGGGAAGATGTGTGGCTCCTGAACAAACCAATATGCATTGAATACCCTGTACTATATGATTGGTGCAGGGACAAATGGATCACTGTTCATGATGTTCTGGTCAGTGGGGGGCGCCTGAACTTTAATAAATGGCTGCCTCCAATCCATTTTGAAAACTGGCTGAAAGTACTGGATGAAGTATTTTCCTACAACTTTACTGATAACGAGGACAAAATTATGTGGAAGTGGAATAGCAAAAAACATTTCACCACAAAATCTGTTTATGAACACTTGACTGTGGAGAGAAATGCTGTTGAGTTCAACCACATATGGAAATAAAAAATTCCATATAAAATCAAGATATTCACTTGGCTCCTTGACAGGGGCAGGGTTCTGACCAAGGACAACATGGTCAGAAGGAATTGGGTGGGTGACCCCTCATGCATGTTTTGTGATCAAATAGAGACGGTGGACCACCTTTTTTTCCAATGTCTAGTGGCGAAATGCGTCTGGGCCCTTGTGGGGCAATGCTTTGGAACACACAACATACCCCAAAATTGCAATAAGTACAAGATTGGGATTAGGCGCTGGCTGCCTGGAGGGCAACCTGTGTACCACCTCGGTTTTGCGGCAATTTGTTGGTCAACTTGGAAGCTAAGAAATAGAGTAGTGTTTGACAAAAAGCTAATCCGACATCCCGCAGAGGTTCTTATTCATGCATGTTCTTTGATGAACCATTGGGCAGGTTTGTACAATGCGGAGTACCAGGGGAGCTTGCTGGAGGGTGTCAAGACTCTGTTGGCTTGCGCTCACAGAGTGTTGGCGCAACAGGCAAGGATGATTTGGATGTTGCCGCCTCCGCCACCACCGCCGCCGGATGATGAACAGGAGGAACCTCAAGAGGAAGTCTGAAAAAGACCACAGCAAAAAGGAGCAATAGGGTGAAGAAGGGGCTTCAGTGCTTTGGTTGAGAACCATGTCTTTTGTCTCTTTGGTGGTTCTACTTAGCTTTGTAATCTCAGTCTAGACGTGCTTTTCTTTTCTGCCTGCTGCTTGTGAAACCCGGGCTAGCAATAGACTTGTTTTCCCTGCCTCTAGCTTGAAAGTCAGGTTAGAGCTCTAGGTCCCCCTTTTTTTGTTCTGCACTTCTGTGTTCTGTCCAGATGACTGTAATTTCATTTCTTGAAATGGAATTGGGGGTGAGCCTTGTTTCAAAAAATCTGCCCATACCAGTTGAACTAGATTAATAAATTCTTAGGCATATCTAGTCAATATGAAGAGAAGTCCATATCTAGGTCAGAGAAACACAGTTTTTGGATGAAATTGTGATACTCTGGTTTCATAAACTCATTGATTTTGATCACAAATAAGCACAGCTGTGCTAGGTTGAAGATAGGTAGACATGGGATATGAGGCTAGTACCTGGGGTGTGGAAGCTCATGTAGGGGAAAATGATGGAGCCACCACTGACTCGTAGACCTTCACATAATTGGACTTTAGATCAATTCTGAAGTGTCCAGAATTTGTCTCCATAAAAATGAAACCAATGCCCTCTGCGAAGCCAGCGACATCAGGTGGCGTCACAAGGGCACCAACAGGGAGTAGTGTTTTGAGGTCAATGACTCTCTTCTGTGCCCATCCTGCATATTTATCAGAAGCGCCCTCTCTCGACCACAGGCAGAGATTGGAACCAGACATGGTGGCAAATCCCAGCCGACTGTCCTCCATAGCCATGAGCACAATGCGCCGCTCTGAGAAGCAAGCAGGTGGTAGGTGAATCATATGCATTTCCCTTGTGCTGATATTGCACTTCAGGATTTTGGTATTTGTCTGGAGCAGGAAGTAGAGTTCATTCCCCACAAGGGCGCTGGGCTCCAACACCAAAGCGTCCTCGGTTTGTTGAACAAAAGGATCTGTCGCCACACTCCATGAACCAGTCTCCGATGAGTACACGCAGTTGAAAATCCCTGTGTGGCTTGTGGCCACGAAGAACACGACGAAGGGTTTGCCGTGGCAGTCCAAGTGGTTGCAGCCGGTGGCGGTGCAGAACACGGCCGCGTTCCAGCTGTCCAAGCACATGAAGGGCAGCTGCATGGGCAGTTTACGCCCCTCCTTCATGATGGGGTCCCAGACGAACAAGTGATTGTTCCCCCAGTCCGACGCCCTTTGGAGGAGGATGCGGCCGTGGCGGGTGTCGACCAAGCGTGAGCTTTCCATGTCGATGTCGACGTGCTTCAAGCAGGAGGTGTGGACGAAGTTGGCGACGGTAGATGTAACACCCTAAATTTTGAATTAGGAACCCTAAATAAAATTTTGCTAGATTCTTGCAGGATCCATAAGGTTTTATTAAATTCTTTTCAATTTAAGAACATTTACCATGAATTAGAGATAATTTATTTAGCTATAAAAATAAATATAAGGAAATATAGGTATTGTGCATTTCATGCCGCATTGCATTATTTTATTACCTGTCTTTAATTTTAATTCAAATGCAATTGAATGCATCTCTCTCTCTCCTCTTGGCCCGGCCCACCTCCCTCACCCAGCCCGTTTCGCCCCCCCTCTCCTTTCCTCCCTTTCTTTCTTCCCTGCATGGCCCAGCCGGCCGTTTCACCCCCCTCCTTCCCGGCCCAGCGGCCCAACCCGCTCCCCCTCTCTTCTCCCCTTCCTCTCTCACCGCCAGGCGGGACCCGCCTGTCGGGCCCGTCCCCAACCTCGTGCCAGGTTCGCACTCGAGCTCGAGTCCGGCCGCGGCCCGCCACCCCCGCGCCACCCCTAGGCCCGCACGTCGATGCCCCCTCGTCAACCCGCAGCCGCCGCTCCTAACCCCGCAAGCCCTAACCCTAGCTTGCGACGCCGCCTTCACCAGGGGGCTCGGAAGCGCCGCTGTCTTGCCGCTCCGCTGCTGTTCCGTTGTCCCCGCACGCTGCCGAAGATTCGCGTGGAGGTGAGGATCGCCGCCGGCCTTCCCCCCCCTCTTCCCCATGCTTTCTCCCCGCGGCAATTACTTGCCAAAGCAAGGGCGTCGTGCACCGTCGCCGTGCGCGCGCCTCCAGCCGCCGCACCGCTCTCTTGACCTGCCCACCGCGTTCCTCGTCTCACGCTCCCTCTCCCCGGCCTTTTTCCCAAGTGAAAAAGAGCCGGAAATGCGTTATCGCGTAACTCTGGCAAGTTCCGCCTCCGCCCGCCGTCGCATGGCTCGCCGCCGGCGCTCAGCCCCGCCACCCCGAGCCGCCAGTTGCTCCCGGCTATCCGATCTAGATCGGATGGCCCACATCCAATCTACCCCGAGTCAACAGAACCCGTACCGGTCAGACCCTAGGTCATTTTGCAAAAGAGACCCTCGGTTTTATTAGAATCAACCCGCAGTCCGCTGCAGTTCAAAAATATTTACAACTAGATCCTTTTTCTTCAGTTTTAGCCCCTGTCTTGTTCTAAAATAGAACCGCCATCCCTAGCCTCTCTGTTTTTCAATCTAAACCCTAGATTTAAGGTTTATTTATATTTTAGGCCTCATTTTCTTTGTTCAGAGCCCTTCTAGTTTCAAACCTTTTACAAGTAAGCCCCTAGAACCATGTTTTGGCCATAACTTCTCCGTTTTAACTCCGTTTTCATCGATTCTCGCGCTCACGCGATCTTTGCAACATGTACAATAGCTTTAATTCGTTGTTTGCTCTGTTTACATTGTTTGGTGTAATATTTCTTATTTATTGTACTTGCTTGCTTGTATGTAGTTGTATGTGGCGATAGATGGTGCGCAGTTCGAGGGTTCACAAGAGCAAGGCTTTGAAGATGCCCGTGAGCAGCGGCAGAGCTTTGAAGAAGGCAAGTGGTCCTTAATCATATCCTGGTCCTAATAAATTTTTAAATACACACATTTACTTTATATGCATGCATGTGTCTATAATATGATGGATCCCAAACTAAGGATATGCCTAGTTTTCTGTTGAACTTCCTTGATGAAACCTGGGTTGTTTACTTATGTTGTAGCCACGCTAGTTGCTTCTACTTGGTTTATGGTTTGATAACTTGGAAACTATGCTACACTTATTTTACTTCATGTTCTGGAATACCTTTGTGGTGATAACTTTAAGATCATTGCATTAATTGGAACATGGAGAACCACCTAGGAAAACAGTGCAACCACAATACTACATGGCTCTGGTCTTGACTAATTAATTAGAACTTTAACTTGTAAAGATCTTACCGAAAGGGCAAGAGGGGAGTGCGTTGATGGGGTTTAGCCCAGTCCTCTTGGAGGCTTTGTTTATGGTCCTTGGCTAAGGTACCGCCTCATTAGGGAGGGTTATAATCACTGCGGCCTGAAATCTTAGCGGATCGTTGCAAGTTAGGGAATCTTTGTAAAGGTCTCGTAGTGAATCCCTGCCACTCACCTTGAAAGTGTTTAAGGGCCTTGCAAACCCGGGCATCAAGGGAAACACGAGTTGTGGGTAAAGTGTACAACCTCTGCAGAGTGAAAACTGATATATCAGCCGTGCTCACATGATAATTGAATTTGAAGATGATCTAAATTGATATTCTTTATTTATGATGATGTTGTTGCTTATGTCTTTTATTTATTTAAGGGTTGATATATACTTATACTTAGTTAATGCTTGCTAAATAAAACTTGGGTAACTAAAAATGATTATCGCAGTCAAACCTTGTTAGCTTTTCCTTGAATTTTGGCCTTGCATGTCATATAATTTACTCCACTTGCTGAGTACCAACCATAAGTGTACTCACGCTTGCTTTTTTAAAACCAATGCTGCTCAGAACAAGATAATTATCCGGAGTTCCCTGAAGATTTTGAGGAGTTGTAGGCGTATGTCTTCGAGTCATCTGCCTGTGAAGTTGAGGTTCCGCTGCTAGTTATAAACAATTTTTTGTTTGCTTAAGATTAAGACTTTTGGTCATGTAATAAAGTACCTTAATACTCTCTCTCTCGACATGACATTGTTTTGGATATACACTTGTATCGTCTATCATATGTGTGTGAACTTGATCCTGACGCATATATGAGATGCATTCGGTTCTTTTCCAAAATCGGGTGTAACAGAAGTGGTATCAGAGGAGAGTTGACTGTAATACGTTAGACTAGTTAGTAAAGGTCGAATTTTAAGGCTTATCTTGCTTAGTAACCTAGTTTCTGCTTGCTTTCTTTTGAAAGTTGCTTATTTCTTGATTATATCACTATTATCTCATCCTTGTCTTCATGCTTGCCTCACAAGTGTGTTGCCGTTTTCCAAACACCTTCTTTCCTTAAGGTCACCATAGCTCTTTCTAAATATTCTCTATCTTGCACTATCCTCGTTTTGCTACAGATGGCCAGGACCAGGGAGACCGCCCGCAAGAGCACTTGTGGACTGCCTTGTCAGATCCAGCATCCTCAGGAGGTGCCCGCAAAGGAGGAGCCCGTGCAACTAGAGGACGCCCCCGTGGTCGTGGAGATCGACGACGACGACAATGACTACTACGGAGAAGGCTGGGTGGACACTGACACTGAGGATGAGCCCATGGAGCTGCCTGAGGACCACCCAGACGATGTAGAAGACAACGACAAGGAGGACGCCGCAGGAGGAGATGGTGCCGATCCAGGTGCCACAGGAGGAGATGATGTAAAAGATGGTGGTGATGACCTAGCTACACCTGATGGTGGTGATGATGACCCAGATGATGATCCAGAGCCAGCCGCCGCAACAGACGTACCGCCATCAGAACCCCATTATGAGAAGGAACTACACCACTTGGACTTTGCTGAAGGTCTCTTCCCAACACTTCTATGGAGGGCCATGCAGAGAATCGGCTTCCCACTAAGGCCACGCTATGAAACCTCCTTGTTCAGGAATGCTCAGCAGGAGGAGGAGTGGTTAGTGGCAGTGGTGATCAGTGTTCCGGATGAGAGGTATGGCAGCCGGATGGAATATTATAAGCACTTTGATGACGTGCCCAGGAAGACCTTGGACGGACCAGGGAAGCTTCCAGGAGAGCTCTCTATTATCTCTGCCATGTCTATCGGGATGAGCTCCAGGGCACAGAGTTTCAGCAGTTCCCACGCTGCAGGAAGGGTGCCACCAGTGCGCAGATTCCTGTTCCACCCCCTGGGGAGGGAAGCTTGCTCATGGACACCACATAGGAGTTGGTCGCCGCTCTCAGCACGGACTAGGATGCTGCCGGATCAGAGATCCAGGAGGTCAAGAGGAAGCTGAGGAAGACGCTCAGGGAGAAGGCGATTCTAGAAGCCTAGCTGAGGGGAGATCAGGAACTACCCCCGGAGTACGACATCTACGAGTCTATCGACTACCTGCCAGAGTCACCTCCCCGCAAGCGCGTCCACTACGGAGAGCCCGGCTACCACACCCATTACCGTTAGAGATGCTAGATCTAGGAGTCTAAGTTAGGAGTGTCTTTAAGAGTCTTTTTGTAATCGCTAGTTCGAACAGTCTTTATAATTTGATTAATCTTAGTTAGTGTGCTTGGTTTTTTGAGAACAATTTGATTTGGATCTTTCTAATGATTGCGATGAATTGTGGAGTGATGACCACAATTACATCAAGTTTTAATAAAGATAGATAGTTTAGTAAAGCTTGGGGTTATCTATTTTATTTTACTGTCTCTATCTTATCCTTGTTCCTATCCTTTTTCCATAATTTGTTTCATGAGTCTCATTTCTCTAACCAATCAGGTGGTGAACACCAGGTCCGGATCGGGGGTTGATCAGCCCGCAGTACCACGTCATGAAAGAAGCAACAACACCAACCCTGATCCTTAGCAGAGTCAACAGCACCAGGCGCCACCAACAGGGATGGAGCAGTTCCTCGCCGCCCAGACTCAGCTTCTAACCAACATGGAGAACACTATCGCCAACATGCAGGCCCAGATGAACCAAGCTCCACTACCGCCAGCTAGAGACAGACACAAGGAATTCATGAGTCACGAACCTCCTTCATTTTCTCACTCACCTGATCCTGTGCAAGCTGATGACCGGATCAAGATTGTGGAGAAGATGCTGAACATCGTCCAGTGTACTGACAGGGAGAAGGTCATGTATGCTTCAGGAGGACTGGAGGGAACCGCTGCAGATTGGTGGGACGCTTACACCGCAACTCATGACACCCCCAACACCATCACTTGGCAGGAATTCAGGAGCAAGTTCAGAGAGCAACATATACCCAAAGGTCCGATCAAGCTCAAGAAGCAAGAGTTCCTTGCATTGAAGCAAGGAGAAATGTCTGTGAGTGAGTACCGAGACAAGTTCATTCAGCTATCTTGCTACGCTCCCGCAGATGTTGCAGATGATGAAGAGAAGCAGGATCACTTCAGGGACGGACTGATTGGTCCTATCAAGTATCAACTGATGGTGCACACCTTTGAAAACTTCCAGAAGATGGTGGATAATGCCATCGTGGTGGAGCATGCTCGCAAGGAGATGGGTGAGCAGAAGAGAAAGTTTGAGTCGCCGGGGCAGTTCAGCAACAACTCACGCTCTCGCTTCGCGCCCCCGCAAGGGACACCTTTTCGCATTGGAGGACAGAATGTCAACTACAGGCAGAATCAATACCAGTGCCCCAATCAGCAGAACCAGCAGCATCAGCAAGTTCAACGTGCTGGTCAGTCAGTGCAGCACCCCAATTTCCCGCAGAACCGCCAGAACACTCCTACTGGAACACCTGTGAGGAACAACACCCTGGCTCCCACTGGTGGTAACACGTGCTTCAGATGTGGCGAGCCTGGACACTATGCCAATGGTTGTCCCAAGAGAAACGTCCAGAATACTCCAAGCTAGTTCAACAACACTAGACAGAGGCAGACTCCACAGCAGCAACAGCCTAGAAATAACAACCAGACACTGCAGAACAACAAGGGCTAGCTGAACTACGTCCACGGGCGTGCAAATCATGTGGCCACGGAGACCGCTCAGGAGGCTCAGGACGCTGTGTTCGGTATGTTCCTAGTCAACTCAGCCCCTGCATCAGTTTTGTTTGATTCTGGAGCATCGCATTCCTTTATTTCTGCCGAGTATGTTGCTAAGTACTCTATTCCTCTATGCACCATGCCTAGTTCCATGCTAGTAAACTCACCTGGGGGAAATATGAGGGCGATGTATCAATGTCTTGGGTGAAAATACAGATTATGGGAAGAGAATTCTGTGCAAATCCAATAGTCTTGGAGTCCAGTGGTATTGACATTATTCTCAAAATGGGATGGTTGACAAAGTACGATGCAGTTATTCATTGTTCCAAGCGGTCAGTGCTTCTCACTAGTTCAGAAGGTGAACGGTTTGAGTTCGTTGCAACACTTCCATCCGCAGAAGACTGTGCAGTGAATCAGCTGAAGGCAGATTTGATTGAGGACATCAGAGTGGTGTGTGAGTACCCGGACGTCTTCCCCGATGATTTGCTAGGTATGCCACCTGAACGCGACATTGAATTCCTCATAGATCTTTTACCTGGTACTGCATCTATTGCTAAGAGACCATATAGAATGTCAGTTGGTGAATTAGAGGAACTTAAGAAACAGTTAAAAGAATTGCTCGATAAGCGGTTCATTCGTATTAGTTCTTCACCTTGGGGAGCACCTATGATATTCGTTGTAAAGAAGGATGGTACATAGAGGATGTGTGTTGATTATAGAGCTTGGAATGAGGTTACCATCAAGAACAAATATCCGTTGCCTCGTATAAAGGACCTGTTTGATCAGTTGAAGGGGGCCAGAGTATTCTCCAAGATTGACTTGAGGCCAGGGTATCATCAGCTAAGGATACGACCTTCGGATATTGCCAAGACAGCTTTCACCACAAGATACGGGCTTTATGAATATACAGTAATGTCATAGACTAATGCTCCAGCTTACTTCATATACCTGATGAATAAAGTGTTCATGGAATATCTTGACAAGTTCGTGGTGGTGTTCATTCATAATATTCTGGTGTACTCCAGGAATGAGGAGGAACATGAGGAACATTTGAGGCTTGTTCTGCAGAAACTCAGAGAAAATCAGTTGTATGCCAACCTCAGCAAGTGTGAATTCTGGCTGAGTGAGGTCTCATTTCTTGGTCATGTTATCACATACGGAGGTATTGCAGTGGATCCAGGGAGGGTCAGAGATGTGTTGAAGTGGGAACCGTCAACAACAGTGTCAGAGATCCAGAGTTTTCTAGGACTCGTAGGATATTACAGGAGGTTTATAGAAGGCTTCTCTAAGATAGTGAAACCCCTTACTTCACTACTAGAGAAAGAAAAAAAAGTTTATATGGTCAGAGGCATGTCAGAATAGTTCTGATGAGATGAGGAAAAGGTTGACTACTGCACCAGTATTGGTTATGCCTGACATTCACAAGAGTTTCGACATCTATTGTGATGCTTCTAAACAAGGTCTTGGTTGTGTATTGATGCAAGAGGGGCATGTGATTTCATATGCGTCCTGTCAGTTGAGGAAATATGAGCAAAACTATCCCACACACGATTTAGAGTTAGCAGCAGTGGTACATGCTCTGAAGATATGGAGGCACTATTTCTTGGGTCACAGATGTCAGATATACACCGACCACAAGAGTCTGAAGTACATTTTCACTCAGAATGACCTCAACCTAAGGCAGCGAAGATGGTTAGAGGTCATCAAGGACTATGACCTGGAGATACACTATCATCTAGGGAAGGCTAATGTGGTTGCCGATGCCTTGAGTCACAAAAGCTATGTGAACGCGACAATGGCAAGCCGGATGCTGCGGGAATTGTATAAGGAGTTTGAGCAACTCAACCTTGGGTTCGTTGCTCATACTGAAGGGATCACTATAGAAGTGGAGCCGACTCTCGAATAGGAGATACGGAAGGGTCGGCTTGAGGATGCTAAGATTCAGGAGATAAAGGAGATGATAGAAGCAGGCAAGGCACCTGACTTCACTGAGGATGAACGTGGAACTGTTTGTTTCCAAAAGAGGATATGTGTGCCCGATGTGGATCACCTTCTTGAGAAAATTCTGCAGAAAGCTCATGACTCAGCTTATTCCATCCATCCTGGCAGTACCAAGATGTATCAGGACTTGAAGGAGAGATATTGGTGGTATGACATGAAGTGTGATGTTGCAACTCATGTGGCACTATGTGATATGTGTCAAAGACTCAAGGTAGAACATCAGAGGCCAGCCGGTTTGTTACAGCCATTGAAGGTGCCAGAATGGAAATGGGAAGAATTTGGTATGGATTTCATTGTGGGATTGCCACGCACACGAGATGGCTATGATTCAATATGGGTCATGGTGGATCGATTAACCAAGGTAGCTCACTTCATTCCGGTAAAGACTACCTACATAGGAGCACGACTAGCAGAGCTGTATATCTCCAGATTTGTGTGTTTGCACGGGGTACCTAAGAAGATAGTGTCAGACAGAGGTACTCAGTTCATGTCTCGATTCTGGCAGAAGTTGCATGAGTCAATGGACACAAAGTTGAATTTCAGCTCCGCTTATGATCCGCAGATATATGGGCAGACAGAAAGGACAAATCAGGTGTTAGAAGATATGCTTAGGGCTTGTGCCCTAAACCATGGAGGCAATTGGGATAAGAGTTTGCCGTTTGCAGAGTTCTCTTACAACAATAGTTATCAGGCCAGTTTGAAGATGGCACCGTTTGAGGCATTGTACGGCAGGAAGTGCATAACTCCGTTGTATTGGAGTGAGACAGGCCAAAGCCAGTTGTTCGGGCCTGAGGTCATTAAAGAGGCCGAACGACAGGTGCAGGTTGTCCGTGAGAATCTGAGAGTAGCCCAGTCGAGGCAGAAAAGTTACGCAGATACTCGACGACGGGAGTTGATTTTTGAAGGAGAGTTTGTGTATCTGAAAGTGAGACCTATCAGATGTTTGCGCAGATTCAAAGTCAAAGGGAAGTTGTCACCTTGTTACATTGGCCCGTTCAAGATCTTGGAACGGAAAGGCGAGGTAGCTTACCAGCTAGAGCTACCTGCGCGACTATCAGATGTGCACAACGTGTTCCACATATCGCAGTTGAAGAAGTGCTTGAGGGTACCAGAGGAACTGTTGCCACTAGACGAGTTGAATGTGCAGGATGATTTGACTTACACAGAGTACTCGGTTAAAATCCTGGACACATTGGAGAGAATCACCCGGAGTAAGAGGATTCAGATGTGTAAGGTTCAATGGAGTCACCATGCAGAGGATGAGGCTACTTTGGAACGAGAGGAAGAGTTAAAAGAATATTTTCCCTAGCTCTTTGCTAGCCCAGCCGAATCTCGAGGACGAGATTCCTTTTAAGGGGTTAGGTTTGTAACACCCTAAATTTTGAATTAGGAACCCTAAATAAAATTTTGCTAGATTCTTGCAGGATCCATAAGTTTTTATTAAATTCTTTTTGATTTTAGAACATTTACCTTAAATTAGAGATATTTTATCTAGCCATAAAAAGAAATATAAGGAAATATAGGTATTGTGCATTTCATGCCGCATTGCATTGTTTTATTACTTGTCTTTCATTTGAGTTTAAATTTCAGATTTAAATTCAAATGCATTTGAATTCATCTCTTTCTCTCTCTCTCTCTCTCTCTCTCACTTTCTCCTCTTGGCCCGGCCCACCTCCCTCATGCAGCCCATTTCGGCCCCCTTTCCTTTCCTTCCTTTCTTTCTTCCCAGCACGGCCCAACCAGCTGCGTCACCCCCCTCCTTCCCGCCCCAGCGGCCCAACCCGTATCCCCTCTCTTCTCCCCTTCCTCTCTCGCCGCCAGGCGGGACCCGCCTGTCGGGCCTGTCCCCAACCACGTGCCAGGCTCGGACTCGAGCCCGAGTCCTGCCGCGGCATGCCACCCCCACGCCACCCCTGGGCTCGCACGTCGAGGCCCCGCGCCCTTGACCCCTCGTCAACTAGCAGCCGCCGCTCCTCACCCTGCAAGCCCTAACCCTAGCTCGCGACACCGCCTTCACCGCTGGGCTCGGAAGCGCCGCCGTCTTGCCGCTCCGCCGCCACTCCGTTGCCCCCGCCCGCTGCCAAAGCTTGATGTGGAGGTGAGGATCGCCGCCGGCCTTTCCCCCCTCTTCCCCGTGCCTTCTCCTCCAGCCGCCACACCGCTCTCTCAACCTCCCCACCGCGTTCCCCGTCTCACGCTGCCTCTCCTTGGCCTTTTTCCCGAGGTAAACTGAGCCAGAAACGCGTTATCGCGTAACTCCAGCGAGCTTCGCCTCCGCCCGCCGTCGCAGGACTCGCCGCCGGCGCTCAGCGCTGCCACCCCGAGACGCCAGCTGCTCCCGGTCGTCCGATCTAGATCGGATGGCCCAGATCCGATCTACCCCGAGTCAACAGAACCCGTACCGGTCAGACCCTAGGTAGTTTTGCAAAAGAGACCCTCGGTTTTATTAGAATCAACCCGCAGTCTGCTGCAGTTCAAAAATATTTACAAATAGATCATTTTCTCCTGTTTTAGCCCCTATCTTTTTCTAAAATAGAACCCGCCGTCCCTAGCCTCTCTGTTTTTCAAACTAAACCCTAGATTTAAGGTTTATTTATATTTTAGCCCTTGGTTTCTTTGTTCAGAGCCCTTCTAGTTTCAAAACTTTTACATGTAAGCCCCTAGAACCATGTTTTGGCCACAACTTCTTTGTTTTAACTCTATTTTCATCTATTCTCACGCTCATGTGATCTTTGCGATGTGTACAGTAGCTTTATAATGTTGTTTTGCTCTGTTTACGTTGTTTGGTGTATTGTTTATTATTTATTGTACTTGCTTGCTTGTATGTACTTGTGTGTGGCGATAGACGGTGCACAATTCGAGGGTTCGCAAGAGCAAGGCTTTGAAGACGCCCCTGAGCAGCTGCAATGCTTTGAAGAAGGCAGGTGGTCCTTGATCATATTACGGTCCTAATAACTTTCTAAATACACACATGTACTTTATATGCATGCATGTGTCTATAATATGATGGATCCCAAACTAAGGATATGCCTAGTTTTCTGTTGAACTTCCTTGATTAAACCTGAGTTGTTTACTTATGTTGTAGCTACGCTAGTTGCTTCTACTTGGTTTATGGTTCAATAAATTGGAAACTATGCTACACTTGTTTTACTTCATGTTCTGGAATACCTTTGTGGTGATAACTTTAAGATCATTGCATTAATTGGAACATGGAGAACCACCTAGGAAAACAGTGCAACCACAATACTACATGGCTCTGGTCTTGACTAATTAATTAGAACTTTAACTTGTAAAGATCTTACCGAAAGGGCAAGAGGGGAGTGCGTTGATGGTCTTGGAGGCTTTGTTTACGGTCCTTGGCTAAGGTACCGCCTCATTACGGAGGGTTATGACCACTGCGGCCTGAAACCTTAGCGGATCGTTGCAAATTAGGGAATCTTTGTAAAGGTCTCATAGTGAATCCCTGCCACTCACCTTGAAAGTGTTTAAGGGCCTTGCAAACCCCGGCATCAAGGGAAACACGAGTTGTGGGAAAAGTGTACAACCTCTGCAGAGTGAAAACTCATATATCAGTCATGCTCACATGATAATTGAACTTGAAGATGATCTAAATTGATGTTCTTTATTTATGATGATGTTGTTGCTTATCTCTTTTATTTATTTAAGGTTTGGTATACACTTACACTTAGTTAATGCTTGCTAAATAAAACTTGGCTAACTAAAAATGCTTATCGCAGTCAAACCTTGTCAGCTTTTCCTTGAATTTTTGCCTTGCATGTCATATAATTTACTCCACTTGTGGAGTACCAGCCATAAGTGTACTCACGCTTGCTTTATTAAAACCAATGCTGCTCAAAACAAGATAATTGTCTGAAGTTCCTTGAAGATTTTGAGGAGTTCTATGCGTATGTCTCCCAGTCATCTGCCTGTGAAGTTGAAGTTCCGCTGCTAGTTATAGATGTTTATTTGTTTGCTTAAGATTAATACTTTCGGTCATATAATAGTTCCTTAATACTCTCTCTCGATATGACATTATTTCGGATATGCACTTGTATCGTCTATCATATATGACATTGTTTCGGATATACACTTGTATCGTCTATCATATGTGTGTGAACTTGATTCTGGCGCACATATGAGATGCATTCGGTTCTTTTCCAAAACCGGGTGTGACAGTAGAGGACCGGCCATAGAAGCAGCTGAGGTTGTCGACGACATAGCGGCCGAGGTTGATGTTCCAGGAGAACCCGAGCATGTGGGGAGCGCGGTGGAACTCACGGAACCTGTGGCGGAAACCGGGGGCCGCGATGAGGCGGCACCAGCGCCTGCAGATGGGGGCGGCGCGGACGAGGGTCTCGGCGTCGGCTGAGTGGATGCGGAGGAAGATCTCCTTGGTGAGATCGTCCAGCAGCACCGTCGCCAGCACCATCCTGCCGCTCGGCGGCGCGGAGCGGATTGAGGGATTGGCTACTGGATTGGGGAAAGTGAAATGCGAGGAGCTGACGAGAGGAGGAAGTGGTGTCGGGTTTAGGACTTGAGGCGTGTCTCTACCAGTGGGGCCAGGGATGCAGCGAGACTGGGACTCCTCTCCTCGCCACTATGCCTGCTGCTGCTCCTGATCTAACCCAAATTGTCCAAAAATCAGCAGAAAATAATTTCAGATCAAGTGAGCACACCACAATTCAAAGGAATTCAGAGATTCTTTTTGAGTATATCATTTCAATTATGCAGATTAATGAGAGGACTGAAAGAGCAGATGTCTGGCAGCAGCAAAGACTAAAAAGCGCGCTGAGAAGTAGTAGCTCACCACATAAATTGCTCAATTTTATTTTCCTTGTTTTGCAGAACCAAATTTTGCATTGCCATGACATAAGAAAAGACTGATTTAGTACATCAGTGTTGCAATTGTGACACCATTGTTACATTACATGGTTAGAGCATGTATCAAGGTCCAACAAAGTCTGAAAACTAGTATATGTGAATCATACATTCAGCCACACTATTATTCTGAGTTCTGACCCTGCTGCGGTGCTGCTGAGGAGAATTGCGACGGTCCGTGACTGTCACACAGAATGCGAAAGAATCAAAAACCAATACCTCTGCATCCATGGGTGCAACAAAATGTGTGAACATAATATCCGTGATGCATGTGACAAGATATACCAATCAAAAAAGGAAAAACTAACATGACATCACAAAAATAACCATGAATAATACCAAGTCTCGCACAAAGTTCGCAAACGTCTTAAGCCTAACACAACCACCACATAGTCGTAGCATTATTACATGAGTCTTGCATGTCCATACACGAATAAGATAGATAAAGTAGATAGATGATGGGTTGTTCTGTTCTGTTCTGTCATGCCCCGATAAGCTGATAGCAGCCGGAACCAGGACAGCCAAGATGATTATGATAATTCTCCTTTTATTCTCCCCCACTAGCAGCAAGCATAAAAAAAGAGAAGATAAGCCAAGTAAGCTTCAACGCCATCCTCATCATCCTCGTCACTCTTCGTAGCTTCATTGTCGTCGTTGTCATCAGCATCACTTGCCGTAGCTTCACTGTCGGTATCATCATCATCCTCTGTCGCTCTCTGTAGCCTTGTTGTCATCATCATCACTGCCGTGGTCATGAGAGGACTCACCAACACCAATGTTACTGTCCTCATCTCCCCCTTGAGCCCCTGGCCCAAAAGCAAGACCTGCAGCAACAGCAAGTGAGCACACTTCAAAGGATTGACATATTTTTTGAATCAAATATATAGGATTCACCTACTGCTGATTGCATATATCACTTTCGTATTATTCTAATTAACGAGAAGAGTAATGAGAAAAAACTAACAGAAAATAGTTAAGATCAAATGAGCAAAATTCAAAGGATTCACAGATTCCTTTTTCTTCAAAATATAGTATTCACATGCTGTATCACTTCATATTATGATAATTCACGAGCACATGTCCAGCAAGATAAACCGGAGAAGGAAGAGCTTGCTAGATAAATTCCTCAACTTCATTTTTGTTATTCTACAGAGCCTTTTTTTTGGCATTGTTTCGACCCAAGAAAAGATTCGATGGATCAGTGTATTGGAAAAAGTATGGTGCAACAGTAGACGCAGAGAAATCTTATGGTGACAATATAGCAATAGATGGGTAACACATGTTTATAGCTACATCTGAAAAGACTGAATGAGTCATGTGTCCTGCCAATGCTGCAGTGCTGCTGTTGAAGGATACAAAAACAGTTCAGTTAGCGATAGAAGAGTGTGAATGATGTTTCAGAAATCGAGGGACATATATAATGTTCTTAAACATTATGGCCTGCAGATGTTTCTCCTAAAATTTCAGATATGCAATCTTATTGCTGTCCTGAACTCCTATAGTCCTGTCAATGTCCGCCCGCAGCTAGTCGGACACCCTTTAAGCTTTTCCATGTGCTTTCTACTGGATTTAGAAAAAACGGTAAAGTCCTGCTTCTAGCATAGCAATGTTGAAGGATACCTGTATGCACTAATCCATTCATATATTGCGAATTGAGCCTAAAGATTTTCATGGATGCTTACTGAATCAACAAGATCTTTGAGAGTATTGATCACTTCAAGTTATTGAATGTGGAAATTCCTTTCTATCCCAATTCTCATGTTCAAAGCACTAGATATCAAAATTGAACTAATTTTGATCCAATGATTTGGTCCGTTTCTTGAGAATAGGACAATAGGTATTTTATACTCTGCAAACCATATTCGTCACAACCTTTCATTGCAGCCAAAAGGTTCAGGAGTGCACATCGACAAGCCTAATTGAGTTTTTTTTTTTTGTTTTAGAAAAAGTCTAGGTTAGTTCAGACTTCAGAGGTGACTAGCTTTACAGTTACAGACAAGCTAAGAAGGACTTTACAAAACAATGATCTAGGAAACAAATTTAAGAAATGGCCTGTGAACAAAACACAGCACCTTTAAGTAAGACAATTATAACCTTCTAATGTTATAGAGTTGTCCCACAATGATTCCTACAGTACTCACCACAACCACAAGGTCGAGCACTTGAGGCACCTCTTGATCCATCACCTGTAGAGACCCCTCCCAATTCTGCAGACATACACAAATTTCGAAAATATCATTAGCCAGTTGAGAACCAATTTGGCCATAATCAACACTTGTAATTAACCAGCCAAAAAAAAGCCCAACAAGTTGTGCCCAATCAAACAGGCAAGAAGCACTATTTTATTATCCAAAGCTGAATTTGTAACTCGAGAATTTGGACTGAAAATTGAGAAAGAACCGCCTCTCTATGTTTAGCAAAAAAAAAGCATCTATATTTGTAGATTGTTAAGTGACAATGACAGATCATTGAGCTAATATAAGCAGTATAGAAGCATGTACGTTATGGCTTTAAAAAAGAAAAAAAAGAAAATATCCCTCCTGCTGGGTATCTTACTGGTACCAGCTAGACCTCATTATTAACATCTTCAATTTAGGTTAGATATAATCATTCATATTTGTCACACCTGGTTTTAAGGATAAAACCGAATGCATAACTATATGTATACCAGGATCAAGTTCCATACATATAGTGATTTCATCAGTGAATAATCAGCAATAGTATCACGAAAAGAGAACTAAAAGACTATAAAAGATTATCAAAGTTATACAGCTTATCCTAGAAACGAAGGCTTCAAACTTCACAGGAAATCGACTGGGGTTTGCATACACCTAGAACTCAGTATAATCTTCAAAAGTCTTCACGACAATTTTCTCTTCTGAGCAGAAATTATAACAAGCATGAGTATACTTATGGTTGGTACTCAGCAAGTGTTAGGAGTTATATGACATGAAGGTCAAAAGCAAGGAAAGGCTGACTGGTTTACTGCGATAAGCAATTTTAGTTGGTCAAGTTTTATTAGCACCTGATTACTAAGGTATAAATTTGTACCAAAACCCACATTAAAAGAACAGAACAGGTATAACAGAAATATAACCATAACCATTAACATGGTCCACGATTTATTTCATCTTCAAGTTCAATTATCATGTGAGGGCTCAAGTCGCTCTTAACTGTGAGAACGGCTAATATATCAGTTTTTACTCTGCAGAGATTGTACACTTTACCCACAATTTGTGTCTTCCGATTTGTCCGAGTTAGCTATCCTCTTAAACACTTCCAAGATGAGTGAAAAAAAATGATCAAGGAAACACTTGCCTTTCTTCTAGAGAATAGCTGCTCAGAGTCTTCAACTCTTGTTTCTGCAACTCTTAATCTTTAAAGCTCTTGGATTGCACTCCTTCTAACGTCAAACGAGCATTGGACCGAAGCACAACAACAAAAAAACAAACAAGAAAAACTAAGAACAACACATCAAATAAAAAGAAAGCTTAAAAAAAGCGTACTAAAGGAGAGGGCTCATTGCTACGGTCATGAGAGCGCAAGAAACGTGGAAGACGGAGCTATGGTTGAAAAGAAACGGCTATCGAAAGATTTGTGTTATAGAAGAAAACAAAAGAACTATAAACTTTATTTCTTTTATTTATAAAAAAATGTAAAGGATATTTGAAAAACATATCCAAAATTATAATTAACTCATTATATTTTGCATTTGTAAAAACGGAGTAGAACTTCGTCAAATTTTATTTATAATTGTCTATGTATAAATTACACTAATTAAACAATTAATTAGCAAAGAAACTGGTGAGAGCATCTATACGTCGAACTTTATGATTCGTGTTGAACTAAACAAATTAAAAATTGAAAGCATATTTAAGTTGGTATTAATCAAGTTAACATTAATTGTGAAAACTGGAGTAAAGACTTAATTAGATTTTAATTGAAAAAACTAGATGAGAGAACATTAATAAAATTAAATCTTTATTTAATTTTAAAAACAGGAACTACGGTAAAACAACACTACTAAATGATAGGTTAGGGTTTTAGAAGACTAGCGAAAAAGAACGGATGAAACGGATCTAAAACGTGGAATCTACAAAGGAAACAAGGTTTCAGGGACCTAGTCGCGATTAACTGTAGATTTCAGGGGCTAGCTGCTGATTTTTACAAGACCCAGAAACTGAACTCGCAAATTCAGCAAAGGTTAGGGTTAGATCTGAAAAAGACCATGAGTGGGGCTGGGTTGAAAAGATCTATTAAATCTAGGCTGTATTCTGCGATATTTGCAAAACACAAGGTAAACAGCCGAAATTACAAGATCTCTTGGGGGCTAATCTGCAAAAAGCTCGGAACAGCCCCATTGTGCACCTGCGGGTACTGTACCACAAACTCAGCATTGTACTGTACCATGAATTCCCGGCGTTCTATGGCACAGGAGAGCGCGGGGAGTGGGGGGGGGGGGAAGAAAGAGGAGGGGGGGGACCTGTTTTACCTCTTCCTTGCAGTGGAGAGGCACAGAATCGGCTGGATTTGACTCGAGAAGGGGGTGGTGGCGTTCTGCTCGGCGAGCAGAACTGGCAGCGGCCACTGCCTTCTCGGGGGAGGGCAGGAGGCGCGGTAGACGGGGTCAAGGGGCAGCTGGCCGCAAGGGTGATGGGGAGGGCGAGCTGCCGTTGCCCAGGGGGTGTGCACGCTAGGGATAGTGGTGCTCTCCGCTCATCTCTTGGCGATGCCTCTGGTGGCGGCGCACGGGGGTGCAGGGAGGCCCGCGAGCAGGAAGGCGAGGGGCGGCGGCGGTAGGGAACACGAGCAGGAGGGGGGCGGCTGCAGTAAGGGCGAGGGGAGGACTTGCCCTGCGTTTTATAGGGCTAGGGCTGCGGCTGGGCTGGTGTGCTGCGTACATGCAGAGCATGGCGTGCTGCGCTTGGGCTCAGCTTGAGTCCATGTTGTGCACGATAGAAAGGAGATGGGCTGGGCTAGCAAGACCCACAAACTGGTTGTGACCTGAACAGGTTGACTAGTGCTACTGGGCTGAGGGAAAAAAAAGAAAGCGAGAGAGAGGGATCGGGCTGAGTCGTTGGCAAAAAGATGGAGAGTGTTTGGTCGGGAGATGCAGGCCTGGGTCAACGCTTGGGCCGACCTGGTTTGAGTTCTGTGCATGGAGTCCGAGCTCTCCCCATGCATGATTGGGCCTTGAATGGAAAGGAAAAAGGGGAAGAAGATGACGCGTGGAACCGTGACATCGGAGAGAGAAGGAGAAGAGCGATCGGTTGGTCACTGTGCAAAGGAAAAGAGAGGGAATCGAGAGGCACTCGGCTAGGGCCGACATTGATTTTGGTTTACGGACAAAATTCGGGCCGCAGAGAGAGGGGTAAAGAGAAGGAAAAAGGCTGGGTGGCGGAAGGTCATTGAGCGGGTCTAGGGTTTAAGAGAGATAATGCTAGTCGTCGGTGCCGATAGTGACGGAGCATCATCGAAAAAGCACTAGAAACGAGCCATGAAACATTTTTATGAAACATTATTTCAAGCATGACTTGTTCGGGTAGAAAGGATAGAGAACGGAAAATTCGAATAGGCATTTTAGGGTGTTGGATAACATAGTAAAAAGGGAAGATGGTGATGAAATGGCTCGGTCTAACAACTACGAGAAATCGATTACTAAAGAAGAAGAGGAAGAAAGAGACGAAGAAAGAAAAGGGAAATGGGAAAGCTTTTGGACGGCTCCAATTTGGCGAAGGGAGGTGATTGGTAGTGAGCAAGCTTTGATAAGCAATTAAGCAATTAAACTTCAAGATGGAAGATAAAAGGGGAAAACAAGGGGATTTTCTTCGGTACTTAAACGAGAAGCTTCTAGTTTACGTTTTCTCAACAAAAAGGCGACAAACGACGAGACTGTGATAGTGGCCAAGCTCAAGCTTGCACGTGTTATGGTTCTAGGGTTTAAGGCGGACTAGACCCAAAACAAGTTGAATCCACCTTGAGATGAAAAGAAAACGAATTTATTTTCCAGAACATATTTTCAAGCTTAAAAATAAATCTAGAAAATTCTAGATAGATATTTTAAATCACGAAAAATATATCCTGAGGATCCGAAAAATTTGGGAGAAAAAAATCCTAGGACAGAACGAGTCCAAACAAAATACTTGGAATTTGAGAAAAAAAAATTTAGAGCCTTCCAATAAATGGATTTAGCTCTAAGAAAAAAGAGAATAAATGCTAGAAAAATTCTAGAAAATTTTTGGGAAACTCTATTGATGGATGAACACATTCTAAAAGATATTCACACACTACTACAAAAAGCATTTTTAGGGGCGGGTAGCGCACCCGTTGCTAGTTTTTTTTTTACGATTTCCAGGGGCCGGTGAGGAGGTGACCTGCCCCTGGAAATGGGTTTTTTTTTGTGATTTGCATTTCCCGCCTATTTTTCGCGATCGTGATTGCGATTTGCATTCCCTACTAGCCGCCCCTGCAAATTCTAACTACACCATCCGCAGCAGCCAAATCACGTCGCTCGCACATGAACAAAAGTGTGAAGCCTACAGCTACAGGCGGCCTAGCCTAGGTCGCCTAGGAGGAGGTGAACTTGATGATGGCCTTGGTGCCCTCGGAAATGGCGTGCTTGGCGAGCTTCCCGGGGAGGACGAGATGCACGGAGGTCTGGATCTCGCGGGAGGTGATGATGGGCTACTTGTTGTACCGTGCGAGCTTGGCCGCCTCGGCCGCCAGCTTCTTGAAGATGTCGTTGATGAACGAGTTCATGATGGACATGGCCTTGGAGGAGATGCCGATGTCCGGGTGCACCTGCTTCAGCACCTTGAAGATGTAGATCTTGTACGTCTCCACGCTCTTCTTCGCCTTCTTCTTGCCCTTCTTCCCCTCGTCGCCGCCCTCCTTGGACTTTCCCGCGGGGAGGCACTTCTCTGCCTTGGGCTTCTTCCCGGGGCGGCCCTTCTCGGTCGTGGGCTCCTCCTCCGCAGGCTTCTTCACCGCGGGCTTCTTCTCCGCCTTGGGCGCCATGGTTTGCGGTGGCGGCGGCTGCTCGGATTCGCGGTGGAGGGGAGGGGATCTGGGCGAGCTGAGGATGTGTTTGCTGTTGGCGCTGGGGAGGTGGGGGGCGGTGGGTTGGTTTATTTATTATAGGAGGGGGGAGGCGAGCGTTGATTGGTGGAGAGGCAAGTCCCGCGGATCGCTGGCTTGAAATTGGTGAAGGATTTGTAGGGGCGGGCTGGGGCCTCACCCGCCCCTACAAATCGGCGCCCCCCCCCCCCCCCCGGCGGCGGGCGCCGATTTCACTCTCTCCTCGCGCGCCCCTCCTTAGATTGGCTAGGAATCGGCTCGATATCCCCCCCACCGCGGGTGTCTATTTCACTCCCTCCTCGCGCACCCCTCCTTAGATTAGCTAGGAATCGGCTCGATCCCCCCACGGGCGCCAATTTCTAGGGGCAGGTGGCGCCCCAGCCCGCCCCTAAAAACCTATTTGTAGGGGCGGGTGGGTCCTTTTCCAATTTCCACTGAAAATTCATTCAATTCAAAAGTCATAGCAAAACACATTGAAAAAACTTAAAATTTTTACCATAAGCATTATATGACATGTACAACTTAATAAAAATATCAAATAACTATTTTATTGTATATAACGGTTTAAAGTGTCGAGACCACAATGTTCACCTCCACAACATACTATCTCATAGCATCAAATTCATTTAATTCAAAAGTCATAGCAAAACACATCAAACATTTAATTCAAAAGTCATAGCAAAACACATCAAAAAAACTTAAAATTTTTACCATAAGCATATTTTGATATGTGGAACATAAGAAAAATATCAAAATCCATTTGTAGGGGCGGCTCACCCCCCAGCCACCCCTGAAAATGGCGCCCATTTGTAGGGGTGGCTGAGGGGGTGAGCCGCCCCTACAAATGGATTTACAGGGGCGGCTCGATTGCTACAGTTCCGCGCCCCATTCGTAAGAACCGGTGACATTTTGGTCCGTCCCTAAAAAATTTCGAGGTGTTGCTACAAATCGTTTTTGTAGTAGTGACATCCTAAAATTAAATATTTTAGGGTGTGACAATATTTTTATGTTTGTTAAGTGACAATGACAATGATAGATCATGGCGAAGGAATGTTAAGGGTTAAAGATAGTCGGCAAGCTGATATATGGAGTAGAAATTCATGTAGGTAATTGGAAAAGAAAAAAAATATCTCTCTTCTGGGATCCTTACTGGGCCAGCCTAAATTCAGGTCAGCTATCAAGATCCCATTATCTGTCCATTACAGCTGAAAGATATGAATACATTCTTGCATGATAAGCACAGATGCCATTATTTCTACTGTGACAAAGAGTGGTCCTATCTACGTCAGAGTAAAATAGTTCTTCTATGAAATTGTGACATTCCGTTGTCATAAACATTGCTCTTAATCACAGATAAGCACAGCTGTACTGGGTTAAAGACAGGTATGGCGTATGAGACTAGTACGGTAGCACCTGGGTAGTAGAAGCTCATGTAGGGAAAAACACTGGAGGCATCAGTGACCTCGTGGCATGCCGAAAATGACACCAATGCCACTTGCGGAGCCAGCCACGGTAGGTGAGGTTGAGAGGGAACGAATGGGGAGCAGCGTATTGAGGTCAATGACCCTCCTTTGTGCCCATCCTGCATCTTTTTCGGAACCAATCTCCCTGGACCACAGGCAGAGCTCCGAGAAGCAACCACTTGGCAGGCGAATCACAGCCATTTCCCGTGTGCCCACATTGTATTCCAGGATTTTGTTGTCCGCACGAAGTAGAGTGCATTCCCCACAAGGGCGCTGGGCTCCAAGTGCAGATGCCTGTCATGCTATTGAGCACCAGGATTGGGCGGCAAGCTCCACAAGACATCCTCTGTCGACAAGACGTAGTCGAACACCTTCATTTCCTTGATAGCCACAAAGACCGGTTGCCATGGCAGTCGAGGTGGTTGCAGCCGGCGGCGGCGCAGAAGGCAGAACATAGCCGCGTTCCAGTTGTCCGGGTACAGGGACACGGGCATAACGGGCAGGCCGCGCTTCTCGCACGTGATGGGGTCCCAGACGGCGAGGCGGGTGGTCCCCCAGGGCTTGTTGAAGTGGAGGAGGACGCGGCCGTGGCGGGCGTCGACCACGCGCCAGTCGCGCAGGTCGCCGCGGGCCAGGCAGGAGGAGGTGGTGGGGACGAAGCGGGCGACGGAAAAGGTCTCCTCGAGATCCTGCTCGCGGTCCAGGAGGAACCTCCTCGGCCTCCGGACGAAGCGGGTGCTCGTGGTGTTGCGGAAGAACCCGAGCATGGGGGCGCGCCGTGGAACTCGCGGAACCGGTGGCGGAAGCCGGGGTCCGCGGCGAGGCGGCACGCGCGCCTGCAGGCGAGGGTGGCGCGGGGTCGTCGGGCGGGAAGCGGAGCAGGATCTCCTCGGCGAGCTCGTCCGACAGCTCCGTCGCCGGCGCCATCCCGCTTCTCGGCGGCAGCACGAGGGTTTTGGTGGGGTTTGGGGGGAAGTGGAGGGAGCGCGGCGGCGAGAGCGACGGGAGGAAGGGTATCAATTCAACCAACCAGCACAGGACGAGGCGGGTCACTGCCAATGGGGCCCGCCAGAGTGGAAGTGGGGTTCCTCTCTCCTTGCCACGGTTGCAAACTTGCATTGCATTGCTTCGAATAACCAAAAATTAGCAGAAAACAACACAGATCAAGTGAGCACACTACAAAGGATTCTTTTTAAAAAATAAAAAGAAATACTCCTAAGTACCACTTTTACATTGTGCTGATTAACTAGACTTTATTTTTCTTGTTTTACAGAACCATTTTTGTGCAACCATGACTGATACAGGAAAAGGCTCAGCAGACTAGTCACTAGGAATGACTAAGAGGCAGTGGTGGAAGCAGAGAGACATTGTGGTGGACGGTTAAGTCTAATATACATTGGCACCACATGTTCAGCTAAATCTGAAGAAAAAAAACTGAACAAAATACATATTGAGTCCTGTGTCGCTCTGCCCCAGCTGCAGAGCTGCTGTTGAAGGGTGCAGCAACGGCTCTGTAACTGACAGACTGAATGTGAAGGGCGATTCAGCAATCGATACACATATTATAATGTTCTCAAACATTGCGGCCAACAGATGCTTCTCCTGAACCTTTCAGATATGCAATCTTGTCACTGCCCTATACTCCTATCAGTGCATGTCGGCATGCAGCTACCCTTTAAGTCTTTCATGAGCTTATTTTGAAGGATTTCTGTATGAACCATACTAATCCATGGAACATTCATATACTGCAAATGGAGACTGAACATTTTCATGACTGATGCTTACCGAAAGATCAATAGGATCTTTGAGAGCATTGAGCAGCTCCAGGTTATTCAACATGCTACATCCTGTCTAACCCCAGTTCTCATGTGCAAGCCACAAGATAATGATATATATATAAGTTGAACCAATCCAAAACTGGGCAGGACTAAGTGCTCATTTCTTGAGATGGGTATTTTATACTGTGGCAACCATATTCATCACAATCTTCCTTGAAAGCAAAGAAGTTCAGGACTGCACATCAACTACGCTAGTTCAGAGGTTACTAGCTTACAGACAAGCTCAGAAGAAGAAATTCACATCAATGGTCAAGGTAACAAATTTAAGAGATCCTCCTGAATAAAAACACACCACCTTTAAGGCTTTAACTAAGACCACAATAACTCGCTGCTGCTAAATAGATGTCCCACCATACATTATTCACCACTAGCACAACCCAGTTACTCTTGACCCCAAAATCCAAAATTGAGCATCTTATGACTGTCAAGCACCTGAGGTGCCTACTCTTGGTCTGTCACCGCTGCCAATGCTGCAGACATACACAAATTTTGAAAAAATATCATTAGAAGAACTGATTGGGCCATAATGAACATTTGCAACAAACCACCCACAAAAACAAACCCAACAATTTGCTGGACAACCAAACAGGCAAACAGCTCTAATTTCTTATCCAAAGCTGGAATGACAATGCTCTAATTCAACCTACGTATTAATAGTTGTGATGGGTTAAAGATACACATGGTGTACGAAGGTAGTACCTGGTGTGAAGAAGCTCATGTAGGGAAAAATGATGGAGGTGCCATTGCCAGGGACATTGTCCATTTTGTGGGCACAGGTGGTATGCTCTTCAGACATTGTTGACGCCAGATTTTGACACGTGTTAAAACGGCGTCGGGAAGAGAAGGTTGGCCGATGCGGCAGATCTAAAGGCTACAATAAGGAATCGGCCGATTGAGGTAACAGTTGGAAATCGGCCGATTGGTGATACAGCTTGCGCCAACAGGATGGGACTATTTCGGAGAGTCCTGGTCAAAAGTTGGTCAACAGGGCAACGCTAAGTCGGTCAAAAGAGTCCTGATTGGATTAGGGGACGGCGGCGGAAGATTCTGCGGGAGTCCGTTTCCTTTAAAAGTTATTATAGATATAGTAGTTTTCCCATTTTTTAAATAAGGTTGTAACAAATCGTAATCGACCAGGAGTCCTAGTCTTAGGGTATAAATAGGAGTCGTCAGGGTCTTGCAAAGGGATCAACACATCAATCAACAACAATGCTTCTACTTTTCCAGCAATTTACTTTCAAGTCGGCGACTTCGCCAATACTTTTCTTCTTTCACGAGTTCGTACGGATTGGCAGGGCTGCATCAACTTGATCTCCGGCCGATTGGTAGGTTCCGCTTATCGAGTAATATCCGGGCTTTAACTACGGGCGCATCGCTGTGGTTTCGTTTGGATTTATTCACCAGTTATCGATATTTACTAGAATTGCAAGTTCTACCTGTTGTTCTAGTATTATCACCAGTTATCCAGCTTGAGATCAGAATAATCGGCTTCGTCATCGTTCTTCTTCGATTTATCATCTTACAGCCGATTAGATCTATTTCAAGTGTTGCCTCTGTAGTAATTGTTTAGATTGCTCCAGCAATTTTCTTTACAATTACTACACGATTATCGGCTGATCCATAGCCGATCATCTCTACAGCAAATCGGCCGATTCGCCGCCGACGCGCTCCTCAGGACAGATCGGAACTCCAGCCGATCGGAGCGCCTGGAATTTAATACTTTATTTCCTTGTCAATCAACAGGTCAGATTGACTGGCACGCCGCACGAACCGTACCAGGGCGATAACCCGAACAGGAGCTAAGCAGATTCTCCCGGGTCGTGTGTCCGACGCTGAAGACCATCGGCCGATTCCCGTCTGGCCGATTTTAGCGCCAACACACTTTTGGCACGCCCGGTGGGACACAATCCAAGATCTGATATGTCGAAGAACGTAGAAATCTCCGATAGCAACATCATTGAGGTCACAGAAGCGGATCTCAAGGACGACCAGAGGGAAGAATTAGCTAAACATCTAGAAGATTACAAGAAGATGTACCTTCAGTCGTTCAGTCGTACCAGAAGCGGGGAGGCTGTCAAGAAGGCTCCTATTCCAGTTCCCCGCAACATCACCATTGCTGAGGACTCGGGCAAGATGTCCGATATGATTCAACAGTCCGTCTACCAGGCGTTCATCGATCAGTCCTCTGTGATGACCAACACGGTGTACAACGCCGTCATCAGCTCTCTGGCCAGCGGAGCGGTTCAAGGCTATCAGGGGCCAGCATATACCCCGCCGATTATGTTTCCAGCCAGAAGCTTATCAGGCACGTCCCAATCGGCTCCCAGGCCGATGTCGACGCAACGCGAGGGATACAACACTCTGTTGCCTCCAGCGTCTCCAAGATATAGTGGTGCACCATGTTTCCCATCACAGGCACCCTTTCAACCCATCCAGATTGCTTCTGTGCCCACAAGCTCAGTACCCTGGGGGGCATCGGCAGCGATGGCTTTCCCTGATCCATCGACCGGGCATGGAAGCTATCCAATCCAGGCGCCGTTCCAATCGGCCGTCCGGCCGACGGTCTCTCACTATCAGTCAACCTTATCAGAAATCGGCAGGGGGGCAGGCACTGAAGAATCTCTCAGAAACACGACGCCGATGATGACGTACAACGGGGCGGCGGATTCACTTCGCCATCAACTGTCAGCTGATTAGCAAAATTCGCCGCATGCTTCGATTCATCACCCAGCTGTGCCACCATCAGCCCTTCAACATGTGCCGGCACCGCGAACGGTCGTTCATCAGCAGCAGGTGGACTGGACGGCAAGAATAGCAGAGGTGATTCAGGACCAGTTTGGGCTGAAGCCGAAAGTGCAGACCTACACATACAAGACGCCATACCCATCGGCCTATGACTTGCTGCCGTTCCCACACCGCTACAAGGTAACCGATTTCACCAAGTTTTTGGGGCTGGACGACACCTCTACCATGGAGCACATTAACAGATTCATCATCCAGTGCGGGGAAGCCGCCACACAAGATGCTCTGAGGGTGCGTCTGTTTTCGTCGTCTCTGTCTGGATCGGCCTTCCAGTGGTTCACCACTTTACCACCCAATTCCATTGTTACTTGGGCCGATCTGGAAAAGCAATCCCATAAGTACTTCTACGTAGGAGTACATGAGATGAAGCTCTCGGATTTGACCAGCCTCAGGCAGAGGAGCGACGAACCAGTAACTGGATACATACAGAGGTTCAGAGAAATCAGAAACAAATGCTATACTCTGGCTCTGACCGATGCCCAGTTGGCCGATATTGCTTTCCAAGGCCTCCTGCCGCATATCAAGGAGAGGTACGCCTCACAAGAATTTGAAAGCTTAAGTCAGATCGTTCACTGGTTGGCCGGTCAGGAGGTACGCCTGTTTGATCGGCAGAGGAATTTGGAAGGGTCTGAATCTGAGGAAGGAGGAGAAATCGGCCTAGTGGAATGGGTCAAAGGGAAGAAGCCAATATCGTGCCCTTTTAGAAAGAAAGAACCAGAGACATTCGGCTTTGACACATCAAAGGCCGATAAGATTTTCGACTTATTACTCCAGGAAGGGCAGATCAAGCTATCTCAGTATCATACCATCCCTTCGGCCGATCAGCTCAAGAAGATGAAGTACTGCAAGTGGCACAACGCCACGTCTCATGATACGAATGAATGCAAAATCTTTCGTCAACAGATACAATCGGCCATCGAGCAGGGAATGCTCAAGTTCGAAACCCCGGCTAAACCGGTAAAACCGATGAAGATAGATCGGCATCCTTTCCCGGCCAACATGGTTGACACGGGGAAAAATTCACTTCAAACCAAGGTGCTGACGTCAGAATCGGCGAGAAGGAGCACCGCTGTGGATCCCAGAAAGCAGATCACGGTGGACGGTGTTAAAGGGAAAAGACGGACGGAGGATGAAGGCGAAGGATCAGAGCGATCGCGTAGACCCGTCACTTCCCAATTCTTACTCAGCAAATATCGGCGACAGCAGGAAAGAACGAGACACCATGATGAGATGATACGCCGACACAAAGATCATTGGTGGTGTCCATTTTTTATTCATTGCTGGGAAAATGACCTCAGATTGCCATCAGCCGACAATTGCCCTGAGTGCAGCAGGTTAAGTTGCGGCGATCACCCGCTCAAAAGATCGCGCTCCAGAGATAGAAGATCAGAGCCGATCAACAGAAACTGGCGCGAACAAGAGGGTCGGCGTCTTTTAGTGCATGTTCAGTTGGAGCGCAAAGCCGACCGGTATGATCGGTCGAAAGGCAGGATCGACCAACAGGATCGACTGAGGAGCAGAATCAGCGTACACGGTCGGCTTTGTCAGATGAAAACCCCCTAGGAAGGGAATCAGATTGGGAGCACGCCAAATCATCGGCCAAACCAATAAACCCCAGGTGGTGCCCTGGTGGACTATCCAAATCGCAGAAACGGAGGATCCAACGCCTGCGCCGATGGGAGCAACAAGAAGAAGAGTAGAGGCAGGCGCTGGAAAAGAGAAACGTCAAGTGTCGGGTCTGGCGCCCCAAGCAAAATAACAGCAAGGAGGTTGAAAATCAAGAATCGGCAGCTAATGTCAAGAAAAAGGGTGGCCAGGTGGTATGATAAGAAGGTCAAGATTAAACAATTCTCCCGAGGAGATTTGGTATTGTAGTTGGCGCTACCGATAAGGTCTAAGGATCCCAAATTCGGTAAATGGTCGCCCACCTGGTAAAGGCCGTATAGAACCGGCCGGTGTGCTCTGGGAAATGCATATATCGAAGGGGAAGAGTTCACAAGAGCTTTAAATGAAAGGAGATTTTTACTGCGCTCGTTTCGGAGGAAAGGATTAAAGAAAGAGTTTCGAAGAAAAAGTTATGTTTTACTCCGAAACTGGGGGGCATGTGTTGACGCCAGATTTTGACACGTGTTAAATCGGCGTCGGGAAGAGAAGGTTGGCCGATGCGGCAGATCTAAAGGCTACAATAAGGAATCGGCCGATTGATGTAACAGTTAGAAATCGGTCGATTGGTGATACAGCTTGCGCCAACAGGATGGGACTATTTCGGAGAGTCCTGGTCAAAAGTTGATCAACAGGGCAACGCTAAGTCGGTCAAAAGAGTCCTGATTGGATTAGGGGACGGCGGCGGAAGATTCTACGGGAGTCCGTTTCCTGTTTTTTAAATAAAGTTGTAACAAATCGTAATCGACCAGGAGTCCTAGTCTTAGGGTATAAATAGGAGTCGTCAGGGTCTTGCAAAGGGATCAACACATCAATCAACAACAATACTTCTACTTTTCCAGCAATTTACTTTCAAGTCGGCGACTTCGCCAATACTTTTCTTCTTTCACGAGTTCGTACGGATTGGCAGGACTGCATCAACTTGATCTCCGGCCGATTGGTAGGTTCCGCTTATCGAGTAATATCCGGGCTTTAATTACGGGCGCATCACTGTGGTTTCGTTTGGATTTATTCACCAGTTATCGATATTTACTAGAATTGCAAGTTTTACCTGTTGTTCTAGTATTATCACCAGTTATCCAGCTTGAGATCAGAATAATCGGCTTCGTCATCGTTCTTCTTCGATTTATCATCTTACAGCTGATTAGATCTATTTCAAGTGTTGCCTCTGTAGTAATTGTTTAGATCGCTCCAGCAATTTTCTTTACAATTACTACACGATTATCGGCTGATCCATAGCCGATCATCTCTACAGCAAATCGGCCGATTCGCCGCCGACGCGCTCCTCAGGACAGATCGGAACTCCAGCCGATCGGAGCGCCTGGAATTTAATACTTTATTTCCTTATCAATCAACAGGTCAGATTGACTGGCACGCCGCGCGAACCGTACCAGGGCGATAACCCGAACAGGAGCTAAGCAGATTCTCCCGGGTCGTGTGTCCAACGCTGAAGACCATCGGCCGATTCCCGTCTGGCCGATTTTAGCGCAAACAAACACCAACACCATCCGCGAAGGCAACCACGTCAAGTGACATTGAGAGGCGGGAAGCAGCCTCTGGAGCTCAATGACTCTACTTTGTGTCCACCGGCATCCCCATCATGGCCAGCTTCCCTCGACCACAAGTGAAGTTTGGAATCCTCCGTTCTGGCGAAACCCAGCCGACCATCCTGTGTAGTTATGCACACACTGTATTGCTCAGAGAATGTAGGTGGTAGGTCGATCACAGACATTTGGTGTGAGGCCAAATTGTACTCGAGGAGTTCGGTGCCAGCCCCAAACACGAAGTAGAGCGTACTCCCCACAAAGGCAATGGATGCCACCAAATGGAAACGGGCACCGTGGTACTGCAACTGTGAGGAGGCCGGCTGCCTCCACTCATCAGTCACCGATGAGTAGACGAAGGCATCCATCTGCTCGCGGTTGGAGCTGACGATGACAACTTGAAAAGGTCTGCGGTGGCAGTCGCGGTGATCGCAGGCGACGCCGGCGCAGAGCACCGCCGCGCTCCAGCTGCGAAGCTTGAGGCAGTAAGCCAGGTACTTCCCGAGAGTGAACAGCACCCTCCATTCACCCGTGATTGGATTCCACACCGCAAACAGGGGCTCCCCCAGTTCCATGACCCTGGCGTGGAGGAGGACGCGGCCGTGGCGGGCGTCGATCGCGCGCCACGCCCGCCAGAAGCCGTCGTCCCCGTGGGGCAGGCGGAAGGAGGAGGTCGCGACGAAGCGGATCCTCGAGCCGGTGTCGTAGAGGAGGCCGAGCATGGGGGGCGTGCGGTGGAACAGGCGGAACCTGCGGCGGAAGCCTGCGCCGGAGACGAGGCGGCGCCAGCGCTTGCAGACGAGGGCGGCGCGGACGAGGCGCGCCGGGTCGTCCGGCGGCGAGCGGAGGAGGATCTCCTCGGCGAGCTCATCCGGCCGCGCCGGCTGAGGGTTTGGCGGCGGGATCCGGGGAGGGGAAGCTCGATTCAGCGCTGGCGCAGCTCGCGGGGAATGGCGGCGGGCGGCGTTGTGATTGGCCGGACCCCTGCCGGCCGCGGAGCGGCGGGTGTGGTCGGGTTGGGGGAAAATGAAGGGAAGCGATGGATTTAGTAATACTGCCAGGTGGGGCCACAGTGCTTTATTCTTGTACATAGGCTGTGCCACGCGTGCCATCTACAGGACTTTCCATTGAAACAACAGCTCCGGTATATAAAAACAAACAAATGTAAAACTTGGTTCCAGACAAATCTTCTAGCCTACAAACCAAAGTCAAATCTTGGTCGACGCACAAGATGACAAGAAAGACATACCGTTCAAGCAAAAGAAATTCAAGTTAAGGAGATCAAAGCTTGCTTTATATCTGAACTGAACAAATCCAAGCAACGCTTGGTTCTAAAGTTCATCAGAACAAGAAAAGCAGCCAGCAAACTAGCATGTTCTAGCACCAGGCAGGCCTTCACCGACATCTCGCAACAGGTGGCATGTGGCAATCCGGCCCAGTTTCCGGTCACCGGCGTTCAGTTGCTGCGCATCTGCAGCCACCAGGCACCGAGATGTCTGCAAACATTCAGACCACCACAGACAGTGATCTCGAACTTCATAGTCCAGTACTGATTGCAATGGCAAACAGCAAAAACAGCCTGTTTAGGATGATTAAGCAGAAAATGACTAGAACAAGCAGAGTTGAATGCTCTATCATAGTGACTGACGCAGCAGCCGTTACACATACCATATTTGTTCATGGCTTCTCCAACCTATCCATCCAACTACCTAGCAAATGAGTAATGGTTTCAGGAAGAGAAAAAACTAGCGTTAACAACTGTATATTCAAACAAATGAACCAAGGGGGTGTACACAGAATAAACGATTTGATGATTGTCTCTAATCCAATTTTGATTAGTTGAGATGTCTTCCGTCAATGATATAGTTCCAGGAACACGTAAGCATTCCATGAATTACTTTATCAGTTCTTGCGCTTAATAAGCCACAGGATGATGAAGCAAACTAAAATGGGTAGAAGTAACATGCCACAATATGAAATCATAGTGTTTTACATTATCATATGTTTATTTTCTAGAGCATAGGTATTTTAAGCGAATGGAATCATACTCCGTTCCAGGGCCCATTGCAAGAAGATGAACTAGCGGACTGCAACATATTATCATAATGGAGGGGTTACTAGCTTTAGCTTATCAACTGTTCATTTTCTAAACTACATTTTGATGGTTCTTTTATGATTCAACTACAACAATGCTCAATGGACTCAGAACCAATGGCAAAACCATAACTTGGTTGATGCGCAAGCAGGATATGGGTACATTTTACGATTAATAAAACTAAAGCCAAGCCTTCAGGAAGATTTACAGCCAGACCTTTTCAGTCAAACTATGGATCTTAATCGTAAAAAAAAACACTAGGCTATACGAGCAGCCTACAGTCCTTCAGCATCATTTGCAGCAGGTTCCAACCACGCAAAAACTTGATTCACGATTTCCAATAATTGTTGTGCGCCTGCAGCCAACATGCCCTGCCCCCTCCTTGTGCTGCAAATAGCAAAAACTATATGATCAGAACGGTTATGCATAGCATGGTCAAAAGTATCAGGGCTGTGCGCTTTCCATAGAAACCAGCAAATCAATGCCGCTCAAACACAAACCTACTCACACACAAACCAGCGAAAAGTTGATCAAACAGGCAAGTAGCACCAACTTGTTCACTGCAGCTCCACCAATTAAGCCCACACTTAATGATCATTAGCAAACTATGAATCAAAATGGAAAGATATATTTCCTTTGTTTAGCAAAGATATCACCATCCATACTTCAATTTTGCGAAGTGGCAATGAAAGATCAGAGCCAAGGAATGTACATTGTTAAAGTTAGACACAAGGCTGAAACCTGCACCCTTCAGTGTTTCTGTAGGTAATAGCATTTTCAATTTGAAGGGGGAAAAAAGCTCATGCTTGATACCTTCCTGGCTCATCCTAAACCTAGATCAATTGCCAAGTCCTCATCATTGGTCCAATATCAGACCCTAGGACTTTCTAGCCAATTTCAAGGGTACTAGATACGCCCATAATGGCAGGAGCAGCACAGTTTTGTAATTACTCTACAATTTTATAATCCATTTTGCTTGAGAACACATATCATCGTCCACATTTTCCATGTAATGAACTGAAATATTCTCATCATTTTGAATAACGAAGCCATACCTGGAGTGCAAAAGTTCACGTAAGGAACAACATAGTAGTGGCATAATCCATCTCCTATCTTCCTAACACAGCTTGACTTTGGATCAACAGTGAAGAACCCGTCTGTCGCCCGAAGGAGAACAACTCCAACACCATCCGCAAAGCCAACCACTTTAGGTTGCATCAAGAGGGCTTTAGCACGGAGCAAAGCCTTAAGCTCAATTACTCTGCTCTGCACCCATTCCGCTTCTCCACCGGAGCCAGCCTCCCTCGACCACGGTAAGAGTCTGGTGTCATCAGTGGTGGCGAAGCCCAGTCCATCTTCCTCTGCGGTCGTGAGCGCCGTGTAACACTTGTATGCTGCTCCAGGTGGTGGTTCAATCACAGAAACTCCTCGGGTGACCAAATCATGCTTCAGGATTCCTGCAGGCAGTTCAAGTGTAAAGTACAACGCATTCCCCACAAGAACACAGGCCTCACGTTGATGCCGATGCCGCCGATGTGCTGAACAGAGGTCAGCTCACTCCATGCACTATCCTCAGATGAGTAGACGTAGACAGATGTGAGCTCCTCGGCCTCGTCCGTTCCCACAAAGACGACGAGGAAGGGGCCGCAGCCGCAGTCTAGGTGGTCGTAGCCGGCCGCGGCGCAGAGCACCGCCGCGTTCCAGTGCGCGTACTGGAACCGCGGCATGGGGAGCACCCGCACCTCGCCGGTGACCAGGCACCACACTCCGAAGCTCTCCTCCCTGGGCACCACCGATAATTGGCTGACGAGGACGCGGCCGTGGCGAGCGTCGACGGCACGCCAGTCCACGTAGGGCGGGCGGAGGCGTGGGCGGAAGGAGGCGGTGGGCTCGAAGCGCATGAGAACCCTGCGGCAGTAGAAGAAGCTGAGCATCGGGGCCGCGCGGTGGAGCTCGCGGAACCTGCGCCGGAATCAGGGGTCGGAGAGGATGCGGCGCCAGCCCTTGCAGACAAGGGCCGCGTGGACGAGGCGCGCGGGGTCCAGCGGGCAGCGCAGGAGGACCTCCTCCACGAGGTTGTCCGACAGCGCCGGCACCGGCGGGGGCGGCGGCATCGCCATGCTGGTCGGTTGGATCGGACCCCGGCGGCAGCGGAGTGAGGGTTTGGTCGGGGGTTGGGGGATTTGCGCGCGGGGGCGGGGGGGGGGGGGGGGGGGGGGGGGGGGGGGGCGGGGTGTATGAGGATAGGATTTTGCTTGGTATCGAGAAACAAACGTGGTATTGAGAGGAGGGGTTAAGGGAGATCTCGTGGCGACTCCTGAGAGCATCGCCTGATCCTCACGAGGGATCGATCCCTTGGAGGCGGTTCGTCTCCGGGATGCGTGGCGTGCGGCGAACGTTCCCGGCACGGGTGGGGCAAGACGAACAGCGGCTGTATCGCCATGTTCGGCTCCTCTGCCTCAAGGTCAGAGGGGCTTTCATCTGAATCAATGGGGGCGTTCGGCAATCATCAAGGGTTTGGAGGCGGAGGGTGCGATCAAGCAGCATCGCCGCCCACTGTCGGGATGGGAGGTGGAGGCGGCTTGAGCCCGTGCAGCGCTCGAGATCAGGAAGTGCTTGTTCTCTTCTAGCTCTGACTCTGCGGTAGCACTGCGGTC